>OY982543.1:17236382-18527549 GCA_963859965.1 Ceramica pisi
TGACAACTGTTCCGAAGTCTCCAACTCTGGTCAAGAACATACAGACGGTAGGAGGTGACATTGATTGAGGGGGTTAACTTGGACAAAAAGTATTTTTGTCGTAGTTAACAAGGACGAGTCCCTCAATGGCTAAAATGCTAACTAAACAAGATAAGATTGGGGTGTCTAAGCAGCTTTCACTGACACTAATCCTTTAAAAGGTTTTATACCTACTTTTTGCAGCAGCTCATCCTATCATAAAAGATTTGTAAGAATTTCGTCTTTTATTTAGCAGCAGATGGCTAGACTACTCGACGTCTTTGTTCTTATTTGTTTTATAAAGTTCTCATGTAAATAATACTGTTCTACATCTAAATAATTGAGCCCTTTGTCTCAAAATTCTTACTGAGCACAAATAAAATCCCTGGCTCACAATATATGAATATTAAAGTACTAAATTATTCTCATTTTCACGACGCTCGGAGATAAAAGAATTGTAGAAGTCAATAGCTTTAATTACTGGGAGACAATAACCGCCATCTTATTCATAACGAGAATACTTAATGAATACTATTTGTTTGTAGCCGTCACGTAGGTTCGTTTCTATCGAGTAGAAAAAATAATTTATATCAGTTCGTTTGAGAACTTTTTAATAGTTTTTATTAAAAAGCTTTGTCAAGCAAATGAAGTAAAGAACAAATGAGAACATTGCATTTTTCGCTTAAGTTTGAACAATAAGAGTACTGTATACCTACTCAGTTTATGCTTCTGGTATCGAATAAGTACATCGAAAGTCTGATCAGACCCTCTACAACAACACTTTGCTGCTATTGAAAATTCATTGAACATCAGTACCTATAGTCCGGTCAGTTTCGACATTTGAAGGTGCATAAATTCCGAACAAGCTGAAAACCAGTAGAATTATTCAAAACATAATATTCTTCTTCTTTATTTATAAAAATGAATTGCTGTTCGTTAGTCTCGCTAAAACTCGAGAACGGCTGGGCCGATTCTGCTATTTTTTTTTTTGTTTAGTTCGTCATAATACAGGGAAGGTTTAAACGCAAAAAAAAAAGGAAAAAAAATGCAGTTGACGGGAGCGAAGCCGCGGGACACAGCTAGTCTTCTTATATATAGAAATGAATTGCTGTTTGTTAGTCTCGCTAAAACTCGAGAACGGCTGGACCGAGTTGAATAATTCTTAGTTCGTTTAGTTCGCCAGAATACAGGGAAGGTTTAAAAGCAAAAAAAATGGGTGCGTAGGGTTGCCAGTTGACGGGAGTGAAGCCGCGGGGGACAGCTAGTCTTTTTCTTATATATAAAAATGAATTTCTGTTCGTTAGTCTCGCTAAAACTCGAGAACGGCTGGGCCGATTTTGCTAATAGGCTAGATTCCATCACCCACAAATTGCAAAACTATTTAGTCCCTCAGTTAGAGTATTGAAAAATAATGGACACGTATTTTTTGTTTTTGTAAATCGATGAATATTGACAAAGATAAAACGCATCAAAACTAGCGAGTGGGGGCTCGTGACGTCACGAGTCAGTAAAAATTATGCGAAGGTGACGTATTGAGAATTTTAAAAGCGTCGTAACTTCGTCAATTTTGGTTCCCGTAACAAAAGAAAAAACACAGGTCAAATATTTTTTGATAATCTAACTGACGGACTAATTAGATTTTTTTAGACATCTACCCTATTCTTTTTTGTTTAGTTCGTCATAATAATACAGGGAAGGTTTAAACGCAAAAAAAAATGCAGTTGACGGGAGCGAAGCCGCGGGACACAGCTAGTCTTCTTATATATAGAAATGAATTGCTGTTTGTTAGTCTCGCTAAAACTCAAGAACGGCTGGACCGAGTTGAATAATTCTTAGTTCGTTTAGTTCGCCAGAATACAGAGGTTTAAAAGCAAAAAAAAATGGGTGCGTAGGGTTGCCAGTTGACGGGAGTGAAGCCGCGGGGGACAGCTAGTCTTTTTCTTATATATAAAAATGAATTTCTGTTCGTTAGTCTCGCTAAAACTCGAGAACGGCTCAGCCGATTTCAGTAATTCTTTTTTTTTTAAGTTCGCCAGAATACAGGGAAGGTTTAAAAGCAAAAAAATAATAATTAAAGATTATGTTTTGAACAATTTTACTGATTTTCAGCTTGTTGGGAATTTATGCACCTTCACTCTCATTTTTTGGTCTATATTGACCGGACTACTATGAGTATTCTTATGATCTAGACAATAAAAAAGCCACGAACGTATTAAACATTACTTTTTATTTCAGGACAACTGCCCCTTAACTCCCAACCCTGACCAACTGGACCGCGATGAGGACCGCAGTGACAAGCGAGGAGATGCCTGTGACAACTGCCCACGAAAGTACAACCCTGGACAAGAGGACGCCGATGATGATGGGATTGGAGACGTCTGCGATCCTGACATGGATGACGATCGTAAGAACTGAGAAGGGATGTTTAGGGACATACTGATTTAAAATTGAGTATTTTAGAACCTTTGGCGTTCTTCATTGTGCGGTCCGCAAATACACGGTGCCGCATCATTTTGGTCGTCTTACAAAGGCGGCCCACTTAATGTATCCGACATAACTACCCCTAGGCGCAATTATGTTTTTAATTATTCACTGTGAAACACCCTGTTTATGATGTTTACGTCCATATCAAAACAAAGGCGCCATTCCATTCCGCGATCTTTATGGAACACAAGGTTCGATAATGAGCAATTTTATATTTTTTAAAATAATTTGAATGTTCATATATGACATTTATTTTTAAATGAATGGATTGCTGAAGTAGGCTGCCGTTGTAAGTCGACTGAAATGTCTCCGTGTATTTAGTTGGCGAGTCGGCCAAATATTTTGGTAAATGTTCCTATTATTGACCGTAATTTGATTTCCTTAACTGGGGAAAAAAAGTCTCATTTCGAACCACTATTTTGTGCAATTTCTATCTCTGCCAATATAATGCCAGATTGATATTATCAAAATGGTTATTATTATTATCTCAGCTTTTGCGTGAAGTGTAATTTTGGTGATACTAAAATCACATTTTCTTATCGTTTTGCTTATAAATTGGTTTTCAGGCCTTAAAGCTCGTAAGCGAGTTTGTTTAGCGTTATACCTTTAAACGAATTGGAGCATCGAGGGTGTGAATTCAAGGAGACTTTGAATATATGTATTGTTGATTAAGTCTAACTTTGATCAATAAAGCCAGACTTTACAGTTTTTACCGTTAGTGAAAAACTGTAAAGTCTGGCTAAACTGAAACACTTTCGGTAAAAACTGTAAAGTCTGGCTACTTTACAGCAGTGCTATTCTGTAACAACATTTTCGTGTCTCGACAGCGGAATACGAGGTGAGTTTCAAATTCGTATAAATATAAGACCTTATGTCGTGTGAAATAAAGTTCACTTTGTAAGCTTAGTCACTCAGGTGAAGTCGATATCGAAATGGTAATTTACAGAATAGACTAGCAGTTTTTACCGATAGTGTTTCTTGCAAAGTCTATCCAACATTTTGATTCGAGTTTTTTTTTCTAGTAGTCATTTGCTCATTCACGATTTTTGTGCAGTTATACCAAACGAAATGGACAACTGTCCACGTCGTTACAACCCGGCTCAAGAAGACATGGACAACGATGGCGTGGGGGACGCTTGTGACAACTGTCCTCGGATACGGAACCCTGCGCAGGAGGACGCTGACAGAGACAGCGTGGGCGACGCCTGTGACAGCGATGTTGATAGAGACCAGTGAGTATATCGTCATGTATTACTGTGAGACGACGACGTTGTAAGTGACGCTTGTGACAACTGTCCTCGGATACGGAACCCTGCGCAGGAGGACGCTGACAGAGACAGCGTGGGCGACGCCTGTGACAGCGATGTTGATAGAGACCAGTGAGTATATCGTCATGTATTACTGTGAGACGACGACGTTGTAAGTGACGCTTGTGACAACTGTCCTCGGATACGGAACCCTGCGCAGGAGGACGCTGACAGAGACAGCGTGGGCGACGCCTGTGACAGCGATGTTGATAGAGACCAGTGAGTATATCGTCATGTATTACTGTGAGACGACGACGTTGTAAGTGACGCTTGTGACAACTGTCCTCGGATACGGAACCCTGCGCAGGAGGACGCTGACAGAGACAGCGTGGGCGACGCCTGTGACAGCGATGTTGATAGAGACCAGTGAGTATATCGTCATGTATTACTGTGAGACGACGACGTTGTAAGTGACGCTTGTGACAACTGTCCTCGGATACGGAACCCTGCGCAGGAGGACGCTGACAGAGACAGCGTGGGCGACGCCTGTGACAGCGATGTTGACAGAGACCAGTGAGTATATCGTCATGTATTACTGTGAGACGACGACGTTGTAAGTGACGCTTGTGACAACTGTCCTCGGATACGGAACCCTGCGCAGGAGGACGCTGACAGAGACAGCGTGGGCGACGCCTGTGACAGCGATGTTGATAGAGAGTAAGTATTATACATTCAGGGGGCCTATTCAATATTGGCATTATTGGTAGGCTTAGTGAAAGAAAACGCTAAACTGCGGAGCCAGTGGCTGCCGAAGCAACAGCTTTGCGGATGTAGTTTTGTCTAGAAAATGTATAACTTTGCTTGGTTTGATATTGATTAAAAAATCAATCATTTTATTAATTTGAATCGCCATGAAAGGATACAAGGTAACAGTAACATAAATCACAATTATAGAAACGGTCCAGCAGTGCTATTCTGTAACAACATTTTCGTGTCTCGACAGCGGAATCCGAGGTGAGTTTCAAATTCGTATAAATATAAGACCTTATGATGTGTGAAATAAAGTTCACTTTGTAAGCTTAGTCACTCAGGTGAAATCGATATCGAAATGGTTATTTACAGAATAGACTAGCAGTTATAGAAGAACACAACTACACAAATAGCTGGGAGAAAAACATGCACGAAACTAATATGAAAGTTACACAAGTAACCAAACTCATAATGTTCCCAGGGACGGCATACAAGACAGCATCGACAACTGCGTGACGGTGCCCAACAGTGACCAACTGGACGTAGATGATGATGGCATAGGAGACGCTTGTGATGATGATGACGATGATGATGGAATACCTGACGTGGAGGACAACTGTCCTTTCATCAAGAATAAGGACCAGAAGGATTCTAATAGTGAGTGCGCTTTATTTTAAGTAGAAGAAGTGAAGAGAGAAAGAGATAGAGAGGAGTGTGAATGTGCATGAAGTGTGTGTGGTAAAGTGGAGTGGTAGTAGGTTGATTTTCGATTAAGCATACACATTGAGAATTCATAAATCATTTACAGCCCTATATGCTTTACAAGAATAGAATAGAATAGAATACTCTTTATTATGTACACCATATAAGTTACAGAAAAAATAAATACAACAAGCACAAGCATTGCTTACTAACTGATACCTACTGAAAATTTTCTATAAAGAATTAGAAATTAAAATTTCTGAAACAGTATTTAAACTAAACGTTGTTCGTTTAGATTTTCTATGAAAAGGCAATGCTTGGAGTTCCCTTGCGTGATCGAATTCGGAATGATGATTTCCGCTATGCGATAGCCAAGGTTACTGACATAGCTCGAAGGATCTCAAACTGAAGTGGTATTGCTCGCAGAACAGATGGTCGATGGGGTCGGGAAGTTCTGGAGCGCTAATCCAGAACTTTACGAACCCTATCTGTTCTGACCGCGTACCGGAAGATGAAACGTTGGCGGGGATCCCTTCTTTTCGCATAATGTTCTTTGTCCTAATATACTTCGGCATAACGATTATGGCACAATTTGTTTTGGCATAATAATACTTCGGCATAATTATTTTAGGCACACATTTTATGTTGGCATAATTATCTTAAAGACTAATTTGTTATGGCATAAATATGACTCGCACAACGTTAGTAGGCCTAATGACTATTAGCACATGCCATAACATCATTTGCCATCGACATTGGGTATGTAACGGTTGTTATATCAGGAGAAACTGGATGCAATCGGGACTTTAGGGCACTCCGACTCGGATAGGTTAGGTTAGATGGGGATGGCGGGGTCGTGTGAGCGAGCATAGAGTTATGCTTTAGAACTTTATGCATAATAAATTTATGCTTTAGAATATTATGCTTAATCATTATTATGGTTAGAGAAATTATGCTTAAAAAAAATATGCGTAAGCTGTTATGCGTAATTATATTATGAGAAAATATAATTATGCCAAACAAAATTATGCTAAGTTATATTAGGTCTTAAAATTTTATGCAAATGGATAGGGAACCACGTTGGCGCGGCCTCCCAAAAGGTGGACCGATGACCTGATGAGGACCGCGGGTAGCCGAAGGATGCGAGATGCACAGGACCCGTTGTTGCGACGATATGATGATGTTTTAATTATGATTGCCAATATTAGCCCTTGTCCGGCTTGATGGTATTTTTTTGTTTTTTTTCCGGATTGAACTCTTATAACACGTGTCTATCCGTCTGTTACAGCGAATTTGTTTCGAATCTATTGAAACGATTCAATTGTAATCCAGTGTAAATATGCAATTTTGTAATTCTAACACGGACAAGTAACAAATATAAATAAATATTGCCTATGGGGTCACTTTTAAGGGACAAATTAGTAAAATTATTTTGGTATGAAATCGGCAGTAATTTTATAAGCCCGTTATAGGAGACTGTTTAAACTTGTATGGGGAGTGGAATCAATAACGATACTGTAGTGGTATTTCTGTGGGGATGCCACAACTATATCCTGGTACAATAGGGGATCATAATCTAACCCGGCAGTTTTGAGAAAACTAAAGACACTTTTGATCAGTCTCCTTTTATTACGTAAATTTAAAAAGGTAAATACGGGGAATAAGGGGGGGGGGGGTGTTGATATAGGATTTCTACTTAACCATCAAATAATGTACAAACTAGATGACGGCAAAGGAGACGCGTGTCAAAACGACAGCGACGGAGACCACGTAGAGGACGAGGTGGACAACTGTCCCAACAACTCCAAGATTTTCCGCACTGATTTCAGGTAAGCTTGCACTATTCTGAACGTTTTATTTAGTTATTATTATACATTCATAAAAATAATATGCTTTATAATTTTGAAACACCCTGTTCATTTTGTTGTGTTTACGTATCAAAACAATGTCACCGTTCCATCCCGCGTTCTTGGAAACAAAGTTCAGAGTGCGTTTGTTTCAAACCACGTCTAGCTTCATGATGAATCGTATTTTAATTATTTTGATAATTCGAATGTTCCTAAATATATATTTTTTAAGAATATGTAGTAGTCATTGGATAGATGAATTGGGCTGCCGTTGTAAGACGACTAAAATTTCATCTTGCACATTTTTTCCACGCTGTCAAATAGTGCCCTTTTCTTTATGCTTCACATTTAGATATTACCTGGTTTTATCTACTACTCATCTACTATCAGATTGTTCAACTTAACAACGACATGATAATAGTGTTACTAACATTTTTAGCTGTAGGGCAATCACCCCCACTTTCTGAAATATAATCGACCCATCACATAAAAATATGTAAGTCAGAGTGCTAATTCTATTAAGTTTTAAGCAACGTTCGCATTCGCATGTCTGTCGCAATCTGTCAAAAATGTATGGAAATTGATGTGGTTTTGATAGATTGTTACTGAGATGCGAACGCAAAATTTTCTTAAAATGAGTAGAAAAGGCTATGAAGTGTCAAATGGCATTCAATCATCGCAGCTAGATAACGCCAGTTTGACATTTTGTCACAATAATTGTCCGATTATTTTCGTTCGAGAACCTGGGGGGAGTCAAGATTTTTTGCAAAAGATCCTCCGCTGATAATTTCACTTTTAAGTTTTCTCGACGTAGTTATCTACCGATCGCCTAGCGACCGAGATTCGATAAGGCCACCCGTACTTATCAACGGAGAATCTTTTGCAACAAATTACTAACTCTAGTGCATCTAATGCACTTCACTGAAAGTTTAGCTCTCAACAAAAGGATTAAAGTTTAATTACAGCGTGAAAACAAGATTGCGAACGTCTGAACGGGTTTCTCAGCTTCTAATACTCTTAGGACCTGTGTTTGTTTTAGTTACTCTAATCAGATATTTAATATCGTTACTACATAAATCTATTAGAGAATTTGAGAATTTGTATTATGGGTACATATAATTAGTTATATGAAGACCGTAAGAATCTTGTTCTATGCAATCGTGCACTTGTGTCCCTACTCGTTTTACAAACTGATATTTATGGTATGACTGGTTTTTTGTTTAATTTGGTCTATGTAAACCAACAGCTTTTACAATTTGTTTGGAGTCGACGCAACATGTTCTCGTCTTCCACACTTCTCCATGAATGATCACAGTATTCGCAATATTTCTAGGCAACGGTAGAATATATTTGATTCAATATATTTTTCGAAATGCTGTTTTGACGGCCATCGTTTACATTTCTGCAATATCTTTCCAGGAACTACATGACAGTTCGCTTGGACCCCGAAGGCGAGTCCCAACAGGATCCTAACTGGGTGATAGCGAACCAGGGCGCGGAGATCCTTCAGACCCTGAACTCTGACCCCGGGCTAGCTGTGGGCTTCGAAACCTTTGGAGGAGTCGACTTCGAGGGAACCCTGTTTGTAGACACGCAGATAGATGATGACTATGTTGGATTTATATTTGGGTAAGTTTTAAAAAAAATAATCATTGATATCTAATGTAACCTAATAATGGAAAGCAATGATGTGGAACCTGTTCACTCTTCATTTGAAAACTCCTAATTGGTAGCTATCGGGAAACAGTCTCCGGGAGCCATTCTACTCCTTAGCTGAATGCACAGTATATTCCCAAAACTCAGATTTTAGAATGAATTTTTCGGTCCTTTGGACAAGAGACATGAAAATGCTAATGTGTGTCTGGAAGAGTATGAATGATTGCCTCTTAGAAACTTATATGGAGTCGTTTTTTATTAAATAAAACAAATTACGCTGAACTCGTACTAAATCAAAACTAAAACGTAAAAGAATTTAATCAGCTAGACATGGCAAAAGGCTTCTGTCAAATAAAATTTGATGAAGGTTTGTGCTTAAACTGCATTAACAGTTAAACTTTCACAAAGCTACATCGTTTCAATGGAAATTAATAACATACGTGATATGCAAAGTAGTTTTAATCCCACTTGAATTTAAATTTACTGAATTTTACTCGTGGTTTTTAGTTTTGTTCATGTAGACGATATTATTGTTTCATTGTTCTATAAAAATGTAGAATGGCCGCAAAAGTGCGATATTTTTTATGCTGGCAGAATTTATATTAGTTGATTAAAATAGAGTACTACATGAGAAAATAGATATTTTATTTAAGCTCTAGAAATGTTCATCTACATATTGTTTTTCAAAACATTTCATCAGACGGACCGCAAAGTAATCTTGTTATTTCAAATGTCTAGTCTAGTCTATCAGATTGTGTCAATTAAATTGAAGTGCCTTAATTTCCAGCTCCTGAAAGCCTAATCAAGGCTCCAGTTCGCTGGATAGTCTCAAAATACCAACATTAAACCAAATTAATAAACATAAGAATAAACATTGGATGAATCGGGTGACTTTCAACTTATTGGCGTCCTTCCAGAGGGTGAAAGTTATTATGAACATAAACCACTCTTGATACGGGAGCAAAACTCTACTGTGTTTTATTGTACCAATCTTTTTGAAATTAATGATTTTTGCGTGTCATTTTTTATTATCACTATGATGTATTTGAAAAGCCTTCTAGAACCTATTTGTTCTTTTCTATTGTATGTAAACTCCTTTGCAAAAAAGGGCGGTTTTGATTTGCCAACATTATTGGTAACAGTGTAGCTCTAAAGAGGTTTTAATAGCCAAACTATGATACTGGCACTTAAAAAAAAAAGTCTGAGTATGAACAAAAGTTAATACCAAATTCAAAACTTTTGGTTTTTTTTTCAATAATTTTTCAGTTTTTGACTTTTTACTTACTTTTCGCGGGTTTGCTGTTAAAAGGTTATCAGGAACTAAAACTAACTTCTCGTTATTTTTAATAGAATAATTTACGTTTGTTGCAAAATCCTGCATTTTTTGACTTAAAATAGATATCTTTGTGTCTGGGAGAAATGTTTTGTAATGGGAGAAAAACCAATAAGAGCTAGTAAAATTATAGCACTGCTGGAACAATTAAGGAGGTTAGAATGGTAATAATTTTGTTTGGTCCTATAGCTAAAACTCATTCACTGAAATCGCGAAAAAAAACGGCTTCCTCATACATTTTGAAATTAATTTTTTTCCTTCTCCGTTATCCGCTCCGTTTCTCAGGACTTGCCGAGCTTCGTTAGCTCAGCGTTTTTATGGTGGTCGCCACTGTTAATTCTGGCTTTCAGGAGTTCTAGTGGTTGGGACTATGTAGCGGGCTTGTGCCCTATACATTTATGTGCGCATAAGGCTAAGAACTCACGGAGCGATTTTCACCCGCGTCCGCCGCGGTTGCGGGCGCGCAGCTTCTGTAGAAAGCAGATATATATGTTAAAAATTAAAGCACAACTCACGACGCGATTTACGCCCGCGGTGTGCGCGGTTGTTTGCGGTTCCCGCTGCACCGGCGGGCAACTAGTAGAATCGCGGGTGGCGCCCGCGCGCTCTGCGATCGGTTGGCGGGCGACCGCGGTGGCCAGCTGGGGGCGATGGGTACAGAAATCATGAGAAATCCAATGCTATTTTGCACCAGTGACTGTGGCATAATGACATGTTTGTGCATGTTTAAAATTAAATTAAACAAACGTTATAAAAAATGGATATTAAAATCGAACTACTAATTACTTTGGTCCATGGCGGTCTGGATCTCAACTGATCGTTTTACTGTCCGTCTTGCAACCGCCCGTCTTGCGGTCATCGCCCGCCACGTCTGCGGGCGATGATCGCAACCGCGACGGCTGCGTAACCGCGCAAATAACCGGTCTCGTGAGTTTAGAAATAAAACCGCAGTTCCACCACCGCGGCGGTCGCGGGTGAAAATCGCTCCGTGAGTTCTTAGCCTCACTCGACAAAATGTACTTGTTACGCGGTTTCGTGGTTGGTCTCATGGTAAAAGTTAGTCATAATGATGAGTACAATGCCTTTAAGGAATTGCGTTTATTATGCTACACATTTTATATAAATGTAAACCTCCTTGTTACCAGCTATCAGAACAATAAGCGTTTCTACGTCGTGATGTGGAAGAAAAACACACAAACGTACTGGCAGACGATTCCGTTCAGGGCGGTCGCAGAGCCGGGCATACAACTCAAACTGGTCAACTCTAAGACCGGGCCCGGCAAGACGCTGCGTAACGCCTTGTGGAGTACTGATCCTACTCGCGATCAGGTGAGTTATATGTATAGTAGCAGGCACGAGTCGTGAGCACACTCTCCATTGGTCGGTTTGACGACGATAGCTCTGACGCTTCACGTTATTGGTTCGTCAGTCAATGCTCATCGACTATTGAGTTTGCAAGTTTTGCTAGCCCACCGTACATTGGCGAGATCAGACTGCTGCATTCATCTTGCTCACGACTCATGCCGACTACTTTAGCAGCTTGAGGGAGTTAACTTTCCATCTTCGAAGATCTTATGCATCTTTTTGATGTAGCCGATTGTGGTAGGATAATATTAGTCTCTGCATCACCGAAAGTTGACTAGAAGAAAAAACTTGTGCTCGTTTACGGAGACGCGGGGCGTTGCGAGTCGCGTTTACGAAGTTATGTATTTTTTTTATAGTATCATAGTGTGCTAGCTGTTATTATTTTTTGTTTTTGTTTTGTGTCATGTATTAATTACTTTGCATTCTTCTCAGTGTATAAATTATAGTTCCGAAAACGTAACAGACAGATGTGTTGCTGGGGAGTTTGTTGGCCACTTCTTCTCCACAGCTAAAACACTAGGAAGAGGTGACGGGCGGGCGTTTTGGGGGACTGTCTTTTGTAGAACTTGACGTTCAAAAAGTGCTGGCTCTGCTAGTCTATTCTGTAAATAACCATTTCGATATCGAATTCACCTGAGTGACTAAGCTTACAAAGTGAACTTTATTTCACACATCATAAGGTCTTATATTTATACGAATTTGAAACTCACCTCGGATTCCGCTGTCGAGACACGAAAATTTTGTTACAGAATAGCACTGCTGAGCCTAATTTGAATAAGTGACTTTTGAATTTGAAGAAGCGATTTACGCACGCGGCGTCTCACCCGCGTCTCCGTAAATTACACTAAGGCATTAAGCCACCTCTGTGTTAGCTCACATTTGTGCGAGTAAAATAATTGATAAAAAATGTGGTATTCATACAGACATGATGTGTTTTGGTTAATAGTCTGTTGCGCTACTTCCTACTCCCAGATAAAATATCTAGGATTTAGGATTTAGGAAATGGTGACAGCGGGTGTTTTGGGGTAGGGTCTGTTATCGCCTCCGTATCAAAACGTTATCTCGTAGATATTCATGACTGTCTAGTCTCAAGTGTGGACACAACCTATGTCGACAATATTTTTCTATCTCATGTCTTACGGACGCGCGGACGGTAACCTATTGAGACTGGTATAGAATTTCGGATACGGGCTAAAATCTTAAGTAGACCAAGAAGCATGACGAAATATTTCCGGAGATGTAAACATGAGCGGTAAAAATTCACAAACTAGGTACATTTTGATTCAGTCTCTGTCTCGCACTCTGCGACCTGTGAACTTGACAACTGTGTTCCGCCTAACATTAAACCAAACTTGTCACTCAAAATTCTAAACCAAAATATCCGCAGTATTACAAAAAATATTTCAGGTCTCCATACAATACTAGCTAGAACAAATACTGAATGGGATATTATTACATTAACAGAGTGCTGGCTTCTTGGCACACACATCATTCCTGATTTGGACGGTTATGATCGCTTTATCACTAGTAACAATCTTACACAAAATGAGGGTGTGGTTGTTTATGTTAGGAGGGAGCTCAGGGTCTCCTTTGAAGAACCCACATTCTCAAATGCCAACTGTCTCCAAATAAAAATAGACCAAAATACAGTACTTCTGGCAATATACCGACCACCAGGCTATAAAGATATCACTAACTTCCTAAATTCATTAAATGATACCTTAACCAAGATTGCACGCTACAATAATATTATAGTTTGCGGAGACATCAACATTAATATCCACGATCAATGTCGTGACACAAATAAGCAAAATTACTTGAACTTGTTGGCATCACATGGTCTACTGCCTGCTCATACGCTGCCTACTAGACAACAAGCATGTCTTGATCACTTTGCCTTGAAAAGTCAGAGGCCTGCTTCAACACTTGTTGCTCATTCTGCACTGACTGATCATGACACGGTATTGCTGTTTCTTTCAAAGAAAACCACTAATACGACTACGAAAAAAAAGGTAGTCCGCGTCAACCACGACCAGTTAGATATAGACATTGGACAACTAGATTTTAGTGACGTCTATAACAGTCGAGATCCTCATGTGGCAGCGGAAACTTTTGTTAAGCTAATAAGGCAAGTTATAGAGTCCAATTCACAAACTGTCAACGTGCCGAACCGTAAAAAAACTATAAAGCCATGGATAACCCCAGGCCTTCTACGCTGTGTGCGACACAGAGACAATTTGCATAAGAAATTTAAAAAAGCACCAGATAATGTCGATCTAAAAATAACTTTTACTAGATATAGAAACTTTTGTAACAACTTACTAAAGAAAATTAAAACAAAATATGAAAAAAATCAAATAAGCAAAGCTGGATCAAATCCCAAGCAACTTTGGACTGCTATAAATAATTTAACAAACAGGAATAAAAAGAAAGAAACTCCATCTCATCTTTTAACACTGTCATCTACTCCGAAAATATCGGTAAACTCTGTTAATGATTATTTTGCTGAAATTGGCAAACAGCTCGCGCAAAAAATAATAAGCCCCCCAGAACCTATCAAATTAATCGATATAAACAACCAGAATTCAATGGTTTTGCTACCAACGGATGAAGATGAGGTCGAAAATATATTGTTGTCCCTTCGAAGTGATTGTGCACTGGGATGGGACGGAATATCGAGTAGTCTTCTTAAGAAACATAAAGCCTCTATTGTGCCCCCGCTTACATACATTTGTAACCTAGCTCTCTCAACAGGTAAATTCCCTAAAGTTTTTAAGAGATCGATCATACACCCTATCTACAAGAGTGGGGACAGAAGCTGTGTCAGCAATTATAGGCCTATAGCTGTTTTACCTGCCCTCTCGAAGGTTCTGGAGAGGATAATGAACAAGAGGCTTGTTGATTACCTTGAAAAACATAATCTCTTGTCTCCAACACAATACGGCTTTCGATCTGGTAGATCCACGTCCGACGCAGTACATGATTTAACAAATTATGTTGTCACCAACCTGGATAAGGGGGAAAAAGTTCTGGGCATATTTTTAGACCTTGCTAAGGCATTTGACACGGTTTCTGTGTCCATTCTCTCTCAAAAATTGGAGAATTTGGGAATAAGAGGGGTTCAACTTGAACTCTTTGAAAACTATCTGAGTGAGCGTACCCAGTGCGTTAAAATAGACGAACATATTAGTAATGAACGCACAGTCTCATATGGCGCCCCCCAAGGAAGCGTATTAGGTCCCACTCTTTTCCTAATCTATGTTAATGACCTGGGTAGGCTCACACTCCCCAAGGGTAAGATCATAGCATTTGCGGATGATACGGCACTCGTCTTTAGCGCTGATACATGGGACGAAGTCTTCTCATACGCGCAATCGGGCTTCAATACTGTGTCAAATTGGTTACGCAGTAATGTTCTAACACTGAGCGCGGAGAAAACCAATTATATGACCTTCTCTCTTAGAGCAAATGGCAACGTTCCAAACTCCTCAGTGCCCTACACAATATTAGCACACACTTGTCCAGAACCATATGATAACAATATGTGTACCTGCACTCACCTTCGCAGCGCTAATCACGTGAAGTATCTGGGAGTTATAATCGATAATACCCTTAGATTCCAGGAACATATTGAGACTCTTAAAACCAGGTTACGCAAGTTAATATATATTTTCAAAACCCTAAGAGTAGCCGATGAAAAATTAAAGAAGTCAGTTTATTTTGCCCTCGCTCAGTCACTGTTAACATACTGTATCTCTGTCTGGGGAGGTGCTCCGAAAACTACAATGATTGAATTGGAGAGAGCCCAGAGAGCAATCTTAAAAGTGTCCTCATTCCTGCCATACCGCTATCCCACAGCGCTCTTATACAAGGAGGCTAAAGTTTTGACAGTGCGTCAACTTTTTATCTTGAACATCATATTGAAACAGCACTCATTACTTACTTATCATCCCACAGCCTCATATTGCAAAAGACGGTACGACCCTGTAGATCGCCGTCTCATACACCACTCTACTACCCAATTTTTAAAGCGGTTTTTCTGCCACCTGGGTGGTTTTTTATATAACAAAATAAACAGGATGGCACCTATAGTTAACCTCACTAAGGCTATGTGCAAAAAGAAAGTTACTGCCATACTACAACCACTAAATTATGAGGACACTGAAATCTTACTTACCTATATGGTGTAATTTCGTAGCTGTTACAATAACCATACAAAATACAAATCGACTTACATTAAGTCTAGTCCCAAAGTTGAAATAAAAAAAAATAAAATAAAAAAAAAACATTATATAGTGTATTACTTACCAAAACATCCCGTTCTTCTACTACAACAAAGTCACATAATATTTTATATATATATATATATATCATTAACATTCAGTCTCACTCGCCCAAAAAAAATGTAATGAATAAATGAAATAAACTAAAAAAAAATAAAAGCGCCTAACACACATAAACACACATACACACACCCTCACACACACACACACACACACACCATATCACACACACAAATAACCTAAGTAACCAAAGTTTATGGCTAGAATTTCCAATCTTCTTATAATGTTGATTTCATTGTTTCCTTTTGTTTGTTTTTTTTTTTTCTCCTCTTAAAGTTGTCAGTGCTCAAGTACATAAGAAAGTAAAATGCATAATTTTGTAAAAGGGCGGAGACCTGGTGTCCTGAAATACAGGCCTAGAGCTTAGTTTAGGCACCAGTCTCCCACAATATTTAAGTTGTCTAACTGATAACCTGTAATATGTATATTGTAATATTGTGGTGAGAAAATAAATTCTTTTATTATTATTTATTATTTATTACATTAACTTCGTTTCGTTTGAACTTCAAGTTAATGGTAAACTAAATAATGAGCTATGAAAACACGAAAACCCGATAGTAATTTTTCAGTTAACTGTACATTGACAATAAGACGTTCTACTAATAGAACGTTTGCAAATCGATTTTCTAATAGACCGTTTGAGAATAGGACGTTTTGATACGGAGGTGTTATCAGTTTTGTAAAATGCGTTCGCAAAGTGGTAATTTTCAGTCATATTTCAATTAATGAGTTTGATTTGATTGCAGAGTGGACTAGAAATCATAACAAACGCAATCTTTAAATGTCTCGCATGACTCTATTTTCTGCTTAAATTCTAATCACGTTTACAAAACAAACATTATAGTAAGTAATGCTTGAATAATAATTGAAGTGTAATTTAGCTACTTCTTAAAGGCTCATCTTAATTAAGTTTACCCTAGAAACTAATTTTCTTGAAATCACCCACCCCTGTTTAGCGGGGACCTGATAAGTTAATTTCATGAATAAACCTTTGTACCTTTGTAGTAAAAAAAATACCCAAGATTTTTCTATGATTAAAAACGAAACTCATTTTGGATTTTCATCTCTACTGTAATCTGGGTAAAATGTAACTTATTAACAGAAGAAAATGTAGTTTTACCATATTGTGCGGGCAAAGTTTGCATAGATTAAAACTAAATTTTTGTGTGCACAGTGAAATTAGTTCGGTCCTAAATATATAAGAAAATTAAAATCCTTTTATAAGTTCACATTCGCATAAGAATAAATTGCTAATCTAAAAGTAGGTAAACTTTAGTAGTTTTAATCAGATCTTCCTACAATGTTTCATTAGATCACCACATAGGGTATTCCAAAAGGCTTCCCTTAAGCGTTGCTAAAACTTGTCATGTGGTTTCACACACATACATAACAACATTGTCCATGACAAGGTTTTTACCCGTAACTTTGCTCGCGTTAAGGCGCTTCCCCGAGCAAAACGCAGCGCTAGCCGTTTTTTGTGCAGTTTTTTGGAGCTATCTACTCTTTATCCAAAAGAAATATCAACAAATAAAAAATACATTAAATTTCTACATAATCTTGGCTTCAAAATGGTAGATTTTTTTATTTTTATTATTAAGTATAATGTTTAAGTAATCTCCTCACAACGAAACCACAGAAATGAGAAAAAATTACTGAAAACATGCATCTTCTCGAAAAATAACGATTATTTTGATATTGTACTTACACTAATGGATAGGCAATTTAATTATGAACATTTTGGTAGAAGTATTTTTTTCAAACGACCAAAATTAGATTTTATAACGATTTTATTCAACATTCTGAGCGTATTCGCTATTGTATCTCTTGCGCTGTTATTGAGGGAAAAAATGCTCAAGGTTATTTGCTCAGGGTACGGCCTTAATATAGATTTTCGCAAAAAGTAGCCTAGAATTATCTCCAGGACCACATATCATACGTATCAAAAAAGCGTAACAAAGTAACTAAAACACTTTCGCATTTTTTTGATGGGTTAGCTCTTGCTTGACTGTAGTCTAGGTCAGAGATGACAGAGACAAAGTAGATGATGGAGCGAGTCTATCCAAAAGGAGCCTGTTCACTCTAACTTTGAAGAGATTAGGGTGGTACTTATATCCTAATTTTAACTAATATTGAAAGAAAAGAAAAGAAAGAAAACAAATTTATTTAGCACACAGGTACAGACACACACACACAATACTAAGAATAGGAAACATGCACGCGTTTTTAGGTACATTTGCAAAATGAAATACTTAAAAGCTCAAGTAAACAATCCTGAAATCATTTTTTAAATATCTTCATCAGCGATGAAGAAATAAAGCTTCTGAGATTACAATCAGAACGAGAAGTCCGATATGGCCTTTGACGTCAAAGTCTATGACGCCTATACAGCTGCCATAGGAAACAGCGTTTTCAATTTTGTTGAACAATTTTGATTCTGTTTTCACTGTTAGTATAATATTTTCAGATAAACTGAATAGATAACAAATATTTTTTTCATGCATATTCCCTATTTTTAACCGACTTCCCAAAAAGAAGAAGGTTCTCTCAATTCAGTTGTAATTTTTTTTTGTGTTTGTTACCTCATAACTCCGCCAATTATGAACCGATTTGAAAACATTCTTGTTTTATCTGAAAGGAGATTGGCCCCATTTAAATTCTATCAAAATCGGTTACGAAGTTTGGATTTTAAATCGAAATAGCTGGAACTCGTTTACTTGGATGATGGTTTTTTGTCATCCAAGTAATCGAAATTGCGTATTTTGCAGTGGTGTTGTTAGGTGTGGGGTACAACTAAAAAGTGAAAAATTAAAAAGGAAGTCGGTGTCAAAATACGAAGAAACTAACAAAAACACCGACTTCCGAAATTAAAGTTATTTTTTACTTTGTAGTGTTTTTTTATTTTGATTCCCACAGCTACGTATCATGAATAGCATGCAAGCAATCAAACACAAGTTCATCACGACTCACCATAGACAATGCAATTTACACTGTATTCAATTTGCGGCCCCTTTCGCGCACCACGTATGCTAGCGTCATGCCAGTAATTTAGTTTAATTAGTGCATAGGAACGGATGGTTGATGTACATAGGTAGATTTATATCGAGTTCTACCCTTGGAACTATAGATGGGCAATTCACTTGGTGCTTTGGAAATACGCCCGATAAACACCCAATTTTCCGGGTGTGGTTTTATGGGCGTTTTATAAAAGCACTGGGTGTATATCGGGTAGATTGCCCATCTATAATTGTAAAGTTACCTAGCTTCATCATTCTGACTGACCGACTCCTTGACAGCATAAAAGCTTGCGTGTCTTTAATGAAATGAATTTTATTTGTGTATGTGGTGTTCTTTTCGGAAAAAAGTATGGAAAATGACCTTTTGTAGGAATTTGTCAAATTGTATTTCATCAACATCATTATTTTAAGACGGTCAATTTCTTGATTGAATGTTACAATAAAATTCTCACAATGGATTATCCAAGTACCATAGTCTTAACCTATATTAATCTGTAAGTACTGCAGTGCTATTCTGTAACGACATTTTCGTGTCTCGACAGCGGAATCCGAGGTGAGTTTCAAATTCGTATAAATATAAGACCTTATGATGTGTGAAATAAAGTTCACTTTGTAAGCTTAATCACTCAGGTGAAGTCGATATCGAAATGGTTATTTACAGAATAGACTAGCTGTACATTCATCGGCAGCATTTATTTAAAAGACTCGGTTGACGTTCAATAATCTCCGGCGCTCAGCCTATGTTTGAACTCCTTAACGTTTTGAGTTCCTTAACCAAATGGTAACCAACGTAACCCTATTAGTAAGGCTCAGCAGTCCGTCTGTCTGTCTGTCAGCGTATTCTAACTCAAGAACTGTAATAGGCAGACAGTTGAAATTTTCTTCTACCGCTCGCTATTATCAACAAATAATAAAAATTAAAGTATGTTCGTCGGTTTTTATTTATTTTTAAATTCCACTCAGGTAACGCTCCTCTGGAAGGATCCTCGCAACGTGGGCTGGCGTGAGAAGACTGCGTACCGCTGGCGTCTGCTGCATCGACCCAAACTGGGCCTCATCAGACTGAAGGTCAGTCATATTTTAAGAACTAGGTTATAATTTCGCAGTTACGGAATTTGTTCGAAAGAGTAACGCGGCCCTAGAACGCAAAGGGCATTAGGAGGAACACGGATGGGTTTTAGTCAGTATGAGTCTGACAATCCCTTCTGCTCCGCTCAGAGCGGAAACAGTCATTTGACGATTTCCTATCCTTCAAAAAAAATTGTAAATACACGTACAAAGGTCCTCCATAATGATTAAATGTGGAATCTTGAAAGAAGGGATAGAACGCTGTAGTGCGGATAATTTTTTTCAAGCTTGGTCTTGGTGTTCCTTAGTTAATTATAACTGTGAAGAAACACCATCGAACTTGAGAACCATGTATGTAAACGTAAACATTTACTTAACTGAGTGGGCCTATTCAGAGGTATCGTATAGCTCAACTCAAACTGAAGGAGTACCACTATCTAAGCGAAGGAAATCTGCCTATTATATCCACACAAATAGGTGCCATTTTTACTAAAAAGAGTATTGTATGTGTGTGTGGCAAAGAGTAAAGTGTTACCTCGTTTCTAGGTTTTGGAGGATCTCAGATTTTCAGATTCTACTAAGTTTACATACGAAAAGATAGGTAAAATAAATAAAGAACCGTTCTTCATTACTAGTGGTCAATGACCGTTATTGCACATTTATCTAGTGCCTCACATAGTTAGAGAAAGACTAGGCAGATTAGTATAGTCAACAAGTGGTTTTTTGTTCAACTTTTTCAGCAGTCTCGGAAAAATATGAATGAGTTGTCATTCGATTTGGAAGAGCATGATGTAGATGATTGTTTTGGATAGCTAGATTGATTTATTCATGATCAAGTAACATAACACTGAATGATCATTTGGTACAGTTTTTTTTGATTGACTTTAAAAAAAAATTGTGTGTAGGTGTACGAGAACAACAAGCTTGTTGCCGACTCGGGCAATGTGTACGACTTCACGCTCAAGGGCGGCAGGCTGGGCGTGTTCTGCTTCTCACAGGAGATGATCATCTGGTCCAACCTTGTGTACAGGTGTAACGGTGAGTGCTGGAACCACATGTGGTCTTCGCTGATTGTTTAACTATTAAGACCTGCGCAAACGAGGGATAATCCCTGGTGCACTTTTTCGTCCTTCAAAATAAATCCCTTACAACTGTAGTGAATAACACATACAACAATGGATTGAAAATATAACCACGTATGAAAATTTTCCGAACAACCAAGAACATCGATAGACCGGACTATCCAAAAAGTACGGGGGAGTCTCCGAATATATAGAACTAACGCGACTAGGCGCAGCAATGCACACAGCGAACTTTAGTCAGTTTAGAACGCATTGAGCGCTCCAGCCGGTCGATTTTGTCGACATCTCACTGTGTACACTTAGTGGAGTTAAGAACAGGTGACCTGCAGTGCGATTCTGTAAACATGTCGAAGTGAACACTTGGGCGATGTGAACACTTGGGCGATGTGAACGACAAGTGAGCTGTCAAACCATACAAACAAGATTGCATGACAGCTCACATGTCGTTCACTCCACCTAAGTGATCACGGTGAGATGTCGACAGAATCGACCGGCTGTCAGCCCATATTGTTTGTACGATTTGATAGTTCACTTCGTGATCAATTCACCCAAACCGTCATTTCGATATGTTTATAGAATCGACCAGTAGATTGACGCTTTAAATAATGGCACACCGAGTGCGTTGAGAGGATTTTCTTCCTCTGCGGACCAAAGTCCCTCGTCTACCTGGCCTTTATATCTGCAGTGCGAACAGTGACCCTGTTAAGTCCATTTGCTGGTTTTTTGTGTATTCGTTGCTTATTTTTCTGACATTGGTCTTTCAGTGTATTATATCGAATATTTAATGTAGCTTTTCTTTTCCACAATTTGGAAAAATATGTATTATCGGCAGTTGTCACCTTCGGCTATTATTTACATGAAATAATTTGTTATTTAACCTCGTGTTAGCTACTCAGAGCTAACCTAGGCCTTGGGAGATTTCGGCCAGTAAAATGGGGTCGTGTAACCCGAAAACAGTGGCATGTTGGACTGATAGTAAATCTCATTACTTTTAGTGTTTCCCTTAATGATTCAATAGTTCTCGTTGTACATACTGAAACATATTTTCTATTTACAGATAAAATCCCTTCAAACATAGCAACGGAGCTATCAACGAGGAACAACTTCGAAATAGACCACGATTTCGTTTACGTTTAGTCGAATAATACCACAATAATCCTGTTACATTTCCAGAACAATTCAATAGAAATACTTTTCTTAAACTATCTGAAAAACAAGTCAAAATGTTGTGTTGACTCATGGTACCATTTTGTACTAATAAAAAATAAAACTTTCAATATATTGTCGTATGTCTCGTCAAAAGCTTTGATGTCGTGATTCTGTTGTTTAAATGATTGAATTAAAGAGAACCTTTGTCTACAATGTGGATCGTATTCCAGTCGTGTGAATTGTTATAAGTTTAATTTTAGATGTGATCTAACAGTAATGTAATAAAGTTGACACTTATAGTTTTGTGTTTGTTTCCTTTTTACCTATGCTCTTCTGCATGTCTGCAAGACTATTGTCTAATTCATATCAAATACGTAAAACTTTACATAAATAGCTTGTAAAGTGAAAGGTTTTTTGTTTGCCTTATTTTTAAAATTGCATGCAAATAAAGTTCCCCGACTTTGAAATAGTTTACGGGCACGGAACAGAAAAAACAGTGTTCCGTGTTTACGGGTACCTTTGCAAATTCTGCGAACTGACGTTGAACCTCATTTTTTAGTAGTCTTAAAACCTACGCAAAAAGCCAATAATTCGTTTAGAAAAACCTTTTTGTTCTTCCAAATTGTCGTGTTGAAACAATTCATTTTTTCGTTCATTCGATTTCCTGATATTTTGACAGCTTATTTGTAAACTGTATTAGTAATTTTACTGATTTTTGTTATCATCATATATTGATTTACGATTTACTAGAAATGGAAGTAGATGAACTGCCCAACATGAATATAGACGAAATAAAAAATGAAATGTCTCCTGAAAACATACAAACCACACTGGCTCCTACAGAAGACATGACCACGAATATGGTTACAGAACAGATGCCACACAAAGGAGACGGTGTAGCAGTTCTAACACTAGAGTATCCATCTGCGACCTCAAGCAAGACAAAATATAACAACCTCAGCACCAATATGGAGAAAAAGGAGATACAAGAGTTCATCAGGGTTCTCCGTCCACATCTGCCAAGGAAGTCAAAGAGCAAGGCTTACAAAATGCTGCAAAACATTGCTAAAGGAATCGTGGTGAAGAGTTCGTTTCAGCAAAGAATCAGGAAACGGAAACCGAAGAAGCGGCAAGTACGAAAGGAGAAAAAGCGACAGTTGAAGACAAAATCTTTGAGCATTGTGCGCAGAAATATTCGCAGTCTCTGCAGCTCGTCGGATTCCTGTCGGTCAAACATAACGTGTTCTCACTGTGGTTACTTTGATTGCAGAATTGCGAGATGTTGATTTTTTAAAACCTACGTACTGATCTATTGGAACAGTTGAAATTCCAATTGCAAACCATCAAGATTCAATTTCAAGTAAAAATATGTGTATGTTATTATGATTGTTGTTTAGTAATGTTATTTGTAATAAATGGTTATATTCTTGGAATACGTGAAATTTTCCTCGATGAACACAATTTTATTGTGCCGTTTTATGGGCAGCTCTCTCTTAGCACTATATGTTTTCTTATTTTTAAGTTGTTAGCTTTGCTTGCCACTATTATACACAAAATAGAAAGGTAACAATTACATAGATAAAGACGGTGGTACAGTGATCACATGCTACCGTAAACAACGAGACTCAAGGGAGACTTTTTTACCTTCTCCCCAGGGAATGCCATAACAGGCGTTGCACAGAAGGGGATTGTTGCACAGGGGGGTCCGGAGTGATTTTTTAAGAGATACAGGGTCCATGTGTCGATGGTGATCACCAGGGTAGTTTTAATGAGGTAAAAATCCCACACTCCCTGGTCCCTGGTCTTTTTCCCCGAAATTCCAAGCGCCGTTTTGAAGGTTTTTGGTATATAGGTAAATACAAACCTTCAATAATATTCTAAGAGCAATATGCTAATTTTGCGCTATATGCAGTTGATCTAAGTAAAATTCACTGTCAAAACTGGTGCATAGTAATTAGCACTAAGGAAACTTCTTGTGCAACAAGTTTAGAAATATGCTGGAATTCTAGCTGTAATTACGTCTTGAGCTCAGAGATATTTAGTTTCTATAATAAGTTTGTGTTCAAGGAAAATTTATATTGTGCATCATGCTGGGACTTATGAGTAACGCGCTTTTCTTGTTTTCGTGCTTATACAAAGCTTTTCGAATTCATTGTACTCCTCTTGCATTGATTATTTGTTCAGTTGTTCTTTTCTGATTAATCTCGTTGCGAGTTTCAAGTCAGATGAATCGTTTCTTCGGTACTGTGCCGCCAACTTGATAGTGTGTATCTATTCTATGCTAGCAAATTTAATCTTCTACCGTAAAAACTTCCCCATAATCGTCTTCTTCACTGTCCATCTCACCGTACTGACTTCATTCACAATTCCTTGTTTATACAATCAAAATCTCTGTGGAATGCGCTTCCCCAAGAAATTAGGATGGCAACCAACCTTCAAAGTTAAGGTTCCAGAGCACATTCATAAGAATTTGGCAGTAGTATCGTCACAGCGCTAATTTTTTTTGCATAAACTGTTCAAGTATATTCAATAACATTGTAACCACCTTATTGTAAATAACATTCTGAGCAAATAAATGAATATTCTATTCTATTCTATTCGTGTATTAGTTTATTCATTTGACTATATCCTATAGTATAGTATATTTATGTATATATTTATCTTTGTATTAATTTTACTATTAATCGCGTTTCTGGTTTCTCTTTATCCATATTGCACCTACCACTATTATTCTCTGCATCACCCAAAGGTTGACTGGTAGAAAATGCCTAAGGCATTAAGTCCGCCTCTCTACAATATGCGTATGTGTGCGTAAAGTATTAAATAAATAAAGTTTCCTAATTTTACAGTTTTTGTAATAACAGGAAAGATAGGGAGAAATGGACGCGATATATCGTCCAGCCAGCAACGAACACAAATATACCTACTATTGGGTAAAATACTACATAGCTGGTGGGATTAGGGCTACGATACATATCTTTCTAATCTTTCATGGAATACGCAGACTGGATGTTGTTTTCGTATGTGTAGGTATAGGTATGACTTAGTCACTTTCACTCAGCTTACAGTCTTAATTAATATTGGAGAGATGTGTCACGGTAGCCAACAAAAGCAACGCAACAGATGTGTTCTTGCTTGCTAAAATAACATTACTTACGTATACAGGATTACATTTCCATTTCACTGATGTGTTGCATTGCGAGCTTCTTGTACCTACCACAATCTCTACAGTAGCATTCTCAAGCTTTGCTTTGACCTAGTTGGGTAGCGTTGTTTACATGCCTGCCGTTTTAAATTTTAGGTAGGTACTTTACTAAGTAGTACTAGGTTTAGATTTTAGAAAGAAAAAAAAGAAAAAGAGTTTAGTTGCGCCAAGCATGACGCATACCAAACACATAAAACAACACAACAACAATACACACAGTGCAAATAACAACACACAGAAGAGCAGAACAACAACAACAACACACAGAATATTTACACAACGAACAACACATCATTTTATCGAACATTTGCGCCCAACGCACAGAAGTGGCAGGCGAAAATATAGTAGTTCCTATTCTCCTTCTTTTCGACTCGATGATTTACTTTTAACATAAATTGGGCCAAGCAGGTGACCACGAAGGTTGCCTCATTGGCGTTCCTTAGGTTCTATAGTAAAGTGTTGAAAGTATTGTTTGTTTGTAGGATGCAATCTCTGGAAGTTAGGGCAAGTGTTTTACCTAAGGACAGCTTTACCTGTGCACAGTGGAATACCACTAAGAAATCTGAACGCGATAAGATTACCTCACGATATTTTTAATGGTTATCAAACTGTCGAAACGCCCTTTTGTATTTTGCATGCAGACTTTGATGATTAGAATAGTGGATGTCCACAAGTAAAGCTAACATTACGTACCCAAACCCAAAATTGTTTCACTGATACTCTATCACTGATTTTCAGAAAATGCACCATTCTTGTAGGATAGACCACGAGACCAAAGCCACAGGAGAAGGCAAGTCCATTAGATTTGTTGTAGAAGTTGACTGGCTCCGCAGTTCGATTACTCACAAGATTAAAACGCCATCCTGTCAGCCACACCAAACTAATTTATTTACCCCCAGTTTACAACAGACGTTAACTCACTTATTCCATTAATTCTATATTGTTTGGCCTTTCTATCTAAATGTTAGAGCAAATCAATTTCAATAAATGGCTCAATTAACCTTTGTTCAAAGTTTCAATGGCGCCAGTATTGAATGGAATTTGTTTATCATAGAGTATCAGAGGGACTCTGATAGATGCTTGCAGAGAAAATTCTTCATCAGTTGTGACATTTCCCCATGACTTTGATCCAAAAAACCGGCCAAGTGCGAGTCGGACTCGCGCACCGAGTGTTCCGTACAAAACTGTAGGTATTTATAAGCAAAAGTTGCGATTTACGTATTATGACGTATTAAAAAAACTACTTACTAGATCTCGTTCAAACCAATTTTGGTAGTTTACATGGTAATACACATCATATATTTTTTTTTAGTTTTATCATTCTCTTATTTTAGAAGTTACAGCGGGGGTGACACACATTTTACCACTTTGGAAGTCTCTCGCGCAAACTATTCAGTTTAGAAAAAATGATCTTACAAATCTCAATATCTTTTTCTAAGACCTATCCATAGATACCCCACACGTACGGGTTTGATGAAAAAAAAAATGTTCGAGTTTCAGTTCTAAGTATGGGGACCCCCAATTGTTTTTTTCTATTTTTGTGTGAAAATCTTAATGCGGTTCACAGAATACATCTACTTACAGTTACTTAGTAGTCAGTTAGTTTACTTATAGTTTCGGAGAAAATGTGACGTACGGACGGACAGACAGACAGACAGACATGACGAATCTATAAGGGTTCCGTTTTTGCCATTTGGCTACGGAACCCTAATATTTGCTTTTAATTACATTTCACGGAAATGGTTATTTTATCCCGAGTATCTGGTAGTCGCAGTGTTTGTGCGGACTTACGGCGGAGCTTACCCATATTCAATTTATTGCTGCGTGGTAAAAGAATTTTCTGTTCGAAGAAAATAGCTTTTTCAGAAATGAAGCCAAATTTTAGGAGTGGACAAAACTGGTGAGTTCCTTATTTTAAAGATTTCTGTTAAATATGAAGTATGTACTAGTATCGTTTGCTCTAAGCACAGCAAGCTAGCCGTTTACATTTAACACTAACTGAACATGTATCTTTTGTCTGTTTAATTTGTACAGTGTGAAATGTGAATACTCTGTACCATAATTATTTATTATTTACAGTAACTGCTTACTAATTATTTACAGTAGACTGCAGGTAATTTTCAGTACGTCGTCGCTTAATAAATTAACAAATAATTTCCGTATCGACAATGACGCAGATGTTGTCCGATCCAATAAATAATTACTGGAGCCTGTGTAATTTAGCAGTGAAATCGAGCAGCGATTACGAGCAGCATTAACACGCTGATACCCACCGATACAATAGATAGGCGATCAGTAAATATAAAGTTGTTACCTACCCTCTTATTGTATTATTTATTGGATCGCAAAAATTGAGGTAATGTACTGAAAGACACTAACGAGATACGGTACCTTGGAAAAACGGAAAACAATAAAACAAACGGGCTGTAATATCACAAATATAATATTTATTTTACCATTGTACATACTTTATATAACTCAGATGAAGTAGTTTTTATCACTCTGAAAAATATTTAATGAATCGAGTCTAGAATAAAAATATCCCAATAAGGACAAGTCGTTTCTTTTGAATAATCAAAACGTTGTGCTAAAGATAAAGATGATTCAAAGATTTAAAAATGATGATTAAAAGATTGTGCTCATGAAGCATCGAGAATCGGGTTGTTGGAAGCGCTCGGTCGCTCTCTCACAACAATTCATTTTGGTAAAAAATAACAACTTCAACTTTTACACATTATGTACATTTACATTATTCGCTATCCTCCGTAAAATATTTCTTATTAATAAACTATATGGAATACAATAAATTGGACTATTCGGAACATAAATAAACGTCTCAATTCCTCGGTTTACACATGATTGGTGATTTATTTCTGTTGTATTTTGGTACAAAAACATGGAGTCTTGGCCAGTGCTTTAGAAACATGTAAATTAAATAACATTTTGTTGCAGGGTTTAGGCTACTCCCGACTTTGAATTTTTTCTTTGTCTTATTTAAATAAAAAAACGTTAAAAACAAAGAAATGGGAACCAAGAGCAAATAAACTTATATTGCCAAAAAAACTATTTTATAAGCACTTAGGTGGTTACCATCGATTCGATCGCAATTTCGACTACTATTGAGAACGTAGGTAGAGTCTGCAGTGATAATGGTAACTAAAGCTCGAGTGAGTGTCAGGGTTGTTTATTGTCCTATTGTTGCCCAAACTATGTACTACTCGCGCGCGATAACTTGACACCTGGCTTCGAACTTGACCCTTTCCCCCTACAGAGAAGCAATCAAATCCATAACGACTGCAGATTGGAGGAAAGAGGTGAACAATGTCGAGAGTCTCCATAGAGAACAGAGAACACCTACTGGGAAAGTGATAGACTCCAAGAAATATTAGAAAGAAAATTTATCATTTCTGTTTTAGGAGAAGAAAGCTCTTCAGAAAGTGATAGCGATCAAAGTGATAGTGACATTTAGGTATCAACACTAATAAAAACAAACATACATTCTGATTTGCTATTGAAAATCAGAACTGGGAAGCAACTGGGAGTGTAACATATATTTTTGTGAAAACTATCAATATTGCCTCGCCAAATAGCGATATCAAAATAAACATCTGAATTATATTATCAAAATATTACCCCACAATAAAGAACGATACTACCTCACACCGATTTAATCATAAAAATACATGTATAGGCTTAAAAAATATATTAAGTAATTATTTTTGTAAAAGAATATTGCAAGTGGAAATGAAATTTTTATTTGCACACCATATTTTGCAAAAACGTAATTCGAGGCAGGTGCCAAGTTAACTCGCACGAGTAGTATTACTTATGTCTTCCACAAATTTCCAAGACTCACTGAGCAGAAAATATTTCGGATAGGTACTGTGAGCTTACGTACTTTCAAAAGGTCATCCAGGTAAACGACC
Source organism: Ceramica pisi (assembly GCA_963859965.1). Taxonomy (NCBI): domain Eukaryota; kingdom Metazoa; phylum Arthropoda; class Insecta; order Lepidoptera; family Noctuidae; genus Ceramica; species Ceramica pisi. The sequence goes on from OY982543.1 coordinate 17,265,572, forward strand.
ATATAAATTCATGCTTTACTTGACAGAAAACTTATTATTACTAAAATATTGTATCTTTTTCTTCACTTACAAAGTTTTAGGGATACAGAAATAAATGTTTTACGTACAAACATTATTGCTTTATTAACATCGCCCGACCAAACGCGACTTTGAGATATGATTTAACCCCTATTCAATGTCTACTAAAAGTAAAATAATTTATTGCATCTGTTCACCTTAACAATACATCGATGCTTAACTATATTATAATAATCAGTAGGTATATTAAACCTCCTATCAAATATACAATAATCACCATCATATTATTTCATGCTTCTACAATTATATACAAAGATGTGTTATTTCATTGTACTGCAAAGATTAAAAAAAAGGTAAAATTTGCACAAAATATTTGGTATAATTGAACACATTGTGATGACCGTTATTTATTGAGGACTCGAAATGATTAAAATACGTACTATTGATAGCTTTATTATTGCTTGTTAGTCAAACGCCATCCGACAGCTGGAGATAATCAAACAATATTTTATGACCGATTTGATTAACAGTATTTAAGTGTATAATTATTAAAATGCGTTGTAAGTACATTCATAAAAATTGGTCAACAATAGTAAAATAAAATGAAGGTATTCAAAATTAAATACGCAAGTATATAATTTTATCAATCTACGTATTGCAGAACATAAAATCCTTATTTTAGTAATTGTGTATCTGATATGTTCAAAATGTTAGAAAGTGGTACATAAAACAATTGAGTTGCTCGTTAGTGCTCACTGACTCATTAAGCTTTGAAGAAGCGTAAACTCTTTAAGTTTTAACATGTTCATACTCTATGGTTCCGAATTGTCATAACTACTATGTCCTAATTTATAAACCTCAGTACCTTTTTATTAAATCCTTTAACTCTGACAACAGTATTTACAACGTGAGCACTATAGTATTGTCGTTTGTCTTTCCCTTAGTTCTTATTTCTGAACCGTTTATATTCTGTACAATATTTTTATAAACCTATGTAAAAATCTTGAGAGTAGGACAACTTGTATTGAAGTACTTTGTCCCCTCGGCACTTTAACATTAAACTAAATTATCTTCAATACGATCCTTATTAGCTCAAGTAAGAAAGTAGGTAAATATAAATGTATCCTACTCCTTAGATTCGATCTAAGTGAAACAAGTACGAAATGACATGCATTGGACCATGTATCTACAGACGATATATTAAATAGCGACACGTGGCGTATTTACAGCTAAATATAAATTCCCTCCAACGAAGAAGAAAGATAGAACGTGATTAGTGATTTTGAACCTTACGTATTAAGCACAAGGCCCATTTTTGTGTAATTAAAATTAATAGATATAGTTCACAGTCTTCGTTATTGAAGCGTCGTTATGAATGATTTTAATAAAGATATCTATCGATATTTTCGAAATCAATCTCTAATCGTTTTGTGAACAATATTCATTTTTAAGTATTTTTGAGCCACTTATCGATTAATTACCGCCACTACAGTGAATATTGCTCATGGATATAATAAAAAAATAAGTTTCATGACTGACTAACGTTCGAACGAATTCGTATTTATTTTACAAAAACAAAACCAAACGAAAACGCTATCTTTACAAAACGTGTAGTAAGTAATTGAAAAGGCCCGATATGATTCGTTTTAGAATTGTGTTCAATTCAGTCTGTTAGCATCACGCAGAAGACGAGAGTATCAACTAGGTAACATTGAAAAGGGTCCCAAAAGGCCTACAAAGGGCTCTACAAGTCGTCGAAACTCTAACGTTAAGTATTTGGTGTTAACAATTATTATGGCTAATACTTCACTAGGTCAGTCCTTCACTGCTGTTCTGTAATTTATTAATTTATTTGGTTGTCACCTTGAAGAGCTGTGTTTCTTTGGAGGTGTGACTTTGATATTGTACCTGCAAGAGAATTTGTGTTTTAGAATTTGTTTATTTTGTTTAGATAAAGTATAACAATGTCAACTTACAAAAGGCGTTACTAGATGAATACAAGGTATTCCAGGTAAAATCTAGCTGCTGCGTTTAGACTGGAAGCCAACCCTAATATTGTAGCCTTTATGTTTTTGGTGATTCCGATAAGCGTAAAGTCAGGTTTGAGGTCGTGGTGGTTGTGAATCAGGATGTGGTCTTAAAGAGGACGAAATCCTTTAAAGTCAAGGCCATCAGCGCGGCCTCGGCCTCCATTTTGGCGGCAGCAGACGTCAATCATTTCGGGCCTCCGTCGGATGATATGTCCATACTGCGGACGACGGTCGCCTGCTTGGCGACCGCCACGGAGCTTTTCTAAAAGGAAAACGAGGACGAGAGTAGACCTGGCCTGGCCAAGAACCAGGTTCTGGACCTAGTCCAGCAGGACCTGACTGCCTTCTGGGAGCGGTTCTCTGTCATGGTGGGCATCGTGTTGCACTCCCCACTAGCATGACAGAAGGCTTCGGGCCAGAAAGCAGCCTCGTATGCGGCCGCCATGGCTGCCACGGAAAAACTGGGGTCGTCCGATCAGGAACTGATTTTCACAATTTTAAAAGAAGTAGGATAGGATTGAGTTAGTGTGTTTTGTAATTACCAGGTCCTAGCACATGGTCTCAGGGCGAGCGGGCGCGGGCGGCTGCGTGGGCGGCTGGTCGGCGGAGCGCTGGCGCGGCAGCTGCGACGAGTCCAGCACGATGGACGGCCGCGGCGGCAGGTTCTCGCTCACCATGTGCGACAGGGACAGCTCGCTGGACCCGTTCGTGTCACCTGTGCGAAGGTACGGTGTATATCGGGAAAGAAAATATTCCATCAAGTCGATGGAAATCTTTATATTAGAAGTTCAGTACAACGTATTGAAAAGTAAATTTTAAATCAAAGAAAATGCGATATTTTGCGCAACAATAGTTGACCACATCGTCCCTTTCCATCAGGTGAGCAGGGGGGCAAAGTCGAAATCTATATAATTATTTGGATTTGTTTTTGCCCCGAATAGCAGAATATCTTTTAAAATATTGGAACAATTAACGAAAACATTTTTAAAAATCATTTACTCATACAGGAAAAAAACAAAACACGGCGTAAATTAATTCTGAGGTGTTACGCATTTCGCAGGATCACTAGTTAATAAGAATTATTAAAAATTCGTTGATTGAAATTAAAACAGTTTTCAATTTACAAGTTTTAAAAACTGTCTCCGTTATTTCAGAACAACAGTCAAGATTTATCTACAGTCTAGTACTAGATACTACAACGATGGTTAAAATATAGCAGATTACGACTTACCAGAAGGTTGCCTCGGCACGGGCAGCAGCACTTCTCCGCACGCGTCCTCGTCTAACAACGGCTGCAGCGGAGACGGCAGCTCACGGCTGTCTATAGCTGATGACCTTCTTAGTGAGTGCCTATGATAACCAGGGAAGTTGATGTTATAGTAGATGAAGAAGTAGCAGAGGATATTGCTAATAAAACATTACATAGATATAAAGAATAGAAGGAAGATATAGGAGACCTCAAACAGAGTGAGGTTAAGAGAGAAATACCAATATGAAGAAATAAAAAAGAGGATAAAAATTGCATTGGAAAATATTATCGATTATTCGCTTCTATCCTCTGAAGGATTCACCAGATTGATGGAAGCGAATGGATGAGAATTTATTTAAAATAAGAAGATAAGAGTATTTAATTCTTCAGTTCAAAAATCGTAAAGAATTGAAGAGGAATATCGAAATTACATAAGATTATATTGACTACAAAGAGTATTTAGCAAAAGATAAGGTAGAATTGATTTTTATAAGTTATGGAAGAAGAGTTAAACATATAAATGAGAATTTATTTGGATACACTTACAATCAATAACCCTGAAAACTTCAAGTTAAGTGACCAACACACGACACAAACAATTGAATGCACAAGTCCATACCTCTGATGCGGTAGGCGTCTATCCCCTACAGTAAGATGCGAGGATGTCTGTGGCGGTACAGCGTGGTCGTCAGCTCCGCTGGTGTTGACGCAGACGCTGATGCTGATGCCACTGACCCCGCCCCCATCACCCCCTTCAACCCCTTCTCCTTCCTCCTCCTCGTATCTGCCAAGCCCACCCATTTCTAGGCTACAGTACAAACGGCTGGTGAGTAAGGATCGAGTTCAGGACGCTCACAAAAGCTATAAGCACACGCTGAAGCAAGCTCAGCTCTTCTTGTCATGCCTTGCTGGTGCGGTGCGATTGATTATTTGTTTGTTTGGGTACTGCAGTATTAGTCCTGTTGTTGGGGTTAGTCCTGTTTGTCCGTCCTTTGCAGTCTACATTGTCATATTTGACTCTCATATAATTAGTTTATTAATTACTAATTGATGCCTTGTTCTAGTTTATTATGAGAGTGAAAATCTTTAGTTTAATTTATATTAGGTAAATGAAAGGTAGGAGCAAGCAAAAACGATTTCGTGTATCATCGGAAAGCGATATTATCTATCTATTTATAGTCTTACAAATAGTTTTCCACTTGAGCAACCTCAGCAAAGTTTGATCTATGACATTTAATATCACCGCTCCGGTTTGGAAAGTTTGGAATTTGGGGTCGTAATTATTGGGGCCAGACATATGTTGTAACATATCAAGTTTTGGGGCAAGATGAGAGGAAATCTACTTATTTGAGTCTTGAACTCGAGGCAACTCACTCAATTTGTAGATTTATTGCTAAACATTGGGATAGGTACGAAGAGATTTCATGGATAATTTAGGTTTCGTCTTATTGAAAGTCGCAAATTTCTTCGAAGAGTTCCTCCAGTATGTGCTTAATTTAGTGTAATTATTGCAATGTAAGGCTTTGCACTAACTGAGTAGTGCAAGTCTATTTACGAGCACTTTGCCACTATAAATGCAAGAACAATCAGTAGCCTTCTTATGCCTTTTTTCCATTCAAAAATTGTCACAACGCAATGCTCAGTTAGTACATCATATTACAATACATTTACAGCAATAGATACGAATAGGTATGCGCTAAATTCCCTCCACCACTTATGATCTGTGTGACCTTCCTCGCAAGCAACGCACAATTCCGCTTCGTCTCCTAGAGGATCACTCACCGCCTCTGAATCAGGTTCTCCATGATGATGTAGTCATCTTCTTCGGCTCCTCGAAGGTGCTCTTTTTCCATATAGAGTGCGAACTCGGGGTTGGACATCTCGCTGGCGTGGCGACGGCGAACTGAAGGAGAGGCTGCTCTGGCCGGTGATAGGAGGCGAGAGGTTATTGGTGTTCTGTTGAGAAAAGTTAAGTCAAATAGGTATTTCGGAATATTTGAGAATCGTATAAATACAAACGACAAGTCTGAAACCATTAATTTGAAAAACCAAAATAATGGTCATGCAATGACATTAAGGTAGCAACGAAGCTGTGCCTTAAAAATCTTACTGTAAAAGTAACAGAAAAAAATCTCCGGTCCCTGGAAAGGATCTACACCTATTTTAAACAACACCTCTCAACGAGCGTAAGCTAAATCGTATTTTATTATTATTGTCCTTAAGGCCCTGTCTGCACTGTGATTTTTCATCGCAATTCTATAACACGTTGAATTCTATACGAGTATCCGCACTGGCGGTAAAAAATGCGGAATAATCTGAAATTTGATGCAAATGTACGCGATGATGCTGTGCGGATTTATTTACGCGAAGATAAAATCGCAGTGCGAACAGGGCCTTTATTTGTGGACGCTGACGCGTTAAGGCATTCTTATCTGATAACAGTATTTTGAACAATAACAAACTATCAAAGCTGCAATTTCCTTACCTCGGCGTATGCGGAGGCGAGAAGAGTCCATACACGGTCTCTAGTTCATCAGTGATGCTGGTGTACTCGTGCATGGCCAGCAGAAGGGAGCGCGGCGCTCCTCCTACTCGCCTCTGACCCGAAGGAATGCCAGTGGCACCACCTGTCGCTTCCCAACCGGACTGACGACCTGTCACGACCAAATGGTGGATGTTAAAAATGATTCTTCTGTCTTTCGGTCCCGTAGATAGGAGACGCAAAACTTAATTTTAAAAAAAGCTGCATTGCTATTACCTGAGACCTCATCGGTACATTTATTTAGTACCTACCCCGACGGCCCAAGGTTGGAAACTATATGCAACCGATGACATAATATAATAAAACTCAACCTAAATTCGAATAAATCAGCAGCATTCCGCACGCGTAGCATTGCAACTTTCACGACGAGAAAGCGTATATTTTCATTTTTTATATTGCGCTTTAGAATACAATACTCCTACAATCTGCCATTATGCCTTATGTTACTTTGTTGTACTTGTCACTCGTGCTCTAGATCCTGATCGTGATCATCAGTATACGTACTAGTCCCAGTGACGGAGTTGTGCACGGAGCCAGCGTCGACGCCGGAGTTGTCAGGCTCGGAGTGCGTCTGACTGTGCTGGCGGCGCGGCGCCAGGTGCTGGGCGGAGTAGTGGCCGCCCATGCCGCAGTCATTACCGCCCTCCGAGCGCCTGGTAATGTCACCTCGCTTTAGACCTTCGACTATTTGGTAGTTAATGTCTTTCGTTGGGAGATGTGCTGCCATTGTTGGATTTGAACTGTTTGCATCTTTTGACTTAATCATTGTTTGCTTTTCGAGATTTAATAAAAATATATCTTGAAATGTTAAAGTCAGCCCATCTCCTCAGAAAAGCAAAATAATAATGTTCCCACAAGAGAGTGGCAGAAGTATGTGTGCAGTGGCAGTTTAGTAGAAGTATGTAGGTACAACTCTTTGTTGAAAAATAAATCAGTGGTTATAATTGTTGAGACTAGTCAGTAGTGTGAAGACAAGACAATCGAAAATACAACAGAGAACAACAGTGACGTTAGAAGATTAAATTAATGTGTTACTGTAAAGTTTGTAAATAAAGAAATTTTGGTTTTAGACGAAGCTTACCTTTTAGCAATAATTTTATTACATATATAAATAATTTTCTATTACATCAGAAAATAAAAATGTTGAAGATAATGATAATATTGCAGTAAACACTTTCCAAGTTGGCATAATATGGCATTTTATGGAAAATAATAGCTGATTAATATAAATTAATAGATAGTCAAATAGAAAGATCAATGGCTGAAATAATATTTGATTTGTGTAGAGATGTACAGAAAATACACAGAGAGAATGCTCAAATAAAACTGCGTCACATTAAAAACCGTGTTGTGTGTGACTGTCGAAAGTAGTGCTTGTTAATGCTAAACATATTATTATTGATATTGAGCGTGTACACAAGCTGTAGATAAGTGAATGTTTATTATACAGTAAGGCAACTACGTCTAACTACATTCGCTAAGAAGCTAAGCCAATCGCCAATGACTCTATTTGACTTACTGTTTCCACAACCGTCTCCTAACAGATGCAAGAAGGTAACAAAAAATAAAATTAAAAACAATTATGGCGATGATAATTTTTTTTTTTTTTTACAAATAAACAGTACTTGCCGATTTTGTGAATGAAGGATAAAGAAATGAGTGAGATTTGGTGGCTGTGGAAAATGCAAACGATGATTTCATTGCATTCACGAAAATAGACCACTTTAATTCTAAAGGTTCTCGAGTATTGTAGACCTGTTTTCCTGTTTTATATTATTTAAACAAAGGAGAAAGCCAACCAATGGGCCCCTTAGTTTTGGTACCGTGTCAAGACTATTTACTTCTCAAAAATTAAGTCATATTTTTACATGTTCAAGCTAATTTTATCAACATTTCTTTTACCCTAGCATTGGCTAACATAATTAATATTTATTTAATTGAATTTATATCAGTTCCGCCATTAAAACTTAACCTGAATGTTGCCAGAGTACAGACTATCTCAATTAAATAATTGTAATCGATTGGAATTATCGATATTTTACTAATCCGCCGACTAACATGACCGGAGATAGACTACAATAGCTTTTCTCCCGAAATAAAGAATATAAAAGCACTAAAACTAACTAAAAAAAAACACGAAGGAATTATAATTTGAGAGATTGCACAGACATAATATTATAACCAGGAGATTCTAGCGGTCTTAGCTCTACGGTACTTGAAGTTAAAGTACGATCCTGAAATGATGTGAAGGTCGTCTGTCCGATAGCGAAGAACTAAGGCGGAAACAGACGCTCCGGTTAGTCTGGATAGTCTGATCAGACAATCGGAAGAGCAACCGGAGCGTCTGTGTTCGCCCATATTTCCAAATAATTATCATGTATTTCATATGTTATTTCCTACCGTCAGAAATATTCCGCTACATTCATACCTGATTATTTTCTTTAAAAAACAAAAGTTAGTACCACAGACATTATTGTGGTTAGTACTTAGCTTAGTAGCTCCCATTCATACCTAAATAGCGTTTATAATTATCTTTTTAATTATGTAAATAATATAATTTATTACAAATCGATTTGGTAAATCGATTTCCAAAATATTTTACATGGTCACACTTAGATAGATCTATCTGTCAAATCAATGCATCAATCAAATTGTTTCGTGCCGTTCGTTTTGCGTCGTGTTGAATTATTCCTCCGTATTTACTGTTGTTATACTTCTGTTCGTTACAATTTGAAGCTATCGAGTCTTCCTTCGTTTGTAACTTAGCTATGAGCTCCTCTAATCTTAGGCTTTAGTCGTAGATAAGTATTTGTTTTTGACAACACTATCTACTAGTTGTGAGGGTAGTGAGGGTACAGCCTATTGAACGCTGACTGCCGGCACGGCACGGCAAGGGATATTTATAAGCGCACTTTGTACTTAACCTACATAAAAGAGAAGAAGAAGTTATGTAGTGTTTTCAAATATGTTTAAAACAAAAAAAAAAACTTGTTTTTATAACCTCAATTTCAGCATCCGAAAATATAAGATTTCTCTTAAACTAGGGTGAAAAATTGAAATTCGATTTCAGGATATGAAAAGGTAATTCTAGGTCTACGAAACCAAGTTAAAACCATCGTGACATGCAAAGTTTTTTAGGGGCCCAAAACTCCTAACAAAATGGGCATTCTCTTTTAATAAAATTTCTTACACAGAGCTAAGCCGAAAAAAAATTTGAACCGATAAAAGTCCAAAGCGGCCAAAACTCCATCAAATATAGTTCTTCCAAAACAAATGAAGTAATGGTTAATGAGAATGGCAATCAAGAACAAAAGGTAACGCGGTCATGCTTGGTACGACATGGGACCATCTCAGATGGCACTTCCATTGCAGTCGTACCTATGTATTGGGAAACATAATATGTAATGTCTTGGTCGTAATTTGGTTCTTCCGTGAAAATGAATGCACATGCTCCTTTGAATTTTTTGCGTGAATTTGCTGATTCTATCGTTTTCTTGCTTACCTTTAGTGACATGGAATTGGTGCCCAGACTACACTGAGTAAACATGTTTTAGTGATATTTAGTTAATGTTATTGTTTCGAATGGGCTTATTTACAGATTATTACACAGACCTACTTAATTTGAAAGTTACAAGTTAATCCAAAGTACGGCCTGAACATTACTGAATCTGGTATTTAAATAAAATTAGTTTCAGAAGGTTTTATATCATTGGCTTCTGCGAACTATAATTAACATTTTGTTAAGACGAGTAACTTAGTAATTTCTTAACTAATCCTTCAATTCGTAAAATACGTGATAATTCAAAGGCATCTGTTTGCTTAACTTACCGTCTTGTGTTGGCAGTACGTCTGGTTCCAGCGGAAGTGGTGCGTGGGCGCAGGCTTTGTAGGTCAGTTGGTACCTCGCGTACTTCCGGCAAGAAAGCATCATCGTTCGACGAAGCTATTAGACGAGGATGCGGGTAGATATCTAGAACATAATCAGAGATACTCTCATATTGCAATTAGGTAAAAAATGTATTTACATCAAGGAAGAATTAATATGAGATGAATTTTCAAATGCTATTTTCAGCCTTTTTCTATCTTACCTTTCTTCTCATCACTAGGCTCCGTCCTGTTACTATCTGTGGACCTCTGCCTAGCCGGAGTGATGGGCGGCTGAGCTTTGATCACTGTGATATTAGGTCCCGCATGTCCTTCCCCAGACGATGTCGAAATTGAGTCAGCTTCTGGTTCCTTCTCTATCGCAGCCTCGGGGCCCGATTGAGGCATTTCATCCTGGTAATAGTATTAAAGATATAGAAGAAAGCATAATGATAGTTTTAATAATGATAGGTAGAAAATGGAGTGAATAATACCTTGAGTTTCCAAGTAGCCAGTTCATGATTTTAGATTTGAATAGACACGGCTTGTAATTGTTAATTTATTTATCATTCAGTCAACTGACCAAGATTAACAAAAGGTGTAACTTCAAGGTTTTATTGCTAATCGAAGTAAATATTGAATCAAAGTTGGGAATGAGAAAGCTGAGTGAGACTGCGCCGATAAGCCAAATTAGAAAGCCAAAAGTGCGTACATAGTTAACGCGTGGACAAACAATTTTGAAAAGCTTTAATGCTATACAGTAATGAAAACTAATTTGCAATGTATGCATAGTACCTAGTGTGAGTGAAAATCATAATTTACTTAAAAACTCACATAACAGTAAAATAGAATAACTACAAGGTTATGAAACTGCACAGCTGAATAAGAAATTAATAAATAATCTGCATGTTAAACAAAATAATCAAAAATAAAACAAAAACGGTTCACGGTGCTGTCCCACACGACACAAAAGCATTTTCTTCTGTACAAGAACTTACCCGAAACAGCTTTCTATTTCTGAATAATTATTTTAATAGCCAATTAAAATACCTACAGCTAGTTCGCTGACTGCCCACATAAACGTGCGACACACTAGTGCCGAGGAAGTTTGCGGACCAACAAAATTATAGGAAAGTTGGACAGCAAAACATAAATTGTAGCAAACGCTAAGTGTACAGAGGCTATTCCAGTTCTGTTAATTCAAAAGCTTTTGAAGTTGCATTTGTGCACGCAGGAGATAATCCTGTTTAAGTTTCAGGTGGAACTCTAGAAGATAGATGCTCCACCTTAGTGCTCTAAAATGTGACAACCAAATGGTTTGAACTTGCCTGATGTACAACCGATATTTCACCGTCGTCCTATGGCCAAAACAAATAAATTGCATCACCAGATTTTATAGGAGAAAATAAAATTTTGAGATGTGATAACAGGACTGCTGAATAGCCAATGCTGCTCTATAAATTTCTGCTTTATTTCGAAATCTGATGGGTAACTTTAAAATTTAAAAATATTATGTTTCACCAAACAGTCCTACAGTCTCTTCAGGCGCGGATGTTATGACAGGTTAATGTTCATTCATATAGCTTACACTTTCGTCTACAGTAATCATTGGTTCTTTTTCATGGCCTATGTAACCCGTGCAGCTTGTTCGGGGCCGAGGGCCGAGAGGGGTGCTTACATCGGAGGGTCGCGAGCGCTCGTCCTCCTCCTGTACTGGACGCACAGCAAACCGCGCCACGCCCGTGTCGCTGTCCGACAGCACCTGTCGTGACGTCACACATAGCTACCTAACTAGCATTTGGTTCAACGACACCCGGAGATTTTCGAAGACCACGATTTTGGCAAAGTTGGTGGCTGTTATTGGAACTAATTAAATCAGTATTATTTATGTCAAGATTTGTGATTTTTTGTTACCGACGTCATTCAGACAGGTTTATACCTACTCCTGAATTCAGTAATCTAGTTGAATATCCCTTATATATTTTGTTGGAAAGTGTCTTTTTAGATACTGTGAATAAGGCCATGAATATCTAAATGAATCTGGCCATGAACGGCACTGAAAGCAATGGCGTTTATAAAAGCGATTATTAACCTCATGAGATTCAGAGTTTCAGACGTCGGCGACTAGAATTCTCTCAAAGCAAAATTGCTTTGTTATAGGAAGACAAATACCAAGTTCAGTTCGAGCGTTGTGACTAAACTGAAACTTGATTTGGAATACTAATTGAGCCCCCAGGGGTTTAATTGTGAAACCGTCGAATCAACGTACAGGTATTTGCTAAGACTAGTCGTGTTTAGTTTTGCAAGAATATGAAGGTATTTGCTTTACTTATAGATTGGAATTTGAATTCATAGTAGATAAAACATAGTGAACAATTCGTTACGACCAGAATAGGAAAATAACATCGTTCTTTTCTAAACAAACATTCAACAAAAACCGTTGGCATAGCAAACTTTAAAATTACAGAAAGTAATTTCAGATTCCATTTCAAAATTAGAGCCACAATTCTCAAGGTAGGCAAACAAGAACTTGTAAATTAACACTGGTATAAAATACAATATCATACAATTTGTGGAAGTGAGCCACAGTTTTGTTGAACTTTGAGTTGTTAGAGCAAGAGAGGATCGAGGGAGTTCTATTGGTACAAGTTGGACTGTACCTACGAGCATAACTTGATGATGCATATTGCATATTAATGTTGAGTGTTAATACGTTGCATATTGATAGATGTCAATCTCCGAATGACGCTGAACCAAATACACTAAAGCGTATGCAGACTGTCAGATCCTTTTTTGATGACTTCATTTCAGCTCTCAGAATAGGAACTAAGTAAAATAATGACCAAAGTGACTCCAATGTTTTGCAAATACAATATGAAAAAAAAAATGCACTCTATTTTAGAGAAGTCTGACAATCTGCTGATTAGGTGGGGGTCACAAACATTGAATGAAAGACAAAAGTTAAAACTAGCATTAACGCAAACATCGACATAATTATCATGCTAATGATAAACATAAAACGTTGCAATTAGTGTCCTCAAGCATTCTTGTTGAGATCGACATCAAACACATGATGAAATTAATAGAAACATCAAAAACAAAGGTTGATTTTAAGCTTTAAAGTGATATGGATTTAGGTTAAACTTTACACCAGATGTCAATTTTGACGATCTTGGTACATTTACTTGATGATAATAATATTCGTTTTTGTTTCGTTAAAATCTTCGTTGCCTCGAATCACCGTGATAAATTGAAAAATAAATGAACGTAGGTAACAAGTATTACACAATTTACTAACTGTTATTTCAGGACAGGATTTTCTACTACCAAGTAATTCTAGCACAACTCATGTTTATGTTCTTATTTTATAAAATGTTAACACTGCTTACCTCAGATCGATCGCTAGCAGTTCTTAGTCTGGCGGCTCCAGCTTGGAAGGTGGGCGGTGGAGGTCCCAGGGTATCAGTGGACCCTCGGTTCACCAGCGACGGGTGAGTCGCCATGAACCGGTGGATCACCGCTAAGTGGTTCATCGTCTGCTCCGCCACGTCTTCTAACTTTCTTAACCTAAATTCTACGCTCTGGAAAGATTAAATACACGTTTTTAATTATGACTATTAAGGATAACTGATATTTGAACAGCAATTTTAAACGCATATTTAAAAAAAATAATAACCTGAACCGATTGTATTTGGCAATTAGCTTTCTGATTCAAGTCTTCCATTTTGGTCGTGATATGTTCTACCCTATCAGTTGTATTTCTCACTCTCTCTTCTATAGAATTAGACAATTTAACTTCCTGAAAACATTATTTACATTAATTATTTAGTTGTATCTGTTATATTTGTATATATTTGTCCATTTGATTCGTTACTTACTTGTTCCCTAAAATACCCTTCAACACATTCTTCTTCAAAGTCATATAGTCTTTCCATATCCTCCTTTTCTAAAAATAGTTTGAGCCCATTGTCATACTGGAATCGTTTGTGCGATACGTTCCTCGTCACCCACTTGCCTATTGCGTATATGTGACACAACGTTATCAACGGAGGTGGCAACACCGGCTTCTGTTCGTACTCCATCACCACTGTGAATCTTTGGAACATCCATACCTGAAAGGTTGGTTGACTGATTTAGGTTGAGGAAGCTCAATAACCGGTATGTTTTGTACAAAATTTAAATAATTTCCAGAAGTATTTCAATAAATTTAAGGAATTATTTGAAAGACTGTTCAAAAGCGAACTTTATAAAATCAGTGGTATATTTAAAAAAAACAATGTTACAAAAATTAAAGTTACAACATCAAAGACAACTAGTGTAGACGTATTTGATTACGAGATATTTGATCAACTGGAAGTTAATGCTGAAAGGAAATGAAATCATCACGTGATGAAAAACGTCTACAATGAAAGTTTGTTAGAATCAGTAGTAGCTAGGGAAAAGATTCTAACAAATAACGAAAAAAGCAAAAATGCAAATCATTCTTGCGACATCAGTTTTCCGTACCAGCCAGTTACTTTAGTCCTGAGTTGGAAAAAACAGAAATTGGCTTCAAACATGTTTACTCTATCGTAAACTATGTAACTATAAATATATACTAAAATAACAATAGTATTGTACAGACAGTGATTAGTAATTCAAGTTCATTTAAAAAAAATGAATTTGCTTTTGAAATTACGATTTCATCAATTAGGAACCATCTGTAATATTAATAAGAAATTTCTAACTGGACCACTTAATTTTGATAACTCTGGTACGGACAACTGAAAAAGCAAATAAAGAAAAAATAAAATAAAAAACCTGATGCGAGACTTCATTGACTTCATTAAATATATTGTTGAAGACGGCAATAAGTAGGTTTATGAGTAAAATGTTCGCGACGAGCAAGTACATGGTCATGACGACGGGCGTGATCCACCTGCCGGTCACACACCTAGGCTCTCCGGGGTTATTGCCGCACTTGGGGTCAATCTCAGGAGCGAACACCTCACCATACAACATGAAGTATGGTTGGAAGAATATCTACGGACAACGGGAGTTCAAACTAAAATGGAGGTAAAAATAAAATGGGTAATAACTAAAGTTTTTTTTAACTAATATAAATTTCAATTTAACTCAATTTACCGGGAAACTAAATACTAATCAACTTAATAAACTAAAACTACTCAGGTGCTAATCTACTCAGGTTGATAAACGAAATATAACTACAGCCGACTATTTCACTTTGTACTACAGAAGTATTTCTTTTACATTTACTAGAATTCGTTTTGATGAACCCAAGTAAATAAATTTCATAGTACAAAAATATCTACAAATGGTTACGCAATTTAAAATCTTCAAATATAAAAACAACCCTTCTTAATACAGAGTGAAAATCTACTGTCTACTAAATAAATCCTCAAACTCCAACCGTGACGTAATCAAATCTCGCAACAGGCACTATAACAACATCGAAACTACGACAGTTAACGAGTTTGCCGCAAACCTGATGCGACACACCGTTGACTTCAATGAAGATGTTATTGAAGACGGCTATGAGAAGGTTGACAAGTAAAATGTTGGCGATGAGTAAGTACACGCTCATGACCACGGGGGGGACCCAGTGGCCCACGCGGCACTCCTCGAGGCCGGGCAGGCCGCAAGGGGGGGCCATTTGCTCAGCGAACACTTCTCCGTATAGCATGAAGTATGGTTGGAAGAATACCTGCAAATGTTAGTATATTTGGATGGTATATTTGATTATGGTGTGTGCTATCGTTAGTTTTCAATTAACATTGTTGTTGTGAAGACGTGATTCATGAATTTTTAATATTCTTTTAATGGTCTTATGACTTTTGGCTCTTAATTTGCCCATCATGATTTTTTCTGATATCACTAATTCATGTATCGAACTGTTTTCTTATAACAGATCTGGCAACTGTTTCACTAACTTCCTTTCTATATTCAGCATTTTTTACATTTTTCAAATGTAAATCTTTAGTATCTTCATCATAATTTTGCAATCTATCATTGACAAAAGTTCAAACTTACTTCTCTGATGAGATGCCAGCTCGCTTCCTCGTCTGGATACAATATGGCTTGTCGCGCCACGCCGAAAGACATTAGCACCACCAGTAATAGCACCACGAAGTATATCATATTTTTTACCATCTTACCCATCATTGTGACTAGAGGACCTGTTGACGAAAATGGAATTGGTAGGAAACTTGACCAGAATAAACATGGAAAAGGTTGGCCATAGCGGGCTGTCCTGATGGCGAATTTATGATCATTATCATAATATTATGGTGTGTTACAACATTTTTCAGAAAAACGTTGAACAGGGGTCGTCTCCACGAGTGAGAGAATCTATTTGATATTTCTATAACAACTCTATGCACGTGTCTCCACACGGCGATATTATCGTGGCGATTCGATGAGTGAAAAAAACGTCAACTCACTGCGATTCTCTCGCTCAGGGAGACGGTCCCTAAGAGAAAGGGTCTTTTCATTAAGTTAATGTTACAAAAGTCTACACGATATAGATTTTTCATGTACGTTGTATTGTGTGATTTGTTATGTATGACTTTAAAATCAGAATAAAAAAAGGTATATCAAATCAATCACAACACCCCCAATTTTGTCTACATTGCTTTGGCGCACAGACAAAATTCTATAAAAGTCTGTATCGTGTGGAACCACCATAAAACGTCATGACAAAACAAAATCAATCTTACCTAAGTACTTATTAACACCCAATATATTCAATATCCTTAAGTACCAATAAATAATATCGACGCAGTAGATGACCCGGCCCACGTCCATGGACACGGATCGCAGCCTCAAGGTGAGGCCCACCAGAAAGAATATGATGAAACCCGCGTCGTACGTGTTCCATAAATTCCATGCCCATACGCTGAACTTATGTCTGCAATAAATAAAAAGACTGCTGGTTGTTCCGAAAAAATCCTGTTTCTAACATTTTATATGTCTCTAGATGATGTAGTTGCAAACAGTGCCTCTTAATCTTATTTTTTAACTCTAGAGTGTATTGCACTGTGAGACAGACTCCAATCCAGACTCGGTAAATAAGTGTATCCTAGTATTGATTGTATGATTTGTTTAAAGCACAGCTTAACATTGGCTTTCATTCATATATTCCTTGAGTGTGTTACCATATACTCTACCATTTCTTCTTTTATCAGTAATAATTAACCACAAAAGTAAAAATATGTCAACCTCTTCTTTAATTTATTCACAATTTCATTCTGGCAGATAACCGGACGCAAATAGTATTCCAACGAGCTATAATGACTAAAACTTAATTAATATTCAGTTTAATTACCGGAATGTGTCCCACAGATTAGCAGGAACCACTAATTTGCAAATAGAATATTAATTTGCTATTGCAAGGCTTAATGATTGATCACACTGTTGCGTGGGCTTTGGGGGATTTGAATGTTGTTACAAATATTGTTGCCTTTTACTTAGGTGTAACATAGAAAATACAACAGTCTTTGAGAATATGTCTTTGAAGCGGAAATACTTAAAATGACATTTCACATCCTAATCCTATAAATAAGACCTTAAATGTACCATCTTTTTTACAAATAAAATATTCATGTGAAGTGCTGAATATTCATGTGTTACTGCAGGACTAAATAAACTCAATGTTAGCCAGGAAAAACTACTAGAATACTTAAAATATCCATTGTCGTTGGTATATTTATTCCATTTTAAACGAGCTCGAAAGAATTGTAGAAGTTATCGAAGCTAAGCTTGGATTCCGAGATCGTCCCCTTCGTCAATATCGAAGTTCATAATATTATTGATAGTCTCGCCAACGATCCTCAAATTAATAGAATGATTAATGGACCTATCATCTTAATTGAGACGAGGGAAACTTCAACAACGAAGGGGATCGAACTATGAGATGCGGATCATGAAAGTTTATGATGTGATTCTAATTTGACAGCTAAGCATTGTTATTGCAATTTAATATCTAAGAAAATCAAAATGAAATAATAACATTTCCGAATCCGCAAAAATGAAACTTAGTATGCCACAGAGATTCCTTTTTCAATTAAAAGATAAATTGGTTGCTTATAATAATTGAACTATCTTATGAACCTTTTTTTATTTCAGATGCATGACTTTAGTCTTGGTCAGAGATGACACAGACAAAGTCTACGATGGAGCAAGCTTAACCAGAAGTAGCCTGTTCACTCTAACTTTGAAGAGATTAGTGTTGTCAGCTGTGGTTTCCATACCCATACTAACGGAAACGAAGTAGCAATAACTTACCTAATAGCAACAGGTTCGGACGTAATGATTTCTCTTATCTTCTCACATAAGAACGTTAATATATAACATATAGAATATATCTCGGGCCAAGACGGCGTCGGGTCCATCTTGACTAATACTGTATATGTAAACATCAATAGGAACAATATGTAGGCTATCTGGAAACAAGAATATATAAATTAGTTACCTAACATTTGACACGACAGAAACGGAACTATTTTGAAGATTTAAATTTAAAAATAAAATATCAGAAAAACTCTGAAAGAACATCAAGGTATTCACACAAATACACACCTGATTTTTACTGTGAAAAAGTATCGCAACATGTATTTTTATTAAGGCTACAGAATTAAATATAGGCAATTATTTTATTAAAAGTGACGCGAAAGGAAATTTTAAAATGATCAAAATGGCCGGATATCGATTTATCATTTACCGTGCACTGCGTCAAAATGTCAATTTATGTACATATTTTATTGGTAACAACCGGAATATGACAAGTGAATAGAAATTATTGGTTTTAAGTAAAATTTACATATCAAATGGTTCTATTCACCAGAAAAATCAGAAAATGGTACTGAACTTGCATTGATACTATCATTTAGTATACATCAACAAAAATTATTGACGTGTAAGTGTTATTTATAACCTGTTATTAATTTGCAAAATAAATATCATTTATCTGCGAAAAAAGTTTAGCAAAGTATACTCGACCAAGGTTAAAGCAGTAGGTAGTTAAAATAAGCCTAACAAGTTAATACATTTTTGAAAGATATAAAGGCATACATGTTGCAGCGTCATTAACGGAAAATATAGTTTTGAGAAATGTAATTTAGAGTCCCTTTGAGTCAAAAACTGTATCGCAATTACGAATTCGCTTCATGTACGCACAAAAGTCTTTCAACTGAATTTAACAAAATTTTAACTAAATCCAGTGACATTTGGATAAATTGAAATGTAAGTTAAGTTTGTGATTTCAGAATTAAGACCAATTTTGATTTAACAAAAAGATAATAAAGCCATAAAATAAAAATTCAAAGAAACCAAGGACGTGGATTTCGGAAGCAATGATGAAATGCCATGGACAACAAAGAAATAACAAAAGTAATAAAAGTGAAATTAGAGAAAAGGGAGAAAATTAAAATAATGAAGTCAAAATTATGCTAATCCTACCAAATTATAAGGAAACGGTCGGCAATTTCTGACGGTAATTATTGTCGGGTATGGAGTAATATGAGATTCTTTTATTCTTTTTGTAGTATAATAGAATATACGAATAGCACGATCTTAAATGGAAAACAAGGAAAAGTCCCGAGCGGCTTACATTGTGGAGCTTTTGTTTATCCGCTGTGTTTAAATTGTGCTCTATTTTTATGGGACTAGCTGATGCTCGCGGCTCCACCCGCTTGACAAATTATGTACTAAAACCTTTCTCGAGAACCAATCTATCCATTGGCGATACAGCATGAAAATCGGTGTACTTGTTTTTGAGTTTATCGCGAACCGACAGATAGAGAGACGCGGCGGAGGACATTAGTGCTTACTAAAAGATACTTAAAGTGTTTCTAATATTTTACACATTAGGTACAATCAAAGTTGACTTAGTCACCTGACCTATTCAATTAAATATTACTTAACCAAAGAGAAAGTTCAAACAAGTAATGTGTTACTCACCGAATCGGCCCAGAACTTGGTGATGGGCGCTGTAAAGAACTCATAGATCTTCTTCTTGAGCCTCAGCGGCCTCATCATCTTGTCTTCAGGCGAGTGGGGCTCCGGCAGCTCCCTATACGAGGGCTCCCACCCTATTTTACCAACTTTTCCGTTCTGATCGACACGAGTTTCGCATTCGGCCCCTGAGCCAATCAACGCCTGCTTGAGTCCAGACAAAATCGTATTTAAACGTTACAACAATATGTTCACACCGTAATAAAATAGAACAAGAATTGGTAATAGAAAACATTCATAGTAAGCTTGAATATAATAGTAAACAGTGACTAGATTTGAACAGCTGCGGCATCATTCTCCAAAGACCAGGCCGAGATGACAACGAGTATGATGACGGTACGTTAGTTCAAGGTTCAAGACGCAAGCATGACAACAAGCAGAATATTGATATTAACAACGCATACAATATCCAAATATAAGCTCACGACACCACATCAAGTGTAAGAGTCGACGTTTACAAGCTGAATCTTAATAAAATCATCCATATTTGAGAGTAAAGACAGTATTAAAATAATTGTAAACGTAAAAGCCTCCAACGATACGGTAGGAAATAAAGAAAATATCATTGAAATATTGAGACGGCAGCTTGATATAAGGATCGAAAATAATAACAAAATCTAACTACGGTCCACATCGACATAAATTGAAATTATGTAAAAGAACAGAGTATTTTGTTGTCAACGTTTAAGCTTCACCTCGGATTTATTTTAATTAAAAACCGTTTTAATTAGCGTCGTCATTATATTTTATGGCAGCAGTAAACCGCTGCGAATGTTTAGAATTTTCAAAAGCAACGAACTTCTTTAGAAAAATTGTCCTTACAATTTTAATATCGATGTCTGGGTAAATTAGAAAGACGTCGTAAATTGAGCTTCTTTAGAGGGTCGCCTTGTACGAAAATGCTCTTGGAGTGCTAAATTCAAGGTGAGCTATAAACGGATGACGTGGCCCATAAAGACGGGCGTAAAGACAGAAAAGGGGGTGAACTGAGAGGCTGGAATGGAAGTATACGGAGCGCCACGGAAGCCTACTTTCACGCAAAGCCATCGACGTACCGCGCGACAGACATTTTGTTTTGTGTGTGCACTTTGATGTAATACGAACACAAGAAGGTATACAGTGTGAAGTGTAAAGAGCTCATGAAGAAGAGACGTACAAATATGACTGTGCCAATAGGGAATATGCACGCGACTTTTTTATTTACAAAATGAATTACTTATAAGCTCCAGTAAACACCCAAGAAAATATTTTTTAAATATCTTCATCAGCGATGAAGTTATAACGCTTCAAAGATTACTATTAGAACGAGAAGTCCGACATGGAATTTGACGTCACAGTCCGTGACGTCTATACATCTGCCATAGAAAACAGCGTTTTTGCGAGAGGGACAGGTATATTTGTTTAAAATAATTATATCTCGTTTGTTTTTCAAACAATTTTGATTCTATTTCCACTGTTAGTAATATATTTTTGTATATTTTTAGATAAACTGTTTTTGCATATTCCCTATTATGATGTTGTACATAAATCTCGGATTATTTCATCTAAACATGTATAGACTAGTGCAGTCTGTTAGACATTGTGTCCTGTGGAAGGTTAAATTATTGAATGTAGTAACTACGTTTCTACTAATGTGTAGTAGTTTTGTGCGAATTGTGTTCGTATCACAGTAGACCACTCAGGCCTCAAAGACTCGTCTACCTTCGTAACTTTACTCGGTGGTCCAGGCGGAATTATCTTCTTGATAGATAGCGTTCGCCTTTTCGCAACTCCAACCTACATACGCAACAATCACATAGTTTATTCTAATACTATAATAAGCTCTGGAATTGTAAAATATTACATAAACATAATATTATCTTCTTCTATATGCGTGATCGTGGAATATGTGTGAACACAAATAATTCCATCACCGATTTTATATAGATTAGTCTCTTTACTCAGAGTTAACAATGCTAGAAGATAGGAATTTCTTTAAGTTATTGCGGTTTGAATTTAATAAGCTTCCTCTATAGAAAGTTTATTTAATGATATTTCAAATAAAGACCACTCTCCGGAGAGATAAAATTAAGTTGGAACATAGCAAAGAGACTATTAAATCGCTGTTGTGAAATGTGTATTATGTTTGCAGTAAGGTGACTAAATTAATCAAATATGGCCAACGTGACGTCATACTTCCCAAGTGAATGTAAAACTAAGATGGTGAGCAACAGAACACGAACTCTTACCTCGGCGTCGTTGGGGTCCTTGGTACTTCTGTCATCCTCGATGCTCTCGTTCTCGAGATGTTCTTCCTCCGTCTGCGGCATCAGCTGCAGTTCTTCCTTCGACTTGAACTCCAGTTGGAGAATGTACAGCGGACACAGCAGGCTCAGAATTACCTTCACACATCACGACAAAGCCGATGTGGCAAAGGAAACGCTCGTCGATGCTAACTCACTTTGACTTAAGCGGTACATGCTATGTTTCTAATTGAAACGGGGTTTCGACGCCGATTATGTGCAAGTGAGATAGCAATACTTTTGTATTATTAAAATCTTGTGTGCATGTCTATGAGTCGAATTAAAGATTTTAATCTGTCATTAATTTGACACACATTCTTCGAAACAAACATGAAATTCTGAAAAATCAAATGGGACTTGCATAAATCGGCGTCTTAAACAAAGTGCATGCGAATTTCCAAATGATTATAATATATAAAGCGACTCATTGACACACAGACATCAAATTATATATCTTTACAGTCGAGTTCCTCTGTTATATATCTAAGTTATAGTCTAACATCGAGATCTACTGATCGTGCCCTTACTACTAACAAGGGAGACGTGTTATATTTATGTCGCAACTCGCACCCCCACTCAGAGTGAAGCTCTCTAATTGGACGTATTCGTGATTTACGTGGAAAACGATTGCTGACTATGTATGTATCTACCACTATGTCCCCAAGTTACCAAAACACGTCTCCTTTATTTTCGCATTCTGAAATGTGCGAATGACAAGTCTGTGCGTTAATAAGATGAATGACTAAAAGAAAAGAGATAAAAAATAAACGAAATTGCAATTACCTTTAGGTTGGTGTTTTTTCTTGTTCTGAGACCTCCCATCCATAGATCAGCTAGTATGATTTGTGAGCAAGGGTGTGCGAGCAGGGCGCGGTGATTGGCGGCGACGGCTAAGCTAAGGCAGGTTTGACCAGACCAGTTCTGGAGTTCACACGTCAACAGCTGTTGGGCTTGATCGTCATCTTGGCGGTAGCAGTAGTCTAGAAGCTCCAAGGCTGGATGAAGACGATGAAATTTAAAATGAGCTTGTAGAACAACCGTTAATTAAAGTTTACGGGCTAACATATTAGGTATCTAGCCTTCACGTCTCTAGTTTTATGACGCTGTTAACTTTATAATAGCTTGCAGTATTAACGGGTAAACGTTTGTAATTTAACGTTAAAGTGAACTTTTAACTTGCCATTAATTAGACGTACTTGTTAGAGAAAGCAAACTTGCCTGTGGTTAAAGTTTTAATTTATACAAATCTTTTTACTGGGAATTGCGAATTACAAATATTTCTTCACTAAAGTTTACACGCGTAAGCTTTTACTTTTGAACTCAGAGAAATGAGTTCGTCACATTCAAGTAATCTACGATTCGTAAAGTTTTAATACAAATTCGTCGTAAAATAAAACGTGATCAAAACTTTGGTGATTATGGCAATTTTATCGATTATTTTATGCTGTGTACTTACTAATCATTTTGATAAAATGTAATTCTTTAGCTTAAGGAGGCCACTCAGAAGGCGATTTAGATAATTTTGATTTATTGAACCTTATCAACTTTGATGTATTTAAACTTTATACCCTAATATAACAGTTTTATGTAGACACAAGGTAGAACAGACTAGATATACTAAAATAGGTACTAGAGAAATTAATAAAGTTTAAGAACCAAAAGTTATGTAGAACAGACTAGACATACTAAAATAGGTACTAGAGAAATTAATAAAGTTTAAGAACCAAAAGTTATAGCTAGGCGTTTAGGTGAAAAAATAGTACAAATGAAGACTTCACTAAAGAAGTTAACCCGGTCAATCTGAGCGAGTAAAGGCTGATTTTTCAAACGCCAGATAACTTTTATTCGTGGAATAAATTTAACGTTTGACAGTTTTTGTATGGAAGAACTGTCAAAAATTCAAAATTATTCCTCCGATAAAGTTATCTGGCGTTCGAAAAATCAGCCCTTAGAAGAATAAACGGTAAGAAATGAAAAAGAAACGAACGGTAAGAATATTTACAAATCTTCAGTCTCACCTTTGTTCTCGAACTCCTTCCCATAGTGCCTGAGTTCCTCATAGACCTCAGTCTCCATGTCATCTTCAGCAGCTTCATGAGCCATCGCCTTGTACAGCTTGCAAGCCACCAAAGACTTAGCTAACGCCTCCTCGCCGTGCGTCCACATCAGTAGCGCCATTTGATGCCGTTTTGTTAATACTGCCCACATCTGGTGGTAATAAGAAGTTATTTAGGAAGTCTATGTTTTTATAAGTTCTAAGTTCAAGAATTTATTTCAATTAAACCATTTACAGGCACTTTTGAATTGTCAAGGTTGGTCGTTCCAAAAAGATGAAGCTACATATTTGCATGTTCTAAGGGGTAGATCTCTATGGAGAAGAACATAATGTTGGCGAATGATGTTTGAAGCTCAAGTAGTGCTAACTATATGAATTTATTTCAATGCTTTCCTAGACGAGGGACCTCACTGATTAATATATTATATTCCATAAACACATATTTTAGCTTGACTTTAATACACATATTTATTACCAGCTTCTGCCAGCGGCTTAGCCTGCGTGAAATCCGAAAATAATTCAAAGGGAACTCCCGGGATATATGGTCTCCAATTTTCGTATGGTCTACCCGTGAGTCAAATTCCATCCAAATCTATTCCGTGGCTAAGACGTGAAGAGGTAAAAAACAGACAGACAGAAAGGCAGACACAGTTACTTCCATATTCATATAATAATATATTTTTACTGTATTCGTTTCGCTATCAGTAAAAGCGCTGCATGGTTTGAACTTAGCTGATTCAAAAACAATCATGATACCAAGAGACTTCCAATAAATCACGAACAAAATTTAATATTATTTGCTAGAATGAGAATATAAAGAATTGAAAAAATTCAGTTGCCTTACAAGAAGCTCATTGAAAGGGTAGTCGAAGAGCGCCATTTCAGTGGTGACGGGCATAAAGCCAGTGATGAGGGACAAGCCTCCAGCCTGATGTCTGGTGAAGGAGGCACTGTTCCGATGGACATTCACACTCTTGTTCATCACCTTCGCGTAGATCGGACGGAACTTGCGTCTAGTGTAGTAGCACCTGATAATAGACGAAGAAAGATAGTATTATTATTTGTTAAGATAAACCAACAGCTATTAAATGTTGGGTGTGTTTCAATTAACTTGCAAGTATCTAGTCTTTCCAATCGGTTCTTAATGCTTTAAGAACCGATTGGAAAGACTAGATACCGATTCCGTTTAGCAGCTACCACACTTTTAGGGAGCCTAGTCTATGCCGTTACAACTCTTGCATAGGCAAAATTAAGATAGAACAAGATCAGAATGAATGCAATGATTTTTGGAGTCATAGTAGCAATCAATTGAGTTACTAAGTTCGACAACCGTAATTAAGGTATTAAAAATAAAATACTTCACCCATGAAATGCAAAATATTATATTAATATCAAAATTGGAATTTTACTAGAATCTTTCTAACAATAAAAGCATGAATAAATGCTAGTTTTATGAGAATTTACATTGCCACTGTCAAAGGTTTTTAACCGACTTCCCAAAAAGGAGGAGGTTATCAATTCGGTTGTTACCTCATAACTCCGACAATTATGAACCGATTTGAAAAATTCTTGTTTCATCTGAAAGGATATACTTGCAGATTGGTCCCATTTAAATCATATCAAAATCGGTTACGAACTTTGGATTTCAAATCGAAATAGCTGGAATTTGACTATTTAGATGATTCTTTGATAATCGAAATTGCGTATTTTGCTTTTCTGCGATTTTGCAGTGGTGTTGTTAGGTGTGGGGCACCACTAAAAAGTGAAAAATAAAAAACTTTTTACAAAAAAATACAACCGACTTCCAAAAAAAACACTACAAAGTAAAAAATAACTTTAATTTCGGAAGTCGGTGTCAAAATACGAAGAAACTAACAAAAACACCGACTTCCGAAATTAAAGTTATTTTTTACTTTGTAGTGTTTTTTTTGGAAGTCGGTTGTATAAAGTTACGATAGCAACGTCTCAGCTTAGTATTAATGCACTATGAGTTTCTGCTCTTTATTGCGCTCAAAGATATTGTAGAAGTGGCTTTGAAGATGGCTATAAAAAGGTTTACGTTATTTACGTTAAAAAAAGGAATAAAAATTAAATATTTAAACTTTTATTTAGATGACGTTGTTGTTCACTTTAAACACTTTTTTTTTAGCTACTAGCTGCCACCGCAAATCCATTCGCGTGAAACTCAAAAATCCCACAGGAACATAATCCCGGGACAAAAAGGGACATGAGATGACAAAAAGGACATGGTCATGGTCTACTTGCGTGCCAAGTATCGATAAGACGTGAAGAGGTAACAAATAAACAAACTCGATTTCGCATTTACAATATAATTATTAAAAATGCGAAATCTAATGGCAAGATGATGATTCAAAGATTCAAAGCAATTATTTCAAATAAAATATTTAAAGGCACTTTTGATATGTCAAGGTCGGTCAGTCGCTATTTGCACTTTCCAAAGCCTAGATCTCTGGAGAAGAACGTGCTTCGCCACGGACACTCTTTTAAATCATGTTATGTTTTACAAAAATCTCAGTTACATGTACTTGTTTCTTCTGCATGTGACGGATATGCAAAAATAAAACTTATTACAAGGTGATGATGACGTTGATCTAATGTTATGATGTGAACTCACCTGTATGCACCACCCATCAGCTTATTGATAACTAGCCCAATATCGTGTAGGGTATACACATATCCTCTCGGCAAGTGCGGCCTGACGTCTCTCAGAATATACCTCAAGGTGTTACTGGGCCCACTCTTGGTGTTGTACAGCTCTTCTAGCCTAGGTATTGTTAAGAATTTGCGCATGGAGACACCATTTTCTAGAAGCAGCTTGACGAAGTCTATGCGATCGTGTTCTAAAGCTTGCATCATAGCCTCGTCGAGTGCACCTGGAACAAAAACATTGAAGATAATTTTTGCATTTTTATCAAACACTAGCTGACCCACGCAACTTCGTCTGCGTCACATTTTTTCATTAATTCTCGGCTCATTTTAGTCTTAGCGTGATGATATGTAGCCTATAGCATTCCTCGATACATGGGCTATCTAATACTGAAAGAATTTTTCAAATCGGACCAGTAGTTCCTGAGATTACCCCCTACATACAAACTTACAAACAAATTTTACCTCTTTATAATATTATTATAGTATAGATTTAACTAGGGTCACATTTTATTGAAAATTTTATCCTGTTAATATCTTTTGATATTTTAGCCCATGACATGTTTGATTCGTGTGTATTTTGTCTACATATATTATCATTTTATTTAATGTTTATTTCTTTACGAATGGAAGCTTTTAAGGGTTCTCTTTTACCAACGTAGGTGCTGTAATGGAACTAGCAACAGGCAAACATTTACCGTATAATTCTCCAATAGTTATGAGAATGAATTTTGCTTTAAGGTGGGAGCGCTAGGGTAGCCCGCGAAATTCAAATATTTTTTATGTTTTTTGCAATTTTCCGGTCAGTGTGAAGCTGCATGTTGATCAAAATACGATTCGCGGTCGTAACACATATTTATCTAAAGAATTATACCCATTTTAATTATCAATATAACCCTCTAAGTTCATACAATATACATACCATACATACCTTAAATGGAATAAAAACGTCCCATTCCTAAACATGCAAGAGGATAGGATACCTGTGGAAAATCGTTGTCTTATTTTAGACAAACTGGTTGAGCATGCACCTTGTAAGCTGGGATCGAGTAAATTGCTCGTAATACCACATATTTCAATCTGAGATAATACTGTGAGACGTAAAATATCTAACTGTTTGTTTTAATAAAATGAGGACTGTTATTAATTTATCTAATTTTGTACTTAGAGTTGAACGTAGTTGCATGCAAAATCGAAGTTTTAGCTTGAAGGTATCATAATTTTCTAAAATATAATTTTTATATACCTACTAGAAAGTTCTAAGTAGCTAAATAAAGGTTAACAATCTTGATGTGTCGTTTTAATCTTTTATGTATTAAAAAAAATCAGTTTAAAAATAAAATGCAAGTAAAAAGCAATGTAAATACAACAATAGCGATTACTAAATCAATTGAACTATGAGTAAAAGCAGTAGTTTATTTGTTTAATATTAGCTGTTGCCAGCGGCTTCGGCCGCTTGGCAAATTATACACTAAAACATTCCTCGAGCACTCTATTCATTGGTGAAAACAGCATGATCAAATCGGTGCAGTAGTTTTTGAGTTTATCGCGAACAGACAGACGCGGCGGAGGACTTTGTTTTAAAAAATGTATTGAAGTGTTTGTGTCAAAAGTCAAGTATAGCAGCTTTAATTTATTACCTAAACCGTTCTAGTAGGTATAGTTATTATTCTGATTTATTTCTTAAGAGACTTGGAAAAGAATTAGACAGCCAAATTAAAGAAGTATTTTCAAATAGTTGCATACAAAGTGTGTAAAAAGCTATATCAATTAATTACTGAGGTAAAATCAGAATAATTTAATTTCTCCAACTTTGTAAAGCAATAAAATTGTGGCTGAACGTAAATAGCGATGGTCAAGAAATACTTCGCTTGGAGCCATGCAATTAACCGAGGCTCTTTACTTAGCGGGAAGGCAATGAAAATAATTAAAATCGTCAATTTTATTTTTTACAATTGACGTTTTCTCGTAATACTGTTTTATTAAAATATCACCGTAGCTACTAAGCAACAATTTAAGATTTTGTTTTATTTATATTTTTAACCGACTTCCCAAAAAGGAGGAGGTTCTCAATTCGGTTGTATGTTTTATTTTATGTTTGTTACCTCATAACTCCGACAATTATGAACCGATTTAAAAAAATCTTTTATCTGAAAGGATATACTTGCAGATTGGTCCCATTTAAATTTTATCAAAATCAGTTACGAACTTTAGATTTTAAATCGAAATAGCTGGAATTCGTTTGGATGATAGTTTTATGACATCCAAGTATTCTAAATTCCGTATTTTGCTTTTCTGCGATTTTGCAGTGGTGTTGTTAGGTGTGAGGTACCACTAAAAAGTGAAAAATAAAAAACTTTTTACAAAAAAATACAACCGACTTCCAAAAAAAAAGTCGGTGTCAAAATACGAAGAAACTAACAAAAACACCGACTTCCGAAATTAAAGTTATTTTTTACTTTGTAATGTTTCTTTTTGGAAGTCGGTTGTATTTTTATTTGCTGTACCCCGCAGCTTCGCTCCCGTCAACTGGCAACTTTCTTATTTTTTTCTTTCATGCATACCTCACCTAAACAATTACGAACACAACTATAAAAGAATCATCTAATTTGGATTAGTCGTTACGAAGTTATGCGCGTAGGCACATACATTTCGGAGAGATTCATTTTTATTTATATAGATGGAGATGATCTGAGATACCTTATAGCTGGCTATGGCTTTCTTGAGAGCTCATTTAGCATGTTATGGTTAAAATATCGCTTCATTTCGCATGTCTATCTATCAGTGCAGATGTCTATAGATCAACACGTTGATACCACAAATAGAATCAATACGACCTGCAATTTTAGATCTTACGCGCCAGCGAAAGTCTGCCAATCTAAAACGGCTTTAGAAACCGAAGTCGTACAACAAATCATCAAAGCAAGAATGCTTTGCAGTGCAGTTCAACGTAATCCTTAAGTCGCAGACAATCTCATCCATCGTAGCAATTGCAACTTTGCAATCGTGGATCGGATCCATTTATCTAATAGTGCTGTGTCTACGGCGGAGATTCTGTTATAAATTGATTTAGAGTCATATTTGCGAGATTTTGAGGCTCATAACATAATTCCAATTTATGTTACTTTAAATGTGTGTTTCGGAGTATTCGCGATTGCGGAAGTTTAGATCGTGGAATGCTATGTCTAAGATACACAATATTTAATATGGTAACAAGACCTGTCGTTGTGATGATCTTTGGAGGAAAACTTACAAGACTGTTCAAGTGCTGCCCGTTTACCGGTAGATATTCGGAAGCAAAATCCAAGTAAGGGCCAGTACCTGCGGAATTGTTCTACAGCACGCGTAGCATGACCACCGTAGAAACGAGTTTTGTCGACCGGAGAATCGACAAAATGACAGATTGAAGAAAGATTTCTATATTCCTAAGCATGGCGATGTTTGACACGTAGAAAAGAAATGTTTCTTTTCTTCGATCGACATAAGTCTACAACGTCGAGCATGCCGACAATATTTTCTCTACTTTTGACACTTGGGGGTAGAAATGACTCTCTATATGAAATGTCAAATAGTCTACATCTTCTCGGACCTAGACAAGGAATATTTATTTCAACAATCATTTTATTTTTGCCAAATAGAACTTAGAAAGTAAGAAAGTATGTCGGGGTAGACATATAGTCTACCAACATCTTAATTTGTCGGGTTGTACCTACGTTGTATTACCTAACTGTTTTTGTAATGACTAAAGTAAAAACATTTCGGACGATATTAAAGGAAAGAAAGATAACAGTAAAGAACGCATTGCACTGTGTATGGCAAAGTTTTCATCAGACAATGCCACCAATCACCTTTTATTTAGAATGTTATTATGTTCTCTTCTCATCGCATGGTAGGATATTATGTTCAGTTACATACACAAAATTATTGGAATAATCAGTACTTTATTTAATTAATCATAAAATCTACTTACTTTTTCCTTGCCGCCATGATCACTAAAATTCTAATTTAAATCGGTACGATAATAAATTCAACAAAAACATGTTATTTGTAAACAAACATAAACCATATAGATTAAAAATATGTTCGAGTAACACGTTTTGTTGTTGCTTTGGGTTACGTGCAAAGAGTGTGAAAAATAGAGTATTTGACACTTTTTTTTGGCTAACTAAACGTAAAATTCATCGTAGTATTCGCAGAATGCCCACATCACTAGCTACTTCTCCGTTGCTATGGAAAAACTGGATATGTCTTTGTCTTCATAGAAACGCGAGTCTACGGGTCGCGCCATGCTCGGGCAGAAGACATGTCGAGTGGGATAGAAAGAGCTTTGTCTTTTCTTGGTAGAATAGAGATAGAATCGCCATGCTACGCGTGCAGAGCTACCGCGGCCCTGGAACGCAAAGGGCCAATAAAAGCCTTACAATCTCTCCGAGTTATTAATAATATCCCGTACAATTTAAAAGAGTAATTTTATCTTACTTCTTATTTTACACATTCGTTCGCCTATTTTATTCGTTAAAAAACATGCAGCTCAACAAAATGAATCGTTATTAAATACCCTAGATTCTATTGCACCAACTATTAATTTCCCTTCCATGATATTTATTTTGAAAGCAAAGTAGTTAACAATGTGGTGACCTGTTCGACGACGCTGAATATTTTACGAGCCGGTGAACTGCAATAACAATAAAAGCTGCAATTAAAACTTGATAATACCGGTACGAAGTAACAACAGGTAAGTACTGTAAATATACGACTATCGGTTTTTGTTGATTTAGTAGCCATTTTGCGGAAAGCGTTGTTTGTTTTAAGTACCGAATATCTTGTTGCATCTTACTTTTGTTTCCTATTTGAACATTGGCCTTTTTCCCATAGGGTCAAGCCTTTTTCTGACAAGAAATGATAGTGTAATTTAAAAGAATCTGGCTAAGTGCGAGTTGGACTCGCGCTTGGAAGGTTCCGTACCTTCTCCATTATTATAATCTACTAGTATGCCGATAACTTCGAGCAAAAACTCCCGAAAACAAATCTATTATATGGAGCCCCTTTAATTTTTAAATATAATTTGACTAGCTGACCCACGCAACTTCGTCTGCGTCACATTTTCCCTGAATTTCGTTTGCTACAAACCTCACGGAGCCCGAGACCTTTCCAACGAAACAAAACCGTGGAAATCGGTTCGTGTGTTCTGGAGTTATTTTAATTTTATTTGGTATGTATGGGTTTGCTCTTGACTCTAGTCTTGGTCAGAGATGACAGAGACAAAGTCTACGATGGAGCGAGCTTTTTTTTTAACTTTGAAAAGATTAGGGTTGTAAGCGTTCGGAAACACAGACGCAGGCAAAGAGTTCCACTCCTTTGCTGTGCGCATTATGAAAGACGCTTGGAAGCGCTTAGTGCGAGTTGGTGGAATAGCAACAAGGTAGGGATGGCAAGTTACAGAGCGTCTGGATGTCCGATGGTAGGAGGGGGCTGGTGGTATGAGGTCGTGGAGTTCCTGGGCACACTCTCCGAAGTACAATCTGTAGAAGACCGACAAGCAGGCAACCTTGCGGCGATGAGCCAAGCTGTGTAGCTTGGCATCCACCAGTTTTACGTCACCAATGAGCCTCTTAGCTCTGCGTTCCACCGAGTCAAGCGCGGCAAGCTGATACTTAGCTGAGCCATCCCAAAGGTGGCTGCAATACTCCATGCAGGATCGGACTTGTGCTTTATAAAGAGTTAAAAGCTGCTCAGGCTTGAAGAATCGCTTCACCCTATTTAGGATGTTCAGCTTCTTGGCCGCAGTTTGGACTTTGCACTCAATGGTGGCGCCGAAGTTGAGACTGGATGACAGCTCCATGCCTAGGAGCTCGAGCCGATCAGTCACTGGAATAGATGCACCTCGAAAAGCGACATAAGTTATAGCGTCAGGAAGGGAAAACCCGACTTATTTTTATATTACCTATAGATATTCTTGTTTTATTTTTTATTTTTGCAAATCTTATCGCAATATAATCTTTGTGAGCATTTCAAGTCTACCTGTTGCCACTATAAACCGAAATACACAATAATATACATAGAACAGCAATCATGGAAGCACTTAAAATATTGTGTACCTACAGAGTCACAATTACATCCTGTTTTATTCCGGAACCATATCCGCTATTTATCCTGGCGGCAGTATTCGATCAGAATAAAAGGAAGAACTCAAGCACGAAGGGATATTAATTCTTGACATGGTGGAAATAATATTTTGAAGTCGTTAGGTTGAAGCATTTATATTTGGGCCATCAGCAGCTTTATAGCTTCAGTACCCGAAGAGTAACTAACGGAACCCTTTCCACTGTTCGTCTGTCGGTCTGTTTGTCAGCGGGCTGTATCTGAAGAACCGTAATTGGTAGACAGTTGAAACAGAGTATGTATTTCTATTGCCGCTTTATAAACAATTAAATGAAATGAGAAATGCGATAAGGCCGCCAATTGCATGTTTTGTTAGTTTAATGTTTTTTTATGTATTTTTCATTTGGTGAACAATAAAGTATATATAAAATAAATACATAACAAATAATAAAAAATAGATTAAAAATTTGACGGGATATTAAGATGGAACCCTTCGTGTGACAGTCCGACTAGCACTTTTTCGTTTTTTATTATTGATAGGCTCCCGTTTGAACACTATCACACTTGAAGGTAAGCGATGATGTGGTTGATAATGGTCCCAAGAAAACGTAAGGAAACCTGCTTCAATAAAAAAAATCGGATACGAGAAATATACTACTTTATACTAACACAAAAAGATCATCTACAACTAAAAACTATATGACTAGCACCGGATTGGACCCATAATATTTTTCACAGGTAAGTACACGCTATTTCACAAAAAGCTTCCATTCTCCAAGGAGTTTCAACAACACTGAATACATAGCATGTTTTCCTACAGTGAAATAGCGAAACCCACTTCTTTCAGGCATTAAGAGGAAACCAGCAACCACATTAGTTACTTTAGAGAGAAAAACATTGCCTTTATCTACGTTGGATTTGTTCTGCTAAATATACTGAGGTTCGAGACTGTAATGTAAAGAAATATAGTGTAATAAGTACTATCTAGTACCAGATAGTACTTATTACACTATATTTCTTATAAACTACGGCTACATTTGTTTTAATCTTATTACCGTGATGGTAAAAAGGAACGCTCATTTGGATAGAAATTCTGAGCCGTATGAAGAAAGGTACCCATGTCAGTGTATACAAAATTCAGTACTTCGTCCCATAAATAAGATAAGATAAGATAAGATAAATTTATTAGCCATTGTTACAATAATTGCCTTAAAATTAGCTTAACTTAATGAATAACTTGACTGTAACTAGAAACATGTACATTAAGTCTTGCAGTGGTCCCCAAACTCGGCAGCGCCTGTATCTTGGGGGCCGGAGTTCCGATACATAAAGCTTTTGCAAAAACTTTTAGAGCTTTTATAACACTAAATAAAGATCTAATGAAAGCAAAAATGGTAAAAATGTAAAACTAAAAGTGAGATCAAATCAAAGTTAAATCTATGTAATATCATAAACTTAAGTTGTATTGTTCAAAATATAAAACAATTATATATAGCTAGAACATTAAAATTAAAATTAAAAAAAGTAAAAAATTAAAAAAAGTAAATTATTAAAAAGCAGAATAAAATAAAACAAATGAGATGTGTGTTTGAGTGTGTTGATGTTAAACTCTATGAAGGTGATGGTATTCCCAGTTAGAAGATGTAAGAATTTGTTCCGATTCATCGTACGAGAGACCTAAAAACCATTTTTTAAGTACATTTTTACACGAAGAGAGGGAGAGTCCTTTTGTGTCAATAGGCAAACAGCTGGTGACTTTATTATAAATCAGGTTGTGTAGGTAGGCGGGACAGCGTCTAGCTAACAGAGAGGTGGTTCGTTGCAGCGGTATATGAAAGACGCGTTTGGAAATTATTGAGTGATAGTCTGGTCGGAGCTTTATGGTTTTGTGAGTACGGAGGTATGCACTGAGAATGTACAGTTGGCGAACGCGTAAAACTTGAAACTCTTGGTACAGAGAGTCAGTCGGGTAGAGAAACGGTTTTTTTAAGATGACTTTAATAATGGCTCTCTGGGCTCTTTCTAGCTCAGTCATTATTGTTTTCCCAGCTCCACCCCAGATAGAGATTCCATATTGTAAAATGGATTGGCATATTGCGAAGTAAACCATTCGCATGATGTCTTTTGGAGTGCGGTCCCTCAATTTCTTTATGACGTGGATAAGTTTCCTAACTCGACCTGAGAGAAGTTGAATGTGGCCTTTAAACGACAGGTTTTCGTCAATAAGGAGACCTAAATAGCGAATAGACTGTGTTCGGTTTATGCAATCGCATGAACAGTCGTCGCGAGAGGTGTTTTGATGGTTCTGACAAGTGTGAAATTTTAATATTAGGTTGGGTGGTGGGTTAGATGAATGAGTTTTAGAAAATGTGATAAGTTTGGTTTTCTTTATGTTGAGCGTAAGCAGGTTTTCATTGAGTGTTTGCGCTACTTTTGCTAATCCTTCTTCTGCATGACAGTAGACCTGTTCCCAGGTTCGACCGTGAAACGTGATAACCGTGTCGTCTGCGTAAGATATTAATTCCGCGTTTGTCAATTTGATTTTCAGTATATCGTTCATGTATAGTATGAATAATGTTGGGCCAAGTAGACTTCCTTGCGGGACTCCAAAATCGATAGGAAGTTTTTCACTTGAAAGGTCACCTGATTTTACGTGACAGGACCCTTGTTTCATATTGTTACAGTATTTATTTGGAAGACAACCTATGCTTGTTTCTGTACTTTATTGCTAACAATATCCAGAAGCACAAACACGTAGATTTATTCGCAGTATCATTATTTTAAACTAGATACAAACATGAAATAAAACAAACAACATTTATGTTTTAGAATTGTGCAGTAATTAACATCACAGTTGGGTGCAACAGTAATTTTGCCGCTCCTGACATTTAAATTGCTAGAACAGTTAAAATTTAACGAGCACACCCACTAGGCCATAAATAATTGACCTAACTGCAACAACCCCGTAATGAAACTAAATTTTTCCTAATTGTCGTGGACATAATGAAGTGAACGACGTTAATTTGCCAAGAAAAAGCGGAATCTGAAGGCAATTTAAAAGTTTCTCGCCATCTGATGCTATCACCACTTGGAACCCAGTTTGTAGACCAAAGTATTATCGTAAAGTTTGGCTTGGGTTGAAAAATTAATTCAATGTTGCTAAGATGACACTACATTGTAATAAATAGGGCTACATGAGCAAGTTTTGCGGGAACATTAATATTCTAGACAGGGCTGTGGTTTTGCTCCAGAAAATTCGGTGCTAAAAATGTTTCTAAAAATGTAAAAGTTTTTTTAGAAATCTGAATATTTAACGTCATCGACATGATCTTCACGTTAAAATATCTATAATAAACTTTATATTAAAGAATATAATTTTCCATTTCGCTTTCAAACTATTATAAACACGGAGAAATTCCACTACGTTCCACCATAATCCGCCAGTAATAGATTCCACTGAGAGCTTCAATCCATTGTGCGAGAGAGAGAACACTAGTTTGTGTTTTGAGGCAACATCCTTATTCCCTAGACGTGCCCTGTATCTGTGTCAGGCTGCAGAAAGTGACAGAAGGTCAGTCTAGACACGCGAATATATTTTTGCTCAAGAAGAATTTGAAGATGACAATTTTGAGTTTAGTTAAGTCGAGACAAGGGTTTGAAAGAACTGCTAAAATCGTTAGATAAAAACAATTCATACGGAAATGCTATCTGAATATCTATAAAAGTTATAAATATTCAACAGCTAAAAACTTTCAATTGAACGATCTTCAGACCTGGCAGACATATATTAACATGTGTGTCATATTCGAACTTACTCTGGTTGCTATTTCAGGCTTACAAATTTTTGTGGAACAGGGGATGGAATTAATTTGATGCTGATTCAATGACTAAATACGGAAATTCTGATTCGATAATTTATTCCGCGGCTTTCCATTTTTTCTCCAGTTAAACGACCCCGTTCGTTCAAAGAACGAGAAAATATAGTGCTTAGTGTGGTAAATTAGGCCTCAGTCTAATTGGATGCGACAATCGATGCCACTGACAGGGACAGTACAGCCTGAGAAACACAGAATAGCTGGCTAAGTATGGCAGGTTTGGACACAAAGTCTAATTGGATGCGACAGTCGAAGTTGAAAACGATGTAGCTGGCTGAAAGCTGGGGCAGTTTGACAATACATGGATGTATTTGGATTTCCTTCTTAGCTCTTTGGGGAGAATCTAAACATGAGCAGGCACCTGGCCAGTTGGATTGTAAGAAAATATCTACGTTCAGTTTTGTCTATTTATGATATGTAGTCTGAAATATCTGATCTGAAATGATTTACTGATAGGCAGTTACAATTTTGTATAGTGTAGACCCAAATTTTATAGTTCCGGAGGCATAGGCAACGCAAGAAGCCGCGTAAAAAACAAGACAACAATAACAGTTTCTATAGTTTATAGCTCTTGCTTAAACTGATTCTTTTGCAGTATTTATTTCGTTCTCCTCAGCACAAGGTAGCGGCTTCTTTGAATCTATTTACAGGACACCTGATGCCTATCTACGCATCTCGCGACACATACGGCCCAATATTGTGTTTATGATCGTCGTAAAATATAGACGTAATAAAATGGAATAGAAGCGTGCTGAGAATGAAGCCGTTTATGGCTATCTCTGGCACTTTTGGCGAAAGTACCAACGTAGATATGAATTTAGTGGTTGAATAGTAAAATAAGGCACTTGGTAGTCATATCTTCAACAAGTTAGGTAATATAAGTTGGTGTTTTCGAAGAACAGTTTATAGATGTAGTAAAAAGGGTTTTCCTCAAGAGCTCAGGATATCGTAGTAAGTGAATTGGTTTTGAAACTTTTGGGTATTTGGGAATCTATTTATTTCGCTTAGGTTTTCATCTGCCTAGCATATTTTTTGTGATGGGTTTGCTCTTGACTCTAGTCGACGTCTGAGATGACAGAGACAAAGTCTACGATGTAGCGAGCATCCCAGAAGGAGCCTATTCACTCTAACTTTGAAGAGATTAGGGTTGTACGCGTTAGGAAACACAGATGCAGGCAGAGAGTTCCACTCCTTTGCTGTGAGCATTATAAAAGCATTTTAAGCAACTATGTTGGCATTGAATTCCAGTCCAAACGGGTGCAGTTGAATACTGATGACTGATGATTACATGAGATAAATGGACAAACTCTTAGGTAAAGCAACACTTGCCGAGGTCTGTCCGTGGATCATCTATTACATATCTAGACTCTTCTTGACCTCACATCAGTCCTGGCTGCCGTTAACTTCGAAAATCGTGACGATATTAGTTATAGCTAAAAAATCTGACACTGGGGCTCTAGAATCATATTTGAATCATAATCACACAACAATCAATCAAATTCCATTTTCATCTTTATCGCTAAAGCATTAGGTTCAATGTTGATTGGGAAAATTTGACAGTGTCGGGTAGAGTGATGCGCTTTCTGGTTCTGGTATAGTGGGCTTCTTAGACCCGCAGTCTTGCTAAGGAGTATAGTGTTACAAATGTTCTTTACTGTTTTGTGGTTGACTTGTTATAGAGGTCAGAAAGGCAGTATGCATGTAAAATATTGGTATTCAGCTACATCAGGTTAGACTGGAAACCGACCCGAATACAGTTTAGAGAAGAATAGGCAGCCTGATATTATTTTACAAAAAACGCAACAAAAACTCTCGAAAATCATATCCGTATATTCCTTAATGACAAGGCAATCATGCCGTGTTCGGCACTTAACCTAAAAGTTAACGAGCAGTACCTAACCTGAGTTGGTAAGTAAAAAGTTCTACTCTGACGCTTGGTTTTTATAACAAAGTAGTTCTTGTACTTATTCTAGAACGTTTGGTTAAGTTATAGCGCGTAAAAGATAAAAGTTTAAAGCAAGTTGAGAAATATGTTGCTGCTTCAATGAACCACAATTTAAAAGATTATAAAAAAAGTTTTTAACGCAAAGATAATAGGATTTTTAAATCTACTTCATTCGTGCCAAATGTGGGAGCTTTGGGAATTTGGCATCGTCTTACCATTAGCACACTGTTTGGAATCATAAGCGTGTAATTCAAACCTACCAACACTTCCGGCACAAATTTATGATAATAACATTATATTAAAATTATGCTTAGCAGAAGGATTAGCCGCAGTTTGTAGATTTTATCGGAATTTTATGTCTCATTAATGTAAGTATTATCGGAATGAATAAAATTTGAATCAGGAATCCCTCGAAAAGAGGTACTTAGTCATCTTTACGATATAAGTGCGGTATTTTATTTCATAAAACCAATAACATTCGTTTTTTATACTTCATGGATGGAAAAGGGTTAGTCGATAGTCTACTATAATAATAAGAAAAACACGGCCTTTACATAAACGTATTTATCAACGAGTTAACAAAAAACGAAAGCTACAGAATTTGGTCAGAACTTTAGTAAAAAAAAAAACAATTGAACCCTTAATTCCGTTTGTATGGATCGTTAGTTTCGTCCGTTTTCAAATATTTATACTAAGTTATGCGTTAAAGCCTTCTCGACTTTTGTCTGGTCTGAAATAGAGGAATTTAAGGCTGCTGTTCCACTAGAGATGTGCGAGCATTCCGTATCCTCGCACATCTCTGGTGGAAACGCGAGGCTAGGTAAATGAAGCGATTCCATTGGTTTTTACAAACACATAAGTTACTACGCATCTTCGCACATCTCTAAAACGCAGCCTTTTTTATAGGGATGGGAAATCATCTAATGACTTCTCCCGCTCTGGGCGGAGCGGGAGGGAGTGTCAGACTTCTACTGACTAAAACCCATCCATGTTCCTTCATTGCTCTTTGTGTTCCGGAGCCGCGGTATCTCTTTCGAATAGTCCCGCAACTCCGGCAGGCGTTGGTCTTTTCGGGCTCCTCTGTACTGCTGAGTCTATTTCAGGCGCGCGTGGAACGCGAACGCGCCGTCGACACGGCCTGTCGTCATGAGACGGACGGCGAGCTATCCATAGCTCACCGTCCACAGGCCCTCACCTACGGTGGCCGGAGGTCACCAGGTGGCCTCCGACGCCCGTGGCGTCTACCACGGCGGCCGGGACGAGAGGTTCTCTGCCTCTCCCACTCCACCACCTCCATCGATAGCATGACTGCTTCGCAGAAAAGGTGACGGCGTCCCATTCCGTCTCGCTCCGGACCATGGATTGGACCAGGGCCGGACGCGAGAGGTCGACGCCGATCGCCGCTTCGAGGACACGGCGGTGCTTCGCCCAAGTGGGGCACACCTGCACAGTGTGCTCCACCGTGTCCTCCAGTCGATCCTTGCAGTGGTGACACCCGGGCGTTTCCTCCCACCCGATTCGGTGCAGGTACCACCCGAAACATCCATGTCTGGTGACGACCTGCGTCAGGCGGAAGGTGAAGACGCCGTGGCGCCTCTCGAGCCACTCCTCACAGAGGGGACTTACCGCCACTGTCGTGGCGTGCCCTGCACTGGGTTGCGATAGTCGTCGTTTCCATGTCGCCATGAGATCGCGCCGGAAGTCTGTCCGCTGCGCGACAATTTGCCACGTCAGCGGAGTTTCCCCCGGCGTAGTATCTCCGCGCGCCAAACATGCAGGCGCGCTCTAAAACGCAGCCTAAAGTGTCCTTTTCAGGTTCTATCCCCCCTTTTCTTGTGATGGGAACTCATCAAATGACTCCTCCCGGTCTGGGTGGAGCGAGAGGGAGTGTCAGACTCTTACTGACTAAAACCCACCCGTGTTCCTTCAAATGCCCTTTGCGTACCAGGGCCGCGGTATCACTTTCGAACAATTCCACAATTCTGGAGGCTCCATTCCCTTTAAGAATTCCTTTAATCAAACAGAAGTCTGGGGAGCGATAACAGCTCCCTATGTCTGTGCTATGCAAATATCCGCTAAGCTTACAATTGCCTCGCTTTTTCGTTATCTGCCATTGTTATTTACGGCTGTAGAAAGGTTTTTGTATTTTCGGGTGTTTTGAAAGTGATCTGATTCAAAGGATAGATGTTTGTTTCTAGTTGTTCGTGAAAGTTGACGCTGTTTTTGCGCCCGCAGCAAGAAAATTTTTGCCGCCCCGCGTCTGTGCGAAGGAAGTACCTACTTGAAGTAAGAAGCCAATGACATAAATAATTTAAAACATAATTAAATCCCTGTGTTTAATTTGCTTCAAATAGTGTATTAATATTTTTTTTTTAATCCTGTGTTGTGAAGGCCTCCCTTTCGTCTTTCCCTTCCAATTTCAAAAATAATCCCGCATAATCACAGTTCCAAACTCGTTATTTAGTTTCCATACAGCGTTATAGAAAAACAACGGAAACTTTCCATCACGGAAAATAAGATATCTCTAGAGATTCCACAACAAAAGCTATTTCCTTTCCCGGTAAGCGCGCCTCCACGTGTGTAATATTTAATATCTTATTCCACAAAGGTAATATGCCAATAGTCGGCGAAAATGGAAATATTTTTGTTATATTGACATCAATATGAATATTAATATGTAGCAGCACTAGATGGGTTTATTTTTCTATTACTTTTATGAGCATTTTTATTCACATGAGATATACGTAATAATGCCAATTTCTTGGCGACGAGAGCACACAATATTCTGGTAGCATCACTAACATTTAGGCTATAAAGTCAGATAAACCGTTTAGGGAGGCATGTTTCTTCATATCATAAGCCTTAGTGGCGATAACGCAGAAGAAAATGCTTGCCATAGTAATTGCGACCTTTAGGCACTTGTCTCACCGCCGGCGATCAGCGAGTAGCGAGTGAAAAGTTTCGATAGTTTTGACGTTCAGCTTTAAGCGAGCCATACTATAGGTAGAAATTCTTGCTGGTTGGTGAGTTCTGACTGACAAGCGAGCATCACCGAGCAAGTGTCGTTGAGCGAGTACAATCTTTGATAGCTCTTGTCGTTGCGATCAACTAGAGGTAAGAGCTGCTCGCCGGCAATGTGATCAGCCAGCTTTCGACTATTAATGTATGTGTCTCTTTCTTTAGTCCCTTTTTTCAGCGAGAAAATAGTCACTAGTTAATCGCTTCCTCGCCGGCG
The DNA here is from genome assembly GCA_963859965.1 of Ceramica pisi. Taxonomy (NCBI): domain Eukaryota; kingdom Metazoa; phylum Arthropoda; class Insecta; order Lepidoptera; family Noctuidae; genus Ceramica; species Ceramica pisi. The sequence continues at coordinate 17,307,448 of OY982543.1, forward strand.
CTCTTGAAGGTTATTCTGTCAACGGCTCATTGTCTAAACTTAGGCCGCTATCCCACTGGCATTTTGCGAGCGTTGGCGTTTCTCCAACGTCCAAGTCTGTAGTGGCAAACGTTAACGTCGCGACAACGTGACGTTAACCTTGCGTTTTTCCCAACAGGTAAAATCACGCCATCCCGCTCTTGCCGTGTGGGCGCGGATGGGACGGCGTGAATGTACCTGTTGCCAAAAACCGCAACGTCAACGTCGCGTCTGCGCAGCGTTGACGCTGCATAGACGTTGGAGAAACGCCAACGCTCGTAAAACGCCAGTGGGCTAGCGGTCTTAGGTAGACTGAGGATGAAGTGAACTGCCATTCCATCATGTTTTGTTCAGCTCACTTTATGATCACTTCACCTAAACTTACACAGTGGGATTTTTACAGATTGTCACTGCTGTACTGCCAGTTCCTCATCCTATGACTGATTGGAGTAGCCATTTGCCTGTTAGGTTGATAATTGCTTCTAATTATTTGTTGCTCAAAATCGGTTGACATTCATGAAGATACAAGAGAAAAATAAAACATTATTTCTGTGTCATAAATCACACAATGTCAATCCGGCCATGTTATTTTTAATTTTGACGTGGTCAGGGACTCAGGGCTGATTTATTTATGTTTGAGTAAATGTTTTTGGTTTCGGTGCTTGGTATTTTTGGATAGTGTAGATAATTAAAAACAAAAAGTAGGTAATTTGTTAAAAATGAGCGATAATAACACATTATAAATTAAAGTTTGCCTTGTGTTATTACTTCCCAGAATATTATCCTTAGTAGCAACACTTTCGGACGTTGTAATATTACAGAAAGTGATTTTTTTTTAAAATCAACCGGGTCAATTCCTGGCTAGGTAAACCGAGTTTTCAAAATCCACTTTTAGTTTCTATCAAAATCGGGCTCGAGACTCCTTTCATTGTTTTCGCTAATGACCATTTGGCTATCCATGCACACTTTAAAAATTCGCCCTGTGTAGGGTAATGTATCATTTTGATAATGCCAGGTTTGATGAAAAGACCTATTCTGTCTTATTCTTTCATGTGCACTACCTAATGTTAAGATGTCGAAGGTTGAGTATACAATGGACCAGCGTTATCTTATGGATTTATAGCGATGGCAGGTGCAACAGACCTTCAACGTAAGTGCTAGTAATATTGGAATGAACATAAAGTGATACATAACTATTTTAGGTTATAGTGTGGTATGATCATGGAAGCAGTAAAATAGTTACGAAACTATGAATATAATAAGATCATGAGATCTCAGGCGTCGTCCTAGTTGGTTAATGATCGCACAAGTTAACGATGCAATTCGTCGCACGATGAGATTAAACTCACACATTTTTTTCGAGTGTCGAAGTTTGTAAAAATCATCGCGCAAGTACAGTAGGTACCTAATTATTTTCATCGCGCGACGATCGTACGAATTATTTTCATAACTCGAACGATCGTTAGGAAATTAGGACGATGACTAAAGCTGCTTTCAGACTACACTATAATATAATAGCATATAGTATATAGCTCATAGCACAACAATATCGCGCACTATATATTGTTATGGACACGTTCACACTGTACTGTACTATATATTATTGACAATGTATGGTGCGCGATATTGTTGCGCTGTAAGCTATATACTCTATGCTATATATTATATTATAGCGTAGTCTGAAAGCAGCTTTATATACATTTTTAATGACTGTGCACAAAGTGAAGCTATACTACAATGCTTAGAATTATCGAACTATCACTTAATTAATACACATAAAAATAAAAAATCTACTCACTGAAAACACAACCTTGAAAACAACATTGGTTCAAAAACATTGCCTGTTTATTTATACCAAACAAAATACTTGTCCAAATCACCATACAACCCGCATTTACATTTGATAACTCCAAATAAAATATTTGCGTGAATTTGCCTACGTCCAATTCAAATGGCAATATGACGGTAAATCATATTCCAGGACCCAAACCCAATAGGGGTCCACAATCCTTGAATTTATTTCGTACGGCCCGAATGTAATTTATTTGTGAACGCTGGGAGTCGCAAAGGGCCTGTTAATGAATATACCCCTTTAAAGTTTGATTCCACTGTTCAAACTGTGGACTAATTTAAGTTTATTAGTTTGGCATGTTGTATTAATTTTGAAGGTCGCTATTTACAGGGTTTATTCAGATTGTGGACTTTCGTAAATGTCGTCTATTTGCCAAGTTCACTAATGAGATTTCTACAGGATTTTTGTGTGTATAGGAGAGTGGTTTAATTTTAAAAAATCTGCTTTTTATTTGTAAGTAAATAAATTAATTAGCTGACCCCTTACTTAGATGATGATGATGAAATTTTCTAAGTAAATAAACTAGATTTCCTTCTTATGAACGTAACCAGCCACGTATTATGTATTGAAAGACTTAAATATCAACCTTAAATATTATACCAAATATACAGATTAGGCGACTTTCGAAAGTAGCTTTGAAAAATCAGTGGGGACTGCATTTTTCGGCGCGGTCAAATCTATAAAGTCAGAATTTATTATTTTAATGGTGGTCATTGCTGTCAAAAGTGTCACATGAAAACTTTACCTCCATATCTCGGTAACGTGATACTTTACCGAGATATGGAGCAGCAGGTTGCCCGCTGCTAATTTTAGTGTCCTCTGCCCCTATATTTTTCATCAGTTGCATTATTTTCGTAAATAAAAATGGCGACGGATGGGTACGCTACAAACGTTCTATCCCCTTTCAATATGAAACTGATGTCAAGTAACTCGAGTCTCTACAAATATGTGACTCAGACGGGCGGTGAGGCAAAACATGTGGGTTAGCAAAACAGTCTCTTCGAAATAACCTAGGTAGTCGACAAAAGTTAAATACAAAGACTATAATAAAAGACTCTTAATTGAGTATTTTCAGTTATGAACATGTCAAACCCAAGTTTAATGCTAAATTTGACAGGTTTTCAGGCTAGAGTTCGACAAATACAGAACTTTAAATACGTAGGTACCTAATTCCAAAATCGAGGATTACCGTGAAACGAGGTAGGTAAATGGGTACGGCGGGGTGAATTAAAACAAAACTTTCGTAGGAATTTTCACCGTGTTTATTATTATTTATTGTTTATTTTTAAGAAAGCACGGTATTTTTATATTCCAATTTAATCAAATTAGGGACCGTAAATGCTACCATATTCAAACAACGTGAAAATCCCCTTCAGAGTTTTGGCTCGATATACCCCAGCATTCCTATTCACCCCATTTTTAGGTGGTTTTAAAGATTTTACTTCACTAGTACTCAGAATGAAATACGCTAATAAGTAATAACACATCAAGTTCGCTTTATGCTGAACTAATTTAGTACCTAAACGGTTTTGAAGTAAGTATACTAAGTAGGTACTTCGCTAAACGGTTTCGGCAACTCTCTTGTTAAGACGTTATAACGAAATTAATTACGAAACTTACTAAACAGATGTTCTTGTTTCAGTTTATGTTGTACTGTTTTATCATAGTTTGAAATAGGTCAATAAAATACATGAAATATTATACCAAATATACAGATTGGGCGACTTTTGAAAGTAGCTTTGAAAAAAGCAGTGGGGACTGTTTTTTTCGGCGCGGTCAAATCTATAAGGTCAGAATTTATTACAGGAGGAAACTAGTTTTTGTTTTTTTTTTTAATAAAAAAGCGTTGCCCCACACTAGGAACTTCTCCTGTATCATGGGTGCGTTTACAAACAGACAATTTACGTACACAAACAGCCAGACCCGGGTCTGGCTGTTTGTGTACAACTCTCTGTAGACCAAGCAAATATTTGTTCCGTACGGGAATCGAACCCGCGATACGCAGCGCAGCAGTCTTTGTCGGTCTGCCTAACTATTCGGGGAATACATGAGGTTGTAATGTAATACGTATCGATGTAACCGTTCTCGAAACAAAGACTTTACACATGCATTTTACAGACCCTCCTTCCTTAAATCCCTGTTTCACGGTGATTCCTGATAGACCAGCTCACCTTGTGTCGAAAGCTATGAGATTATTTTAACAGCTTCACACGCTGGAGTTAACCAGTTATTTAATTTGATTTGTAGCTCAAATTTAATGCTTTATTATATTTTTGCAATAGAAAAGTATTTTTCCGGGTAGTCCTTAACATACATGCATTTTAAGTGGGAGGTATCAAGGTGTTCCTAGTCTTTTTAACCTATAGGTTAACTGGTGGAGAATTCATTTTTCGTAAATAAAAAGTAACTCATAATCCCACATACCTGGAGGCCATTCCTGGCCATAAACGAAGATCTCGGACCGGGCGATATCCACTCGGTTCCATGTGAGAGCCAGTGAGAGCTGTTCGCTCGGAGACAGGTGCTGTGCTCTGAAGAGTGCTGTTAGGATGACCTGGTCCAGCTCCTGGACCTCGCCGCCTTCTGCGCGCTCCTGGATTCGGAACACCGTGATCTGGGGAAGAAGATAATAAGGGTTAGTCGAGCAGAAACTGACTTATTGCAAGGGACTCTCGAGGGAATCGTTTACCATCTTTTCCTGCCCTAGCAGATCTAAGGCAGGAAAAGATGGTAAATGATTTGTGCTCTAGAATGTCATGTTACTTGTGATCGGAGCAACAATCAATCTATACTATATAATATTATAAAGCAGTAGAGTTTGTTTGTTTGTTTGTTTGGTTGAACGCGCTAATCTCGGGAACTACGGGTCCGATTTGAAAAATTCTTTCAGTGTTAGATAGCTCATTAATCGAGGAAAGCTATAGGCTATATATCACCACGCTAAGACAAATAGGAGCGGAGCAGTAATGGAAAATGTGACGCAGACGACGTGGCGCGGGTCAGCTAGTTTTTTTTATAACATTCTTTCCTATCAACTGTCACGCTACATTAATTCCTTTTTGTTTCGCATAGGAAATCGTTTGGCAAGTTTTCACTAATTAACCAATGATGATATAACAAATAGCGATAACGGATAGATAAATTACCAGCAAAGTATGCAAAATAAAACGTACATGTCACCGGAAAATGACCTACTCCGTACGATTGTATTTCGCGTGAAACCGTAAACATTTTTTTCACACGACACGGATATATTGGAAACTATTGAATTCGGATGGGACTTATTATATACATACAGGGTGTAAGGGACAGCCCTCCGCAAATTAACAGGGTGCAAGCAGCTCCTTATTTTGAATCATATTCCAGTGGAAATTTTCTCAAGTTTTTTTTTTTTTAGTTTTTTCAGTTTTTATTGCTTTATTTCAATGTAAAGTTACATTATCTGTATGCAGAACTCCATTAATGAAAATAACACAGCTAAAATGAAAAAATAAAAAAAAACTAATGAACGACGCATGAAATCAGCTGACACGTGGCGCGAGCGCGTCTGTCCTTTTGAAAGCTCGCTGCGCTGCCGTTCGCTGCGTGCGTTTTGCAGAGGTAGCGATACATTGCGAGTGAGGTAATTAAACAAATCAGTTTTATTGGATTTCCACAAAGTTCCTGAAATAATTTCATGTACCGGTCAACTTAGTACGATATACTGAAATCACCCTATCAGTTTGCTGAGGGCTGTCCCTTACACCCTGTACATATATAATATACCGAGAAATTATAATCTAATCAAGACTTATAACAATCTTACGGAGTCTGCCATTTTCCGGTGACATACTAACATAATTTTTAAGTATTTTATTACTAACATTATCATTTTATGGCCAACATAAACGCTACATCTATATCTATACTTATAATAAATCTGTAGAGAGGTCAATTCTGTACATGAAATATTTTTCCAAAATAACTATCAGGGGGTGATTAGGGATCGATACTGATGCCAAAAATGTAATCAGTAAAATTTTTGTCTGTCTGTATAACCGTTATAGAAACAAAAACTACTCGACGGATTTTAACGAAACTTGGTACAATTATTTTTCATACTCCTGAGCTGGTTATAGTATACTTTTCATCACGCTACAATCAATAGAAAAATTTAAAAAAAAAATGAAAATGTGAAAGTTTGGTTGTTTTGTTACTCAATCACGCCAGAACGGCTTAACGGATCTTAATGAAATTTAGAACAAAGATAGATTATAGTCTGGAATAGCACATAAGCTACTTTTAATCCCGGGAACATGTTCCCTAGGGATCACGCGGGCGAAGCCGCTGGCAGAAGCTAGTACATAAATAAAATAAATTTGGTACCCCTAAGGAGGGTTTGTGCTTTACGAGTAAAGTGTACCTGGCATTCACTACTCATGGTAGCAAGAGGAATCATTAGGTTTTTATCTCCCAAAAAATATAAGAAAAGATATAGAAATAGGTACCTATGGCACCCCAAAGACTACTTAGTTCACATAAACATTTAAAGATAACTTTAGAATCGAAAAAACACTACAAAGTAAAAAATAACTTTAATTTCGGAAGTCGGTGTTTTTGTTACTTTCTTTGTATTTTGACACCGACTTCCGAAATTAAAGTTATTTTTTACTTTGTAGTGTTGTTTTTTTTGAAGTCGGTTGTATTTTTTTGTGAGAAGTTTTTTATTTTTCACTTTTTAGTGGTGCCCCACACCTAACAACACCACTGCAAAATCGCAGAAAAGCAAAATACGCAATTTCGATTATCAAAAAATCATCTAAATAGTCAAATTCCAGGTATTTCGATTTAAAATCCATAGTTCGTAACCGATTTTTATTTATATGATTTAAATGGGATCAATCTGCAAGTATATCCTTTCAGATAAAACAAGATTTTTTCAAATCGGTTCATAATTGTCGGAGTTATGAGGTAACAAACACAAAAAAAAAAAAAAAAACATACAAACGAATTGATAACCTCCTCCTTTTTGGGAAGTCGGTTAAAAATATAAGTTCGTCGGCTATTCAAGGAGCGCGAGCGTTGTCCCAAATATTATCTTTCATTGATCAGCTTATCTTATTTCCACCGCCTTTCAATAAATCTGTACTTACCTTCTAAAGACTTTTAAAGGAATTTAGCTTTTTACGATTCAAATTATTCAGTTTGAATGAAAAGGCTTTTTATTTCAATAAACGTTGAATGGAATCAGGGTCGAAGATACTATTTGAAAAGGTAGCTATTTTGTAGAAGCCTTGGTCCTGAGTACAAATATAAACGAAAGGGTCATCCACCTCTAGCCTTAATTTTAACACCTTAATCACCTCGGAATTTTAATGGTTTATTCTAATAAACTCGTGAAACGCAAAGAATTTGACACGAACTCCATTTAATTACTGAAAAAGGGCTTTCTTGGGTCGGCCACTGACCTTGAGAACATACCTACTTAGAAGTCGGACGTTATCCTTAAGAAATTGACACAAATTGGGCTGTCCCTTGGAGTTTTATTAGACTAATAGGTTTTTATTGATGGAATCCAATGGTGGAGTTGACTCGAATAAACTAAATGTCAAGGGTCACTTGATGTACGAAGATGTAAAGGACACGTAAGGTGACCCATGTGTGTATCTACAGTTCTTTTAATTTATTACACAGTGTCCAAAAGGTACTAAACGTGCCACTGCCATCATGATTTCGTTGAAAAACAGAGTTTTTTTTTTTACCGACATCCCAAAAAAGAGGAGGTTATCAATTCGGTTTTATGTTTTTTTTTTATGTTTGTTACCTCATAACTCCGACAATTATAAACCGATTTGAAAATTTTTTGTTTTATCTGAAAGGATATACTTGCAGATTGGTCCCATTTAAATCATATCAAAATCGGTTACGAACTTTGGATTTTAAATCGAAATAGCTGGAATTTGACTATTTAGATGATTTTTGATAATCGAAATTGCGTATTTTGCTTTTCTGCGATTTTGCAGTGGTGTTGTTAGGTGTGGGGGCACCACTAAAAAGTGAAAAATAAAAAACTTTTTACAAAAAAATAGAACCGACTTCCAAAAAAAAAACACTACAAACTAAAAAATAACTTTAATTTCGGAAGTCGGTGTCAAAATACGAAGAAACTAACAAAAACACCGACTTCCGAAATTAAAGTTATTTTTTACTTAGTAGTGTTTTTTTTTTGGAAGTCGGTTGTATTTTTTTTTTTAAGTTTTTTATAGAGGAATATTTGTCTTGCTCTTGGCCTTGATCACGTCTGATGGATGAGGTCTATGATGGAGCGAGTGTACCCAGGAGATGTTTGTATCATCACTCTTTAGATGTTGATAGTCGTCCTGTATAATTACGTCTCTCTCTCATAACGGAATCATGGTAATATTGATTCTGTGTTAGGTCACTGGATAAACTATTTCTACTTGATTGTGTAGTGATAGCAAGCTACTGTTATATGCATGAAATTTTGAGAGGTTGGGCGTTATTTCTACCGTTGGTTTTTTCTTTGAAAGTTCTCAGTAGTAGCTCAGAGCCTAAATGATTGCCTGGTATGAGGCAACAAGCTCGCCTCTATTGGGATTTAAATATTTTTAACGAGATGTGGGTAAGCGCCACCTAATATTTTTAGTTAACTGCCGAAAATGGAAGTTTTATTTAGAAAAGCTTTTTTTCATTTCTTTTCAAACAAAGGCGAACGGCAAAATTCGTACAGCAAACTTTTTTTGTTGTTTGGTTATAGAATTTGTACCACTTATTAAGGCAACTCAGCCATTTATTTTCATGTAAGTAAACAACTTCCAGAACATGGGATTAATTAATACTATCAATTAAAAGATTTCAATAATTATACCAAACAAAACAGTAAACTAAACACAGATGTTTTTCGAAGTCGCCATAAGTAAAATATCACAAACTTCGGAATGATAATTCATTATTTAGAAATAGATTTAATAGTAAAACCCATAATTGTTGCATAAAATCATAATACTCGTAGTAAACGATGTAGGTAATGATTGAAATGAATTCATCAATATTTTTTTTGTTCTGGCAATTATTTATTGACCGGTAAAGAAAATCTGTCTAGTGTCCATCAGAACTTCATTATTATCAAACTGTTTCTGTCCGCTGCTAGGCAATAGGTATCTCCTAATGCAATCCCTCCCTCTGAGTAGGTAAGATCCTCATCTCAATCTACCTACTTAATAGTAAGTAAAACACAACAAAGATGACGACAAGTAATCTAGAACATTTAATTTATCATCATAACAATGATAATGTACCTTTAATTACAACCTACATTTCTACACTAGTACATAACCTCAAAAAATAAAACTGGGTATAGCTTTTATGTCCCAAGTTCTAAAAATCTAAGATTTTAAATAGGGCTTTTCTATCGTATGGACTACCTATTAAAACAAACATGATCCCAAAACTCGAAAATTTACTAGCTGTACGAAACTCCCATACAAGCCTGCCGTTCGCCTTTGCTTTAAACATTTCCCTGAATAAGTAGATAAGTACCTACCTAATAGGTAATAATGGCATAGTTAAATAATTTCATCTATTCAACTTTCAGCTTTCTGAACGTTTTATACGTTCAGAAGGCTAATTCACGTATTTTTATGACGCGCCGATTAAGTTTTAGTGCAGTTGCAGTTAAGTTCAAGTTTGAGTGATAAACGGTATTCTTGTAATTGTTCTTGAACGCGCGTAAGCTGCGCGTGAACTGCACGTCAACTGCACGACAGCCAAACTCTACCGAACTTACTTATGGCGGAGAGAAAAAACTCACTAAATTATCGAATAGAATCGATTACATTTAAATGAATATGACGTTATTATAATTTTAAAACTACTTAACCTTATAAGCTGTCATTTTGAGACGTCAAACAAATAGTGGAATACCGATCATATTGCACTTATTTAGTTACGTTAATTAGCCTACTGTTAAATCCTAAACATAATCGTAAATTGAAAACAACCACAACATTGTCACTGCACAAAACTAAAAAATACGAGTAGATAACATTAACAAAATGTCACGCAACCAATTATAACGTCAGCCATTTGAAACAACCGCAAATTATCGCGGCTCATACACCCAACAAACATTTCTGTTTACGAAATGTTGACACGGAAAACTAATCATGTAGCTAAAACCGAAATAAAAGTTACAAACAAAAAGTATTTTTAAAAGCTGGTCATACAACTAACAGAGACTATAGAAAATGGGAAAAATCATCGACATTTTTTATGGAAAAACTACTCGACTGAAAAGCTGATCGTTCTACGACTGATACATTATTTTATAGGAAAGGATAGGTATAAGCATTTATTTACACCTGTAATAGTTGGAGTAATTAGGATAAATTAGAATGGTGCTGTGCTAAAAGTAATATAATTTGACTCACCGCCATCATTTCACGACAAATTTTTTTTCGAGTATTTTGTACAACAAATCAATTTCCAAGATTATAAAAATCGTATAAATAATTACTTAATTTGTCTATTCTATCATTCACACTAAAATATCTTGCTCTCTTTTTATTTATAACACTAAATAAAATGAAGACGAAATTCTCGAAACTATTGTTGCAGCAAGACTTTTTTTTTTAATCGAAGTATACGACGCCATAGACAACATTACGCGCTACGCTCTTTCCGTTTTTTTAAATTTTCTGCACTGCTAGGATTTCTATAATTTAATTTTAAATTTTTAAATAATGGCGATAATAGAATATCCATTATCCAATTCACTATAAGCCAATTGCAAAATGTAATTGGAAACTTTGAATGAAAGCCATCACTAAATGGTTCCGAGCAACAAACCTATTTTGCGGCCAAGTAATATAATTGTAGAAAATTGGCGTGCAAATCGACAAATTAGTTTTTAACGAATTTCTGTGGCAAGAGCACAGGAAATGTTTCAGAGAGCCACAACGAAGTTATCATGAGAATACTAAAATAGAACGATTTTATTACAATCTATTTTTATATTATTGGTTTTAAAAGAGTGTTCTTTTTTAAAAAAAAATGTGGTAGGTAGATTAGATACGACCACAGAATTTTGAAACAAACGTATTTTTTGCTTCATGCCAATAATTTACTTTTTAAAACCACCTTTTATTGATTCAATAAATCAATCTAAAAATTAAGTGACTTAGCGATCCAAGAAAAAATAAATTTGAAAAAATCAAGGTATAAAAATGTTTGGGTTAATTAAGTTAGCGGAGTTCCTTTCAAACTTTTGGAGAAATTACTTCTTCTACTTTATTAAGTTCAAAGTTTGTCTACGTTATATATAACTTGTAAGTAGCAAATCACTAAAGGGAATTTAGATTGATGTCAGTAGGTTATTGAGACTTTACACACTTAAGTAACAAAGTTAGGTAGGTAACCCATGTGGTGTAAGTTTTTGTATTGAAGTTTTTTCAGGAGGTGGTAAATGTTAGTATGGAAAGTCTGTTGTCTCCAAATGCAGTGGATACTACCCGCAAGGTAGTGATGCAATAATTCACCAATCTTTTGCCAGAGTCAAAAAAACACTTTACGTAAAAAAAAACGGTCAAGAGCGAGTCGGACTCGCGGCGCACCGCGGGGTTCTGTAGGTACCATAAAACTTAAAACGTAAAATGCTTTAAACTTTCATCGGCGAGGCCTATACTCTATCTATAGGTACGTGTACAGGTTTTGAGTGCCAGCATTAAAAAAAAGACATTATGAAGTAAACGAAAAGAAGGACTTATTGTTAGCTCTTTTTACATCAATTATTTTCTATCAAGTTTTCAACGTACCTACTACCGGAATAAACAGTATCCTTTACATGAATCTAATTCAATGTTAGCTATAGAAATAGGGAGGAAAATTCTGAGAAATAAAATATCGTATTTCAAAAAAAATCCTACCTATTCCAATTAATCCATACGTATAATACGCATGGATTTATTAAAACTAGAGACACGCAAAAATTATGTTTTTAACCAATGATATTATACTTAGGTAAAAAGGTGTAGATAGGTTACCTATACAACATTCGATCTTCAAAAACGTGAAACCTACGTGACGTGTGTCCGTTGACGGCGCAACGCGACACTGAGGTAAAGTGTGGCTAGTTAGCCACATTTTAACGTGTCGCTTGCTGAGCGCTTATAACCTATCTACACCTTTTTACTTATAATATCATTGTTTTTAACCATAAACTATCAGCGATTCTAAGAACTTACTTTTTCGCACTCTTCATCTTGAGAATCCAGTTGCGGGCGTGACGGTGGATAACCTAGCAGTACATTTAACATTTTCTAAACTATCCGTACCACTTTAAAACATTCTTTAATGCATTGTCTTAAAATCACTGCTTCAAAATATGCACATAGAAAACTGTTTTAAGTATACTGAACTGATTTCAGAAGTTATCTAAACTATTCCTGACATTGTCGGTTAGTGGAATTTGTTACTGCAACTGCAGACATAAACTCAGAAACAGTAAAATATAATTTTCTACATTTATCTGATAAAGAAAATTCATTGGTTGTTTTTTTTTCTATTTATATTTTTGTTACTTGTCTGCGACGTAGTCACTTTCTTTTTTATGTTGGCATCACCAGGGTATTACATGATTAACTATGTTGATATTTGCTTTCGTTTTTTTTTGTTTGGTCAGATGATTAGCTTTTCTTTAATTATCTTTTTTTTTGTATTTTATACTTATTTTGTTTTTTGTTATTTTGCATAAAATAAATGTTCTATAAAGAAGTGGATTTAAAAAAAAAAAATATTTTTTGTTATTTTGCATAAATTAAAAATTTTCTATAAAGAAGTGGATTTAAAAAAAATCTCACAAGAAGTGGATGAATGTTGTTTTTTTTCAGTATGCCTGTTAATTTTTTTTACCTCTGGATCAACTGCTTTTGAAACACTAGAATTAAGTCGTTATCTAACTCAGTGTTGAATAAATGCTATGATCATCTTATTTGTCCTTAAGGGTGTGTATTCCGCTACTCAAACGCATACTCTCGCGTCCGGCCCTGGTCCAAGCCATGGTCCGGATCGAGACGGCATGGGACGCCGTCACTTCCTTCTGCGAAGCAGTTATGCTAGCGAAGGAGGTGGCGGAGTGGGAGAGGGAGAGAACCTCTCGTCCCGGCCGCCGTGGTAGACGCCGCGGGCGTCGGAGGCCACCACCCGGTGATCTCCGGCCACCGTAGGCGCGAGCCTGTGGACGGCGAGCTATGGGTGGCTCGCCGTCCGTCCGTCTTCAGATGACAGGCCGTGTCGACGGCGCGTTAGTGTTCCACGCGCGCTTCAAAGAGAGTCAGCACACAGAGGGGCCCGAAAGGGCCGACGCCTGCCGGAGTCGCGGGACTGTTCGAAAGAGATATCGTGGCTCCGGAACACAAAGGGCATTGAAGGAACATGGATGGGTTTTAGTCAGTAAAAGTCTGACACTCCCTCCCGCTACACCCAGAGCGGGAGGAGTCATTAGATGATTTCCCATCCCTAAAAAAAAAAGGGTGTGTTTTCCGTCCACTAGCGCCGCCAATCGTGTTTTATTAATTGTGGTAAATTTAAGACACGTAGATAAAAAACCGCTCTGCAGTGTTCTGAAGAAATGTATCTATTATTTTTTAGAGCTATTTTTAATACATAACTCATGGCTAAATAGCCAAAACGGTAATTATTGCTAAAAGTGGCCACTTTTAGCAAAAACATCGACTTTGGCAACTATTTATGTTCTAAAGTACAAAACATAACTCTCAAAAAATAATAAATAGGTACATTTCTTTAAAACACTGCAGAGCGTTTTTTCATCTACGTGTCTTAAATTTACCACGATTAATAAAAAACAATTGGCGGCGCTAGTGGACGGAATGCGCCCTCTTAAGAGTGTGTTTCCCTAGTTTCCTTCTTCAATATTGGACAGATTTAAGAGATATTTCATGAACTGAATAAGAAGAATATGTTTTGTGTCGCTATGTTTTCTTTTTTGATGATATATTAAACATAAAAGCACTAGGACCCTCAAAACATGCTCAAAATTGTCCAACAAACTGCTGTCAAAAGAGCCTTACTGAACAAGTTTGGCAGCTATTCATGAATAGAGAAAAACATAGGGGGCACAATTTATATCCTTGTTATTCAGCTTGTGTAATATCTATTGAATCGATTTAATATTGGATGAGGAAACAGACGAGAGCCAAACCTCGAAATGTAACTTTTTACATACGAAGTCTACAAGCCCACATTTCCTCTTAATAATTGTCTGTCACTTTAGCGAAACGGCCACCCATTGTGTCATCTTGTAATACTTTGTTCCTGTTTATTTTCTGTGACTTATATGGTGTTTTTAATAAAGAATATTATATTCTATTCTCAGTTTCGTAACTAAATAAAATTGATTTCCCGTCACATAACGTTGAAACAAGGATTTCAGTTCGATATACCAATACAACAACGATACAATAGAATAGTAATGACCAATATGTTCTGCCATTACAAATATAATACAGAGAATGTAAAGCTTACTAGAACAAAGACGTTTTAAAGCAAGAAAAGATTTACATTCCACAGACGCAGTCACAGACATAAGCTAGCTTAGCTACACACAGGTAACAGCCAAGTATTTATTGCAAGAACGTGTTCAGAACGTGGTGAAAACTTTGTTTCACTTAAACTTGCAGTTTTCCAGGCTATATATTATATTTAGTTTAAAAATAAGAACGTCTATTAGCAGTACCATTGTTTATCTTAAATGTGGGTCATTTAAAATGTAATTGCACTGACTGTTCTGTTTACTGTCAGTGTGTGTAACGTTTTTCTAAATGAACCACTCAAGAACGGTTGAATGGATTTAAAAAAACGTGGGTCACTAGTAATGACCCGAATTAGAACAAAGGATACTAAACTAAGTCACTGGTAAAGTTCAAACAACCATAATCATTCATTTCTAAAGAAATAATTGCCTGGATAAAGCTCATCCAATTTCATTTTGCAAGTAATGGACACTAAAGTGCAGTAGTAAATGCGTCCATAAACCCTTACTATAGACAGTTATTTTTCAAATTATTTAGCAGTAAAATTCAAACATAAAACTCGACAGTACACCGCTTAAATTGTTTTTAATTTGTGTGAAATATTTGAAGCGTAATATGAAACCGTATTTGATATTACTGGATACATATTCCTACACTCTGTAGACCACAATGGTGTTAATTTGATACGGGTGTTCCTACCTTATATCCTTATGATTCGGGCACAGTTCCAATTTCGGACTGTAATTGGATAAATAATAGAAAACCACTACTATTGTTACCCGGCTTAGTAATCAAATTAAAGTACCAAAAGGTCAGCAAACGTTATCAACTTTTAGCTGTAGGTAACTGGCATTTTATCTCAAAAACATGTCCCTAACTTCGCAAATATAAACAAACTAGTGTGGCAGATGACATTTTTTGCTGTTTAACGAACACTTTTATTTTTTTTTGTAAACTTCAAAATTTCCAATAAGACGAGTTTTGAGTTTAAAAACGGTGCGGCTCTCCACATTTTAACACAAAACGAAATTTAACAAGAGTGGCAATAAAAAGTGCAGGACCAAGAATGTCTCCCTGTGAAACGCTTTCGTGTGCCGCCACCGACGGTTCGCCCCGGGTCGTCCATTAAACGTGCTAACGAGACACGCCCATCAATTGAACCTTTCCATTATACAGCAAACTAGCCTCGTAGAAGAAAATGATATTTTTAAATAGAATTCTTCATTAAGACTATGATTAACATTCTCAAACGTTGTTGAAAGAACTAAAAATTTTAATAATTCTCGTTGCAAGTTGCTTTAATTTCAGTAGCAAATTGCGCTCCTGGCTTAATAATTTTAATGGTCTGTTCGCTGTTTGTTCGTGGTTAGCTGAAAACTGTAATTACTTTTGGGGAAGGTTTCTTAATTTTTGGTGATAGTACTTGGATCTGGCATAATATGAGAAAGTTTGTTAATACTAATTTTGAAACTAAATCGGATCGCTGCGCTTTTTGATAATGTTATAATAAGTGAATTAAAAAATGAAACATCAACATAATTAAAATTAATTAACTGGCGGTGACCACGAGTATATTATTATAATATTTTACTTTTGTATAATTAAAATCATAAATGTTGTTTTGATTATGAATACCGTATCAAGCCAGCATGAATAATTATCGCAATTTTTAGTAGTAAAGCAAGTAAACTTGTTATTAAAACCTCTGAATTATTTTAATGTTGACTCGAACTGAGTTAAGGTACCTACAAAAGATTTGTCAAGTACAAAATGCGCTTTAACTTTCATTTTTTGGAGAACCATTCTATATTTTTCCCTAATATCCGTACTCGGACAATTTTCGTTATAATTATTGTTCTAGTTGGACATTTTCTGAATGATATCAACGTTACTATCGGAAATTTCTTGTGTCAACAATAAATACCGAAAAAGAGAAAGCTGTCTCAAAAAGCGAAGTTTAAGGCTGATTTTGAAAGAAATTTCATATTCTATAGAGAAATAAACGAAATCTGTTCAGAACAGGATCTGGGTCAAAAGAAATTGGAACGTCAAGTCTTGAAAAAGGTTAACTTATGAAGGAGCACGGCAGCAATCTTCCGTTATTTATTATGCCCAGATGCATTTGACTTTTATATTGCGGTAGTTTTGCTCGACATTTTCTTGCAGTTTTTTTGGACCTAACTCAACAACCTTTTCAAGAATATTTTTGTGTGGGAGAATACATTGCTCTTTTCATAATATAATAGAGGTTTTTGATGTGAAACATCTATTGGCAGTAAAATCTTTTTTTCGGCCTTCCTCTCTCTCTCTCTATCCATTAACATTTATGTTCATAACCCTTTTAGTTGTCATTAAAGTACGATTAAAATAGACATTTCAAATAAGTACCGTTTTCGAGAAAAAAAAAGGTAATGTTGAACCTTTGACCTTGACTTAATTTTTAGCACACATGGGATCGATGGTGACATTTGGCACTTTATTTCTATTGGTGTACCCAAGGTCTCTACCAAAATTCAGCTCAGTCGAAGTTTTTCTTAAGTGACCACCATTTTTATGTTTAAACTAGTTGAAGCCCGCGGTTTCGCCCGCTTGACAAATTATTTACTAAAACCTTGGCGAGAACCACTCTATCCATTGGTGAAAACAGCTTGAAAATCGATGCAGTACTTGTTGAGTCTATAAAGGATATACAGACATATGTACATTCATTTTTATATATATAGATTTGACCGGACTTACAGCGATGCAGATGTTCTGAATTTATTTAGCCTATTTGGTTTCATTCCTTGCTAAACGCCTCCCTCTGTCCTTTATGTTATGAATCAATGGTGAATACGATGGTTGAACTAAGGTTGTATTCAACGTGGCTCATTGTGAAGACACCCTTTCATCAACTCCTAATTACTGACTACACATGACCACACCTAATTACGGACATAAAACGGACGTAGTTATGTGTGCCCACTCTACTCTTTGATTTCACTGTAATAGACAATGATGATGATGTCCGCATTTTTTATGTAAAGTTAGAAATAAGAGGTTAAGTACTACAGCATGGTTTACAGGTTCGTTTCGAACACGAAGGATAACCAACGGAACCCTATTACTAAGCCTCGCTGTCTATCGGTCCGTCTGTCTGTCAGCGGGCTGTATCTCAAAAACCGTAATTGGAAGAAAGTTGAAATTTCTACAGTGTATGTATTTCTATTGCCGCAGTTGCAACAAATCAAAATATAATTAAAGGGTGCTCCCATTAAAGTGTTTATGGTACAGAACCCTCCGTGTGAAATGTACCGAAAATTTATATTTCAAAGCTTTCCATGATATTTATAATGGTAGTAAGTATTGAACGAGAAAATGACACATGATTGATGAATCTTACGGTAGAAATAGTAAATAATAATGATTGTTTATGAATAAGTCATTAGATACTCGTATAATGCGCTTGAGGGGCAGTTCTACCGATGATGTAGATGTTAATCCATCAGCCGAGCCCTTTCCAAAGCGTGTTGACTTCGAGCTAACTGAATGCAGCTGGAATCCATTATTATTATAAAAGCAAAAGTAACTTTGTCAATCTGTCCCCTTTTCAAGTTTAAACTGCTACACAATTTTGAGGACTTGACTTAGAGATAGCTATTATAGACCTTTGGCTGCTGGCAGAAACCAGTATTTTGCATGGCAAGCGACTGATTATTTGAGAGTCACAAAGCCCTAACCTAGAAATTCTACTAATTTCACATTCACATCGCATTCACATTACAATCTCAAAAATTGATGAAAAATAATAATTATTTTTTTGACAGTTTGCGCTTGACATGCGAATGCAAGTTGTTTAAAAATTTGTAGATTTGGCCCTCTGGTAAAACATTGAAAAATGCTATGCGCTACGCTCCGCCATATGTACGCCGCCCAAAGAAAGTCAATAAATGTGTGGTTCAATGACCGATATTGCAAAATTTAACTAGCGTCATATCTTGAAAGATAAATTCGAGTATTTCATTTATTCTTTTTAGGTTTGAGATATCTTTATTTCCCATAAGAATATATTCACTTACATGAGAAATTTTAAAAGTAACATAAAAACAGTATTGCACTTAAAAACTTACGTACAGTATTTTTAACAGTAGTTGTAGCAAAAAATATAACTTAGGATAACTATTTCACAGGTGTAGGTAGTCGCTAATAAATATAACAAGCTAGAAACGTAAACATACACTGAGTACGGAAGCGGTATGTACTAAGGTGCGCTAACTGTATTAAAAATATGAAGTTTTAGTTGTTTTTTAAAGACTGACATTGATCTCGCATTTTTAATGTTATTTGGCAATTTATTATACAATGCAGCACCCTCGTACATTACATTTTTTTTGCCATAGTTGGTGCGTGGTGAGTATAGTTGTATGTCATTTGCATTTCTGAGCCTAATTTTGTGTCTTTGATGGTTTTTCGTAAAATGAATTTGTGTGTGAATGTTTTTATTGAGTATTTTTCTTACTAAGATGCAATTGTTATATAAGTATGTTTGTGATATATTCATTATCTTAGTTTCACTGTATATTTTTTGTGTTTGTGTACTGTAATCATAGTGAAAAAGTGTTTTTATTAGCTTATTTTGTACTATTTGTAGTGTTTCAAGATTGGTTTTAGCCGCTGTGCCCCATACTTCAATTAGGTAGTCCAAGTGAGGTTTTATAAGAGTATTATATATTATATTATAGCGTATTTGTCGTGGAAAACATCTGACGACACCTCGTAGGGCTCCCGTGAGAGAAGTCAATCTGGATTTAACCTTTTCTAAATGTGGCTTCCAGGACAGATGACTATCTAAAATCAATCCAAGGTACTTTTCGTGATGAACTTTTTTAATAGGCTGGTTATTAATGGTAAGTTGCGAAAGGTGTGATACTTTTTTGTTTTTTGCAGCAAAAATTATGTAGTTGGTTTTGGTTATATTTATGGTGAGTAGGTTGCACTGAAACCACATATTTAAAAGATTTAAATCATTCTGAGCGTCACTCATAACAGCGTCTACGGAGTGTCCAAAGTAAAATAAAGCTGTATCGTCAGCGTAAAGCGATATATCGCCTTTTAGTCCAATTCCTTGTATATTATTGATATAAATCAAGAACAATAAGGGCCCCAAATTTGACTACTTTGGGTTTTGTTAATCTTAACCACTTGACAACGATCTGTCAGGTAAGATCTAAAGATATCAAGGGCACTACCAGTGAGACCAATGTCATTCAGTTTCTTAATTAGCAGTTTGTGACTTATTGTGTCAAAAGCTTTTTTGAGGTCTATGAAAATTCCTAATGCCACCTGTTTTTTGTCGATACTTAATTTAATTTTTGTTATTAGATCTATTGTTGCAGAAAGCGTATTGGAATTTGGCCTAAAACCATATTGTTGTTTAAAGAGAAAGTTTTGTGCCCTTAGATGTTCATCGAGACGGTTATATAAAACACGTTCAAAAATTTTTGATAAAACTGGCAGGACTGAAATTGGACGATAATTTCCTGGATCCGATTTATTTCCGTTTTTGTAAATTGGACTGACTTTAGCAATTTTTAGACTGTCGGGGAAAGTTCCAAGTTCTAGATTTTTATTTATACAATTAGTTAGTTCACCTAGTATTAAGTCTTTTATGCATCTAACTGATTTTGTATTTATACCGTCTAATCCAGAACTAGTGTTTATTTTTAAGTTATCAATTATTTTTTCAATTTCGTCTATAGTGCATGTTTCTAATTTTGAAAGTGTGTTCAATGTTCCAGTTGCCTGTGCCCCATTAGTGTGCGTTAAATTATTATGATATTGTTTAGGGATTTGACTAGCCAGAACTGATCCAATACTTGAGAAAAAGTCATTAAAGCACTCACAAATGTCAGTCTGATTAGTCAAAAGCCCAGACGGCATAAGGAGTTTACTCGGTGCTGGTGACTCTCTGACCTTATTCCTAGATATATCATTTATAAGACTCCACATTTTTTTCGGGTTTTTCTTGCATTGATCAAAAGCATTGAGGTAATAAGTACTTTTTGTTTGTTGTATAACTTGGGTAACTTCATTTCTTTGATAAGTAAATTTTTCCTGCAATAATTGATCATTTGGATTTTTTTTGTGCTTGTTCCATATAATGTTTCTTTTATTTATTAGATTTATAATTGTTTTGTTTATCCAATCTTGTCTGGGTGGATTCAATACTTTGGTTTTTGTAATTTTGCTGTTATTGATACAGGATAGCAACTTTTGTTCAAATAGTTGGTATAGATCGTCTTCGTTGGTGGTCTTCCATTCTTTCATGGTATTGTACAGCTTATCATAATTTATAGCTTCATAGTTTACTCTTCTGGGTGGTTCTGTTTGATGTTTTTTAATTTCTAGATATATTTGATTATGATCCGACATAGCAGTTGTAATTATGGCAAAATGGAACTTGATGTCAGCTAGGTTTTGTGCATACGTGGTCTATTATAGTTTTTGTTGTATTAGTTTCTCGGGTACAATATTTCTCCTCGACTTTATTTAGAAGTCTATAACCACTGGTTTGTAGTTCAGCTTTGTATTTGCTAGCTGTTTGATCCAAATTTAGTAAGTTAATATTAAAATCTCCCATTACTAATACTCTCTTCCGCTTATGCAATTGTTTGGTGTATTTTTCGAGGAAGTTTTTGATATTAGAACCGTCTGGTTTCCGATAGATGCCAGCTATGTCGAGGGAATACTTTTCAAGATGAATCCATATGTAATGGTTGTCATTTAGTGATAGTTCCTCAATTAAATGATGTTTTAAGTTGTCATGAGCAAAAATTGATACGCCACCACCCCTTGTGCAGTGTCTGTAGTTGTAGTAATGTGTATATCCGGGAATTTGCAGTCTTTTAGCTTCATCATCAGTTTTTATCCAAGTTTCAGTGAGTATAATAATGTGTATGGTACTACGAAAAGATTCCACTACACACTTCAGTCCGTCTAATTTGCCGGGCTTCACAATGCTACGCACATTTGCATACAAAAATTTTATAGAATTATTGGTCGTGGTAATATCGTTGTAGCTGTCACTTATTTGGTAAGTTATATGGTCTTTTGCGTGAGAGTTTGGAGTATGGGCGTCTTTTGGCGTTAGTTTTTTGCGTTTTTTTCAACTATTTTAGGCACACCCCTAACATATTTAATTGTTAGGTTATTTTCGCCGTTTTCAGATCGATATTTTATTTCGTCCTTCAGATTTTTCAGAAATAGTTGTTGTTGGGGTGTCTGATCCGAGTATATTTTTATATTGTCACAGTTAACATTGTTTTTGCCACGTAAGATAGATATTGCTGTTTCCGATGATTTGAAGCATACTTTTAAAGGACGAGTTTTGTTGGGGTTGTACTTTCCGAGACGGAAGAGTTTATCCGGTAAGCAAGTCACACCTGTCATCCTTATAATTTTAATAGTTTCTTCCAATTCCATGTCTGTTCTTTCGTCTTTAGATGCTGAGCTTGGCTCTTTTATTCCCACGATAATAATATTTTTGCCCCTTAGTTCACGTTCTTTGATTTCTGTCACAATAGATTCATATGCATCCGATGTTGCGAACGACGGAGGAGTGGACTTTGAGTTATCCTTAAGCGTATCAAGCTCTGATTGTATTTTTTCCAGCTTCTCGTCAGTAGCAATGGCTTTTAATTGTACTTCTGAAATATTTGTTTTTAATACGTTTTGCTCTAAAGCGAGATTGCTTATAGTAATTTTTATATCATCCACTTTTTCCTTTATAGATGAAATATCTCCACTCACTTTATCAATAAATTCTTTTTGGTTGGTGGTAATTGTGGCCATCATTTGCATTACTTGTTCCCGAAATTCACTTAGTTCCTCCTTAATGTTATCAGCAAACTTTCGTTTATTACGGAACGTTACTTGGTTAGGGCTTTTCTGAAAACCTGATACTGTTTCGTTACCAAACAGGTTTGGTTCCGAACCACTCAGGCCACTTCCAGGAGGTGATCGTTGTACGTTCATGATCTGTGGCACAAATAGCACTCGTGGGGCCAGTTGCGATAAGGATTGAGCGAATGGGTAAAAAAATAAGGAGCTGTCTCTTTTCCCCGAGGGGGTGAAGAGCGGTTACCTTGATCGGTTGTTGAGTGTCTTCGCAGCAAAAGTCGTATTATCTCACAGTTTGTTTAACTCATTAAGAACTTTAATATCACAATTATATGTATTATATCCGGTTAATTAGTATATTTGATAATTTTTAAAATTTTGCAAAAAAGTTTACAACACGTCTGTACTGTACGCAGTCAGTGCCAGCGATCCTTTGCTGAAGGAACTATAACATTGCAACAGGCATTCGTCGACAGCACAAAAATATTGAAACGACCTTAATTTTCTTGATTATACATAAACGGAAGGGTTGCCTATTCTTAACTGGGATCAAACTCAAATGAATGCTTAGTTCTGGTATTATTGGAAAGGTCGTCTCATCTCAAAGGAAAGGTCACGTATTTATATATAAGATAAGAAGGTACCTCAACTGAAATGTTCATCACAGCGTCCTTTGACAAAATCGTTGATAATATTTGTTCCGTATAACTAGAGAACTCGGGAACCGCAAATGCTTAAGTAAATGGCTCAATAACTAACTTACAATGAAGCCATGTAAAGGTAAATCTGATAGGAGAACCTACGCCAGACCGACCAGATAAAGATATCATTTAATAATTAGTTGCTGATTTGAGTATTGTAGTAGTCGGTAGTGGTAAACGCCGTGACGTCAGTTGACAGTTGTAATGGTGGCACTTGGACAGAGTAGTATTGGAGAGTGGGGACTTTGCCGAGCTCAGTTTGGCTCGAGACACCGACTAGGAAACTCGTCCAGATCGAAACTGTCGGTTTACCTATTTTAATTAAATTAAACAGACTTCTTTAATAATGTTATAAGTGCGAGTTCTTCCAACTCAAAAGACAGATTTTTGGCCACTTCTTCACCACAGCTAAAACACTAGGAAGTGGTAACGGGCGGGCGTTTTGGGGGACTGTCTATTTGTAAAGTACTAGCACTCAGCCACAGTTAATAAAGAGAGCTTAGTACCTACTGTATTGAGTGTTTTATTCTACGATGATCCTGATACCACCGAACCCAAACGATGATGGCGCTATCGCTCAGCCGTCGCTGACGCCTTCATATACATGGAATAAGTAAATCGATTAGGATTAAAGAACTCACGATGTACGTTTTAATGGAGTTGTATGAAGACAGCATGATGATCAAGTCAAATCAAAACATTTATTTCATTTAAACTAATCTATATCTATATATTATATCTTCTATAATATAAAAATGAATCGCAAAATGAATGTGTTGCTAAGCACAAATCTCGAGAACAGCTGAATCGATTTCGCTAATTCTTTTTTTGTTGTGTTTGTTATTATCAGGAGAAGGTTTTAATGTAAAAAAAGTTGCCTGTTGACGGGAGCAAAGCCACGGGGGATAGCTAGTATATGTATAAATAAAAATGAATCGCCGAAATGTATGTACGCGCCTAACTTCGTAACGACGGATCCAAACTAGATAATGCTTTTATAGTTGTGTTCGTAATTGTCAGGCGAGGTTTGCATGAAAATTTTAGTAATAAAAGATGCTTCCGGGCGGAGCCGGGTCGGGACACTAGCCTAATCCTACTAATATTATAAATGCGAAAGTTTGTGAGGAATGGATGTATGTGTACCTATGTGTATGTATGTTTGTTACTCTTTCACGAAAAAACTACTGGACAGATTACGATGAAATTTGGTATGTAGGTAGCTGAAGACCCAGAATAACACATAGGCTACTTTTATCCCGGAATTCCCGAGGGATCGGGATTTACACGGGAGTAACGAGAATTTATACGCGGACGAAGTCGCGGGCGGCCTCTAGTATGTACTACATACAATTACAAAACAAAACCCAAAGAAAAAAACTACTAAACCACTGAAAAACAAAACTACTGCTCGTAGGAAGCTGGACAGGATATGTGCGTACGAAGTCGCGGGCAAACGCTAGTCTCTACATATTATAAAATAAAGGCCTCCACCGCGTCTATATGTCTGTCTGTTCGCGATAAACTCAAAAACTACTACACCAATTTTCAGCTGTTTTCACCAACGGATAGAGTGGTTCTCGAGGAAGGTTTTAGTATATAATTTGTCAAGTAGGCGAACTCGTGGGCATCAAAAGCTAAGCTAGTACTAAATAAAACGCATTCCTCTGAAAGGCCCGTATAGTAAATTTTCCTTATTTCATCCAGCTTTTTGATAGCAAAGTTAAACGAAACCGCCTCAGTATTTACGAGTATAATAGACCCATAAACTCATAATATTCATACACCTCAAACAGCGAAGGAAAAAACGTAATCATATTATACGTACCATCTTCATTTTATTATGAGAGGGTTCACATGTTTTCTCCAAGTTAAAAGGTAAAAGTAAACCGTATATAGAAAGATTTGTTTGTAATAAGAAGATAAACGTAGGTAAAAACATTCGGAGATTGTTGGTCTTTGATATTCACTCAGGATTGGTTTTTTCTTTAGGCTGGATTTGTCCAACGCCAGATAACTCTTATTCGTGGAATAAATTTAACGTTTGACAGTTTTTGTATGGAACAACTGTCAAAAATTCAAAATTATTCCTCCGATAAAGCTATCTGGCGTTGGTAAAATCCAGCCATAGTCTGATATTTTTAACTGAAGAATAAATATGGCTGTCTGACATATTTTCTATGTAAAAGCTGTTAAACCGATTTTTTTTATTCCTCTAATAAAATCTATCTGACTAATATATAATCGGCCCTAATTATTGTTTATCTATACTTATAATATTATAAAACTGCAGTTTGTTTGAATGTTTATTTGAACGCGCTGATCTGAGGAACAACCGAATTGAAAAAATATTTTAGTGTTGAATAGCCCTTTTATCGAGAAAGGCTATGGGTTATATAACATCACGCTACGACCAATACGAGCGAAGCATTAATGAAAAAAGTGACGCAGGCGAAGTTGCGCGGGTCAGCTAGTAATATTATAAAGCTGCAGTTTGTTTGATTGTTAGATTGAACGCGTTGATCTCAGGAACAACTGGTTCGATTAGAAAAAAATATTTTAGTGTTCGATAGCCCTGGTATCGAAAAAGGTTATCTATACTTCTATACTAATATTATAAAGAGGTAACATTTGTTTGTAAGTTTGTATGTAGGGGGTAATTTCAGGAACTACTGGTCCGATTTGAAAAATTCTTTCAGTATTAGATAACCCATGTATCGAGGAAGGATGTAGGCTACATATCATCACGCTAAGACTAAAAGGAGCCCAGCATTAATGGAAAATGTGACGCAGACGAAGTTGCGTGGGTCAGCTAGTGGTTATATTAAAATGTGACACAAGCGAAGTTGCGTGGGTCAGTTAGTGAGTCAATAAAAGTCCTGCTTAAGTCATGAGCTTGTGAAATTTATATGTCATGAAGTTTAAGTTGCAAATTGCTGAGAGAGAATAAAATTGATCGTTCTAGAAAGTGAGACTAATCGTAGAATCGAGACCGACCAAGATCGAATTTATAGTTTACTAATTGAATTTGTTACATCAATATCTATACATATAAAAATGAATTGCTGTTCGTTAGACTCGCTAAAACTCGAGAACGGCTGAGCCGATTTCGGTAATTCTCTTTTTTTTAGATCGCCAGAATACAGGGAATGATGACGGGAGCGAAGCCGCGGGGGACAGCTAGTATATATTATTATAATCTATTCTATCTATACTAATATTATAAAGCAGAAGAGTTTGTTTGTTTGTTTGTTTGTTTGTTTGGTTGAACGCGCTAATCTCAGAAACTACTGGTCCGATTTAAAAAATTCTTTACGTGTTAGATAGCCCATTTATCGAGGAAGGCTATAGGCTATATATCATCACGCTAAGACCAATAGGAGCGGAGCAGTAATGAAAAATTTTACGCAGACGACGTTACACGGGTCAGCTAGTAATATTATAAAGCAGAAGAGTTTGTTTGGTTGAACGCGCTAATCTCAGGAACTACTGGTCCGATTTGAAAAATTATTTCAGTGTTAGATAGCCCATTTATTGAGGAAGGCTATAGGCTATATATAATCACGCTAAGGCCAATAGGAGCGGAGCAGTAATGAAAAATGTTACGCAGACGACGTTGCACGGGTCAGCTAGTTATTTATAAAATTCTTCCGTTACTGACTGATTGAGTGACTGACAGACAATGCACAGCCGAAATTACTAGTCGTAGTAAACTGAAGTCTGGCATGTAGTTCTTTGAAGAGTAAAAGGGAGCAGAAAGGAAGGATTTCTCGAAATTCCCACGGGAACGGGAAAAAACGGGTTATGCGCGTGCGAAGTCGCGGGCAAAATCTAGTATTAATTAGGGTTCCGTAGCCAAATGGCAAAAACGGAACCCTTATAGATTCGTCATGTCTGTCTGTCTGTCTGTCCGTTTGTCACAGCCACTTTTCTCCGAAACTATTAGAACTATGCCGTTGAAACTTGGTAGGTAGATGTATTCTGTGAACCGCATTCAGATTTTTACAAAAAAAAAAAAAAAACCAATACATTTTGGGGGTCCCCATACTTAGAAACTCTAAAAATTTTTTTTCATTAAACCCATACGTGTGGGGTATCTATGGATAGTCTTCGAAAATAATATTGAGGTTTGTAGTATCATTTTTTTCTAAACTGAATAGTTTGCGTGAGAGACGCTTCCAAAGTGGTAAAACCTGTAACTTCAAAAATAGAAGAAGGTACTTAATAAAACTAAAAAAAATATGTGATGTTTATTACCATGTAAACTACCAGCGAAAATTGGTTTAAACGAGATCTAGTAAGTAGTTTTTTGTTTAATACGTCATAAATCGTATAATAGGTGGTAAGGAACCCTTCGTGCGCGAGTCCGACTCGCACTTGGCCGGTTTTTTTTTAGTTGAAATCGCTACTGTGAACCTTTTATTAAACACCTTTATACCTCAAGGTCCCATCCTCTTTTGCTGTTTTCCAGAAACATATTTCCTTGTTTTATTTGTGACTTCATTATTTATTAAGAAGACTTTCGGATCAAAACCATAATGTTTGCCTCATGTTTCTTACGGAATCATTAAAGGGATTGTGTTTTCTACTCAAATGTTAGTTTCAATATATTCTATTTTGGGATTTGTTTTCCGGACTTTTTGTGTCTGTTATTTATGATGCCTCATTCATGTTTGCGAAACAAGTTTTAGGCTACTGAATTAAGAATTTTAAGTTAAGTGTTTGTCAAACTCTTTTGTAGTAGTAGGTCGTGCATAGGTATAGGTATATTTGTGAAAGTATTAGGTCATTGTGAAATGCTATGTGAAATGTGACTATTTGAACTGTGGGAGGCCTATATGCAGCTCCGGAATCTTTTTGCTTAAAGATTCAGGTTTCGGCTATCAGGAAACACAATTTCCGGCAGAAAATTTCACTCTATATTCGTGACAATCTAAAATTCGTATTTGACATTGCTTTACTACTTAAGTATGAGAGAGAGGCATGAAAATAAATGACTTCTATCCCTCTCTACTCAGCTGTCGAATCCGACTTCTTATATTGTCACGAAGATAGCTGAACGCATAAAAGAAATAAAGAGTTTTGTGCGTGTCTGTGGGATGTCCACCATGACTTCCGGCTGAAGCGATGAAGACTAAAAACTACCAGTAAATACTTACCAGGTTCTTCTTCCTGGTGCACTGCAGCAGTTCCCCGTACAACAGCTCCGCCTGCTGCAGACCCACCTCGAAGGTCTTCTGAATAGTGCTGATGAGGTAGTCCCGCATGGACTCCAGGACCGTCTGCTCGCCTGTCTCTGATGCATACCTGTGGTAATTAGTTTGTGTGAATGTTGACTTTGGAGTGAACGTATGGCAATTTTACTCCTCACAGTGTTTCATACTAACTTTGAACTGATTTGAATGAAACATAATACGCAATTAACCTTATTCTTAAATTTAGATTTGAAAATATATTGTTTTAAACTTTCATGGTCACTAACATTAGAATAGTTCATATCGGGAACAACATCCCACCCGCAACATCTTCAGTTACTCCGTGATCATGGCGCTTGCAACAGTGCCGAAATATCGGAAACTCGCAAATAAAAAGGTACATGGTAGCAATCCCGATATGAACTACTTATTCTAATTTTAGATTTGAACTCGTAAAAGGGTTCACTAAACCCTTTCAGTCAGAGAAAGCAATGTTTAAAATTCGAAAGTTTGTATGAATTAAACGCATTGCAAACCAGGAGAAGTAAACGCTCAAAAAACTTGTATAAACGTAGACTAGTTAGTAGGTTTTATAATTAAGACTGGAAACTCGAGATATTTCGAGGTAAACTCATCATGTGACAATCATAAACTATAATTAAATTGTGTTTTTATATTATGATTTTATTTATTTATTTAATTAAACTTTGTGTACAATAGTGTAAATCATGATAATTCCGACGAATTTGCTGAAAATGCTACTTTACTACTATACATCAACATAAAAATAATAGCTTTTCTGGGAATATTTCAACAATGCAAGATTTGATTCTGCAATTTTTACAAAACATAAACTCTGTGCACACATGATTGACATGGGACCAGGTTCTCGATACGATCTCAATTCAATTTCTGAAAACTTGATTTCAATCTTTTCAAACCAACTACTCCACCACCGAACTAAAACTTCGCATGCTGAAATACATAGTAAAATCTTTTGCTTCTGAAATTGTCGACCATTTTATTACTTGCTTTTCAATAAACAAGTTGATAAAATGTAATAATAATGGTTGGAGTGTAGCAGACTAGCCTGATACTTACTTATGAACAAAAGCGATAAGATCCGCCGCTCGGCCGCTTCCATCGCAGACGACGACGGGCACCGGTGGTGTGTCGGTGACGTATTCCAGCACGGCGCGCACGGTGTTGGTTCCGCCTTCGATGACCAGGCAGACCACGGGAGTGGAGGAGTGTGTGTCTGGAACAAGGATACGGTGTTTTAAGTTACGTGTTTTGAGTTCCTAGCAGTCAGCAGGATATAGTCAGTGTATGTTTCAGAGTGTAGGGCGAAAACGAGTTGTGCCGACCCCACATAATCTGGCATAAGGGCAAGAAGATGAAGCTGATGATGAATTCCTATCTCATGTTTGGCCGATACGTTTGAAGTATTGTTTTTGGATGGGGTTGCATCTCATGACTTCTTCCGCTCTGGCGGAGTGGAAGGGAGTGTTAGACCCACCAAACGCCTTTTGCTTTCCAACGCTGCGGTGACTCTATCAAAAAAATTCTGCAACCCTGGCAGGCACCGGCCCTAGCGGGCCCCGTCACATATGCTGACATCTCTTTGAGGCACGCTTGGAACACAACACTTCGTTCACCTGGGTCTGGTCTGTATCGGACGGCAAGCCACCCATCTTTAGCATTTTTGCCATGTTTTCATTTGAAATTAACTATACATTTAGTAAGGTTTATTAATTATAAAAACTTAAGCTGGGCTTGAATAAACGTGACATACATAAAAAGTTATTTAAATAAAATAATTTTTAAATTCAATAGTAATTTCATACCTTCTCATTAAGTTTATAAAAGATTAATTAAAATGTCATCAACGATTCCGAGATACATTGTAAGATTAATTAGCAGATTGCCAAAGT
This sequence comes from Ceramica pisi, assembly GCA_963859965.1. NCBI lineage: Eukaryota > Metazoa > Arthropoda > Insecta > Lepidoptera > Noctuidae > Ceramica > Ceramica pisi. The sequence continues at coordinate 17,337,571 of OY982543.1, forward strand.
TTATCAAAGCTTTCAAACTCTGGGTAAATTTACTTTTCACTAGTTCTTTCTAATCTAGAGTTTATGACAACTTGTTAATTATTTGAACTGTTTAATTTAAAAGATTTAAAATTATATTTCTCTTGATAATTTAAAGCTGCAATTAAAGTTTGAAACGTTCTGTAATAAAACTTTATGATTTTAAGATGATATCATTTATTTGGAGTAACTAAAAAGTTAAATAGCTCTTTCAAGTGACATTAGAATACTTTGACAAGGGTCGAACCTTAAAAAAAATACTCTTTAGGTATGGTAGTAGGTATGCCTATGTAACGGGATGGACTTTTACAAGAAAATCCTAAAAAAGTAATAGTTTTAAAAAACATGCCTAAGGGGCCATCTCCACCAGCGAGAGAATCGCGGCGATATTATCGTCCATGCCACATATTTCTATAACAACTCTATGAACGTATCTCCACACAGCGATATTATCGCGGCGATTAGATGTATGAAAATACGTCAACTCGCCGCGATTGTCTCGCTCGTGGAGACGGTCCCTTAGTACCATGTCTCACAGCCGGCGACGAAAATATTAGGTATCGACTATTTGCTCGCTGAAGAAAGGCACAAAAGATATAGATCTCGTGTGAGTTAAACAGACTCACGTAACAGTTAGCTATCGACTATACATTTACCGCTACATGATCGCAGCGACAAGAGCTATCAAAGATTGTACTCGCTCAGCGACACTCGCTCGGCGATGCTCGCTTGGCGGTCAGAACTCACCAATCAGCGGTTATTTGTACCTTTATTGCGGCCCGTTGCACAAAAGCACTCGCTTAAAACCGAGCGAGAAAACTTTCGAAATTTTTCACTGGCTACTCGCTTCAACTCGTTTCAAGATATCGCGGTAGCCCGCGATCAGCGAGTAGCGAGTAAATCACAAATGCCTAAAGAAGTAAAATGTTATATCCGTTCTAAAGACGGTTGAGGAGTCGTTTCATCTGGGGCCAACTTAAGATGAAGAATCAATTCATAGTTGGAATAAAATGGATTGCCGTTGAAACTGAACCAACACGAAGAAAATCTTGTAATACAAAGACGTTGTTGTCCGAAAATAGTGAGTGTAATAAAGAATGGCGAGAAATAAGCCGTAGGTATAAATAACAAAGGGAAGTCGTTACGGTCAGGCAAAGGGAAACGGCCATTCAGCCACAAAGGAAGGGACAAAGAAAATAATGTGCCTGCAAGCGACATGTGTCAATGATCTTACAAGTTACCACTTGTATCACAAATACAACCTTTGAATGTGGGTTGATAAGGAAATAATTCCGTTGGTTCAAAAATATATCGGTATGAATTACCTAGTACCTGCTACCTAAACTAAAATAACGTCAATTTAAAAAGTAAAGGGTTGTGATATTACGACAGTATTACAACATATTGCAAAGTGAACGTTTTACACTCGCATTTAGTTTAGTCAAATACTATAAACTTGATAAGAAAGCTTTTCACTAGTTTTAGGTACCTATAGGTGCCTACCAAAGTTTTAAAATACGATGCCAATATCATCTAATCTTAGAATATACTTGAAGAGACTATCAAATCAGCCTTGATTTGCGCGGACAGCAGAGCATGTACCTGTATGCCTTAATTTCAAAATCAATTCTATTGGTTTGCGCGACGACCACCAGTAAAGATGGCAGTCGGCATGTTTTTTTCTACATCTATATCTATACTAATATTATAAAGAGGTAATATTTGTTTGTAAGTTTGTATGTAGGGGCAATCTCAGGAACTGGTCCGATCTGAAAAATTATTTCAGTATTAGATAGCCCATGTATCGAGGAAGGATAGGATATAGGCTACATATCATTACGCTAAGACTAAAAAGAGCCGAGCATTAATGGAGAATGTGACGCAGACGAAGTTAATATAAAAATAATCATCGTCATATTTTAGCTAATTTACACAAAACTTTAATGAACTTTGTACTTAGGGGCCGTCTCCAAGAGCGAGGCAATCGCGGCGATATTTTCGTCCGTGCCACGTATTTCTAAACCAACTCTATGAACGTGTCTCCACAAGGCGATATTATTGTGGCAATTCGATGAGTGAAAAAACTTCAACTCGCCGCGATTCTCTCGCTCGTGGAGATGGTTCCTAAAATCTTCATGAATCACTCTGCCAATCGATTCTGTAAACATATCGAAGTGAAGACGTAGGTGAAGTGATCACGAAGTGAGCTATAAAACCGTACAAACAAGATGGAATGACAGCTCACTTGTCGTTCACTGCACCAAAGTGAACACTGTCAAATGTCAACAGAATAGACCGGCTGTTCATCGTTGATGAAAATCGTACGAAAATCCACTCTTCATTCACTCTTGTAGATAGGTCGCGAGCGAGAAGTCGCGGATAAAGCTAGTACAGCTATAAACTACTTAAAGTAGGTAATCCAATGAAAGTTTCAGTGACATCACACCTGTACTAGGTTTATGTGAAAAAGAAGCTTTATTTGAAGCCGTAAAGTCCTTTTTATGTATTTTTTACGACTTTAGAATGAATAGGAGTTTTCTTTAAGTGAACTGGGACTACTTACTACTTACTTACTAAGTCATAGTGAATTGATTACGTTCTTCTATATACAAACATTTAAGGTTTTTTGTAAACCAATCTCGTGAGAACGACTGAAGTGGGTTTTTTGTTGTTTAATGTACGTAATAGTCCAAGAAAAGTTTATAGGTCAAGAAAAATTGGGAAAACTGTCATAAAATTTCAACTATCCAGCATAGTTGAAATTTTATGTAAAAACGTCGTTGGTCGGGTCAGCCAGCTTTTGATTAAAAGGTTTAGAAAAAGGTCAAAGATTAATTAGTTTAGGTACAGTGACTAGATGATTCATCCCTAGGTTTATAAGGAGTTAATAAATCAAGGCGACAAAAACTGCGACAAGATTTATGTCCTTAATTTAGTCGAGGCTTACAAATTCAGGGACACACGTCCTAACTTCTGTCCTAAAAGATGTTGCTAGGCACTGAATATTTTTTTATACACAAGATACGGAGTAGAATACGCCCGCAACTAAGCCCAAAACTACGGACTTCGGGCTTAGAGAGTAACCCCCCTGGAATGATGATCCGCAAGAACCAAGATTACCAACCTAGTCCGAAGGTTCGCCAAACTGAAGTGGCAGTGGGCAGGGCACATTGCTCGCAGAACAGATGGTCGATTGGGCCGAAAAGAGTGGCAACTGCGTACCGGAAGACGCAACTTTGGTTGGCCTAAATGGTAGACCGATGACCTGGTCAGGGTCGCGGGTAGCCGATGTATGCGAGACACACAAGACCGGTTGTTTGGCGACACTTGGGTAACGCCTTTATCCAGCAGTGGACGTCTATCGACTGATGATGATACTGAATAAATCAACCAAACTAGGCTATCATACTAATAACATTAACGATTCTGCAATCACAATCAATTACAACCACAAACAGGGTAACTGAGGGCGACGCAATTCGTACGTAGGCGTCGTGGTTTCTGACCGCGGGCGTCCGGTGACACGTTGCGGTGATCTAGCTGGATGTGGGCTTGTAAGGCGAGTGGAAACCCGGTTTACCACGGCGGCGGTTGCTTGTTTGTGTGCAAATCAGCTGTGTTGTGTCTTAAACTAAAGTAATCGTTCCATATAAGAGAGACAATTGACAGTGAAAAACCTCTCTCTATCTCTAAATACTTTTTCGTAAAAGTTTGTACTAAATAACTTTTAGAAAAGGTATGTTGCGATGCGTAACAATTTTCATTACCTACACCGTGAGAAATGGTCAGCTTCCATTCAATGCCAATTGATGTGTAGTTTGGTTCACAAACCAGCCTGTTTGATCAAATTATTGGAACGTGTATGGCTCGCATGAACGGTTGTAGTACAAGGGTGCTACGCCGTAGCACAGCACGTAGCGAGACAAATTTTCGTAGTAACGTAATACTGTTGATCCATAGCACATTTATGAAATGAGCATAGTAGGTATATATGTATAGTAAGATAACTTTTCTTCAAACACTATTAACAGTCTAATTCATTCAAGAAACCTCATATTTTCCATACAAAATACTTCACAAATTTTTCCCTAAATCCTAATAAACAATAATGCTCACTACATTCTAACATCAAAGAAAGTTTTTATCAAAGGCGACCACACGTTCAGTGCTGATCGGTATTTTATCAATTTCGGCACACAAAAGAATTCACCTTAAATCTCTTTTTATGGCCGTTATGCCGGATTTAGGGTAGAGCCTTATGCCCTGCCGAATTTAAGGGGATATTTACTGGCTCGTGACATTCGCACTTCCAAGCTTATGGTGTTAACTGAATACTAAGTTAATTATTTCTGAGTTTTTCGGTTTTTTGGAGTCAAACTTGAGCTATTCTCTCTGTACCAGGATTTTTCGAAGGAAATGACTGTGGAGAGATTCTTTAAATTAATGTAAGATTAGGTAACTGTTTTTTTACATCCAGCAAACTAAAATCAGTAATAGAACATACATTTGAGGGGAATCAAAATGTATTGGTTCATCTTGTTGACGGTGGTTTCGACAATTACTGCAAGTACTTATAAGTTGATTCAAATGTGATGTCTGGGAAGTCCCGTCGTCACCCCCGCTGTCACATGATTTTGCTACTGCATCGCATTGCAGCGCACCCAGTTGTGGAGTATATAAATAAATGAAAATAAAATGAAAGAAATGACTCAATAAACCTAATAGAAGCTGTGTAATATAGTATAAAGCTTCTTTAAGATTTGATTATATCTACATCTTAATATATATAAATCTCGTGTCACAATGTTTGTCCTCAATGGACTCCTAAACCACTTAACCGATTTTGATCAAACTTCATAACTATCTGTTATTTGATCCAACTTAAAAGATAGGATACTTTATAACATCAGTACATCACGCTACGACCATTAATAAAAAATGTGACGCAGACGAAGTTGCGCGGGACAGCTAGTATGATTGTATATACCGAGTTACCAGTAAGATGACGGTTTAATTTTCAAAAAATGTCTGATTATTTGACTAGTTGCATTGTGAAAGTCTTCGTAAACCTAACAACATTTTCGAAATCATACACTTGGACAGACACTATGATAGTTTCTTTGAAAGATAAAGCTGTTCATTACGAGTTTTCATATTATCTGAAATTGAATCTTAAAATCATGAGCCTATGAAATTGGTTTGAACGGTAAGGGCTTGCCTGCATTGTTGTGTCTGTATTTTATTATTATTTTGAAAAGAATATGAATCCAGTAACTTACGTTTTGATTTTGAAAGATTTATGAAATAGATGAAGAATTATTGTTGCTGTTCTTACTTTGGCCTAGACTTCCAACTAGAAAGTTTGTGCAATCACGTCAAAACGGCAGAACGGATCTTGATGTACTTTAGCACAGTAGTTTGCAGGTGCGCTTCCCTAGTGCGCAGGGTGTCAGCTCCTACAGTATCCTAAGCACGATTGAAAGTCGCCTGGACTGTGTGTTGTGGGTCGCTGTAAGTTGTGCAATCACTTATGGTTTGTGGCAGCAGTAATCCACTGTTATTTGTTGAGTTGTTTGTTTTTATCAGTGTGTACTAAATTATAGTAGTAAGTTTTACTAACAGTTTTTGAGATACTTACTTGAATAAAGATAATTTCTATTCTATTCTACACCACTAATTTTTAATTAGTACAAATACTTAAAGGGCTTATTAGAAAAGGTCTTGTTATTATATATGTAAAGTCTCAATAAATAATATTCATAAACAGCAAAGTTATTAACGTTTGTTTATATCCCAAAATGTCACTCAATTTATGGTAAACGAAAAATAAGCAATCCAAACTTTTCTTTCGCACTTTAATTGGGCTTAGGACCAACAAAATTATCAACTTTTTACAATTAAGTAATTTTTAAGAAATAATTTAAGATACTCAAGTAAAAATAAATCAAATTAAACAATTTTGGGATTTCGTTTTTTTTACTTTTGTCTGCAAAATGATGATCAGTAGTGGGTACGGGAACAGTCCCATTTTTTTTGTACTAATTAAAAAGTAGTGTTGTATAGTTTTAAATAACACATACGATACTTTTTCATTCCGGGAGTATGCTCCTTTGGGATAATTTTCGACATTCAAGAGGGTGGAGCGGGCGGTAGCTAGTTTAGAGTTCTACATAAAGTTTTACGTTTATATGTAGAAATCAAGGTGAGAATTTATAGGTAGCTTGCGCATTTTAGGCCAAGCAAGTTGATACATTGTGGGCTACCGAGGTATAATGTGATCAATTACTCGATTGAGGTCTGCAATATACCTATTTGAAGCTGTATGTTTAATAACATTGCGAGATGAGTTGGAACGTAGCCTTCGATTGTTTAATAACATTGCGAGATGAGTTGAAACGTAGTCTTCGATTGTTTAATAACATTGCGAGATGAGTTGGAACGTAGCCTTCGATTGTTTAATAACATTGCGAGATGAGTTGAAACGTAGCCTTCGATTGTTTAATAACATTGCGAGATGAGTTGAAACGTAGCCTTCGATATAAACAGAGTACAATTTCGTACACATTTGTTTAAGGTGTTCCAGTCGGTGTGACGACGCGAGTACGCGACATAGCCACAGTGACGCAATGAACATTTTCAACAGAAATGTTCCCATAGATATAGAATAGAATACTCTATACTTCTATAGACTTACTTTTTTTTTTTAAGATGGAAAATCATCAAATGACTCCTCCCGCTCTGGCAGAAGGGAGTGTCATACTCTTACTGACTAAAACCCACGTTCCGTGTAGTGCCCTTTGCGTTCCTGGGCTGCGGTGACTCTTTCGAACAAATTTCGCAACCCTGGCAGGCAATGACTCTAGCATACTGTGACTCTAGCGGCCCCGGTCTGCTATGCTGCGACATCTCTTTGAGGCGCGCGTGGAACATACTTTAACATTTGACAAATTAAAAAAAAAAACCTACGACCTATTCCCAGACCTACTTAAAAAAAAAAAATAACATAAAATCGGTCAAGCCATTGCGGAGGAGTTTGATAAAAAACACCGTGACACGAGATTTTATTATATTACTAGCTGACCCGTGCAACGTTGTCTGCGTAACATGTTTAATTACTGTTCCGCTCCTATTGGTCTTAGCGTGATGATACATAGCCTATAGCCTTCCTCAATAAATGGGCTATCTAACACAGAAATAATTTTTCAAATTGGACCAGTAGTTCCTGAGCTTAGCGCGTTCAACCAAACAAACAAACAAACAATCAAACAAACAAACTCTTCTGCTTTATAATATTAGTATAGAAAAGAAGATTATCCGTTAAACAAGTTCTATGAATCTACGCGAGCAATATTTATCTTTTCTACGCGAATCTCAGGGTATGCAGGCGCTTCAAAATAACATGGGTGCATGGGCCCTTATTCCACGTGGTTCGTTATAAATAGTGCAGGCAAGCCCTAAAGAAAAGCTCAGCTGATTCTGCTCCACTGGGAATTGGAAGATGATAAAACTAAATTAAATTGTAATCTCTTTGAATATCTGTTTTTCATCGCTTCGCCGAGTTCATAATAGATGCTTGGATTGCTACTCTTAAAACGGACGGATAATTTAATTTTCTTTCTTTTACGTTTTAAACTTTTTCGATGCGATAAGGATTGGAAGATTTTTGAAGAAGCTTTTGCCCTGCAGTGGGACGGCAATAAAGTATTCAGCATCATCTTTAGTTGAAAGATGTCCACTGGTAGACACATGCCGTTCCCATACGTCGAACGGGCCTGTGGTCTGTGCGCAATGGTTTACGTTATAAGAGTAATACTCCGAGAGTATAGAAGAAGTTGGCAGTCTCAGAAAAAACGTGTCATCATTACGTCCATAGCAACAGTTTCTTCTCAGCCTATTGTTAGAGGGGAAGCCACTTAGCTTAATGGGACGTGCTTTTCAATAAACACGAGCATGACAAGATCTTGGGTGAAGCAAATTATTTACTTTTTGAGGTACGCAGTAAAATGTATTCCACATCGCTTATGCTATCAGATAAATTATATTTTAGTAACAGCAAATAATTGACTATATTTCACTTTGCAAAAGCAAACGCAATGCTTCTCAAAATACTTATTTCCAATAAATAAAAAGAAGATATAACATAATCAGTGATGGTCTCTATTCTAATTTCACTATACATAATTTTTATTGGTCCGCACCCGAAGGGTAGTACTAGCCTCCGCTGTCCGTCCGGCCGTCTGTCTGTCTGTCAGTGGGCTGTATCTCAAGAACCGTAAATAAACACTCTAAAAACACAACACAATACACAATGACAATTGTTTTTTTTTAAGAGTGCGTTTTTCTATTACCGCTTTAACAAGAAATAATAAAAATGAAATTCGTTTTAAAAGTGGAATTCTCTGCCTGCGTCTGTGTTTCCGAACGCTTACAACCCTAATCTCTTCAAAGTTAGAGTAAAAAGGCTCCTTCTGGGTAAGCTCGCTCCATCGTAGACTTTGTCTCTGTCATTTCTGACCAAGACTAAGGTCAAGAGCAAACCCATCACAAATAAAAAAAATAAAAAAAATGAAATGAAAAATTAAAGAGACTTTTTTATACAAGGAACGGATTATGGTTGGTACCTACGGAACCCTTTGTGTGAGAGTTAGATTCATAATTGGCCGTTTATTTCTCTCATTCCAACAGTAACAACGGTCTATAGCCATACCATCTAGCAAGTTTTTCAGATTAAACACAATCCTATAACAATTCAAAAGCCGTTTCATGAAATGACAATAAAAAGGTCACCACAAACTTTTCCCCGCGTCCCAAAAGCCACAGGTTAATAAAAGCCATATCTTATAATATGGAACACTAAGGGACTCATTCCCATGGATTTTGTACTGAATATGAATGGCGCGCGTATAATGGGACATGGGAAGCAATAATGCGGTCACTTTTGTTTTCTCCTGTTTGCTTTTCGTTTATTATAAGATATGGTCTATTTGTCTTTTTAGGGAAAATCTTGGATGTTCTTATTATTTGTCTCATAAAGTTCTGTCTCATTTCAGAAGATGAAATAATTGTTTGGTTTTCGTAGCAGCTTTAAAATTATCGTCATGTTTCTTGGTACATATTGTTAGAAGTGAAAATCGTATCAAAAACTGATGCGTGGTTGAGACGAATTAAGCGGATAAACAGACAGAAAAAGATAGCGATTATTTTTGGAATTCTATTTAGTGATTAAATAATTTAAAATTAACAGAGGTCCCGTGCTGCATCGTAGCATTGTATGATGTTTCACGTGGCGCGGACAGTTTAAGAAGCTACCTAGCACACCTGTGTATCACACCTTGCTTCCTTAATTCGACCAATTTAACTGAGCAAAAGCTCAAATGTCAGGAAAATTTACTCCACCAGTTGGCGTACATAGGCGAGAGGTCCTCTTCATTGAAAAAGTGACATTGAAATTGACATTAATAAATGTCAGGAAATAAGCGATTTGATAGGTTGTTTGGATCTAACGCCTCAGTGCTGCCACCTGGTGCTAGACATTACAGAAAACCCTCCGTTGGAAGCGCCAGGGTAGCCCGCGAAATTCAAATATTTTTATGTTTTTTTGCAATTTACCGGTCAGTGTGAAGCTGTATGTTGAACAAAATACAATTCGCGGCCGTAACGTATATTTATCTAAAGAATTATACCCATTTTAATTATCAATATGACCCTCTAAGTTTGACTCAACTCGATTGACTGACTTTTTCATTAAATAACATTCAATCGAGTTCTATGAACTTCGGAGGTTATATTGATGATATAAATGGTTATAATCGTTTAGATAAATGCTCTTTACAATCGCAAACCGTATTTTGTTTAACATACAGTTTCACACTGACCGGCAAATTGCAAAAAAAATAAGAATATTTGAATTTCGCGGGTTACCCTGGCGCTTCCACCTTAAAGTGCTCGTTGGAGCGAACGTTCTTATACAAACAAAACGAACTTCGTATCAACTTAAATGGAACCGGATATATAGAGAAACAAAACTATGAGAATATAAGAAATCGACAATAACAAATCGCATTTAAGAATAACCTGAGAAGTGTGAAAGTTAGGCGATTTCCAACCTATGCACCAATCCTATCATATGCGCCTGTGTTTCCGAACGCATTCAACCCTATCTCTTCAAAGTTGCAGTGTAAAGGCTTGCCCTGGGTAAGCTCACTCTGTCGTCGACTTTGTCTCCGTCACCTCTGACCTAAACTAGAGACAAGAGCTCAAGATAAAAATAAAACCTGTTTCATAAGAATTAAAGCAAATTGGTTGAACAGAACGGCCGGACGGACTCTTAAGAGTCCTATTACATTTTTTTACGGAAATTCATGATTTTTGACGCTGTAATTTTCAGCAGCAGTAAGATATTTTAATTATTTGATCCTGAATAACGATAGTGCCAGTCTCGTTCTTGGAAGTTAGAGTTACATATTATTTATTATTTATTTATTATACACTTAATTGTACACCGATAAAAACATTCAAGAGAACTACAAACTAAAACACATAATTAACACACACACACACACACATAACACACACACACACACACGCACACATTTTCATTTTTCTTTTCGTATAATTTACTATAAATATGTTACGAACTCAGTTTGCAAGAAAAAATGTCGGCGATGGAACTTTGACGGTCAAATTCACATTGTTACAATCAATTCTTTTAAAAGCTGAAATTACTAAAAGGTAATTTGAATGTTTTACTTGTTTATTGGAGTTCTAGCATTTCTTTAAATTCCTTGAGTTTTCACGGAAAAAACGTAAAGAAAGCCTAATTTAAGCCAGAAATGTCTTGATTCTGCGTCCATTATATTCCAAATAAAAACAATTTTATCAAATAAATTAATATGATATAAAATTTCAATCTACAATGAATACGTTTCATTAGTTTTCGTTTGTCAATATAATAAAAAAAAATTACAATAAATAAAATCAAAGTACTATATATTCTGCGTCAATTCAGCGCGCGCGCTCCTCAGTCTCGCGCGAGCGCAAAAATAAACTATAATCCTATTCAGACTAGTAAGTTGTATCAAAATTGGTTCGCGGACTATAGATGTACTCCCAACGCAGACCAACGTAACTTCGTCTAATGCAAACGAGCATTTAAGATTCGTAATAGGACTCTTTATAGATTTCATTTTGCATGTAGAGACTTGTATTCTTACATCTTTACCAATTTCTTTCGCAGACAAAACCTTCAACATGACATGCAATTCGCAGTTTCATCCCTACTGACCTGTGTGTGGATTAAAACCGTTTATCCCATCACGAGAGAATGTAAATAGGCCATTGTATACATTGTAGGTACATCTTAAGTACGTATTGTTTTCATTACCCTTTCTGGACACAATGCTTTGAGCATGACGCGGTGTAGTGGCAGTCGTTTGAGGGTGTTAAAGTTGTATCGTAGGAAGCGTTCCCTATGGTTTCATGGCTAAGTGCCTAATAGGCTAGATCTCATAGTCCACAAATTGCAAAACTATTTAGTCCGTCAGTCAGAGTATTTAAAAATAATGGACACGTATTTTTTGTTTTTGTAAATCAATGAATATTGACAAAGATAAAACGCATCAAAACTCAGTCACGACTCAGTAAAAATTTTGCGAAGGTGTGACGTATTGAGAATTTTAAAAGCGTCGTAACTTCGTAAATTTTGCTTCCCGTAACAAAAGAAATAACAAGGGTCAAATATTTTTTGATAATCTAACTGACGGACTAATTAAATTTTTTCAGGACACAAGCCTATCATTGTAAGTAGGTATAGTAAAAGGCAACTTAAGGGTGGTTATTCTTCAAGGTATTTGAAACAAACTCGAGAGAAAGAGAGACTGACTTTTTTATTGGTTTGCTCGACTTGACTCTAGTCTTGGTCAGAGATGACAGAGTCAAAGTCTACGATGGAGCGAGCTTACCCAGAAGTAGCCTGTTCACCCTAATCAAAATTAGAGTTGTAGGTAAGCGTTCGGAAACACTGACGCAGGCAGAGAGTTCCATTCTTTTGCTGTGCGCATTAAGAAAGACGAAAACTGAAAATACTAAAATTGCTCTTTCTGTCGCAAAAAAAACTGTTTTTCGGAAAGTTCGAAAATAATTTAAAACAAACTTTTTAGTCAGGTATCCGTATTAAGGTACTTTAAAAACGGTTAATTACTTTCCAAGATAAAAAACTTGCGATTGTGTTTAAAATACGGCGTGACACTTAGGTCCAGTGGTTGCAAGCTAGCATCCATTGCCGCATGTAGTCCCGGTTTCGATTTCCGAGCCGGACAAAGTGTCATTGAGTTTTTTACCCGGATGGACTTTAGACTTCATGGAACTTAAAACATAACTGGATGTGACGTAGAAATACAAATCCCGGTTACCCGTATTTTAAACCCAAATCGACTACTGCGTTATGGCCAACGGGTTTTAAATCTACATTTTAAAGAACTTGTAGTTTTTTCGGATAAAAGGTCGCATTATTTTCCAAAATTATGCCAGCGCCCGACAAATGTCAGGAGCACGGGTCCTCTCGTTAAAATGCTTGCAAATTGCATGCTTTGTGTTCAAGGACAGGCTCCTAATGATGTAAATATTTATGTCTGACCTCCTTGCGTCCTTTTACTTTTTTTTTCAAGTCAGGGGTTGAAGTGTTTGGGAAGGCAGCAATTATTTTTGATTGTTTTGTAATTAGGTTGACTTTTAAGCTGTATTGTATTCATTAAGCTTTGATGAATCCTTGGCAATAGATAGTTCTAAGTATGTAGAACCATTATTTTATAGACTAATTTAATTCAGATTATGTAAAAAATGAGACGATACAATAATTCTTCTGTAAGAAATTACGTACCTAAAAGAGTCACAGAAAAAAAATGCTGAGATACAATAATATCGTCAACAAATACATATATCTCTAAAAACTCCGCTTCCGCAAATAGGTATTCTCGACAAGCCATTGGGCCGAGCACGCTTATCGACCGCGCATACAAACATGTTGGCGCACAACATGAACTTTGTATAGCCATGCCGGTCAGACAGGCCACAGCGGGTGGACCCCGGCATGGAGAGGGCGGGGGGCGAACCTGCGCAGACGGACCAACCCAACAGGCTCAGTGACACGCGCGCCGCGCCGCTCGACGTACGTGACTCGTAACCCGCGCACCTCCCAACAAAATGGCCGACGCAGTAAACGTTGTCTTCCCGCGCAAATTAGTCAAGGAATTCATCACACTCTACCAGAGCCTACCATGTCTGTGGGACAAACACTGCATCTCATATAAAATGAAACACAAAAGACACGAAGCCATCACGAAATTGACGCAGCTCGTTCAAGAATACGACCCGAGTGCTACAAGAGTGCATGTTTTGAGGAAGATTGAGAGTTTGAGGGCTTGCGTGAGGAGGGAACATAAGAGGGTGCAACATAGCAAGAAGATAGCGGAGAACGAAGCTGATATTTACACTCCACATCTGTGGTACTACGATTTGTTTTCGTTCATGTTCCAGACCGATGAGATGAATGCCGATTATGATAAGTCGAAAGGACACGACAATACTTCGTCTCCGGGAACTGTAGAGGTTAGTAAACATACGGTAAGCGGGCGGCCGGGTAATCTACCGGTATGCTTCAAGTAAGAGCACGGATGTGCGGTCAGTAGTTGTCATGAAAATGGGACTTTATACAGTGTGAGTCTTTATAATGTGCACGTATAAAAATGAGGGAAAATAATCTTAATTTTATCGAAAGAAAACGTATTAAAAAACTGGCCTAGTGCGAGTCGGACTCACGCAGGAAGGTTTCCGTACCATTATCTATAAAAACGGCAAAAAAACAAGTTAGTTGTATGGGAGCCCCCTTAAATATTTATTTTATTTTGTTTTTTAGTATTTGTTGGTAGAGCGGCAACAGAAATACATCATTTTTGAAAATTTCAACTGTCTTGTTATCGTGGTTCTTGAGATACAGCCTAGTGACAGACAGACAGACAGCGAAGTCTTAGTAATAGGGTCCCGTTTTTACCCTTTGGGTACGGAACCCTTAAAACTATTTTTTTTTAAATATTTTATGGATTTAAAAAAAAAGTTTGTCACAACTGTGACCTTAGTGTAAACAAAACTGTGTAACTTTTAAACTAAATGATCTATTACTATGAAACAAACTCAATACTGATCGGAAGTAATTAGGCGCCCTCGTGAAATGAAAATAATGGAATAGAATCTACCCTCAATTGAAAATAAACATGTTTTTAGAACGGGTCTGTTTTTTTTTTACAAAGCTTTACGTAACCTTTACCGTGTAAGCTGAACTCTACAGCAAAGTTACCTTCAAGTAACCCATCTAATATGTTAAAGTTAGAAGAAACTTAGCAAGGCCCGTATGTTTGAAGTCTCGATTAATCCAACATATATCTAGTTTAAATAATTATATAATATATGTATGTTGGGAAAAGTTAAAAGGGAATCGCTTGTCTTGGTATGGTCATGTGAAGAGGAGGGAGGAAACGCATTTAACTAAAAGAGTAATGAACATAAATGTGGATGGATGGAAAGGGAGAGGAAGGACAAAAAAAAGATGGATGGATTGCGTGAGGAGCGATATGAAAGAAAAGGGAGTTAGTGATAGTTTGACGGCTGATTGGGCAGAGTGGAAGAAAAAAACGTGTTGCGCCGACCCCAAGTAACATGGGATAAGGGCAGGAAGATAATTATATTTATGTTTAAATTTTTTGAAATCTGTTAGATTTGAATGAATCTCATGTTTTGACGATACGCTATGGTTCGTGTCACATCAAAACAATTGATTTATTATATTATCTAACCAACTTTCAAATGTGACGTTAAAGCTTTACAATATTGTATCATCCATCATCTTCTGAGCCTTTTCCCAACGATGTTTGGGTCGACTTAGGGCGGATTTCATCACTCTGAAACTGAACGCGATCATTATAATTATGAACCACGTTTACGAGCTGTCAGTGTTATTATTTTCTATGGAATATTGACACTGACAACTTTTGAACGCGGCTTGATCGCGATCAGTATCATTGGTGAAATTCGCCCTTAAAGTGTAACCGGATTGAGCTGATCATTTCTTTTTTTTAAACTTTGCCCCACACTAGGAATTTCTCCTGTATCGTGGGTGCGTTTACAAACAAACAAAGTCACATGCACAAACAGCCAGACCCGGAACAACTATCTGTAGGCCATACAGATATTTGTTCCGTGCGGGAATCGAACCCACAATACGCGGCGCAGCAGCAGATTGCTCAACTATTGCGCCAACCGTGCCGTCAAAAATTAAAATCGTTCCTGTTTGCATTGTCTTGTGCATTCGGTAAATAGACTCGCTCTTATCCCAATATTTAGAGTCGGCGCTGCATGTTTTTTTGCTCCCATTACACTTTTTCCGCCACCATCTGAGTTCTAGTATTCGTCCTCTTTCAAAATAAAATTACAACATTAGGTTATTTTTTCAATTCTTGAATATTTCTTAAACTTTAAAAATACGAATACGTTATTTAATTTCACAATTAATGTATAGGTTACCGAGGCAAGGCAGCGGTACGGGTAATCAGTACTTCACAGGTATTCCGAAGTAAAACCCTGATTGCCCGCATCTGGTTGGATGGAAAACTGACTCGGCTGTCAGCTTTTCGGAAAAGGTTGGGTCGAGTAGCGTAGTGTGTTTTGGGTGCGACCCTTTTTAGAGATGCGACGTATGTATATGTTTTATGGCAATATTTTATAATCAGTTTTGAAGTTTCGTTGTTCAAATGTTGGTATATAATTAAATTGCTTAAATTAATATAATTAACTTGCGGGAGCGATGCGCTTCCATGATGGCGCACTTGCGCTCCACCCCTAACGGCATTCTGAATGTGTTCTCAGATAGGTCGGACTCTCCCCTTTTGCGAAGGTGTATAAGAGACACACTTGTCCGGGTGAACTGGTGTACCATTGCATGTTTCGTTCAATGCTGCACCTATTTGGATGAGTGTGTTTATTGTTTTTAATTTTATACTACTAACATTATATAGGATGTTAAAATTTGAAATAAGCAATCGAATTGAATTAAATTGAATAAGCTATGATTAAATTTCATTATTTGACTGATCTCTCTAGCATTGGGTATCACACAATGAATAAAAAAATTGTGACAAAAAAAAACAAATTTAGGCGCAAGATCACCAGTGATCCTATAAACATATAATTAATAGAAAAAAAAAGTTCTTCGACCTCCTGATAAAATATAATTAAGCTAGGTTAAACGTCCAGATTTGGACACTCATCATTTATGCTTATTTCACATCACTAAACATAATCCCTAAAGTTTGATTAGGCCAACAATCTTGTGGGGTTACAACCAGGTGTGCAGGGGCATTAATTTTGAGAGGTCCTCCTAACTTTGAGGTTAAAACAAAGTTGAAATTCATTTAGACCATCAAGATGTAAATTGGAAACCGCCTCAGCGAGGAAATTAAAGACGAAGTTTTAGATAAAGAGTTGGCCTTTATTTTTGGAGTTTTATTTTTAGCTGTTGAGTAAACTTTTAAGTTGTTTTTGGTCACTGTTTTTTTAACGCTGATTGGTAATTTCGTTGACCCAGTTTTAAACTGTTAATGGTTTAAACTGGGCGTATCTGCAGCAATGAGCAATTGTGTTAAGTACTTGAAAACTTGAGCTTATTTCACACACGTACCTACACTTCCATTATTACTAACTTAACGAATAACAAGCAACTTGAGGGTTTAACAACTAAATAAAACCGAATTATTTTTACTTAAAAAAATAAAATAGGTATACGAGTATATGACGACACGGTTGGCGCAGTGGTTGAGCGATTGACTGCTGCGCAGCATGTCGCGGGTTCGATTCCCGCACGGAACAAATATTTGTACGACCTACATGTATTTGTTCCGAGTCTGGGTGTTTTTCTATCTATAATATGTATGTATTTACAAAAAAAAAAAAAATGTATATAAGTAGTTTATCAGCCATCTCGTTACCATAACACAAGCATTAGGTTGCTTAGCTTGGGACTATATGGCGTTGTGTGAAATGTCCAAGGATATTATTATTATTATTATTATTATATGAGCATTTAATTATTCAAAAATCTCGACGATATCATCATGAGGTTTATTTTAATTTTTTTTTTATTTGTGATTGGTTTGCTCTTGTTTTATGATTTAAAGACGATGTAACTAACGCAAACACGCCTGTGACCTTACGGTAGTGATGTAGTTTTTTAGTATTTGTCACTAACAAAAGTCTCTTTTATAACTTGCGGTACTCCTCATTGATATCCTTCACCCCAAAGCGGGCGCAGGGGTCTGTCAGACTCTTACTGTCTAAAACCTTACGATGTTCTGTAGCTACAATTCCAGTCTGACTGTCTATTTATCATTACCATCAGCCTAGCTTTTCGGAATTGTATTGGGGTCGGCTGCCAGTCAAACCGGATTCAGCTGAATACCAGTATTTTACGTGGAGCGGCCGCCTACCAGACCTTCACAACCCATCAAAAATCTGGTTTTATGTCTTCAGACAACCCGTAACGACTGCCAAATGTCTACAAATGTCAGCCGTAGTCTCAATAATTATGTTAAGATGGTCACCCATCCACAGCACAAGTTCGGCAAGCGTTGCTTAACCTTGAAGATTAACCCATGCGGCTGTTATTATTTAGCCACGAGCTCCTGCCTGGCTGACTGTCCACAATGTGTAATTATAAATCTTTACTTACATGGATGTAGTTTCTGCGCCGCGATATACTTCTCCAACTTCCGCCTGAGCACAATCTCCGCACCATACCGGCCGACGGACCCGTTGTCTACGAGGAGGAAGTACGCGTGCCTGTTGTTTAGAACTGCTAGTTTTGATCTGGAACAAATAAAATACTACATTTAAGCAGGTAACCAACGGAAAAATATTAAATTAAAAATCACTTGGGAATCGCCCTGGCTTTGTACGGGTATACACGAATCTTCTTCGTTTATTGATTTTCTATTAGATAAAACAGTAAAAAATCCATTGCGTTGCTTAGAAGAAGAAAAAGAGGCAGATAGCGACTTTGTTTAATACTATTTCAAGAAGGATTAGTTCAGCCGAAAGACGTCCACTGGTGAACAAAAATCTACCCCTATATTATATAATTATACAAAATCAATGGATGGCTGATTGATTGCCAGAATCTCACCGCTAGCTCTATAGTGACAAAAGATAAGGAATTAGGTCTAATTTTTTAGTACAAAAATCATAAGGTTTGAAAGGAAAAAAGTGTTGCTCCAAAAGTCTCGTTGCTATTTACGATTTAAATCTTACAGGATGTTCTTTAATATGCATAAGGCCTCAACATGTGGGATGCTTAACCATAAGTGATAGTTTCGACAGATATAATTATTAGAGTCACAAGATACCATAAATCCGTTTCACCTCTCCTTGCAAAAGTTGTGGAATCCGGCCTGAAACTTGCTAAGTTTCGAGATTAGCCCGAACATATTGGCAGACAAGTTTCAAAACCGCATAGTCAGGAAGTTTGTCTTAACACGGAGCAATTAGTGGAATACTAAATCAGAACTTCTTTTCTAGAGTACAAAACTGTCTTAAGTAAATTTATATGTTTTTCATCATACTAGTATGATGCTAAAAGATTTAAGTGAAGTCTGTGTTTTCATGTAGCCAAAGAAATAGAAGTGCTACATATAATAACTGTTGGTAAATCTAGTTGCTTAGCCTAAAGGTTGATGCACACCTACCAGGGCAATGCCCGGGACATGAACGAAGTAAGAGCTTTCTGTTGCTTTGCATAGACTTCGTAACATTTAGAGCATTTAATTTAAATATTTTTTTTACCTTATTTTTTAATATATCTTATTTTAAATGAATAATAGCGAACGGTAATTTTAGTCCTTTAATTGTGTAAATATATTTTTTGTCTCGAATCTTAGGAAGCATGGCAAATCATGTCTGGATTTCGCATTTAGACTCCGCATTTTCTCGAACTCTTAAAAACATCCATATTTAAAAAAAGGTCACAGCTACCAATAAAACTGTGCTTTTTGATTAATTTCTTATTTTCGGCCATTTATTATTATGAGCATTACAAAGCAAAAGCACAGCGACACTTAGTGCGTAGAAATCCTTAAATAAAGCTTAGTAACACACAAAGGGCAAGTCATAATGGTCCTATGTTCTCAGTATTCCCAGACTATTACAATAAACGGCTATCGCCGGCTGTACGCTATATCTAATAAATTAAACTGTGGATACACGACTTATGCACGGTTTCTGACGTAGTTTGTCGAGCGTTTATCTGTCTGTTAACGCTAATTCTCATGACGCCATTGGTTGGTTTTTGGTTAACATACAGATAATATCGATAAAGTACCTCAGAAATCGGGCATTAATTAGGCAATTGAAAACTGACTCAAATATTGTATTGAACTCAAATTTTTGAAATCATCTTAACATACCGAGTTTCCTCCGTGTCTCGGAGCACGCACAAAGCACGATAAGCCGTTGGTCCCGGCTGTCATTTATAGATCTTTGACAGTCGTTACGGATTGTCAGAAGCCAGTAAATGTGACTCCAGTCTTGCCAAGACATACCGTGTTACCCAGTTAATGGGTTCTAGAGGTCTGGTAGGCCGCAGGCTCCAAGTAAAATACTGGTATTCAGCTGAATTCGGTTTGACTGAAAGCCGAACCCTATATAGTTGGGAAAAGGCTAGGGAGATGATGATGATTGAACTCAAAAGTAATGGTGGCTATTAGCCAACAGAAGTGGCACTATGAATTTAGAAGTTTGTTCTTCGGCAGATAAATTATCTTCAACACCGAAGAACAAACTTAGATTTCCGATAAAAAAAAGTATTGATGTCTTAGGTGAAAATATTCTAAAAAAAATAATTGGTAACATGGTTCTCAAATTGCTACCATACACCCGACAGAAACAGTTTAAATAAGATTTAAACTTTGTCCGTCTATATCTTCACCTCTAACACATACCTGTACGTAACTGATATTAACAAATACTCTATAGCCATACACTCAACACAAACATTTGTTTCGACTAAAATTACTTCAACATTTCACTGTATATTATTATTACATTTCTTGCTCAGTGAATGCCGTACGCACTATCCAAGTATACTAATGCTATCTTTTTTACTGTCCTCTTTGTAAGCGAAAACACTGCCTCCTAAGATACAGGAAGGGTTAGGAGGCAGGGCCCAAAATTTGTATTTGACCGTTATATACATCTCTCGCACGCTATTTTAGGTTTAAAACCTCTCTGCCTAATTACCTAGTTTCTGTAATAATTTGAACTATATGTGTCATGCTGGTTTTTGTCGAATAAATGTTATATTATATGATATTATTATTATGATACCTAAGCAATTTAATATTACCTACGCAGAAGATAACTAATTAATCTACTATTACTCGTACATAATAAATTGGAAGAAAACTAAGTAAAACGCAGAATAAATCCCAAACATGTAGGTTTTAGGTACACTAGATACCGAGTTATGCCTACATAAATCAGAAAACTTTAACAGTACGTAACTGATATTAAGCATTAGCCCAGAGCTGGGAAGAATGGAAGGAAGGAAAGGGAGGCTTTTGCCCTGCAGGGGAAAAATAGACTAAAAAAAATACTGATCCAGTCGACTTAACTGAATGTTACGGCGTATCGTAGGTAGGAGTGAACCTAGGTACTGTTACAGGTAGGGACCTAATAAGGGTCGTGTTCACTCGTGTAGAGCCTATTAAATGTACTAAATTGTATTGTGTTAGGTTTAGATCTCATTAAAAGCTTTTTTTCACAAATGAGAGGAATAAGACCCTTTCATTTGGGAAAAAATGCTTAGCAAGGGATAAATAAATATTTGAGTGGTAGAGTACCTACATTTTGTGTTTGAAATATCCTATGGTTTTTTTAACGTCCTAGTGGGACTCAGACGTGGCAATGGAAACACATGGTGTGAAACTTTCAACTGTCTACGTAAAAAAAACTTTTTACAAAAAAAAATACAACCGCCTTCCAAAAAAAAAAAAACATTACAAAGTAAAAAATAACTTTATTTTCGGAAGTCGGTGTCAAAAACGAAGAAACTAATAAAAACACCGACTTCCGAAATTAAAGTTATTTTAATAAAAAGTTTTTTATTTTTCACTTTTTAGTGGTCCCCCCACACCTAACAACACCACTGCAAAATCGCAGAAAAGCAAAATACGAGTTTTTCGATTGCTTGGATGACATAAAACTATCATCTAAGTAGACGAATTCCAGCTATTACGATTTAAAATCCAAAGTTCGTAACCGATTTTCATAAAATTTAAATGGAACTAATCTGCAAGTAGGTATATATCCTTTCAGATAAAACAAGAATTTATCAAATCGGTTCTTAATTGTCGGAGATAAGAGGTAACAAACAAAAAAAAAAAAAAAACAAAAACATACATCCGAATTGATAACCTCCTCCTTTTTGGGAAGTCGGCTAAAAATCTCAGTACAAGATACGGACAGTCGGATAGCGTTGGCTTAGTACGAGGAATACGATTCTGTTGGTAAAGCATCGGAAATAAAAACCCGAAAAAGGTACTACATAAGCGTTACAGTTTGTCAATTGTATATACAACGGTTATCCTTTCACCCATATTTCGCACCACTTATCAAACAAACACTACAAATACAAACTTACATAAAACAAAAAAAATCTAGAACAAGCTAAAAACTTACAACAAAATCGATTAAAACAACAAAAAGACACGCTAGCACAAACATGTCCCGTTCCGACAGTGGTCCAACACGTCCCGTCCCTCAGTGGTCCAACACATCCCAGGCTCTCGGTCCTATAGCGGACCAATCAGCTAAACGGATTTTCATTCGCTGCACAAACAGGCTATAGAGTTTAACAAATAAAACGGGGACTGCACTTCGGGATGTTTTAAAATAATGGCTCTTTTTCGATTTTGTAGGTACCTAAATGTTTTCTACCAGACTGCTCTAACAGGAGGGAATCGTTTTTAATCAGTTTATTAGACATGATAGTATTAAATGTAAAAGCAACTAAATTCATCCCTAATATACATAATTTCATACCCGCGTCATATGCAAGTAAGAATAAGTTATGTAACAGTGCAGCAAAATTATCTGGCCCGGTTTCTTTAATTGAAACTTCAGAAATCCCTGTGAAAATTAACAGAATCTATGTTAAATTTTTGTTCATCGATAGCTCCAACATGAACTTTGTCAAAGTATGAGTCTTTAAGTCAAGAGTGAATAGGTTACTTCTAGGCAAGCATGCTCCATCTTCAACCACATCATCGCTTATCATCAGGTGAGATAGTGGTCAAACGCGTGCCTGTCAATAGTAAAAAGAAACATTCATTTATGATAGAGTACCCACACCGTAGTTTCCGATATTTCATGTGATCATGGCACTTGCAACAGTGCCGAAATATCGGAAAATCGCAAATAAAAAGGTACATGGTAGCAATCCCGTAATTAACTACTCTAATGTTAGTGACCATGAAAGTTTAAAATAATATTTTCTAATAGAATTCTCAAAATTGATTATTTCAACCTATTTCTGTTCCTACTCATATATAAAAGTGCTAAAGCATAAGTGCCTGTTTACGTTTGAATAAAAATCCGTTGGATTGGACTCAGGTAACTCGAGTGACGTTAATAAATGTTTCACTCTGAATGCACAAGAGAGCAATCTCGAGATGAAAAACGGTTTCTTCTGTAATATTTTTATCTTTTGTCTGTCTGTCTGCAATGTTTCAGTATAAAATAAAGCCGAGGGCACAATTTGTCTTTATTAAAATGCACTTATATTTTTCTTATCTTCTTCTATACTTTTTCTTGCATGACGAATGACGACCACTTACCAATAAGTTACAGAGCTGTGTGTTTAAGTAACATGATAACTGAATATATTCTTGTAATTTCCCTTTTGGCTTACCTATAGCACCACCTACATTGCACAACTAACATCTGCATCCCACAAGAGTAAAACCTTCCCATGTATGTAAAACACGGCGAGCCTGCCATTAATCAACTTCAACTTTTTAGACCGACCGACCTTAACAATTCAAAAGTACCTGTAAATGGTTTAGTTGAAATAAATGCTTGAATTTTTTTTTGAATTTTGAATTTTGAACCAGATACAAAACCAGTCCAAAATCACATTTGGAAAACCCAAAAACACTATCCGGCCTGATTATTAAACCGAATTAAACTCCGATTATTAAATTTTGCAGTAGCGCTTACCACCACTGGAGCAACGAAGCTGTACATAAATATATTATGTTTTCCATTTCCCTAGAACTCTAAAACGCGGTTTCTGCCGCATACAAATCTGTCTCCCTGAATGCAGCGGCAATCTCGTACTAAATGACATGTTTGAGTTGCCCGCCGCAATTCGTGACACACTTCACTGGAACTGTGATATTTGTGACGTGCCACAACTTGTTATTAGCTTTAATATTCTATGAAGCAGTGATGAGATGTAAATGGAGAGCTAATTAGTTTGTTAGGTTTTGTGTAAATAAGTCTGCGTCTGTTTCAATTTAATTCTGTCTGGGGCAACGCGCCACCGGTACATGGTGGGCATCCCACCTGTGCGCACGAAAGATTTGGTAATACTTTCATTGTGCGTTCTGCTAAAGAGTGGAGTTTCTTGCCAGAATCTATTTCCTGATAGATACAACCTGGGGGTATTTAATTCAAAAGTGAATAGTTAACTCCTAGGGAAGCGTGCTCCAAAGTCGACCAAATCGCTTATCATCAGGAGAAATAGTGGTTAAACGCGAGCTAATCTTAAATAAATGAAAAAAAAAACTGTGTTACACCGGTAGGATATAATTTATGGAGCTAGCAATTGTGGCTATAAACATAGTTGTAGAAAAAGATGCTGACAGTTAGCAAAAATATGATAGAGAAAAAGAAGAAAGCGTTACATAGGAATCTCAAAAATGCCTCGTTTGAATAAAGACACTACACAACAACTTTTGTTCCTATATTGATAACCTTTACGAATCTAGTGAGGGAAGGCAAGAATTTGATGACGATGACTTTGAACAGAATCAAACGCATATCGATGGACAGCTAATTTGACCAATGCATTTTCACATAACTGCATGAAGACTAATACTACTAACGCTATTTCTCATAACGCCATTGGTTGGTTAGAGGTTAACGGACGACCGATAAAGTACCACAGACACCAGCCACGGTTAAGAACATGCTTACATATTGAATCAAGAATCGTTGGGTTAAGGTAGGAGTTGGCTTCAAAACATGTTATAACATTGTAATGTATTGTGAAATGCCCTCTAGCGATACATACACAGGTTTTAAGCAATTACTGAAAATGTACATAATTATGCAACTGTATTATTATTAGTTTTGTTGCCGGTATAAAACGCTCTGTTAGATTTGAGTTTCATTACTGTATCGTATGATGAGTTGGTTATTCGGTACGGTTTTCAGTGATATTATTTCAGTCGTTAATTGAGGCATTTGAATGACCGCAAATTTGCATTTTGTTTTCTGATTAGCTTATTGTTTTATAACGAGCTTCTTACCGTTTGGAATCCTACGATGAAATAAATATGTAGTTATCGTCTTGCGAACGTCTAAGTGCTGGTTTATAGAGACGCGAAGCGTTGGTTGGGCCCCGTTGCGTAAATCGCTTCTCCGTAAACGCTCTCATACAACGCCATATGTTTGAATTTAATGCAGCCCCGCAGCGCGCGATGCTGCGTGCGTAAATCGCTTCTACGTTAACGCGCCGCGCAACGTCCCGCGTCACTGTAAACGATCACTAATAAGTTGTTTATGGCCATTGACCACAAGATCACTTGGCTGTCAATATCATATTTAGAACTAGATTTGTCTCATTTCTGTGTCTTTCGAGATAAAATTAGCGATAAAGTGGTAATCTACAAAAAAAAAACTCAAAAATTTTCGCTATCGGGTCAGATCTTAAAGCTACATTTTTTTAAATTACCATGTTAGTTACGTTTAAATTAGAATAGGAATTTCTTATCAGTCCCAGTTTCCATTTTATCTCAATTATTTTACGAAAAGTCCCGAACGTTTTACGACGCTATCCGAAACGAATCTGCTCAGATCCTGCTAGTCACGTCATCTTTGACCCAATTTGATGTCAAATTGTCCCCAGAACTTAGCCGACTGTGTCGGGACGATGCTCAACGGATTAACTTTAATCGTTTCTTTATACGAAGCTTCTTTGTTATCTGGAACGAAAAACGGTGAGCGTTATCTCGAACTAATATGCTAGGTCAAAGGATGATGTAATGAGAACAACTTTCTTAAGGATAGTGAATTCAGTACCTACTTTTTTAGGGTTCTTTAACCCTTTTACTAAGCCTCCGCCGTCCGTCTGTTTGTGCGTCCAAGCGTATGTCTGTCAGCGAGTTGATCTCAAGAACCGTAACAGGAAGACAGTTGAAACTTTCACTCGTTATAACAACCAATAATAAAAATTGAATTAATTTATTCAACGGGGATTCCATACATATGAGGTACAGTTCCATACAGGTGTTTTTTCGAATTCGGTCGGAACCCTGCGTGCGAGAGTCAGACTCGCGCTTGGCCGGTCTATCTTTTGTTTGAACTGTTGTTCTTACTTTCGTAACCAAAATCATGAATTACTTTTTGTAACATAGGCAGTGAATACAGTTCTTAAATTAAAGTTCATAGGTCGTAATGAACAGAACTAAACTTTCAATACTTTGTAATAACAAAACTCATTTTTTAGTCTCAGGAATCAGACCCCGAAGATGAGCCACTGGATAATGACGACGCATCATTCGACGCCAACATAGAGGACTCCTACTCCTCAGCCGCCTTCAGCATCTCCAGCAACATCGTCGAGGTGCCTGAGAGCACCTGTGGTCCCACTCCATCCAAGAGGTTCTTAGATGAGGACAAGAATAAACGGCATTGTACTGAAGTTGATGACGAGTATGATGCTATTGGTAAGTTCTTAAGGCACAAGTTTTCTTCTACCAGCAGTCTAGTTTGCTTGGGATGACACCAAAATTAGGATGCGAGCCTGGGGCCGCCGTACGTATGACACCATGATGTTGTTGTGAAAAAAAAAGTAAATAATAATGACACATGTCGCAAGTTTGATTCAATACCTATTTAGTTCTTTCTTTCAGTCTTCATATAGTGATTTGTTTGTCAGAGAACATTCAGAGTTAAAACATATTTAAGGTGGCATTGCTTTTGTGAAGAAAAAAATAAGATCGCAGCGTACTAAGAGATATAGGAGATTATCAAATGAATGTTTTAGTATCAGAGCCGTTTTGAATAATTCTATATTCAACAATGATACAATCACATTGACCAAAATCTAACCCAAATTAGGGCAGAATTACTCACATGACTGATTCAGTAGTAAGTTAATTGGACTGAGACAACTCGGTTCAATGAACTCCATGACAGAATAGACCCTGGACCTAAAATAACAGTTACGCAGGGATATAATCAAATGAACTTATACATATAGGCCCGCAGAGAAATTGTTTTAGAGCTATAGAACGATATGAAATGACACGTGTGTCGGAGTGAATACATAAAAAAATTCTTATTCCTATAATTTTTCTCTCAAACAGGAAAATTAACTTATTAAGATTTGATATCTATGTCTCTTAAGAAATATTTTGACTCGTGACTGCTTCGGTCTTGGCTTCGATTTCGGGGTCTGCATAGTATTATTGGATTTTTTCATTGACATTTTTTTAACGGAACCCAAGGTTTGTATTTGGGTACTGTCGATAGCATTAGGCTCCGAATATATAGGACTTTAACATCACAAGGAAAGAGATAGGTATACTAAAGGTACAGACGCCAGCACATCAAGGTACAACAATCCGTCAAATTTCTTTGTTAGTTTTCAACAATACTGCTAAAGAGATAGGGTTCAAATTTGATTGGGAAAATTTGTCAGTTTCGGATAGCATGATGTGCTAGCGACTGTACATCACTACTTTAAACATTGCAAAATACATGCGTGATATAAAGAAAATATATCAGAAAACCATCCTAAACAATTCCAAACAATAAAATTAGAATAATGGCCCAGTTAGACGGAGATAATTCTCGCGCGTTTTGTGGAGAGAACGTGTTATTTGCGTTTTGTGGCGATAACCGTTCGGTTATTATTGCACTCATGGGCTTATCTACCTTTACGATGAGAGCTAAAAGGAGGATCGGTTTCTTATTGAAATTTGCCAATATTGTTTAATTTTCTCACAATCATCATCATCTTGCCTTTGTCCCATAAGGTTTGGGTCGGTAAATGATAAATGAAAACAGTATAACGCCTTATCTTTATTACCTGCCCTTTTTATTCATGTACTTACTTATTTACATGTGTCTATCTTTTATTTGACTTCCCCTCTATCACCATCTACCGAAATACTTCTTTAATCTCCTGCGGTCCTTACACACTATGTCGCGTTTAGGTTAATTCATCGAATTGGGCTGTTTACATTAAAAACGGATTTCACCAATGAAACTAAACGCGATCAGTACATCTAAACTGCGTTCAAGAGCTGTCAGGACAGCTCGTAAACATGGTTTATATGTTGATCGCGTTCATTGTTGAAATCCGCCCTACGTCGGTCACCGAATACGGCGAACGCATTTGTTTCGGCTGTCGGTTTACCGGATTAGGAAACGGTCTGCGGCCGAATACGGCTAACCAAAAACGTGTTTGCACTGGTCGGTGACCGAATACGGGGTATAACCGCATCGGTCGAAACGAGCTTATGTAAAGCAGGCATCCCATGCCCATACCAACGATTCCCTTTATATTTTCTGTCACAGCCTGACACCGTTTTAAAATGGCTATATCCTGTCAAATTATTCATTTTCTTTTCTCCAGGTGTGAATGTAGCTGCAAAACTGCGCAACCTCCCCGGAAACATGCGAATCCTGGCAGAGAAGCTGATCAATGATGTGCTGTACCAAGCGCAGACAAACGGACTATCTAACGCTACCTTTATATCTACACCTGACCCTTTCAAATAAAGGTTTTGTGGACGAATATAATAGCATAATAGCAGATCAAAAATTCTTGAAAATGGTCCAGGGACGAATTTAATAACAGGTGAAAATTGTTGTTGGTCGAGGCATATCAGCGCTGAGTCAAACTAGATGTAAGGGCTTATTCTCTTTACAAGAACGCATTGCAAAGCAGTTACCAATTTGGCTACTAACAGGCACTTTTGAACGTCAGTATTGAGAGTAAAAAAATAGTGTCTGTAGTTGCCGGTTCGCAAAGATTCTTATGGACAAGGACAGGCAAGAATCTCCAATAAACCCCGTTTTCAGAGATTTCGGATTCCGGGAGATGTGCATCACTATACGACTTTCCGTTAATATCCTTTGAAGATCTCAATAACTGCTGTTGCGGTATCTAATCTGCATTTTAAGATTAAATTGAATTTTTGCTTTTACTTTTTACTAAATTAATGGGTCTACGGTTAACCTATTTTAAGAGTTATAACATACGTGCTAAACAGATTTATTTACATTTTTTTTATCAATTATTGTGTATTTTTGTAATAAAAAAGTTACAGTAATATTGCACGTTTATTTTTTTTCAATTACCTACATATTTTAATTTGTAGCATTCAGTACGGCTTATTATTAGGCTTTTCTCCCATTTCTGTCACTTGGAATCCTCAAACAGAGCACTCATCATCTGCCTAGGCCTTTTACTAACAATATTGGGATCGGCTTCCAGTCAAACCGGATTTAGCTGAGTACCAGTATTTTGACTGCCAAAAATCTACAAATGACAGCCGGGACCAACGGCTTAACGTGATTTCCGAGGCACGGAGGAAACTCGTTATGTTAAGATGGTCACCCATCCACAGACCAACCTTGGTAAGCGTTGCGTTGCTTAACCTGGAAGATCAACCCGTGCGGATATTATTATCTATTAGCCACGAGCTCCTCAAACAGAAAACTAATAAGCCTATTCGCATTCCTCACTGACACACTAAGATATAAACACGGACCGCCACCAAAACATGAACACAGTGAGAAAATAAAGTGGAAACGTGGACAAAATTGGTCCATCTCAAATTCCCAGCTACAGTGTGTGTAAATTCTTTTGCAGAAATTGCTAACGTGATAAGAATCCCGATTGTGTAAGGATTTTTGCGAATATTCCCTGGTAAAGGCTCTTGTAGTGCCTCCTTATTTATCAATGGGGTCGATCTATCATAAATCAGGTTTATTGAGCTGCCTAGAGCAGCTTAGTATGGTAGAATACGCGAATTCAGGTCTGGTTTTAATAATATTATGAAAGACGCTTGAGTTATGGGCTGTCAAGTGATACATAAGCTTTATTACTGTAAAGTTACATTAAAATCCTTTCAAAAGTTTTTGAGTGAAAGAGTACCAAACATTTCATCACTTCCTCGTAATATTAAAAACTAGCTTTTGCCCACGACTTCGTATGCACATATCTTGTTTGTTTCGTTCCCGCAGGAATTTCAGGAAATCCCCTCTTAGTCCCCCTACACTCCCCAAGGAACCTGTTCACCAAATTTCAGCTTTCTAGAACCACTCACTCACTTACTCAGTGACGGAATAATTATATGTATTAGAACATAGGAAGTAGAATAACTGTAATTATGGCTGAGCATCAAATAAGTTAAAGATGACATCAATGTTTCAAGAATCTTTACCTACACTGATATCCAAAACGTTAATGCGTCTTCCGACAAAATCTTTAAACAAACCAAATAGAAAAGAGGAGTACTAAACTAAATGAATGTGTACAATCCTGTTAACAGTGTAAAGACCTATGTAAACATTGGTCGCAGGAGCGAGCGCCGTGCGGTCTGCTCCGATGGTCCGACCGAATGTTTGTGATAACTACGGCTTTATTTGTTTCTAGTGTAGGATGTCTGTTTTAGGGTTTGTTGCTTCTTTTAACTTGACCAAGGGTTTTATTGAGGCTAAGCTAACAATAGTTTGGTAGGTGCTTATACCCCAATAAAGGCACAAAACATGCTAACATATTTTTAGCTCATTCTATTTGTATGGGTGGTCCAGTTCCCTGTGCTAAAACACTTCACTAATTCTACCCCTATGAGAGGAGGTTTCAGGGAAAACGGAAACTAGTCTCTGAATTATAGTTACTGTTAAAAACAGTTTAATCACACACAGTGTTACATTTAAAGAAAGTTCGGATAAGTATTCGCGGACAATAATGGCGCGTGGCGTCACTACGACTTGCGCGGGAAGTGGAAATATGGCACGTACGAGTGCCTTGCGCGTAAGCAGCGGACTGGCGATGCGCCGCGCGCATCGTTCACACGTTTGCAACCGCCACGCGGGAAAGAGAGAGCGATACATCCTATTCTGTATATCGCAGCGGCACACGACCGCGGGACGCTCTTATTGGACGACTCGTGGGTCTCTGGGTTGCTATACCCCTTATAAAAATCGTGAATGAATGAGCTTATATGCTGTTCTTTTTTTCACGGACTTAACCTAGCAGCTTATCGCCAGCCACCGATGGCAGTGGTCGGTGGCCCGTTTGCGTGGAGCCTTAGGGTGGAGCCAGCTTTGAAGGAGAAGAACAAGACACAGGGTTTCGTAATTAAGCTTAATTTAGGTCAAACGAACGAAAGCTAATTCTATTCTTGCTTTACCAAATTAGTTTCACAAGGGACAGAATTCTTTCTTTGCCCCTATCCAGGACATGACCCAAATGTTAAACTCTCCGAATACTGCACTCTAGATGAGTTATATACTGTTATCATCGTTGCCACTTACTGGGCCCACATCGTTAATAGTAAACTAAGCATAAAATTATCATCCATAACATATAATCACTATCATGAATCGTCATATTTGCCGCACGTCGGAGGAGCAATGGCCAAAGGTTACCACGCAGTGAATCCCAAACGCATGGAAACGGCAACGCGGCAGGCCCAGACAGAGATAGTGAGACGTGCTGGACTCCTTCTCATAGGAATGGCCCAAAATTGCAGACCGGAGAAAGTGTAGTGTAGTGGGACAGTACAGGCTCATAATAATAATATTTAACAACTATGAAGAAATCCTACAAACAATAATTCACTGTTTCTATGGTCGCGTAGTCTTAGAACAACAAGCAAATCTTACCTCGGTGAAGCTATCGCATGGTACGGCACATCTCTCCCTCGGCCTATGAGCTCGTTGGCGCCCTCGACGATGCCCCAGGGAGCTATACCGATGCTGACCACCCTGCCTGCTCGCTGCGAACGTTCTAGTTGTAAGGCGTCTCCTACTTGACGAGTGACACCTGTGGAGAAAGTATGGGTTAGTATTTATATACAGGAATATCTACATTTTTGGGACAGCTGCCAAATACCAGATTGATGACCTTGAGTCTATTGAGAAACGAGCCAAGAGGATCATCGGTGATAATAGGCTCTTCGAGTCGGAGTTCACAGCATTCTACCGGTCGCATTTTGGGGATGTGCGACGAAATTGCATAATTTAATTCCGGCAAGCCAATTCCATCATCCGACCACAAGACGAACGACTTGGGAACACATTCATAGTGCGTACAGCAAAGGAGTGGAATTCCCTGCTGGAGTCTGTGTTTCCTGATAGCTACAACCTGAGAGGCTTTAAGTCAAGAGTGAATAAATTACTTCTAGGCAAGCGTGCTCCTTCTTAGACGGCATCATCGCTTAAATTACCATCAGGTGAGATAGTGACCAAACGCGCGCGCGCCTAACAAAAGTAAAAAAAATAAGGGTGAAATAATTGGTTATACGATTGGCTCGAAGCTGAATAATAGCAGTCGCTCAAGTCGCTCTTCGAAGTTAAGCAATGCTAGCAAAGGTTGGCTAGTCATTTGATCGACCGAAATATACCGAGACTCCTGGGTGCCTCGAAAAAGACGTCAAGCCGTTGGTCCCTGCAGTCACATGAAGATATTTGACAGTCGATACGGACTGTTAGAAGCCATTCAAATCTGACACCAGTCTGGCCAAGGGTCTTGCTAGTTACCCAGTTATTGGGTTGTGGATGTCAGGTATATAGATAGATGCTCCATGTAAAATTCTTGTCAGGGAAAAGGCCATGCAGATGATGGTTGTGTCGTTCATTCAGCACTCAATGCAAAAGTCATATTATCAGTTATGTATAGGTGAATGCAGCCCACAATAACACAAAAATAATACAATAAAAGCAATGCATTCAAAATGGACAATCGGACGTTGTTTTCATACAATTGCATTGGAAGCGTAGCGGCGGGGACAAAGTTCTGGACAAATTATAAAGTAGTTTCGTTTCATCTGTTGAGTCCAACAATGCGAATAAAATGGTCCCAGTACCGACTCAGTTTTGTTTAGGTGGAATGTTATAATATCAAACAGGAGTTTGAACAAAACACCTTTGTTGTAAAATGGTAAGCGATTCTGCAGGATGTTCCTAGTGTTTTAAATTATGTACAATACATATCCACTGTCAGTGTCTTTGAAACGAGCTTCCGTTTACTGTGCTGTAACGTAGAAACTAAATGACTTTTGAAAGTCGTGTTGAAATTATTATTTGATTTTGAATTCGACCGTACGATAGCACAAAAAACACAACTCACAAGAAACGAACTGCAGCTTATGCTAAATGATCTTGTGATTAAACTATCATCTACATCATTGCAGGGCCATTCAGCCCTTCAAAGATAAATTATATTACGTATAGGCTTGTGGTCGTGCTGCGACATGTCTTGTCAAAGCCATCATGATACCGTTGTGTGAGAGAGAAAGAGCTGCACAGAACGAATAGCACTATCCATGTTTCAAAACAGATACATGATTTCATTAGGAACTCATAGTAAGGCTCCAGATGACTATACGAAATAGCCATTAAACTATGCCAAAACCAGCGCTTCCAAAAGTCAATTGTGTGAATGTCACTGATTGCTCCATAGAGTTAGGTACTAGTACAAACCAGGCTGTATAGCCATTTAGTTAGCACACGTGCCTGTGTCCAGTAAACCGAGTCTCTATGAGCAATGGACATGATAATTTAGTTAGGGAAGTACCTATAACTGGGTAGTCACGGTAAATGTTTGATGTTTGTACGCTTGGAAGGGAAGATTGTTTTCGAGTATGTGGGGTTGTCATGATATGGAAGGTTTTCGACATGGTGGTGGTTTCGATATTATGAAGTAAACAGGTAAAAAATATTATATTTCCACCTCATTGACAATATTCATTTTCAAATGTAGCTTTCCTAAAACCTTAACTAAAAGAGCTTAGCTAGAGGTTTGACTAACGATAAACATTCTTTAACAGTTGAAGTTGCAAGTCGTAAAAGGATGTTTAGGTGAATAGGTAACAGCGATGTGAAGAAACGAAGATCTTATCTCAGTCTGCTTGGAAGCATCGCGTACGTTGCAAAAACATATTAAAGTTTCGACCCAAAATTCAGCCATTTTGACAGCGTTAGCATTGGCTTCGCCACGGTCTATAAAATTGCACTTATTAATCCATTGAGACCTCCTCAATCGCGTTGTGGCTCTTGGAGTAGTATAGGTACAATTTCAGTGAATAAGACCTCAGCCTGACCATCCCCTTAACTACCACAGGTGCCCAACAGTCTATTAATATCATTCAGACTAGAATTTGGACAGTTAATACACGAACTGCATTACGCTTAACACTGTAAGTGCCAAAGTGCTAGCCTATGTTCCCAGCTAATGTTATTGCAGTGCTCCTAAAGCTAATGAAATTTTACTACGACGCTTAGTTCACAACTTGCCTGCACTAAGAGGTAATTAAACTTTTGGGGATGAACGAGACTAAGTTGGCGTCATTGTGAACGTCCTATTCTATCTTTAATTTTGCATTACAGGTAAGATGTTTGTTCGTGTGCCTTTGCATATTATAGATAATAATATTATCATACGTTAAGATGTTGTCTCTTTCTGCCAATAGTTATAATTCATTAGTTTAAATAAAGTTATATTTGTTTGGTTGAGCGTGATAATCTCAGGAACTACTTGTTCGAATTACAAATACTCTTTTAGTGTTAGATAGCCCATTTTTCGAGAAAGGCTTAAGGCTTTATAACATCACGCTTCGATAAATAGGAGCGGATCATTCATGAAAAATGTGACGCAGAACAAGTTGCGCAGGGCAGCTAGTTTATGAAATCGACGAAGAAAGTTTGTTTCTGTGTATTCTGTGTTTTGTTTTTGTATTTTGTACAACCTTCATAAGCATCATACTAATTTAGTTATTATTAGAACAGCAAACAATAATTTAACTTTTTAATAGCACTTCTGATTACCTGAAAGGTCATTACATCATCATTAAGTCGTAGTCGTTACAGCGTATTAATCCAACTTTTTGCATAAACATGTGGATTCTAAGTGGATGTTATGTGGCACCGAAGCACCTATTATAACACACTAGCTGACCCGCGTAACTTCGCCTGCGTAACAATTTCCATTAATGCTCCGCTCATATTTGTCTTGATGATATATAGCCTATAGCCTTTCTCGATAAATGGGCTATCTAACACGGAATTTTTTTTTTCAAATCGGACCAGTAGTTTCTGAGATTCGCGCGTTCAAGCAAACAAACAACCTCGTCAGCTTTATAATATTAGTATAGATTCGACCGAAAATAGCAACATTACATAATGTTCTTCCCTAAGGAGTAGGACATAATATTTTACAGTCGCACGGGTAATCTACCAATATTTAAGGTTAAGGAAAGCTTAGCAAGGTTTCTTCGTGGGTGGGTTACCATTATTATGATTCTGAGCTTCCTTTGTGCCTCGGTAGCACATAAAGTCTATGGTCCCGGCTGTCATTTGCAGATCTTTGACACTCGTTACGGATAGAGAGAAGAGAAGATAGAGAAGCTAGAGGTCTATCTCCATGACCTGCTATGACCTAGGAATCGATCTCAAAACCCAAATTTATTCTTATGGGTCAAACCCATTTTCTTTTTACCCGACTGCCAAGGAAAGGTTGTGATTTTCTCGCGTATCTTGTATGTATGTATGTTTGTTTGTTAACTTCTTTACTACTTCGTATCTTCCAAACGACTAGATGGATTACCATTAAGGTGTCGTTAAATTTGTCGCATAACCCAAGTGTCCTTAGATAAGTGTTTAAAAATATGACGGATTTTTGACGCTTTTGTAAGTCATTCTGTTTTTTGATCAAACCAAGTTATTTTTTTAAACTTTATGCACAATAGTGGTACATGGGCGTTCTTTATGTAACAAGGCATTCTCTACCAGTTAACTTTTGGGATAAAAAGGAAAGGAGGGGTACGGTATAAAAATCAAGGAAATTAAATGGAGATTTCAAAAATGTAGATAAAGCATAAGGAAAATTGTCACGGCCCATACAAAATCAACCTAACTCCGACATAAATTACTTATGGCCTAGTTTGTTTGCCTCTGAAATTTGAGAGAAATAAGTTTTTTTTCCAATGCTTTATCTAAAATTTAATTATATGGTTTAGACCATATGATTTTATTATAAATAGTGTTCATTATAGTGTTCGTTCAGTTGAAGAAAAGAAAATCTATTTTTCATACACTTTCACTAGCATAGCCATCGGATTCTGTGTCTGGAACGAACATTCTTCTTTAAGGAAATCATTTTCACGCACTAAAGTTGGTTTCGGTCTTTTTAATGCATTGACTTTTTTGGAGTCAGGTTTTTTGATTTTTTTAATCATATACTCGTTTCTTTTATCTTCATTTACTCTGCCTACTCTAGTTTTATAAAAGTCGTATATAGGTGAAATTTGGCATGTAAGTTCTTTGAAGAGTATTGGGGAGCATTAAGGCGGGGTTGCAGTACTTTTTAAGATTTTTGAACGTCTGAAAATCTAATTAATTATGAGTTTTTTAATAAATAAAAATCATTACATCAAAATTGAACATACCCTCAAGTAAATCGTAAAGATAGAAACGCGATTTAGAATGATTCGCTCGATACTTTTTTTTATCAAACATGACACTAAATTACAATTTACAACGTGTACTGCTACGAGATTTTATCACGAATATATATATAAATAGATAGAGCTTTTTATTTTGAAGTAAATGTTGAAACCAATTTGTATAATTTCTTTATCAGTTTTCGCCCAGAAGAAGAAACAATCAAAATTTAGGCATTATTTCGCTCGCCGGACAGTCGCTGTTGTTCGTCAAAACACACAGTACTGCAACTTCGCCTTAAGAGGATTTCGTTTTCGAGGTTAAACGGCACCTACATGCGCGTATGAAGTTGCGTGTAAAAGCTAGTGTGACATAAGTTACCTGTATTAGTGCCTCCCGTAAATATCCAGGCTCCAGTGGTCTTCGCGGCTTTCAGCAAACCTTTCCTTAGCACCTTCTTAAGCTTAGGCTGCAGGTCGAAGTTAGCCTTGCCTCCCTGGATGGTGATGAGGAGCTTCGGTCGGTCGAGGGCCCATTCTCTGGTCAGCAGTTGGACTATCAGCTCGGGACGGGTGTCGTGGGAGAGGCGGACATACTGGGGAAAAAATAGTTGGTAAATATGCAGTCTTTTTCTAAACGGTAGTTTTTTAATTTATTTTTTTAATATAAAAATCAATGTTCTTAAACTGGCGTTCTAAGCCAGGCCTTGTTAACCTAAAAGTACATTTTGATTTTTTCTGATGGTAAGCGATGATGTCCTTTTTTTTTAGGTATGGGAAATCATCAAATGACTTCCCCCGCTCTGGGCGGAGCGGGAGAGAGTGTCAGACTTCTACTGACTAAAACCCATCCATGTTCCTTCATGTGCCCTTTTTTTATTTTTTTTTTTTAAATAGGGATGGGAAATCATCCAATGACTCCTCCCGCTCTGGGTGTAGCGGGAGGGAGTGTCAGACTTCTACTGACTAAAACCCATCCATGTTCCTTCATTGCCCTTTGTGTTCCGGAGCCACGGTGTCTCTTGCGAATTATCCCGCGACTCCGGCAGGCGTCGGCCCTTTCGGGCCCCTCTGTGTTGCTGACTCTCTTTGAGGCGCGCTTGGAACACTAACGCGCCGTCGACACGGCCTGTCGTCACTAGACGGACGGCGAGCCACCCATAGCTCTCCGTCCACAAGCCCGCGCCTACGGTGGCCGGAGGTCACCAGGTGGCCCCCGACGCCCGCGGCGTCTACCACGGCGGCTGGGACGAGAGGGTCTCCTCTCCCGTTCCTTCATGTGCCCTTAGTGTTCCGGAGCCACGGTATCTCTTTCGAATAAGTAGTCCCGCGAGCGATGATGTCCTTATATATACAATTTTACATTAATATTCATGAGTGTAATTGTACCGATACAAGCTGTTATTTTAAATTGCAGTGTACCAATTGAACTTCGATGGCTTCAATAAGGCACTATTTGCCATTGGAACACATTGGAATTTCTGAACACTTTTGTAAACAAAGTATAGACATGAGAAGCAACTGCCAAAGTGACATAACGTTGACCATGGTGCAAACAAACCATGCACAATAAGTCAGCAACTTCCAAAGAGATTTTATAAATTCAATGGAGAATATTGCGTTAATCTCTGCGTAGGGAACGCCACTAGCACAAACAGTAAACAAACCACCATGAAGCATCATGTAATATATATGCGTAAAGGTCTTTCAAAAGAAGTTGTGTATCAATAAATGTGGAGATCATGGGAGTCAATTTGTAAGTCTTATGGGGCATTCGACTTTTTTTTACGATTTCATTGTTGGTCCCATAATGAAAGATGTTGATAATAATGAGTACAATGAGCCTTTAAGAGGTATTGCGTTTATGCAGTTACACTTTGTATAATTATTATTGTAGGTTTATTATTAGGTATTATTTACCTGAGCTTTGGTTGGGTGCGGTCCGCCCTGGAACTCGACAGTTCCGTAGGCGTCGGTTGGGGCTGACTGCGTATGCCGAGCTGGTACCCATGCATCCCCAGGGTTGGCGGTCTGGGTGTTCGAACCATGAGCTGTCTTGCTAAGTCCGCACCAGCATCTGGAAACAAAGGAATTCTTTATTTCGTGCACGGCATATACCTCTAATTGTGGATTGAGAAATAATACAAAAGAAAATACCCGCTGAATTGAATAAACTCCAACTTTTTTAGGAGTCGGCTAATAACATCCAGGTCGTGGTTTAGAAACAAAAACTTACGAAGTTTAGGCAGGGTGTTTTTTAAAAAACAGTTTTTAAATATGTTGGTTTATGACCATTTTAAGGTAGGTTTTTGAAAAATTGCGGCAGACTGGTGGCTACTATGCCGCAATTTTTTATTCTCACTGTAAAATATGGCGATATAATGCGTTGTGTTGCGCTACGTGAACTATTGAAGGTTACCGTTATACTACACTATAGCTGTAATGAGTCATTCGATTTAGTTTTGTGTGATCGTTCATATAAAACATGAAACACATACGAAAGTGATGTAGAAAGATTGTGCCTTGCCCGAATGGTCCTGCGCTGCGTGTTATAGTAACATCCCCAGTGCCTAGTGGAAAATCGCAAAACACGATGAAGTTCTGGATTTTTCATAGATCAGTTTGGGTGATGTGAATCCATATCCAGCTGGGGCGAAGAAAGCTTCGTAAAACTTTGATTTGATCCCCTTTCGCATGCCCTCTTTATTAAATAACGCCATTAAGTAAGGGGCCGACTCGAATTTGAAATGTTTCAATTGCTGGTCTGAATGCTTCATTATTTGCCAATATTACACTTCGGACGGGAGCAAAACTTAAAATTGTCAATTTTGCGAGAAAAGTTACCAGCTTTGTAGGGCCATATCTTGGTCTCTTTAAGGTTCATAGAGCTATGATTGTTGAAAATTTAGGTGTCTTTATATCTACTACTAGCTGAGCCACGCAACTTCGTCTGCGTCACATTTTCCATGATTGCTACGCTCCTATTTGTCTTAGCGTGATGATATATAGCCTATAACCTTCCTCGATAAACGGGCTATCTAACACTGAAAGATTTTTCAAATCGTACCAGTACTTCCTGAGATTACCCCCTACATACAAACATACAAACTTACAAACAAATGTTACCTCTTTATAATATTAGTATAGATTTATATGTTAGTGCTTTATATAAATATTAGATGTTTTTTTGTCGAAAATGCACAATTTTTGACTTTTAGAGCAAATAGTGAAAACATTCCAGAAAATTTCGCCGATTATGGCATGGTGCGCAGCGAGCACAACTTTTTCAAAGATGTAAATTAGAATTCGCGCTACTCTATCTGGTCCATACAACATACTAAAAAACTAGAAATACGTTCATCTTTGCGATTTTAGCCTTTTTTAGCATCGATTTCTATTTGGCATATATACGGCCACTTGTAAACAAACGTCTTTTTTATCTAGTTACATGCTTTGTATTCTAACCCAAGTTCTAACCATAGTATTTCGTTATAACTTTTTCCAAAATGCTTGGCATTAAAACTTCTTTCTGTCATCGTTACATCACTTCTGTCTTCTGACACATTATAAAAGAATAAATGTAAAACAAGTGAGAATGAGAATTTGGCTGTGACTTTTTGACAAGAACATTTGTATCATTTTTTATGTGAAGTTTTATTTTAAAAATACAAAATTACCAGTTTTTTCTGGAAGCTATTGGCAATGGAAGAAGAAACTACGAAGGAAGACATACAGCCTTCCACAAGTAAAAAAGATAGTCAGAAGACGAATTCTCGAAATGACTTATATGACGAAAGGGGTCACGATGAGGGCGCAACGAATAGTGAAACTTCGGTGTCTGCCACGTACTCCGCGAGGAGTCGGGTAGACATGGTAGACGCCCGGCCAGAACCACCCAAACCGAATCTTGGTAAAAGGGAAACCAAGGTACCAGAGAGGAAAAAGAGGGGGAGAAAAGGAGGCAGAGTCGAAAAGAGACGACGATCTTATAATCGCCGCCAATTTAGAAGAGCCCCCATGCGGAGGAAGCCAACGGTACGGCATGCCAGAGCAGAGCAGAGGAGAATGCGCGAGCACTCAGTTTCTACGATATTCACCAGGCTGTCGTCACGCAGCGGCTCCAGATCCCCTGGCTGCGTGCACTGCGGACACCGCTGCTGTCGCAGAAGGTAGATGAAATTGTTTTGAAATGTAAATTGGACTTTTAATTGATTTGAGAATAAACCTTTTTCTTTGTATTTTTGTGTTTGATTTGAACACCCTGAGTTAGAACGAAGCGGTTTGTCGTCAGATACAAATACAAAATCAGATACGTATATAC
The DNA here is from genome assembly GCA_963859965.1 of Ceramica pisi. NCBI lineage: Eukaryota > Metazoa > Arthropoda > Insecta > Lepidoptera > Noctuidae > Ceramica > Ceramica pisi. The sequence continues at coordinate 17,377,912 of OY982543.1, forward strand.
GAGGAAGAGATGCACAGGCAGAAGATACAGAATACGCAGAAGAATGCCCAAAAAGAAGATTGTGGGAGCTAGAAAGCTCAAAAAAAGTCCTAGGATAAAATTCTTCACACGCCCATTTACAGGTTAGGATGCTTATAAAGACATTACGAATGGCCTGCAACTAAAATGAGTCGTTAACAAGCTCGCTACAGAAATTGTTCATCAGGGTTCCATCCAAATCTTACCCGCCTGTCAAAATAGCGTTTGAGCCCGTTTGAGTGAGTGCTCATTTGCATCAAGTTTGATGGTCCTTTGTTCTCGTTGTTTACTCGCTGGCGCCAAGTGGTATCAGTTTGACGATATGGAAGCTCAAACAAACTGCATGTTGTAGTATTAATCTCGTGTTATGGCTGAGAAAACCCATAATGTGAGTCTTTGTGGCGCATTGTGCACCAAAAGGATTGATGGGGTGTTGAACTGTGTGAGGAGGACATAACATGTAATACTGTTGGTTTGTTAATTACTTGACTGCTTTTTTACATACTTTGTTTACAGAAATACATATTTGTATAGGTAAGTAACAAGGCCCAGTAAAGGGCTCTTTATACTAAAAATTAAATTAAATAATAATAACCCGATCGTTCTAAACTTTGTATAAACGTTCTAATTTTGAATCCAAAAAACAAAGGTCATTTTACATCATAATGCTAATATTTGCAGCTTTTTCAAAGCTGGTTCAGACTGGCTCTCGAAGCCACATGCTGTCGCCTCTGTTTATAAACACAAACTCAACTCCGGAAGCGGAAGTGATCCTGCCGCCTCAAACGTGCTGTGAAGTAAGTCATGCCCGTTTTATTACATTACAATATTTTTTTGGCACTAAGTACCTAAGTACTTAAGTAAACTGTTCATAGACACACTAAGCCTACACACGCACCAACGGTCAGCCGCGGGGGCGATCAACCGCGCGGTTCCGGTTTAATATGCAACCGCTTGTCATTTAATGGCGGTCCAGAGCGTACAATCACTAGCGGTTGTATTTAAAAACTGGTAAGCGGCCAGCCGCGCGGTCAACCGCTAGGCTGTTCAACCGCTAGTGCGTAGGAGGGCTAACTATCGTATCTATTATCTTCAACCTAGGAGTCTTTAAGGCCGTACCCTGAGCAAATAACCTTGAGCATTTTTTTCCCTCAATAACAGCGCAAGAGATACAATAGCGAATACGCTCAGAATGTTGAATAAAATCGTTATAAAATCTGATTTTTGTCATTTGAAAAAAATACTTCTACCAAAATGTTCATAATTAAATTGCCTATCCAATAGTGTAAGTACAAAATCAAAATAATCGTTAGTTTTCGAGAAGATGCATTTTTTCAGTATTTTTTTCTCATTTCTGTGGTTTCGTTGTGAGGAGATTACTTAAACATTATACTTGGTAATAAAAAATAAAATCTACCATTTTGAAGCCAAGATTATGTAGAAATTTAATGTATTTTTTATTAGTTTGTATTTCTTTTGGATAAAGAGTAGATAGCTCCAAAAAACTGCACAAAAAACGGCTAGCGCTGCGTTTTGCTCGGGGACGCGCCTTAAGTCAAGAGTGTAGGGTACTTCTAGGCAAGCGTGCTCCATCTTAGACCGCATCATCGTTTACCATCAGGTACGTGCCTATCAAAGTAAAAAAAAAAAAAAACTATTCTAATATTGTTAAGCTGAAGAGTTTGTTTGTTTGGTTGAATGCGCTAATCTCAAGAACGATTCGAATTACAATTTTTCAAGGACGGCTATAGGCTATATAACATCACGCTTAGACCAATAGCAGCGGAGCATTAATGAAAAATGTGATGCGGACGTAGTTACGCGGGCCAGTTAGTTTTTGAAATACTAGCTGACCCATGCCCACTTCGATTGGCGGTATATTTCGGGTTAAAGCCTACTAGCTGACCCACGCAACTTCGTCTGCGTCACATTTTCCATTAATGCTCGGCTCCTTTTACTCTTAGCGTGATGTTAAATAGCCTATATCCTTCCACGATACATGGGCTATCTAATACTGAAAGATTTTTTCAAATTGGACCAGTCGTTCCTGAGATTACCCCCTACATACAAACTTACAAAAAAATGTTACCTCTTTATAATATTAGTATAGTTAGTATAGATGACACTCACAAATTACGTGACTTTCTATTGGTGAAGAATGTTCAAAATCGGTTCACTAAATCCAGAGATTACCTCTACAACTTCACAACCTCACTTTACCTCTTTATAATATTACTAGCTGACCCGCGCAACTTCGTCTGCGCCACATTTTCCATTATTTCTCCGCTCCTATTTGTTTTAGCGTGATGATATACAGCCTATAGCATTCCTCGATAAATGGGCCATCTAACACTGAAAGAATTTTTCAAATCGGACCAGTATTTCCTGAGATTACCCCCTACATACAAACTTACAAACAAATGTTACCTCTTTATAATATTAGTATAGATTAAGAATCAATTAGTATGTTCATTTGATATTTAACCTCGAGTTAAAAGAGTACTCTGGTTTGTGCAGCAGCAAATAAAAGGAAAAAATGCTCATTGTAATATGTACTCCAGTTTACTCCAGTTTAAAATGCCTTGCTTTCAGGTAACACCGGAGATGATCTTCGAGTCCCTGTGTGTCCTCAACCTATGGAAGCAAGAGGTCCAGACCGCTATCATCTTGAAATATATTATGGTTTGTTAATTTTATTTGTAACCGTGTCAAGTTAGGTCTCATAACTATTTTATTTATTTAAACCCGTCTAATGTTGGACATAGGCCCAACATTAGACGTATTTCGAAAATAATGAAAAAATTAATAATATTATATAGATGATCTGTGCATACAACCATATATGAGCAGCATTTGAGCGAATTTAGTTTCTGATCACGGAACAAATAATGTACTTAATTGTTGGCAGCAAACGTCGCGCCATGTTTCAACATTGAAATGCCGGTTCTGATCTAAATTTTTTAGGAAAAAAGGGTTAATAGCGAGTTGGACTCGCGCATCGATGGTTCCGAACCAACATACAAAAATGTTTTTAAACTCTCATCGGCGAGGCCGTTTTTTATTCGTCAGAGAATTGTGAACACTGCGGTGTACATTGCAGTTTTAAACCAGCGACATCTCTTGACTGCTAGCAGAACTAATTTTTTTTTTTTTATGAATATTGAAAAAGTGTGCCTTTTTGGAGGCATCGTTTTATTTTTCTGTTATCATTACATAAATTTCTATGAGAAGAATAATTTCAGTTTTTTCTGTATGCAAACTTCGGATATAATTATAATCAGTCGACATTTTTCGTCAAAATTCGAACACCTAAAAAAAAAAATGTTTGAGAATGGGCAAATAGCGCTCTTTCATATAAGACCCCACATGCCCTAGTACCCCACATATAATTTTTAAGAACCCCTTTCAGTCGCTGTTGCAATAAATACATTAATTTTTAATTCTTTCTTATTTGCAAAATAGTTGAGTAAACATCATCTTCAACTATTCCCAAGCATAGTAGTTCTTGAGATATCTAGCTGTGACTGTCGGATAGACTAAGTCACAACATAAGGATGCCTTTCTACCATTTTGCTACGGAACCCAAAAAAATCACTGATTTCTGACTGTCAGGAACAACTAAATAATAATTCAATGCATAGGTACATGTGGTGCCATATTAAAAAGGGAGTTTTCATTTTTGATTTCCACCTTTAAGATATAGGTACCTTCACATTTTCACGTATATAATAATTAAACTATTTTCCTTCTGCAACGACAGGGTTTTTAAGTTAATCTGGAATGTTGATTGAAATACCAACTGAAGCTGATAATGTTCTTAACTGATCAACGTCACGCACACAAAAATAAAGAAATACCAATTAAGAAAAATCCCATACATTTTATCTTTTAATATAACACTAGCTGACCCGCGCAACTTCGTTTGTGCCACATAATATATTTCATGAATGCTCCAGCACAACAGAATGATGTTATATATAGCTTATTAAAGCGTTCCTCGATAAATGGGCTTTCCAACATTAAAATAAATGTTTAATTTGAACCTTCGGTTCTGAATGTAGCGCATTCATTCAAACAAACAAACTCTTCAGCTTTGTAATTATAAGTATTGAAGTATAGATTAAAAGGTCATAATCAAAGAATATCTTAAACTCTATTGGGAACTAGAGTCAAATGTAGAAATTTCAAATTAAACGTCTTTCCTCAAAAGTAAAGCAAATACTATCTTTTGACGCTGCACTTCCAATCACGCGCTAATTGTCTCGGGACCTGACAGAGTCAGCAAATGAAACTGAACTCTAGAAACAAAACAAACCCCTCAAAGAAAACTGCACTTTGTATAAAAGACGAGAGAGTGGAAAGTAAATTGGAATGCTTGGAGTATCAATTAGGTTTGAGTGTCTTTCGTAGTTTCGCGGAATGAAAGATATCTGTATGATACGTTCTTGTGAAGTGAAATGCAGCTCTTCGCTGTGATTGGCTGAGATCAGGCGATCTGGTAGGTACTAATAGCACTACTTGCGCTATGGTAAGATGTGTTAGTAGAAATGAATGTTGGTATAGTAAATGATGTTAGTTAGTGAGTAAACAAAGTCGTAAAGGGTGAGATATGTGTTGTTTCTGTTGGAACCTAGAAGTCTGGCTTAGAAATGTGTCTTGAAGGAAAAATACACATTTATCAGTTCGACATATTTATAACTGGTACTTAATTCTTTTACTACGACATTAACATTATTTACTAATAGAATGTTTGCAAACAACGTAAGTTTATAATTAATTGGGTAAGAGTGATAGTAGTTTACAGAATTGGTCATATTTAAACTCATTTTTTTACTGTTGATAGGCACACGTTTGACCACTATCTCACCTGATGGTAAGCGATGATACGGTCTAAGATGGAGCACGCTTGCCTAGAAGTAACCTGGATGGCATTTATTGTATTCAAAAGTAAACCAGCGCAACTTCGTCTGCGTCACGTACCGTGTTTCGTTAATGGACCGCTGTTGGTTGTAGCGTGATTTTATATAGCCTTCCTCAAAATATGGGCTAGCCTGTTGGATAGCCCATATATTGAGGAAAATTAAAGAATTTTCCAATTCGAACCAGTAGTTTCTGATATTAACGTGTTCAACCAACCAATTAAAGAAACTCTTCAGCTTTATGTGATTGCGGTATTCTTCTTCAGAACATGTGCCACATGTTGAAGTGCCCCGAGTGCCCATTCACCTATACTTTGGACAATACATGTCAGACAATTGTAAACTTCATGTATGTGCAGATGTTGATGGCCATTCAATTTAAATACAATTTTGGGGGATTAAATGAATGCCACCGACGCTGCTATTAACTTAGCCACCTACTGGGCCTAAGAAGTAAACGAAAAGAAGAAGTTTTTAATAATCTTATAGGTACAATATAAAATTCTCGTGTCACAATGTTAGTTACCTTACTCCTCCGAAACGGCTGTACCGTTTTTTACCAAATTTTATTTGCAAATTCAATCAGTTTTTTAGTTAAATTTAATTCAGTCTGACAATCGGCTACTATCTATTTTCATACCCCTAAGTGATAAGGGTTGTCCAACCCTAACATTTTTTTTTAATTTTTTTGACAATTTTAATTTTTTTATAATGTGACATTAAAAAATACATACAACCCTAAATTTTCAACCTTCTTCATTCATCCCCTATTTTTTAAAAGCGATATTATTAATGAATAATGTGACGCTGACGAAGTTGCGTGGGTCTGCTAGTAATGTAGATAAAGACGTTTACGGCCTACATATCTTATTCCAATGAATACCAGCAATGACTCCGAATGACCTTTTAACACAGTTTTACTTATGTGATCACTGATCAATTAACTTATTCATTAAAAGCTACAAAATCATACACAAAGTTATAACGTAAGTATTCAAGATACAAAGTTATCTACGTAAAATCGTCTTACAAAAGCATTAATCTTACAAACGAAACCCAAGTCGATTACAAATAAAACTAACACCGAACATTTGTTATTGAATTCAAACGAATCTATTTCAAACTTCCTAACCGTTTGATACTCGGCGAATACTTGAGAAATGTTAATTAAATAATCTTTGCGATACAGAGAAGTTTTGGCGTTTGCTAATTGGAGGCAATACTATTGAAATTAACGAGATTTAGAGGGGACCGAGTTTTCGAAGTTGGTGCCCGCGTGAATAAGATTAGTGTGTGCTGATAGGGTTTCATGAGTTAATAGCTATTGCCCGCGGCTTCGTACGCGCGTATCGCACTTTTTCCCATAGAAATTTTAAGAAATCTTCTCTTATTGCTCTCCTAAACTCCCCAAGAAAACATGTCAAATTCAGCTCTCTACGATCAGTAGTTTTGGCTGTGTGTTGTCTGTTAGTCACTCACGCAGTAACGGAAGAATTTTATATATAGGACTAGCTGACCCCCGCGACTTCGCTTCCGTCAACTGCATTTTTTTTGTTGCTTTTAAACCTTCCTTGTATTCTGGCGTACTAAACAAAAAAAGAATTACCGAAATCGGCCCAGCCGTTCTCGAGTTTTAGCGAGACTAACGAACAGCAATTCATTTTTATATATAAGAAGACTAGCTGTCCCCAGCGGCTTCGCTCCCGTCAACTACCCATTTTATTTTTTGCTTTACACCTTCCCTGTATTCTGGCGAACAAATAAAAAAAAAGAATGACCGAAATCGGCTTAGCCGTTCTCGAGTTTTAGCGAGACTAACGTAACGTATATGTAAGATTAGCTGCCGACCGCATTACTAAGAAAAAGGATCTGCACAAACAGACAGAGAGACAGACAACAAAGTGAACCTGTGAGGTTCCGGTTTTGCTGCTGATAGAGCCATCCTCTATCCTCCAGTATCCGGACTTTCCATGCTGACTTATCTCAATGAACCACCTCACCTTTCAAAAGCGGTATAGATACAAAATGTAACGTGCTCTATGCATGCATGATTGGAACTTTTAATATCAACATGTTACTGCTATCCATGAATTTGAACGGAACATGCATTTCCATGATATCTGACTGCAATATGCTGGCGTATTGTTAACGTGTGGCAAGTGTGTTGTAGGAATCTAATATAGGTCAAACGTGCAACGTAACGTTATATAGTATTTTAGTTGCGTTGCTCGAGAAAATGTAAATATACTAAAATTATAAAGCTGAAGAGTTTGTTTGTTTGGTTGAACGCGCTAATCTCAAGAAATTTAATAAGGCTATGAAGGCTAGAAAGGCATATTAAGAGCGTGTATTCCGTCCACTAGCGCCGCCAATCGTTTTTTATTATTTGTGGTAAATTTAAGACACGTAGATAAAAAACTGCTCTGTAGTGCACTGAAGAAATGTATTTATTATGTTTTGAGAGTTATGTTTTGTACTTTAGAACATAAATAGTTGCCAAAGTCGATATTTTTGCTAAAAGTGGCCACTTTTAGCAATAATTGCCGTTTTGGCTATTTAGCCATGAGTTATGTATTAAAAATAGCTGTCAAAAAATAATAAATACATTTCTTTAGTGCACTACAGAACTGTTTTTTATCTACGTGTCTTAAATTTACCACAATTAATAAAAAACGATTGGCGGCGCTAGTGGACGGAATACACGCTCTTAATATCACGCTATGACCAGTAGGAGCGGACCATTAATGAAAAATGTGACGCAGACACATGTACCTATTGGGTTTGCTCTTGACTCTAGTCTTGGTCAGAGATACAGAGACAAAGTCTACGATGGAGCGAGCTTACCCAGAAGTAGCCTGTTCACTCTAACTTTGAAAAGATTAGGGTTGTAAGCGTTCGGAAACACGTTAGTTTGAAATAATGGGGGGCCGAGTCACCCGCGTCCGTATTTCCCATTCCCAGCTACAAACGTTCCACGAGGCTGTAACAGAGGTATTCCCGGAGTAATTACTTGCCTGGACTTATTAAGAACGTTTTAATTGCCTCATAATCTTATAAATTCTTCATGTCATAGTTAAATGCTAGGAATTTTATGGAAATGTGCATTTTATGAGAGATCTCCGCTTGTAAATTAAACTTGTTCGTAATTGAATATTATGGGGGCCAAGTCACCCGCGTCCGTAGGAGAATACCCTTCAGCGAATCCCTACACGTGGTCCCCGGGTGGTAATAAACAGGTGACACTAACCGCCTCCGTGGTCTAGTGGTTATACCACCTGATTCAGACCCAGAGGTCCCGGGTTCGATTCCCAGCGGGGTAAATTTTTTGTTTGGTTTGGTTGGTGGTAGGACTTGTTCTAAGTCTGCCTGGCAAGCTACCACCATCATGTCTAAGTTTGTCGCCATAACAACAATGTTAACAGCATTGCTGTGTTCCGGCAGTTAGAGGTATGATAGCCAGTTCCTCTGTGTAAGAGGATTCCGGGTGAAACTCGCTTCCATCTTCGGCCTAATCATCACTTTCCATCAGGTGAGATTTGGGCCAAGAGTTCCCCGTTTTGCATAAAAAAAAAAAAAAAATGGCAGATAACAGATTTGTACGAAAAGAGGGCTTTTCCTAACTGTGTAGCATGAAGAGTTAGTAACATTAGATTTGAAATAAACTACAACCTACACTTTTTAATAAATAAATTAATATGAGCTTTGCACAATGATTGATATCTTTGTGTACGAGAGCAGTTTCAAGGATGTTTTTTACCCTAAACGGTCTATTTTAAAGACGCGAGAGGAGTGCGAAACGATTTAAAAAGAGTATCGAATAACGACCCATCTAAACAATAGTTCGTATAACAAACTATGCACAACTTTTTAACTTGGTTAGACTTGCTCTTATAAAAGCAAAACCTCCTTTCTTTACTGACCTATCTACACAATTTCCGTCTGCCTCTGCGAATAAGGAAGCGCACAGAAAAATCCGACGAGAAATAATAAATTCCGTCTAATTAAAATATTCCTTTCCGGAAGAAAACTCTACTTTTGTTCGCCATTGGGGCGCCTACATTAAATTTTAAAGTTCCCGACTTTTGCCAAGACTTTAGAACCACACAGGACAGAAGTGCGGCTCTGCTAAGATAGGCAAATACAGCTTGACAAAGTGGAAATTTACAGAACCGGCTGATGATGAGTAAGGTATCCCAGTTCAGAACACAAATCACATGCTTAAGTGCCCTAGTAGCTATACTCCTACACTTTTGAGGATTGAACTCCCATTAACTGACGCCCCCAATTATCTAAAGTTTACCCACTGACTGAATAAAACAAGGAGATGAACGAATCAAAACAGGCACATGTACACATCGACGTGCACGAGTGGCGATCTCAAATAAATGCCGTTCGAGAGTGCGCTTGAACTCGCTGTACCTGAAGCTTGTCTATGTGTGCGTGCGTTTTCGCTGGTTGTACAGAGAAGACCTTCTGTGTCTTTTCAATTATGTTACTTCGAGGGGGTAAAGTAACACAGGGGGAAGGGTTATACATGGAGGTGGCACAAAGAGCCACTTGAGTGCCAAGCTCGTATTTTCGGAGCATTCGCGCGCTGAAAACAGAAATGTTCGGCCATTTTAGATGAATTTGAATTCTGTTCGGGTGTTTGATGGGGTATAGTTAGATAAATAGATCGACCGCTATGTTATTTTTGAGGATACCTTTGTAGAACCTAACTATTACCTGGTAATACGCCAAGGATTGGAAGTGCCATTTTTTTAAAACAAACCATTCCGAAGTTTATATAGAAAAAATTGGTGAAAATTGACAACCATATCTCCGAAACTACAGAATCTAAAATTTAAAAAAAAAGATACAGATCTTTGCCTATTTGTTCAGGAAAACTTATAAGAAGTCTTATCTAAAGATTATAGTGAAAAATTTTAGTGTCTTTGCAACAGATAGCTTATCTGTATATTTGCACCAAGTGTCCATTTACCCATTTAGTGTCCAGACTTTCTCTATCCATTCCAGGTTGCCTGGAAGAGATCGTGAAATGCGATAAGGCCGCCAATTGTATGTTTCATTAATTTAAGGTTTCTTTTATATATTTTTCATTTGATGTACAATAAAGTACCTATATAAAAAAAAAAACTAGTAGGTATCGTAAAGACAATATACCATATTGGTCTCAACTACTACAATTTTTATTTTCTTTTTTTTAGAGAAATTATCCAGTGAATAATGAAGAGAATGCGTTGATGGAAGAATTACAAGAAAAATTAAGAATCGCTTCTATTGTTGGTAAGATAGAACAACACTTTCATAGCTTGTAAGTGATCGTTGACGTTTGTTTTTTTTTTATCTGGTATGTGATTGCTACCGTATCTAATAGTACATTGTTATCCAAGGATGAAAGTAACTAATTTAGTCCCGAGAAGGCGCTAATAATTCGAGGGACTAAATAAGTCACTCACCCGAGGTGACCACTGTGCTTTACAATACAAGGAAAGTAAAAATAACATACGGATCTGAATTTGATGAACTCATCGTGTTAATACAAATCTCTGCTATGCGAAAGTATGAACAAAGCTCGAAAAAAAGCTATTCAGCCATAACATTTTCATCATTGTGTTTTTAATGATTTGACGGCTGTCAGTTGAAAACGATTCTCCTTATGGATGCAAAGTAACACTTTCAACCCGCTCCTCAGGCAACTTCAGGCCTACTTTCCGAGTATGAATTAAGAAATAAATTTTCCGTGATAGACATTCCGTTTTGAGTATAGCTGCATAGTCATAGTGAAATTCAGAAATAGTTTTATTTTATGTTTACTTTAAGATACAGGTAATTACAATATTATCATACAAAATGGCAATGCTGCCAGCCTTTTGGGTACATTCGTAGTGGCCAGCGATGCGAAGGAATTTTTCGACGCCATCTTTTAGTTTTAGTTAATTAAGAGATTTTTATTTAAGATTAAATAAAGAAATAATTACTTGAAAATTAAATTTCTTCAATCAACTAATTAATAGACAATAATTTGCAAGCTCTACTCAACTCAGAGTAACTTCAAATGGCTGCCTATTGAAATCGTATCTTCTAAAACATTGGATGTTTCCAAGTAACTGCACAATTTAGGGTCCCAAATGAAATAACACAACTTTTCAGATTAGATGGCTCTTAAGGGAACGCAGTGACAACCAAGGAGGGGGAGAGTTAACACCCCTAATTTTCTAACCTGTTGATTTCCGGACTTTTTCCGGTTAATTTATCTTTGTAATACGCCTACTTATTGCGGCCTGTGGGTGTTCAGATACGCCTCCGACCCATTTGAAAAAAGAAAACTTTTGCAAATCGTCTTATTTTTCTACAAATGTCTGTGTTTCTTTTTAATTAAATTTGTTACAAATCTCTTTACCTCCCACAGATTAAAGATAAAAGAGATTTATCAGATTTTATTTATAATTTCAGAAGAATAAGGCTATATAGCTTTCAACTTGTCTTAAGTTTTTATAAATCTATCTGCCACAGAAGCTGGGTGTTCCCCCTTTTGTTTATGTTAATAGATTTTGGTTTTCTATTTTATCTTTCCAAGCGAGGAGAGAATCTTTGTTAATCTGGTTCATGAACATACAAAAAATATCAAATCTTCATCGTAAACATATTCCACAAAACTGGCTGCTTCTTCGAATTAGAGTAGTCGCAAGTGTTAGAAGTGTAGATTCAATTCCCGAGTCGGACAAAGTGTTATTGGGATTTTTCATCTAAAATTTCTCAAAAGTAGCCCGTAGTCTGAATTTATGCACAATTATAGGTAATAAGCTTCCTCCCCCCCTTAAACTGTTAATAAAACTGGCGAACGCATTATGCGTACAGCTAAGGATTTGAATTCCTTTCCGGAGTCTATATTTCCTGATAGCTCAACCTGAAAGTATTTAAGTCAAGAGTAGCACTTACCTAGAAGTGACCTTACACTTCTAGGAAAGCGAACTCTATTGTCGAACACGTCATTGCTGTCATCGCTTCTAATGCAAGCCTTTTTTTAATGTTGATAGGCACTCGTTTGACCTCCATCTCACCTGATGGTAAGCGATAATGCGGTCTAAGATGGAGCACGCTTGCCTTGAAATAACCTATTTGCTCTTGACTTAAAGACTCCTAGGTTATAGCTATAAGGAAACAGACTCCGGCAGGGAATTCCACCCTTTTCCGTGCGCACTATGAATGTGTTCCCAAAACGTTTTGTGCGTGTGGGTGGGATGTCCGCCATGTACCGGTAGCGCATCGCCGTTCGTCTTGTGGTCCGATGATGAAACAGGCTTGGCGGAATTATATTATTCAATTCCGTCGCATATTCCCCAAACCGTAACTGTAGAAAGCCGACAGGCTAGCAACTCCGCGGCGTCGATGCTTCGACTCGACGAGCCTATCAATAATTAAAATTAAAAATGTGGTTGTTCTCGCGTTATCGATCAGATAAAGGTGAGATATGTTGTGTGTTATGTGCCACCCAAAATTAGTTGTTTAGTATTCCGTTTACTAGATACGCAAATAAACTAAATCGACCACGATTCGTTGGGGTGGTAACGAGCATGATTGGATTCGGTCAAACGTGGCGGTTGCCGCAGTTCCGCGCTACGAATTTATGTGGTCATCCAATACTTTTTTTTTGGGAATTTCTGATATTCCGAGGTTCTTTAGTACGCGATGATTACGATGAAATGTACCCCAAACCATGTCTAGTTTCAATAAAATCATTTAAGGGTTATTTAATTTTGATGCATTCGAAGATGTGATTGGCAAAAAGCATAGAGCCGATCGATGTAGTAGTAACGCTTTGAGGGAGGTTTTTAAGTGAAGCAGTTTGGAGATGATACTGACATATAATCTATACTAATATTATAAAGCTGAAGAGTTTGTTTGTTTGCTCGAACGTGCTAATCTCAGGAAGTACTGGTCTGATTTGAAAAATTCTTTCAGTGTTTGACAGCTCATTTATCCAAGAAGAAACTTCGTCTGCGTCACATTTTCCATTAGCCTATATGTATATAGATATAGGCTAATAGGCTAATGGAAAATGTGACGCAGACGAAGTTGCGTGGGTCAGCTATTGATAAATAATTGGTGTTCGAGGAAGAAGTTTCTAGTTTCGATGTCGATCGCCCAATGTTTAGTATTAGATATGTCACCGGAAAATGGCAAAAACCGTAAATTTGTAACATATCGCGTGAAATTGTAAACTGTTTTTTTTTTTTTTCTAAATAAGTCACGAATATATTGGAAACTATTGAATTTGGATGGGACATATTGTACGCAAAACGATTGTTTTCATAAAATATCGATAAATTATAATCTAATCAAGATTAATTCAGTCTTACGGAGTCTGCCATTTTCGGTGTTAGATGCCTTTGTTTGCGTGTACCCTAACCAACTGGACTGATCTTTTCTTACCTATGGTAGGTTACCATGAGTTACCTAAATATTTTCGTTATATGGAAGCTTCCTCTAAACAAATGCCTTCTTTATAATTTAGAAAATTTGAAGAAAAAAAGAAAGAAAAAGTGTTTATTTGCGGCCAGTATGTAGTTATGTACCAGTACCTAATGTCACAATGTGAATATTGTTTCATTCTGCTCAGGGATCATAGTACAATCAAGCGAGGACGCCTGGTCCCTGGCTGGTGAACTGGAACAACGCAAGCTGTCTGCTAACCACGTGACACTCTTCTGGAAAGTTTACGCTGACACCCTCAACGCTATACCCAGGAGGGAAGCGGTAAGGTTTTCTGTAAACGATCACTGGCCCAGTGCCGTTTGCCCTGAATTTTGCTCGCGCAGTTGAGCCTGTAGTTTTAAAGGCGACTTTACCTTCAAATATCGTCACATTTAAGGGCACTATGATACAATTTTTTGTATTTGTTGAAGTGCATGTTAGATCGAGCGTCGTAACTATGAAAAAAAAAATGGTGGTGGGGGCGCTATGCCAGCTGCCTTAGAAAAAAGTTCGAACTCCTTTGTCCCTTGTTCATAATTCATTCCAGCCTGTCCGTACGTAGCTGTTGTCCTTCCCCTAGTGATGCCCCAAGCCGAGATTCGTTGCCCAGAGGGAGTACCTTTGGTTTCTATTGCTTATTTATTTATTTATTTTTTTATTATTATATTTGCAAAACATAGGTACAATAATAGGTTCTTATTCTAATGTCAGGATCGCTATGTTTAACCTAAAAGGCGTACAAATTTTAGACACATTAAATTATTACTAAAATTAAAATACATAATATTAAAACTATTACATATAATTGAGTTTAAACAAATCGGACATATGACCCACACAAACAAAAACCCAATTATTATTTTTTTAAATCGTCCGATAAAAATTCACCAATGGAATAGTATGCCTTGAATTGCCTTGTTAACCATAAAATCTGTAAGCATTCTTTTAAATTTGACAATAACCTTCTCAGCTCTTATAGTCATGGGTATCTTAGTAAAAATTTTTGGAGCCATTCCCAGAAAGCTTTTTGCGTATAATGCAGTTTTGTGAGGCATCACGTGAATTATATCCCGGTGACGTTTACTAGTCAAGGTTTCAAATAAATTGAAGTGTTTTTTAATAAACATTGCTACTTCAAATGCGTACAGACACGGAAAAGTCATTATTTTTAGCTCAATAAAATGAGGTCTACAACCATCAGTAGCTTTTATTTGGCACACTGCTCTTAAACACTTTTTTTGTGCCTTAAATACTAGCTCCCTAGCAGAAGAATTTCCCCAAAAAATTATGCCATAACGCAATGTAGAAGTTACATATGCATGAAATGAAGTTAGTACGGTTTCGCGGCTTGCTATTTTATTAAGATTATGTAGAGCGTACTGGAACTGATTTAGTTTTTTTATAACATGTTCAATATGTTTACTCCATTTCATATTCTCGTCTATATAGAGTCCCAAGAACTTTGTGTGCTTTGTTTCTTCTATAGTTTTGTCAGCGTATTTAATACTAAGTTTATCTTAGTTTCCAGTTTCTTGTAACTGGCTCCATTTTATTCAGGCAACTACAGGCAAGTCCGGTTGAGAAGACACCACTATCACGGTTTAACCTGCTAGAGCGCCACTCATATTTAAAGACCCGGAGTGCGGTGTATAAGTCTCAGTAATAAACTCCTTTAAGTCAGCATTTTCACCCCCCGGCGACTTAATCTGTGTTCGGGAAGATTCTCACTTCAAAATCATCATCATCTTCCTGTCCTTATCTCTACCCCCCGGCGACTTAATCTGTGTTCGGGAAGTTTCTCACTTCAAAATCATCATCATCTTCCTCTACCTCCCGGCGACTTAATCTGTGTTCGGGAAGTTTCTCACTTCAAAATCATCATCATCTTCCTCTACCCCCCGGCGACTTAATCTGTGTTCGGGAAGTTTCTCACTTCAAAATCATCATCATCTTCCTCTACCCCCCGGCGACTTAATCTGTGTTCGGGAAGTTTCTCACTTCAAAATCATCATCATCTTCCTCTACCCCCTGGCGACTTAATCTGTGTTCGGGAAGTTTCTCACTTCAAAATCATCATCATCTTCCTCTACCCCCCGGCGACTTAATCTGTGTTCGGGAAGTTTCTCACTTCAAAATCATCATCATCTTCCTCTACCCCCCGGCGACTTAATCTGTGTTCGGGAAGTTTCTCACTTCAAAATCATCATTATCTTCCTGGCCTTATCTCTACCCCCCGGCGACTTAATCTGTGTTCGGGAAGTTTCTCACTTCAAAATCATCATCATATTACTGTCCTTATCTCATGTTACTGGGGATCGGTGCAACATGGTTTTTTCTCGCTTTCTGTCGTATCAGCCGTGACGCTATCACTAAATCCCTTTTCTTTCATATCACTCCCATCCATCTTTTTTTTGGCTTCTCTCTTCCTATACATCCATCCACATTTATATTCACAAGTCTTTAAGTTATATATGTTTCATTTCTCTTCTTCACATGACCATACCAAAGCAAACGGCTACCTTTCAACTTTGCCGTCACTGAATAGAGAATATTAAACATACTTCAAAAAGCTTATATAATATGTTTTAATTTCAGAAAGTACAACAAGACAGATCAGAACAGCCGTCGGACCAAAGAAGAGGGGCTGATTTCAGTGATGACCTCATTTAAGGGCACGTTACATACCTGCATAAAAAAAAACCATTGCCAAGGTCTTTACAGATAACATTTGGATTAAAAATAAAACTCAGTAATGCCTATATTAAAGCTTGAAAAATTATTTCAATACTCTAATTACGATGTTTCATTGTATCGTTTTTAGTTTTCTATTATAAAATATTTCTACCTAATGTGCTTTTTAATGGTTTACTTATACATCGATAAAAAAAAAATACCTTTTATCTCTCAAATAGCTGCTAGTGGTGAAATCATGGGCGATACTTTCAGCCAAGCGAAGTGTTTGGGCACACAAACTTGAAATAAAAAATAGTCCCTCTTATCTCTCAAATAGCTGCCAGTGGTGAAATCCTGGGTAAGAAGTACTTTTTTGTTGCTACCGCAACTTTAGTTCTATTACGATCTTAAAATTGCAGAAAAGTTTTTAGTTAGACTTTGGATTTAACGACGGAATTCGATTGGAAGGCGGCCCCATCCAATAAAAGGCGGTCACAAAGTCGATACTTTTCTCCCTGAATTTTAAACGGAACGCTATTTTTATAAATTGCAGTCCAAGGCTCAATACTGAAAGGTTTTATTATAATTCCTAGTGTGGGGCAACGTTTATTTAAAAAAAACAACGGGTAGCACTCTGGGAGTGCCGGCAGAAGTGAAAACTTTAACATTAACGTCGTGCATTTTTGAATCATCCGTTCTACGAATTTTCGATCAGGTCACGTGTCCTGACGCGAGTTTAAGATTTTATACTCATACCAAGAAAAGTGCTCAAGGCCGCTAAAGAAGTTGAGCGATCGGCTGCTGCGCTGCGTATCGTGGGTTCGATTCCCGCACGGAAAAAATATTTGTATGGCCTACAGATAGTTGTTCCGGGTCTGGCTGTTTGCGTATGTGACTTTGTATGTTTGTAAACGCACCCACGATACAGGAGAAATTCCTAGTCTGGGACAAAGCTAAAAAAAGAAAAATAAGAATAAAAAAAATATATATTTTGCGTCACTACTCTGTAATTTGCCAAATAGGGTTAAAATTTTTGAAATTTAATTACGTCGCAAATTCTTTTAAAACATGAAAAATGATGCGAAAACCAATACGAAATCATTTTCAATCCTCACTTGGTAATAAATTATTCTGTTCCACGTTCGACAACCCCGTCTCGAGGGGTTTGCAATTTTTTTGACACGGGTAGCTGATATTCTGACGTAATGGAAATTACTGTCAGTTCGCAATATCATGGAAATTTCAACCCTTCCTTTTAACCTTATTAGTGAAGTTACATTTGGGAAATGTACCCAAAATAATTTGTGGTTTTTAATTACTAGTAATTAACATAACCACCAGCCGCTACTTTGTTTTTTTTTTTTAAATCGCTGTACACGGTAAAACATTAACACTATATGTGAAGAGGATACTTATCAAATAAAAGATTCTAGCAACATAGCTAGCAACTTTTTTTAGGATTGGTAGAAGGGAGTGTCAGACCCTTACTGACTAAAACCCATCCGTGTTCCTCCTAATGCCCTTTGTGTTCCAGGGCCGCGGTGACTCTTTCGAACAAAATGCAATGCTGCAACCCTGGCAGGCACTGGCCCTAGCGGGCACCGTTTTCTATCCTGACATCTTTTTGAGGCGCACGTGAAACACAACGTGCCAATGACCCGGGAATATAGTGGTTGCCGAGATATTTGCAGTTAAAATCGCCAAGGTGAAAACGCTTACAACAGTAAGTTAGAAGTTAAATACAATATTCGTATCAAAAGCTATTGTGCAACAAGTTTCAAAGCATCGATTATCAGTTTATTAGTGTATTTGACGTGGGAACTCACCTAGGGGTTTCAAGGCCGCATACCTCACGATCCCTGCGGAATCCCAACACTCCAAGAATGATGTGGCTTTGCTGGCTTAAAATGATAGTTTATTTCATACTAACGTAGCTTGGATACTGGTTTTATTAACGTTACTAGCTGACCCGTGCAACGTCGTCTGCGTAACATTTTTCACTGCTCCGCTCCTATTGGTCTTACCGTGATGATATAATAATATAGCCTATAGCCTTCCTCGATAAATGGGCTATCCAATACTGAAAAAATTTTTCAAATCGGACCAGTAGTTCCTGAGATTAGATTAGTTCAACCAAACAAACAAACAAACTCTTCTGCTTTATAATATTACTATAGATAAAGGACAGTTAATTATTTGGCACTATTGATATTTATTCCCAGTAAGTTGGAACTGTATATCTGTCATATAGACAAAGAGAGTCGGACTCTCACACAAAGGGTTCCGTACCTACAATAAACCGAAAAAAAAAACGTTTATTTTATGGGTTAATAGCAAAAGGGGAGCTCGTAGCAAAACTATAACAGCCGCAGAAGCACGTTAAGCGGGACCAAGAGGTCCCGGCTGTCATTTTTAAATCTTTGGCAGTCGTTATAGATTTAGAATCCAGATAATTCTGACACCAGTCTTACCAAGAAGTACCGTGTTAACCACTTAAAGAGGAGGACTGGTAGGCTTCCGCTCTACGTAAAATACTGGTATTCAGCTGATTCTGATTTGACTGGGAGCCTTTAATATAGTTGGGAAAAGACTAGGCTGATGATGATGATAGGATAGGATAGGTTAATAGCACTGGAAAAAGCAGTTTGAATAGTTACTCCAATACGTGATAACGTGTTTTTGCGTCTACAATTTCAATGCATAGAAAACTAATCTTTAATTTACATTTTCCTTTTCCGTGCTACTGCATACTGCTATTATATGTACGTTACTACCTCTTAATTACCTTTCTGTTTAAATATATGAGAGCATTATGCTACGATTCATTCATGAAACGTGACTTTAGTTTTCTGGTGTCAAAGGTTCGTTATGAAGTCCGTTCCTTCTTATGAACCTATATTAAATTCTTCATTTTAAACGATATCTAACTGAGGGCCGATTTTTCAATAGTCAGATAAGTTAAAAGGGGAATAACAATTTCAGTCTGACAGCTTTTGCATAGAAAATATGTCAAACAACCATAAATTTATTCTTCAGTTAAAAATTATCTGACGAATGAAAAATCAGCCCTAAGTAAGATACGAGCGTTTGATAAAAGAAACCAACTTAACTTTATCCAGTAGGTACTACACTTTGTCTACGCAGTTTTAGATGAAATGATTTTGATTACCTACATTCGTATTAAATTATTTTACAAGCTAGGCACAATAACATCGGCTGTAATGATAATAAAAATAATAATCGAGGGTGGGCGCTGATACCTATAATAACAAGACATTAAGTTATCTTAGATTAACCTACTCACAAAGGGACCACTCACACATTCAGCTCCATTAACATTTCGCTGAACGGTTTTGGTAACACTTATACAGTTCTGCTTCTATCAGCCGCGTACAGCATCATAACAATGAGAAGGCGGCATCGGCAGCAGCAAAACAGTGCTGAACTCTATCTATAGCACTCGCATGATCATAACACATTTGTCCTCATTTTATACCTGTTTGCCGCGAAAGGTGAATATACGCGGAAAGCTTAACGGATGTGTACACGTCTCCATAAAAATGGTTGGTTTTTATGGGCATAAGCAGAATAGAGCTGAATAAGTGTGAGTAGTCCCTATGGATTTATTTTATTATAAACCATAATAACGTAATTATGTATTTTACGTGAAGGTGCAAATAAACTATTTTATTTTAGTCTTATTTATCTAAATCCTTAGAGAAAGAAGCCTTGTGCAAAATGTTATGTTCCTAGTCCTATTAGTTTCGGCTGTATGCTATCTTGAAAGTTTATTCTCATTTTCACACCAGCTATATTAGCATAGATAGTCCCAGTCCCTATGTCACAATAAAAAGTATATAAAGAATCACGAGAGAAACACCCCGGTCCGCCTGACCTGGCTGTTTGCAGCGAATAAACTTTAAATACAGGAGGTTTATGTTCTCATTTGCAGTCGGCCTTACTCCAACATTCTGGGTAAGGGTAGCTTTACACTATATTGTGTAAAAACATGGATTTATTTCTTGCACAATTTGTCTACTTGACTCTTTTTACCCTTGGGTGGTTCGTGTGTGGGCTGGTTTCTTTATCATGCAAAGGAATAGCACATAAGAAAGCTCAGATACACTTATAACTTTAACAATATGCTCATCAAATCGCTTAAAGTGACTTTAAGCCATTTGATGAGCATAACTATTGGCAATGAAGGGGCTAAGCTTGGAGTTTTCTTGCGTGATCAAATTATGAAGGATGATACCCGCAAGAGAACTTTTCCAAGCGTCTTTCACAATGCGCACAGCATAGAAATGGAACTCTCTGCCTGCGTCTAAGTTTCCGAACGCTTATAACCCTAATATTTTCAAAGTTACATTGCTACTTCTGGGTAAACTCTCTATATCGTAGACTTTGTCTCTGTCATCTCTGACCACTTGAGTCAAGAGCAAACCCATGACAAATAAAAATAAAAAAGAACTAAGGCGACATAGCCCGAAAGATCGCCGATTGCTCGCAGAACAGATGGTCGATGGTGCCGAAAAATTCTAAAGTGGCGACCGCGTACTGGAAGACGCAGCCTTTGAAGGCCTCCACGCAATTTGTTTGAAAGAGTCACCGCGGCCCTGGAACGCGAAGGGCACTAAAAAGAATATGGATGAGTTTTAGTCAGTAAGAGTCTGACACTCGCTTCTGTTTCGCCCAAGCGGAAGAAGTCATTTGATGATTTCCCATCCATAAAAAGCCTTAGAAGGCCTCCCACATTGTGGATTGATGACCTGGTGAGGGTTGCGGGTAGCCGATGGATGCGAGACGCACAAGACCGGTGGTTGTGGCGAGACTTGGGAGAGACCTATGTACAATAATGAACGTCTTTCAGTCAAGAGTGAATAGGTTACTTCTAGGCAAGCGTGCTCCACCTTAGACCGCATCATCGCTTTAACATCAGGTGAGATAGCGGTCAAACGTATGCCTAAAAATATTTAAAAAAAAAAATAGGATGATGATGACTGTTTTAATAAATGTTATTTAGTTAAAAAACTTTTTACAAAAAAAAATACAACCGACTTCCAAATAAAAAACTACACTACAAATTAAAAAAATAACTTTAATTTTGGAAGTCGGTGTTTTTGTTAGTTTCTTCATATTTTGACACAGACTTCCGAAATTAAAGTAATTTTTTAATACGTAGTGTTTTTTTTTTATTTATTTATAAAAAGTTTTTATTTTTCACTTTATAGTGGTACCCCACACCTAACAAAACCACTGCAAAATCGCAGAAAAGCAAAATACAAAATTTCGATTAAGTACTTGGATGACAAAAAACCATCATCCAAGTAAACGAATTCCACCTAAGTATTTCGATTTAAAATCCAAACTTCGTAGCCGATTTTGATAAAAAATGGGACCAATCTACAAGTATATCCTTTCAGATAAAACAAGAATTTTTAAATCGGTTCATAATGACGGAGTTACGAGGTAACAAACTTACGAGAGAAGAAAAAAAAAGCAAAGAAAAAAACATACAACCGAATTGAGAACCTCCTCATTTTTGGGAAGTCGGTTAAAAATAAGTTCCATAAAATAATATTGCTTTAAACTAGCCTTTACATAGGAGTGGTTTAAAAACAGCCTTAGACTGGGATCTTCGTAAATATTCGTCCATCTTCGTACAACTTCGTTGATGGCAGATCGTAAAGACGACGAACCATTTCGGAAGTTATCGCTGATGAGATAACACGGCGCTCTTCAAGACTTGCCAAGAAGGTTTCTTATGAAAATATTTTGTTACGTTCAGTTATTTTTGCTCTAAAAGTGTTATGTAGGAAGGTTAATGAACTGTAAAGCTCTAGAGAGCTGGAAAACAGCCTATAAACACGAAAACCAGAAAATAGATTGTTTCGTTTTCATTATCTGGGTCTTACGTGGCTACCTTCTTTTTTCAGACCTAGTAATCTTTAGTACTTAATTAATTTTTCTGTGAATGTTTGGTACGTTTCCAAATTGAGTGTAGCCATGCCTTTTTTATAATGATGGGAAATCACCGATGACTTCTTTATGGGCAGAGTGGAAGAGAGTGTCAGACTCTTACTGACAAAAACCCGTTCGTGTTTCCCCTGATGCCCTTTGCGTTCCAGGGCGGCGGCGACTCTTTCGATCTAATTCCGCAAATGATGCCTAGCATAAAAATTTTCAGCTTGTAATGTTCCCACTGCGGGGACACAGGCTTGGTAATTTATAACACAGGTATCAGGAAGGCTATGCGTCACGACGCCTTTAATATTTTTATTGTAAAAGTATCATAAGTCCACCGTTTTTCTAACAATACTCATGATTCTTCTCTGCCCTCAAACGTGGAATCAAGTCCTGAAATTGCAATGCCTTTATTTCCTTCGACTTCAAGTAACTGTCACCACTTAAAGTACTAACTTAACAATTAACATTTTCTAAGTGCTGTTATGAATGTCTAGTTATTTATTACGGCTTGACAACAGCTTGGCAACAAAGTTGGGCAGCTGTTACGGTTCCCATAAGCTGTAACATTAGTTGAGCTGAATAAGTTAGTAGAGGACTTGGAAATAGCAGGATATTGCAGAAATGATTATGTTATTTGTAATTGTTATGGTGAATGGTTATTAAAGTAGAAATTGTTGAGGGGTTAAACTGAATTTATAGTTTAGCAAAACAGCGATAGTAGTATATTAACACTATTAACGATTACTGTCAACTTGTATTAGGTACGTCACAGTGACGCGAAGGATCCGCATGACTTTTTACAGTTTCAATCAAGGGTTAGTGTATTTTATTGGTTGTAAATCTTGTCTTGCTCGTTCGCGCTGTCTTTTGCGTGGTCTGCCGCAACGCCTGCTGGCTCTTTCAAAGCTAAAGATAGTGGTTGTTTTGGCCGACAGGACATTGGTCACGTAGCAAACGTGGCCAGCAACCTCAATTTAACTATAACTCATTCTATAAAGATGAAACTTACAAAACATCCAGCCTTGTCCCGTGCGAGTCGCAACTGAATATTTTTTCTTGATTCTATAAATAAAATTAAGCCTCCACCTTCCTTCCTCGGCTACATTCGAGATCTTTTTATTTCAGCTAAGTCCTATCTTTACTTGCATTTCTACTTTGTAGCTGCATAATGAGCTCGGCTCATTTGTTTGAGAATTTAATTAGCTAATACTTCAAAGGATGATGAGGTCAGGTTCCGAGAAAAAAAAAAGCGTAGAAATTGCGCTAGAAAAGCGCGGTACTATTCTCCATACTCGGCCACTCGTTTATTTTCGCACATAGGTATGTAGGAACATAATGTAGTAAATGTAACTCCGAGTTTAATTACAAAACTCCTTCGTAAACTGTTTAAATGTAGACGTCAACGGTACCATTTAAACTTGTTAGCTACGGCTAACGCTGCCACGATATTGAGCATAACTCAGCAACGAGTTGACGACTAACTCGTTCAGCCATACACAGAACTAGTTACCAGTTTGAAAATTATAGTCTTGTTAAATTCTGGAGTTCCTGTTGCAATTAATTCTTGCGGGGTGGAGAGAGGGTGTAATGTAATGTCACCTTCATACCTGCAAGTAACTTGTATTAAAGTTTAAATACATTGCGGGGCATGGTTCAGCGATTGATTATGTTATACCTTGGTAGTTCGCAATGTAAAGCAACTTGCATCGAGATGGTTGCTAGTAGAAAAAAGGCCACATACAGATATTGTTGCATTATTTGATAAGGGGTCATGAGAGCTCATGGTTAAGTATCAGGTTTTAATTGACTTAAAGTCACCCCTATCCGCGGAAGTCTTGGATATCACAACGCAGTTGAATAGTTTCTCAGGTACTTGAACCATCTTCATTTCTGGTTCATAGTCGTCGCAGTGGTTGGGAATAGTGTGGCAGTCTAGCCCATTTCTACCAGAGCTCTCTTTCAGGCAGCAGAAAACAGAAAGTGATGCTATTGGTGGATGTTCTCCTCGAGCATCGCCTTCCCGACCAGACAGCACGGTCGCTACCGTGCAGTCTGGTCGGGAAGGACAATAAATCATCAAGACTCCTTCCTCTCTGGGTGGAGCGGAAGGGGGTTTAAACTCTTACTGATTAAAACCCATCCGTGTTCCTCCGAATTCCCTATGCGTTACAAGGCCGCGGTGACTCTCGAGTATCATGAGCACCCTAAAGCTCATACCAATACAAGTTAAAACGACAAATACCGACGGGAAAGGCTTAATAACATAATGCTATCGTCATTCACTCAAATAATCTCATAATCTCGTATTAGTTTATACCTCATTTTAATATTTGTATCAAACGGGGAATAGCTAAATGTTCGCTTAAATAATTAATGCCCCAATTATTATAATTGTTACATTTAATTATTCGTGGACCCATGTTTGTGTGTACATTATGATAATTAATATCTAGCAGACAGATGTATCATTGTTGTTTGGGTATGAAACAGAATTATATTGAGTTTTAATTAATCTATTATGCTTAACCGCAAAGTAAATGTATTGCTGTTAATAACTAGCTTCTTTTTTTTCTTTTTAGTGATGGGAAATCATCAAATGACTTCTCCCGCTTTGGGCGGAGCGAGAGGGAGTGTCAGACTTTTACTGACTAAAACCCATCCATGTTCTTTCATTGTGTTCCGGAGCCGCGGTATCTCTTTCGAATAGTCCCGCGATTCCGGTAGGAAAAAACTAGCTTCTGCCTTCGTCTTTTTACGCGCATATTCCGTAGGAACTCCGGAAAATTCTCTCTAGGTGCTTTCCGTCACTCCCTAAGGAACCTACATGTAAATTGTCAGTGACTTAGTAACGCAAGAGTTTTATAATTACTAGCTGACTCGGCAAATGTTGTTTCGCCATAAATAAAAAATATAGCCTGCGACCTATTCTGAGACCTACCAAATATACACACACAATATCGGTCGAGCCGTTTCGGAGGAGTTCAATAAAACAAACACCGTGACACGAGATTTTTATATTATTGAAACTGGTTATAATAAATAAGTCCAGGGTTTCCTACAGAAACCCCTTGAGCAGACGACGTTTACTACTAAACATAGGCCTAACTCAAGCGCTGAGGCTCTAGACATTTGAAATTCTGACAGCGATCGCTGCCGCTGCCAGAATTTGCGTGGCGAAGGCGATAATCAAAACGTCAAAAAATTATGGGATTGACAAACGCTGGCGAAATGTCACGTGATCAATCCCCTATATTTTGGCATTACGGCAATTTGCATTTGCTAAATGGAATAGATTGGCACTTTATCTAGAGTTTAGAGTCTAATCTAGTGTGATCAATCCCAGAGGCTCTAGATTCTAGAGCCTCTGGGATTGATCTCACATTTCGAAAGCAACTTTTTTTTTTTTTTTTTACTTGGTATGGGTTTGCTCTTGACTCTAGTCTTGGTCAGAGATGACAGAGACAAAGTCTACGATGGAGCGAGCTTACCCAGAAGTAGCCTGTTCACTCTAACTTTGAAAAGATTAGGGTTGTAAGCATTCGGAAACACAAACGCAGGCAAAGAGTTCCACTCCTTGCCTGTCAACTTGCAACTGTCACTTATGTACATTTTTGACGTTTTGACAATCATCTTTGCTACGCTACTGCTGTCAGAATGTCACTCGTCTATAGCCTTTGGTGTGCTTCTCCCATACAGCGGATTCTCACATATTACACCAAGTCGTTATGCTGTGACGCCAGCATTCTTCCGGTGCGCGGTCATTAAATAAACAAAATTATTTTTATTAAATGAATGGCAGCATTGAGTCGTCAGGTCCAGGCCTCTGTCAAAACGCTTTTATTTTTCGACATGACTTTAATTGACGTCAACGTCATATTAACGTTAAGTCATTTTTGCACGGAAGGGGACCTCTCGTCTATGTGGCGCTAACTGTTGGCAATTCTCCTGGCAACCCTCATTAGTAAACTCTTGCCGCAGTAACCAAGAAACAGACAAAATTAAGGATTTAATGCAATAAGTTCAAGTCAAAATTCAACAAATGCACCCAGAACTTATTTAATATAACATTTGGCAGCATCCGAGTGCACGTTTCATCAGTATTACATGCAGGCTGCCAGATGGCGCTCGCTGCCATTGCACTACATGCTGAGATTTATTGGAGCTGCGCTGAACATTTCAGACATGGCATTATTTACTTGGTGGTTACAAGTTGGCCCGGCTTAGAAATTTATCAGAACTTTGCTTGATCAATTACAGAGTTGGTACGTAGTTTTCTTTTTAATATTATTGAAATAATAAATCTAATCTTATCTTATTCATAAGCTCGCAATTGGCCATAATCTCACTTGATGGAAAGCACCGACGTGATCAAAGATTGAGTACGACTGCCTAGTAGTATGCTATTCACTCTTGACCTACAGGTTGTAACTATCAGGAAATAAATATTCCAGCAAGAAATTAGCTACACTGAAAGTATTCTCAAACCATTTTGTGCGTATGGGTGGGATGTCCAGCAGTTTCTGTTAAAGGAGGTCGTTGATCAATTAGGCTTTGTAAATTCGGTGCGAAATTCAAAATAGCTACGCCGTAACTCGTTGTGTGCTAAGCTGCAAAGTTGAGCTACAGAGTTAGCCAATGCTGTGCTGCGGCTCACTGTGTAGGTGATTGCAAGTTAGAGCTAAGCAGTAAGTCAGTGTGCGTGCTACGAAAGTTATGCCGTAGTTCAGTGTGTGCTTTACTGTTTATTGAAACAGCAACAACCTGCACCAACCAATAACTACCAATCAGCTCCAACTAACGTTAGAGCTACACAGTTTTCCAGGTAGTGCTACAAAAGTAACGTTGCGGCTCACTCCCTAGCCAAGGGTGGCAAGTTTCGAGCTACGCAGTAAGTCAGTGTGCGTGCTACGAAAGTTCTGCCGTAGCTCGGTGTATGCTACGCTGCAAACTTTGAGTTACGTTGTAAGATAGTGTGCTACGCGAGCTACGCTGTTGCTCGACATGTGCTACACGAGCTATGCTGTTGCTTGGCATGTGCTACGCTGTAGCATAGATATAGCTACACTCGTGCTGTGAGTCAGAGTGTGCTGACTTCAGCACACTCTGACTCACACACCACACACTTGTACACACTTGTGTACTACGCTGTACTCGCTCAGTAATAGCTATGCTGAACTGCCGCATTGCGTAACGAGCACATGATGATTTTTATTCCTGACTCCATATTTTTTGTATTAAAATTTAGTAAAGCTTGAAATTATTCTGCTCCTACCTATTATTCTTAACTCTGGCTTTTAAAACGTATATAATTTCGGCACATTGTTTCTTTTAATTTCAAATGAATGCTCACACAATTGTACATAAATCCTCACTTCGTTTGAGTTTTAATTAAATAGATTATTTGCTCCTTTGTTTCACATAATTGTTTGTGCCAAAGTTTGTGCGTTGGCGAAGACATTTCTAAATGTAGGAAATTAATATTTACGACGAGTTTAGAAGGTAATAAATATACATTGAAGCTTGATTCACGGCTTGGTGTTGGGTTACAGTTTACTTTTTATTTGGACGCAAAATAAAAAGGTTCATTTTCAGAAATTTTCATAAAAAAAAAACAGAAGTCGGTGGACCTCTTTTTTTTTTTTTTTGTATTCGGTTCAGAATTTCAAGAGAATAACAACATAACATATAATTTATTGCGTAAATTTCAGCTCCAAAGTTCGTCCTCTTATTGACCACCCACCCTAATTAAAGTTAGGATTTCAAAATCCCTTATAAAATAAGCCCATATTCCGAATTCCAGCTTTCTAGATTTGGTAGTTGTGGCTGTGCAAATTGTGAGAGTATTTCATATACTACGTAGCCTACTAAGATCACAGCTTATTTCCATGACAAAGCTCCCCTTTCCATAATTTATCAAAGTCAAATCTTCATATTTATTGGCAGCATGTCCCTCCTCAATCAGGAATATGAGTATAAGCTTCTTCCCTTCAATGCCAACTCTATTGCGAACGCCACGTCGCGCGTTGTTTAAAATACCGGATACACAACGTACTACTAGCGCCATCTAGTATCGAGTAGCGGAACTAATTGAGTCACGATCCTTCTAGACTTTTCGATGCTAGAACATTCTCGATGTTTCGACACCTGGTCAGTCGGGACTGGTATGTTCCCGAACTTTCTAGATATTTCCATTCTCGAAGGTTCTTGAAATTATTGTGGGACTATATAAGGTGCGCATCGCTCGCGACTGAGTCAGTATTAAATTGGCGATACAAGCGATACTTTGGAAGCGATCTTCAACTGCGAATTAAGTGAAGTGAAGTGTTTAATAGTGCGATTGTGTGTTATAATTAGTGCGTTTAAAGTGATTATTAGTGTTGATTATTAAATTTTCAGTTTCGGTTAATTAATCGGCTATTTTTATTGTAACGAACCCCAAGCTCGTAACAATATGAACGTCTGCGTGAGCAGCTACTTCACAGTGACGTCATCACAATTATTTCCTCAAGCTAGGAGGGCGTTAAGTTTCGCAGAAGGTAAGGCAGGCGAAAGCGCTGGCAAAGTTAGAGCCTATGCTCACGGCGAATTTTTAACGTGCAGACAACTCACGTTTTAAGAACGCTAGCGCGCGCTCGCTGCGATCGATGTAGATTACAAACAAAAAGCTATACTGTTTGCGTCTGAAGCACGTTAGCGTAGCGCTTGTCATCTGCGCGTCGTCGGTGAAAAACGCCGTGTGTAAAGGCCCTTAGTTATAGAATATCAGCAATGTAGTGCTCATAAATTCCATATTTATTGTATTGAGTTGTGTGTGCCTAGGTCTCAAGAGAATAGGAATGCCCTATATATGATTGTATTGTTTGATATTGGTATTATTTGGACTTCAGCGTGGGGAATTGAGAAACAATGAGAATTTATATTTGCCCCAGTATTAATATTATTTTGTGAGTAGTATGGTCGAAATAAAGAATAAGTCGTAGATATTCATTTGAAATCAATTCGAATCGTCCATCATTTGAAACCAGCCTTTTGCCGCGGCCCATCCATAGCATACACGGCATAAAAAGAAGCCTTATGGTACGTAGCGTTTTTTTTTTTCAGTGAACGCCTTATCGTAATTGGATTAAAAATATTTTTGACGAGTGTCTAAGGGGTGTCTAAGGGTTTCAGGAGGTAGTCTTCCTTCAACAGTCAAACTCTTAACAACATGTTTTAGATTGTCGTGAAAAACAGACGTATTTGAATATTGCTTCTCCTCCAAAGCACATAGCGTGATAATATATAGCCTATTACCTGACCGTACCTATAAGGATTATTTGTGAATTTTTTTATCAAAATCTGTTCAGTAGTTTTCTCGCCAATAGAAAACAAACAAATGTTTAGAATGAAAAACTAAACAGTCACTGAAAGTAACAAGCTTTAACACATATTCATGGATTCAAGTAATGATCAAAAACTGACTCATGTCACTAATAGGCTAGTATTTTATAACACGGTAAGAGCAAGTTATAATAGCTGCTAGTCTGTTCTGTAAATAACCATTTCGATGTCGACTTCACCTGAGTGACTAAGCTTACAAAGTGAACTTTATTTCACACATCATAAGGTCTTATATTTATACGAATTTGAAACTCACCTCGGATTCCGCTGTCGAGACACGAAAATGTTGTTACAGAATAGCACTGCTGCACACAGTGTACATCAAACAAGAAAAAAAAAAATACGTAACTTGCTATCGAAAATGTATTCGAGGAAACCAGCCCCAATCACAATAATCCTCCTAAAACAAAAGACAGTGCCCATCTGATCCCTCCCCAAACAAGCGATGTACTCACACATGCTCATCCTTAGCGCTGGGCACGAAGTATTTGCACTCTCGCTTCTGAAACGTGCTCTCGATCCAACTGCGTGTTGTTTTCTGGAACAAGCAAACGTTTTCATTTAGTTTGAGTTTAAGTAAATATTTGGTGGGGTTGTGGCCAAGTGGTGATCAATGGTGATCAAGTGGCCAACTAGCCAGTGCTAGTCTGAACATTGGGGTTTGTAGTTTAATGGATAGAACATGAATTTGAAAAGACTGAAATAAGAGACTAAAAAAGTGACATTCTGTCAGATGTAGCATGGCGAAGACCATTGTCAAGGCTTCAAAAATGTATGGGGTTGAGAAAAGCTTGTTAAAATATCACGTGATTAATCAGTTATAATGTTAGCACTAGCTGACCCGCGCAACTTCGTCTGCGTTACATTTTCCATTACTGCTCCACTCCTATTTGTCTTAGCGTGTCTACCTTACATACACATATGCGGATCTACCTTTAGTCCCTCAATTACTAAAGGTAGATCCGCATATGCACCTGGGACGTGAGTGGGCCGTGGGCAATGGGGCGTCAGAACGAGTTCGCACTTGTCCGTGTCTGGTCCATGTCCATATAATGTACACGGACCAGTCGCGGACCGATAATTTTTTGAGCTCCTGTCGGAACACAGTGGGTCCACGTCCTGGGCTGGACCCTGTGGCGCTTGACAAGATGCTTTTCTATTAGCGTTGGCGAATATCTATATTATATATTATATATATATATATATTATAATAAAGCAGAAGAGTTTGTTTGTTTGTTTGTTTGAACGCGCTAATCTCAGGAACTACTGGTTCAATTTGAAAAATTATTTCAGTGTTAGATAGCCCATTTATCGAGGAAGGCTATAGGCTATATATCATCACGCTAAGACAAATAGGAGCGGAGCAATAATGGAAAATGTGACGCAGACGAAGTTGCGCGGGTCAGCTAGTACGTTATAATTTGCAATTTTCGGTCACTAAAATTTACCGTCCTCACAACATTCCTCCCCAAGGAATTTCTTGAAACTATAACCGTCAGCTCTACTACACCCGTTGGAGTGTAAATAGTTTTGCTTGTAGCTTTCGACCGCCATTTTACCCGAGAAACTTATCTCGAGGGAAGCCGAACCTAAATAATGGTAGCTAGTCGATTTTTTTACATTTAAATGCTAAATGTACTAAAATGCTTATTTAGAACATTTGGCATTTACATTTAAAACAAAATTTTGCACTTAGCACGTCGATATTTAGGACAAAGTTAAATAATATGAAAGTCATCTTTTGCCTAGCTTTTTCTTAACTACTTAAAAAACCGGCCAAGTGCAAGTTGCACGCGACGGTTTAAAAGACGAAAACTCATGATTTTTATTTATTCCCTTTTATTTGATTTTTTTAATATGTGTTGTTATAGCGGCAACAAAAATACACACTCAGTGAAAATTTCAACTGTCTACCAATTACGGTTCATAAGATAAACCCCGTTGGCGGACAGACTTTGAACTTTTTATAGAACTTGACCTCTTGGAGTGAGTCGAGTTCTATGAAATGCTTATTTTTTCATCTCCATAATTATGATTATTCCATTATTTATTTTCTAACATATTAATTATATTTTAAAATATTTCTATAAAAAATAAACATTTTAAAATATTGCCCACAGAATTTGTACAATAGTGCCCACCGGTATCGGGAACAGGGTCCAAGCTCAGCTCCGGTGGTCAGGGTCCCCCTCACAATACGCGCCGTGTCCAGGTCATCTCCATATGCTTGATTAATAAGCCACGCGTACCTCAAGAATTTTACGACCAATCTAAAGATTGCCTTATTGCTATTGAAAATTAAGTAGCCTACCATCTATGGTCACGGGCAGGTAGGGGGTTAAGCAATCAATCAATCAATCAATTATTTAGTTGCTCGTCGCCCACACGTCGTACCAACTTAATTACCGTGACTCCGGTAGGCGAGATCGAGCTTTCCGTAGATGCGGTTAGAGGCTATTAAGTTCATTGTTTTACAGATACTTTCCCATGCATTTCTCATGGAAAAAAGCTTAATTGTTCTTGAGGTTGCTGCATGATGCAGTTAAAACACGGCCTGGTGCCACCACCTTCCAATTTTTTCAGGTATTAGGTATCAATCAGACCTGAATAATAAAAAAAATAATACTTAAAAATACAACGGTGAGCTACAATTTTATCGAATTATTATTATTATATATTATGCAAATAGAAATGCACAGTACAACAGGTTTAATTTTAAGTGTTGAATCTATACTAATATTATAAAGCAGAAGAGTTTGTTTGTTTGTTTGTTTGTTTGGTTGAACGAACTAATCTCAGGAACTACTTGTCCGATTTGAAAAATTCTTTCAGTGTTAGATAGCCCATTTATCGAGGAAGGCTATAGGCTATATATCATCACGCTAAGACCAGTAGGAGCGGAGCAGTAATGAAAAATGTTTTGCAGACGACGTTGCACGGGTCAGCTGGTCATTTATATAATCGTTTGGAAATAGACTAATAGATTGGTCTAGTGGAATAATCCTACAAAATTATCAGTTCCACAAATTGCCATAATTTTCTCAGTAACGATGTTTTTTTCGTCACGGGTAGGTAACTATCCTCAAACCCTCCTTGTAAAGTAAACAACATCATTAGTTGAAGTTTAAAGGTCATTGCGGTTGACCTTTCTCACCTTTCCTCGAGCTACGGGTCATTTAGACCCTTCCTTCAAGTTGGGGGTCAATTTCCTAACACGCTGAAACTGCTGTCGTCATCAATGTTATGTGGGCGACATCTCCAAATTGAACAAGCCCCTTTAAATAAAGAGAATAAAAAACATTGTTATGTATTGTTGTAGGAATGAGGTTTTAAGACTTGATGTGTTATTTACAAACGGGTAAGTTATCTGTGGTATTCCCTGGTGTTTTGAAGCAGCCAATTCTATAAAATGGTCTTATTAAACCAGCTGATATACTTTTGCCTTGAATCATCATCATCATATCAACCGAAAGACAGCTGGACATAGGCCTCCCCCAAGCGTCGCCACAAAGACCGGTCCTGTGCGTCTCGAATCCATCGGCTACCCGCGACCGAATAGTTGCGGAAAATATAGGTGCGAACAGGGACATTCATTGGATGTCGTCTCAAGGTTGAATATAGAGGTGTCATGCCTAAAATATGATATAATAATAATATCTATGATTATAATAATGTCTTGTTGCCATGAAGAAAACAAGAGATTTATGGGGGTCGAAAACCGTTAGATACGTAGTTTTCAACCTCACTATAGTTTGAATTTACTGGTTTTTTCTTGCAAAATAACATTAATTATTAATTCCCATGACGTTATGAACAACTTCACTTAGAGAAAAGGTTTGCGTTTAAAGTAAATTCACGCTTGTATTCTCAAAGCGTTAGGCAAGTGTCCTTAATAGTACACGCATATTTTGCCAGTTAGTTTTGTTAAAATTCAATGTAATGAGGGCAAGAATATTGGCTATCAACCGAACATCACACAATAGAAAGTGCCTTGTTGCATTATTATAGCGTCTGCATCACTCCACAAAGGTGCCACAGAATCAACTTTGAGTCGTTCGTGGTTCGAGTTCCAACCCACCATCTACAGATCTTCTTGAAAGAGGACGAAAGGTGTCGTATTTCGATGTTTTCGAGGACGGTTACGAGACACGACGCAGCGGAACACGACGCCGACAACATAACGTGTACCTATAGCTATTTTATCAATATATAGGTTTATTAGTTTATTATTGTTTTTTTTTGTATATTTTAATTTTGTGTATATAGATATGGGTCTTAGTTGCCTGATAATAAAATGATTATGATGATTAAGTCCGCCCATATACCACTATTTGCACATAAAGTTTTAATCAATCAATCCAAGTTCGAGGCTGCTAATAAAACATTCCTGTTTGAGTGTCGAGCTCCAATTGTGATGCTGGTGGTCTCGACTAAATAAAACTGCTGCTTTTCGATATGAAGACTGTGTAATATTAACGTGGTTTTATAATAAAAGAAGGAGCCGTTGTCACGCGTACGCTCAGAGACGGCGAGCGAGTACGCGCGTCAGTGTCTTCGGAATGTTCAAGGGCTCAGCGCTCTGAAGGATGTGATCATCCGGAGTAATTCCAGACGGCAGAATATCAAAATACCTAAATCACTTAACTTTAACGCGCCGAGTCTCTATCATCGACACAACTCATCCACACCCTTTCACACAAATAACGAGCATATTATTCAAGACAGTAAAAAGCGCAATACATTGCCGGTCCATAAAGCAGACCGTATTTCAGGGATTCAATATGAAAGACAATGAATACTTTACATCGCGCAATATTGTAGCAATGGGTTCTGCACACGTCGCAGAGTACTTGGGACATTAATACAGTACGCGAGGAGAGACACAATTGAATATTGAGCAGGTTTGATTTATATTTATTTCATATTTTATTTTTAAACCTTTTTTTGGCGATGAATATCTTTTGTGATGAAAAGTTATAAGGGACGGTATCTCTATTCTTTTATACTAAAGGGTTTAAGACTAAAATAAAGTTTGAAAAAATACACAAGCACCAAATTCTCATTTCAGAAATAAGTGGATTGAGTACCGCAGAGTAAAAATCATCTTCTGTAATATCCACCCGTTAAAAAAAGCGACGTTGCGGTTGGCGATGGAACACAATTGCCTAAAAGTAATTAGTCCGTCGATTCTGTAAAAATGTCGATTAAAGGCTTGGGTGAGGTGATCACAAATGAAGCTGTCATTCCTTCTTGATCACATTGATTGACAGCTCACTTCGTGATCACCTAACCCACGATGTGAAAGAAAGAGAGAAAGATATTTATTTGGGACTCGCCCAAAAACAGACAGAAGCAAAATACTACAAAATACAGATAATAACATTAAAGTTGGCTTGGGCGAAGTGATTCAACATGTTTACAGAATCGGCTAGCTGTTCACTCTTGACTTAAAGACAATAAATGATGAAGCAGCCATGAAAAGAAAAACGGTCATCCAAACTTCCTTACTCACAAATCTAATCGTGTGGTCACCAACAACGAAGGCGAACGAAAGAAAGATTGTGCAAGTAATGTCTAAAATTACCCAATTCCGGGAGTTTTCCCGACAAACTGATAATGGCCTATTATGTTCCCCATTAAGATCGAATTGAGATTCGTTATTTTATAAAAGTTAGTGAGTTTATTTGGCCAGAGGAGAAAAGGGTCCATTGCTCTTTGAAACTTTTACATTTTTGCAAAATGTCCAATTTTGGTAGACTTTTAGCCGAACCGGACGAACTATCGGCTTCCGTAACTTTATAAGAGGACTTTTAAGTAAACATGTAACTACTGAGATGCATACTATACAACCTTTACTTATATCATAAAGCTGAAGAGATGGTTTGATGAACACACTAATCTCAGGAACTACTGGTTCAGGTGAAATAGTGGTCAAACGCGTGTCTATCAAAAGAAAAGAAAAATAAATTTTAATCAACATCACGCTACGACCAAAAGGAGAAGAGCATTAATGAAAAAAGTGACGCAGACGAAATTGTGCGGGTGATCCATTAAATAACAATAATGAGAAGGTAAGTTTTTTAGCAGGCAATCAAGCGAGGTGCCTCTGGTGCCTCGCTTGCCCCTGGATGTCCTGCGGTTCACGCCGCGGGCGCCAGCGCGGGTGTCGGTCCGGTTGTGGCGAAAACCGCAACTAAGACCAAAAAGTCCCACTCCAAGCAAAGGAGAACGGCGCTGCATGGGACCAGTACCGATCCTTTACACACAAAGGCGAAAACGGAGACGGGTAAAACCTCTGCCGGAAGTAGCCTTCCCAAACACCCTCCTCCTCCTCCTCCTCCTGTGGCTCTACAGGCCACATCCCAGGTTGTAGCAGTCTCCGGTCAAACGGAGACGGCAGGCAGCATCGAGGACGTGTTCTCGAGCGCCTGGCTAGTGCATGCCCGCAAGGGCAAAGGTAAGGGCAAGGGCAAAAAATCAAATCCACAAGCCCATTGCTCCTGTTCTGTTTCGGACCCTTCAGGTCCAGCAGCTCCCGCAAGCCAGGGTAAGAGGAGGGAAAGGCTGACGCGAAAGGAGCGGCGTCAGGAAAGCAAGCGGGGACGAAGAGCCCCCCAAAACAAGCAGGTTGCTGCCTCCAGCTCGGATAAAACGACCAAGCGAGGTAAGTTGAACTTCTCTGAAGGGAAGCGGTTGTGGGCTGCGGCCGGCACTAGCCGACCAATACCCATTCAATCGCCACCTAAATCCGCAGGAGTTCCGGCCAAGATGGCAACCACGACGCAGCAACCCGATGGGAACGATCAGACTGTGGCCAAGCGGGCCCTCAACGAGACGTTTTCGCCCCGTGGAGAGCACAAGCGGCCGCGGCTTGACCGGTCCCAACGGGTTGCCAACAGAAGCTACGCCCAAGCTGCCAGTGCGTCCCTGAACGTCGCGATAACCTGCGACCGGAGGGGTTTCATCAGCCAGGGAGTATCGGACCAGGTCTTAGCTGCCATCCACAAGCAGATCATCACTGAGGCCTGCTCCGCTACGCAGGACACACCAGGGCCGACCTTCAAAGCGAAGCCGCTGTTCGCCGGTGGAGTCCTTAAGCTGTGGTGCGGGAACGACCACACTTTAGCCTGGCTAAAGGAGACAGTCTCCAAACTGGCTCTCCCGGCTAGCACCTCGCTAGTCGTCAGGAGCCAGGCGGAGATCCAGAAGCGGGTACGTTGCGGCATTGCCATCCCCGACGACCAGGGAGTCTACGAGGACTCGACCTATATTGGACGAGCCCTATGGTACCAGAATCGCTGGATCGACATAAGGAGGTGGGTAGTGCTGCATGCCGAGAAGCAGAAGGCATGCTGGTTTGTGGTGCTGGGTATCCCCGAGGACCAAGTTCCGACCCTGATGAGCGCCGAGCGCCGACTCTCAATTGGTTTGGGGTCGGTGTACGTCAGGTTTCAGGGGCCGAATGGACGGTTCGTCGATGTCCCTCGGGGGTGGGACCCCACAACGAAGCAGCTGCTGGAAGACGCAAGGGAGACCATCTCCCCGCTAAACAACCCGGAAGCAACTGCGGCTGAACCTGCTGGAGAAGCAGTGTCGGCCGCCCCTGCCGCCATCGTGGATGCCGTCCCTTCAACGGGGGGGGAGCTGGACGACGTAATGTTGTCCCCGGCTTCTGACCCGGGTGGGGACGGTTTCGACGAGGGCGACCTGTTTGCCGGGCTGCGACTGGAGGGTGACGAGGAGGGTCTCGCCTGCGATGGCGTCCCTTTCGTCGGCCTGTAAAGTCGTGCAGGCTAACCTCCACCACAGCCAGACCGCGACGGCTCAACTACGCAAGTGGCTGGAGGTTCAACACACGGCCATAGCCCTGATCCAGGAGCCGTGGATTAGGGGTGGCCACATACGAGGACTGTCCAATCTCGGTGGTAAGCTCCTTGTTACTGCAGACCATGATCACCCTAGATCGTGCATATATGTCACAGGTAACCTTAAAGCACAGCTCTTAAGTGACTTCTGTTGCAGAGATGTCTCTGCAGCTAGGCTGTTTATGCAGCGTGGAGCCACAGGGATGGCCGTCGTCTTCGCCTCGGTTTACATGCCTGAAGCGGAGGCACCGCCCCCACACGACCTTGACCGCCTCATCAAACACTGTGAAGGCAGCGGGGATGAGGTTGTCATCGGGACTGACGCAAACGCACACCATCCACTGTGGGGGATGGCGACGCAGAATGAAAGGGGTAAGGCATTAGTTGATTATTTGTTCACAACTAACTTGTCCCTACTAAACACGGGTTCGGAACCAACTTTCGTAACCAGACGCAGTCGTACTATCATAGACCTCACTCTGGCAACGGAGGGAGCAGCGGAACTCATCACTGGGTGGCAGGTCTCAAATGAGGCTTCCTGCTCAGACCACAGGTGGATCCGTTTCGACATCCAGGTCTGTATACCACCTAAGCAACCTAGGCGCAATCCACGCAACACGGATAGAGCGGTATACACGCGCAACCTCGCCTCACGGCTTGCAATACAAGACGATTCGGGTTCTCCTG
Source organism: Ceramica pisi (assembly GCA_963859965.1). Taxonomy (NCBI): domain Eukaryota; kingdom Metazoa; phylum Arthropoda; class Insecta; order Lepidoptera; family Noctuidae; genus Ceramica; species Ceramica pisi. The sequence continues at coordinate 17,415,899 of OY982543.1, forward strand.
CGGACACGGCGCAGATCGACTCGCAAGTACTACAACTCACCGAATCGCTGATAAACAGCTACCATATCGCCTGCCCGGAAACGATTCCGCGCGACACACCAGGCAAACAACCGTGGTGGGGCGCGAAGCTAGAACGCAAACGCGGTAAGGTAAGGAAGGCTCTGAACAGAGCCATGAATACATGTAGTGATGAGGACTGGGACGCCTATTACGCGGCCAAATCCAGCTACAAGAAATGCATCAGATTCATGAGGACTTCAGGATGGCGTAAATTCTGTGGTAGCATTGAATCATGCCAACAAGCAAACAGGGTAAGGAAAATACTGGCGAAACAGGACACACCTGAAGTCGCCACACTCCGGAAACCCGACAATACGCTGACCACGACGCCTGAAGAAGCGAAACGCCTCCTAGTGGAAACTCACTTCCCAGGCAGCGTATTCACTCAGGTAAATGATTGGCTAGACGTCATCCAAACACCATCAGAACATGAGTGGCATTACGCAGAGAAGATGATTACACTGGAAAAACTTCAGTGGGCCATCAAAAGCTTCCAACCTTTCAAGGCACCAGGTCCCGATGGTGTGTTCCCAGCCCTACTACAGTGGGGAGGTACCGCTGTTGCTACAAGACTGGTGCCCTTAATGCGAGCGTGCCTGGCCTTCAGATACGTTCCTAAGGGATGGAGGGAAGTGAAAGTCATATTCATTCCGAAGCCAGGCAAGAGTGACTACACAAGCGCCAAATCCTATAGACCTATAAGTCTGACCTCGTTCTTACTGAAGACAATGGAAAGACTGTGTGAAAGGGAACTACGAGATGGCGCCTTAAAAGCAATACCACTGCACGGTAACCAGCACGCATACAGCTCGGGTAAGTCAACAGAGTCAGCTCTTCATCTGGTGGTCGGCCAGATTGAGGAAGCAATTCACCAGAAAGGTTCCTGCCTGGGCACCTTTATAGACATCGAAGGAGCCTTCGACAAGACAAACTTTTCCAGCATTAGAGCCGCCCTCTCCAGACACGGTGTAGAGCAGGTACTAACTGACTGGATTACTAATATGTTAAGCAAACGAGTAGTTCGCCTTGAGGAGGAGCAGCAGTTGGCCTTGATAGCCAGAGGCTGCCCGCAGGGAGGAGTGATCTCCCCTCTTCTGTGGAATTTGGTGATTAATGACCTTATCACCAAACTCAACGCACATCGTTACTACACAATAGGGTATGCAGACGACCTCGCAATCCTCGTGCCAGGGAAGGTAACTGGAACGATCTGCAACCTCACTCAACAAGCACTACGCATCGTGGAGCGATGGTGTGAAGAATATGATCTGTCAGTTAATCCCACTAAGACTGAATTAGTCATGTTCACTCAAAAGCGAGCACTAGGTCACTATCGGCTACCTAAGCTCTTTAACACAGAACTCCAGTTGTCTAACGAGGTAAAGTATCTAGGCGTCATACTAGATTGTAAATTAAACTGGAGCCCTCATCTAGACTACAAGCTAAACAGGGCTTGCATTACCTTCTGGCAATGCAGGAAAATGATAGGGAAGAGGTGGGGCCTATCTCCCAAAATAATACTATGGTTGTACAGCGCAGTAATTCGGCCCATGATAACGTATGGGGCTCTTGTGTGGTGGCCACGCACAAAATTAGTTACAGCCATAAACAAGCTACAACACATGCAAAGGCTAGCCTGCATGGCGATGACGGGCTGCATGCGAACTACTCCGACTGCGGCACTGGAAGCCATGTTGGGACTGCCCCCGCTACACTTGTTTATACAACAGGAAGCGACGATGGCAGCAGTACGCCTTAAAACACTGGATCTCTGGGGTAAGAGAGAAACACAACACACGTCTCTGCTCGAGGAGCTCAATAATGAACTCCCCATAACTAAAGCAATCAATGACCGGGTACCCAAGCAGTTCTTATTTGATAAAAAATACAAAATCCAATTGTATGAGGATCATCGTTGCGAGGGCCTATGCCCTGCAGAGCTGAGAATCTTCACAGATGGATCGAAAACAGGTACAGGCACTGGTGCGGGAGTCTTCTCAGAGGATCTCAACGTCCACATAGCCACACCATTGGGGGTCCACAACACAGTGTTCCAAGCTGAATGCATGGGCATTTCTCTGGCGGCATCAGCCATCCTAACCAGGGAAGTTAAGGACCATTCAATACGCATACTTTCGGACAGCATGGCCGTCCTGCAAGCCCTGAACAGCCACACAGCGAACTCTGGGCTGATTCTCGAGTGTCACCAGCGTCTCAACCAGGTTGGTAGACACAACAAAGTAACCATTCAATGGATCAAAGGACACAGCGAATCCCGAGGCAACGATGCAGCAGATGAGCTAGCCAGAAGGGGTTCGAGCATGACGACGATTGGACCTGAGCCCATCGTGCCGCTGCCTTTCGGGTATCTTCGCAGTCTGGTAAGGAAACGCACCGGAAACAAACATCACAAGCTATGGGCTGACCATGGTGAGTGTAGGCAGGCCAAAGAGGCACTTCCCTCTATTAATGGCCGTTTCACAAAACAAGCCCTAAGACTAACAAAACAACAGTTGCGTTCAGTCACAGCCGTAACAACTGGCCACGGGACTTTTAATAAACACCTCTATGCCATAGGAGCCACCGACAGCCCACTGTGCAGAGCTTGTATGGAGGAAGATGAGACAGCAGCACACCTGCTTCTAAGCTGCCCGGTAGTCGCGGATTACAGGGCCAAGTACTTCGGTAACCCAGGTACCCTCTGTGAGATAGTTAGTAACACCAAGGCGTTACTGGCCTTCCTTGGGGAGCTGGGGTGGATCGAGTGACACATTTGTCCCACCTACACGCAAAATACGCGCCTAGTCGTGGAGTTGCGGAAACCAGCCCGATTTACATACATACATACATACATACAGGCAATCAAGCCAGTGTCTTATCTCTGACTAACCAGAGCCATACGACTTTCACCCTTCTGAACTTCATTGTTTGGCAGCTAGCATATTTTCCGAGACATCGAAGGTTTTTAATTCCTGCACAAAGCGATTTTCACAATAATTGAATGAAAACCTCTATAATTTATGATATCTAGAAAGAACTATAAATTTTTCTAAAAGGTCCTTAAACTAAGTAATATTAAAAAGTGATCTTTGAAAAAAAAATCCTTAATATTATCATCATAATTTTCAGATTAATATCTATCAGGAACCTTCCACCCTTCGTGTTATGATTCTTGATGAATGATTGGCGCGCGATGAATCAGGCCAGGCCGGTAATTTGCTCCCCTGACAAATGGCGACCCCTATCGGGCGTTCTCTTTCGGTACCTTTCGTATAATCACTTGCTGAAGCAATATTGATGTCATGATTGATGGAGTAATAAGGTAACAAGTCAATGTGAATTGGGAAGAGTTTTTTTTCAAGATTTTTTTTTTTACGGGAGAAAACTTGATTGAATTGGGGGAGACCATGGTCCAACAATAAGATACCAATGGCTATTAAAATGAAATGAAATTAAAATTGTTCATTGTTAGATTTATAGCCAAATAGCTACAACTTGGGAGTTTTAAGTCAAGAGTGAATAGGTTACTTCAAGGCAAGCGTGCTCCATCTTAGACCCCATCATCGCTTACCATCAGGTGAGCAAGTGGTCAAACGCGTGCCAATCAACAGTAAAAAAAAAGTGTGCCCGGATGGCCAAATCTGAAAGTTGAAACTATGAGTAATATCGAAAAAAAAAGTCACTAACACAGAAAGGAGTATAAAGCCCCATTTTTAAAAATTCTGTTCGTGGTTCTTTCAGTGTTTTTCTTACTCGTTGCAGTCATCATGCTGAAGGTCAAAATCAATTTTCTTACGATGAAAACTATAAGTTTAAGAACAATGTTTGTTGCATAATAAAATGTCTTATTTTAAGTAGTTACCTTCTATTTACATATTCCCAAAAACAAAACATTATTCTGTTAAAATTAATGTCTCGTTTATGTGCGTGCTGACAGCCCTATTCCGTAGCTCTCGAGTTCAACATTAGCGATATATTAAAGAATGATAAACACACGAACTCTTTACGACACCCCTGAGATTCAGACAACAAGATACAGTATATATATACTGGTGTATGAAATTACCCGTCTGTCTGTCTGGCGCTTTATCTTGAGAGTTTTGTTTATGACTCCTTCAATTGTTTCTTTAATTGCTTTTGTACCAAGTGACAATGTGACGAAGATTATAATTTTGAGGCTATGAAGAGCTTTCAACTGAATCATGGCCAGTATCAACCAGCCAGCCTATTCTTTGAAAATATCACCGTATTAATTTACGTGAATGTGGATATGGAGCGAGAAATCAATCAGCAGTGCGATTCTGTAAACATGTCGTGCAAGTGAACACAGGCGTAGCAAGTGAGCTGTCAAACCATAAAATCAAGATGGCATGACAGCTCACTTGTCGTTCACTCCACCTAAGTGACCACGGTGAGATGTCAACAGAATCAACCGGTCGACCAGTGAAGATTGAATGATAGTTCACTTCAAGATCACTACACATATATTTTCATGGAAAGACGTTTTATTGACAGAAGAGATCGGCAATTTTAAGTGCCGGATTAACCACGTAGCAAGAGTAGCAAATGCGTACGGGATCCACGCATTGGGGGCCCCGCACTTGGACTTAAAATTATTATTAAAATATCTCGCTGAAAACCATGGATCATTACATACCTACATCACACACGAGTCCTCTTAACTGCCACTAACTGCGACATCCGTTTTCAGCGAATGAAGTCACTAATTTGGTTTGTTTTGTTATGGTATGGCACTGGTTCTCTTTATTTCATGCTACCATTCCGTCTGAAAACTAAACAGCCCCAGATCCAGTCTATAGTTCTAAACGAACAATGTAGGCAAAACCAAAAAATATGGACTCTGGCGCTACATAAGGGCCCCGGGGTCCATTAAAAATAAAGAGGAGGCCAAAATTGATTTTAATTGGATTTTTTTTTAATTTACGAAGATTTTAGGTTTAGGGGGCCCCTTGGTAAAATTTGCTATCCGAACCTACCCTTGTAGACTAACTATTGGACCTGACGACATCCTTTAGACACCCTCTCAAGCCAGATCCAAGTAGAATAAAGCTCAAAGGTACTTTATTTGGCGGCAATGTCCGCGCCATTTCGCAAACCTTACTTGGCAAGTTGCCATCAGGCTGCTTTCCTTTGACAACTTTCAGGAGAATAACTCGATTTTAAATATTGCTCTTACAATACGCTTTCGGGAAGCAATTTGAAATCCTTTGAACTTTAGGATCGATCCGGAGATTGTCGCTCAAAGTAAGTGGGACTGAGTTGGGGAAGCTGAGCTATTTTAAACGTGGAGAAAATGTGCTTTCCCATATACAAGTAGGAGCACAGCTTAGTATTTATGTGGGTTTGTGTGTGTTGAACAGCTGCTGGTTGTAAAAAATAACTTTGATTTAACTTCAGATTATTTATGTTAAAATATAATGGGCTTGTGTTCTGAAAAATCTCTTTTTTTTTTTCTTTTATACAAAACGGGGAAACTCTTGGCCCAAATCTCACCTGATGGAAAGTGATGATTAGGCCGAAGATGGAAGCGAGTTTCACCCGGAATTCTCTTACATAGAGGAACTGGCTATCATACCTCTAACTGCCGGAACACAACAATAATGTTAACATTGTTGTTATGGCGACATACTTAGACATGATGGTGGTAGCTTGCCAGGCGGACTTAGAACAAGTCCTACCAAACCGAGCAAAAATTTTGCCCCCGCTGGGAATCGAACCCGGGACCTCTGGGTCTGAATCAGGTGGTGTAACCACTAAACCACGGAGGCGGTTAGTGTCACCTGTTGAGCACCACCCGGGGACCACGTGTAGGGATTCGCTGAAGGGTATTCTCCAACGGATGCGGGTGACTCGGCCCCCAATAGTCCGTTAGATTATCAAATAATATTTGACCCGTATTTTTTCTTTTGTTACGGGAACCAAAATTGACGAAGTTCCGACGCTTTTAAAATTCTCAATACGTCACGCCATGCCATAATTTTTAGCGGGTCGTGACGTCATGAGCCCTCACTCCCGAGTTTTGATGCGTTTTATCTTTGTCAATATTCATTGATTTACAAAACCAAAAAATACGTGTCCATTATTTTTCAATACTCTAACTGACGGACTAAATAGTATTGCAATTAGTGGATGGCGGAAACTAGCCTATTATAACTCAATCATTATTTGAAGGTAAATTAATAAGAGCGCATGGCGCATGGAGTCCCAGTGCGCGCCCAAGGGATAAGCCTTTCGACGAGGCAATGCTGCCAATCTTCTGAGCATGTTGGGCTTTTCCAGCGGCTTTATCACACAGAACCGTGCACTGTGGTTTCTGCACGATAAAGCATTGATTTGGTGTACGGTGTATGGTGTATTGACATATATCGACGATCATGGAGCAAATTACTGCTGGTGGAGCCACGCAGTCGGACCAACCTTCTAAGGGAGGCGCCACTGACCGTTAGGATAAGCGCTGGTCTAGACTGTAAGGATAAATGTAAGATGAAATAAATAAATAAATATTATAATAGACATGTTTTCCATCAGAAATGTGTGAGGATGGGTAGCGAGGGATATGTTTGTTAGGAATCAATAAAGTCGCTTGCGCTGAGCGAGGCTGGGTGAATGAAGTGATTCTACTGGTTCTTAATAAACACATAGGCTCGCTAGTGTCGAGGTGGAAATTATATATTTTTTTTCCTACTCCTCCGCTGTACTCTTCTGATTAATTTCGATGCGGGATCCAAGACAGTTGAATCGTTTCTCCGGGACTCGTCGGGCTTCATTAGCTCGGCGTTTTTCTGGTGGTCGCCCCTGTTGATTCTGGCTTTCAGGAGTTGCAGTGGTTGGGAATGTGGGGCGGGCTTGTCCCATTAAAAAAAATGGCTCGCTACACATCCTCGCACATCCCTGGGGGAAATGCAGTCTAAAATTAGCACAGGGTACAGACAGCCACAATGTTTTTGTAACATAGAACTAAGTTTTTTGGGAAATAAATTTTATTTATTATTTTATTATTATTATTTATTATGCAACTTTCTTCATTTCAGCGATTACTTACAAACCGCGTTTCAGTTTACTAGCCAGATGGACCGCTTACAATTCACTACAGATAGAAACCTCTAAAATTATCGACCATGTTGAGGAAACCTGCTAAAAGCAAACAGAATTGCAAACCACCCCGCCTCTCAATGCACAGATTGAGTTTCTCCGCAAAGGATAGAAGCTAACACAGAGCGGATATCTACTTCCTTCCTTGCAGATGTATTAAATAGTCTGTACAGACCACATTGAAACTTTAACTTTGTAGCTTTTGGAAAAGGTTCTAACATAACCGCTTGGCCGCCGGCGAGCATGAGTCACGTGATGACGTCGAGCGCACAGGGTCAAATATCAAAGCGGCGGGCAGCTGCAAGCCAGATGTTTATGTTTACGCAAACATTTTTTAGTGGCCTCTTATTAGAGATACCACTCAAGTGTTTCGTTATTTGTATAGCTGAGAAACGGCTCCTTATAGTTACGTTAAGTGTATGATAACGGTTAGTTTCTATATTTTTTAACTAATTTGTAAACATTGAATATTGGTGAAAAAAACACATTATGTGAACTTTGAACAGGAATAATTTAAAAAGTAAATCGATAACATATATATTTTATGACTTGTATGGGTAGCTGGGTTATATCTAAAAACGATAAATAACAAACAACATACTCCACCGTACAAAAACATATATAAAAAAAAAAAATCTACCACCAAACATTAGCCATTTCCCGCCATTTTGCATTATTTACCTTCCGACCCACGGAACAAAAATTCTAATCATAACGTAAATTTCGTTTGTTTTGTTTATGTTTTGGCTGAAATCTATTGCCCAGTAAACATAAAATGCGTTAATAATTACTTTTTAGTCAGAACAAGCAGCTAGACTTAATAATTAACAAATTACGAAAGCGTTCTGACAACATGGACGCTTGTGTATCAAGGGTTATGAAAATGAATATAATACGTGTTAAAACTTACCTACATGTTGAAATCCTTTTGCACACACATTAATCACATCACAATGCACCAATAAAACATTAATTAACACTAATTCACTCACAAACAACATAATAAACAAGTTTATTCGACACTACGTCATCGCGCAACTCGCGTCATACCACAGACTGAATAAAACATTTAATTTCTTTCTAAAAATGGACTCGCCCGTGGCGTGTTCGTATTTTTAGCATGTATGAAATGTCAAAAAATCGAGTGGAAAAGAGCAAAATGATTAAAATACCGGGTGTTAGACAGAAATGGACATAATATGAGACGGGTCGCGATCTGACGTCAAAGAGTACTACAGTCCTTTTGGTATATTTACTCCAAAATTTTTTTTTAATACTATAGTCCTTTTTCCCCCGCAAGCGGTATCTTAGTTCTTCCGCTATGGGCGGTGCGGGAGGGAGTGCTAGATTCTTTCTGACTAAAGTCCATCCGTGTTCCTTTTAATGACCTTTGCGTTCCAAGGCCGCGGTGACTCTTTCGAAAAAAATCCATGATCCTGGCAGGCATTGGTCCAAGAGGGCCACGTCCATTTTGCTGACATCTCAAAGAGATGTAGCGCGTTTAACACAACTCAACGTCCACGTGACCGGGAATCACTCTGCGTCTTCTTATTGGCGGTTGATGCGTGAGGTTTGACTCTCCCTCGTAGCTTCCTCCTCCGCTTGCATAACTGCTTCGCAAAAGGAGGTTTCTGCTTTCCATGCCTCCTTGTTCCGGACCAAGGATTGAACAAGGGCTGGAACGGAGAGGTCACTGCTGCTGATCGACTCTACGAGGACATGGCGTTGCGCCACGCAAGCAGGGCAGACCTCCACCGTATGGTCCAAAGTTACCTATAACTATGGCCTAGATTAGGACATAGGATACGGTTTTATACCGGTAGGTAGTATGCCCCCCCCAAGGTTGCGGAATTTGTTCGAAAGAGTCACCACCTGGAACGCAAAGGGCACTAAAAGGAACACTGATGGGTTTTGGTCACTAAAAGGAACACTGATGGGTTTTAGTCAGTGAGAGTCTGATCCTCCCTTCTGCTACGCCCAAAGCGAAAGAAGTCATTTGATGATTTCCCATCCATAAAAAAGGCAGTATGTTCCCGGAATAATTAGCACTGACGAAGAAATTTGCAACCTTTTCACTACAATTAAATCAAAATAGAAAAGAAAGAAAACATGCGTATTTCACACATCGCATTTAAAATCGTATGAAACTTTTAAATCTGTCAGCATAGCAATTAACGTATAATATACATAATATGCTTAATTTTCACAGTTTAAACTGTAGCGAACATCTAAATATCGAGAAATGAAATTCAGGAAGAACGCTGCTTATCGCAAAATGTCTCTTCATTTACATATCCCGGAGTTTCACTGAAGTTTGGTTACAAAATCGGGATTCCAGCACTCAATATTCTAGCTCAATGTATTTATGTAAAAGAGTTTAGCGAAAAGAGACTCAAAGAGAGAGATATCGTAGATATTACTTTTTTCACAACTGTGTTGGATGTGTACTTACCAAAAACCTATACAAAAGTGGTGCACATTTTTTAAACTTTTTTTTTATAATCAAGATAAACATTAGAATTAGGAGTGACTCAGATTACTTTTCATAGACGAAGATAATGAAATAATATGAACTATATTAAATCATTATAATTTAAAGGGAAAATGTCAGCTTTTGCATGCGGCCTCGCTTATTCGTCAAAATCGGTTGAGCGATTTAGGCGTGAAAGCATCACAAACAAATGAATTCACTTTTCAATTATAATACTCGTATTATAGATTGGATATACTGTTTATATAGATAAAGTTGATCATTTGTAGGAGACGTATCTTATTGTGGTAAATAGTGCTGATCCGATTATCACAATTCTATTAAAAAAGAAAAAAAATATTGAAAGCTGAGAGCAATGCGCTGTTATTATCTAATTAATTATGTATGTATATGTCACCGAAAAATGGCAAACACAGTAAGATAGTAAAATATCGCGTGAAATTGTAAACTATTTTTTCTAAATGATACAAAAAATCATTTCCGAATTATACAACGTGTTTTTTTTATATAATCCCATAACTCCAGGGTATGATTGAGCCCATATCCTTCGTTATTTTTTTTTTCATTTTTCATACAAAATAATTCGGTAAAGTCACGATTATTGATGTAAAACACCCTTACGTGAAATATGACAACGTCGCATTTTCTTAGCTTTAAATATGAATGATTGGTTTGAATTAAAATGAATTACTTGTATTTATCAATGAAACTTAGATACCTAGATACATCGAGGGTCTATTTTGTACGGTAACAACACAACCTCGCAAAAGTAAAGATTCGTCATACTGGTGACAATTTTTGACCTAATTTAATTATGATTGATGATATCTCCGAAACGATGCATTTTTGGACCACCTATTCTAGGAGTTTTAGTATTATTTTTACCTACAGAATATAACCCTAGAGTACAGGTCGCGTCACTTAAAAAGAACGCTGCGTGAAAGTGAGGGGGGGGGGGTGAGTTTGCGCATGGGTACACTTGCGCACGAAAGTACTAGGCCTATTGTTTTATTTTAGAACTAGACTTTCACTCGCGGCGTCGTATATTGGTTATTGGTAGGTAAATTGAAAAATTAAATATGCTGGAATATCATTAAATTGAATTAAAGACATGTTTGATTCAGTGTAGAATGTTTAATCTAATTACCAAAACTTAAGTAAATGTTTTTTACTATTTTATTTTCGAATCTTTTTAACCTTTGCCTCTGCGGTCCGTTTCAAGCATTGTTTTAAATTATCAACTGCATTATTATCAGCCTCTCTCTTCATAAAACAATATACGTCATATATAATTTTTCTCTCTCTTCTTTATAAAACTTTTGTGCGCGATGAAATTTTGAGAACGAACGTGACGTGGACACGGAGCGGGAAACAAAGGTCGACTGACGAAGACGAACCAATAGCGCACCGGCGTTCACACGGCGCGCCCCGCGCCCCACCTCATACCACCAAATAGATCGATAAATCGCCTAGTGCGCAGCTTGACCGCCAGCGTTCTTTTTACATGACGCGACCTGTAAATGGGATATCAAAAAAAAACAGGTTGTATAATAATTGCCAATACATCCGGTATTGGAAACTATTACATATATTCGAAACGATTTTTTCGTAATATATCGAGAAATTATAATCTAATAAAGATTTATTACAATCTTACGGAGCCTGTCATTTTCCGGTGAAATAATTTTAAAGGGAAACAGACTAACATATCGACGCACAAAAGAAACAACTTGTAGCGGCATCAATGCCGCCACAAGAAAAATCAACGAAACAAATCTGAATCGCAGCAAAAAGAACCGCGACGCCATCTATCCAACTGGCGGCGAACTAAAAAGTCCTAAATCACGCAAGCAGAGTTTACCATGCAATTTGAACATATACATCCACCCGAATATGAACTATCGGGCAGTAGCCCCCCAGGCACAACAACCGCCTGGGCGGAGGATCCTCCTTTTCAATGGGGATTTGCGGGACTCTACTCTCTGTACCGCATCCTCCCCAAACTGGTGACCCTCGACAAAGAACGTCAGCGCAGCCTTCGTGCATCTACTTCAGCGTGACGTCATCATCACTTCACTCCATGACCTCAAGCTCTCGAGCAGCGAGTCATACAGCCAGCCCAGTACCTACGGCTTCTACGGGTATCCTGACCACCAGCATGCAGCAGCCGCGCATTCCTGGTCAGCATCCTCAGCCTCTATCATCCTCATCAGCGACCTTGGCAACCACACTGCACCTTCGGCCAGTCACATGAAGAGCCTTGAAGAACCTCTCCTGGTCGACTACAGCAGTCACGTCACTACGTCGCACCGCTCCGACTCACTGGAGCCAGCAGCAGCATCACTCCGACTCACTGGAGTTTGCAGCATCATCCCGACTCACTGGGATATCTCATCACCCCGACTCACTGGGGCACCGCAAACAGTTCCGACTCACCGAGAACTCTGCGACTACCGGTTCCGACTCACTGGAACCATCCTTCCACTGGCCTGGCAAGCATCTCAAGATCCATGGACGACTCGACTACTTTCGACCTCCGGTCTCCGGGGGGGAGTGATGTAGCGGCATCAATGCCGCCACAAGAAAAATCAACGAAACAAATCTGAATCGCAGCAAAAAGAACCGCGACGCCATCTATCCAACTGGCGGCGAACTAAAAAGTCCTAAATCACGCAAGCAGAGTTTACCATGCAATTTGAACATATACATCCACCCGAATATGAACTATCGGGCAGTAGCCCCCCAGGCACAACAACCGCCTGGGCGGAGGATCCTCCTTTTCAATGGGGATTTGCGGGACTCTACTCTCTGTACCGCATCCTCCCCAAAAACTGGCATTGGGAACATGACATTTTAAACAAGGCTCATTTGTTATGCGGGTGAGCACTAAGAAGAGTTTTTTTTTTTACCGGCTTCCAAAAAAGGAGGATAGGGTATATTTTTAATGTATATACACCGATTACTCCGAGGTTTCTGATTCAATTTATGTGATTCATTTTTAGTTTGATGCGGCATACTTGCCATTTGGTCCCGTAAAAAATTAATACAGTTTGAATTCATTCATAGTTTTTTTTTTTTTATGAGCATTTTTGCTTATTTCAATTTCTGTGTAGACTAAGATGCCGTTCAGGTATTAACTCACTTAAAAGTGAAAAAATAAAAATACATTTTACAAAAAAATATTACCGGTTTTTTGTAAAAAAAAGTTTTTGTAAATTATATCGGAACCTGGGTTCTGACTGTAACGAGGCGTAAGGTATGTAACAAACGAACATATTACATGCGTATGTGTTGTTGTTTTACACGGATGTTAAAGCACGCCGTTACATGACATGCTCGCTGCGAATGTTACATTACGGTCCGTAACACTTAGTTTTAGAGATTGAAAAAGGGAAAATCGTCTGAAAATCTTCGCGAGCGAAGTGCTAGTACCGGAGATACTATATGCTATTAGAAAATAGTAGACACCGTAAGTTTGTAAATTATCACGTGAAATTGTAACATATTCTCTCTCAATAAGGCACACGTATACATTGAACACTATTGAATTTAGATGAAATTTATTGTGTTTAAAATGATGTGATCACAATAAATATCCAGAAAATTAAAAAAAAAATAATATTACAATCTTACGAAGTTTGCAATTTTCCGGTGACATATAGGTACACGGCTCCTGTTTACGATAAATAGATTTTTAATAAAGGAGCTTGACCTTAATAAGCTACTGATGAACAAAGATTTATTCTTATCCGCTTCAACCAAAATACTTTGATCTTAAATAAAAATAAGCAAGATAAAGGTAGGGAGATAATCCTTTTCTCGCTTGAAGTGTACTTAAAAGAAGTTGTGTTCGACAGGGGTTCCTGTGACCGCTACAATGGGGTTTCTTTGTAGTCGGTTTTCCTTTTTCGGGACGAATAGATATAGTAGCTTTGTATACATGTTCATATTATTATGCACTCAATTTCACTCAAATACGGGATTTAGAATTGAATTTTATTCTGATATCAGATAAGCATCAATCAACATATGTACATCAATATATATTAAACCCGCGACTTCATACACGCATATCCCGTTTTTTCCTTTTCTCGTAGGAATTTCGAGCAATTTTTTCTCTCAAATTTCGGCTTTCTACGACCAGTGGTTTCGGCTGTGCATTGTATGTCACTCACTCACTCAGTAAAGGAAGAATCCTAATTATCTATACTAATATTATAAAGAGGTAACATTTGTTTGTAAGTTTGTATGTAGGGGGTAATCTCAGGAACTACGGGTCCGATTTGAAAAATTCTTTCAGTGTTAGATAGCCCATTTATTGAGGAAGGTTATAGGCTATATATCATCATGCTAAGACAAATGGGAGCGGAGTATTAATGGAAAATGTGACGCAAACGAAGTTGCGCGGCTCAGCTAGTATTATATAAAATTCTTGCGTTACTGAGTGAGCCAGAGTTCCGTTACTGAGTGAGGCTGAAGCAAAAGCTTTCAAAAAAATTTGTCATTACTACTCGTAATAGATATGAGCGTTCGGCGTTGATTGTCTAGTATTCGCAAGTGTCGCAGAGCTACTACTGAGCATGTTGTCCGTTAGTTACGAGGTTTGATTCCCGTGTCGTTATTTATTATTTTTTATATCTGGAATTTCTCCTCCTTCCTCCTAAAGATTTGCGCCCGTTATATTGTCACCCTTTTTTTTTAGGGATGGGTAATCATCAAATGTCTTCTCCCGCTCTGGGTGTAGCGGGAGGGAGTGTCAGACTTCTACTGACTAAAACCCATCCATGTTCCTTCATTGTCTTTTGTTTTCCGGAGCCGCGTTATCTCTTTCAAAAAGTCCCGCAACTCCGGCAGATTTTGTCACCCCTTACATTGTACTGAATGGAGAAATGTGTGTTTGATAAACAAAACGTGAACGATACGGCTAGCCTCTCGCAGCGCACACGCTGCAAAACTTTTTCAACAAAACAAATGTGCAAAATTTTCTTGTGGACATGCGGAAATCTGTCTAGATTCGCGATGAGTAGTTGCGGTCATGCGGAATTTCATCGCAAGTTGCGACGATAGAGGATCTCGCAACGATACACTCACTCGCTATTGCTCGATATTCGTACCTAAGATGAAATAGGTAAAACTTATTTGTTTAAACATGTGTCATACAGTCAGTTAGTTTTTCTTGTGAAACGTGAGTACCGCTGTGGCCCTTGTAGCCGTCAAACCAAAATGGATTGAGTATCTACCTTCATTTTCAAAAGTTATAGCTGTTATTAAAAGCAGGATTTCCTCGGATTTAAGCTACCAGATAATTAACATCAGTATTTAACTTCCTCTGTATTTAACACTCCAAAAGACTAATTATCTTCATCAAACAACCCACTGTCAACTTATCCAAACTTCTCAATCAACTCGGTAAATATTCAACTTAAACACACAACGTCCTTTATTTCATTGCCAACCGACTTGGCGAAGTATGCTGAAACTTTTCAATCAAATGTTAACTTTATACTGTTTGGCACAAGTTCTTTATTTGCTTGAAGTTATCTGCAAAGTTGGTACAGCCGTTAAGTGAAGTGCTTATGTGAGATTAATCTGTTTGTTTTAAGTGGGGGATTGTTTTATGGCGGATTTCAGTAACAGTTGTTTTTAAAGTAGGTTTATAGATAGATTAAGCGCTAAATTGTCAGTCTTTGCACTGATTTTCGGTATCAAGGTAAAATCATCTGCCTAGCCTTTTCCCAACTGTATTGGGGTCGGCTTCCAGTCAAACCGGATTCAGCTGAATACCAGTATTTTACGTGGAGCGGCTGCCTACCAGACCTCCACAACCCATTAACTGGGTAACACGGTACTCCTTGGCAAGACTGGTGTCAGATTTTCTGGCTTCTGACTGTCCGTAACGACTGCCAAAGATCTCCAAATGACAGCCGGGGCCAACAGCTTATCGTGCTTTCCGAGGCACGGAGGAACCTCGGTATGTTAAGTTGGTCACCCATCCACAAACCGACCTCGGCAAACGTTGCTTTACCTGGAAGATCGACCTGTGCGGCTGTTATTATTTAGCCACGAGCTCCTCCAGGTATCTAGGTAAAATAACGCGTCAAAATTACAAGTATTTTGACGCGTTATTTAGTCTATAGTGTCTATTATTAAACAATTTTGCTTTAGATTCTTACCAAAATATATCGTGGGTTGTAAAGGTCAGATAGGCAGAATCTCCGCCTAAAACTGGTAATTGCATGCATTAAGACTGGATACCTATCCATAACAGAGCGTGCCAAACATAACAAAAATATCTTCTAACGTATTCCAGTAATCCAAAAAAAAATAAGGCTCGGTCTGCCCACCCCATAGGGAATGAAGTATAGCGATAAATACATGTCGAAAGACGTACAGGGTGTAGGACACATAACATCGGTACGATCCGCGGGTAGATAATGCCTTCATATTTTATTGTTGTACAAGCAGGGAAATAAGGTTTTATGCTGAAACGGCATGAGGTAATTCTATAGGTGAGTATTGAGTTTCATATTACTTGGAGTTATGACTTTTGATGTTGTCAATTTAAGGATGTTGTTGGAGGTTGTACTTCTAGGCAAACGTGCTCTATTTGATAATCAGGGGCCCTACTATGACGTGCCAATGCGATCATGATTAAGCTCAGAAAAAGGGATAGTGTTTTTTTTTTTCTTCTTTATGGCAACTGAGCCGGTTCCGACTATCGTGTTAACTAGCTTCTGCCAGCGGCTTCACCCGCGTGATCCCTAGGGAACATGTTCCCGGGATTAAAAGTAGCTTATGTGCTATTCCAGACTATAATCTATCTTTGGTCTAAATTTCATTAAGATCCGTTAAGCCGTTCTGGCGTGATTGAGTAACAAACAACCAAACTTTCACATTTTCATTTTTTTTTTTAATTTTTTCTATTGATTGTAGCGTGATGAAAAGTATACTATAACCAGCTCAGGAGTATGAAAAATAATTATACCAAGTTTCGTTAAAATCCGTCGAGTAGTTTTTGTTTCTATAACGCTTATACAGACAGACAGACAGACAAAAATTTTACTGATTGCATTTTTGGCATCAGTATCGATCCCTAATCAGCCCCTGATAGTTATTTTGGAAATATATTTCATGTACAGAATTGACCTCTCTACAGATTTATTATAAGTATATAGAAGATTATGCGTCTTGTAAAACTGTCACAGACGTCATGGTAGGCCAGCTGGTGAGACAATCACAAAGATAAAAAAATGTTGCTAATAAACAGCTTTTTTGAACTAATAAAATTAATTGAAAAAGGTTTTTGTTTTATTTAAATTACAGCTTTTAGGTAAAATATTTTAGGGGTCCAAGTCCACTAAACCTGAAACAACGGTTCAGTCTCCTAGATATGTACTTATCATACATTAACTACTATGAGATTAAGTTGTGATGGTAGAAGAAAAAAATAATCCTGATATTAAATGTTTTTTGTTCGATAGGTTTTAATCTATGTATAGCAAAATTCACATGAGAGACACAAATTCAGCATGTCCGCATTGCCTTAATTAATACAAATACCGTCGAATATCATCAAACTACCGTTCACTTCGAAATTCTAACGTCATTAAGGTAAAATTAAAGAGGTGCAATCCCAGGGGTGCAGTATTCCGGCAGCATTCGGCTCTGCCCGGATATCGACGCCGGAAATTTCAAATGTCGTGAGAGACAAACAATGAACACTTCGATTTTCAACTTTCGAGTCAGTGCCGACAGTAGAATATCCAACAGTACATTTTATGTCCCTTGTGATATTTGAATTTTCCACCTTTGAATGTTCCCGGAAACTATTGTGCGCACCGCAATGGTTGCATAGAGGTACAAACGTTGTTCTAATGCTACAACGAGGCTTTGAAAATTGTGATGCGGATAATGAGAACTTACAGGTTGGTTTAGATACGAGACTCGATAGTGTTTTGTTAACGCACGCTGTTTATTTTCAATCAGCAGAGATCTAATGATTTGTAGCAAAGTTAGTAAAACTCCCTTTCAGTTTCCCATGCTTCAAAGCAGGTTACGTTCAAGCAAAAGAAAAAAGGCGCATCAATTAATCAGTATGATCAACAACTGGTTAAAAACATGCAAAAAATCTTAATTACTTATGAGCCAAATGTGTCTGTACGCACACTCGAAATTCCCTGTTGAAAGAAACGACTTAGAAATTGCTTGTTTATTCGGAATCGGACTTTGACATTACAAACTAAAAAAAATTACAAAAAAAAACAAAAGCTCAAGCAGCAAAATACGTCCATGTCATTCATCAGGTTCATTCCAATGAGCTGGTCCAATTACGGAGCATGTATGTGGAGCACCCTCAACCCTGTTGTATCAGATATTCTGTTTAATTGACATGTCTTTACATTCCCCTGGTAATTGTAACCCGTATCTACGAACAGGCATGTTCAAATTGTTCAACATATGCGTAGATTAGATTCAGCGGATTATATTTTTGATTGGCATAATATGTCGGAGCTCGGAACGGGTTTGACAGAATTTGGATATGAAAGATATTTGTTTTATGAGGTTGTTCTGTATACAACACTATTTTTTAATTAGTACAAAAAAATGGGGCTGTTTCCGTACCCGTTACTGATCATAATTTTGCAGTCAAAAGTAAAAAAAAACGAAATCCCAAAATTGTTTATTTTGATTTACTTTTACTTGAGTGTCTTAATTGTTTTCTCAAAAATGACTAAATTGTAAAAAGTTGATAATTTTGTTGGTCCTAAGCCCAATTAAAATACGAAGGAAAAGTTTGAATTGCTTATTTTTTCGTTTACCATAAATTGAGTGACATTTTGGGATGTAAACAAACGATAATAACTTTGCTGTTTATCAATATTATTTATTGAGACTTTACATATATAAAAGCAAGACCTTTTCTTATAAGCCCTTTATGTATTTGTACTAATTAAAAATTAGTGGTGTATAGCCCATGATTGGACAATTTAATTTTGAATGTTCTTGTGCGCTCTCCATACGGGCACGCTATTGGCTGCAACGTGCTGCATGCCACTAGAACAAAGAAAACGATCTGCGCGAAATCTGCGGAAAAAGAAGAAAAAAGAAGACAGTTCCGCCTTTTGACACGTTCGAACATCATCAAATATTTTAGCTCCGTGAGTGAAAATTGTGTTACAAGGACAATTTGTACACTACCGTGTCTTGTACAACGCGCCGGATTCGCCGGATCATCTAAACGCGGAACGCGCTCGGAGACCGCTAAGTCGTGCCCTCAGTAATTCTATTTTAAAAAAATACTTATCAGATGTTACTACGTTTGGTTTTTTGCTAATTGCAAGTCAAGTATATTGTAATCCTACAAATAACTGTTTTCGGACCCCCACACGAAGTGAAATTCAAGTTAGAATAATCAGTGAAAAATAAATAAAATATTATCATCAGTGAGTGGCCCGCAAGTGCACGGAATACTGACCAATACTGACGTTTGAACGAACGCTTTAAAAGTGAAAGTCCCGCGTACGCGCAATCTCCATCGCGCTGTCAGTGCTACCTACCTCCCGGCGGCAAAGTTCGTGGTGTGTTCCAGCGACAAATAAAAAATAAGCGAACTTTTTGCATAAGTGAATGGGACTAGTGGCGCCACCCCGACCATAAACGGTACTAATTATTTTTACTACGTGCGCAGTGCGTTTTTATTTTTTATTTTTTGGAACTTAAATATTAAAGTTACAATGCCTCGCACTCCTCCAAAAGATGGAGAAGCCGGTAATTTACCACAAGTCCAATCAGAGCCAAACATACCAGCTATCGTTGCAAGTTCACCGTGCACATCTAACATAAGCGTAAGATATAAGCGCCCGCGCACTCAATGCTCTCCTGATTCAGACTCCCACTCAAACTCTCATGAGTCCACGACGAATGAACTACTTGATACTATTCGTCAAGAAATACGTTCAGGTTTATCTTCCGAGGTCTCAGCAAGTATTAAAACCTGTATTACTAACGAACTACGGGAGATTAAAGAAATGTTTCGTGGTTTGGAGCACTCCGTCAATTTCATGAGCGCTGATTATGACCGTATGAAAATCGAGCTCGACGCATGCAAAAGCGACAACAAAAGTCTTCGCAAAGATAATGAGCTCCTCAAGACTACGGTTTCTGAACTATCGCTGCAAGTTAACCTCATAGAACAAAATTTACGCCAACAAAATTTAGAGATCAACGGCATACCGGAAAATAAGTCCGAAAACCTGGTAAAGACAATTGTTCAATTGGGGAACATAGTGTCTAGTACAATTAAGGAAGATGACATCTTATCTGCAGTACGCGTGAGAAAATTGGATCCTGAAAGCAAGAACCCAAGAGCGGTTGTCGTCAAGTTACGGAGCACATTATCGAGAGATGCAGTCCTTACATCTGTATTACAATTTAACAAGGCTCATCCGAAGGAAAAACTGAGTACTCAACATCTAGGCTACGGAGGCGCTATCAAGCCAATTTTTGTATCCGAACACCTATCTCCATTGAATAAGAGAATTCACGCGGCTACTAGGAAAGCAGCACGTGAAAAGGGATACTTATACGTTTGGGTACGCGATGGCAAAGTTCTCGTCAGAAAAGCCGACGGTGAGCAAGCAAAACACATGAAAAGCTTGGAAGCCATTGCTTTACTTTGAGATTATCCAACCGATACCTATGCAATGATACCGTGCATCAGTACTTAAAAATTCACAATTTATTACCAGAATTTCAGAGGCCTGAAAACCAAACTAAATTCCATTAGGCTGGCTGCACAACTGGGCAACTATGACGTTATAATTGGAACAGAAACGTGGCTGGATGACGGCATAAGTGACGGTGAAATTTTCGACTCCAGGTATCACGTATATCGCAGGGATAGGGCTTCAACTGCTCTGGGTACCAAGAGGGGTGGAGGTGTTCTGATCGCAGTGTCTAAGCTTATTGATTCCATACGTATTCCAAAATGGGAATCGGACATCGAAGATCTATGGGTAAGACTTAGAATCACCAAGGGAAGAAGGCACCGTAACTTATATGTCTGCGCCGTTTACCTACCACCACCAGTTCAACAAGTCTTACTGGATTCATTTTTAGATAGAGTATCTTCATTGATGGAATCCACAGGAGAAGATACGATTATAGCAGGAGACTTTAATCTCAGTTTTATCAGTTGGGACATGAACAATTCTCTTGGTAACTCTCCATGTACAACTCCAACTAACTACGCCAACAGGTTAGGCTACTCTTTGATAGATTTTATGTCAGAAAATAATATGTTGCAACTAAATGCTGTTAAAAATTGTTACAATAAAACCTTAGACCTAATTTTTTCTAACTTTTACGGAGGAAGTGTTAACGAATGCAATGATCCAATGTCCAAGGTAGATGTATACCACCCACCCATTATGATCACTGTCAGCAATATATCACCAGCTCCTTTAATAAACAAAAGGATATCAAAACCGAATTTTAAACGAGCTAACTATGCATTAATTAACTTGAAACTAAGAGATATAGATTGGACAAAAATGTTTTCTGAACTGCCCGAGGTCGATGCTATGGTACATGTGCTCTACGAACATATTCGTTGTATTATAAATGAGTGTGTTCCTCTTTCTAAAGTACGTAATGGTAAATTTCCATTTTGGTTTTCTAGGTCTCTTATTAGATTATTGAACGAAAAGGAAAAAGTTAGATCTCGCTTTAAAAAATATAAAAATCCTAGAGATAATTATGAATATAAAATCCTAGGCGACCGCGCAAGTAGAATGATCAAGGACTGCTATAAGATATACGTAATGAACACGGAAAAGAATATCGCACAAAACCCAAAACTCTTCTGGTCCTTTGTGAAAGCCAAAAAAACGAATTCTAGCGACATTCCTTCCACTATGCGTTTGGGACAGAATATTGCAAAATCTGGTGAAGAAATAACCAAACAATTTGCCGCACACTTTTCTTCAACCTTCACACCATCCGCTAGCCCAAATACTCCCAGTACTAGTTCTCATAATTATTTTCAATCTGCTTTATGTGGAATGACTTTTACTGAGAGAGACGTGTTTAAGGAGTTAAAGAAACTTGACGCTTGCAAGGCTCCGGGACCTGATGGCTTGCCACCGTTATTCA
The DNA here is from genome assembly GCA_963859965.1 of Ceramica pisi. Lineage (NCBI taxonomy): Eukaryota > Metazoa > Arthropoda > Insecta > Lepidoptera > Noctuidae > Ceramica > Ceramica pisi. The sequence continues at coordinate 17,437,716 of OY982543.1, forward strand.
TCAAGAAATGTGCAGCTAACCTGTCTCTTCCGCTTAAGTTGATTTTTAACAAATCAATTGAATCATCTACGTTCCCCTCGCAATGGAAGGTTGCTAACGTGGTGCCCATTTTTAAGAAAGGTGAAGTCGACGATTCTTCGAATTATCGTCCCATATCGCTTCTTTCCGTCTTTGCGAAGCTGTTTGAAGCGCTTGTTTGTCCCATATTGACTTCGCACATAAGGGTGCAGTTGGCTTCCCAACAGCACGGTTTCTGTGCTCGCAAATCTACTACCACTAATTTGGTACATTACGTTAATGACATTAGCAAATCTCTGGACTCCCGCACACAGGTTGACTCCATTTATACAGACTTCAGCAGTGCTTTTGACAAGGTTAACCACAAGGTACTTATCACAAAGCTCGAACAGTTTGGCATATCCGGCCAACTACTCAAGTGGTTTGTCTCATACCTATTTGAGCGGAAACAGAAAGTGGTTGTGAGGGGTTACGAGTCACCGTTATATATTTCCACCTCCGGGGTACCACAGGGATCTCACCTGGGACCGATTCTTTTTTTGATTTTCGTTAATGACATTGTTCATTCAATACGGCACTGTAAATGTTCCATGTTTGCGGATGACTTGAAATTGTACAGGGAAATTAAAACAGACTGCGACATTCTTCTTCTTCAGGAAGACTTGGATGCGGTGCAAGAATGGTGTCAACTTAATATGATGACTCTCAATGCAAGTAAATGCTATCACATAACTTTTACGCGAAACAAACAAGTACTATCATCATCTTATGCGTTGGATGGAGTTCCTCTGCAAAAAGTTGATACCATTCGTGATTTAGGTGTCCAACTCGACAGCAAGCTAACTTTCAACAATCATATTGACACGATTGTAGCCAAAGCATCAAAAATTTCGGGTTTTGTGAAGAGAACTTGTTCGGAGTTTCGGTCCAAGTCGACACTAAAAGTGCTTTATAACACCCTTGTCAGAAGCATACTGGACTACGCATCTCCAGTTTGGAATCCCAAATATCGTGTCCATATTGAGAGGATTGAACGGATACAGAAGGCCTTCACCAGGTACTTACGCTTTAGATGCCCTAGTTGCCCTCATGACGCTAATTATTCCCAAAGGCTCAAACACTTCAATATGTTATCACTTGAACAACGTAGAAGCACTTCAGATCAGCTCTTGCTTTACAAAATTATCCACAACCTGGCGGATGCACCTGAATTATTATCAGAAATTAATATATCTGTACCTAGACGTATTGTCATTAGATCTCTACGCAAAAAAAATACCTTTGCACCGTCCTCATCAAGAACCAACCTTGGTCTCAATGCCCCCTTGAATCGGTTAATGGCTAATTATAATAAAATAGATATCTGCAACAATATGGATATATTTACAGACTCATATTCCCAATTTCGCAGAAAACTTACAACTAATAGCAACGAATCATAATTTCATAAACTACTTGTTATTTTCTACTATACAGTTTTTTTTTTGGTTTTTTTGCCACGTATGTCTGCCACTTTAACAATAATTTTGGAATGATCTCATACTGCACTCGTTATCGCATTTTGCCGTTTCGAATTTTGAATACTAATTTTACTGTTTATAATTTTTTATTTTTTTAATCTTAATGTTTTAATGATAATTTTGACTTGTGATTTAATTTTATTTTCTATTATGATTTTATTCAGTTTTCTATACTCACGACATTTTTTTTTTGATAAACATGTATAAGTAGTATTTTTTTTTTTTTTTTTTACGTAAGTGCTGTGTACGCCTGTAAGTGACTAATTCACCATAACTTAATGAATATGTTTTATTGTTTATGTAAATGTCTCTAGTGAATAGGTCGTTGGTGTACCTATCAAATAAATAAATAAATAAATAAATAAATAAATCATCTTTCTACTACAGAAAATACCAAGAAGCGGCCGCAGCTGAGAAAAGGTGAGTCGTACTCGAATTTTTCACAGAACTTGATTGTTCCTTGACTGGGCGAACGGGTAGAACTCAGTTCATAGAGAACTTCCTCTCTTACCATAAGAAATAAGTAAATTCATACAGTCCACTCCTCTATACCACAGATGTGCTAGTGGTTAAAGAATATCAATTGCATTGGCTGATCTTCAAGGTTAAGCAAAGTTTTTCAAGGTTTGCCTGTGGATGGGTGACCATCTTAACATACCTACCAAGGTTCTCCATGCCTTGGAAAGCACGCTAAGTCCGTTGGTCCCGGCTGTAATTTGTAGATCTTTGGCAGTCGTTTCGGATTATCAGAAGCCAGAACATCTGACACCCGCCTTGCCGAGGACTACCGTGTTACCCAGTTAATGGGTTATGGAGATCTGTTTGTTGGGCAACCGCTAGACGTAAAATACTGGTATTCAGCTGAATCCGGTATGACTGGAAGCTGACCCCAATATAGTTGGGAAAAGGCTAGTGATAATGATGTTTTTCTGACTAAGCGAAGGTGTTGGGAATCGAACCAACAATGAGACGCCGCGCCGTGCGCGCTGCCTGCGCTCACCAGTGCTACGTCATCGAGTGGCGTACGTGACTCGCCGCACGAAAGCACGACAAGGACTCAGCAGCGGCGACGACGCCACGCAGCTTTGGAGCGGCACTCGAGCTGAACTCTCCATCAAGAACGGTCGACATCCTAACTGCTCATATAGGTATTTGCTCGGTAACGTTTTAATGTAATTTGCATTTAATTAAACCTAGTATTACAGTCCACTAGCTTCATTCACTGAGCCCGACGGACCCCTTTTTTTTTTTTTTTTTTTTAGGGATGGGAAATCATCCAATGACTCCTCCCGCTCTGGGTGTAGCGGGAGGGAGTGTCAGACTTCTACTGACTAAAACCCATCCATGTTCCTTCATTGCCTTTTGTGTTCCGGAGCCACGGTGTCTCTTGCGAATAATCCCGCGACTCCGGCAGGCGCCGCGACTCCGGCAGGCGACGGACCCCTAACAGAAGGGTTTTTAGACAAAATGTAGTCGTTAGATCCGAATGTGCTAACTGAACAGTGAATCGATGACCTAGTAAAGAGAGGTAGCCAACTGAATGCAAAAAGCACAGGACTAGAAGCATAATTATGTCCAGGAGTGGGTGTGTTGTGTGTGTGTCTTTCTTCTTGAATTGTGATGAAAATGATCGAATAGGATTAAATTAGGTTAGATGACGTCTTTAAGTCATTATATTTTGCCCATGGTACTGTTACGTTCAAATCCTTTCTACCTTTAATTTAAAGCACGATTATATGTTGAGAAAATATGGCACCAACTTTTGGTCATTATTTCACTTAGGTACTTCAAACCCAGCCTGTAGAAACCTTTTTTTTTACTATTGATAGGCATACGTTTGACCACTATCTCACCGGATATTACAATGATGCGGTCTAAGATGAAGCACGCTTGCCTAGAAGTAACCTATTCACTCTTGGCTTAAAGACTACCAGGTTTTAGTTATCAAGAAACACAGACTCCGGTAATAGGGAATTCCATTCCTTAGCAGTACGCACAATGAATGTAGTAATGAATGTAGACCATGCATACGTATCGATATCTCACATGCCAAAAAGCCAAAGAAACGTCTGATCGAAAAACTCGCTTCTTTACAGGGTACTAACAAAAGGTGCTGAACACATGCCTACGTACAAAGTTTCCATACATCTATATTCGCTAGAGGCCATATAAAAGCTATTGGCACGAAGCTGTGATGTCCCCTGACGTTGACAATGAATTGCCGGCAATAGTACCCCCCGGCCCGCGTGGGGGTCATAAATCTATATTATAGACCTTGTTTCTCAAAGTGTTACGACTTCTGGGGGTACTGGCTTAGTTGTTAGGATCTTTGAGGTAATGATGCAGATTGAAATTGTACGGTAAGGCTTGTTGGGTTTATTTCGGCTGCGTGGTGAGATAACAGTTTATGGCGTACGTACATATTTTTGCTGCCAAGCAAAGCAGCAATGAATGCTTCGATAAATTTTAGACGGATAAAGTTCAGCATATTATGCACCTTAAAAATTACAACTGAGCAAATTTAATAAGGGAGTAAATATTAGGTATATATCTAGTTAGGTGAAATGTAGTATAATCAAGTGACAGATTAGGTATGTACTACATGAAAAAAATGAGCGTTTGACTTAGGGCGGATTCTATCAGCAGATCGCGATCAGTTTATCACGTTTAAGAGCTGTTAGTGTTATTATTTTTTGTGGAATATTGACTCTGGCAGCTCTTGAACGCAGTTTAGATGGATTGATCGCGATCAATTTCATTGGTGAAATCTGCTCTTATTTATTTGTAGAATAATCCATTTTTTTAAAGTGACATCGGTCCATAACGATTTTTTTCCCAATCAAATTTAAATCCTACTTAAAATTTCCATGACTCCTTAAAATTGATTTTTTGATTGAACAATTTCTACCAGCATTTACAAAGGCTGCATCACAATACTGTATGGTAGGTATTTAGATTCTGTAGAAGATTGGAATGTGTTTGACTTTCAATAACTTTTTATCATCTCAGTCGCAGAAAAGTTTGAGGCGTTTAGTTAAATTAGCTCTTAAAAGCACCAAGACATTTGCGAAGTTTGCCAAGAAGCGTTAAGAAACTTGTAGTGCCTAGGGGCTTGAAGTTTAAACTTTTTGAATCTCTATTCTTACTGATAGACAATAAAAATGCCTTAACGTGGAAGCGCCAGGGTAGCCCACGAAATTCAAATATTTTTATGTTTTTTGCAATTTTCCGGTCAGTGTGAAGCTTTATGTTGAACAATATACAAATCGCGGCCGTAACGCATATTTATCTCTAAAGAATTATACCCATTTAAATTATCTATATAACCCTCTAAGATCATACAACTCGATTGAATGACTTTTTCACGAAATAACATTCAATCGAGTTCTATGAACTTAGAGAGTTATATTGATGATTCAAATGGTTATTATCCTTTAGATAAATGCTCTTTACAATCGCGAACCGTATTCTGTTCAACGTACAGCTTCACACTGACCGGCAAATTGCAAAAAAAACATAAAAAAAAATTGAATTTCGCGGGCTACCCTGGAGCTACCACCTTAAAAGATTATCAAGTCTTTAGTGTTTAAGAGCAATTTGAAGACAAATGGTGTTAACAAAAGTTAAAGCGCAACAGATGAGTGACTGCAATAAAGATAAATGTGTCGTTTAAAGAAAGTAAACTGTGGATCTAAAAGGCCACTTTAGCAGAATCTGAAAGCACATCAAGCTACCCGTCACTGTCAAATTTTCTGAATCAACCTTGAACCTAATGCGTTAGCGATAAAAATGTAAATGAAGGAGCTTGTGTTTGTAAATATTAACAGCCACACGGGTCTATCTTCAAGGTAAAGCAACGCTTGTCGAGGATGTTTCGTGGATGAGTGACTCTTGACAGACCGAGATTCTTCCATGCCTCGGAAAGCACGCTAAGCCGTTGGTCCCGGCTGTCATTTGTGGATCTTAGACAGGCGTTACGGATTGTCAAAAGCCAGTAAATCTGACTCCAGTCTTGCCAAGAAGTACCATGTTACCCAGTTATTGGGTTGTGGAGGTCTGGTAGGCAGCCGCTCCACGTAAAATGCTGGTATTCAGCTGAATCCGGTTTAAGTGGAAGCCGAATCCAATGTAGTTGGAAAAGGCTAGGTAGAAGAAGGAGCCTATCCTAATATAGTAAGGAAAAGGCTAGACAGGTTGAGATGTAAATGGAGTTTTTGAAATACTGTTTCACCAAATTGGGTTGTTTCAACAAATCAAGCGTGTATAATTTGTTCCAAAATTTTAAGCATACGTTGAACTTAATGCATATAGGTACAAGTATACAGTACTTAATGGTTGCAAGCTATGTTGCGTGTATTGTTGATGTAATAGTTTAGTCAAACTTTGGCACTTCAGTCATGAGCTTGTACAACCTAACTAGTTCTAGTTTTAGAAGCTTAGAAGCTACAATTATTTTGTTTACAAATACAAAATCCTTTATTTCAAATAGACCAGCTGACGGCACTTTTGAATAGTCAAGTTCTGTCAGTCAAATAGATGAAGCTAATCCTGCCGCGCTAGCGATAAGGGCAGCGGGTTATTCTGCAACATAACACACCCACCGACCCCGTCTCCAACGCGGCAGTTGCACGTTCCAAAGAGTAGATCCTGTGGAGAAGAACGTGCACGAAACTCCATGGACACTCTTTTTAACCAGTTGTCATTGTTTACAAAATCATGGTAACATTCGTTACGAAATACGAGTTTAAAGGTAGTGTTAACTAGGTAGGTATAAATACCTAGCATATTATGATATTCTTACTAGCTTCTGCCCACTTTGTACGCGCATATCACGTTTTTTTTTTCGATCCCGCAGGAATTTCGGGAATCCTCTTATAGTGCTCCTCTACACTCCCCAAGAAACTTATACGCCAAATTTCAGCTTTCTACAATCTGTAATTTCAGCTTTCTACAATCAGTAATTTCAGCTTTCTACAATCTGTAATTTCAGCTTTCTACAATCAGTAATTTCAGCTTTCTACAATCAGTAATTTCAGCTTTCTACAATCAGTAATTTCAGCTTTCTACAATCAGTAATTTCAGCTTTCTACAATCAGTAATTTCAGCTTTCTACAATCTGTAATTTCAGCTTTCTACAATCTGTAATTTCAGCTTTCTACAATCTGTAATTTCAGCTTTCTACAATCTGTAATTTCAGCTTTCTACAATCAGTAATTTCAGCTTTCTACAATCTGTAATTTCAGCTTTCTACAATCTGTAATTTCAGCTTTCTACAATCAGTAATTTCAGCTTTTTACAATCAGTAATTTCAGCTTTCTACAATCTGTAATTTCAGCTTTCTACAATCTGTAATTTCAGCTTTCTACAATCTGTAATTTCAGCTTTCTACAATCAGTAATTTCAGCTTTCTACAATCTGTAATTTCAGCTTTCTACAATCTGTAATTTCAGCTTTCTACAATCAGTAATTTCAGCTTTCTACAATCTGTAATTTCAGCTTTCTACAATCTGTAATTTCAGCTGTGTTGTCTGTCTGTCAGGCATCACTCAGTAACGGAAGAATTGTATATATATTTTGATGTCAGTCTGTTTTAAAACAATCTGTGATTTAGGTTTTATCTACATTTTTGAGAACGCAATTTTAATACACCAGCTAACTGTGGAGTTTCTTGCCTGTTTTCCTCCATAGGAAACAACGATTTGAAATAACAAACTAGCTTCTGACGTTTAATAATTGCCCATGCAGGCCTAAGTGAAATAAAACATTTTGTTTTTTTTTTCTGTCTGTCTGTCTATCACAGCCAATTTATTGTTTTATTAGCTACTGTATGAAGAAGTCACGATATTCAATAACTACCCGAAAACTCTATTTATCTCTAAGCTAGATACTGTTTTTTTTTTACGATGCCCCCTCCAGATCCAAACCTTAGTAGATTGCAACTACTTAACCGAACTTGCCTGTGTGGGCCTCAGGTGTTACGGAGCGTAATACCTATAACACTTGCTTTGTAACAACAAAGCGAACATTCATGCAGTCATTACGTGGAAACGAACACGAACACGCGCATGTTACTCGGAGTTTAACAATGTATATAAACGGCGTATCATAACACGCTCGGTGCGAATGTACATTAGTGTTCGTGCGAATGGTACATCTATAGCACTCATAAAACCTTTATCAACTAGTTGATACATTTACCACAACTGTCAAACTGTCTCACCCACTCCATACACTTGCCAATAATTATATTGTGTACCTCAGTAAAGGGTCACTTTGGACCCAAATAGCTCTATACAGCTGTATCGTTCTGTGTCCCAAACTGACCCCCATATATAATGAGTGGCTAGTTAAGGGTTGAATTGAGTAAATATTTTAACTATTTTGGATAAGGAAGGTGTTTTGTGTGTTTATTGCGTTTACGGGAGGTGAATATTTATTAGCATTTAGGAGCATGGTTTTTACGATTCAAATTGTAAAATTTATTACTAGCTTTTTCCCGGGATTTTGTACGTGCATATCCCGATTTTTTCCATTTCCGTAAGAATTTCGGGAAATCCTCTTTTAGCTAAATAGTCAAATTTCAGCTTTCTATGACCGTTAGTTTTGGCTGTGCGTTGTATGTCAGTCACTCCCTCAGTAACGGACGAATTTTATACATTAGTATTGATTTTACGATAGTTAAATAGCAGTACCTAATTGTTATGTATTTTCAGCTTTTAATACATGTAACTATGGAAAATGTGATAACTTTTTCACCGAATTAAAAAAAATCGTCGGAATCCTATTTTGGATGATCACCTACTAAATCAAATAAAATAATTTTGCCAGGATGTGAAAAAAAATAAAAAAATAAGCGACTCGCTCTAGTACGCAATGCAATGAAGTTAATATCAAATCTTAAAATCTTGGCTGTCATTTTGTAATCTTACTTACTATTAAAGATCTCACCCGTCATCCCAACACTCCCTTTGATCTCAACTATGACTACGCAAGTTCCACTTAAGCTTCCACCCCTGTATCGGTTTCCTTAAATCCATTACATTAATCTTGCACAGACTCGGGATCCATCGGTTTGCGTTCCTTTCCGGGGCCTTGCCTCCGGCATCGACCGGAACCGGATTCTATTCATTGGGCGATAATAATAATTATAATAGATTACTATGACACGCTTTCAAGATTTTGTAAACTTGAACGTTTTGTTATGGTTACATAAGGTGAACTGAAAACCTGGTAAGGGTTATCGGCATCCATCGATGTGGACTCCCGTAGTGGTGTGACTTGTGGGTAGGGGGGACTATTCCTGCCAGGGTTGCGGAATTTGTTCGAAAGAGTCACCGCGGCCCTGAAACGCAAAGTGTATTAGGAGGAACACGGATGGGTTTTAGTCAAAAGTCTGACACTCCCTTCTGCTTCGCCTAGGGCGGGAGGAGTCATTTAATGATGAAAAAGAGGGCGGCTATATCATCACGAACACGTGTTACGGTTGAAATGATGGTGATGATCAGTATATTGTCAGAAACAAATACACTGGAATCGGACAACAGCTTTTTTTTTTTTTTTTTTAGGGATGGGAAATCATCCAATGACTCCTCCCGCTCTGGGTGTAGCGGGAGGGAGTGTCAGACTTCTACTGACTAAAACCCATCCATGTTCCTTCATTGCCCTTTGTGTTCCGGAGCCACGGTGTCTCTTGCGAATAATCACGCGACTCCGGCAGGCGTCGGCCCTTTCGGGCCCCTCTGTGTTGCTGACTCTCTTTGAGGCGCGCGTGGAACACTAACGCGCCGTCGACACGGCCTGTCGTCACTAGACGGACGGACGGCGAGCCACCCATAGCTCGCCGTCCACAGGCCCGCGCCTACGGTGGCCGGAGGTCACCAGGTGGCCCCCGACGCCCGCGGCGTCCACCACGGCGGCTGGGACGAGAGGGTCTCCTCTCCCGCTCCGCCACCTCCTTCGCTAGCATGACTGCTTCGCAGAAGGAGGATCGGACAACAGCTTGAAGCAGATATTCTAAATAACTAGATTTCGCCCGCGACTTCGTGCGCGTATATCCTGTTTTTTCCCGTTCCCTTAAGAATGTCGAAACTTTCTGTCTTCGTGCACCCTCTCAAGGAACCTACAAGCCAAGCTTTAGCTTTCTACTACTAGTAGTTTCGGTTGTGCTTTGTCTGTCTGTCACTCAATAACGGATAATTTTGATTTGATTGATGATTATTTTGGCAAGTATTATTAAAAGGAACAGTGATCTTGAATAAATAGCGAGAGAGTCTATTAGAAGATATCCTCTGCGATTTTGGTTGCTTGATGGTAACCACGTTTTGTTCACCACGTTACAGTAAGTACTAATACTAGGTACTTGGTTAAAATTGATCAGATATGGCAGTCGATGCCTGTTAAATACACTGTATTTAGCAGCATCCGGTTGGACTGGAAGCCTGGATATGTCACCGGAAAATGGAAGGCTCCGTAAGATTGTAAAATATCGCGTGAAATTGTAAACTTTTTTTTTCAAAAATGTATCTCGTATATATTGGAAACTATTGAATTTGTTTGCGATTAATTATATAAAATACGATTTTTCAAAATATATCGAGAAATTATGATTTAATCAAGATTTATTACAATTTTATGAGTCTGCTATTTTCCGGTGACGGATACATTTCAAAAAAGGTTGAAGACTTCTTTTCAAATATTATAACCAATTTTACAAGCCAAATAAATTAGCTACGAGTGAAAATGAATTCAAACCTTTTTCATTGCTACCCTGCACAATGTTTTATCTAAGGATACAGCAGTTTATAAATTATGTATCAGGATTAGTGCTGATCCGAGAAACAGGGTCTCTAACAAAAGGGTGCAAAAAAAGGTTTCGCGTCCCTGGATATGTTTTTACGAGTATATCGAGAGCGATACTATCTGGCAGGTCCACAGAGCTTGGAACCCCTCGCTGGCAGCGAATAGAAACGCTATTAAGACTCGCACTTGGCCTGTTACAATAAAATCGGCCAAGTGCGAATCGGAATCTCACACGAAGGATTAGAAAACTCCAATTAGAAAACTCTTTATTATGTTAACAATATAATTTACGGAAAAAATAGATGAAGAAAACATTACATAGGGTGACACAATCGGCTTTATCGCTAAGAGCGATCTTTTCAAGACAACCTTTGGATGGATTTTAAAGAGAAAGGATTCCGTGTCCATAAACATTTATTTTTACACAACTGCCCAAAAAGGAGTGTTTATTATTTGTTTTTAAAGCGGCAATATAAATACACAACCTGTGAAAATTACAACCTATTCCGGTTCTTGAGGTACAACTCGGTGACAGACAGATGGACGGAGGGACACACTATTGCGGCCTTTGAGAAAAATATGAAATTTAGTTCAAAAGTCAAATGGTACCTACGTAAGTTTTATATTTTTTTTATAAAAAAAGTAGGTACTTGACACGGTCACTTGGGTGTTCTACTCTAGCATTTAAAATGCATTTCTTGATCAGTTTACATAACAAACAGCATAGAGAATTTTTTTGGGTCCGATCAAACACTGTGGGACAGACGGATAGATGGACGGACGGACAGTGGAGGCTTAGTAATAGGGTACCGTTGGTTACCTTAAGTTACCCTTCGGGTACGGAACCCTAAAAAAAATATTTAGTCCGTCAAATAGATTATTAGTACACCTCATAACAAGTACAGGAAAAACGTTTATAAAAACAAGTGTACAATGGGCGGTTTTATCGCACAGGGCAACCTTAGGAGATAAAATATTGAACATTTATTTTCTTTTACACATATACAGTGTGTTGATGCTAAGAAATACCGTATTACCTAGTTACTTGGTTGTAAAGGTAGGGACTGCTCTACTCAAAATACTAGTATTCAGCTAAATCTGGTTCGACTGGAAGTCGACCCTATTGTAATTGGGTAAAGGCTAGGCAGATGATGACACAGTGCGTTGAAATTTTGTATGACGTCATTCCTTGATACACCTCTCTGGACTTCTGATCTTTCCTGCTTTTTATTGTCATCGAATATAGTTGGGATAAGGCTATGCAGATGAATGCCGTTACGCCCTCTAAGGATTCTTGTTGATCTGTGGTTAGGTCTTATCTGCCTCCCAGTGTTAAAATAACCTATTTTACGAGTAAACGTTGGTTACTTTTTTAAGTGAGTAATTTCTGTTTATTTTCGCCGCGAGTCTTTATGTCTTATCCTGTAACGCAAACCAGATAAAACAAATTTATTGAGTAGGTGTTCTTTAGTTAGCATTCCAATTTATTGACTTTTTTCATTTTACTGAAATTGATAAGAAATTGGTACTCTGCAGTCAATTTTAACTTATTCAATCGTAAGTCAGAAACTAAATGATAAAAGTCGAGAATTTTATGAACGTCAGAGTTACGCGGTGTCCTGCGTGAGCGACGAATACGACGCGACGCGACGCAACACGACGCGAAGTAATGCGACGCGATGCTATACGCGACAAGTGTCCTACGTGATTTTGGACATTACTTCTCGAATCATGGAGAAGTACAGTACAATCTTGCTTAAAAGTTAAAAATAAACGATTCCTATAATGTTTATGTTTTTTGTCCTAAAACAATCTTTGCTCACACACTGCGGCGATCAACGCTTCTGAATCAACCATTACGCAGTTCGTGGTGTTGCATCTGGTCGCCCTCAAAACAAGTCCGCGTTACGTCGCGTCTCGCCGCAGACTGTCACATAGGCCGTATGTAGGGTATGCCGTTGAGTTGATCGCGTTCGTCGCGTTCGCAGCGTCGCGTCGCGTAGCGCTCGTCGCTCACGCAGGACACCGCGTTAAATAGTAGTCAGTTTTTCTGAAAATTCGGTTTGAAAACTAAACTCCGTTGGTATTATTTATTTTGTATACGGCTCGAAGGACCAATGTGAGCTAAAAGTAGAATACAATTAAAGAGTGGCCTTGGTATATAGCCGTCACATTACAAAACTGCAAATCTACGGATTATCAATAAGCAATTCATTGAAAATTTATCCTGTGTCTATGATGGTGGTGTCAATATACGTGTAAAACGTGTTGCCGCTGTTAGAGATAGAGTTCAAATACATAGCTTCATCTTCGTCTGTATGTCTAACTCAAGTGTAAATTTATTTTTATTAGTTTTTATTCATTTTCTTTTTTACATTGTTTCCAAATACAGTTTATGCGTAAACTATAGTGCATGTAGTGCTCTTCTTTTAGTGATGAGGCACTTAAACTTAATTCTGAAATATAATCTTGTAAATGTGTACCTACTTATTGATGAAGAGCCAAATAAAACAAATAAATTTTTTTGACCGACCAACCTTGACAATTCAAACGTGCCGTCTAATTGAAATAAAAATGCTTTGAGTTATACAAGTGTTAAGGGTAGGCAGAAACTGAAAAAACTCACTCGCTATAGCAAGTGTACGGTGCGGTTGCTCGGTCGCTACTTTTGCTTCGTTTACGCTGATGCATTTTATCATACGCACCTGTTGTTAAAAAAAACTCCACACACATTTCCCCCATAAATGATTTAACTACCACAAACTAAACTAATTTACCGCACAATATTCCGCTTGACACAACTCTGCCTACCCTCCGCGAACTAACTTGGAAAATTAACCGCTCCGTCACGGAAATGCCGGAAATGAGGAAACGGATCCGGAAACCAGCCGGGACGTAGAGCCTCCACCGCCCGCTGACACGTTTGTTGAGCAAAAACGTGGGTACTTCGAAATGAAAAAGTGAGGATGCTAAAATCAAGCTTTATCATAAAAAAGTAGATGCATAATTTCAGTTTTCTACGCCCAGTAGTTTCGGCTGTGCGTTTTCTGTTAAGCACTGACTCATATCATATAACGGAAGAATTTTATATAATAGTTACTAGCTGACCCGTGCAACTTCGTCTGCGTAATATTTTTCATTACTGCTCCGCTCCTATTAGTCTTAGCGTGATGATATGTAGCCTATAGCCTTCCTCGATAAATGGGCTATCTAACACTGAAATAATTTTTCAAATCAGACCAGTACTTCTTGAGATTAGCGCGTTCAACCCAACAAACAAACAAACTCTTCTGATTTATAATATTAGTATAGATGAAGATTTGTTGCAACAACTCGTTACTACTACAGGTGGGTAGGTAGGTATTACTATTTTGCTGTGGGTACATGAAATAATTATTTTTTTTATACATAAAGCGGGGTTAAGACTAAGAGCGGTTTACAACAATGAAACTGATCGCAATCAAGCTGCGTTCAAGTGTTGTCAGTATCAATATTCCATAGAAAATAATGACACTGACAGCTCGTCAACGTGGTTCATAATGGTTCCACCCATAGAGTATATAACCACTAGAGAGCGTATAGGCCGATTTCTTCTAAGTACGCGGCTCACTACAGCGGGCCGGGGGACGAGGAACAACGCGCGGCTGCAATTGGTCCGTTCAAGGTCAAGTTGCATAGGTAGCCTATGGTTAGTGGTGGCACTACTTCATTAAAGGAAAATAATCGATATCGATAAAATGGATTTTAACATTATAAAATACTCAATCCAAACAAACAGCGCTATATCTTGTTTAAACAAAGTTTCCCTATTAACCTTATCTTTCCACTTTTATTTTAATTCTAAAATCTTCAAAAATCTAAAATGAAAACATGTATGTCAAACACACAGATGAAAAATCTGAGACCCTCCTCCTATTTTTAATGTCGTTTAAAAGTAGTTACGTGTTTAATGTAAGTATGTGAATTGATCAAAAATTGTATTAGTTGTAATTTTATGATCATCGATAAATCGACTTCAATCATTAAACGTAACAGCACAGATTTTTACGATAAAAATACAAAGGGGAAGAAAGGGATAAAAATATAAGTATTTCCTAATGAAAGAAAGAGACTTTTCCAAAAGACATCAACGCGCGCTTCTCACAGTGTGCTCGTTCACCTAACCACCATTTTATATAGACCCCTGCAGTGGCTCATCATCTGATTCAAATCAAAAATATTTTGCGTAATCTTTACTCTCCGATGAAAAGTTATGCCATCATTTTTGTAACAAAAAAAAAAAAAAAAAAAACAAAAGGTCTTGGAATGTTTCACACACAAATTCACCGGGTATGAAGGCATATTTTATGCGTTATAAATTGCATAAAAATTAAAACGATTTGTAAAAACTTAGCATGCCCGCAGGTCTAACAATTGGTCACAACTAAAATGGTTACTAGTGCCGCTGACTAACATCTGAGCAAAAACACTAATAGTTTTCGTGCGTCGGGGCACTGTATGCGCAGTCAAGTGGTTTAATAGTCTTTGGTTCCACCCTTGGTTGACTGGTAGAGAATGCCTAAGGCATTAAGTCCGCCTTTGTACTTTTTTTTTGTGCGAAAAGTTTAAATAAATAAATAAATAAATAATGCTGATTGTGTTCAGTTTCAGATTTATGAAATCTATCCTAAGTAGGCGAACGTTGTTTACAACTATGTAGTAGGTAAAAGAATTGGCACTCCCACATGAAACGTTAAGATCTAATTTGTTAACCCATTTCCAAAAAAGGAGTAACTTCTCAATTCAGTGAGTGGAACTCTAGGCCTGCGTCTGTGTTTCCGAACGCTTACAACCCTTATCTTTTCAAAGTTATAGTAAGCAAGCTCCTTCTTGGTAAGCTCGCTCCATCGTAGACTTTGTCCCTGTCAAAGTCTACGATGGACAGACAGACGGACGGCCAGCAGATGCTTAGTAATAGGGTCCCGTTGGTTCCCCTTCGAGTACGGAACCCTAAAAACTGACGAAGTCGCGGGTAGCAATTACATAGTTGCTTATTTTTTCATCTCTAACCAAGACTAGAGTCAAGAGCAAACCAAACACAAATAAATAAAAAATCACATCTTTGGCTGCACACACAAGATACATTCAACGAAGACAGGAAAAGTACCATCATAATAAACCTCATTTATATGATAATTTCAAGCATATACTCAACTCCCACCAGAGCTACGAAATGAGTTGAAATGTTAATTACCAACTTTTTGACAACAGGAAATTAGGTACCTTAAGAAAACAAAGCCTCGCCACACAGACATTTCTATATCAAAGATCGATATATTCATTACGAACGAACTCTGCTTCTGAAATGACAAGCAGCTCAAGCATTAATTAACACGGAGCCAAACTAATACGCCTGTAATAATCTACAAAGGTAGTCACCTTATCTTTCGAGGGAGATCAAGTAGGTACTAGTTCTACCGCACAGAACATAATACCTACAGCATTTCACTTTGTTGTGGAATATAGACCTCGGAACGCCTGGTCGGCTGCTGCTAAAGTGATCGTCTTGGATACCAATAAATAAACATGAGTTGTTAAAGTTTTAAAAGCCGTTATTTTGACATCTGTCAGCTCCCGCAAATTAAAAGAACAATGGTAAGACAATACAACTTGGCTCCAACGGTCAACAACGGATGTTTACTACAAGAATAATTAAGAATATTTACGCGGTACTTAACACTTTTGCCCATCTGTCTGTCCGTTTGTTTGGTCCCGCTAATCTCCAAAACAGCTAAACTGTTTTTGACAACAGCTGAGGTTAAAAGGAGTAAAGTAGGCTTCTTTAATTTTAGAAAAAGAACTAGGGTTCCGTGCAAAAATAAAAAACCGGCCAAGTGCGTGTCGGACTCACACACGAAGAGTTCCGTACCACAAACCTTAATACTAGTTGTTTTAGCGGCAATAGAAATACACAATCTGTGAAAATTTCAACTGTCTACCTATTACGGTTCTTGAGATACAGCCCGCTGACAGACAGACAGACGGACAGTGGATGCTTAGTAATAGGGTCCTGTTGGTTACCCTTCGGGTACGGAACCCTAAAAACGGAAAAAGTCGCGGGTAGCAACTACATAGTTGCTTATTTTATTCGTGTTCGCGCATTTTAGCTTAGTACAAACGGATGTCATAGCAGTTGTCAGAATGAGGGCTATCGCGTTTGAATTCACCACTAGAGGCGCTAGTGTAGCGTCAGGTCTACGATATGTCAAATTTCGCTGTTGGTTGGCTTTTGACTCAGTTTATTTACTTAATTGTTTTGATTTTTGTGAATATTTTACCTCACTCGACAGAGGCGCCAACTGGTGAATATAAAAACGGTAGCCCTCATTGTCACGGGCTATCAATTTCTTTGAGTAAACAGTGATATTCACTGACACGGTTGTTTGGTATGTTTGAGAATGCCATCTCTTGACATTCTTGTCTCCGTGATCTGTGTTATGGTTGTGGCACTATCCTGCTGTTTATTCAGTTAAATCTTAGAACCTCTTAAATTGTTAAGTAGGTAACAGGAGTGGTGTATTGAAACTTTAAACTTTCATCTCATATGGCGCGAGATGGCGTTGTACGGACGAGTTTTGTAAAGTTTGTTGTGCAATGTTTTTTTAAAGATACGACAGCTTTATCTGGAACTATTTTTAAGCACTCCAAAGTTATGCTTGACGACTTTCAATCCCTTTTAAAATTATTTTTAGAATAAAAATAAAGCAATTAAGGTAAGTCACTGTAAAACATAAAATTAAAACAGAAAGCATTATATTTCTGTTTGCAATTACTCTGGTAACCTACAAAAAACCGTTTAACAAATTGCCAATTTGACAGCGAAGTGACAGGGCTACTTTCGCGCGCCATTCAGATCGCTGCCGCCATTCGACCGAAAAGGTTCAATACAAACAATTCAGGCAAATAATTGAAGCGAGCCATTTTACTGGCTGAATGGAATAAATTCCTTAATTATCTGTGGAGCGAAATTCGCACGCTTTTCAATTTTATCTTTAAACGTATCCCCTATTCAGCTATTGTTCTGATGGGTTTATGCCATGGCAGATTGTCTCCTTTAATTAATAATAGGTATCCCATTTACTTTAAAGTACCTATCCAATTTTAATTGGATTGAGGAGGAAATAAAGTGACCTGTATGATTTCACTAGCTCCTATTTGTCTTAGCGTGATGATGTATAGCCTATAGCCTTTCTCGATAAATGGACTATCTAACACTGAAATATTTTTTCTAATCGGACCTGCAGTTCCTGAGATTAGCGCGTTCAAGCAAACAAACAAACTCTTCAGCTTTATAATATTAGTAAAGATTTTACCAAACTACCCATTAATATTAATAGAGATTCAGCGGGTTTAAAAAGATCCCTTAGCAGAATCAGAAAGCGCATCACGCTACCCGTCACTGTCAAATTTTCCCAATCAACCTTGAACTTAATGCGTTAGCGATAAAGATGAAAATTAAATTAGACAGATTCTTGTGAGATTAATATTATGATTCTCTTACAGTGCTTTTTAGCCCCTCTGAACTTGCTTTTTTGCTTTGCGAAAAACCTTAATATATTTTCTACTATAAACTCGTGTAGATAATAAGGATGAGCATAAAAGCCCAACTAAGTACAGATACCGGCTCAGATTTTGAGCGCTCGGCGGAAGAGTGGGGATCGCTTTGCGCATCGTACACTTATGACAAATAAAACATCGTCGTGGGGTACGTGCCACAAGAGTAAAGAACAAATCCCGAGTGTCGGCTATGACGCGCGCGCGATGCGCTACGGGCCAATCACTGCACTTGCACGCCCCCGCGCCTCCGCGCCTCACTTCATACCACCAAAGGGACCCAATAACTCACTTTTGCACAGGTGAAGGTCAGCGCTCAAGAACCGTGCCGATGATTATACTGTGACGCTCATGTGTGTTACGGGTTTATTTGATTCGCATTGGCCATTCGTAAAACTTTGGAACGGTGAATTAAAAAGTCTAGCTTAGGTTTGAAATCTGAAGGATAAAGAATTTTGTTTGTTTAAAAGACAGATCATGTATTTATGTGAATTCCGGCGGAGCTCGCACATATAATTATTTATTTAAATTATAAAATCTCTTTAATTTCCCGTACCTATTGAGTACCCCACCACAGTAGTACCTGCGTGCTATTACATTGTTATTGCAAACTAACTAGCCTGCGACAAAAGCTTCCGCATTTTTTTATGAGTAGGTATATTGCCCCAAAGCTGGACAAAAGCCTTCTCAAAATTGTTCCAGGAACTTATTATTATTAATACGCTTATTTCAGATTTACAAAGGTCCATACTTAACACAAATTAAAAATATTATTAAAACCAAACAAAATTAACACTCACAAAAACCATTAATAAGAAAATCGGTTCAGCCAAACTCGAGATAGTCGCGGACAAACATTCATACTTACGAACACAAGGATCAAACTGAGAACGTCCTTGTTTTTTGAAGTCGGTAAATAAATACATCTAAATCGTCTTCTTTCTTTTTTTTACTATTGATAGGCATACGTTTGACCGCTATCTCACCTGATGTTAAACGATGATGCGGTCTAAGGTGGAGCACGCTTGCCTAGAAGTGACCTACTCTATCGTTACTTAAAGACTCCCAGGTTGTCAGGAAACACAGACTCAGGCAGGGAATTCTACTCCTTAGCTGTACGTACAATGAATGTATTCCCAAAACGTTTTTGGCGCATAGGTGGGATGTCCACCATGTACCGGTGGCATATCGCCGTACGTTAGCTTCAAAAGCCCCTTTCCCTTATCCAGCGGGTTTATCTCGCGTATCCACGTCCATCAGTCACCCCTTGCCAACAGTCAGCAACTCAGCATCCCTTATCCAAATCTCACAGATTGTCTCGTATTGGGTCAAAGTAACAATCGTAGGCATGGAAGAACTGATTAAGCGTTTGTTAACCGGCTGTGAAGTAAAGGTTAGAGAGGAATTTAATTGCCTTTTCGTAGAATATGGTATGAGTTTTTTTTTTTAATTACATGTTTAAAACCTCAATAAAACGCGCATTCGCCAGTGATGCTGAAGTAAATTTGCGCGTTCTATTACAAATGAAATTAGAAGAAAAACTTCATAGGCGTATAACTTCTTTATTTTTCGTCTTATTTTATTATTTATTCCACGAATCGTATGTCATATAGTAATATACAATGCGTTTCAAATGAGAATAGGAATGTCAATGACCTCTATCTGTCAAATGTCTCTTGAAAAGTGCGGTTTGAAAAGAAAACTTAGTTGCATATCGATAACGGTTTATTTTACTTTGTTTGAATAAGTCTTAAATCAAAAAAGTCTTAAAACAAAAAACGTTTAATGGTAGTAAATTAGCTAAATATAATATTTAATTATTTAAAGTCATTATAAGTAATGACCATACCAAAACACTTTTTTCACTCAATGTTTATAAATAACTAGCTGTCCCCCGCGGCTTCGCTCCCGTCAACTACCCATTTGTTTTGCTTTTAAACCTTCCCTGTATTCTGGCAAATTAAACAAAAAAGAATTACCGAAATCGGCTTAGACGTTCTCGAGTTTTAGCGAGACTAACGAACAGCAATTCATTTTTAGATATAAGATAATTAAAAAATAATAATCTTGCTTTGCTCACCTTACCGAATTGGTTTGAACTGACAGCTATGACGTCACAATATGGCGCTTAGTCGATCCTATTCTTATTTGAAACGCATTGTAAAAAATAGTATCTATTCATGTAGATTTTTTAAATTGATCCTTTTTTTTTTTTTGAGTAGTGCACGTCTGAGGCTTTTAGTGTCACCAAAAAGTACCTACATAAAAAGACTTTGTCATTGTCTCTTCCTACAAAGTAGTCAATTTTCGAAATTACTCAGTCCATTCCGCCGCGCGCCGTATCTGTGGTATGAATTATTTCATCCTCAAAATAATGCCTCCTGAAATTCGCCACCGTCCGCAGTAACTTAGTCATAGATAGGCAACTTCTCATTACGCGCGGTCACGCGGTCAATTTTTCAATTCAATCAAATAAGGTTCTGAGATTAGGACATTAAACCAAACAATCAAACTCTTCAGCTTCATAAATATAGATATAGAATAGATATCCATTCCAATATAACATGAGTAACCTTTCACACGAGGAAAAAGCGTGTTCAAAATAACCACAAATATATTCGTTTTACAACATTTTATTTGTGGATTTAAAAAGCTTTTATAGCAATTGGGATTTATTGGGATCATAACTCGGTGTCGCAATCCACGGTCGACTTTTTGACGAACACCAACGAGTCCACCGATTGTACTTTGATAAGCAACAACAATAAGTACAACAACAAGTATATTCCCGTTCCTGTAGGAATTTCGGGAAATCCCCTCACAGTGCTCCCTTACGGAGTATAGAGAAGCTACTATGCCACAGCTTTCTACGACCAGTGGTTTCGGCTGTGCGTTGTGTGTCAGTCACTCAGTAACGGAAGAATTTTTTAACCGACTTCCCAAAAAGGAGGTTATCAATTCGGTTGTATGTTTTTTTTTATGTTTGTTATCTCATAACTCCGACAATTATGAACCGATTTGAAAAATTCTTTTGTTGTTGAAATTGAAGTTGAAAGTTGTTTTATCTGAAAGGATATACTTGCAGATTGGTCCCATTTAAATTTTATCAAAATCGGTTACGAACTTTGGATTTTGAATCGAAATAGCTGGAATTCGTCTACTTGGATGATGGTTTTATGTCATCCAATTAATCGAAATTGCGTATTTTGCTTTTCTGCGATTTTGCAGTGGTGTTGTTAGGTCTGGGGTACCTACCACTAAAAAATACAACACTACAAAGTAAAAAATAACTTTAATTTCGGAAGTCGGTGTCAAAATACGAAGAAACTAACAAAAACAGCGACTTCCGAGATTAAAGTTATTTTTCACTTTGTAGTGTTTTTTTGGAAGTCGGTTGTATTTTTTTGTAAAAAGTTTTATATATTAGGATGATGATATGCGATGTTAAATCTCACAGCTTCTTATAAAAAGCATGTTGATTAGTATTTTGACCAGACGGTTTTTGTGTCAGGTGGGCAGTAACGCGATGGATGCGGTCTGAATTGTCGGTGAACTATGTACGACAAAAACCAGTCAGGAAGGTGAAATCAAGGCTGATAGCCCTAGATGAAAACACGAGTATCTCTTTCAACCTTAGGTCGTAAAATTCAATATCATCGTAATATTGTCGTAGAGCGGCTGCCTACCAGACCTCAACAACAGACAACCCATTAAATAGATAACTTGGTAGTTCTTGACAAGACTGGAGTTAGATATATTGGCTTCTGTCAAACGTAACCGTCCGTAACCACGGCCAAAGATCTACAAATGACAGCCGGGACCAACGGCTTAACATGCTTTCCGATTTTCGGAGGAAACTCGGTATGTTTACTTCTAGTAAAACAGTAATTTCGGATACTGTCATAAGTCGAAGTACAACGCGTTTTCAAAGTGTGTTATCTGAATAAGAATTTCTATGAAATTGCACTGTCACAACCTATGGCGCTAGGACGAGTGTCTCGCGGCGATATTTTTGTCCTGACACTTTTTTATATGAAACTCTATGAACGTGTCTCTCTCTACTTAACACAGCAATATTATCGAACCGATTCAACAAGTGACAAGCGATGAGCAAAGCTTCAACAATACGCCGCATCGATGCTGCGGTACGCGACGGACTCGCAGCGCAATCGCTTCAAATATTTCAACAAAACAAATGTGCAACGATTTCTTGCAGATAATGCGGAAGTCCGCCGACAAGCCGTTTGCGGTCACGCGGTGATCCGTCGCTAGTCGCGACGAAGACGGTACGTTGACAGAAGAATAATCGTCTCGTGGAGTTTAACCGATGAAAGCGAGGACTGGCGGCGACTCTCTCGCTTTCGCACAACATTTCTAACCACTATAACTCATGAAAGCAAGATTCAACAGTGGCGACTACCAGAAAAACGAGCCAATGAAGCTCGACGATTCCCGGAGAAACGATTCAACTGTCTTGGCTCCCGCAACGAACTTAATCAGAAAAGTACAGCGGAGGAGTAGGAAAGAAAAAATATAATCGAATTGATTTTCTCGCTTGTGGAGATGGTGCCTATCTCACGGGAGCCTTTACCCAAAACCAAATAAGCTCGTGATTACTCTTTTAATTTCAAATCTGACAAACAGTTTAAACCCGGAGTGACAAGTTATAATTTCGCTAACTGAAATCCAATTAAACTTTTGCCAAATCCGATCCCGAAAGGCGAAAGTCAAGCTGCCGTTGAACCAATCAGAAGAGTTAACAGAAAAAACCAATGTTTTTTTAAGGTTTGAATTAAAAGTAATTTAATTTCGTATCTAAAAGGTTTATTTTAAGTGGCAATTATCTATCATGCGTTCCCTGACACTTTAGAGATGCCCTAAATAAAGTTGCATCTTCTATCAGCCGTAATTTATTACTGATAGAATGAAACTTTATGATAATGTCATAAAGTTCTTTTTTTATTTTTATTCGAAACGGGGAAACTCTTGGCCCAAATCTCACCTGATGGAAAGTGATAATTAGGCCATAGATGGAAGCGAGTTTCACCCGGAATCCTCTTACACAGAGGAACTGGCTATCATACCTCTAACTGCCGGAACACAACAATGCTGTTAAAATTGTTGTTATGGCAACAGACTTAGACATGATGGTGGTAGCTTGCCAGGCGGACTTAGAACAAGTCCTACCACCAACCAAACCGAGCAAAAAATTTGCCGCCGCTGGGAATCGAACCCGGGACCTCTGGGTCTGAATCAGGTGGTATAACCACTAGACCACGGAGGCGGTTAGTGTCACCTGTTTAGCAACACCCGGGGACCACGTGTAGGGATTCGCTGAAGGGTATTCTCCTACGGACGCGGGTGACTCGGCCCCCAAAATGCCAATCTGGAATGCCAATACTGGCGAAACGCCAATGTTCCAGTCCACTATAATTTACAACTAGATAATTGAAGTGTTGAAGAAGAACAGCCAGTGAGAGACACTTTATTATTGGGATCTATTAACCTTTTACTAACTCATTAACAACATAATTAACCAAAAAAACCCACAACCTTCAACTTTCTTGTAAACTCGACCCCAAAACAAACCTACACCTCTTTTGACCCGCATGCAAAGAAAATATTTAAAGTACTCACAGCAGACTTTCGTATGGTAATTTGTACAGGGTTGAGTCGGAGGTGTGAGGGGTGAACCCACCCCAAAGAAGGAGCGACTTAGAGCAACAGTTTGGAGGTGTAAGAGGGTTTCAGGAAGCGGGTGACGTGATGTATCGGCTTTGGGCGAATTTTGACTGGTTCGGGGACGAGTTAGGAAGCTTTATATAAGAGGATGCTGGGAATTGTAGTTCCTGTTTGGCGAGGTTGGTGATTAAGTAACAAAGGTTCAAAGATTTTCAAATTGAGTGGAAGATTATAATAAAGCAATGTCATTAAGACGTTAAAGTCGGTTTTCTACTACAGTAAAATCGGTCCGATGATTGCCATATTCTATAACTTCGAGTCACGCATTAGTTCTTGGCATACAAAAGTAAGATTAATGAATTTGACTTGACAAAATTTTTACACAATTACCACATGTTATGGCAGACATTTTTTTGTTTGCTTAAGGTAACATTTGCGCTACAGCTTATTCTAGACCCTATAATCTAGAGGGAACTTTTCAATGAAAATTAAATGCATACAGCGATTTTTTATATTACTATTATTTGGCATACAAACGAAGCCGTGCCCGGAAACTTGAATTTTATAAAGAGGACATTTAAATTTAATTCAGAACTTTCAAAAGCGCATACAAAAACATGAGCTCACCGCTTAAAAGCTTGGCCGCGGTTTGTCCGATAAGATGGCTTCAGCGCTTTGTTGCTTTAAAACTGCAAACTATAGAAAGCGCTGAAAATGCAGCTTACACTAAGTAATGATGGATCGTTGTGGTCATACATTTACCTCAAAAATATTGTTTAACTGGCAGTAATTAAAATAGAATACTCTTTATTATGTAGTCTCTCTCTCTTTGTTATGTGGTAATATATATACCTATATAAAATGAATCCCTATTTCCCTTGGTCATTGCATCACACGTGAACGCCTTGGCCGATTTCGCTAATATTTTTTTTTGTTTTGCTTTATATTATGCAAAAAGTTAGTTATACAGATTTTGTGGTTATGAATGCTAACAAAAAGCCGTTTCGTCAGGAATTAAACTGACTAAGCGTGTCACGCTGCCAGTTCCTCGCATCCTCACATTAATTGTAGTTGCTAATTAAAATGAACAAAAAAATCGACAAGGCCACAAAATCGTTTTACTAGACATGCAAAATTGCACAATTTTTTGCTAGTATAGGAAGAAGGTTTATGCTTATAAGTAGACTCTGAAACAGTTTCAGTGATTGAAAATTATAGACTTTCTCTATCTCATCGTCGATACCTATAAATTTTCCATTGCCCGAAATGTCTCCTATTTTTCGCAGTTTATTCATAAAAAACTTCTTCAAAACCTTTTAGACAGGCACTTTTATTGGCTTTTAAAAAATGATTGGATATTTACATTTCAATACCTCTGAACTGATTGGTATTCCAAGTGCTCTTCTATTTGATTCTAATAGATTCAATCTGTTAAATGTTCAGCAAATATTTAAATCGTTTCAGTAGTGTACTGGAAAACCATATACTTTTTGCATATTTTCATCAAAAGGAACAACACAATGATAGGATCACTCCAAATATATTTTTTCCGCGCTATTATTAGTTTTTCAAAATTTTGGGACTTTGAGCTTCTTTATCACTCGGCCAGTGAGATATCATCGCAGATGCATAAAAATGGTTACAATGCGTATCTTATTGAGATATATTTGTCGGTTTGGTTGGTGATAGGACTTGTTATAAGTCCGCCTGGCAAGCTGCCACCATCTGTCGCCATAACAACAATGTTAACAGCATTGTTGTGTTCCGGCAGTTAGAGGTATGATAGCCAGTTCCTCTGTGTAAGAAGATTCCGGGTGAAACTCGCTTCCATCTTCGGCCTAATCATCACTTTCCATCAGGTGAGTTTCCCCGTTTTGTATATAAAAAAAAAAATATCCTAAGGCCAATTTTACTAACTATTAAACAACTTTCACATTCGCACCTCAATCGCAAACTGTAAAAAAATGTATGAAAAAATATTAGGCTTTTTTGACAGTTTGCGATTAGCATGCGAATGTGAAAGTTGTTGAAAATTAGTAGAATTGGCACTCTTGTCAAACGTTTATATTTGTGGTTTCCAAGCTTTTCTTTATCGTATAAACCCAGTAAAAAAAACTTGGACATTTTTTTTCTTTTAGATACGCAGTAATAAGTCAATGTCCATTACCCAAAATTGAAACCTAAATATTTAATTCAAAACAGGTCTTGTGCTCATTAAGAAACATAAAACGTAGCAAACAACAATTATCATGTAGCTACCAATCCAAACAAAATTTCAACATTGAAACTACAAACATTTTGATTACTAATGTAATTGTTTTCCTCAGTGTACAGCATCCAAAATTATAAGGATTTCGCAGAACGCTTCTGAAATGTTAATAAATTAATTTTGTTTCGAGATTACCATGTTTATTAAACCACCAGTGTCCGGGCTAGCGGCTCCCAACATTTTCAACGATATTTAAATGAACGTTTGTAACACATGGGGTAACTTAGACCACTACCATTTTGCTCACTGAATTATTAGCACAGCAAATTCTATTCTCGCACGATAGCTTGTAATACGTGTGCATGGCTTATACGTGTCTGGGCAGATCACACAAAAGATACCCCAAGACAGATGTGCTAGGTTTATCACCCAGTACCTATAGGCTTGAAGCGGAAAGGTTGTCACCGAAACGCTGGCGCTGGCGTTATGAATAGTGTTCATCATCATCTGTCTAGCCTTTTCCCAACTATATTGGGGCCTGCTTCCAGTCAAACCGGATTCAGCTGAATACCAGTATTTTACGTGGAGCGACTGCCTACTAGACCTCCACAACCCATTAACTTGGTATCACGGTACTCCTTGGCAAGACTGGTGTCAGATTTTCTGGCTTCTGAATATCCGCAAAGATCCGACCAAAGATCATCAAATAACAGCCGGGACCAACAGCTTAACGTGCTTTCCGAGGCACGGAGGAAACCTGGTAAGTTAAGATGGTCACCTATCCACAGACCAACCTCGGCAAGCGTTGCTTAACCTTGAAGATCTACCTGTGTGGCTGTTATTTTTTGCCAAAAAGAACACTGAAATGATGTGGTTGATATGTTATGGAGGCCAGAAAGGTAGTAGCTCCATGTGAAATTGGTACCTACTGGTATTCGGTTGCATCCCGTTAAGACTTGAAGCCGATCCTAACATTGTTGGAAAAAGGCTAGGCAGATTGTTTGGAAAGGTATGGTAAAAGCTTTTGCCCAGCAGTTGGACAATAGAGGTTAATAAATTAAAATACTTCATATAGCTCGTGTCGATGGAACAGAAGAAGATTTCCACACATGCATCCATCACTGGAAATGCAGTTGGCAAAGAACAATTTGGCTTGGAGTGTTTGGATTTGCAAGCCGCATGGTAGAATGATATCAGTCATTAGGGTGGCATCAATCAGCGTCAGATGCATCGAGAACAGTTGAGATCGACATACGAGGAAGCTGCATATTCTGCGTTGCTTTTGGAAAAAATACCCTTTAATACGGAATTGTGAGGTTTTAGAAAGTTTTTGTACATTGACATGAAATACATGTGCTCTTATTAAAATGCTGTAGAAAGTTGAGCGATGTACGATCAAATTAGCTATGGGTCATAATGTCAATACATTCCGGTCCAGTCAGTATAATCGCACGCTATGATTAAACATTTCGATGTACAGCAGTGATTTGATATGTTCTTCCGATTAATTAAATAAAAAAGTCTTATGTAATGCGTAAAAAAGAATGTTACTAGAATCCTCTAAAGTTCTATTTTCGACGCTAATCTAACATAATTAAAGCCAAAATGCTTAGCTATCGACCCATCTTGACACTGGCTTCCCGCCTTTATATAAGAAACATAATTTGGTAATGTATTCCTTCGTTAATTTGAAGAGATGCGTATCGTAATATCTTTCTACAATATTACTAATTAATTAATATTTCCAGTAGACATAATACGTATGCCGTAATATAATTTACCCGTAAAGTAATTAATCAAAAACAAATAACGTTTTCTTGGAAACTGATATGTATCAATCATGATAATATTAGTAGCTATGAAAAGCCTTTTTAAAGTATATAAAACAACTTTTCTGCGAAGGCCATTTAGATTGTAGATCATGTTGTACATACGTTTTTTTCTTTCAGTGTTTTCACTTGAATTTCAAAAAACATTATTCAATAGTTCAACGTTTCCATAGAAGTTCTGATGATAAAATTTTACAAAATTCGTTGCAGCCTGCGTCGAGTTTTCTGTGTTAAGCTTTAAGGTTCCGTACCCGAAGGGCAACCAACAGAACCCTATTACTAAGCCTCCGCTCTCCGTCCGTCTGTCTTTCTGTCTATCAGCGGACTCTATCTCAAGAACCGTTATAAGTAGACAGTTGAAATATCACCGAGTGTGCAGTTATTTTGTTAATCTAATACCATTATAACAGCAAATAATAAAATTCAACGGTCCATGTCTGTTTATGGTACGGAACCCTTCGTCTGAAAGTTTACAAAAGCTTCTTTTTTTTTTACTTTTGATAGGCACGCGTTTGAACTCTTGAACTTCTAATTTAGTATCGCAATTGTTTCTACAAGAGTCAAGTGAAAAACAAAAAAGTTATGTAGGGTTTAGTCTTATCACGATTTTAGTAGTAAAAGCTTGTGAAACAACAAAATTTAATACTAAACAATAGACTATTAAAGGTGAACGTTCTAGACTATCTTATAAATTCTCAATTACGAGTCTGCTGCTCTGCCGCGGCCGCTGCTAAATCAAAAACTTAGCGAGACGTTCGCAAATGGCTACATACATTACTAACTGTAAGTGGTCTAGACGCGTTCGTTTGTTTCAGTTACAAATTTTGAGAACCATGCGTTTTTCATTTAGGATGAGGTTTTAAAATCTTGCTTGGTACATTTTCCTAATGTGAATGTAAGTTTGTTTGTTACGCTTTCACACAAAATCTACTAAACCGATCATCACGAAACTTTGTGCAAATATTCTAGGAGATTTAAAAGTAAAATAGGATACTTTTGTTTTTTAAAAAAAAAACACGCGAACACAGTCGCGCTTGCGAGAACCTTCCCAATGCGTTTTATTATTAATTTACGGATAATATAATAGTTTTCAGGATTGCATGCTACCTACAAATTTAAGTAATATTAGAAAGAGCTAAATTTGAGCTTATTCGATTCCCGGAAAATACAGTGTTTTTACAAGATTTCAGTGAAGAACCACTGCATGGACCCGTCTTTTTCCATGATTTAAAGTATCCGTGGCACTATGTAAGGAATGGTGCAGCGTGTTTTCAGTTTATTATTTTTTTCTTTTGTACTAATATTAGCTACTTCCAATCTTACATTTCAAAACAATACAAAAAACAGTCATATTACCTACCTACGTATATGTATTCAATAGTCTAGTTATTTCATTGCTGTAAAAATACTTTATTTACTCTGCAGGTTCCGCCAAAAAGTTTAACATGCGCGGACAAGAGTGGATTGAATATTTTATCAACAGTTCTGGAAGGTCGCGGCCTGTGAGGCCAGGGGTTAAAGGTTCATGTGCACTGCGACGTAGCGTTCAACAGGCTGGCAGTATTAGAGTATTTGTCTTAAGTGACACCGTGGAAAACTGATGATGTTATTATGAAAAATAGGAACCCTTCATGTCACAAACACTCATTTTTATTATTTGATCTCATTTGGAGCTCGTCGTGGTCTAAGTTATAACAGCCGCAGGGGTCCAACTTCATGGGAAATAGAAACAAGGTTAGTAAATGGGTGTTTATTTCTATTAGAAACCGAGACTTCTTGTGCCCGAAAAACACGATAGGTCGTTTATTTTGGCTGGCATTTAAAGATATATACCACTCGTTCATATAATAAGGATTATTGTCAGAAAAATTGACACCTGTCTTGTTAAGGGGTGATCATATGTATCTTATTTGAAAGGCGTCCTCTTATGTATGTTTTCCTTTAGCGTTTCCAATAATAGGCTAGTTTTCAGCATCAATAAATTAAAAATGTATTTAGTCCGTCAGTAAGAGTATTTAAAAATAATCGACACGTATTTTATTTTGTTTTTATAAATCAATGAATATTGACAAAGAAAACACATCGAAACTCGGGAGTAGGTGCTCGTGACGTCAGAACGCACTAAAAATTATTAAGAGTTTTAATAGCATCGTATCTTAGTCATTTTGGTTGACAAAAGAAAAAACATGGGTCAAATATTTATTGATAACTGACGGACTAATTAGATTTTTTCGGTGGACTTAATCTCAACCTTGGTAAATATAAATAAGTAATCGTTTTTACCTATAATGGAAACGATGCAAAATAACAACCAAGTTAAGCACCATACTCGTATTTCAAAATACAAGAATTTGAATACAATTAACGGAGTATTAACACTCACATAGACAGAGTTCCTAGAACTTCTGTGCCCCAATCTAACTATAGTAAGTAAGCCGAGACCATCAAGAACGTGACCTTACTTATGTTACACGAGAACGTGGCCGCAATATCGCACGCGTTGCGAATGTTACGAGTCAGTGGGTTGGGAGCTTTATGGTCCCATTCCACGATTCTATTCATCACTTCAATTCATTGCTTTCGGACCCGATAAGCCTTTGTCCGACTCCACCTTTCATTTGTAAAAACCTTTTTTTAATTATAGAGATAATACATTTTATTATGTTTTTTGTTCCTATTCTTCCACGTTTTTCGCGTAATTTTCCTCAGTTTTGAAATTTTAGACGGGTCTTTGTTATTAAAATGATATTTTAAATAAATTGAGGTTTACAGTCTTGTGCTGATTTGCTGCTTAAAATAAAGGAGACTTTGGGATTTAACACATTATTAAAACAAACATATTAATATCTTATAAATATGATCTGTGGGAAACCACAGATTTTTAGGAGCATGAAAATAACCACAAATACCTTTTATTATTATAATCAAGAGGAATCATTATATATGACAAACCTACAGCCTAGTAACGTTGGTATTAAAGACCCTCGCAGACAGGCGCGATTAATTCAAAACTGTGCTACCGATAAAACATACTTTTAGGAAAAACATTTTATTTCTTTTGTCTTATTAGTGAGACCTTCATTTAAGACAGTTTGTGGTGTTTTGATACACACACATCTGGCCACTATTATTCACTTGCAGTCCATTTTCTATTTGTTACGTTGGAAAGTTCTTAATGTGAATTAGCGATTGCGCGAATACGTCATCGTCGCGTTCTACAATCGAACGCTGTTTAAATACTTGCTGAAAGCGTATTTGCGCGATGATCGCTTTGGACCTACGCTTACCTTAGGACGATGCCTACGAAACAAAAGTCAGTCCGAATGTTTGTTGGTTGGTGCTTTATACAGGGGTTTACACAAGGCCTAATGACCACACCTGCGTGAATAAACAATGAGCGATGGTAAGCAGGCCTGTTTGATGTTAGCATCAAATATTCACGCGCGTACAAAATGCTTTTACGTGAGACCACGAGCGTGGTCGTTGCGTTTACACCGCGTTTGCATTGCGTGGTTAACTTCGGGCGAGTGAGTGGGAAATAGAGGAGGATTAGCGTTAGCAGGAAGCGCTCTTTTTTTGTTTTGTCGGATTAATTTTGTTATTAAGATCATTTTTTTTAAACGTTGCCCCACATTAGGAATTAGTTTAATTACGAACTTTTGTTCACTTTCATGTTGTACATTTTCGATTTACTTATCTAATCTCAGCTTAAAAAATACAAATTAAATAAGTCCAAACTAAAACTACGCCAAACTACCCTTGTACCAGTCTCATTCAACTTTTTTTTTTCTTATTTGCAGCGTACTTTTCCATTTCCATAATACTGTGACTATCTTGGGTAATTTAAAATATTAAAACTGAAAAGAAAAGATACCTAGGTATATTTTTTTTTTTTTTTTACTATTGATAGGCATACGTTTGACCACTATCTCACCTAATGTTAAGCGATGATGCGGTCTAAGGTGGAGTACGCTTGCCTAGAAGTAACCTATGCACTCTTGACTTAAAGACTCCCAGGTTGTAGCTATTAGGAAATACAGACTCAGGCAGGGAATTCCACTCCCTAGCTGTGCACACAACGAATGTATTCCCAAAACGTTTTGTGCGTATAGGTGGGATGCTGTGCGTGTGGTGGGTGGTGATTATCTTAATATATATAAATCTCGTGTCACAATGTTTGTCCTCAATGGACTCCTAAACTACTTAACCGATTTTGATCAAACTTCGTAACTATCTGTTATTTGATCCAACTTAAAAGATAGGATACTTTATAACATCACGCTACGAACATTAATAAAAAATGTGACGCAGACGAAGTTGCGCGGGACAGCTAGTAAAAAATATATATATTTTCCGTAACGCAACGTCCTTATAAATCATATTCCACCTCCTCTCTTTCGAAAATTCTCAGCAAAACAGAATAAAAAATACATGAAAATCCAACAGGTTGAATAATACAGATTTGTCTAACAATGCGGGGGTCATTAATTTTGTCACGACGCGTCCGTGGTGGCACGAATCTTTGCAGCGAGATATTTTTACTCTAGTCGAAAAAAGTGTAATCTACTGGGAAGACAATTGTTTTGTGGGATCTAGGTAGATTGAAGACCCTAGTTTATCCCTTTTCGATTTTGGTCGGAATTGTTCGTGATTTTTCGTTGATCGGTTAAAGTGAAAGAAAGTCTTATTTAAGATTTTCTTTTTGTAATTACCTGGATAATGATGAAAATCAATACTTAGTGCGCATTTTTACTTGAAAAGAATGGGAATTTTGAGCTCATTACATAAATTATTTACTGTTACAAAATATTTAGCTCATCACAATTTGTGTGAAATGAGCAAGTCCAAAATAAAAACCAGTTTTGTTTGAAATTATGAAAAACTAGCTTCTGCCAGTGGCTTCTCTTGCGTTATGCGTATGTCGGATAGTATGCCAAAGAACGTAGGAAAAGAATAAAATATGTCAAAGACCCGCAAAAGCCAGTGCTTGCCAGAGCTGCGAAATTTGTTCGCAAGAGTCACCACGGCCCTGGAATGCAAAGGGCACGAAGAACACGGATGGGTTTTAGTCAGTAAGAGTCTGACACTCCCTTTTGCTTGGCCCAAAGTGGGAGGAGTCATTTGATAATTTCCCATCCATAATGTCAAAGAACAGGTTTGGTCTGTCCGTGTACCAAGATTCATTCAAATCCGAGACAACAGACAGACAGTTATAGGTAAGAATTTGTCTTCCTTAAGCACGTTAGATTTTTATCGCGAAAAATAATTTATGGAGTCTGTCCGCGCGGCCAGTAACTTCCTAATTTATGTTTCACTTCAATTCCCTGGCCTCTCATTCATATTTATTTTGGTCGTGCTCTAATTAAAATTTATTTGCGCTGGCAACCCAAACTTATTAGTAGCCTAAAATCTTTTTATCCCCGAAGTGATGTTAGGAGGTCATAATATTTTACTACCTAAGGAAAAAGTGTTTTAATCAACAGTTCCTGTCTAAATGAAGTCTTTGTAGGTGTAACACAAACTAGAAAAGAAAATTGCTTTGTAAAATTAGTCGCTGAATTTGTTGGTTTTTGCCTCTTCATGCGTCAATTCATTAATTTGGTGTTACGGAGATTGGATTATAACGCTTTTTCCAAGTCAATACGTTGTTGCTTAAAACAAATTAATTTCTATTGGTACAGAAACGAAATCTAAACGGAACCTATCGCAAATTCATAATTTGAATTTGGAACACGACCGAACTAAATCTAAAATAAAATTGTTCGCTGTGTGTGTAGGCCTGTTCTTAGTTCAAAAATGAAAATGGCGTCTGTTCTACGTGCCTAAACGATATCACGTTTGGAATTCAGTGGCCACTAGTCGTTTGGCTCAAATGGTCCAACTTCACATGAAGTTGGCGCCAAAACTGAACAATTTTTAATATGGAGCCTTTGAAAGCAAATAAGCTCAAACGAGGATGCACTATATTGTATGTTGGAGAGAGTGGAAAAGACTCAGTCTGAAATCAGAAAGTAACCTACATAATTATGTAAGTAGTGTATAGAGAGAGAAAGGAAGGCATATTCTTGATGATGCGAAGAAAAGAATTAAGATACAGAAAAGTGCTTTAACAAAAATATGGAAGATAATAGAAAAATGGATGGGTGGTGTGACGGATGATTATGTTTTGATACAGGGTAACTTATTATGGAACATGGCTTGTAGTGCTAACTCAAAATGAATTGGTTTAAAGGAAGGGTTAAAGGCAGATGGCAATGGCGATATTATTCACCTTAGGTCTCCACCTAAATGTAGTATTTATTTTAAATATACACATCTTAATTTGAGTCAAAAGATTCATTTTAATTAGATCATTAAAAGGTACATTTTTTTTCTAATAATAATGTAAAGTTAAACATAATCTTGTTTTTAGCCGACTTAAAAAAGGAGGAGGATTACAGTTCTACTGCGGTATTTTTGGTAGAGAATTTTCTCGAAGTGATCCCATTTCAATTTGGTAGCGACCTGGTGTAGAACTTCTGAGATAAGCAACAGAACTTTTCAATAAATGAAAGCAAATGAATCGGGATTCTTGGATGCATGTATGTTTATTGTTTACACCAGCCGGTCGATTCTGTCGGAGTGAACGACAAGTGAGCTGTCAAACCATACAAACAAGATGGCATGACAGCTCACTTGTCGTTCACTTCGTTTAAGTGTTCACTTCGACATGTTTACGGAATTGCACTGCTGTTCATAACATAACTTCACGCCAGTACGCTGTGAAGAGGTAGTACCTAATCATGGAGAATATCCTAAAAAGTGAAAAATATAGAAGAAGAAAGTTTGATTCTTAAACTAATTAATTATCTGTTGACTTAATATCTTCATACTTACACATCAAAAGCAACACACCGTAAATTTTCATGCTGTCTTTGTCACTCTTACGTGGGTCGTGGCGACAGAAACACTTTGAACAAAGTCACAACGACGGTCCCTACGTACAATCCCCTAACTGCAAATGTCAAACTTTACAGGAGAGCACTTTAAAGTTTTAAACACATGTAGTTCATATTCTACTTAGCAGAAAGTCATGAAATTTGGAATTCAGGTTTCATATTTGATCTATTTTATAACAAAAATAACTACAACTTTTAAAAGGCCTTTCGAGCGTATTATTTGTCAATTACTTACTTATACAGCGGAATCATCCCCTGTGGTAAATAATGTAAGTGGTACTTATTGAGTTTTACGCCGGAGGTATTAAATTAAACAAAGTCGCAATTGCCATTTAGAAAGATTTACGTGGGGATCATGGTACAAGAAC
Organism: Ceramica pisi; assembly: GCA_963859965.1. Taxonomy (NCBI): domain Eukaryota; kingdom Metazoa; phylum Arthropoda; class Insecta; order Lepidoptera; family Noctuidae; genus Ceramica; species Ceramica pisi. Next base: position 17,472,672 of record OY982543.1, read on the forward strand.
TGTTATAAAAAGTAGATAAGTGATTGACTCACTCAAAAAAGACATTTCGTCACAAGATATACAAATTATTTGCATTACGTTTTATTTCGAAGCAGGTTAAATGTAAACAAAAACGTTATTTTATTTTTATATACTTATTTATTTATCGACAGTACGATGTATCTTCAGTATTTGTACCTAATTTAATCAGTCTTGATTTCGTCTCCAAAGCCGGCGCGAACGCTTATGTCTCGCAAGCGACAGTTGCGGGGGAGGTGCGCGGGGTTACAATGGATTGTCCCGCGTAAAGTGACTGGATTACCACTATTGTTGTTCTACGTCGGAAGTTTTAGTCAATTTGGTAGTTATGCGAAATGTCGTGTGTGTATTTCAAGGTCAATTTGCCACCTTTTATTACTTTTTATTAAACTGGACGATAGTTTAGGTTTGTCTGAATGTCACGGAACAAAAAAACACAAATCACGTATCTACCACTTAGGTGATTATACGTAGGGACCACAAAGGACCCTCTAACAATGGAGTCTACAGGGTACCAAAGAATGCTGACTCATTCACAACCTCCTTAGCCTTTGTCTATTAATCTACCATCTTGCAGGTGCCATGGCGGCTAATGCGTGGCCAGCCATTAATATTTTATTAAGTCACTTCATCCCGGCACAACAATTTGCGTTAGCATGACAAATGAGTCGCCCCGGCCGCGTAAAGTAGGTCAGTGTTGAGGATCTAGCATCTTCTAGATGAGAGACTGTTTGCATATTTAGGATCACAAACATTTTTTGGTAAGTCAGTGTGCATATATTTATGTAAATACTAGCTTCTGCCAGCGGCTTTGCCTTCGTGATCCGTAGGGAACATATTCCCGGGATGAAAAGTAGCCCATGTGCTATTCCAGACTATAATCTATCTCTATTACAAGCATCAAGATCCATTCAGCCGTTCTGGTGTGATTTAGTAACAAAGATCCAAGTTAGCTTAAATAGTAAAGTCGTTTCCTAATTTGCACTCGCCGTCCAAGAAACTAAGCATTTTTAAATTCTTGCGCACACGACCGCTCTTGATCAAATTAGCCAACCAAGTGGTCAGTTCGGTTCTGTTCTTCGCTTTTCCTTGTCACAATCTTGGCAGAGTGGTCGTGGTCGTCATACCAGTGGTGGTGGAAAGCTCCAGAATCCCTCGTCGTTCCTCCCGTATTATAGCTTTTCTTGTACATTCGCGGAGTGGATCAAGTGTAGGAATATGCTCGCGTCCATGTTAATTTGAAACCGATGCGAATCTATTGAGGTGTCTAACTAGAGCGTGGTTGGTTACCGTAACTAACGTTCGATATCTTAGTGTCACTTTTAATATTTTTTAAGCAACAATCGCATTCGCAGATAGATTGCGCCTGGCATGTGAATGCGAACGATGCTTACAATCAGAATTAGCACTCTGGTTATTACTAAGGACCGATTTTGTTGTCCTCAAAAACTTCATTTTAAAGTTTTTCTGCGGCAGTTTAGTTAGAATACAAATTATTGGATCATAAACGTGTCGTTTTCCACATAACTCTTCACAGCACTGTTCATTCATATGGAAAAGTTACGAGAAACGTGTCCACGACCGTTTTATTTTTCTTGCGACCGCTTACGCTTGTATATAGACCTTTAACTATATTTTTATTATTTAAAGCGGTAATGAGCATACGAAAATAGTTTTTGGTTCCAACTATCATTTGCAGATCTTCGACAGTTGCTAGTCCTTACAGGTGCTCTCTGTAAAATCTGACACCAGCCTCGCTAGGGATGACCGGGTTATGCCAGAAAGGCAATCAGTACATCTATACTAATATTATAAAGCAGAAAAGTTTGTTTGTTTGTTTGGTTGGTTGAACGCGCTAATCTCAGGAACTAATGGTCCGATTTGAAAAATTCATTCAGCGTTAGATAGTCCATTTATCGAGGAAGGCTATAGGCTATATATCATCACGCTAAGACCAACAGGAGCGGAGCAGTAATGAAAAATGTTTCGCAGACGACGATGCACGGGTCAGCTAGTACTATATAAATGTCTTTGTTGTACTACTGTTTCAACTGTAATTTTAAGAAGTACGTTACCTATGTAATTAGTAGATCGAACATGGTTTTGTCATTAAGAAGTCGATCTTGGGTCTAATCAAGTTGGCCACCCTTGGAGCATCAGGTCCCGATCCATTTAGTACCCAGCTCCTACCACATCTAGTACCGCTAAGTCCTCAATTCCTGCAGATGCGATATCCCTGGCTTTACGAGTCGTGTACGTACCGCAGAACGGTCATGTATACCGCATTATAGCTGGCTGTACCGGTTTCTGTTCAGACTAATTACTGGTGTCTGCTTTGTTGTATTTTTATGATTACTGGGCTGATGAAATAAAAATAGAAAGTTTATAAAAAAAAACCGCCTATGATATTTTTGCCTTTAATAAACGTAACTAAAATTGACTATAAATACATATTGTAGTACCTACTTACCTACTAAAAATTTTTGCGACAATTATGTCAATATTAACAATAATTTATTAAGACATTTTCTTAGAGAAAATAATCAAAGACATTCCAGCCCTGGGCCCACGACATTAAATGCATCCCATTTCCTCCCACAGAAAAGAGACCAGCGTGTTAGCAATGGCATTGTAATATGCTGATTGGGCTGATAAATTGAGAACTTCATTTTTTTTTAATATACAAAACGGGTAAACTCTTGGCCCAAATCTCACCTGATGGAAAGTGATGATTAGGCCGAAGATGGAAGCGAGTTTCACCCGGAATCCTCTTACACAGAGGAACTGGCTACCATACCTCTAACTGCCGGAACACAACAATCCTGTTAACATTGTTGTTTTGGCGACAGACTTAGACATGATGGTGGTAGCTTGCCAGGTGGACTCAGAACAAGTCCTACCACCAACCAAACCGAGCAAAAAATTTGCCCCCGCTGGGAATCGAACCCGGGACCTCTGGGTCTGAACCAGTTGGTATAACCACTAGACCACGGAGGCGGTTAGTGTCACCTGTTTAGCACCACCCGGGGACCACGTGTAGGGATTCGCTGAAGGGTATTCTCCTACGGACGCGGGTGACTCGGCCATTCATAAAAAAATGTAATACTTACACGAATATTTTAATCACTCATTAGCAGATTTTTTTTACTGAATAAAAATTATAATTTGCTTATCATGATTTATTTATAAGTAAGCCTTACTTATAAATTAATCCTGATTAGCAAATTATAATTTTTATGTAATAAAAGTTGTTCCACTCCAGTACCAACTTACAAAGCTACAAAAAATGTGTTCTGAAGAAATGCCTTATCATTTTTCTTACAGAAGACACTGATGATACCAAAATCTATGAGAAATAACGATAAACTTTCGCAACACGACAGCATGACACAACGCTTTGCTATCAAAAACTGCTTAAGAAACTTTAGTCCAAAAAAGGGCTAAAGATAGTAAAGACTAAAAGCAAACTGAGTGGAAATAAAATAGTTATAGTAGTTGGATGAACCTATGTGTAACATGTATGGAGCTCCTAATTCTCTATTTGGAGCAGCTGGCCTACTATGAAATCCTAAAGCGGTTAAATTATTACATTACACGATCTATCGGGCCCGATTTCTAGGGCGCCCTGTCCCTGCGGCAGGGTGCCCATTATTACACTACACTAGAAATCGCGCCCTAACTGCAGTGGCGGCTTAAAGTGGGGGCGGAGGAGGCTGTTCCGCCCCGGGTGCCTAGCAATAAGGTGACAACGACAACTCAGTCGTACATCCAAAGAAGGCGTAGTATAGGTCCAAAGAATGCGTACATTCATTTTTTATCAATTTCATTAGGGAGATTACAAAGTCGCTTCTATAAAAAAAAATAAAGTGGTGGGTAACAGTTGAATTGTTTCTCCGGGAATCGTTGAGCTTCATTTCCTCGGCACTCGTCAAGGTGGTCAGTGATCGTCATTGTTGATTCTGGCTTTCAGGAGATACAGTTGTTGGATTCTCTAAATGACGTCATGACATCGTCATGAGCTCCATGACATGCAATCCCAATATTAACTAAAATTAATATGTAAATGTGAGTTTGCCCTATGATGCGTTTTCACGCCTAAATCGCCAAACCGATTTTCATGAATTTTTGTACAGACAGATCGTAGGCGGACATGGCTAGATTAACGCGAGTGTAACCGTTTGTAAAAGCTAAGATTGTATATTTTGCTAAGAAACATAAACTTGAAGACATGTGCCACTAAATCCACTCCGTCTGCTTTCTTATGAGCACTGAAAAACAATTAAAGATATGTTTACATTCCAACTTTAGTCGTTCATATAAAAACTCCAAAGTATCTGGAAACATTGTAAACTTAAGCCTATGCGCGCACTGGTGACTTTTGTCACCGTGACAGTATATCTCTCTCTGTTGCTCTTCACAATTGCGAAAGAGAGAAATGTACTGTCACGCGGATAAAGAGTCACCAGTTGAGTGCGCGCCTAGCCTTAACCGGTGAGTCCCGGCGATCCGCCCGGCGCTTGAGTTGTTCAGAAATTAAAATAAACCGTAATGACAATAAAAATAAAGTTAAGAATTAGTGGTGTCAGGTGGAACCAATGGTTCCACCTCCGTAGCTAAGCGGTAGTTTCCGAGGCCCACAAAGTTCTTAGTACAGTGTTCTTAGTGACACACAATAACTCGCAAAGTTCTGTAGACCGTTGAAACAGTGAAACATGAAACTAGCTATTACCTAGTACATTAGGTATTCATTAAAGTTGCTCTCATGTGTTCTGCTTCTTAATTATCTTTGGAATAATTCATTGTTCTCTATCCGCATGAATCGGATATGAACTTGCAGATACTTGTTTGCCGACTTTAATTAAGTTTTTGTGGTCACGAGATTCATAAGAAAAGTTTGAATGAGAGCAACGGTAAAACGGTTGGATTGTGAATAAAAACAAGCTTTCATTTTATATGTTTTTCGATTAAATAACTTATAAGGGTACTTTAACAACAGTTACCTACCTGTTTATACCTGGCAAATCCAGGAACTCTCAGTTGTACAGAGAGGAAGTATAAGTAACCTATATTTTTAACTGACTTCCCAAAAAGGAGGAGGTTCTCAATCTCATTTCTCAACTCTGTCATTTATGAACTGATTAGAAAAATTCTTGTCAAAAGTTTTATCTGAAAGGATAGGTATACCTACTTCTCGATTGGTCCCATTTAAATTTTATCAAAATCGGTTAGGAAGTTTTAATTTTAAATCGAAATAGCTGGAATTCGTTTACTTGGATGATGGTTTTTGTCATCCAAAGTAAACGAAATTGCGTATTTTGCTTTCTTGCGATTTTGCAGTGGTGTTTTAAAAAGTGAAAAATAAAATTTAAAAAAAATCAATTCCTTGGGGTATATTCTAACAGCTGATGCTCTCTTTCATAAATTTGGTAAGTTGGTGGTTTGGTAAAGTGTAATTAAACATTTTATTGTTTAACATCATTCGCACGTGATTTAGCTAGGCAACCCATTTCCGACGTATCAATCTAAACATTATCTAGTATTATAATAAGCATTAATTAACATGTGAGGGTATATATTTCTCATATCGGATCTTAGCCCATTTAAGGTAACATGTTACCCAGTTACGAAGTAGTGGGAGTCAAACAAACAGTCGATTCATGTAAAAAGATATATTTATTTATTTAGACTTCATGCACAATAGTGGTACATGGGCGGACTTAATGCAACAAGGCATTCTCTACCAGTCAACCTTTGGGTTAATAAAAAGACTACACTATGGTAATTACGAAAAGTTTAGGCAGATTGATTGGCTAGCCTATGACTGCTCTAATCTATCAGAGGCCTTAGTGTGAGTTTTTTCGACTCACGTTCGAACGCGTTCGATTGCGAGCGCGTTAGAATTTAGTATGGGAATTTAGTTATAGTGCCACCTGGTGGTCACTCGTAGAACCTAATTTCCCATACTAAATTCTAACGCGCTCGCAATCGAACGCGTTCGAACGTGAGTCGAAAAAACTCACACTAAGGCCTCTGTAGACAATACGTAATGACCAACTATCTTACCAATGAGTAGCGTGTATCTACAGTAAATGCTCTATGGAAGTCAGCTTCATGTAAATATAATCAGCAAGATGCAGCGATAAAACTAGAAGTAGACCCACGTTAATCGTATAAGTTATAGATAGACATGATCTATAATAGCACGCTAGTTAGCATACTTAAAGTGAGCATGCTTTTGAACTGTTTACATTTGCTAGCAAAATGCACGCTAGTTTTAAGCATACTCCTGAAACGGGAGGAAGATAATAGTAGCATGCTAATAAGCAAACACGTTAAAATGTGCTCAAAAGACGCCCCCTTCCGCCCGCGCCTCTGGTAGCACGCTCGAAAATCGAACGACTGCTGCCTTTTGAGCATACTCATAAGGTGCAAGCTCATTACTAGCAATGTGTTCAACCACTTAGTACTAAATAGCATTAATTGCTCATTAATAGCATACTTTTGTGCTACTAATCAGCATGTCTATCTGTAGCTTAAAGCCTATATTTACTATGTAGGTAATTGGCCTGCCAGGAACTTTTAATTATTAACCTCGAAAAAAAAATCGAAACTGTTGGCTTTTTATGTCTTTGATTCCCAAAATACGCATAAAAGAAACCTTGAAGCCAATTCATCTTCTCAACAAAAGTAGGGTAAGAGACACGATTGATGTCCTACGCAGACTTTATATTCATAGATTCAAGGTTTATGGCTCTCCCAAAAGAAATACAGCTAGTATTTCTTTTAGACTTAAACTTCGTTGAGTACAAGTGCTTTTTTCTGTCGATGAATAAATTCTATGTCAAGCAGTAATTTATTTTTAAATGGTAACAATAGCTAATTCTTTAACTTTTGAAGAGGCCAGTCGGTCACGTGAAGAATCGTCGAACTGTTTGCTGATATCACGAAAGACTCGATGAGCTTTAGGACTCCACCCATTGACCTAATATTTCAACCTAAAACGGTTCAAACATATTACTTCCAATAGGTTGCTATATTTGTGCCGTTTTGTATGTAACGCAACTTGTTTATGTTTCATAATAATTACCAATAATTTTTGAAGAAAGTTTTATATTTTTGTAGTCTATACTAATATTATAAACAGGTAACATTTGTTTGTAAGTTTGTATGTAGGGGGTAATCACTGGAACCACTGGTCCGATTTGAAAAATTCTCTTCAGTATTAGATAGCCCATGTATCGAGGAAGGATATAGGCTACATACTATCACGCTAAGACTAAAACGAGCCGAGCATTAATGGAAAATGTGACGCAGACAAAGTTGCGTGGGTCAGCTAGTAACGAATAAATTAAAAAACTGATGGACCGATTTTATAATTCTTTTACCATTGCTACATTATCCTTGAGTAACATAGGCTATATTTCTTACTAGAAAAAATTAGGATTCTTAAAAAATTGCAGCATAGACGAGGTCAAGGGCGGGGCAATGTGCTATAATTGATAAAAAGAGGCATTATAATATCATATAAATATCTGATTTCTTCTGAAAATGTAAATCTGATCTGGAAAATTATCTCTAACATTCAGATAAATTAAAACACTTTCAGTTTTCTCTCTTGGTTTAAACCTTGTCCTGCTTTAATTAGTTGTTGCACAAAAGCAGCTCTTTAACAAAAATAACTAAATAACAATTTCTTCTAGTTCATTCCTTGAGTAAGTGGCTGTCACTCTAACTTACAACTAAGAGCCACAAGCTCGGCGCTCCCAAAGTAACAGGTGGCGCTTTAGGTCGTTCTTTAATAAAAATATAACTGAGTTTCAGAGTCTATATTTCTCGTAAATAAATTCTTAGGCAGGTAGGTACATTCCATAATATGAATTAGATATGGTGAATTGATTGATAATTATATCATTTTAATTAAAAACTAATTGCACTTTCTATTAATATCACCAGCGCCTATCTAAGTTAGGCTGCCCATCAGAACATATCAACGTTTTATTGATGCGTTCAATTACATCTTTAAGATGGGCCTCCTTACTAGAATAGAATTGAGTCTACCCATTACGCAGACTTGAAAACAAAAACCCCAAACTAAACGGTAAAAGGTGCTATGCCGGAATTTGTTCTAATTTCCAAGATGGCGTTGAGAAAAGTTTTTTTTTTTTATCTTTATTTTTACGCCGAGGGTTTGTTCACATAGCGAACATGTCACCCTCATAGGAACACTTTACAAAAAAAAAACATCTACGCTTAATTCCTAAATTAACTAATTTATAAATTATTGTAGCAGTTTTAGATGCTGGAAAAGCCAGAATCATATTGCATGCTCCTAATTCCTGAATATTTATATTAAATTGGTCTTGAATCAACTTTCTTTCAGCCTCATTCCGGACACACTCCACTATGATATGGGTAACGTCTTCGATTATATCGCATTCCGTGAACTTTGCCCATCAATGCAGCAAAACTATTCAATGGGATGTGTCCGGAGCGAAGTCTCAAACACGTCACGTTGAGAAAAGTTAGAATATCACGTAACTTAACAAATTTTGACAGACCACAATTTAGTTTACCATCTAAACACTCATCCCGCTGAAGTTACACATTCTCGGTTTTGTTTAATTACATCATACTGAATATTAAATCAAACGAGCACCCGTGTTGAACATGCCCGTTAATTGTGACATCTACCTCACTGGCGTACACAACGAAATTATCGCTCACTTGCTAAACCATTGCGTTTTTTGTTCATGATATTTTTACCTGGACTTCATGATACCTGCAATGGATCTTGGATAAGAGATGGAGTTTGAAAGTATGTTGTTCTGTTAAAAAGGGCTATTCCCCAGGGTTGAAATATTAATCGAGGTGTGGCCAAACTCTCGCTGTACTTTGATGAGGTCCAGAATTAGATCCCCAAGCTTGTTTACGGTGGCTGTACATTTTGTAGGCCCGTACGTCGCCGGGGGGCTATTTTTATTGACCCTTGGAAAATGTTAATAAAAATACGTTGGTATTTTCTTATCTTTACTAACTTTAAAGATTGTGTTTTAACGGTGGGTATGAGATAAAAAAAATATTGAAAATATAATTTTATGGAAGTTTATTCAGTTTTCTTCTAGGCATTACGTACGAAAACTAAGCTTTATCTACCTTTACAAATTGTTATTAAATTAAAGAAATTTTCATAGAGGCACAGTAAACTGAAATGCATTCTTCAACTTTCATCAGTTCAGCCCAAACATTTCCACGGCTAGATATACACAGGTCTCCCTCATGCGTTGCCACAGCTGGCTTATTGAATATTTCAAAATATCAAAAGAGTACCTAATTGCCATTGGATAGCTCTAAGTTATTACTTTCCAGCAAGATACAAAAGTTCAAAACAAAATACTTCTTCCCAAAAACTACTAGATACGTATTTTCTTCAAAACCTCTATCAATTTTCCGTCTCGCACATAACTCAACTACATAAACTTGTACCTACCTACCAACATACATACGTGTATGTTGTCCCCACATCAAGCTCACAAATCACTTCAATTTTGCTGGAAACTCCTTCAAGGAGAAAAATCTCTGTGAGTGGGCAGCAAATGGTGTGTGCCGTGATACTCCAGCCAGATACATACGTACGACCTTAGCGAAGAAATATGGGCTTAGGGTTCTGTAGTAAAGAGGGAGAGAACCTCTCGTCCCGGCCGCCGTGGTAGACGCCGCGGGCGTCGGAGGCCACCGTAGGCGCGGGCCTGTGGACGGTGAGCTATGGGCAGCTCGCCGTCGTCGGTCCGTCTTATGACGACAGGCCGTGTCGACGGCGCGTTCGTGTTCCACGCGCGCCTCAAAGAGAGTCAGCATTGGGAGGGGCCCGAAGGGGCCGACGCCTGCCGGAGTCGCGGGACTATTCGAAAGAGATACCGTGGCTCCGGAGCACAAAGGGCAATGAAGGAACACGGATGGATTTTAGTCAGGAGAAGTTTGACACTCCCTCTCGCTCCGCCCAGAGCGGGAGAAGTCATTGGATGATTTCCCATCACTACAAAAAAAAGGGTTCCGTAGTAAAACAAGGAACTCTTAAAGTATCGGCATGGTTGTTACTCCACCTGTGCCTGTCTTTATATTCAGAGACTTTTTATAAAGCGCAGCATGGTTATGATGGGAAATTATCAAATAACTCCTACTGCTCTGGATGGAGCAGGATCGAGTGTCAGACTCTTACTTACTACAACCCAACCGTGTTCCTTCAAATGATATTTGCGTTTCAGGGCCGTGGTGACTATTTCACAACAAAACACGCCGACAAAGCTATGAAATAAAATCCGGAAATTCCTTTTTTGTTAAGATTGTGAAATGTTCATCAAAAAGTGAAATTATCGTACGATTTCCAAAGAAAATTACTTACAGTATTTTTTTTTTTTTAAGTAGACGGATACAATTTTTTTTTTGTCATGGCAACTGCGAAACCCTGTCCTGTGCGTGGCCCAACACGCACTGGTTTTTGTATTAAGAATCGCCTCGGGCATCAAGCGGCCATCTTAAAAGAAAACGTTATTTTGTTTTGAATGCATCTTCAGTCAGTAAAGTTGTTGTAGGGTCTTAGAATAATAACGCATAGAAACCTAGTACGAGTGCAAAAAGTGAGGCAACTAAAACTTAGCCTAATCCGTCAAACTTAGCCACCAGGCCGTCAGTACTCAATGTCACGTTCCGTCGAACACAGCTCGCGAGTAAATAATTGAAAATGACAGTTTGTTGCGTGAAAGGATGTTAAAGCACATCAGGAAAACAAAAAAATGTGATAAAATAACATTTCACAAATAAGTACTCACATTCTATGCACTATTTTTACGTAAATCGATAAGTAAAACAAAATTCTAATAACCTAACTTGTCATAACACAGTGTTGCTATTTGTGAGGAAAAAATACCCACATTGCTTTCATTCATGTTTTTCATTTTTGTCATTTTAAAATACAATACTTACTGTTAATTCATATCAAACCTGATGTTTTAACATTGTTTATAATTATAACCCATCAAGCATTCTAAACGCATTGAACAATATCTCATTCTTTATGCGATTTATTTCCTTTTATTTTGAAATAAATTGAATTATACCTTCCGAAAAAATATGTCATATTACATGAAAAATCATGTTTACCTTTTCCAGTTCCCAACAACATAAAATACTTGCCTTGATAGCAAAATAGTAATGCGTCTTCCCATATTTTGTGGGTAACGGCTTAGTAATGGTATCACTGAAAGCTATATCTGTGTGCGTTAGAGGAACGTAGACACATTCGGCTCACGCACACAAAGAAAATGAAGTGGACACACGATTTTGCTCGGGTTTTGTTCTAGACGCGGCTTCTATGCGTTATTATTCTAAGTGTAGGGTATTAGAAGCACCAAAGGAAAACAAAAGCCTAAAATATGTTAGAAACATTTAGTAGAAATTGTTTTACAATTTTGTTCTATAATATTGAAAAGATAAGTTTATATTGGATTATTGTTCATTTTGCGATGGTTTAAATCACTGTTCTAGTCATCAAAGAGTCAATCTTAAGATAGAACTGATAAATTTGTGGGAGTGAGTGTAGAGATAAGTATATTTACGTTGAGATATAATAAAACAGTTCTAGCTTTTCTACCCTGTATAGTTATTAAGAGGAGGCTCCCTAAATTTTATGTTAATTTGCATTAATATTCTGAAACAGTCACACATACTATCAAAATGGAACTTTAGTATATGATTTATTGGATCTTTTTCTTTCCATGTACAAGACAGTTACGTAATTGTAACATTTTCACTCGATTCATTTTTAATTCAAAAATCATGTCTTTTTTAAAGATTATTCCTTTTTTTTTCAAGATTGCGTGGCCTTTATGTCTAAAATAAATATTAACAGTAAGAAAATATAGTTTACTATCCAGTCACAAGATATTTTTTCTCTAGATCAATTATTACTTCAGTTATAAACGAAATAAGAATTGAGACTTACGACATTTAGTTTCGAGCTCGAACGCGATCAAAGAGCGCATGCGGTATTCAACTTTATTACGGCTAGCATAGCGTCTAGCACCATAGCGGTAGTGGCGGGGTGCATGGGGCGAAGCTTGCGTAGAAATTATTTTAGAGTGCCTGCTCTTAAGAAATTTCAACCAGCCCATCTAATATCTTTTATCAAAAAAAAAAAACCGTTATATTCTACGTCATATCACAAAATCTTGTTTCTACAAACAAAGCCTCATAATTTCTAATTAAAACGACGGAATCAAAAGCTTCCAATGACAAAGGACCAATCAGAAAAGAAACCCCATAAAATTATTTTCTTATAAAATCATAAAATAATTTAATATTCTTGAGGAAAAGGACCATTTTAATAAGTTCAAAGTTCAGCTAAAGTTCCATTGCTGGGAGAAGGAAATTGAAAATCATTTCCAATAATATTAAAGTTGGTCTCGATACCGAGTTTTAAGATTAAATATTTATTGTGCTAGCGACGACAAAAGAATGTTAGTAAATAAACTTTAAAACGTAAACATTGCTGTTTTATTAAACGAAGGTTTTACTGAAAGGATTTTTGTTCGAATTATGTTGCTTAGGTTATGTTCGAAAGTTTTTTATAAAAACGTTTTACTTAGGTAAGCTACTTCCTTTACTTTTTTGATTTGATTGACAAAACAACTTTTCAAATTTCGTCTGACTTAATGTACTTAATTGAGTTAGTTAAAAATTAAAAATCTAATGAAACTGCCAGTCTTATACAAATGGAAAGACGAGACATCCATTTTAAAAAGGAAATATTATATCGCATGTTCTTGCCGTACATTTGATACATCTACCCAATGATCCCAATAATATTGACATGTCATTTACCCATGAATGTGAACGAGTAAGAACAGTTTGTAAGGAAAAGAGAGAAATAAAATATAGTAACAGTACCTACCTACATGAAACACGCACAGTATATGTGCATGGAACGTAGCTGGTGGTGTTCTATAGGTTTTACCAACCCCTTGGGCTAAAGGCTTGAGTTTATGTTCATAAAGGTACGTTTATTTATGAGTATTTGCCCATCAAAGCATTTATTTCAACCTCAGCCTAAACCCAACCTACCTTTCTTTATTATTTCACTTTAAAACCGAATCTTTTTCAAAAACAAAACTAACATGCTTTGTTTGAACTTCGATCGTTTTCAAAACTTCAACGAAAGACTTCGTAAAAGAAAGTCGTGAGGTTAACTTCAAAGATGCATCGACTTCAGAAAACTTTGGGGACCAATTTGCAGAACTTTTTTCGTTATTGAGTCTAGACAATGCAATTTGCCTGAATTTGATATTGGTAATAGATAAAAATGTGAAAAGCTTATTTATTTTAGTGGTCAGAACTAAGAAATTGGATCGTTAAAAGTTTTTCAATTTTCTTATTGCTGTAATAATGTAATAGGGTAGGTATTTATTTGGAAAGTATATTTCAAAGACTATTCAGTAGTGAAAGAAATATATTTATTTTGAAAATAAGAAATAAAATACCGGTCAAAGGCGAGTCAGACTTCTCATACGAAGGATGCCGTACCATAATCCAAAACAACGTCGCGTTACATGAACTTGTTATTTTGCGATTAAATTTTTAATCTGTATATATAAATATATATACAAGTATATCCTTTCAGATAAAATGTTTTTTTCAGATCGGTTCATAATTGACGGAGTTATGAGGTAACAAACATGAGAAAAAAAAAACTAATTGAGAACCTCCTCCTTTTTGGGAAGTTGGTCATCGCATCACGAGCGGTTGGACCGATTTCGCTAATTCTTTTTTTGTTGTGTTTGTTACTGTCAGGAGAAGGTTCTTATGTAAGAAAAAATAAGAAAGTTTCAGTTGACGGGAGCGAAGCCACGGGGGACAGCTAGTTAAATAAATATTTTGCTTTTTTTAGCGGCAATAAAATACACACGGTGAAAAGTTCAACTGCTTACCTAGTTCTTGAGATACAGCCTGCTGGCAGAAGGACGGGTTCGAGGGGATTTTGGGTACGAGACCGCGTTGCCGGACTAGGTATACCTTTATAATTTTTGAGTGGTACTTTAGGACCACTACAAACATTGAGTAAAGTACAGTTAACAAAGACGCTGATTCAAATTTTTATCAACAATTAAGACAATTAATTACACGAATTATTAGTACCGGTACGAAATAAAAGCTACCTAATATTATTTCATGAGCTCAGGGAAAGAATGGTCAAAGTAATCCTGAAACTGCTTTTGAGTTAGCTTATCCCACAATAGGAAAAGGGTTAATACGTACGAAAGTTTATAGTAAATTTATTTCGTGATTTTTTTTTTAGGTTTAATTTAAAACGGCTGCCATTTTAGAAATAAAAGAAATATTTGGTCGTTTTATATAAATGGTTTTATTTGTACAACATATTTTTTTTTAATTTTCCTTATTAGACAAGACACAACTTTGTTTAGTTTATTTTTGGTCCCAAAGTACCATATAAAAGTAATATAGGTCTAGTCCGGGTCCCGGTCCCCTCGACCTACGGACGGACGGCCGGACAGCGGAAGCTTGATAGGGTTCAGTTGGTTACCGTTCGGCTAAGAATTTCTTAAAACTGTGTTTATAGCCAACCAATCAATTAAAAATGAATGAAATGTGTTTCGGAATCGAAAATTCAATTTGTTAAAGAAAAACCACTCAGAAACAATTGAATGAATCTTCAAAGTAGATAAGTATTTCAACCAATAAAACGAACAAGCCTCGAATTTATCCATGCGAATGATTTCATCGATATTTTCCTTAGTAGAATGTACACGATGGAAAAATAGGCACAATAAGATAAAACATCGTCGTCGTCGTTTAAATATGAAAATGTTTTTTTCGCATAAACTTTTTTTTGCTGGGTCCATAGTTGTCAAATAGGCGTAATTGATAATAGAAAAGCATTTTCTGTTCCCAATTAAATACCTACCTTCACGTAACCATCAAATCCTAATTTATTATTTTATACGAAAAGAAGAACAACCTTTTCTTTGGTTGAACGCGCTAGTCTCAGGTACTAAAAATAGAGTCGAGATAAATCGAAATTGCTGTAGGTACTAGCCATGCGAGCTGTGGCCGGCAAAACATGTATGAAAATCCATATCTGTCGTGTTTAGCGGCCAATTACACGACAACGAATGTAATCATAGTAAACTCAGATCTGTCGTTTAATTTAAAAATGGAATGATCTTTTACTCCGAAAAATGGCAACCGAGGCGGTAAATTTTCAAATGATTTAGTTAAATTTCGACCAAATACTTAACATGTTCGTCCATCAATGCCTCTGTTGCTGGCCGCTGCAGTAATGTACTATAGTGTTGGATAGCCTATTTATCGAGGAACGCTATAGGCTATATAACATCAAGTAACAACCAATAGAAGCGATGCATTCATGATCAATGTAACGCAGACGAAATTGCGCGGCTCAGATAGTTAAAATATTTTTTTTAAAAACACAAGTAATTATAAAATCATAGGCGAGCTAAACTTAAAGTAGAGTTCTCCCAGCAAACTTTTCAGAATAGCGGGAAGGATCCAGTACCGTAATCTATCCACCAAATTCATTAGGTATCTACAAGACATTAACATTCAAACAGAAGCGACATTTTGTTCGCGGGGCTAGTTTTTGTATACCGACGTCGGTCGATAGCTTTGCTTACAAGTTCGTCAACACGTCTGGACCAACATACAAACATGAAAAAGAACCCTTATTATTCGCCCTTCATACACAAACAAACACTTGCATACACTCAAATTGCCTCAAATTGAATCAGCCCTCGGAGTTCGTCGACCGTTGGAACAAAATTACCACTAAATTGAATCACTCAGGCAGTTTCATGCTCCTCGACAAAAACATAATACTACGCAGTAATGAAGTTAATAGAAATGTTTGCAACAAGCTGTCGCGGGCACTACTAGACGTTATTATATTGTGAGGAAACTTTTTTATTGAATTAGGGTGGTAAAGTCAGGTTTAAATATAATGTAGTAAGCTTTTGCCCGCGACTTCGTACGCGCATAGCTCCTATTTTTCTTTCCCGTAGGAATTTCGGGAAATTTTCTCTAAGTCCTCCCCTAAACTCCCCAAAACAGCTTTTGGGAAATCATCAAATGCCTCTTCCCGCTTTGGGCGAAGCAGAAGGGAGTGTCAGACTCTTACTGACTAAAACCCAACCGTGTTCTTCCTATTGCCCTTTGTGTTCCAGGGCCGCGGTAACTCTTTCGAACAAATTCCGCACCCCAAGGAACCTACATGACAAATTTCGGTTTTCCGCGACCAGTAGTTTCGGCTATGCGCTGTTTGTCAGTCGCTCATCACTAACGGCAAAATGTTATATTAATTGATTTCAACCAAAAGATAGTTTTTGGAGTGACGGTGCTGCCGAAAAACAGCCCTCATAGTATAATAAGATCTGGCTGTATTACATAATTAGCGTCATTTTCGTCTGCATCACATTTAACATTAATGCTTCGCTCCTATTGGTCGTAGCGTGATATAAGCCTATAGCTTTCTTCGATAAATGCGCTATCCAACACTAAGATAATGTATTAATTCAAACCGGAGATTGGCGCGTTCAACCAAAAAAAAAAAAAAACTCTAAGTATAGAGGTTGATAACAACAACACATGAAATCAGAGCTCTCTTTGGATGATCGTCGAATACTTAAAACAGATTGACCTCCCTTAAGCCCTTCAACATGGAGCCTTTGAGATCAAGTTCAGCACAACATTTAAAAGGCAAAGCTTAATAGAAGTGGCTATTTAAAGACAGATCAATTAACAAACTACCTAACTCAGATGCTTGACCTTTTCAAAAACTTTAATTAACATTTGGAATGCTAGGGGTTCCCAACCATGAGTCGCGACTCCCCGGGGCGTCGTGAAGCTTTCCCAGAGGCGTCGCAAACCGCCAGGGAAGTGAAACGCAAATGCTACAATTGGCAAATAAAATGGAAGCATCCTGTTTCGAAAGCCTTTCTGCATGCAAAACCTGTTCAAGTTCTGATCTGAAGTCAAGTTTGCAATCAGTTGATATTGGTCGAACACTTATCGACGTCCACAATTTTATAAACATTTTTCAGTGAGTCTTAATTTTGATTGAGATAAAATTCAACCGTCTCATTGAATTTACGTACCGACTAGTTTTCCTTAATGGAGCTACCACAAGTATCCAAGACCCTTTCGCAAGAGCGACGCATAAAATAAAATTCAAAAGGTATAACAGTAGGTATAAGAAAGTTTGGGAATCCTTGGAATAGGCAATGGCCAAGTAGATAGTCAGACTAGATGGTGTCTTTTTGATAGCAAGATTAGGTTTCATTAGGCAAATGATTTTAGAGAATGTTTGTGAACTAGAATCGTGATTAAAGTTCTTTGTTCTATAATTTTAATTGATTTCTTAGATATGATCTAAAATGGTTTTGCCTCTATCTTCTGTTTTGATTTCGTCAGAAGTATCCTTTGTCGTCTACGAACGTGATTGGCTCCTTTTATTTTCGTTGAGCAAGCATTTTTTTCTAGGCTTTATTAATTAAATAAAACGCTATATGCATCAATCAACTCCCAAAATAGAACATACAATATCAGCTGTTGTTATGCATTTCGCATGTAAGTGTTTTTTTTTAATGTCAAATTAAAAAGTAGGTAGGTACTGATCAGATGCTCCTTTTTTAAAGGATGGAAATCATCAAATGACTCCTCCCGCTCTGGGTGAAGTCGAAGGGAGTATTAAACTCTTAATGAGTAAAACCCATCTGTATTCCTCCTTATGCCCTTTGCATTTCAGGGACGCAGAAAACTCTTTCAAACAAGTTACTCAACTGATCAGATGCTCCTGCGGCTTATCCCACAGCGACCATGCATTCTTCGAAGTAAAAAGTAGTCTGTGTCACTCAAACATAATGTCGTAGTTTTTTATCATTGAAAGGAATTCTGGTACTGCATCAATACTTTCAGATATGGCCTCCAACAAACATGCAAGCAATTTTACGTCATTTAAATTTAATTTTAGACTAGCTTTTTCCCGCGACTTCGTACCTGCATATTCCGTCTTTTACTGTTTCTGTAGGAATTTCGAGAGAGCATTTCTCTTAGTGCTCCCCAACAAGAAACCTGCATGCCAAAGGCGAACGGCAGGCTTGTATGGGAGTTTCGTACAGCTAGTAGATTTTGGAGTTATGGTATCGTGTTTGTTTTAATAGGTAATCAATACGATAGAAAAGCCCTATTGAAAACCTTAGATTTTTAGATGTTGGGACGTAAAAGTTATAACCAGTTTTATTTTTTGTGGTAATGTACTAGTGTACCAACGTAGGTTGTAAAAGACAACTCGCTTGTCGCTATCTTTTTTGTGTTTTACTTACTATTAAGTAGGTAGATTGAGATGAGGATCGTACCTACTCAGTGGGGTGCGTTAGGAGATACCTATTGCCTAGCAGCGGACAGAAACAGTTTGATAATAATGAAGTACTGATGAACACTAGACAGATTTTCTTTACCTGTCAATAAATAAATTGCCAGAACAAATATAGAACATTGATTGACCTACATCGTTTACTATTATGATTTTATGCAACAATTATGGGTTTATAGGAATAATATTATAAGTGCTTAATTATATTTTCTATTAAATCTATTTCTAAATAATTAATTGTCATTTCGATGTATGAGATTTTTTACGAATGGCAACTTCGAAAAACATAACTGCGTTTAGTTTACTGTTTTGTTTGGTATAATTATTGAATTATTTTTATTGATAGTATTAAAATACCATTCTAAAAATAGTTCACTTACATGAAAATAAATGGCCAAGTTGCCTTAATAAGTGGTACAAATTCTACAACAAAACAACAAAAAAAGTTTGCTGTACGAATTTTGCCGTTCGCCTTTCAGCTTTCTACGACCAATAGTTTCGGCTGTGCGTTGTTTATTAGTCACTCGAGTCAGCCAGTCAGTAACGCAAGAATTTTATATATTAGATTCTTACATATTTTGCCTTCGAAATTCCCATCTCTTGGTCGTCTTCCACCGATAAATTGACAACGGTAGGACCCTCGACAATATAAATCAACGTCTGGCACCACTTGTTTGGATTCCGCAGACATCTGGCGCTGCAGCTGGAATGCGAAAACTCACAATCTCACTCTACATTGACTTTTCAAAGCGTTGTTCTTTTGTGGTTCGTGTTTTGAGAAATGTTTTGTTCAATTATTTAGAATTCTTAATAATGGCGGAATTTTGTTTTAATGGAACAGTTACAGAACCTCGGTTTTTTAAATGTGCCTGTCCATTACAGCGGAGCGAGGCAGCGAGGCAGCGAAGCGGAGAAACGGAGAAATTTTAACAAATGGAATAGTAAAATCTCCGCACCACGTGAGTCACTGAGATTTTAACTGACATGATTTGTTTAATTATATAGTATAGTTATAAGTGTTTTCTCCGTTTGCAAGTCCGCTGCGGTGCCTCAGTCCGAGCAATTGGGCAGGCAATTGAACCCTGTGGTCTTACTTAATAGAGTGAGAAAAATATGGTTCGTGGAAACCTTATTGGTAAGTTATGCAAGCATTTAACTATTTGCAAAGAATGATGGTTTCATGATATATTTATCTAAGCTAAGCACTATTGCTAAGCATGGGCTCCCTAGTTTGATTTCACGGGAGTGTTAATTTTGTCTGTAGCAATGTGAATTCTGCCTTTGTGCTTAGATGATGAAAGTCGCCCACTAAAATGTCACTGAATAAATAAGGGTGTGCTATAAATCTACGTAACATTTCCAGGACCATAGCCGCGAATGTGTGTTACCTGGTAAAAAAAACCTATTCCAAAAAAGGTTCTCTCAGAGGCATACCAAACTCAATATTATCCAAACTTACAATATCCCAAAATATTGAGCAGCAAATCCAATTTTATCTGACGTCATTCGCAGCAGAGCCTGAAATAAATCTAGGACATAAAATACAGAATAAATGTTGGGCCAACGTCAGATTGTTTGCGCAAACTTTGTGGACATGTGTTGGGCCAACTCTACGACAGAACTATTGTCGTACACTTTTATTGCGGCCATTTTTATTGTAAATGGTTGTAGTTGGTGTTCGTAATAGCTTTGTTTTCAACGGGAGACGTCTGGATTTGTTCAGTTTGTGACGTTGTCCTATTTGTGGTATCAGAAAGACTTCGATCATTTCAAGACTTTCATTCATTTTAGGGTTCCGTACCCCAAGCGTAACCAACGAAATCTTATTACCAGGCCTCCGCTGTCCATCCGTCCATCTGTCTGTCAGCGGACTGTATCTCAAGAACAGTAATAGGTGGACAGTTGAAATTTTCACAGAATGTGTACTTCTTTTGCCACTGTAACAATCAATAGCCTAGCCTTTTCCCAACTTCATTGGGGTCGGTAACATGATATTTGTTGGCAAGACTGAAGTCAGATTTACTGGCTTCTGACAATCCGTAACGACTGCCAAAGATCTACAAATGACAGCCGGGACCAACGGCTTAACGTGCTTTCCGAGGCCACCCATCCACAGACTAACCTTGGCAAGCAGCTTAACCTTAAAAGATCGAAACGTGTAACTAAATAATAAAAACTAAACGTGTTTTTTTATTTAGTTTTTGGTTCGAAACCACCACGAGAGTGGGAGTGTGAGAGTACGACTATCTCTTGGCCGGTTTTATTAGTGCAGGTTGAAAGAGATAGTAAAATCATCAAACACGTGGTGTTTGCCACAGATTCTTTGATGATTTTTCATGATTTTTAGGGAAAGCCTGAGCAAAAAGGCTTATAGTTGACCAGACGTTGGTGGCTCAGCTTCACATCCAAGCTCACCTGCGTAGTGTTCCCTGAATGTCGGTCTTCTACAGATTGTACTTTGGTGAGTGTGCACAGGAACTCCACGACCTGATCCCACCATCGCCCTTTTATTACCGGAATACCAGACGTGCTGCGGGGTACCCGTACGTTGATATCCCGACTAGTCGTACCCAGCGCTTCTCCTCCACATTAATAAATGTGTCAAACTTTCAAAGCAACAGTGAACAGGCCATCTTCTGGGCAAGCTCGCGCTCCACCATAGACTTCATCCATCGCTTTCCATCAGGCGTGACTGTGATCAAGAGCAAGCCTATCACATAATAAAAAAACCGGCCAAGTTCGAGTCGGACTCGCGCACCGAGGGTTCCGTACAAACCTGTAGGTATTATATTATACTAAACAAAAGTTGCGATTTACGATATAAGACGTATTAAGAAAAACTACTAACTAGATCTCGTTCAAACCAATTTTCGCTGGTAGTTTACATGGTAATAATTATATATAATTTTTTTTTTTTAGATTTATCATTCTCTTATTTTAAAAGTTACAGGGGGGACAAATTTTACCAGTTTGGAAGTGTCTCTCTCGCAAACTATTAAGTTTAGAAAAAAATGATATTGGAAACCTCACACGTATGGGTTTGATGAAATTTTTTTTTTTGAGTTTCAGTTCTATGTATGGGGACCCCCAATTTTTTTTTTCTGTTTTTGTATGAAAAGCTTTATGCGGTTCACAGAATACATCTACTTACCAAGTTTCAACAGCATAGTTCTTATAGTTTCGGAGAAAAGTGGCTGTGACATACGGACGAACAGACAGACATGACAAATCTATATGGGTTCCGTTTTTGCCATTTGGCTACGGAACCCTAAAAACCTATCATCGGAATCAGATTAAACAAGATTAGTATCTGCTTATCCGAGCTCATGGCCATAAACTAAATCAAACATAATACAAGCTTACCTACTTGTTCTACCGGATTCAAGTCGATTACCACATTATATCCATTATATCGTCAAACTAACATAAGCTCACGCAACGCACGAAATTCACTGATTGTACGAAAATAGCACATTTGTTGTGCGTAGGTATAGCTTTGGAGTGGAATTGCTTGCCAGAGTCTGTGATTCCTGATAGCTACAACCTGGCAGTATTTAAGTCAAGAGTGGATAGGTAAGTTACTTCTAGGCATTTTCGACCACATCATCGCTTACCATCAGGTGAGATAGTGGTCAAACGCGTGCCTAACAACCGTAAAAAATCATTTATAGTTAAGCTTCACTTTTATTTGCCGGAATTGTTTAATGAAAACGACGTGTAGTTGCATGCAGGTTGTAACTGTAGATACGCAGGTAATATGCACAACGCTAATTTATTTGGACTCTAACACAAAGCAGTTTCTCCCAAAAAACTAAAATAAACCTCATTTTAAATAAAGGAACCTAAAACACTATATAATGAGCCACCAGTGAAACCGCATTTTACCAGAAAACCTGCAGTAATTACTCTGCGGTTTTGTAAATTAAGCGCCGACTGGAGCTGAGATAAAGGGTGGTTTTCATAATTATGTTGTGCTAACTTACAAGCGGTATGCTTCAAGCGGTATGCGAACGCTTTTTGAAGCCACATCAATCATAACTTTTGTGGTGCAGGCTACACGCTTTACGTGGGCTGTAGCATGGTTAATGACTTATTTGTTTTGTACATGTTTTTGACGGAATATGATGTTATCATAATCATCATTTTACACTCACTGTTATATTTAATTTAACTCACACCCTGATCCATTGCTGTTAATTAGATAAACCAAATAGTACTCGTACCAACATTTGTAAATATGTGTGTGTTTGCATTGTATAGACTCAAGTACCTTGGCGGTTGGGAGTGTCATGCTCACTCAAAAGTCTAGCTGATGGTGGCGTATGCGTTCGATTATTTGGCTCCATTCAAAATGGTTGAGACGAATGGGCCTGGCGTATGTCATGGCGCCGACGGTTGGGACTGGTAATTTTTCAGCTGCCATGGTTTATTTTAATTAATTCTTTGAATTGTTCCTTTTTAAACCGACTTCCCAAAAAGGAGGTATCAATTCGGTTGTATGTTTTTTTTTTTTATGTTTGTTACCTCATAACTCCGACAATTATGAACCGATTTGAAAAATTATTATTTTATCTAAAAGGATATACTTGTATACTTGCAGATTAGTCCCATTTAAATTTTATGAAAATCGGTTACGAACTTTGGATTTTAAATCGAAATAGCTGGAATTCGTCTACTTGGATACGTTATATGTCATCCAAGTAATCGAAATTGCGTATTTTGCTTTTCTGCGATTTTGCAGTGGTGTTGTTAGGTGTTTAGGTGTAGGTTTTTTTGGAAGTCCGTTGTATTTTTTTGTAAAAAGTTTTTTTTTATCATGTCACATTCTTCATTGGCACGTTCTTCTCCATAGAGATCTACGCTTTGGAACGTGCAAATAGCTTCATCTTTTTGTACCGACCGACCTTGACAATTCAAAAGTGCCTGTAAATGGTTTAATTGAAATAAATACTTGAGTCTTGACCCTTGAGTCTTGAATCATATCAGCCGACAAGCGTTCACTGCTCGATATAGGCCTTCCCATGTGACAGTACAACCGGTCCTGTGCGTCTCGTATAACCGCGACCCACACCAGAGGAGCAATTCTACTAATTTTTAAACAACTTTCGCATTCGCATAATCAATCGCAAACTGTCAAAAAAGCCTTAATTTTCATACATTTTTGACGGTTTGCGATTGAGATGTCAATGCAATGCGAATGTGAAAATTAGTAGAGTCGGCACTCAGATCATCGGTCCACTTTATGGGAGGCCTTCCGTATGATGTATGTGATGTATTAAAATAAGCTCAGAAGTGAAGGAGGCTTACGACGCCTTGATAGATTCAAAATTCGAGGTTGAGAAGTGATGACACACACGGTTTTAGCAAATTTTTATAATTTGGACAAATTCTTATAATTATACATTTACGAAAAGCATTTGCGGAGTTTTTAACAAGTTCGTAACAAAAAATGTCTTAAATGGCGAACCAAGGCTTAATTGGCTAGATTCCATCATCCACAAATTGAAAAACTATTTAGTCCGTCAGTTAGAGTATTGAAAAATAATGGACTCGTATTTTTTGTTTCTGTAAGTCAATGAATATTGACAAAGATAAAACGCATCAAAACTCACGAGTGGGGGCTCGTGAGGTCACGAGTCAGTAAAAATTATGCGAAGGTGTGACGTATTGAGAATTTTAAAAGTGTCGTAACTTCGTCAATTTTGGTTCCCGTAACAAAACACGGGTCAAATATTTTTTGATAATCTAACTGACGGACTAATTAAATTGTTTAGTCATCTACCCTATTCCAGCAGTGGACTGAAAGGTTAGGTTTAAAGCAACATCCCCAAATTATCTTAAACTTCAAAAAGTTAAAAAAAAAACTGAGAATTGAACAAGTTTTGAAATCAAGTTGAGCTGTCGAATTTGTCAGCGAAAACTCCATTTTCATCATTACAAAAGCTTCTTATGTGTCATAGAGTTCAATTTTATATGGTATAGTTTTTTATGTTGTATAAGTGTTATTTTGGAGGGGAATTCAAGCAATCCCCCGGTTGCTTGAATTAAAGGAATAATAATACTAATAAAAGAAGCCGACAAGAAAAAGAAAGGTAGTTAAATCGGTGATCGTATTAATATTCATTACAACGACTTATGAATATGATTTCTAATTCAACCCAAGACACATTTAGGCACGAACGCTAACAAAATAAGCGTAAGTAAATTCTTCAGGAATTTAAACGGAATTTTCAACGGGTTCCTACAGCTGAAACAAGTGACACATCGCGCAACAGGGGTGGCACACTCCGAATATAAATTATTAAAATATAGTTCGGAATTTATTCGGGGCTGGTCGTGGGTGTTCGCCACCCCTGGGTGTCACCCCCTCGCCTTTAGCTCGCATTTACTGAACACACTGTAAAATAGAAGGAATAAATAAAGATGTTTGTTTTTACTTGGAGTCGCAGCGAGGATTAAATATTTTCTTTGAGTCAATTTAACAAGAACCAAAGAAGATCAGGAGATTATATGAATTCATATAAGGCAGCCGTTTTTTTTTTTAGGGATGGGAAATCAAAACCCATCCATGTTCCTTCATTGCCCTTTGTGTTCCGGAGCTACGGTATCTCTTGCGAATAATCCCGCGACTCCGGCAGGCGTCGGCCCTTTCGGGCCCCTCTGTGTACTGACTCTCTTTGAGGCGCACGTGGAACACTAACGCGCCGTCGACACACTAGACGGACGGACGGTGAGCCACCCATAGCTCGCCGTCCACAGGCCCGCGCCTACGGTGGCCGGACCTAAGTTTGATAAAGTTCAATTAAGGAAATACTTCTCGTAACCTAAGAGCTGGCTCTTACTTTGGGCAGAGATAAAGCATTGCCATTCAACGTGGCAATGCCGCCAGTCTCTTGGGTACATTACCAGCTGACAGCGTGGAGGACGAATTTTTTGATGCTATAGTTTAGTCTATTGTTAGTTTAATATAGTTGTTAGTAAAATTTATTGTAAGATTAGTGAATTTATTTATCAAATATCAGCTGTTAACATAAGTTGAGAAAAATAGCAATAACCTTATAAGTACCCTAAAGATTTCTCAACCAATTTAATTTGAGGCTTTCTGAAACACAATTTCCCAACTGGAAATGTAATTATGTTGAGCTCCTTAAAGTTCTAAGTTTTAGCTACACGATAACTGGCAAATGCTTGCTTAAAATGACCAAAAAAGACTGACGTGTAAAAGTGTTATTTACAACATATAACACATAACATGATATTTCATCTGTTCCTTTTCGCTATTAGGTATAGTCGGATTGGAAACTGCAAGACATAATCCTCTGGTTAAAAAACCTCCGTTCCCAAAACTCTATAAAGTTGGCAGTCATTATTGCATCGTTAATCAATCGTAAAACAAATCTGAGCTTTACTCTACTGACACTATGGGACACCTATGGGAGTCACTCCCATCGGAATAAAACCTCAACCCACAGTTCATGTTCATGTCTCACCAAAAATAAAGGCAAAAGGGGGATTTAATGAAGATGTATCCGTGAAATGAAGGTCGCGGGCGGTGCCGATATTTTACGGAGGATTCTGAGGAAGAGGTTATCGGCTGGAACTCGTATGGGAATAAAAAAGTAATTTGAGAACTAGGAAAAGAGGGAAAGACTGATCTTTTCCTACAGGAACAAGCCATGTGTCCAATTTAATTTATCTTTGGGAAAAATTACTTCAATATAAATTATCATCCCCTTTTAATCCCTGGATGGAGAAAGGATTTTTGAAATTCCTGTACAAAGGACATTGCTCATCGCCCATACATCGTTCGCCTCAGAACCAACAGAGACGTGAATTTACTATCTGTGTTTTAAATAATGCATATGTTCGACTGAAACTAAATTAAAATCACGGACACTTGTGAGAATTGTAAAATATCCAAATTATTTCGGATTTTGAGGTTATAAAACATACCAAACAATAGAAACATATCAAATGGACTTAGTTCCCAGAGCTGCCAGACTTTTTATCTCACCAAAAATGTATAGAGTAGTGTTACTATGTTCTTCTAACATACGAAAGCGTGGTAAGTTAGGTCGACGGCCGATTCCCTGGTGTCAAATACAGTAGGTACATCAATGTGTCAACTGTCATTTCATCGACTGTCAGTGTCAATAGTGTTCGTGTCATACAGCGCTTTAATCGCTTTACTCGTTTTGTAGGTAACTAAAAATCTTACAGCGCTGAAAGTGCTTTGTTTCATTTTAAAATAATGGCGCCGGGTTATAAAACCTAAGTGAGTTACTTTTTAAAATGGTTTCGTAATTAAAAAGTGTCCGTTCTATTCTAATCAGTAAAATGTAATTTTAAAAAAAAACTAGGAATAATGGTAAAGGTTTCGCATGTGTTGATTCATAGGCCACTTTTTACCATGTCCTTTCATGCAAATGAACCCAGAGGTTCGAACTATATGTTTTGTCAGTCAATTAATCAACCTTCTTCGAGATAAATCTCTATAGCTGTACTGGATAAGCAGCGGCCGGCAAAAGTTGTATGAAAATCCATATCTGTTTTGTGACCCAATAAATTACAAGTAAACTCATTATATCTGTCGTGTAATTTAAAAATGGAACGATCTTTTCTTCCAAATGATGGCAACTTATGAAAGGTTTTATTAAAATTTTGAACTGGCTTGCAAATAAAAAGCTGTTTATAGAAATAAAAATTAATACTTTTACGCATGAATTATTATCGTTCTTGGTTGTTAGACATTGATTTTGAAAAGTAATTGTATTTAATTTTCGCGCATTATTTGAGACAAGTACTATACAAGCTTTGGCCACAACTAGGCATTTATGGACTTACGTGTGTGTTTTCGGTTACGCCTCGGCCTACATTTTCACATTCGTCCATCAATGCCTCTTTTGCTGGCCGCTGAAATAATGTACTATTCAAAAGTTGTTGCACTCCAACTAACTAAACTCTACAATGCTTGCAACTATTATCCATGAATTTAAATACTACAAATGGCTGAAAATAATCCGTGACAAACGATAATGATACCAGCAAGAAATAAAATGCAGTGTTGCAACAAAATGACGACTTGACAAAGACAATAGAACTTAGTCATAGAACCATTAATGGTAAATCACGGTAAAAGGGTAATTAACTATTGTACGTAGTGGCAATTTTTACAGCAGGGTCAACTGAAGGTTTTAAACAACTAGGTTGGAAGGTATTGAACAAATCGCTGTTAATTAATTCAGGTCACTTTTTGCAGTTGGATATGATTACAGGGAAATTCTACGTAAATCAGGTCAATTAATACATTTTCATCTATAAAAAACTGGTAATAGACTTTTGAATTGTCAATGCTGGTTACTCCAAAATATAAATTTAGTTGCATGTTCTAAAGCACTCTATGGCGAGGAACGTGCAAGAAACTCCATGGACACTCTTTTAAATCAGTGCATGATTACAAAGTAATGGTTATATTCATTCAAAGTATTCATGCATTTATTGGCAAGAGTAAAAATAGAAAGCTTTCCTAACTAGAGCGAAGCAGTACTTTATACCTGCACAGCTTTAACCCTTTACAAAGCAAAAATCCGATCCAGCATGGAGAATTGCAGCCAACTTTCATATGGCTCAGCTAAAATATCAAATTACCGTGATTTACTCGGTGGAATACAGAGCTATTTAGCTAGCTAGCTTAGCTAAGAGGCTCATTGGTAACGTAAAATTGTTGGACGTCAAGCTTCACTCATGCATGCTGCTTGGCTCATCGCCGAAAGTTTGCCTGCCTGTCGGTCTTCTACACATTGTACTTCGGTGAGTGTGCCCAAGAACTCCACAAACTCATCCAACCGCCCCCCTTCTGCCATCGGGCATCTAGACGCACTGCAAGTTACCATTGCTACCTTGCCAAATCACATTAAGCGTTTCCAAACGTCTTTTATGATGCGCACAGCCACAGGAGTGGAACTTTCTATCTGCGTGTGTGTTTCCGAACGCATTCTACTCTAAACTCTTCAAAGTTAGACTGAACAGGCTTCTTCTGAGTAAGCTCACTCCATCGTCGTCTTTGTCTCTGTTATCTCTGTTATCTCTGACCTAGACTGAGGAGCTCGTGGCTAAATAATAACAGTCGCACGGGTCGATCTTTAAGGTGACTATCCGAGTTTCCTCCGTGCCTCGGAAAGCACGTTAAGCCGTTGGTCCCGGCTGTCATTTGTAGGTGTTTGGCAGTCGTTACGGATGACACGGCGTCGATACGGGTGACGGGCGGTCGTTTTGGGGGACTGTCTTTTGTAAAACTTGACGTTCAAAAAGTGCTGGCCCTCAGCCTAATTTGAATAAATGACTTTTGAATTTGAATTTTTTGAATTTGAATTTGGATTGTCAGAAGCCAGTAAATCTGATTCCAGTCTTACCAAGAAGTACCGTGTTACCCAGTTATGGGTTGTGTAGGTCTGGTAGGCAGGCGCTCCACATAAAAACACTGGTATTCAGCTGAATCCGGTTTGACTAGAAGCCGACCCCAATAAAGTTGGGAAAAGGCTAGGCAGATGATGATAATCACTGACCTAAACTAGAGTCAACAGCAAACCCATCTCAAATAAAAAATAAAAAAAAATGTTGAACAGACTGCTATAATGGTCAAGTTCATAGGGATTACAAGCAAACAATGATACAAATTACCTGCTGATAATTAAATCGCAACTATTGTGCTTGCGTTTCTCATGAATATTTTACAAGGAGTCTGTTTAAGGATAACTGATCAGTATAAAACGGTGATGAACGGTCCATCTGGCACAGTTCAACTTCGTCTGGTGGATTGAAGTGTTATCAGTGGCTTGTGAAAGTTTATATTATTAATACAAGTGAGTTTAAACCTCTATTTATTATTAAAAAATTTAGATCTAATTTTATTGTACTTAGTTCTGAAGAACTGTGCCCTAAGGTAAAACTAACGAATCCCATGTAAAAGTAAACAACCTCTTGGGTCAATAAGAAGAGAAGGATAGAAGATCGCTTTACCACCAAGTGTGAAAGGGATCTATTTTTATCCCTTTTTAATTATAGTAGGTACAGCAATGTTGTATCCTACTATCAAATCCGACTTCTGATATTGTCGTGAATATAATATGCCAAAAACGTACTAGTTACGTATTTGGCAGCTTACTTATCGCCTAGAGCCCTTGTGAGTTGCCAAAAGCGCGGAACGACCAGTTAGGAACAGTGTACATAGAACGTGTAGAATTTGAGTTCTTATAGGCACTAACAGAAGAGCTGAAAACATTGACAAAACCGCTGGATCCTAGAGGATCTAGCGGTTTTTTCCATGTATTGTCTGTCAATGAAAACATGGTTTAGTTAATTTTACAAAGTAGCTTCGAATATAAAATCAAAAACTTAATGTGAGGTGTAATTCTTAGAGCGCATTTCACCAATGTCTGATCATAACTGATCGCGATCAAGCTGCGTTCAAGATTTTTCAGTGTCAATATTCCATAGAAAATAATGACACTGACAGCTCGTAAACGTGGTTCATGTGTTGATCACGTTCAGTTCAATCCGCTTTTACTGTACATCTATACTAATATTATAAAGCAGAAGAGTTTGTTTGTTTGTTTGTTTGGTTGAACGCGCTAATCTCAGGAACTACTGGTCCGATTTGAAAAATTATTTCAGTGTTAGATAGCCCATTTATTGAGGAAGGCTATATGCATATATATATCATCACGCTAAGACCAAAAGGAGCGGAACAGTAAATAAAAATGTTACGCAGACGACGTTGCACGGGTCAGCTAGTTTGTCATACAAAAACTGTCAAATAAAACTTTATTTTGTTTTATGAAGTGAAAAAGTTTGCTACAATATTTCATATCGCAACACTGCAACACCTGGGGATCGTAAACATTTTGCTCAAATAACACTATGAAGTAGAGGATTTTTTTCTTATTTAGTGTTTACCGTTGGGTACTAAGAGTTCCTTTATTTTTAGTTTAAAAACTAACTCGGACATGATGAGCATGCTTTTAATCTCCTCCTTAACTAAGCCTTAAAATAAACTTACATATCAAGACGCCCTTTCTTCATACCATCATCTGTTTATTGTTTGCGTAAAACTTACCTGAAAATAAAAAAGTAAACACATTAATACTTATACTATATTTTTGCTTCGTAGACTATTAAACAAGTTTTACAATGTCTGAAAAGACACCTTTTATTTTATGAAGATTATCAAGAACAGCTGTTTTGTTTTTATGTTTATTATCTGCTAGACTAGACTAGAACCTAATTTGAAGAAAAATCTAAAATTGGAATTGTTCAGTCAACATAAAGTTCGTCAAATGTAACACCATATGCTTGTTATGGATCATAAGTGTTAGAAATAACTTCACATTCTAACTTCCAGTGTTATTTACTATATTCAAATGGATATTGCAGAACGAGTTAGCCAATTGCGATCTCATCGCAAACAGTTCAAAAATAAAAAACAAAACAAACTTAAATCGGGTTACAATTTTCGACCATTTATTACCTCCAAACTTGCTTTGAATATTTAAGGAGGTCAAAAATGTTTATTTATTTAACAATTTATGTACACACACAAATACATAAAAAAGGAGACAGAAAAATAGATACAAAGGGGATGCTTATTTCTAAAGAAATCTCTTCCAGCATACCTGCGAAAGGAGAAAATAAAATGTTTAAATTAGGTCAGAACAGTCAGAATATACCTTATATTCCTATATCGGGGCACATACCATGTGGGCCCAGGGCGAACTGGTCTACATGTCTCCGAATTGTATATTCCTTATCACCCACATTCTCTTATGTATTCCAGTATGAAGCTCATCCTAGTAGCCGTCGCCATTATTCTCGCTTGCGTGCAGGCTGAAGAGTATGACAGATACAGCAAGGATGAGAAGTACTCCAGCAAGTATGACAACATGAATCTGGACGAAGTCCTGGGCAACAAGAGGCTGCTGAATGGCTACATGAAATGCGCTCTCGACCAAGGACCTTGCACTGCTGAAGGCAAGGAACTTAAATGTAAGTGCAACAAGACTGAACGTAGATTTTTCAAGAAACTTGTATCCCAAACTTCTGTCGTACAAATCAATAGCCATACATATTGTTTTTGTTGTATAGGATCTCACATATACCATATGCCACAGCTAGATCATTTCTTACTTTTCGTGTATAGTGAACTTCTAGCATTCATCTTAGTTCCAAACTTCCAAATGACTTTTGGTTTGGCTTGACTTTTTTCATCTATCTAAGTTTAACTGCTTTGGAATATTATTATTGAGCTTATTATAAATATACTCGACCATTCGCCCCCTTAGATTTCATAACACTCACAAAAAAAACTAAAGTGATCTTCTCCTTCACCACAGATTACATTTCCGACGGCCTCAAGACCGGTTGCTCCAAATGCACTCCCCGCCAACGCAAGGGCATCAAAAAGGTGATGCAGCACCTCATCAAGTACGAACCAGAATACTGGCAGCAAGCGGTTGAAAAGTACGATCCTCAGAGAGTCTATACCAAAAAGTATGAGAAAGAAGTGTACTCTTGGGAGTAAGTTTTTTGAAAATGGAACAAGATGGCGGCGTTTGCGATAAATTGGAACGGAGAATCGGGCAGAGTATTTATTTATTTAGGTATTTAAAAAAGAAGGCATGTAGGCAGTTTTTTTAAAGAGTTTTTGTGTCGTAAATAAATTATTGTTAAAAAATATGGATCTCAGATATAGAAGTCAGTTAGACCAAAAGTACTTGGGTACATAAATTCGCCATACTTATAGCGTTTTAAAAATGGTTACTTATTTGTTTTTGGTTTCAGTACGTATGAAGTTTATAATTGGGTATATAAGAATTATCAAGACAAGCATTTTAAAATTTAGATTTTTCGTTAGTCTGTTACCAATTCTACGAAGGAGAAACGATTCAAACTGAATGATAGTCGCAATTAGCCCCAAGTTTATGACTCCTGATTTAAGCAATTCACATTTAGAATAATAATCAAGATCTTCAAGAAATTCCTTAATTAATAGTTGTTAATCTCACTGTTATTGCTTGTTTTAGTGTAATTATGTTTTCTCTTTACCGCTTTTTAATTATTATTTTTTTAAAGTTAACCACTGTTATAAATTTATGCTTTTTCTTTTCAATCGCTTTAACTTTAAATTTCATCATTCGAATCTACGCATAATTCATTCATGTATTTATTTTGTCTTTGTTGTTACTTAACATCAGTGTTATGTATTTATTATTAATTTATTAACAATAAAAACGATTGTAAAAATACTCAGAATGTTTTAATTCACAGCCACATAGCATGTTTCATTCTTTCAAGAAGTTTTTACGTCTATTTTCCATCTTACAAGAAAACACTGAAAGAAATTCGAATTACGGAATCTCAAATAGGTATATTTTAAAAAGCATCACACTAAACTAAAGTTTATAACCAGCCAATGAAAAAAAAAATAATTACCAGCCAGTAAAAGGAATATTTTAATAATCCATTAATTATTACAACTTCCCTAAACAACACCAAACACTTTTCAATGCCCAATCAGTTAACAAATACAGCCTTTTAAAATCATTTTGCGCTCATTTTAATAGGCTTCCATTACCAAAAAGTTTGTTGTACAGTCTTTGAACTTTTGACATTTCGAAGGCAATTAAAAACGTTCAAGTATTTCTTATTGGCCTTTACCGCAAATGAATAAGGACTTAATCTTATGGAGATAGTATTTATAATTGCTTAGCAGTCGAAGTTCAATGTAATTAAAGACCGAATTTAGTGTTCACGAGACTTGCTTTGGGTACTTATATACATTTTTGTTTATTTTAGTACATTTGCGTGTTTTGCTTCGTTGAATTAATACCGGAAAACATTTTTGTGAGCCCTTTGTTTATTAAATAAATAATTGTTTATAGTAATTTCCGATAGAAATCTTTTATATGACCTTATTCTTTTTTTTAAAGTGAAATCTTCTTCGGCGTTAAGCACTTTTCTTGGGATGGGTACAAAATGTTAAACTCGCGTGATCGCGTCAGGACACGTGATCTGATGGAAAATTTGTAAGACGTCAGGACACGTGACCTGTTCGAAAATTCGTAAGACGGATGATTCAAAAATGCACAACGTTAATGTTCAAGTTTTCATTTCTGCCAGCACTCCCGGAGTAAAACCCGTTTTTGTCATGGTAAAGTCGTGGTATTACTTTCGCTAGCTACCGTCCATGAATTTACAAAGGTGTTTGCCTAGTTATACAAATATAAAAAAAATAAAAACTCAAACAATGTGACAAACGCGACCAGTCTTAACTTCCTACTAATTAAAATAAACAAAAAAAATCACGCCCAGTTTTCATGTAAAATATACTTGAGTTTCACGTAAAATCGCGTGTTCCGTTCATATTATTTGACCAAGTTGATACTTACATGTGATTTCCATTATTATAATTAGGATAGAAATCAGGGTATTAGGTACGATATCTTCAGAGAAAATAAACCGCACCTTAACTTCATGAAGCTAGGTTTCAAGAACACTATTGATCCTTAGTGTGAGAAAATATTTGTAAGGTCACGATTGTTGCTTAATATCTTTAGCAGTCAAACTCAAACCAAAAACTCTCAAACTCAAGCATTTATTTCAATGAACCATATCCAGGCACTATTGAATTGTCACGGTGGGTCGGTCCAAAAAGATGAAGCTATTTGCACGTTCCAAAGCGTAGATCTCTATGGAGAAGAACGTGCAAGAAACTCGACGGACAATCTTTTACGCAGTGTACCTAAGAGATAGCCTGATGACCTGCGGACGGCGAGCGATGGGTGTCTCACCGTCCAATATCACCTAATCACTAAGAATTAATGACACGATTGATAGTTAATGCGAAATCGGTTTTACAATCATTCTTAGTTAGGGTTCGAGACTAATCGTAAGTCCGTAGGTGATACGAAGTAGAATACGCCCGCAACTAAGTCCGAAACTACCGACTTCGGGCTTAGAGACTCCCCAGGCCCGGGTCAAAGGCGTGTTGTGTTTCACGCGCGCCCCAAAGAGATGTCAGCATAGTAGTCAGGGCCCACTAGGGCCAGTGCCTACCCGTGTTACCGAATTTGTACGAAAGAGTCACCGCGTCCTGTAACGCAAAGGGCATTAGGGGAATGAACACGGATGGGTTTTAGTCAATAAGAGTCTGACACAGGGAGTGTCAGGCTCTTCTCCGCCCAGAACGAGTGGAGTAATTTGATGATTTCCCAAACTAACAAAAAAGAAGTAGCCAGGTCCCAAAAAATCTGATACAAGACTTGCCAAAGCGACTGTCTAACAGACCTACATCAACTTGTTACTGGTAAAACGATTGTAATAATCTATAACTCTCTAGACTAAACGCTGTGGCGCTGGGTGGAGGATTATAACTATTTTGACCTAAATTCTAACTAACACATATGTATCTTAGAGTTTTTACTAATTATGCTATCCACCCGAAAAGTCCGTTTCCACGGCTAACAAACAAAACAGAAAAAACAATGGTCCGAAAAACAAAAGAAAAAAGAACACCATTGTCTCTGAAATTGAACCTTCTAAACTTTTTAAATTTCCGCAACCGAGTTTGTA
The DNA here is from genome assembly GCA_963859965.1 of Ceramica pisi. Lineage (NCBI taxonomy): Eukaryota > Metazoa > Arthropoda > Insecta > Lepidoptera > Noctuidae > Ceramica > Ceramica pisi. The sequence goes on from OY982543.1 coordinate 17,507,773, forward strand.
TAACAGTCATAATAAATTAAAGCGGAAACAGAAGCAAATAGCAGCCGCTTTATATTTGTAAGCAGTATGAAAAACCTGCGCTTTTTAGAGTTCCGTAATCAAGGGGTAACCAACGGAACCCTATTAGATTACTAAGCGTCCACTGTCCGTCCATCCGTCCGTCTGTCTGCTCAGCGGGCTGCATCTCAATAACAGTAATAGGCAGCTATAGTTGAAATTTTCACAGATTTTGTATTTCTATTGCCGTTATTAAAACAAATTAAATATTTAAAGGGGATCCAATAATATAAAAAAACCGTTTTTTTTTTCGGTTCGTGGCACGAAACCGTACGGGTGCAAGTCCGACTCGCACTTAACCGGTTTTTAACTTCGCAAATGTATTTGCCTGGGTCTGTAAGTGCTACGAGTATGAAACTCGCTTAACAAACCCATTATGGTGCACACAGGTTTATTGTGTACCGGCTGAAATGTGGCAACAATTTCATTTATACGTACGCTTACTTGTTTGCTAATTTCTGAATAGGTATTTACATTTAGATACAGTTGTTTTTGGTTTCAGAAGGCACCGAGGAAACGGTAAGTAATTGGTGTTCGTTAGATCCCGTGCATCATTATTATTGACCTTTTAGTATTAGCCTTTAGTTAGGTATATAATTGTCTTGAATTCCATACATTGTACACTTAAGAAACACGAATACTTGTAGTTTTATCTATAAAAAAAACAACATCCAAAGTAATCTCTATAAAAAAAAAAACAAAGAAACGCTAAGTATGACGTAAATGCTTCACGGAAAATAATCGGGTTTTGATTGATATTGTTATCAATCAAAACCCGATTATTTTCCGTGTTATTATTGACCTTTTAGTATTAGCCTTTAGTTAGGTATATAATTGTCTTGAATTCCATACATTGTACACTTAAGAAACACGAATACTTGTAGTTTTATGTATAAAAAAAACAACATCCAAAGTAATCTCTATAAAAAAAAAAAACAAAGAAACGCTAAGTATGACGTAAATGCTTCACGGAAAATAATCGGGTTTTGATTGATAACAAAACTACATGTTTCTATATTACATACATTTCATATTATCAAAACGTGCATTTGTTTTAATAATACGAACGAAATACCTAAATTAGCGCGCGTTCCGTCCATTCTAGCTAGAGCCGTCTCATGGTTTTCGCTTGCGCTTGCGCACATGAATGCGTTTACGGACCGCATAGAATAGCAAAAGCCTAAAGCTCGGTGCTTTCTTAAATGATCGTAACGTTGGTCTTTCTCTAGTTGCACGATGCGAAAACGAAAAAAAAAAAACGAGATAAAGTTCAGTAACTGATTATTTAGGCACACTAATTACAAACCACGATAACATTTACTATTACTTCAAAGAGACGTGTAGGCATAATATCCAATGTCCCATTATAGAGATGTCCCACCTGTCTGCTATAGTTTTCCGAACCATCAACTACGATAATATGTCCACATAATTGAATAAGCTGAAATATAGCGAAATCGAGGTCTTAAAAAACCTCATCACGAAAAAACACTACCATTTGCAAGGATATTTTTAAACGACGTAAAATATTATTATCACACCCGAGTTAATCGATCAAATTGTACAAAAATTCTGTCGGAATCCTCCGAAAATACGCAGACCACTAATCACATCGGTTTCCATTATGGCAGCACTTTCAGATCTAAACGGTCTACCTTGCGAAGTCTACACGGTAAGAAACTCGATATTTCTCACCTCCGCATTTTATCAGCATACCACGAGGCAAACAAGGCTTATAGGAGAAACAATTTATTTTTAAAATGGAGAATCGTTTTATGGGCGAAAAATAGCAAGCTCTAGTTTGCTTTGGTGTGTCTGCTAATAAAATAATGTTAACACTTTATGAGGTTGACCTATTAAATAATACAGGATTAAGAATTAATTATCGCTGTTTGTTACAGTCACGTTCAACAAAGGCGTACTTTACACAATATAACACGAATAATACTAAATAATTTAGCAAGCCAGAGCCCTTTTTATCGGGCACCGCGGATATCACGCGGCGTTTTAGGGTTAAATAGTATTTCGCGTGCGTATCCGTAAAGGTAGGATCACGAACGTGACATAAATAGCGCACAATTGCCCACAGATTAGCTTTTAGTTCCTACCTTGTATAACGTTAGCCTAAAATTATTGCCTACATTACAGTTAAGATGGAAGAAGTGTTTGTATGTTGAATTTGATTGAAATATCAAGTTATAATAATCTAAATCCATTTGCCTGGCCTTTTCCCAGCCATATCAATGTCAACTTCCAGTCTGAGTAGCATCTTAAGACCAGTACACATGAAGCGACTACCTTAAATCTGACCTGCACAACCCAGTAACTTCTGACTACCTTGACGGATGACTGTCAAAATCTACAACTGACAACCGAGATCAAATGATCAAACTTTAAGGCCGTACCCTGACCAAATAACCTTGAGCATATTTTGTTCCCTCAATACCAGCGCAAGAGATACAATAGCGAATACGCTCAGAGTGTTGAGTAAAATCGTTATAAAATCTAATTTCGGCCTATAATTCTACCAAAATGTTCATAATCTATACTTAATGTTATAAAGCAGAAGAGTTTGATTATTTGTTTGTTTGTTTGGTCGAACGCGCTAATCTCAGGTACTACTGGTCCGATTTGAAAAATTATTTCAGTGTAAGATAGCCCATTTATCGAGGAAGGCTATAGGCTGTATATCATCACGCTAAGACCAAAAGGAGTGGAGCAGTAATGAAACATGTTACGCAGACGACGTTGCACGGGTCAGCTAGTTAATGAATAAAAATAAATGTTCATAATTTTTACTATAAGTAATAATAAATGCCTATCCATTAGTGCAAGTACAAAATCAAAATATTCGTTGGTCTTCGAAAAGATGCATGTTTTCAATAATTATTTCTCATTTCTGTAGTTTCGTTGTGAGGAGATCAATTAAACATTATACTTAGTAAAAAAAAAAAACTATCATTTTAAAGCCAAAATTATGTAGAAATTGAATGTATTCATATAATATACATCAAAGTATGGAAGAATCATCATCATCAAAGTATGAACGAATCATCAAAGACGTCCACTGATGGACATAATCCTCCTCCAAATGTCGCCACACAACCGGTCCTGTGCGTATTGCATCGACCCATGGAGCAGCCACAGGCTCAGATATCCCAAATGTCAAACGCAAATAGAACTAAGGTACCTAAATTGTCCTAAACCCCGCAGGCTGTTCGACCTGGGATCTAAATATAAGGATCAATCAAAGCTAATAGTTAACCATTAACCTCTATAATTAAGTTGAGGACTACTTAGTTAAGTGGCAGTAAGTCTGAGGTACTTTAAACGTGCACAAGTTGAAGACTCGTCGCTTGAGGTTAAGTACTATTCCGCACGGTGTGTTTAAGTCACAGTGTTTAGTCGCGAGAGTGTTTTCAGCTATTGGCACTAAGTTTTATTTGTGTTATTGTTATGATTGTTCAATTGTGACTGGTATCTTAGCTAGCGTTATTTAAGCACGAAGACATGGCATAGAATCGCTGCACTGCGACAATAAATAGACAACGCTTAGGGACTAACTAAAATTATGTGTGACCATTTAATGAACAGCGCGTTCACACAAGCAACAAGAAACGTTCTTCAATGCTAAGCAACTTTTGCCGAGGTTGGCCAGTGGATGGGACCATCCATTTTATACCGAGACTCATTTGTGTCTTTGGTCTTATACGTTCCCGGTGTCAGATATGAGAGTAAGGAAACAGAGACTGCATCTGTGTTTGCTGACGCACTTTTGCAATAAAATATATTTTGCTTTATTGATTATCTCCGCTAAGATTGTAGGATGTTTTATCATCACGTGAAGAACATAACCAAATCAACTTAACCTCCACAAATCCCTCAGGACGTGACCTAACTTACCTCTACAGAAATTTTCCTCTTAAAACCGTGAATCAGCCTTCACTAAACCGTCAATCCGGGTCAGATTGCCGTGAGACGAGCCGGAACGATTGGGGGCGCACGAACGGTTCCGATGCGAATCAATCCAATCACGTGAAGTGACGGCCGTGATTCATTTGCTACTAATTCTATGATATTAAAAGGAATCATTCGATTATCTTGTCTAAGGAAATTGGTATTTTAATTGAAATTGCGAGGGAACTGGAAACGATGGCTTTAGTTTTAGATTTTAACATATTCCATCGCTTTTAATAACATGTTTGTATGTTGATTTAAAAAAGTATTATTAATTATTAGAATCCAGCGGGTAAGTAGGTATTCTTCACAACACTTCTTCGATTGTCTTGAAAAGAACTCGACCATACATAGGTATTATTTACCGATCCACCAGGTAATACTTAGCCCATTTCATCCATAGTTTTACCCAGTTGTATTTTAAAGGGTGTCGGGTAGCTGACGGTTCTCCCTTATGTTAGTTTTGCACCTGCCCCTTCTTTTATTCTTACGGTGCCATTTTAGTCGTCTTACAAAGGCGGCCCACTTAATGTAGCTGACATAAACTACCTATAGGCGTGATTATTTATTTAAATATTTCATTGGGATAATAGTACCATAAAAATAACAATGCATCAGAATTATGAAACAACCTGTTTAATAATGTTTCCATATCAAAATAAAACTTTTAACAAATTTATATGTTCTTAAATATTATTTTTTAAATTAATGTGAAGTGGTTGTTGGATAGATGAAGTGGGCTGCCGTTGTATGATTACCAAAATGTCATCATTTATGTATAGTTTATCCAGCTTAAACTAGGTACTAGCCACCTTTAAATCCTGGTACAACCCCAGACCACTAAAAAAACCTAATTAGTCCGTCAGATTATCAAAAAATATTTTACCCCATTTCTCTTTTGTTACGTAAACGAAAATTGACGAAGATACGACGCCTTTAAAATTCTCCATACGTCATGCTGCCGCCGTGGCATAATTTTTAGCGTGTTGTGACGTCACGAGCCCACACTCTCAAGTTTTGATGCGTTTTGGCATTGTCAATATTCATTGATTTACAAAATAAAAAAATAAGGAGTCCATTATATTTCAATACTCTAACTGACGGACTAAATAGATTTGCATTTTATTGATAGTGGAAAATAGCCTATTATTTAAAGAAAAAAAGTTTGCCAAATTAATTTCCTACATTCGTACGAACACATTCCACGGATATGATTTAATAATTCACTAACGACTGCCCGCGGCTCTGTCGGCGTAGAATTAGAAATTAAATATTAAACCTTATCCCCCGTCTATTGGGAAGAGCGTACCACTCGAATTTTCCCTTAGGAAATGAATTTCCGCAATGAAGGAATTTGTCACACAGTTGACATTAAAAGCTCAAAGTAAATGGTGTTTGAGGATCTGTATTTGCGAGATTTTTTACTTTATTTCAGTCAGTAAAAAGAACGATTCACAGATTTATTTAATTTCATGGGTTTGGTCAAGGTTAGAGATGATTGGGACAAAGTCTACGATGGAGCGAGCTTGCCCAGCAAGAGATTGTTAACTCTAACTTCGAAGAGATGAGAGTTGTAAGCGTTCGGAAATTCAGATGCAGGCAGAGAATTTCACTCCTTTGCTATGCGTATTAATTATAAAAGACGTACCTATAGACTTTATTTCAGACTACTTTTATTTATTAAAGATTTTAACATAATCATTATTTTTAACTATTCACTGATTTAAAAGACTGTCCATGGAGTTCTTTGGAACGTGCAACTAGCTAGCTGTTTTGACTGACCGACCTCGATAATTCAAAAGTGTCTTTAAATGGTTTGTTTGAAAAATACGTTTTGACTTGGTCTAAATTTTGCCAGCGGTTTCGGCCGTGTGAGAGTCGAAAATATCTCATAGAAACTTACTACGGGAATTAACGACTCTATGTCCCGTTTCAGCCGCTTTTCTTCGCCGTGTTCAAAGTTTAATCACAATCCTTTCAGACCTAGTATGATAACCAAACAGATTCAAAGCAATGAAATACATATTTCTGTAACTACCATTTATCCGTCCGTAGTTCCAAACAAATATTATATCAAAATCACCCAAACGAAGCTTTATAAACCGAGCAACTCTACGAGCTACGCCGTAGCAGCGCGCGTAGCGAACCGAGGCCGAGACCGTAGCTCGTAGCGAGCGTAGCCTTTTATTTATTTTAGTGAATTATATGAGTATAGATAGTTGTTTTTAATTGTAAATTTTCATAGATACATTCCATCATTTACTACACTATATTTCGTGCTAAATAAATTGTAAAGGTCAGAAAGGCAGTCGCTATACGAAATATACTGAATAGAAAAAAAAATACAACATTATTTTATTCGGCACAAACATAACACAACAACAACAAACAGATCTTAAAAGATAAGAATTATAATACTTACCAACATTCCGCTGGAGTGACTGTTGACAGACTGGTGAAAACTCCAACAATTATTTCGAAGAAGGCATTACGACTGAATTACGGCACTACCAGTTTGTCAGTTCTACATAAAAAAACTATTCTCCTAGTTAAAAAGCCTATGATATGAAGGCTAAGATGACCTGTTAAGGATTTTTAACCCTGTTATTAATAAGCTTACTAGATTGACCAACAAAAAGGAAATCCAGAACACAAACAAACGTACCCACAAATACTATACGTAGGTATTCAATACATACTTTTTTTTTTTTTTAGGGATAGGAAATCATCCAATGACTCCTCCCGCTCTGGGTGTAGCGGGAGGGAGTGTCAGACTTCTACTGACTAAAACCCATCCATGTTCCTTCATTGCCCTTTGTGTTCCGGAGCCACGGTGTCTCTTGCGAATAATCCCGCGACTCCGGCAGGCGTCGGCCCTTTCGGGCCCCTCTGTGTTGCTGACTCTCTTTGAGGCGCGCGTGGAACACTAACGGGCCGTCGACACGGCCTGTCGTCACTAGACGGACGGACGGCGAGCCACCCATAGCTCGCCGTCCACAGGCCCGCGCCTACGGTGGCCGGAGGTCACCAGGTGGCCCCCGACGCCCGCGGCGTCCACCACGGCGGCCGGGACGAGAGGGTCTCCTCTCCCGCTCCGCCACCTCCTTCGCTAGCATGACTGCTTCGCAGAAGGAGGCAACGGCGTCCCATTCCGTCTCGCTCCGGACCATGGCTTGGACCAGGGCCGGACGCGAGAGGTCGCCACCAATCGCCGTTTCGAGGACACGGCGGTGCGCCGCCCAAGCGGGCCACACCTGCACAGTGTGCTCTACCGTGTCCTCCGGTCGATCCTCGCAGTGGTGACACCCGGGCGTTTCCTCCCGCCGATTAAATACATACTCAATAACAGTTCACTTGAATAGAATACTCGAATGAATAGAATAGTCAAAGCTAGCGATATTCAGCGCTGGTTTTAAGAGGCAGTAAATAAAAAAAATGTTGATAAGTACTAGAATCCTTTTGAGGGCAGTTTAAGAAACGGATCTTCATATTTTTTTTTCAGATCTCATGGAATGGTGTGTGTGTATAAAGTGGCCACAGCAGTTTTTAGGTACATGTTTATCAGACAGTGTTACTTTCTAAAACTTACAAAAATAAAGTGCCGTTTACGATGTCCAAACTTACGGAATAAATTAAAAACTGGAACAGAATTTTTTCGAAATTTTCTTCTCTCTAATTTAGCTAAAAAAAGTAAAATTACATTTCGAACTTTTTATTTTTTTTTATCTAGAAAATTTATTCGTATCGTGTATTCCTTCGGCTGGATACTAGATCATATAGTCAAAAAGCACATACCACAATTTCACATTCCTTAGAATAGTTAATAACGGCATTGCTACCATGTACCTTTTTATTTGCGAGTTTCCGATACAGACACACACCTCACACACACACACACACACACACATCCCTTTCCAGGAACCTAACAAGATACGCTAAAACGAATAACGGCCTTATACCGACTGTATCACCTTAAGGCCTTTCCAATCTTCCGTCTCAACTAATCACAGATATACAGTTGTATTTGACAAGCCCATCGATTCTTGTCCACCAGCCCCGCGTTGCAGCGCACTCGACCCAAATTAATCGCACGTCTCAGCTCCGTCTTAAGCCACGGTCAAGGTGATGAGCTACCGCGAGTGATAAGGTGTGCGAATTACTAAGTTAAGAAACCGCAGGTTTCGTCCATAATAAAGAGACTATGGCAGGCGCTGAATGCGGCGCAACTCCTGAGAGTCAGAATCAACAGTGCAGCACCAAAAAAACGCCGCTTGAATCAATGAAGCGTGACGATTCAACTGCCTTGGTTTCCCGAACGAAACGAACGCGAGATACGAAACACAAAATTGCCACGCGCTGCCTCGTACACGGGCGATGTTCTAATATTTTTATCCCGAAGAAGCAACACGTCTCTGCCCTAAGGGTGCCTGTCCAACTGCCAGAGCCGCGGGACTATTCGAAAGAGATACCGTGGCTCCGGAACACAAAGGGCAGTGAAGGGACATGGATGGGTTTTAGTCAGTAGAAGTCTGAGACTCCCTCCCGCTACACCCAGAGCGGGAGGAGTCATTGGATGATTTCCCACCCCTAAAAAAAAAAGGGGCTGCCTGTCCAATTGCGCGAAGCGAGGCAGTGGATTGGAGAAATGGAGAAATATTAACGAATCATGTCAGTCAAAATGTCGGTACGGAGATTTTATGCAATTCCACTGATTAAAATTCCTCCGTTTCTCCGCTGCGCTGCCTCGCTCCGGTGTAAAGGACAGGCATCTTCGCCGCCCGCTACAACAACTCGCGATGCACTGTGGTCACCTAATCGCTACCACTATCGCGGCCGCTCCTCACTGTAACCTCATCTTAACTCCTTACATCTACGTCACTGCAGTATAGTGCTGTGGTCGTAATACTTCCCGGTAATGTTACTTGAAAACTGCATTCTTAGGAATTTATTTTTATTCTTGTTTTCCTTTCTTTTACTATGTTTTCTGCTTCAGTAGAAGGTTGTGTTCAAAGAATTTTAAATATAAATTCTTAAGGACTATGATTTTATATTTCAACGTCTTTGTCAAGTAAAATACAGTTAAGAAAAATAAATTAAAGAAAGTAGACATTAGAATATAATACAAAAATAAGCATTTAGTATTTTGGCACAAAGGGTCTTGTGACAAAAAAATAAATTTAGTTTTGAAAAAAAGAATCACTTTCCCAGTAGTGGGCAAAGTCGGACTAAGTATTTAGTTGTTAAAAAATACACCTAAAAGCACATAGTTTATCTAAATATCGTATAGGTATGTAGCTATTAAATTTTCCTATGCCCAATGAATTTACGAGCCTAGAAAACTGTAAAGCCTGGGCTTGTAAAGGAAAATTCAAGTACGTAGGTACTTGAGTATTTGTACGTAGGTACTTGAATTTTTCTTTAAAAGCCTTTCGACAAAAGCTACAGAGACCACTTCAGTAGAATCATATTAATAGTAGCTGACCCGTGCAACGTCGTTTTTCATTACTGCTCCGTTCTTAGCCTTCCTCGAAATAATTTTTCAAATCGGACCAGTAGTTCCTGAGATTAGCGCCAAACACAAACAAACAAACGAACAAACTCTTCTGCTTTATAATATTAACTATAGATAATCACTCAACAATTTGTCAAATTTTATTTTCATCTTTATCGCTAACGAGTTAGGTTCAAGTTTGATTGGCAAAATTTGACAGTGACAGGTAGTGTGATGTACTTTCTGATTTGTTAAAGTGGCCTTTTTAGACCCGTAGGCCTCTAAACTTCGAGTTATATCTGCGTTGGTGGTACTAAACGGTGCTACTTGACTCCGCGATCTCTTGAGACGTCTCAATGGCTGGACATTTAAACCCACGTTTCAAATGACCCCAATTTACTGAAATCTCAAAAGACTATTGCGTGGGCGATGGATTGGAAACTATTTGAGAAGGCTTTTTTTATTTTCGTAAAACTTTGCCCTCTAAAATAATGAAAATAATGGAAATTGTTTTGTTGCGACTGAAATACTGCCAGATACCTTGACTTAAATTTCATTTGAGTATTATAAAAATATTTAATATTTATTTGAATTGAGTATTTGTAATTAAAAATACCCCAGTTTGTACTTTGTACACAAAAGTTGCTACATTGTGGCAGGTGTTTGAGCTAGAGTAGTATTTAACAAATACTCAACTTTTAAATTTAATTATTTGAAACTATCGAGATTTGAGATGAAAATCTTAACATTTACAATCAGACTTTTTCTTAAAAAAAAAACAGTAACACTTCTTCAAACACTCAGGATTCCCATCCCTTACTGGCAAATATTAGAAGCCCTAGTCCCGGCATCCACATCCCGTGAATTCCCAACACTAATTCTTAGAGATGCTATCGGCTCGACATACGCAAACATGATTAAACACTCGATGGATCGCACAAGTTACAACGATAGCACACGTAGAATTTGGAACACGTTTGAAATTAATTTATGTATATCTGTTTATCTGTTAGTTTGTCTCTTAAGCTAATACTGTAAAACTAGCTTTTGCCCGCGACTTCGTGCGCCCATATCCCGGTTTTTCCCTTTCTCAATTTCGGAAAATGTTCTCTCTCTTCCCTCCCTACACTTCCTAAGGAACCTACATGCCAAATCTCAGCTTTCTACGACCAGCAGTTTCGGCTCTGCGTTGTCTTTTAGCCACTCAATCAGTCAGTAACGAAAGAATTGTATATGTAACCGGAAGTGACAAACGCCGTAAGATTATAAAATATCGCGTGGAATTGAAAACTTTTTTTTTCTAAATAAGACACGGATTGATTGGAAACTATTGAATTTGGATGGGATTTATAATTCACAAAAAGGTTTTTTTTTTAAATATATTCTATTATATATTATATACATTATCTAAATATAAATAAATCTCGTGTCACAATGTTTGTCCTCAATGGACTCCTAAACCACTTACCCGATTATAATAAAATTCGCACACCATGTGCAGTTCGATCCAACTTGAGAGATAGGATAGTTTATAACATCACGCTACGACCAATAGGAGCGGAGCATTAATAAAAATGTGACGCAGACGAAGTTGCGCGGGACAGCTAGTATACACATATATTATAATTCACAGAATCTACAGACAGACAGACAGACCGACAGACAGACAAGACGAATGTATAAAGGTTCCGTCTTTTGCCATTTGGCTACGGAACCCTAAAAAAGGAACACGTTGTATAAACAAACCTGAGAATTGGGCTCTCGTGTTTTCGAGACCGAAACAAGGGCCCGAAAATACGGCGAGAGTTTCTTTGTCTTGTCTTGGCCCCCGCCAAGAATGTGTAATTGAAGTCTCATTTAAAAAGAAAACAAGGTATTTGTGATTTATTCTGATCTCTACGAAAAACGTTTTACAAAAAAAATGCCCCTAAGTACAAATTGGCGTCATGTCTCTAGCTTTGAATCTGTTGAACGCAATTTAATTTAACTCAATATAAATATCAACAAATCCTAAACTAGGTTCCATTGAATTATCAGTTGAAAACATGTAAAGGACTTATAATATTAGCTTCATTCGAATACTAAAGTTAACATGTAAACAGCTTTGATATGAGTGAATTTACAATTTATTTGCGAAAAGTTAGGAATTTCGTAGCTTATCGCAAAAACTGTGTATTTACAACAAAAAAATATTAAGTAATGGGCTTGCTCTTGATCACTATCACGTCTGATGGAAACCGATGGATGAGGTCTATGATGGAGCGAGCGTGCCCAGAAGATGCCTGTTGATTTTGATTTGAAGGCAGACGGGTTATATGCAGGCTTAAAATACACGACGTCAGTTTCATTGAACGATTTTTAAAAAGTTGAAGAATACGTTACTACCAAAGTGGTCCGCAAATATTTCGAATTTACATTTTAATATCGAATATGCACGTTTTGTGCGAACATGATAGGTAGTAAATAAGTTAAATTGCAAATGGATATTACAATGCTTTCATTTCCTCTTTGTAAAATGTAAAAGGCTCAGTAATATGCGAATTCAGTCATAAAAGATGACCTGTCAGGATTTTTATTGTTTACAGGGATTGAATTTTGACTATAAAGTTGGAAGGTAAACAATTTCTAACTATCTAACTTCTAACCTAATATAACTAATATTTATTTTATTATAAATGCGAAAGTTTGGATGTTTGTTACTCAATCAAGCTAGAACGGCTTAACGGATCTTGATGTAATTTGGAACAGATATAGATTATAGTCTGGAATAGCACATAGGCTACTTTTCATCCCGGTAATATGTTCCCTAGGGATCACGCGGGTGAACCAGCTGGCAGAAGCTAGTGTTTTATACTTTAAGGTAGGTACATTTTGATGTAAGTGGGTAAACTCGGCCATTGCAACGGAGGCGATATCGTTTTTCGACTAACTCGCTCAAAAAATTAAGAACAATTTAATAAATAGTTTTTATTGAAGATAAAGATGTCAGTCAAAATTATCGTTCGTAATATTGAACGACATCTTTAAAGAAGTTTTAGAGGAAGGAATTGAAAGAAAGGTTTAAAAAATACATACAATCGGCTGTTAACTGCACAACAGCAATCTACTAAGTAATTTCTTTCACGTTTTCTATTGAATCTCATTCCTTATTCCAGCTGCCTTGTTTCCTCTTACAAGAATTCTCTTACAAGTGTCAAACACATTGCAAAATAGCATTTCGTTTTGCGATGCAATTTTCCATAACCGACGCCTGTCGGCATTGCCGGGTTAAATGGCGTGCAGTGTGTTCGAAATTCAATTTTAAAATTTTAATTTAACAAAAGCATGCTTCAGTGTTCCATTATAGTTAATAACGGCATTGCTACCATGTACCTTTTTATTTGCGAGTTTCCGATACAGACACACACCTCACACACACACACACACACACATCCCTTTCCAGGAACCTAACAAGATACGCTAAAACGAATAACGGCCTTATACCGACTGTATCACCTTAAGGCCTTTCCAATCTTCCGTCTCAACTAATCACAGGTATATAGTTGTATTTGACAAGCCCATCGATTCTTGTCCACCAGCCCCGCGTTGCAGCGCACTCGACCCAAATTAATCGCACGTCTCAGCTCCGTCTTAAGCCACGGTCAAGGTGATGAGCTACCGCGAGTGATAAGGTGTGCGAATTACGAACTTAAGAAACCGCAGCTTTCGTCCATAATAAAGAGACTATGACAGGCGCTGAATGCGGCGCAACTCCTGAGAGTCAGAATCAACAGTGCAGCACCAAAAAAAACGCCGCTTGAATCAATGAAGCGTGACGATTCAACTGCCTTGGTTTCCCGAACGAAACGAACGCGAGATACGAAACACAAAATTGCCACGCGCTGCCTCGTACACGGGCGATGTTCTAATATTTCTATCCCGAAGAAGCAACACGTCTCTGCCTTAAGGGTGCCTGTCCAACTGCCAGAGCCGCGGGACTATTCGAAAGAGATACCGTGGCTCCGGAACACAAAGGGCAGTGAAGGGACATGGATGGGTTTTAGTCAGTAGAAGTCTGAGACTCCCTCCCGCTACACCCAGAGCGGAAGGAGTCATTGGATGATTTCCCACCCCTAAAAAAAAAGGGGTGCCTGTCCAATTGCGCGAAGCGAGGCAGTGGATTGGAGAAATGGAGAAATATTAACGAATCATGTCAGTCAAAATGTCGGTACGGAGATTTTATGCAATTCCACTGGTTAAAATTCCTCCGTTTCTCCGCTGCGCTGCCTCGCTCCGGTGTAAAGGACAGGCATCTTCGCCGCCCGCTACAACAACTCGCGATGCACTGTGGTCACTCTAATAATAATCGCTACCACTATCGCGGCCGCTCCTCACTGTTACCTCATCTTAACTCCTTACATCTACGTCACTGCCGTATAGTGCTGTGGTCGTAATACTTCCCGGTAATGTTACTTGAAAACTGCATTCTTAGGAATTCATTTTTATTCTTGTTTTCTTTTCTTTTATTATGTTTTCTGCTTCAGTAGAAGGTTGTGTTCAAAGAATTTTAAATATAAATTCTTAAGGACTATGATTTTATATTTCAGCGTCTTTGTCAAGAAAAATACAGTTAAGAAAAATAAATTAAAGAAAGTAGACATTATAATATAATACTAAAATAAGCATTTAGTTTTTTGGCACAAAGGGTATTTTATTAGAATAGTTCATATCGGGATTGATTCTCATGTTAGTGACTATGAAAGTTTAAAATAATATAAAGGGTCTTTTGACGAAAAAATAAATGTGTTCTTGAAAAAAAGAACCACTTTCCCAGTAGTGGGCAAAGCCGGACTAAGGATTTAGTTGTTAAAAATACACCTAAAAGCACATAGTTTATCTAAATATCGTATAGGTATGTAGCTATTAAATTTTCCTATGCCCAATGAATTTACGAGCCTAGAAAACTGTAAGGCCTGGGCTTGTAAAGAAAAATTCAAGTACGTAAGTACTTGAGTACTTGTACGTAGGTACTTGAATTTTTCTTTACAAGCCTTTCGACAAAAGGTACAGAGGCCACTTCAGTAGAATCATATTAATAATTATAATCACTCAACAATTTGTCAAATTTTATTTTCATCTTTATCGTTAACGAGTTAGGTTCAAGTTTGATTGGCAAAATTTGACAGTGACAGGTAGTGTGATGTACTTTCTGATTTGTTAAAGTGGCCTTTTTAGACCCGTAGGCCTCTAAACTTCGAGTTACATTTGCGTTGGTGGTACTAAACGGTGCTACTTGACTCCGCGATCTCTTGAGACGTCTCAATGGCTGGACATTTAAACCCACGTTTCAAATGACCCCAATTTACTGAAATCTCAAAAGACTATTGCGTGGGCGATGGATTGGAAACTATTGCCCAAACTAATCTGTAAATAGTTCGGAAACATTGTTGGACCGGCTGAAGATTGTAAGAAAAAATTGCATTGTTAGAATCAACTTACTTAGCATTGTATAATTTCAGCCATTAACAGCACATGTGTGAGTACTGTGTACCTTTAACTTTAATTATCAGTTTTAGGTATGTTTTTGACTTGAATGTACCCTGGCGGTTGGGAGTGTCATGCTCACTCAAAAGTCTAGCTGATGGTGGCGTATGCGTTGGATCATTTGGCTCCCTTCAAAATGGTTGAGCCGAATGGTGCTGGCGCATGCGTCATGTTCGTGAACGGGCGCCGTCAGTCGGGACTGGTCATTTCTTATTTGCCATGGTTAATTTTAATTATTTCTTTGAATTGTTCCTCTTTTATTCCGGACGCTTTTATCCTGCTCGTCTTTTACATCGTTCTCACATGTATGTATAATTTTAACCCGATGTAAATAAATCTTTGTAAAAAAATATTATTTTTAAAAGAGTGTCCGTGGAGTTTCTTGCACGTTCTTCTCCATAGAGATCTACGCTTTGGAACGTGCAAATAGCTTCAACTTTTTGGACCGACCGACCTTGACAATTCAAAAGTGCCTGTAAATGGTTTAATTGAAATAAATGCTTGAATTTTGAATGAATTTGAAAAGGCTTTTTTTATTTTCGTAAAACTTTGCCCTCTAAAATAATGAAAATAATGGAAATTGTTTTGTTGCGACAGAAATACTGCCAGATACCTTGACTTAAATTTCATTTGAGTATTAGAAAAATATTTAGTATTTATTTGAATTGAGTATTTGTAATTAAAAATACCCCAGTTTGTACTTTGTACACAAAAGTTGCTACATTGTGGCAGGTGTTTGAGCTAGAGTAGTATTTAACCAATACTCAACTTTTAAATTTAATTATTTGAAACTATCGAGATTTGAGATGAAAATCTTAACATTTACAATCAGACTTTTTCTTAAAAAAAAAACAGTAACACTTCTTCAAACACTCAGGATTCCCATCCCTTCACTGGCAAATATTAGAAGCCCTAGTCCCGGCATCCACATCCCGTGAATTCCCCACACTAATTCTTAGAGATGCTATCGGCTCGATATACGCAAACATGATTAAACACTCGATGGATCGCACAAGTTACAACGATAGCACACGTAGGATTTGGAACACGTTTGAAATTAATTTATGTATGTCTGTTTATCTGTTTATTTGTTAGTTTGTCTCTTAAGCTAATACTGTAAAACTAGCTTTTGCCCGCGACTTCGTGCGCCCATATCCTGGTTTTTCCCTTTCTCAATTTCGGCGGCTCTGCGTTGTCTTTTAGTCACTCAATCAGTCAGTAACGAAAGAATTGTATATGTAACCGGAAGTGACAAACGCCGTAAGATTATAAAATATCGCGTGAAATTGAAAACTTTTTTTTTCTAAATAAAACACGGATTGATTGGAAACTATTGAATTTGGATGGGATTTAAATTATACACAAAAAGGATTTTTTTTTTAATATATCGAGAAAATATAATCTTATCAAGATTTATAACAATCTTACGAAGTCTGCCATTTTCCTGTGACATACATATTAGGATGTACAAATTGTACAATGTATTCCTTTTGAATTCACAGAATCTACAGACAGACAGACAGACCGACAGACAGACAAGACGAATGTATAAGGGTTCCGTCTTTTGCCATTTGGCTACGGAACCCTAAAAAAGGAACACGTTATATAAATAAACCTGAGAATTGGGCTCTCGTGTTTTCCAGACCGAAATAAGGGCCCGAAAATACGACGAGAGTTTCTTTGGCTTGTCTTGGCTCCCGCCAAGAATGTGTAATTGAAGTCTCATTTAAAAGGAAAACAAGGTATTTGTGATTTATTCTGATCTCTACGAAAAACGTTTTACAAAAAAAATGCCCCTAAGTACAAATTGGCGTCATGTCTCTAGCTTTGAATCTGTTGAACGCAATTTAATTTAACTCAAAATAAATCTTAACAAATCCTAAACTAGGTTCCATTGAATTATCAGTTGAAAACATGTAAAGGACTCATAATATTAGCTTCATTCGAATACTAAAGTTAACATGTAAACAGCTTTGATATGAGTGAATTTACAATTTATTTGCGAAAAGTTAGTATAGTTTCGTAGTTTATCGCAAAAACTGTGTATTTACAAAAAAAAGTAAGTAATGGGCTTGCTCTTGATCACTATCACGCCTGATGGAAACCGATGGATGAGGTCTATGATGGAGCGAGCGTGCCCAGAAGATGCCTGTTGACCTTGCTTTGAAGGCAGACAGGTTGGCAGAAAGTTCCACACTTTAGCTGCGCGCATAATAAAAGTGGAGGAGAAGCGCTGGGTATGATGGCGTCGGCTGGACGGATTTGAATGAGACTGGAACTCTGGCTCTCAAGTAGACCATGTCCTAAAATTGTAGGTACATAGGAGTGGGGTTCTCTGACTGCGTCTTTGTTTCGCAATCTCTAAAAAATAGAGTGAACAGGCTCCTTCAGGGTAAGCCCGCTCTATCGTATAATTTGTCTCTGTCATCTCTGACCTAGACTAGAGTCAAGAGCAAACTCATCTCAAATAAAAATAGGATAAGTACTTCTACCCCAAGAGTACCTAAGCTCCGTTTGAATAATTTACTACTTACACGTTGGCGAAGCCGCAGGCGCAGCAGTATATTCAAATTCAAATTCAAAATTCAAATTCAAAAGTCATTTATTCAAATTAGGCTGAGGGCCAGCACTTTTTGAACGTCAAGTTTTACAAAAGACAGTCCCCCAAAACGCCCGCCCGTCACCACTTCCTAGTGTTTTAGCTGTGGAGAAGAAGTGGCCAACAAACTCCCCAGCAACACAACTGTCTGTTACGTTTTAGGAACTAGAATTTTACAATAATTAATATGCAAAGTAATCCAAAAATTCAAAATTCCTTCTAAAATTTACATGACACAAAAATAAATATATACATTATTTATCACTTGTTAGCTACTAGTACTATGACACTAAAACAAAATACACACTAAGGCAAGTGTTGACGTATGTGGATTTAAATAAGTATAAAAAATGACCTACATAGTCAGACAAATAAATAAAAAAAAGAAAATAAAAAACAAATAAAATAAAAAATTATATGAACACATATAACCTGTCATAAAACTACTATACTATCTACTTATACACAAGGAACATGATAATTTGTCCTTTGTTCAACACAGCGACCAACTATTCTTATCGTCTAAATAATCATTAATAGAATAGTATGCCTTGGAACAGAGGTTAAATTTTACTTTTTCTTTAAATTAGTTAAAAGTTGTATAAAGAAGTTGTATAAACGGATACCGAGCCCCACAAATGAATCATGGACCTTACGAAGTCGGTGTGAAGGAGCATGTAGCTTGTGCTTGTTTCTGGTGTTAAAGTTGTGGATGTCGCTCGTTTCACTGTATAAATGTATGTTTTGCCTAATATATAAAATGTTTGCAAAAATAAATTGAGATGCTACTGTGAGAATTCCAATCTCTTTGAAAATTTCTCTTAATGAAGCTTTAGACCCTAGCTGATATATTGCTCGCACAGCACGTTTTTGTAAGACAAATATATTTTGTATATCAGCAGCTTTTCCCCACAATAAAATACCGTAGGACATAACACTATGGAAATAACTAAAATAGACTAACCTAGCTGTATCAACGTCAGTAAATTGTCTAACTTTCCTAACGGCGTTTGCGGCAGAGCTGAGCCTTCCCGACAGGCTTGATATATGTGGGCCCCATTGTAGTTTGGAATCAAAAGTTATGCCCAAAAATACTGCCGTGTCCACAGTTTCAAGCACCTCGTCACTTAAGATTACATTGGGACCTAAATTTCTAACATTTGGCAAGGCAAACTTTATACATTTCGTTTTTTTAGCATTTAGAACTAAATTATTTGTCGTAAACCAATCCGTAACCATTGAAAGAGCGTTGTTTACGTTATCGAAATCTTGTCTATTCCTATCTACTTTGAAGATAAGAGAGGTATCATCCGCAAATAATACTACGTCGCAGATACCCTTTAAGAAAAATGGTAGATCGTTTATGTAAACCAGAAACAAGAATGGACCCAGTATTGAGCCTTGAGGCACACCTAATTGCACTGGCAGCCCGGAAGATTTTACACCATTTACATCAACACATTGGAACCTATCATGTAAATATGATCACAAGGCTTTAGAGAGATCACAGAAAACTCCGATTGCGTTTCGCGAGTTCTCCCATGCGTTAAATATATGTTTCAGGAGAGCGACACCCGCATCTGTTGTCGAACGACCTTTTGTAAAGCCATACTGTTCATTATGAAGTAGTCTATTTGAATTAAAATGAACTAACAACTGCTTGAGTATTAACTTTTCAAATATTTTACTAAATACAGGTAAGATGGAGATAGGCCGGAAGTTGCCTATGTCATTTTTATGTCCTGATTTAAATAAAGGTATAACTTTACTACTCTTCATGAGATCAGGAAAAGTTCCTAAATCAACGCATTTATTAAACGTTACAGCAAGATAGGGGGCTACTATGTCTATTATATTACTCAGGAGTTTAATGGAAATGCCCCAGAAATCATCTGTGTTTTTAGATTTCAGTGTATTGAATACGTCAACTACATCACGAGGCGTTACGTGCTCAAAACGAAATAATTGATTACACTTAGGCACATTACTTTGCAAAAGGCTTTCAGCTTTAGAAGGTGACGAATTCAAGGAGCGAGTTGTAGTTATAGGAATATTGGAAAAAAACTCATTAAATGCCTGAGCTACGTCAGCAGCTTCACTAATTAATTTGTTGTGTAAATATAGAATATAAGTTCCGAATTTTAATTACGGCATAAACATAATTAGGTACTTTCGTGTACCTATTCATTCTATTTATGATTCTTCTTCTGACACCAAATATTTTAAAATTCTCAAATAACCCTCCACTGTTCAGTGAACCAAACAAAATAGCTCTTCAAATCCTTTTCACAAGAAAAAAAAAAACATAAAATTGACTAAAATCATCCATGTGAAGCTCCAATCTTTTCCAAGCCGCGAAATAATTCATGAAAGAGCATAGCTTGGTAAAACTAGCTAGAAAGTGTGCCTAAGAATATTTTAGCTAAGGGTAGCGAACACATCGCGATGCGAAGTGATAGCGGTATATTATAACACTTTATCTTTTACACATTAAAATAGTAGAAAAAAAAGTTTTTATTTGTACTGGCTAATAAAATTGAACTATTATACAAATCTAGTTTGAGAGTTTTATACAATGTATGCTTATCGGAAATGAATCAACATGTAGAATTTCAACTCTGTACGATAAAGTGAAAGTGGTCCAAATTCAGTTTGCAAGATTTCACCTTAAGAAATTTACAAATATTGTAACTTAAATAAAAGCCTGATATACTTAAGTATATAATTTTAAATTCCACGTAGTAGGCAAATTCGAAATGTGTACCATTTTGTTTAGTAAATAAAGATAAATATTGTATCGCTGACCCTAAGAACAAGTATCATGAAAACTTTAGTGAAAATCCAGACGAGTGGGAATGGGGTTTAAAAGTTTGTATAAAGAATAGACGTACCAGCAGTGTTATTCTGTAACAACATTTTCGTGTCTCGACAGCGGAATCCGAGGTAAGTTTTAAATTCGTATAAATATAAGACCTTATGATGTGTGAAATAAAGTTCACTTTGTAAGCTTAGTCACTCAGGTGAAGTCGAAATCGAAATGGTTATTTACAGAATAGACTAGCAGCTGCTTAGTTTTTTAAGGACTTACTTTTTTAATGTTTACTTTAGGAAATAATTCTGTCCATTCAAGTGAAAAGTTAAGGCGGAAACCCACCGCAGCAAAAGAGAGGCTACGCACGTGTATGGCTTTTATGAAAATGTATGAGATTGTTTCCACTGTAACTCACGGACACGCTACGTATCAAATTTACGTCATTGGCACACGCGTGGCTTGCTCGATTAAGGCGCTGCCCAACGTAGCTAACACGTGCGTAGCCTTTCCGTGTGCCGCCATGGGCCACGCTACAATTGTACGTTGTCAAACAAATGAACCCACGCAGCTGAAATGCACCGCGTGACCGTAGTTCGCGCCTTTAGGCGGAGTAAGGCGGTACCTGATAGGATAACACACTTATGTTAAAAGTTCAGGTAAAATTTAAGTAAAGAATGTGTACAATAACAAAATAAAGTTTCTGGGCGGACGACATCACGAGTAATAACAACGTTAAAAAGTTATCAGAAATCGCTCGTTCTACATATATTCGTTTTTTTTTTTTTTTTTCTTTATTGGATCCTGCAGCTTTGTACAATGAAGGTTAGAATTTTCGCGCAGAGCGATTTTAAAATTCTTTGTTCATTTTTATGATATTTCGTAGTTTTTATATCTGAGGGTACAATTAGTCTGGATTCTCTTTTATAGATTTTCGTAGAAAAATGTTATTATTCTTTCTGCAACAATAACAATATTTTGTTTTCGAATAAACGGCTGAATTTTTTTTACTTATTTTTTCCTCGACGGACTCAAATTGCCTACTGGCCAAGTACAGTATGGTTAAATTGTAAATTTACCAAGAACATTCAATATTGGACCTTATTTGCAGTTTACTTTCGGTATAATATACATTTGTATCTAAAATACACGACGTCAGTTTCATTGAACGATTTTTGAAAAGTTGAAGAATACGTTACTACCGAAGTGGACCGCAAATATTTCGAATTTACATTTTAATATCGAATATGCACGTTTTGTGCGAACATGATAGGTAGTAAATAAGTTAAATTGTAAATGGATATTACAATGCTTTCATTTCTTCTTTGCAAAATGTAAAAGGCTCAGTAATAATTATGCGAATTCAGTCATAAAGATAACCTGTCAGGATTTTCATTGTTTACAGGGATTGAATTTTGACAATAAAGTTGGAAGGTAAACAATTTCTAACTAGGTATCTAACTTTTAACCTAATGTAACTAATATTTATTTTATTATAAATGCGAAAGTTTGGATGTTTGTTACTCAATCAAGCCAGAACGGCTGAACGGATCTTTATGTAATTTGGAACAGATATAGATTATAGTCTGGAATAGCACATTGCTAATTTTCATCCCGGGAATATGTTCCCTAGGGATCACGCGGGCGAAGCCGCTGGCAGAAGCTAGTGTTTTACACTTTAAGGTTTTGATGTAAGTGGGTAAACTCGGCCATTGCAACGGAGGCGATATCGTTTTTCGACTAACTTACTCAAAAAAATTAAGAACAATTTAATAAATAGTTTTTGTTGAAGATAAAGATGTCAGTCAAAATTATCGTTCGTAATATTGAACGACATCTTTAAAATCAGGTATAAAAAATACATACAATCGGCTGTTAACAGCAATCTAGTAAGTAATTTCTTTCACGTTTTCTATTGAATCTCATTCCTTATTCCAGCTGCCTTGTTTCCTCTTACAAGAATTCTCATACAAGTGTCAGACACATTGCAAAATAGCATTTCGTTTTGCGATGCAATTTTCCATAACCGACGCCTGTCGGCATTGCCGGGTTAAATGGCGTGCAGTGTGTTCGAAATTCAATTTTAAAATTTTAATTTAATAAAAGCATGCTTCAGTGTTCCATTTTATAATCGTTTATCGAATTAATATGTTAGAATCGAAAATTGGCAAAACTACAAAAAAAATATCCTGGCTTAATATTTTTATCGTATACAGTATACAGTCGAATAAAGACAGGAATGTCTTTCTAGAAATTGACGTTATAATTTTCGCGCAGATATTTTCTATTTAATAGAGTAGGTACTCGAAACTAAATAATTCCCCACCCACTTCCCACTGCTGGGCAAAGACCTCTCGTCTTTGCCCAGCAGTAGGACAGTCCAAGCCAAAAAAAAATATGTGCGACCTCGTACCAGCCTCACAGTATACTTATTTTATTTTAAATATCTATCCTAAAAATATAGAAAAACCGTTTCCAAATCTGAATCAAATATCTTCGTATTACCATAAAAATCTATGTACACTCGGAAGCCTAATCAAAAAACTTGGACAAGTATAAGTAGGTACTTGACGACATCCTAAAGTAAAATAACTGTTGGAACAAGAACTTGTCCCAATATTAATGAGTATTTCGAACATGATTAATACTTTGAGTATACTTTGGGATGCCTCCGGAATATTTTGACTACGTCATCATTCGGTATGGCGAATGTTAATAAAGTTGAATGACTTGGGATAGAGGGCAATGTTTGATTTGAATAGAAGATTCAATCAATCTAAATGAAAAACCTGAAATTATGGGAAAATGCGGTGAGCTCGTGGCTAAATAATAACAGCCGCACCGGTCGATCTTTAAGGTTAAGCAACGCTTGCCAAGGCTGGTCTGTGGATGGCCATCTTAACATACCGAGTTTCCTCCGTGCCTCGGAAAGCACGTTAAGCCGTTGGTCCCGGCTGTCCTTTGTAGATCTTTGGCAGTCGTTACAGATTGTCAGAAGCCAGTCAATCTGACTCCAGTCTTGCCAAGAAGTACCGTGTTACCTACCTAGTTAATGGGTTGTGGAGGTATGGTAGGCAGCCGCTCCACGTAACACTGGTATTCAACTGAATCCGGATTGACTGGAAGCCGAGCCCAATCTAGTTGGGAAAAGGCTAGGCAGATGAGGCGTTAAAGTAATAAATAAAAACATCGTGAATGGGTTTGTGCTATTCCTAATGGCAGTGGCTACTCTTATCTGCTGATTCGGTTATAATAGCACTTTGGCTGTTTGTTGGGGCTGTAAGGGATGCAAAGTAGTTTTCCATGGTTTCACCCTTTGTACTTGCTCCGTGGTTTCACCACACATTTCCATAATAACAAGTATGTGCTACGAAGATATCTATACTATAATATTATAAAGCAGAAGAGTTTGTTTGTTTGTTTGGTTGAACGCGCTAATCTTAGGAACTACTGATCCTATTTGAAAAAATCTTTCAGTGTTAGATAGTCCATTTATCGAGGAAGGCTATAGGCTATTTATCATCACGCTAAGACAAAAAGCTGCGCTCCTATTTGTCTTAGCCTGATGATATACAGCCTATAACCTTCCTCAATAAATGGGCTATCTAACACTGAA
The DNA here is from genome assembly GCA_963859965.1 of Ceramica pisi. Lineage (NCBI taxonomy): Eukaryota > Metazoa > Arthropoda > Insecta > Lepidoptera > Noctuidae > Ceramica > Ceramica pisi. The sequence continues at coordinate 17,531,825 of OY982543.1, forward strand.
CGAATTTTTCAAATCGAACCAGTAGTTCCTGAGATTAGCGCGTTCAACCAAACAAACAAACAAACTCTTCTGCTTTTTATAATATTAGTATAGATGACTAAGGGCGGGCGGATTTCATCGATGAAACTGAACGCGAACAACATGTGAAACACGTTTACGAGCTGTCAGTGTCATTATCACGTGTTTTTGCTGTTGTGTTGTGTCTGTATTGAATAAATGTTTTCTATTCTATTCTATGTTTTCTATTATTTTCTATGGAATATTGACATTGACAACAGTGACAACTCTTGAACGCAGTTTAGATGTAGTTTTCGCGTTCAGTTTCATTGGCGAAATCCGCTCTTATTAGTGAGTTAGCGGGTAAATAATTGTCTATCACTTTCTTTACCAAACTTTACCAGCATCACATCAGTTCTGCGGTTTAAGTGTGTTAACATATTAACATAAACGAACAAGCAGAGTTACTTTTGCAACTCTAATATTACTGTGTATATGGATGAATGGTCCATAAAGTCTGGTAATTTAAAAGTTTCTGAACGCCACTAGATTAAAATTTTAAATAAGATCTAGGACTTGGACTGTACTTTAAAAGATAATATGACCTCTGAGTTTCTTTCGGTGTTTCTACTCAGGGTAGTCAGCTAGGAAACATCGACCTCATCTAGAATAATATGACGAAAAAAATATTGACGTGTAAAAGAGTTACATGTAGCCTATTTGCAAAATAAATATGATTTATGATTTACTCTCCGCCCTCCCTCTAGACTTTTTTCACACCTCATCACAAAAAACTCGCAAAAATAAAACACAGCAATCTCAAAATTTGTCCGCACAAAATATTAAGGACGCCACAAATCCCACGTTAAATTCAAATTGCACCCTTTTATAAAACATTGGGCTACGTAATCGTATAATCCTGCGTCCCTGACGGTCCTCCAATGGTAGATAACCAACCATTTATACTGTGCAAAATTGTGTGAGCTGCGGAATGTGACAACCTTAATGGGACCTTGCCATAGGTACAGTTAGCAAAAGAGTTATAACAATAACAAGCTTTTCCAAACTGGGAATATCTACTAGACTGCTTGCATAGGTGGGACTCTCCGATCTTGGGGTGCTGAATGCGACCACCCCAAGATCGGAGAGTCCCACCTATCAGCGAACGTTCTAAGGGTGGTGTTGGGGCTGGCGCCAAGAAGATAGCCACAGAGGTATGCTTTAAATTAAGTGCTGTGCACAACTGCACATCTTTAAGTGACAAATTTACTTAAGATTTAAACTTTTAAACAGCGCCCCAAAACTGTGCTAGTGAATTGAATATGTCGTTGGAGTGCCTTATAAATATATAAATACAAATAATTATTTTGTGCTCTCCTAAAGGTAATAGGTTAAGTACGCTAAGAAGAACTTTCGACAGGCGTCGTGCATTCAACTTCAATTACATTTTGCTTACTTTGTGAAAGTATTTTGCAACTGTTAAAAAGGCGACGTCATGTACTCGAATAGTGAAGAGAAATTATATTAATTACGTACTTTATTAAACTAAACCTTACTTTGATTAATCGAGAAGACAGTCACTCACTAAGAGCTGATTTCACCAATGAAACTGAACGGAAGAACTGTCAGTGTCAATAATTCCACAGAAAATAATCACAATGACATCTTGGAAACGTGGTTTATAAGCTGATCGCGTTCAGTTTCATTGATGAAATTCGCCCTAAGAGATTTTGCCGCATATTTGTTATAAGTACTATCCATTTGAAGCTACTGCTTATCGACTTGCCTCTTTTGTTGACAGTACACGATAAAAAGTCCACCAGGTAAATTAAATGGAGTTTAAAATCATCGTGAATTAATGGGTTTGTGGTATTCTTAATGGCAGTGGCTACTCCTATCTGTTGATTCGGTTTTATAGCACTTTCACTGTTTGTTGGGTCTGTAAGGGGTGCAAACCCTTTAAGTATTTCCCATGCTTTCACCACACCTGTCCACACACTAATTTGAAACAAAATTTAGTTGTGATGACAGGTAGCAACAAGGCGGGAAGCCTCTAAATAGTTACCGATCGCCTACTGACCGTAATTAGGTACTTACACAGTCAATGTACGCGATCTAAGATCAAACTCAATGATCTGATTCGTGGATCGCTATCAAAATTGAGTGTGTACTGTGGTGGCTTTACCTAATTCGGTCTGTAGGCGATCGGTGAATATTTCCAGACTTCCCACCGAGGTATAGGTACATGGTATACATCACTGTAAGAAATGAAGTATTAGCAAGAAGTGTTCCTACAGCTTATGTTGTACTTGCGGTTTTTCCTTAATTTATTTAGTTTAGAATTTTAATGCACATTATATCTTCACCACACTTGTTTGACTGGTTGAAAATGCCTAAGGTATTAAATTCGGATTTCATGAAAATAAATTAGAATGTAATTAACCAAAGTAATACTGTTTAGTAATTTATTAAAATGAACAAACACTAAATAAATAAGCTCTATAACTACTCAAACAATAATGAAGCATGCTACTCTAATCCATTCTCATAAACGTACAAAAGTAAATCTCCACAGGTGAGGTTTAAAGTCGATTGGCCATTCATCCCTTGCAAATTTTAACACTAATCCATTTGAAACTGGTTCAAAAAACTCACCCCGCCAAGCTTGTCTCATTTTCTATGCAAAAATATTGCAAGCTGTAGAAACCGACATACGTTTTTCTTTTATTTTCGACACAAAAATCCCCTGCTGTCATGCATCAAAATTAATAATGGAGGTGTCATTTCGACCGAGCCGACGATACCCGACAAATGCCGACGTTGCACGAACGATCGTCGTCCATTTTTACAAATTCACAGCTAATTGGCATTGTTAAATGATGTGTTCCGCGCCCCTGACAGATATTACTGCAGTTTGCTATGATACATGGGGTGTATAAAATGGGATGGCGTTCATGATAGTATGTTATCGGCAAATGTTTGAACATACTGCTGTGTTTAGCGCTCAGGCAAATATGTCAACAGGGGTGGGAATTTACACGACAACGCGTTTGTGTTTTGTTGGAATTACTTTGTATGTATGTCAGCAGAACAAAGTTTTATTAAAACATTTAGGTATCGAAAGATACACTTCTAGTAGCCATAGAACGGTGTACTTTGCTTACACCAGTTTATGAACACAGTCGCAACTGTCGTTCCATGTGACTAATTTTGTTAATCTGCTGAATACTTCGTTTTCAGGACTGTACATCAAAATATTTTTTTTGTACATGTCGTAAACACTTGGATTCTGTAGATAATGTCCAGCTCAACAAGTTATTTAATGAGGATTACAGAGACTGCAATTTTATTGATCGTAGCTGATGATGATAGTCATCTGTTTTTTGTGGGAACTTGCCACTGCCTGTCTGAGGCGTGAACCTTTGTTTCCAGAAATTCTTTGTTGCTCATTTTTAGAGGAAAAATTGTTGTTCATCAATCAATAGTGTTAGGCTAATGATTCTATCAATTGATTTTACAAACATTCATTTAATAAAAAAAGTTAATAGATATTGATAACAACATTCGATCTTCCTAGTCTACACTAGTATTATAAAGAGGAAAGATGTGTTTGTGTGATTTAAATAGGCTCCGAAACTACTGGACCAATTTGAATGAAATTTTGTACAAAGATAGTTTGAGACCCGAGGAAGGACATATGATATATAGTATTTATCCCGGAAATCCCACGGGACGGGAACTGTGCGGGTAAAACGGGAGCGAAGCCGCGGGAGCAGCTAGTAATTAATAATTATAATTAAGCTCGTTTATTTTCAATCTAAAAATATTATATCATGCATTTTAATTAAATACTCAAATGATCAATTAATTATTATAATATATCACTTTTAAGGAGATATGCAGTAATTTAAGTTATGAATTATAAAATTCAAACAGGCCAAGTGCGATTCGGACTCGCGCACGAAGGGTTCCTTACCAATAAATATTTATTTTATTCAGTTTTTTAGTATTTGTTGTTATAGCGACAACAGAAATACATCATCAGTGATCAACTGTCTAACTATCACGGTTCATGAGATACAGCCTGGTGACAAACGGATAGACGGACGGACGGATAGCAGAGTCTTAGTAATACGGTCCCGTTTTACTTTTTGGGTATGGAACCCTAAAAATATTTACTTTTATCCCCTTCTTGGGTATAGGCCTCCCCCAGTTTGTTCTTGTTTCTTGCTCTTAGTCAATAGTACTCTACAATATTACATAACCCAGTAATACCTACTTGTATCAATCAGTACCTAATTCCAAAAGGATCATTCACTAATTGGATTATGAGCATTAATCCTAATTAATTCCCGCTATCTATATCTCTCATTTATTTTTATGAAAGGATCTTACGCTGGGTTTTCTTCTTTACAGTAAACCAGTTTCTGTCTAACTGGTTCCCGCGGCTTCACTCGATTTAAAGTAGCCTTTAACCATCCCGAGGCTAACTTATCTCTTCACCAAAATTAATCAAAATCGTTTCCGCAATTTAGCCAAGAAAGCGTAACAAAGAAACTCATTTTCATATTACTAAATATTAGCTAAGATGACTTAAGGACTCATTCAATTTAAATTTATTTATTTGAAAAACATAGGTACAATAATAAGATCTTATTCTATTGTCTGAATCGCTATGTTTAACCTAATAGGTGTACACATTTTGGATACGGTAAATAATTATTCAAATTAAAATATAAATATGAAAACATTACATAGAACTGAGTTTCAGTAAATCAGACGTTTGACTCACATAAAGAAAAACCCAATTATTGTTTCATAATTTTTTAATTTGAATAAGATGAATAAATAATAATAAATAAATAATATACTTGGACATTTCACACAACGCCATATAGTCCCAAGCTAAGCAACCAATGCTTGTGTTATGGTAACGAGATGGCTGATAAACTACTTAGTATACATTTTTTTTAGTAAATACATACATATTATAGATAGAAAAACACCCAGACTCAGAACAAATACTTGCAGGTCGTACAAATATTTGTTCCGTGCGGGAATCGAACCCGCGACATGCTGCGCAGCAGTCAATCGCTCGCCCACTGCGCCAACCGTGTCGTCAATTTAGTGATGAATGCAATGGAATTCATCACTTAATTTTAAGTAGAAATATATTGAAACTAGGCCATAACTAAGTAATGTTTAACGTCAAACGTGGCAACAATTTTGACCGCAGCACTTATTTTCGTTATGTATGTTGTAATAAGTTCTTGTTGGTAAATCCTTTTACATTCTTCCGTTATTGAGTGAGTGTGTGACTGACAGACAATGTATAGCCGAAATTCATATAGGTTCCTTAGAGAAGATTCCCCGAAATTCATATAGGTTCCTTAGAGAAGATTCCCCGAAATTCATATAGGTTCCTTAGAGAAGATTCCCCGAAATTCATATAGGTTCCTTAGAGAAGATTCCCCGAAATTCATATAGGTTCCTTAGAGAAGATTCCCCGAAATTCCTACAGAAACAGGAAAAAACAAGATATTATATGCGCGTATAAAAGCTAGTCCTACTAATATTATAAATGCGAAAGTTTGTGAGGATGGATGTATGTGTATGTATGTTTGTTACCCTTTCACGAAAAAACTGCTGGACGGATTACGATGAAATTTGGAATGAAGGTAGCTGTAGACCCAGAATAACACATAAGCTACTTTTTATCCCGGAATTCCCGAGGGATAGGGATTTACACGGGAATAACGAGAATTTCTACGCGGACGAAGTCGCGGGCGGCCTCTAGTTTATATATATATATATATATATATATATGTCACTGGATAGTGGAAACTCCCTAAGATTGTAATAAATCTTGATTAGATTATAATTACTCGATATATTATGAAAAAATCGTTTTGTATGTAATAAACCCTATCCAAATTCAATAGTTTCCAATACCTACATCCGAGTCTTATTCAGAAAAAAATTTTACAATTTCACGCGATTGTTTACAATATTACGGTATTTGCCATTTTCCGATTATACCTATAGATTGTAAGTGTTGTAGGTATTCAATCATTGTAAGATTTCGCCAGTCTTTATACTCTTGTGCCTGTACGTACTACGTGTTTTATTTAATTCCTGTGTTTAGTCTTCCAACCCAAGAATTGTTCTATTTCTAAAGAAAAAAGGGTTTTTCGAAAGTCCTTCTTTAATACCACAAGCCTCAGGCTAACCAAACAACGAATGCTCAGAGTCAATGTCAAAACAAAACGACCGATAGGGATATTCAGGGAACCGGATTTTATTTTTGATTTCCGCGGCTTATACCAGAACACTTGACATCGTGACATTTGAAATCAATCCGAAAAAATAACAAACACAAAACGTAAATCTTATTATTGCAACGGTTCACAGTTAATCAGTTTTTTTTAGGGTTCTGTATCTGAAAGGTAACGCTGACCATCTGTCCGTCTGTCTGTCAGCAGGCTGTCTCTCAAGAACCGTAATAGATAGACTATAGAAAAGTGTGTATTTCTGTTGCCGCTATAACAAACGTAATAAAAATTAAATTAAATCTATACTAATATTATAAAGCTGAAGAGTTTGTTTGCTTGAACGCGGTAATCTCAGGAACTACAGGTCCGATTTTAAAAAAATATTTCAGTTTTAGATAGCCCATTTATCGAGGAAGGCCATCACGTTAAGACAAAAAGGAGTGGAGCATTAATGGAAAATGTGACGCAGACGAAGTTACGCAGCTCAGCTAGTCTACATCTACACTAATAATCTATACTAATATTATAAAGAGGTAACATTTGTTTGTAAGTTTGTATGTTTGTAAGTTTGTATGTAGGGGGTAATCTCAGGAACTACTGGTCCGATTTGAAAAATTCTTTCGGTATTAGATAGCCCATTTATCGAGGAAGGCTATAGGCTATATATCATCACGCTAAGACTAAAAGGAGTCGAGCATAAATGGAAAATGTGACGCAGACGAAGTTGCGTGGGTCAGCTAGTAATAATTATTATAAAGAGGAAAGATTTCTTTGTTTGAATTGAATAGGCTCCGAAACTACTGGACCGATTTGAAAAGTTCTTTCAATGTTAGATAGGCCATTTATCGAGGAAGGCTAAAGACTATATATCATCATGCTAAGACAAATAGGAGCGGAACATTAAAGGAAAATGCGACGCAGACGAAGTTGCGCGGGTCAGCTAGTTATAAATAAAGGGAGCTCTCATACAAGAAACGTGTTTCTTTCGGTTAAGGTACCGAACCCTTCGTGTCGTGTCCGACTCGCAATTGGCCGGTTTTTTATTTTACATCAATAAAAATGCTTTGTTTATTTCAACAGCATCTATTAAAAAATGTATTGCTAATCCAGTTGAAATCCTAATATTATGTAAAATTCTTCCGTTATGAGTGTCTGACTGCCAGCCACCGCACAGCCGGAACTATCTACTCATCATCTGCTTAACCTTTTTCCCAACCATATTGGGGTCGGCATCCAGTCAAACCGGATCCAGCTGGATGCCAGTATTTTACGTAGAGCGGCGGCCTACCAGGCCCCCACAACCCATTAACTGGGTAACACGGTACTCTTTGGCAAGACTGGTGTCAGATTTTCTGACTTCTGACTATCCGTAACGACTGCCTAAAATCTCCAAATGACAGCCGGGACCAACAGCTTAAAACGTGCTTTCCGAGGAACGGAGAAAACTTGGTATGTTAAGCTGGTCACCCATCCACAGACCAACTTCGCCAAGCGTTGCGGCTGTTGATGGGGATCATTTAGGCCAAGCTGGAACTACTAAATCTGTAATTTGGCAAGTAGGGTCCTTGGGGAATGTCCTTACACTCTTAGTGTTCTTAAGGGTGCTTTACCTTTGCATTCTATGACTGTACAATATAAATTAAGATGGCACCGTTGATTACTGTGAATGTACAACCCAAGTAGTCCATGTTTGTGTTACATCTAGCAGGCGCGAGGATTTTATGTGACGCTCGCGCTTCGGCATATAACGCAGAGTAAACATGGTTACAGATGATACCAAAGTTTGTTGTAACAGGAGAATATAAGAGCGGAGCGGATTCTGAGGAACGTTGCGAAAAGAAAATTGGTTCAAAAATCAGCTACGAAATCGATAACCAATATTAGCTAATAGCATTTGTAGCTACCTGTATTTAAGTCAGCTAGAAAAACATATATAGACTGAGCATTAAGTCTGCCTGTGTACTCTATGAAAATTGAAAAAAAAAAAATGATCAAAGTCCTCTATGGGGGTAGCCTTTGTCCAGTAATGTGTCCAGCCAAAGTAGGCTGCATAAAAAATAATCTTCTGTCATTGCAATCTTCGCGCGCGTAATGAAATTCCGATGCACTCCCGAAATGATAAATATATGTCAAATCTAGGAAATGCTCTACTTGGGTGCCATCTTCATCCAGTCCCTTGATTGAAAGTCGCGTAGGTATTAATAAAAATAAACAACCAAACATCCACAGTAGCAGAACAAAGTTTGTACCCTTGATCCCATTGCTCCAAGCTTATCAGCTGCAACGGGAAGACATCTCGATTGGACCATTGGTTGAATCAATGCTCCAATTGAGAAGCATTCATCTTACAGTCATATATATTATTATCTACAGAACAAGCTAAGCCCAAGGCATCTGCATCACAGCACTAAGCACTACTCTCTCAAAGCTTAATCGTGTAGGATTTGAACAGGAACTGTCTGAATTGCTCACTTAATACCGGTATTACGACTTAGGACTCAGGCATTAGACTTCCGATCGATTTGTGGTATTGACTCGGCGTACTAAATAGACTATTTAATTACTCGTTGAATGTTAATAGAGAGGTTCTAAAAGGGATAGAACCTTTGTGACATAGCTACTCGCACGTCATTTTGTTTTTGTGTCAAAATGGCGATGCGTGGCTATGCCAACGCGGCATCGCCCAAACAAAAATGTTTGAACCTTTTCAACCATAATGTCCCTACCCCTTGTTAGGGTGTTTTACTGTAGATAGGTTTTATGGATTTTTTAACTTCATAATTATATGCTCTAAGTGCAATCTCATTTCCTATCCAGCACATTTTTGTCGATTCCAGGTGGCCTACCAGATATTGCGGCTTCAGATAAGTCCGCCAGTTGTATCATTTTTATACCGATTAAAAAGAGTGAGGAGATTATGTATGTAATGAGAATTTTATTACAAACTAGCTTCTGCCAGCGGCTTCGCCCGCGTGATCCCTAGGGATCATATTCCCGGGATGATAAGTAACTTATGTGCTATTCCAGACTATAATCTATCTTTGTTTTAAATTTCATTAAGATCCGTTAAGCCGTTTTGGCGGGATTGAGTAACAAACAACCAAACTTTCACATTTATATAATATTCTCGTTTGGTGTAAAGCGAAATTATAACCATCTTCCCCTCGACATTATAATTATTAAAGGATATTGCAAACTGTCGTAAGCGGTTTTCCGAAGCTACTCGCTAGCCTCTAGGCGCCAAGCTAGCCCCTGCCTGTGCGTTCGCGACCTTATGCAAAAATAATCCTTACAGCATGATTCAGTATTCACGCGCGGTGGCTTATTATTAGCGTATTTCATGTATAACTTTTGTGTTTCTAAACCGATTTCTACGATTCTTTTTTTATGGAATAGTTAATAATGTTAACTTTTATTCATGTTAATTAGGGACGACTGAGAGTTTTATAAACGTAGGTAAGAGTAGACAAATACAATCAGAAAGCTTCGAACTGCTAAGCTATCGGGAGTTACACGTGATATTGTTCGTCAATCATAAAAGATAGACATATGCTGACGTGGGATATTGTTTATATAATTTTAAGGAGAACATTTCCGTCATACATGATTTCTGTGTAGCTTTCACCGTTAAGGTTGCACACGCGACGGAAGCTTAAAAAATGGAGTAACTTCTCCCGTTTTCCCAACATTTCCCTTCACTGCTCTGCTCCTATTCACTGTAGCGTGATGAAAAGTATACTATAACCTGCTCAGGAGTATGAATAATTATTGTACCAAGTTTCATTAAAATCCGTCGAGTAGTTTTTGTTTCTATAACGGTTATACAGACAGACAGACAGACAGACAGACAGACAGACAGACAGACAAAAATTGTACTGATTGCATTTTTGGCATCAGTATCGATCCCTAATCACCCCCTGATAGTTATTTTGGAAATATATTTCATGTACAGAATTGACCTCTCTACAGATTTATTATAAGTATAGAAGAAGATAGATATAGATTGATGTTAATAACCGGCCAAGTGCGAGTCGGACTCTCGCACAAAGGGTTCTGTACCATAAACCGAAAAAACACATTTCTTGTATGGGAGCCCCCTTAAATTTTATTTTTATATGTTGTTAATATGTTGTTATAGCGACAATAGAAACACACACTCTGTGAAACAAAAACAACAGTCTACCTATTATTATTATTTTATCTAATAATAAATCACTATCTAAACTATCTATCTATACTAATATTATCAAGAGGTAACATTTGTTTGTAAGTTTGTATGTAGGGGGTAATCTCAGGAACTCCGATTTGAAAAATTCTTTCAGTATTAGATAGCCCAGTTATCGAGGAAGGTTATAGGCTACATATCATCACGCTAAGACTAAAAGGAGCTGAGCATTAATGGAAAATGTGACGCAAACGAAGTTGCGTGGGTCAGCTAGTCTATACTAATATTATAAAGAGGTAAAATTGTTTGTAAGTTTGTAAGTTTGTATGTAGGGGGTAATCTCTGGAACTACTGGTCCGATTTGAAAAATTGTTTCACTGGTAGAAAGCTACATTATTCGTGACTGCTATAGGCTATAAATTATAAAGATATCATGCATATTACTCGAACTATCTCAATTTTTGTCTATCCAGGCGGAAAAAAATAGCTCTTACAACAGAGTTATTTGCGTGCGCTGCCTTAACAGTTGTATATAATTGAAAACAATGTACGGCAACCTTTTTTGCCTATAATAGTTCTACAAAAAAGTCCGCGGCACCATATTTCTATCTTTTATATTTTAGCAGATATAGTAGTTTTTATGTGTTAAAAAAAGTATTTCTCGACGTACTTATCTTTGGACGATTTTTTAAACAACAAAATATTATTCCATATCGAAAAAAATGTTATTATGATCACAAGAACATCATAGAGATACGATTTGCCCAGAACAGTATGTCAATTGGTTGAATAGTTTCGAAGATAATAGGTATAAAATTACTAAATCGCAAAACGCCGCCCGCGCCGTCTTTTCACGAACCGCATTAGAACATGCTTTGTACGGACGTTTTATCGATTTACCCATAGACGGCGTTGTGCAATTACGTAATTTTTCTGAATCGTGGTTTTAAGATTTTCCGCGGATTAATGACCCTCTCCAGTTATTATTTAACTTTTGTCGTTTGGTAGGTGAGTTGTACGTAGTTGGTTGAATGTTGTTGGTCTTTAAAATTGTTTTGGTTGCTCGGTTTCTCAAAACACAATTACAATATTACTTCGTTCTCATTCTTCGAGTTCGAAGCTGTGATATTTCTGTTTTTGGGATATCGGACAGTTTCAGCGATTGTTTATCATGCCTAAAAGGATATCACAACATCCCAGACATGAGACAAGAGCAGCTCGAGTACGCCGCACGGAAGAGCTTCTCGAGGAATAGAGAAAATATTCCGCAAGCACGCGCTGGGAAATCTAGCTCCGGGCGTTCACAGCGGCTTGCTAACCAAAGCTGGAGAACATCGCAGGTCCGTGCTCGGGAATCTAGCGCTGAACGTGCACAGCGTCTCAGTGATTTAAAGCAGCATGTCTCTGCAACAAGGGACAGGGAGTCTAACGCTGAGCGCTCGCAGCGGCTCGCTAGCCTAGCTACATACATATTATTATGCAATAAAAACAAAACCCTCCTTTTGGCCGTCAGAAAATAAATCATAGCAGTCAGTACTAACCGAACCACACTCATAATTTCATCACAAGTTAAAATGTTTACCGCCCAACGAAGTGGGCACGGGTCAGCTAGTATATAATAAAACTAAGTCTGTCTGTCTGTCTGTTTGCGATAAACTCAAAAACTGCTGCACCGATTTTCATGCTGTTTTCACCAATGGATTGAGTGGTTCTCGAGGAAGGTTTTAGTATATAATTTGTCAAGCGGGCGAAGCCTCGGGCATCAGCTAGTTACTATACATAAAAACAAAGTCCTCCGCCGCGTCTGTCTGTTCGCGATAAACTCAAAAACTACTGCACCGATTTTCATGTTGTTTTCACCAATGGATAGAGTGATTCTCAAGGAAGGTATTAGTATATTTTAATTGTCAAACAGGAGAAGTAGCATCAGCTAGTTAATAATATATATTTTTTCTTTTTTATTACGGTTCATGCACAAACTTATAAGCAAAATAAACTTTTCTTTTGAAGTAAAAGAAAGATATTTTTAAGTTCAAGCAGACTATTATTCGCCAAGTTCTTGAACAGTTGACAAGAACCCCGATTGACCATTAAAAGTTTCTACAAGAAAGTAGACTTCTATTTTTTTTTCTATTTTTTGCCAATCTGTAACAAAGACAGTCTTTTCCAATTAGTACCAAATTTTTTTTTGAAAAATACTACTAGAAAAAACGGCCAAGTGCGGGTCATACACGAAAGGTTCCGTACTATGAACAAAAAAAAAAACACGTTTCTCCTATGAAATTATATATAAAGGGGGTCCTTTGTTTATTTGTTCTACAAGCGGAAAAAGAAATACACAGTCAGTGAAAATTTCAACTGCCTATTACGGTTCTTGAGATACAGTCCACTGTCTGATGGACGAATGGACAGCAGATGCTACTCGTATGAATGAGTAATAGGGTTCTGTTTGTTAGCTTTCAAGTACGGCACCCTAAAAACTGACTTCAGACGAAGCGAAGTCTCTATCAATGTTTTTCAACTTCGTGAAGATTTCGTTTCGCGACCCCATTAAAAGTTTTCAACAAGATAAATACATTTCTTTTACCTGTGCTTTAAGAAAATAAAGTGCACGAGTGCGGAATTTTTTAAAGTTGAAGTTTCTGCTGAGTCGAAGGAAACTTCGCTGAGCTTAGCTGTTTGTCTATTAAGAATTTGCTGTTTGCATACTTTATATTAGATGCATTCAAAGAAAAAATATCATCATCTGCCTAGCCTGTCCCAACTATATTAGGGTCGGCTTCCAGTCAAACCGGATTCACCTGAATATCAGTATTTTACGAGGAGCGGCTAACTATCAGACCTCCACAACCCATTAACTGGGTAACACGGTACTCCTTGGCAAGACTGGTGTCAGATTTTGTGGCTTCTGACTATCCATAACGACTGCCAAAGATCTTCAAATGACAATCGGGACCAACAGCTTAACGTGCTTTCCGAGGCACGGAGGAAACTCGGAAATCTCTAATTTAAAGAAAAAGATATATTGACAGTAAATTTCATAGAAACAATTCTTTCCTTACATAAAATTAGTATTTTCGAGAAACACGGTTCACAATATCAATTTCAACTGTTATTCCACTTTATAAAATTTAAAAATGAGCGTGGGCTTTACTTCAAGGAAAAATAAATTAAAAGATCTTGAAAAGTTTAGCAGATCATAATCACGGCGACACCAAGGCAAGAAAAAGTGCATTAATAACATTTAATGCCTTATTTTGCTCGTTTTTTCTCATCCTAACCCTTCCGAAGACCCTCCCTGCCCCCACCAAGACATGCCAGGGTAAAATACAGATAGCAAGTTTGGAAGATAGCCAAGCCAGCGAGCCTATCTATGGGACCCGAGTAGACGTTTTACTGTGGTCTCATATTTTAGACTTATTTATGGCTTGAAGTTAATTGTATTTTTTTATTTATGGCATGAAGTTAAATGTATTTTTAACCGACATCCCAAAAAGGAGGAGGTTCTCAATTCGTTTGTATTTTTTTTTTATGTGTGTTACCTCATAACTCAGACACTTATTAAGTACGAACCGATTTGAAAAATTCTTGTTTTATCTGAAAGGATATACTTGCAGATTGGTCCCATTTAAATTTTATCAAAATCGGTTACGAACTTTGGATTTTGAATCGAAATAGCTGGAATTCGTCTACTTGGATGATGGTTTTATGTCATCCAAGTAATCGAAATTGCGTATTTTGCTTTTCTGCGATTTTGCAATGGTGTTGTTAGGTCGGGGGTACCACTAAAAAATACAACCGACTTCCAAAAAAAAAAACACTACAAAGTAAAAAATTACTTTAATTTCGGAAGTCGGTGTCAAATTACGAAGAAACTAACAAAAACACCGACTTCCTAAATTAAAGTTATTTTTTACTTTGTAGTGTTTTTTTTTTTTTGAAGTCGGTTGCATTTTTTTTTAAATTAGTAATACCTATATCGTTTGCTTGATAGAATGACAAAAATACCCAATAGTGTTTTACAAAAATCAGTTGATGAGCATGACTCGGTTAATAAATCTAGAGAAGTCTGTACCTTTTTTTAAGGATGACTACTGCTGCGCTCTGAGCAAAGCAGAAGGGAATGCCAGACTTTGACTAAAACCCATCCGTGCCGTGCTACTCCAAAAGCCCTTTACGTTCCAGGGCGCTACTCTTCCGAACAAATTCCGCAACGCACCTGGTGCAGGGTTTTGCACCCCATTAGTGAGGAATGTCTGTCGCATCGGACCAAAGACTAGAATACGTTTTCTCAGTAGGAGAGTAAAGCAACAGGACTGTAATTATGTTTGCTCAAACATTTCCCTACCTACACATCAATTAAAGGACAGGCCACTGGGAAAAGGGTAGCATACGCTTAATTAGATTTTGACATGTTAAATTGGCTTCAGATGTTTTAACCGAGATAAAAACCGGCCAAGTGCGAGTCGGACTCGCGCACCGAGGCCGGGTTCCGTACAAACCTGTAGGTATATATTATACGCAAAAGTTGCGGTTTACGATTTATGACGTATTAAAAACAAGTAAGTAGTTGTTTTTAATACGTCATAAATCGTAAACCGTAACCAAAACTGGAAACCAATTTTTGGTGGAAGTTTACATGTTATAATTTATGTACATCATATATTTTTTTAGTTTAATCATTTTCTAATTTTAGAAATTACAGGGGGGGGGACATTTACCACTTTGGAAGTGTCTCTCGCGCAAACTATTCTGTTTGGAAAAAAAATCAATATCATTTTTAAAGACCTATCCGCAGATACCCCTACTAAAAAAAGGAAAGAAAATACTACTACTTACCAATATATCTACTTACCAAGTTACAACAGCATAGGTCTTCTAGTTTCGGAAAAAAACTGGCTGTGACATACGGACGGACAGACAGACAGACATGACGAATCTATAATCTATTGGCTATGGAACCCTAAAAATCGGTAAAGTTCTCATCAACTCACAAAGAAACTAGCTCATTAAAGACTGAGCACCTCTTTTCAGAGAGGGATTTTGACATCTATGGTCATATAGATATAGCATGCAAACCGGGTGAGGTGACCCTACTAATAATAATCCGAGTCTTGGTAAAGTTGCAGGAAAACGACCAAGAGAAGAAAGTCCTATGCGCTGGTTATTTAAGCCACAGACGCTGTGAAGGTATGTTGCTGAAAATAGGAGCGATTAGTGATACTTTTTTATGGGTAATCAACAAATGACTGCTACCGCTCTGGGTGAAGCGGAAGGGAGTGTCAGACTCTTACTGACTAGACCAACCATGATTCTCCTGCCCTTTGCGTTCCAGGGCCGCGGTAATTTTTTCGAACCAACTACGCAAGCAATTAGCACTAGCGACCTTGAAAGAACAAAACGGACAGACGTTACACAACCGCGCGACCATAGCGCGACCAAAAGTTAGTCAGAAAATAATGTTTTTCCTCGACTTAAAAGTAAAAAATAACCGTAGGTATAATTTATTAAGACGATCGAAATAATTGTATTTGGGATGGCGAAAATTTCATAAAATACAACCGATAGTTTGATTGTTATTGAAAACCGTTTAATGCAATGAGAGCAACTGTATTATTAATGTAAATCTCTAATAAAAATTAAGAAGATTCAATGCCACACATTATTCAGTAACCTACGATTGATTAAAAAGCATCATTCTCAGCAACCTATAATAATAAACTGCTAAATTTAAATACAAAATTAACGACAGTTATATTAATAATAAGACCTCTGACCTTTATATACTTGATGACTAACGCGCACATTGTGTCCAAAAACTCTTATCACATAACATAACATAACATAACAACACAGAAACATACACTTTTAATTCGTTATCAATGTCATCACTGTAGAACACTTTAACTACATTTTTACAAAGAGTAAATCAAAATTCCGGCACTACATTTATCAAAATTTACACCAATATTGGTCCACAAAACTATTAAAACAATATTTTTGTTTATTTAAAAACTGTTCATACAACCGGCGCACACGCATGCTCCTCCAATGCGAATAAATACGAGCATATACCTCTCCCTTTCATCGCCCGACAATTTATACTTTTGTCCCGTTCTCATAACTGCCCAATTTATTCAGACACATCCTTGTTTATTTCGTGTAAGCATTTGATATTACAAAGTCAATAATACAAGGGATCTTAGATGAGTGGTCTGTTATATTTGTAAGCAAATATTGTAAGGAGTTGCGACAAATGGATCAAGGCTAGGGGTTCATTGATTCAAAAGATTTTGGACAAAGCAATTGAAGGGTGTCTATATGAGTGTAACAGGGTACCTGCTAAGGTATAGGCCATATATTTTAACAATGCAAGTACTCCTAAATAAGTTGCAGAAACTAGATCACAGTACAATTAATACTTTTCAAAGACTAGATTCACAATTAAATAGAAAGAAGAAAGAAGAAGAAAGAAAAAGAGTTTATTTGCGGTCAACATGACGCATACCAAAACTACACAAAAAATTACAACTAAATAGGTTTAATAATATATGAAAAAAAAATTAGGAAGATATGCGTCAAATCTGCGCAAAACGGCCATCTCTCAGCATAATGCTGGGACTCGTGTACACTCGTGTGCGAGACAGAGCCACAGCGCTGGTTTTAAATATTATAGGTACTTAAGGTAATTTGGAGCTCAGTTTGAGCACCAAATACACAAATTTAATAATAAATATTTAAATTATTGTTTGTCTTTCGATTGTATGTAAAATATTAGAAATAAAATCGTCCGTCATTCGCGTTTTCGTGTTCCAATTTATTTCGGTTCAGAGTAGTAGCTTTTGCTTTTATAAATCCGTAGTAACCCTCGTCTCAATAGTTACCTCCTTGACCTCTTTCCAAGTGACACCATCTATCACTCAATTCATGCATGTTTTATTAGCTTCAAACAATAATCAGAAAACACCAAAAAAGTTTGGTCATTTCTCACCCAAACTCCGACAGAATTGAGACAATAGTTAGAAGTTTTTATCGATTTCGTTTGCTAACGCATAAAAACCTTAAGTATAGCAAGGGCGGGGGGTAAGGGTATGTTAAAATTGTCTGAAGAATCAGAAAAATGTAAAATAGACGAATACCCTTTAAATATACAACTTTTAAACCCAAAAAAAAAAAACAAGCCACTTATTTAAAACCTTGGCGTAACATAAATAGTTACCTACTTAGCCGCATCGGTGGTCGTTGAGGCAAATCGTGGGCAATTTGTATGCTCTATTTAAAATACCGTCTACTTCAGGCGTTTAATCTAGTGAGAGGTCTCGTGATTGCGAGGACTACTTGGATGATTAGCCATGAGGAACTCGGCTGGAATATGCTGAAGTTGGGAACTTGAGACGCTGTTCTTCAAATGATTTGGAGTGGATTTGCTTTGTTTTACATTTTAGAAACACATTCATTGTGCGTACAGCAAAGAAGTGGGATTCCCTGCCGTAGTTTGTGTTTCCTGATAGCTACAACCTGGGAGTCTTTGTCAAGAGTGAATAGGTTACTTCTAGGCAGATGTGCTCCATCTTAGACCGCATCATCGCTTACTATCAGGTGAGATAGCGGTCAAACGCGTGCTTATAAAAAAAAACTGTTTGGATATATACGAAATAATATTTTAATGAATGGATGAACGTGTTGTAGATTAATAAATCAGAAAATTAAATCAATATCTATAAAACTCTTCCGTTACTGACTGAGTGACTAAGAGACAACGCACAGCCAAAGCTACTGGTCGTAGAAAGCAGCAAATTGGCATGTAGGTTGGAAAAGCCTTGGAGATTGTAAGAAAGCATAAGAGAGGATATCTCGAAATTCTTATGGGAACTGGGAAAAGAGGGATATGCGCATACCAAAAGAATATACAGGGTGTCCCAGAACTCAACGTAAAGCCGGAATCGGGTGATATGACAAATCATAATAGTTACCAGAAAAATATAAAAAAAATCTTAGTTATTTTTTAAATTACGGTAATTTATTTTTGTTTGTTTGAAATGTACACCCTGTGATGATGGTTTTAAGCTCCTTTAGCTACAAATCATTACTTTTTTCCTTGGAATAATAACGCATAGAAACCTAGTACGAGTGCAAAAAGTGAGGCAACTAAAACTTAGCCTAATCCGTCAAACTTAGCCATCAGGCCGTCAGTACCTACTCAATGTCACGTTCCGTCGAACACAGCTCGCGAGTAAATAATTGAAAATGACAGTTTGTTGCGTGAAAGGATGTTATAGCACATCAGGAAAACAAAAAAATGTGATAAAATAACATTTCACAAATAAGTACTCACATTCTATGCACTATTTTTACGTAAATCGATAAATAAAACAAAATTCTAATAACCTAACTTGTCATAACACAGTGTTGCTATTTGTGAGGAAAAAATACCCACATTGCTTTCATTCATGTTTTTCATTTTTGTAATTTTAAAATACAATACTTACTGTTAATTCATATCAAACCCGATGTTTTAACATTGTTTATAATTATAACCCATCAAGGGTTCTAAACGCATTAAACAATATCTCATTCTTTATGCGATTTATTTCCTTTTATTTTGAAATAAATTGAATTATACCTTCCGAAAAAATATGTCATATTACATGAAAAATCATGTTTACCTTTTCCAGTTCCCAACAACATAAAATACTTGCCTTGATAGCAAAATAGTAATGCGTCTTCCCATATTTTGTGGGTAACGGCTTAGTAATGGTATCACTGAAAGCTATATCTGTGTGCGTTAGAGGAACGTAGACACATTCGGCTCACGCACACAAAGAAAATGAAGTGGACACACGATTTTGCTCGGGTTTTGTTCTAGACGCGGCTTCTATGCGTTATTATTCTAAGCATTTTTCGTTTTTTTTTTGTAATCTTGAGTAGTGCTTGTGTAAACCTGTTGTTTTAAATTCTGAGTTATTTTCAATTTTCCAAAAAAAGAAATTACTGTAATTAAAAAAAAAAATTACATGACTAAGATTTTTATTATATTTTTCTGGTTACTATTATGATTTGTCCTATCACCCGATTCCGGCTTGACGTTGAGTTCTGGGACACCCTGTATAAAAGAAGAAAGCGTACTAAATTACTTAGAAGAATAACTTTAAAAGCGTGTAACATAGGACAACGATTTTTGTTTCCACAAATCAGTCTTTGTATTTATTTTTTTTTTGGAATTAAACTTTCAAATACTTAAGTATTGGATAAGTTTCAAACCCCTATTGGAACATTGGTACTTTGCTGTACATATTTCCAAATATCAGAGAGCCAAATCTAGTAACTTTGAAACAACTTTCGCATTCGCATCTCATTTCAATTTTTGAAAATGGTGGAGTGATAGATTGCAAATAAGAGGCGATTGCGAACGTTGTTTAAGAATTAGCAGAATCTGCACCCTGGTTAAAGACACCCAAATCAATGTAATACAAGCAAGCAGTACCTATAATTCAATGAAAGAATAACACTCTTATATCCAGCCAGAGACAGGAGAGCGTATTTTTTTGAGTTGTGAGTTGTTTCATACTAAAGTCTTGTTTGTGCCACTCGACGACGAAAAATGAACTGGACTTTAGTATGAAACCGAATTCCGCTGACTCATTATATTAAGTTGTACTTACAAAATTGGTTCCTTATGTTGTTCCTAATAAAAACAACTAGTACTGTATTGTATTTGTATTGTATTAATACGCGACTCACAACTCACAAAATTACGCTCGTCTGGCTTCACCCTTACTCTTTACCATAAACATCATGTATATCTCAAAAACCCAGTGGTCAAACTCAACAAAAGGGATCTTATTTGACAATGGATGTTCTCGAACGACGTGAAGCACAGAGTACGATCATACAAACGTCCATTCCGCAGTTAATTGGATGTGTTTGTTGACCGAGCTGCTTTATTTAGATCAAAGGGTGCTGTCCTTTTTCCGAACAAACAGGGTTGCTACGTCCAGGAAAATTAAATAAAAATATAATTTGTTAAAAGTATCAGATTTCGCGGTTGATTGAAAAGTTTTATGTAAGGGGTTGTTCGGACCGGAGTCGCGGGACTATTCGAAAGAGATACCGTGGCTCCGGAAAACAAAGGGCAATGAAGGAACATGGATGGGTTTTAGTCAGTAGAAGTCTCAAACACTCCCTCTCGCTCCGCCCAGAGCGGGAGAAGTCATTGGATGATCTCCCACTCCTAAAAAAAAAGGGGTTATTCGGAGCTTAGGTCGCTGTGTTACTGGCGTTGGCGATGTAACAGTTCCTGTGCATATTATAAAGTGTACAATAAAGTATCTATAATAAATCAATCTTCTTCTTATCGTGTGGGAGTAAGGTCTAACGACCCCACAAACCCTATCTGATAGAAGCTTGAAAATCATCGCGCGACCACATCATTTTCATCGCGCGACGATTTCGCACCGTTTACTAGAAAGATCGTTTGTCATGTGGTTAGGATCACAATAACAACAATGCTGACCACTGCAGATGTTTGATTCATATCAGCGGCATCAAATGAAGCTTTAAACAATAAAGCAAAACCAATTTTACTGATTCCACCAACATTTCAAACCGAATCAGCATCATCAATTGTGATGTGTTAGGTACTGTGTTATACAGGGTGTAACGGAAAGGTGCACTCATGTTTTTAAAAATTGCCCTTGTTGATGGACCACTGACCTCATGAAAGTCATACTCAATTTCAAAAATAACATCGATTTTCCATACAAAATAAACTATCAATAGCAGATCATAATTAGTATGAGATGTATAATTTAATTTTAGAGCGTTCTGCCACTGACCTTCTTGATCTTTCAAAAAGGTCAGCGGCAGTTTGGATTTATTCATGGACGTCATAGACAATTTCTAAAATAAAAACGATTTTCCATACAAAATTGACATCAGCTGATCAAAGTTAGTTTGGCAGGTACAATTTTTTTAGGGTTCCGTAGCCAAATGGCAAAAACGGAATTAAAGAACTTATAGATTCGTCATATCTGTCTGTCTGTATGTCTGTCCGTCCATATGTCACAGCCACTTTTCTCCGAAACTATAAGAACTATGCTGTTGAAACTTTGTACTTAAGAAGATGTATTCTGTGAACTGCATTAAGATTTTCACACAAAAATAGAAAAAGAACAATAAATTTTGGGGGTTCCCATTAGTATGGGTGGTAGTAAAAACATTGTTGAGTTTCAGTTCTTAGTAGAACTGAAACTCAACAATGTTTTTTCATCAAACCCATACGTGTGGGGTATTTATGGATAGGTCTTCGTAAATGATATTGAGGTTTCTAATATTATTTTAAAATAAGAGAATGATAAAACTATAAAAAAATATATGATGTTATTACCATGTAAACTTCCACCGAAAATTGGTTTGAACGAGATCTAGTGGGTAGTTTTTTTTTAATATACGTCATAAATCGTAGACCGCAAGTTTTGCTTATAATATAATACCTACAGTTTTGTACGGAACCCTTGGTGCGCGAGTCCGACTCGCACTTGGCCGGGTTTTATTTTTCATCAAGACAGGCAGAAGCAGTTTTAAAAATGTAACTACTCCTGTCCGATACACCCTGTATTAAAGTGCGGCCAGTACATTTTGTGACCTCAACCTCACGCCACAAATGAATGCGTACAGCTATTTTACTAACTAACCTATTTAAAATATATACCATGCGGATATCTTGGTAGCCAATATTATTATTATTTACCTTAAGCGAAACTTTACAAAATGCATCAAATGATATTCGAAACAATGTTTGAACGTGAACAGATTTGGAAAAAAGCTTTTTACAAGTTTTTTTTTTTTTCACTTTTTAGTGGTATCCCACACCACTAAAAAATCGCAGGAAAGCAAAATACGCCATTTCTTTTACTTAGATAGCAAAAAACCATCATTCAATTAAACGAATTCCAGCTATTTCAATATAAAATCCAAACTTCCTAACCGATTTTAATAAATTCTGGAATTAATCGAAAACTTCCTTTTATCTTGTTTTATCTGAAAGGATAAAGGATAAGGAGAAGATATAGGATTCTTGTTTTATCCTTTCAGATAAAACTAGAATTGTTCAAATCGGTTCATAAATGACAATGTTATGAGGTACTTGGCTTTTTTCGGGAAGTCGGTTAAAAATATATGTTTTTTTTATAATTTAATTTTATCAAAACTTCTTGCTTGAATGTAGCATAGCTATAAACCTTTCTTAATGCAGTATGCTTAGTCTCGGACCCAAAGCCGCATTCATTTAAATCAGCACTGCAACGACATGCCTCAAAAGTATTGCCAATGAATTTTGAGGATGCGAATCCACTCTCCTTTCGTTTTCTAAAGTGTTTTGCAAATTCAATTTGCCGACAAAACCAGTTCGTGTTCAAGACTAAACTTCAAAAAGATTTGCAACTCAACGTCCCTAACAATCCTGTTTGCTAAGCTGCTAGTGAGATTGCAATGGCACAAGAGCCACCTGGTCGTTCGCTTGGACTTGTTTGAGAAATCGTGTTACAAGTTTACATTTTTGACAAAACAGTAATATCTCATCCTGCGGTACATTGAGTTTTTAACGTTAAGAATGTGGCTAACCCTACTTTGATATCTAATAAATACAACTTACATTTAATAAAGTAAAAAAAAATTAACATGTACAAAGACGAAGATCTCATTTTCGAGTCGATAGTTCTTTTGAGATAAAATGGACCCCACTATTTATTTGGCAATGCTAATGGTAGCCCCAGTGACGTCCATTAGGGCCTCAAGTGCAAGTGTATTAGGACTTGTGGCACTCTAGTATATGGGCCATGATATGGACAAAACTGTGGTGAATCTTTTAGAAAAAACAACAAATAATATATGTTGTGACAGCGGTTGTTTTGATAAAATTATACTAAAAAATCATTAATTTACTAACAAAGGCGGAAACCCACCGCGGCGCAAGGAGAGACTACGTACGTGTCTGAGGCTTCTTCTTACCTGAAAATGTGTGAGATTGTCTCGACTGCAACCAATGGACATGCTACGCAGCAATTGACGTCATTGGTAAACGTGTGGCTTGCTCGAATATGGCACTCACATAGGTCAACGCTGTCACCGCCAAGCACGCGGTAAACGCTATATACGAATATTAACCCACGACTTAAGTATGCCAAAAGCATATGCTTGCAAAAAAACTTATGTAACCTCTCCTTGTGTAGCGTGTTCTGCAGTGGAAACGTAGACCCACGTTGTCAAACAAATGAACACACGCACAACGTGCATCGCAGTGGGTTTGCGCCTTACGATAAATTCAGACTTCAGTGTCCTATTGATTTCGATAAAATCTGCTAAATTGGCAACCCTATTGCCATTGGCAGCTGGCACAAGAGCGCAACCTTATTGATTCTGATGTACCGGACCGTACCAATGAATACAGGGGCGCAACTCACAGGAAAGACCTCATGTTTTGAATGACGTCTGTTTGCATAGAATTGTATTTACTTACGTATGAAGACTATGATGTTACTAGTATTGTACTTTGTGTGCCTTACCTGAAACAGATAAAAATAAATATTTAGACATTTGATAGTGTTGAAAGAATTATTGAAATTTTTTATTGAAAAGAGTCACTGTCCGACACTCCCTCCACATTTGATGATTTCCAATCCAACGCAAAAAGAGGATGTACCTATCTAAAATTTAAATTTAGTTTTACACTATCAATTAACGTTTTGAAATTTGTCGCGATATTTAGTAATAGATTGGAAACCACTGACTCAGGTGATAAATTATGGACATTAAACTCATAATTTTCAACAGAAAACTAGGCAAATTCTATTTAACAGCAGGATCCAGCTTATTAACCCACTATAACCCATAAGCGAAACCATAAAGAAAAACCCGTAAAGTGAAAAATAAAGCTATTTAATTAAGAACGCACACGATAGCCGCTTTTAATGGAGAGCGCTTAGTATTCTTTGACATGGCCTGTCGATAATTGACTGCAAATTGGTGGCGTTGCCTGGTGATTGTGCACTGTCCTCAATTGCTTTCGAGGATATTTTTAGCTTACATGGCAGTGCCAGTGCTGGTTCTAGGTATAAGGGTTTCGTACGTCCGGATACTAAACTTTTCAAACATTTATATTAGGAGGTATGTTTTTATTAAGATTTAAAAACCTAGCCTATTTACGCTTGGTCCTTCATATTTAAAATCTCAATTCTTTATTCCGTGCTATGATGTATGAGTTGTTTGAGAAATTATTGTATTATCTAGGTACTCCTTATTTGGACCCTATCGGGCACAATAGATCGAGTAGGAGACAAGAAGAAGATGACAGGAAGAAAAAGACTGAGTCAGACTGGGTGTTTAATGTGATAAATTTTATTATTAGTTAGTTACAGAGCTTCTTGATTATTTACGCACAGCAGTGCCCTCTCGTCCACGTAAACTTTATTACAGTGAACTCGGTGCTACAGTCAATAAGAACATTAAGTGACCACATTTGGTAGCAGCGTAGGTATGTGGTGATCATTAGGTCCTCAGCAGGTCTGGTTACTGGACAAGGGCAGCGCATTTCCAATATGAAGGTCAAGACAGAATTATATTGTTTTTTGTTGGTCATATACCAAGAGTCGCTTAATCTCTCGCAGATTAATTGAAAAAAAAAAAACGTTTTCTTGTGACGACCGACTAGGCCCGGGTAGACGGCGTGCTGTGTTCTACGCGCACCATAGAGAGTTGTCAATAAAGCAGATGCGGCCCGCTAGGGTCAGTGCCGCGGCCCTGGAACGCAAAGGGCATTGAGAGGAACACGGGTGGTTTAGTCAGTAGGAGTCTGAGACTCCCTCCTACTTTACCTAGAGCGGGAGGAGTCATTTGATGATTTCCCGTCCGTAAAAAAATGCTATCATGGTTGCTGAATATGTTTTAAAGAGTCACCGCGGCCCTAGAACGCAGAGAGCATTAGGAGGATCACGCAAGGGTTTTAGTCAGTAAGAATCTGATAATCCCTTCCACGCCGCCTAGAGTCATTGAAGATTCCCCATCCTTGCAAAAAAAAAGTGACTGCGGTCCCTTGCAAATATTACCACCGACCGTACTTTAAATCTAACAAATGTTTTTGTAGTCATACGTGATACTTACTACCAGGGTTTAAAATGCTATTCTACGAATTTTATACAATTTATGCAGCTAAACCCTTGCAGATGCACTGCAGTATTCTGCTATGACAGTTGAATCCAACGCCTTGTTGCGCACTCTCAACGCCGCGGTTGCTCCGATCCCAAACATTATTCATGTAAGAAGACCTGTTGCTGAAATCCGCTTCAGTCAAGACCCTCATTTATATTGAGATCACTTTTTAGCTTTAAAACGATGTAGCTTTACAGGTAATTAGAGTTTTAGTTAGCACTAGATGTCTCCTGCGGCTCTGCTCCCGTTTTTTTTTTTTCAGATTGGTCTGGATAGATCTTAATTGAAAGGATTTGCACCAATCGGAGACCTTTTCCCGTAGGATGACAGCACAGGCAAATTTTCGTAATAAGATCAGTAGGTACTTCCATTGAGGGTATGCGGTACAGAGTGTAATGTCCCGCAAGCCTCCATAAAAAATGGAGGATCCTTCGACCAGATGGGGGCGTCCAGTGGGCACGATGGGTGATATTCGGACTGCTGTATAATGTTGAAATCACACGGAAATGTCTGGTACCGCGTGGTCTGGTAAAAAAGAAACAACTCATTACTTTAGCTCCAGGCGACCCCAGCGAGCTCAATATTTTCTAAACCACAGCTGTTGGATCGAAATTCACCAATGAAACGTAATGCGGTTATAACATGTTTAACCGCGTTCAAAAGCGCGTGTCATTGTCCTCACAGCAATAATGGAACTGACAGCACTTGAACGCTTTCAATTCCACATTTAAAGTTCGCCCTTATTCTTTTGTTTGCCTTCTGACCAAGCCAAGCGTACCTATTTTAAATATAACAGCAGTATCGTGCAGCCGACGCAGTATAAATCCAGCTATAATTGGCCGACTTCCGCAACCCCTGGCCTGGCGTGCCGACCTTCGTAACTGCACTGAAGGACACCCCATGTAGGTGATACCATGCAAACATATGCAGAAGAATAAGACGTCCTAACGTTTGCTAAATGGACGAAATTAGGAACAGATGCCTATCTTCTGTTTTCAAATTCTTCTTAGACCACACTTTTATAACCGATTAACAGTTTTAAAAAAATCTCTCTTGTTGGCATTCGCATTGTTAGTCCATTCGCAAAAGTCCAATTTAATGGAGAAGAATGGACGAGAAAATTCATTTTACTCTCCCATTCATTCTTGTCTGCCGCCACTGCAATTTCATTCATTAGAGGTTTTTTTTTTTCTATAAATAGGCACACGTTTGACCACTATCTCACCTGATGGTAAGCGAAGATACGGTCAAAAATGCAGCACGCTTGCCTAGAAGTAACCTTTTCACTCTTGAGTAACAAGATTCCCAGGTTATAGCTATCAAGAAATACATGCTCTGGCCAGGAATTCCGCTCCTTAGCTGTACTCAAAATGAACGTGTTCCAAAACGTTTTGTGCGTGCGGGTGGCATGTACCGGGAGCGCACCTCCTTCTTGTAGTCCGCTGAGAGAACGTGTTTATTATTAGAGACCTATGCGATTGTCGAAATAATAAACTAAGCTTGGGTTTTTTTTGAGTGAACCTTCTGAAGTCTCCCTACTTTTGTAAAATGACTGTTTGGCTTTTAAAACGGTAAATACGTGTTGCATTTAAGTATTGGTGTTATAAAAGCTTTTATTAAAAGCCTTGAATATTTAATTCTTCTGTAACGACATCCAATTAGCATAACTTTTCTAAGCTATTTACAACTTTTGATTGGAGGATATTACTATTCGCCCAACACTTATTAAAGCGAGTACTAGAACTACAGTCTTTACTTTATTTTTACTGTAAATCTTGACGTTAAAATATAGCCTTATCGTGATACAATTGAAATATCTTTATTTCGTGTTAATTATTTTGCTACTCTGTCAACGACGGCTGTCGCTAAAAGCTAGCGCTGTGGCTCTGTCTCGCAACTCCTGCGCGTCCCAACATAATGTTGAGCGATGATCGTTTAGCAGGAATGTGACGCACATCTTCCCAACTTGCATAAGTTTTGTAATTTTGATTATTTTTTTTTTAGTATGCGTCATGCTTGGCACAAATAAACTCTTTTTCTTTCTTTTTCAAAATAAATGATTTAACTATGCCTTGTGAATAATTGGACTTTATTTGATTTTACTTTGATTTAAGGATGGGAAATCATCAAATGACTCCTCCCGCTTTGGGCGGAACGGTAGTGTCAGACTCTTACAGACCAAAACTTGACTAATGGCCCTTTTCCTGTCATGCGTGTTTTCATCCGCGCGCTGATCTTAAATGCTATTCTGTAACATCATTTTCGTGTCTCGACAGCGGAATCCAAGGTGAGTGTAAAATTCGTATAAGACCTTTATGTTGTGTGTTATGAATCTCACTTTGAGAGCTTATTCACTCAGGTGAAGCTTGATATCGAAATAGTTATTTACAGAATAGACTAGCTGGTCCGCATGCGGGTGATAGCACGGTCCTGATCGCACGCAGGGCCAAGATTTCGTGTTATCACCCGCATGCGGACCAGATCCGGGCGCGGCCGAGAACACGCATGACAGAAAAAGGGTCCTAAGCGCTCCTACGTACTAGCGGTCAGTCGCTGGGGTAGCGTCGCGTAGAAGCGCCATACACAAATCGCTCATTTCCATACACGCAAGACAAACGCAAAATATTCAACTTAATTCGAACTTAAACACCTAAGTTATACAGTTCTGATTCCCTTAAGTCTTTAAACCTCTTGGATTAGAGTTAAAGGTAATAAAGCATTTAGTCGTTGAGGAATAAGGTTCAAAATTCCTTGGAAACAAGATTAGAAATAGCTTGGTAGGTTTAGTTAATTGAGTTGACTAGGCGCTAAAAGAAGCAAGGTGAAAGGGATTGTTACTCCCCCACTTACAGTTAATAGAAGCTAGTGGAAATTGCTTTGTTTTTTTCTGTAATAAAGTAGGAGCTGAATATCAATCTACACTTCTAATATATTAAAGCTGAAGAATTTGTTTGGTTGGTTGTACGCGCTTATCTCCGGAAGTACTGGTTCGAATTGAAAAATTATTTTAGTTTTGCTCATTTATCGAGGAAGGTTAAGGTCATATACCTACACAAAACCACTACCTATTTAATTTTATAATTAAGTTTTTTACATCTTCTTGACGTCTGTATGTCTCTACCGGGATCCAGCAGAAATCCAGCGTCAGGAACATTTGCCTGGCATATGAATAATGCTGAGTTGGACTCCCATTTGGTGCAGCGTAGAGACACATACACCACACGTTTGAGTGTCTATGTCAAATATACGTTTTTTTATGTAGGTAGGTAGTAATTATTCCGTTCCTATTAACTGTCATTCCATCAGGATTGCATGGATTTGAAAGCTCACTTCGTGATCACTTCACCCAAGCCTTCACTTCGGCATGTTGCATTTTAATAGTCTCATCTATATCTGGTTGACACTTCCTATATGCCCCAGAGCTGGCTTTTACTTTGGACAGAGATTAAGCCTTTGATTATAATACATTAACTAGCTGACCCATGCAACTTCGTCTGCGTCACATTTTCCATTAATGCTACACTGCTATTTGTCTTAGCATCATGATATATAGCCTACAGCCTTCCTCGATAAATGGGCTATCTAAAACTGAAAGAATTTTTCAAATCGGAAAAGTAGTTCCTTAGTTTAGCGCAAACAAACTCTTCAGCTTTATAATATTAATAATAATAAGTCAACGTGGCAATGCCGCCAGTCTCTTAGATACATTCATCAGCTGATAGCGTTGAGAATGAATTTTTTTAAGCTATATTTTAGTTTTTTGCTAGTTTTGTGTAGGTATTTATTCAAATACATAATTTCTTACTTATTCATAAACTAATAGCACAACGTAATGTGGGTAATGTATATTATTTAACAAAGAATTCTAAAAACGTTAAGCCGTTGGTCCCGGCTGCCATTCGCAGGTCGTTGACAGTTATCACGGGTAGCCTGAAAATCTTACAATTTGCGTTTTAATGGGTTTCTGATTCTCAGTAACTGTACTGTTAAGATCAGATTGTCAATTTGTCTGCCTGCCTAGCTAGCCCAACTACATTTAATGGGTTGTGGTGGTCTGTTGGCAGCCGCTCCACGTAAAATACTGGTATTCAGCTGAATCCGGTTTGACTGGAAGCCGACCCCATTATAATTGAGAAAAGGCTAGGCAGATGATTAAATTGAAAAACATAAGTGGGTACACTAATAAGATCTTATTCTAATGTCAGTTATGTTACGGCGAGGTTGCAGTACTGTGTGTTTTGCCGAACAACAGCGACTGTCCGGCGAGCGATATAAAGTAAATTATACAATATGGTTTCAACATTTACTTCAAAATAAAAAGCTCTATCTATTAATATAACTTTTATATAATATATTCGTGAGGAAATCTCTTAGCAGTACACGTTTAAAATTGTAATTAAGTGTCATGTTTGATTAAAAAAAGTATCGAGCCAATCATTCTAAATCGCGTTTCTATCTTTACGATTTACTTGAGGGTATGTTCAATTTTTATGTAATGATTTTTATTTATTAAAAAACTCATAATTAATAAGATTTTCAGACGTTCAAAAATCTTAAAAAGTACTGCAACCCCCCCTTAAGTATGCAAATTACCCTAATACCTAAGTGTGCAAATTTCGGATACAGTAAATTATTATTCAAATTAAAATCATTCCAGTTAATGGGTAATAATTTCTTACTCATTCATATACTAGTAGCACAACGAAATATGGGTAATATTTAACAAAGAATTCTAAAAACGTTAAGGTCCCGGCCATATGCAGGTCTTTGACAGTTATCAGGGTCAGCCCAAAAGTCTTACAATTTGCGTTTCAATGGGTATCTGTATCTTCCTAGTAACTGAGCTGTTAATATCAGATAGTCAATCTGCCCGCCTGTCTAGCCTTTTCGACCCCAGGAGACTCTCAGCACGGAACTTGATATCGATTAACTGCTCATAACTGATCGAAACAACACTATTCTACACGTGTATGTACAAACACAACAGCGTATTCAATTAAACATAATATTCAACGAGAACAAAGCAAGATTTAGCGTCCATAGCGGCAGTCCCCTACCGACAGATTCGGTATCGTAATAATTTATCGATAATTCGGCACAGCTCGGTCAGTGGTGAACCATTTGGGGTATAGTTCTATTGTCTCCATTCAACACAATGCCACCTGTATTGGCAATATTGGCATAGCTTTGTAGGTTTTAAAGGTGCCTTTATACATGAATTTTCTAGAATTCGGAGTGATGTTATCGAACTTTATAGCTTATGCTTAGTAACCTGAAGGTCTATTTTCGTACTTTAAAATTCAAGACACAATACTATCCCAGCGACTAAAAAACTTCAAAATGTGTGGGAAAAGTAATGGCGATTTTGACAGATTGGTACTGCGATGAGAATGCATAGGCTCTTAAAAGATACAGGAATTGCTCCTCTGGTTTGTCATCTTATTAAAAACTAGCTGACCCGCGCAACTTCGTCTGCGCCACATTTTCCATTTTTGCTCCGCTTCTATTTTATTTGTCTTAGCGTGATGATATATAACCTATAGCATTCCTCGATAAATGGGCTATCTAACACTGAAACAATTTTTCAAATCGGACCAGTAGTTCCTGAGATTACCCCCTACATACAAACTTATAAACAAATTTTACCTCTTTATAATATTAGAATAGATATAGATGTAACAATTTAGGGTGGATGTCATTAATCTGAAAATGAATAGAAAGTTAAATCTGAAAGTCTGAGAGTGCCAATTCTACTAATTTTCACATTCGCATCTCAATCGCAAACTGTCATTAATGTATGAAAATGTATGTACCTATGCCCCTCTGAACGCGATCAGCATATGAACCACGTTTACGAGCTGTCAGTGTAACTATTTTCTATGGAATATTGACACTGACAACTCTTGAACGCAGCTTGATCGAGATCAGTTTCATTGGTGAAATCCGCACTTAGAATGAATAGGTTCCTTTTTTTTTTTGAGGTGATGGTTACTCTTCAGATGGTTTGGGCCCTGTTGGTGACTACATTGATTAAAGCATCGCTGATTTGACTTAAAACAGTAATGATTATTTACAAAGAGAGAACTGCGTGAAACTTTCATTCACTTACTTAACAAGATCTTACCTCTAAGTAGAATTTTGGGATTCAGGAACTGACGTTTCCGATGGGGTCAAATACATCTGTGAAATCCCGGATATTATTCCGGAAATCCGTGACGGAACTCCTAACAATACTCCAGATGGAAGTGGCCGGATAGTTGTAAAGTTTCATCACGCTAAGTCTATGATTGCCATTAGATCTTTTTCTACAATGAACACTGTTTTTGTGCGAAATGCCTATGGTATCATGGCTGAT
The DNA here is from genome assembly GCA_963859965.1 of Ceramica pisi. Lineage (NCBI taxonomy): Eukaryota > Metazoa > Arthropoda > Insecta > Lepidoptera > Noctuidae > Ceramica > Ceramica pisi. The sequence goes on from OY982543.1 coordinate 17,563,818, forward strand.
GCTACAATAAGACCCTACAGGCCACGACATTGACGTCAATCCAACTAATATTGAGTGCACATGACACAGACTTAGAACTCTGCATAAAAATCTAACCGACTAACATTTGTCTGCACAGACTTTGTAGCACAAGCCAAGTTCCGTAGAAAATTATGAAAGCTGTGTCGTGTGGACGATCCATAACGTTGGAAAACATGAGCGATTTAACAGATGTCTTGGACCTGAAAACTCCATACTACAGATTCAGATTATTTATTTGTAAACATAGATAACAGGTACACAGGTGTGTGATATGTTATTTTTTTTAAGGCTCTATGCTTTGCCATTAGGCGTACAAATGTTAATGTCAATTTGAATCTACCACCTAGTGTTTTGAATTTCAGAAAACCGTCGCTACATAAACAGAACCTGTTCTTAACTCCTAAATTTAATTTGTAAATCTTCAAAGTTTTCTTCATAATACCGAACAGTTCACTTAAATGTTTATCTAACTTTTTAGCTTCTTACAGGGGCCTATTCAATGATAAACAGAGGGACGAAAACATCTGGCAATTTGGTATAAGTGGCAAACGACGTGGCTTACTCTGGCACATTGCCAACTGGGGCGAAATGTAATAGGCTTGTGTCCTGTAAAAATCTAATTAATCCGTCAGTTAGATTATCAAAAAATATTTGACCCGTATTTTTTCTTTTGTTACGGGAACCAAAATTGACGAAGTTACGACGCTTTTAAAATTCTCAATACGTCACGCCCTGGCATATTTTTTGCGTGTTGTGACGTCACGAGCCCGCGTGTTGCGTGTTGTGAACTCCCGAGTTTTGATGCGTTTTATCTTTGTCAATATTCATTGATTTACAAAAACATAAAATACGTGTCCATTATTTTTCAATACTCTAACTGACGGACTAAATAGTTTTGCAATTGTTGGACGATGGAAACTAGCCTATTGTGAATGTGTTACCACTTGTTTAAGTATCTGAACTTGACGGTTTGTTTCTTCCACTTCACTGTTTAAGAAGCTTTTGGCTATCCTGACCTCCGTGTCTGGGGGGCTACTCACTAAGCCCGAAGTCCGTAGTTTCGGGCTTAGTTGCGGGCGTATTTTACTGCGTATCACCTACGGACTTACGATTAGTCCCAAACCCGAACGGACTCGACCCGAACTTTTGCACACAATGTCTACATCTCTTTTTATATACTCTCCTTTCGCAGGTATGCTGGAAGAGATTTCTTTAGAAATAAGCATCACCTTTGTACCTATTTTTCTGTTTCCTTCTTCTCTTGTTCTTGTTAAATGTGTGTACATAAATGGTTAAATAAATAAATAAATAAATGAACAATGAAAGACAATACGATTTCAAAGTAACTGTCAAATCGTGTTGTCATTAATTCTTAGTGGTTAGGTGATACGGAGTAGAATACGCCCGCAACTAAGCCCGAAACTATGGTCTTCGGGCTTAGTGAGTAGCCCCCCAGGATTTTGCTTTAAAACCTAGTAAGAGTCAATCAGGTGGTTATAGAATTCCTGGCCTTAAGTGTTTGTTAAGTTTATGCAGAGCACCCAATTTAGTTTCTTGCTGTAATTGTAACCCCAAAAAATGTCGTAAAGTATTTTGAAATGTTGCTAATCGGTCGCATTACATTTATTTTGACCTAGCTACTGCCATCGTCTTCACCAGCATAAGGTTTGAAGCGTAAAAACTATTTTTGCTTGTTTCGATCTAGACGCTAAATATTCGATCCCGAGCTGTACAACTCAGCCTACCTTGAGAATACTGGCAATTTATTAAGTCACTTGCTATCCGCGCAACTTCGCCTGCCTCAAATTTTTCACTAATTGAAAATATATATTAAAAGCCATAGCTTTCCTCAACAAATATAATACGACACAAAATATGTTTTCTATCGAACCCGTATTTCCTGAGATTAGCGTGTTTAACCAACCAAACAAACAAATCGTCAGCTTATAAAATGAGTATAGATTGGAGTGCCCAATTGCCCTTACAAATGCACCAATGAAGATCTAATAATTGCCATTGGTGCTACTTTAAAACGAGTACGACTAGGCACAAAATAAAATAAATATTAAATAAAAACATAACGTTTGAAACGTTTTTCAATATAGCTCGTCATTGTAACAAAGAAAATTCCATAAATAATACAAAACTAGTTCATTTCACAACCCTAATAACGTCGACACGCAAATACCAACTTTTGTGCATAAATAAATAATTGAAATAGGAGTTACAACTTGTTCGCGTGACTGTACTACATGTCACCAAAATACCGCGAAAGTTTACTCCAAATAATTAGTGGTACTTTCGTAACTAAGTTAAAAATAACTAGGTCTTGGTAGGTATACCGTGTGTATCTGACATCGACGCACAAACGATTTCCATGGGTCCGGGGCATGATTCTGGACACCCTAGACTTAGAATTTTTCGTCGGCTTTTTTCTCATTTTTTTATTTTTTTCAAGGGTTTTTTTTATTTTAGACTGCTCATAATCGTTATTCTGACCTAACCCAATAAGATATTTAATAAAAAAAATAGTTGATTAACTACTTTCACTAAAAAGAACAATCTGAATAAAGCCACAAATAGATATCAGCTCAGCTGAGCTGATACTTTGTGGTACTCTTGAAAAAAATCACAACACATGGTGCACCCAAGCGGAGACAGACCGCGATCCGAGACGATGCGTCATCCATCATAGTACCTATGGTGGATGACTGGAGTGCTTGAAGCCACAAACCCGACTCCCACTCTCCCACAGCCAACAGACGCGCGACAACACTGGGGTGTCCAGAATCATGCCCTGGACCCATGGAAATCGTTTGTGCGTCGATGTCAGATACACGCGGTATACCATATCCAGGGTCACATTAGGATTCCGCCAATTTCGTTCATTCATCAGACAACAGAACGTGGCAACGATGCGCCATCGCTACATGATGGACATCAAACCTATAAGCAACACACGTATTCGGAATACGTTCGTTGTACGAGTACGTATAGCTAAAGATAGGAGTTCTACCGTAAATAAAATGTACTCTGTCTTTAAGTAGATAGTAAAAAAAATACTTCTAAGCCCGCTTTTTTATTTGAGATGGGTTTGCTCTTGAGTCTAGTCTTAGTCAGAGATGACAGAGATAAAGTTTACGATGTAGCGAGCTTACCCAGAAGTAGCCTGTTCACTCTAACTTTGAAAAGAGTTGTAAGCGTTCGGAAACACAGACGCAGGCAGAGTTCCACTCCTTTGCTGTGTGCATTATGAAAGACGCTTGGAAACGCTTAGTGCGAATTGGTGGAATAGCAACAAGGTAGGGATGGTAAATTGCAGTGCGTCTGGACTTCCGATGGTACGACGTTTTCCCACAGCTGGGACAACGTCAACAAACTAACCTAACCTCACCGGCACCAATCACAATTTAAAAAAAAAAAAAAAAAAGATACCGACTTCACTCCAAAGTGGTGATACCTGGACGACGACATCGTCTACAGAAATTGTAATTAGCAAAAATGCTCATAAAATAAAACTATTGAGCCAAACTGTATTCAATTTTTACAACGAACATTGAACTAAAAAAGAATCACAGAAATCGGATCAGAAACCTTGGAGTTATCGGCACATATTTGCAGGGTATGCGGTACAGAGAGTAAAGTCCCGCAAACCCCTATAGAAAAGGGAGGATCCTCCGCCCAGGCGGTTGTTGTGCCTGGGGGGCTACTGCCCGACAGTTCATATTCGGGCGGATGTATTTGTTCAAATCGCATGGTGACGAGTGGGGGACTGTCTTTTATAAAAGTTGACGTTCAAAAAGTTCTGGCCCTCAGCCTAATTCGAATAAATGACTTTTGAATTTTGAATTAAACTCTGCTTACGCTATTTAGGATTTTAGTTCGCCGCCAGTTGGATAAATGGCGTCGCGGTTCTTTTTTTTACGATGCAGATTTGTTTCGTTGGTCTTTCTTGAGGCGGCATTGATGCCGCTACACATACAACATAAAAAAAAAAAAAACAAAAATAATATACCCACCGAATTGAGAACCTCATCCTTTTTGGAAGCCGGTTAAAAACATCATGCTTGTGATCTACAACCGTGTACGCCTTTGAAGCATTGATTTTCCGAGAAAATGGCCAGCACACCCTGGACAACTGTCGACCTCGCTATTACTACACTAAACGATAAGCCGGTACGATAATTGTGTAAGCCAGTTGGAAGTAACACCTTTACACGTCAATCTTTTTTTTAATTTAAACTAGATGAGGCCGTTGTTTCTCAACTGACTACCCTGAGAAGAAACATCGAAACCAACTCAGAGGTCCACCATCAATAAATTGCATATTTATTCCGTCAGTTAGAGTATTGAAAATTAATGGATACTTTTTTTTTGTTTTTGTTAATCAATGAATATTGACAAAGATAAAACGCAACAAAACTCGGGAGTGGGGGCTTGTGACGTCAAAACCCACTGAAAATCATACCACGACGTGACGTATGAAAAATTTTAAAAGGGTCGCATCTTCGGCAATTTTGGTTTACGTAACAGTAAAAAAGGGGCAATTAATAAGCCTATTGTACTAGTCAAATCATATGGGAATCATTTAGTTTGACTTCTGAGGTGGTTGGAAGTTTTTTACAGGTTTGAGTGGACCTGTCCAGATTTGAGTGCAAGCATTTGTCAATTATCGTATCTAGCTCAAACTTAGAATTTAAAGGAGCTCAATGATTTGACGAACAACTCTAAAGTAAGGACATTTGAAGGACACTGCACTGCTTATCCGTTCCATTCTGTTAATGAGCATAGCACATTGTAATCGGCTAAAGATAAATAATATGTAGACTATACTAACATTCATGACTGTTTTCTTATCGGTATCAAAATTGGGTTATCTAGCTTTAAATATCGGCAATAAATTATGACCGATTAGTAACTGAAATGATAAATTGTAAAAAAAAATCGTTGCATCATTATCATTGGAATTAATAACATTGGAAGTAATAATGTTTTTAAGCGGTAAGAAAAATAAGACCGAGGACTACTGTCAACACTATTTCAACGACAACTTTTAAATAAAAACCACCCCCTAAAACGCAAAACTTAGTGCGAGTTTTTCAACATACTCGATTGCGTTAACGCAAAGGTTCGCTTATGGCAAATTGCATGACAAAAGGAGTGCCGTATTGTCACCAAACGGCGCTTTTAAAATTTCAATACAAATTGTCGTTTACGCAAACGCGATCAAGAATGTTAATGAGCTCGCACTAAGGCTCCAGTTTCTAGAGATTTGCAGGGAGGTCAAAATTACTCTGACCAAGACTAGAGTCAAGAGCAAACCAATCACAATAAATAATAAATAAAAATGGCGCAATTAACTGCAACTATGTCTATGCGGAGGAATTCTTCGACGCCTAAGCGTATTCATATGTATATAGTTAGGTTTAGTAGATTTTTTTGCTTTTAATAATACCTATGGTAACAGCTGAAATAAACTATGTCTGTTAAGTTGGAATTAATATAATAGTTTTCAAAGTTACTTACATAAGGTAAATCATATTAGCACCTAACGGGCACCTAGTTAAAAGCAAATTGTCGGATTTACAACAAATCGTATACATGCGACCACGAAGCCGCACTTTATAGCCAAGGTTGGGCCTCATCGATCCCAACCTAAACACTGGTGTTTATAATGGGTTTAAATTGGTTTATGAACAATTTGTTGGTTCAGTTGAAGTGAAACTTATTGGGTCTCTTCCGGTCAGTATGCAGTAGGTACTACATAGACGGTCCTGTGCGTTTTATTAGGAAGAGGGCTATGTTCAGCTCGTATTTGTCTTTATTTTCAGTAATAGAAACCAAAATGCTTCACTCAACACTATTCTCACGCGCCGCCGCCTCAAACAAGCCCACCAAATTTACAAAATATTAATTATGAATGTGCTAATCGGTATCAAACCAACAAATAAATGAAGCTGTAAATGATAAACGCAGAATGAGGGTTTTCTGAAATGTCGAACAGCAGGCGTCTGTCCCAAACACCAAACAAAACGCTTGTTTTCTGACATCTGTTAAGTTGACGTCGACGTCATGATAATGTCAAAGTCACTTTTTTAATTAAAAGAACTTCTCGATTATGTGGTGCCAAGTTCCTGAAAACCCTCAGTGTTTTCGTATTTAACCAGAAGTCAACGAATATCTTGATACAACAAATACTTCACATTATAATTATGTACTTACTATGGCTACCTGTCTATAAAGAAGATATAAACTTTGAGGCATAGCCCCCGCCGCTATTTTGATTTATCTTTCATTTCTGCTGACGCTAATTGTTCACATTTTGTATGAGTAAATAATGAAGTGTTAGAATTAATTTATGTAAACTAAACCTAGGTAGCATTTTTGATCTTTATTATTAATTTCAAGGGAGATTTTTTTAATTATGTAAATTAGGTTAGTAAAACAAATTAATATAACTCAAAAAACAATTGTAATATTAAGTAAACATTGTTAAAAACATTTAAGGCAATTTCTTTGTACACTGTTTGCGCCTTTGCCGCCTGTGATACAGGAACCTCCTAGTACAGGCATCTTACATCGATTTACCTATATTATTATCTAAGAAGATTTATTGTTCTATTGAACCAATTTGAATTTTTGAATAAAGATTTATTTATTATTTATTTTATTATAAAGTTACTGCGACTATAGTGCACCATGTTTCAAACATTTTTTTTTTGTTTGTTGAAGTATCTTCTTATATTCATGTTAGATCTTCAACTTGATCTGACATGAATATGGCTGGCTATACCAGCTCTCATAGAAAAATGTTCGAATCCCTTTTCATCTAATAGGTATAGCTCTCTCCATTAAGCCCTCGACCAGCCTTTCGAGAGGCTCTTCAGATATTTATCGGGGCTGCTAGGCATTAGGCGCAGCTATTCATATATCATCATACATAGGCCTTGTTGACTTCACATCTAGACCTTGTTGACTTCACATCTCGCATATCAAGAACCTCAGATGCTTTTATGGTTGGAAATTCCAAGTGTTAACTCAGTAACGCGAAGCTGAACATGTACCAAAATAACCTCTATATCTGTATGTGTTTGAAAATTGTTTTTCAAACTTATGCAGATAAAAAAAAATCAAACACATTACGTTCTTGTTCTTACCAGTAGGCGCATGCCTTTCTTGCCCCTTTACCACGTCGAGGTAAATTTTTAACCGACTTCTTCAAAAAGGAGGGGATCTATGTTCGGCTGTTTGTATTTTTTTTTTGTATGTTCATCGATTTCTCCACAATTGTGGACCGATAAAAAAATCCTTTTGTGTTCGAAAGCCTATGCTCCTAAGGTCCCATTGTCACCTAGTCAGATCTGATGATGGGATCCGATGGAAACCTACAAATTTTATTGGCATACAATGTTTTTCATATACTTTCTAACGCAACTAGATATTTTTGCCTGGGAATAATCATCTCATGTTGCTGAGCTATTGATGGAAAGTATAAGTCAGGATATGGTGACGGGATCCCATGAAAAATGACCACCGATTTGGATGATTCTTTTTTTTGTGCTGTGTTCTCCACCGTGCCTCAGAAAACCGTTACGGATTGTCAGAAGCCAGTCAATCTGACACCAGTCTTGCCAAGGAGTACCTTTTTACCCAGTTAATGGGTTGTGGAGGTCTGGTAGCCAGCCGCCCCAACTAGCAAAATCAGAGCTTATAACGATCTCAAGACTACTTTTATTTTTACTTATAAGAAACTTGTAGCATGCTACAAAGCTGGATTTGGGCGCAGTTATAGGAGCGTTTATTTCTATATTATATAACTATCTTATAATCAATTTATAAAATGTTACTAAGCCCTATAATGTACTTGACGAAGCGCTATAGCTTCTATATTGATATGAGACTACACAATTACAAGTACAAACGCTCTTATTAGTATCTGGCATAAGTATCATACTAAAGCAAACTTGTTTATATGGCACTATAGTAATGTACTTAATAATGAGTTACCTATAAGTATATTTTATTAAAGGTTATCTTTGTTGTTGCTTCGGCTTGTGGTACCGGTTGTTTTTTGATAAATATTTAATAAAAACGTAAGTAAGATTGCTATTACTAGATATTATTTTGTACTATTGTAAAACATAACTAATAATGTATGGTAAATATAGTGTGTGAAGTCTTGGGGAAGTCATATTTACTGTAAATGTGTACCGCAATGTAGTTATTTTTACGATGCCCTTTGAAAAATAGCACATTAGTATATTGTTGTAAATAAATTATTTTATTAATTCTAATGAATATTCGCCATGTTTTAAAATTGCTCTTCATAAAGTACTTTATAGAACCATTTTAAGTAAATTAGTACTTATAGCAGTCTCTGTCCAAATAACTCGCCTCCATTTTAAAATAAATTAGGGTTCCCTTGAAGTCTGCCAGCTAATGATTGATTTTCATTCTTTTTTAGGATTTAATTAACAAGATGGTTGCATTTCTGGATCTCGACTGTTTTGAAAAAATCATCTAAAAATATGAGATGGCCTTGGACAAAAACACATTTTGTGTTATCCGAAAGCTGCAATGGGTGTGGATCCCCAGTTTATTTATAAAATACTAGCTTTTGCCCGCGACTTCGTACGCGTTCCCGTGGGATAAAAAATAGCCCATGTGTTATTTCAGACCATAATCTATCCCTGTTCCAAATTTCACCCAGATCCCTTCAGCCGTTTTGACGTGATTGAGTAACAAAAATACACACAAAGTCACTCACAAACTTTCGCATTTATTATATTAAATAATATATAGCAGGAGTAGGATAACTTACTTAATGAAATAGTACGAATATAATATCAGAGATTATGAATGTCATTCTTAATCTTTCTCACACATTTAAAAAAAGAAATATAAATAATAGCGGTCGGCCGCGGCTCCGCCCGCTTGGATGTCGGTTACCGCTGCAAAAGCCTACCCGGGAAAGACACGGTCAGTAAAATGATTCCCAGGTCAATTCACAGACACCGACACTAACATCGACGACGCAGTCATTATGCGCAGGCTGCACAGATTGTCTTTCTGTGGATGTTAAAGTTGTTAATGATGGAAAATATTTAAGTTTTCACTTCTGCCGGCAGTCCAGGAGTGCAACCCTTTGTTTTAGGATAGATAACTAAAGCGATTATTGTAGAGCTTCTCTTTAAACAACATTTGACGTTAAATTATTTTCAGGTAACAAAATATAAGGTCGGGAGCCCCGACCCGTGATAAAAGTTGCCCATGCGTAAAAGTCCGTAAAACATTCTTTTCGTAAATCAATTCCTACTAATTTGAATGTTTGGCCCTGGAATTTGTTTATCGTTAGTGCGAAAGAAATTTTTACTGGAAATTGGAGCCTTTTGAAGGGTATAGGCAAATCAGTAGGGATCATGGGTATTCTATATGAGCTAATTCAAGAATTTTTAAAATCGGTCCAGTAATTTTTGAGCCTATTCATTACAATCAAACAAACAAACATACAAACAAAGTTTTCCTCTTTAGAATATTTAGACTTCGCTACGACCGCTGCGTAGGGAGCCGTATTACCTTACTTACCATCTTACTCATAGAATGATCTAAACTCCCCTCCCGCACGCGCACCCCCGCCTTGGTGACGTCCACTTCGCAACGGGCCGTGCAGCAGAAATCATTATATTATAATTTCGCCGATCTACAATTAATTAGAACAATGTATGGTTCTATCTTTTATAGTTTAGGCAGCGTACGCAAAATAAGTAACTTTTCTGGTTGATTTTTACACCTTGTGTCCGAAAAACCCAAATATCTTATGGAACCCTATTTTTTTCCAAAATAAAATATAGCCTATGTTACTCGTGGATAATGTAGCTTTCGAATGGTGAAAGAATTTTTAAAATCGGTCTAGTAGTTTTTGAGCCTATTCATTACAATCAAACAAACAAACAAAGTTTTCCTCTTTATAATATTAGTGTAGATGTATAATACAATATATTTTCTCAAGACGAAGACTGTATAATACAATATATTTTCTAAACGGAATGTCAAAAAAATGGCTGACGTTTACTAATAAAGTGTTTAATCTACTAACTTATAAGCTTTTTTGATCTTATATCGCTCTTTTTAAGTACTATTAGATTGATAAAAGTCTCAAGCAAGATTATGCCGACAAAAACTTATAGTCGTCTAGCCAAGTATGTTACAATATCTTTTTCTCTCAGAAAATGCTACTATTGGATCAAAATATTATTCAGGATTATTTAATCTTACTGCAAACAATTATAGAAGACTTATTCCTAAAAGTGTCCTAAAAGGTAATCTTGTAGTTAACTATAAGACTGAGATATAAAGGCAATTAGTCTTGAGGATATCTGTGCTTGTGAAATGCTATTGCTAGAAAATAAATCCTATAAATGATTGAGAGGTCAGTCTTGTAGCAAACTATAAGACCGAGATATAAAAACTAATGCACTTGAGTATGTTAAGGCTTGGCAAATGCTATTATAAGTTAAGGAGTCTACCGCAATGCCTTTATAAGAACGTTATAAGTAGTGATAGACTTATAATCTTTCTTTATAGGATTACTTTGCTTGTTGCGCTCCACGTAAAATACTGATATTCAGTTGAATCCGGTTTGACTGGAAGCCGACCCCAATATAGTTGGGAAAAGGCTGGGCCGATGTGATGTGCATGAAAAATATATTTAATAATTATGTATTCAGTTAATCTAAAAGTATAAAAAAATGTAACACTCACAGTGAAGATAGGATCAAAATTTGACGAAAAACTAACGAGATATAATTATTCTAAACAAATGCATCTGTCCCTCTTGCGAAAACGCTATTTTCAATGGCAGCTGTATAGACGTCATGGACTTTGACGTCAAAGTTCATATTGGACTTCTCTTTCTAATTGTAACCTTTGAAGCTTTATAATGTCACTAGCTGACCCGCGCTACTTCGTCTGCGTCACATTTTCAATTATTGCTCCGGTTCTGTTTGCCTTAGCATGATAATATATAGCCTATAACCTTCCTCGATAAATGGGCTATCTAACACTGAAAGAATTGTTCAAATCGGATCAGCAGTTCCTGAGATTAGCGCGTTCAACCAAACAAACAAACTCTTCTGCTTTATAATATTAGTATAGATAGATTGCTGATGAAAATCATTTCAGCATTATTTACTAAGAGCTAATGAGTATTTCTATTTGCAAATAAAAAAATCGTATAATATTATGCTTATTCCCTATTGTCAGAATGCAGTTTTCTGAGAAGTACGGTGTTACCCAGTTACTGAGTTGTGGAGGCCAGATTAACAGTCGCTCTATATAAAATGCGGGTATTCAGCTGAATCCGGTTTGACTGGAAGCTGATCACAATATGAGTTGTTGGAAAATGGCTAGGCAGATGATGATGATATGTGTATCTTTTATGTTAAGTTATACTGCGGTCAATTCTATAGACATAGCACCGTGGTCGCTTAGGTTGAGTTATCGACAAGTGAGCTGTCATGCCATCTTGTTCAAGTATGGTTTGACAGCTCACTTGTCGTTCACTCCGCCTAAGTGTTCACTTCGACATGTTTATAGAATCGCACTGTTGTCCATCCCAGAGTTATCTGGAAGAGATTGCGGTATGCGATAAGGAAACTCATTGTAAGTGTTTTACTTTTAAGTTTCCTTAATACTTTTGGTGTACAATCAAGTGTGTTATAAGAATATGATTTTTAGGATGGGTTGTTTCAGGTTCACTTAACGCACGCGTTAACTTTAAAAGTGGTGCTAGCGTTAACGCACGTCAAAAAATAACGATTACGTTAACAGATGGTTTAATAGATAGAACAAAAATATTTTGAATTCCTCTATAGCAGTTCTTCTGATGACACAAAAAGGGTAGAATGAAAAAAAAAGGTATTTAGGTAGGACTCGTGTTAATAACACTTGAGTTAATTGAATGAGCAGGAATGTATACCAAAATGTTTCTAAATAACGCTTCTTATTTAACGAACGTACATCTTCCGTAATCGTTACTTTTTCACGTACAGTCAACAGCACATCAAGTTACCATAAACTGTCAAATTTTCTCATTCGATTTTGAACTTAACTTACATCGTGATAAGGTTTAGAATCATTTGGGGAAATTTGACAGTTTTGTATAACCTGTTGTGCTGTTGACTGTACGTAAGTTACGATAACAAACTGTTTGATACAACCCGCCCGTAATGATTTTTTGTTATTGTTATCTATTCAGTATAGGAATGTGATACCTACGTCGTAGTTAAAATTATCTTAATTTATTTTAAATTGTTGGTACTGATATTAAAAACGTATTATTGTGTTCTCAGAGATGACGTTGTTATTAATAGCATTATTAATTTATCGTTGCGTTTAACGGGAAAACCTCGACAATTAGGCAATCAGACATTGCGTTGAACTTTTACTAACGTTAAAAATATCGATGATAATAAAAAGGCTGACCTCAAAACCCTTTTTAGAGTTCCGTAGCCAAATGGCAAAAACGGAACCCCTATAGATCCGTCATGTCTGTCCGTCTGTCTGTCTGTCTGTCTGTCTGTCTGTCCGTCCGTCCATATGTCACAGCCACTTTTCTCCGAAACCTTAAGAGCTATGCTGTTGAAATTTGGTAAGTAGATGTATTTCGTGAACCGCATAAAGATTTTTACACAACAATAGAAAAAAAAACAATAAATATTGGGGGTCCCCATACATAGAACTGAAACTCAAAAATATTTTTTTCATCGTACCCATACGTGTGGGGTATCTTTGGATAGGTCTTCAAAAATTATATTAAGGTTTCTAAGATCATTTTTTTCTAAACTGAAAGGTTTGCGCGACAGACACTTCCAAAGTGGTAAAATGTGTGTCCCCCCCTTAACTTCTAAAATAAGAGAATGATAAAACTGAAAAAAAAATATATGATGTATATTACCATGTAAACTATCAGCGATAATTGGTTTGAACGAGATCTAGTAAGTAGTTTTTTTTTAATACATCGTAAATCGCAACTTTGCTTATAATACATATAATACCTACAGGTTTGTACGGAACCCTCGGTGCGCAAGTCCGACTCGCACTTGGCCGGTATTTTTTTCTATCTATACTAATATTACAGAGTGGTAAAGTTTGTGGGTTTGTGAGGTTTTAGGGGGTAATCTTTGGATCTACAGAACCGATTTTGAAAATTATTTAAACAAAAAATACCGCTCAAAGAAGTGGACACGGGTCTGTTAGTGACTTTTTTATTCTGAAGGAAAACCGCTGTGTTTTTGTGTTATCCTTTAAAATTTTATTATAATTACTAGCTGACCCGCGCAACTTCGTCTGTGTCACATTTTCCACTAATGCTCAGCTCCTATTTGTCCTAGCGTGATGATATATAGCCTAAAGCCTTCCTCGTTAAATTGGCTATCTAAAACTGAAATAATTGTTCAAATCGGACCAGTAGTTCTTGAGATTAGCGCGTTCAACCAAACAATCAAACTCTTCTGCTTTATAATATTAGTACCTATAGATTAAAGGAAACTTCCTGAAAATGAGTCAGCACGATGAATCGGCAGGCGTCGGCCCCTTCGGGCCCCTCCCAATGCTGACTCTCTTTGAGGCATCAACCTTGAACTCAAAGCGTTAGCGGTAAAGATAATTGACAGATTCTTGTGTGGTTAATCTTATGATTCTGCTAAAGTTGCATTTTAGACCCGCATGTCATGCGGTTGCATTAGATGACAAGAGGCTCTAGACAAGTGACATTATGTCAGCAGTAGCTTGGCGAAAACGATTGTCAAAACGTCCAAAGGGTTTGACAAACGCTGTCAAAATGTCACGTGATCTATGCCTTGTTTTTGACATTTCGACTTTCGCGTTCGCTGATAGAATGACACCTTAGTGCCAATTCTACTAATTTTCACATTCGCTTCGCATTCGCATCTCAATCGCAATCTGTCAAAAATGTATGAAAATTAAGACTTTTTTGACAGTTTGCGATTGACATGTGACATGTGAATGCAAAAGTTATTATTTTAAAACTTAGTAGAATTGGCCCCCTGTCTAAGGCCTAATTTATACTGATCATGAATTGGAACTGTCATATTTCTGCCAGTTAGTTGTCACCTCATTTCGCCCGCTCTGCATACATCCTAACTTTGTTTGAAAGTCTCTGAGACAGAGTCAACTGAATTAGTGTCTAGTCTCTTAATAGTTCCACCGCTGTTGAGGAAGGTGACTCCGTTTCGTCCTGTCAACTACCTGTCTCCATCGATTTCAATTTGTCGACTGTTCTATTCTATTCTATTCTATTCGAGTTGTGTGACCAACTTCTTCAAATCTTCAACCTCTGAGTGTGCTTATGTACAGTCAAGAAATTAAAATGTTTATCACCCAATTATCACTTGCAGATTATTTTTTTTATTTTTTTATTATTATGTCAGTTCACAAAGCGCGACTTTTTTACCATTGATAGACACGCGTTTCACCACTATCTCACCTGATAGTAAGCGATGATGTGGACGAAGATGGAGCACGCTTGCCTAGAAGTAACCTATTCGCTCTTGGCTTAAAGACTCCCAGGTTGTAGCTTTCAGGAAACAGAAACACCGGCAGGGAATTCCACTCCTTAGCTGTACGCAGTATGAATGTGTTATCAAACCGTTTTGTGCGTGGTGGTGGGATGTCCACCATGTACTGGTGGCGCATCGCCGTTCGTCTTGTGGTCCGATGATGGAACGCGACTTGCGCGGGAAATAATGTGTTTAAAAATTAATTGACCTATTCGGAAACTCTGAAACAGAGATGTTTTGTAATTCTTTTGTGAATTATTACTTAGCTCACCACCTCTCTGGTCCCCTTCGCTCCCAAGGACAGGCAACATAAGTAATGCCACACGTTCAGACTATTGTAATGCATGCACCCCTCCAAGACAGCATTAGACCTACATACACGGTTGCTATTTCCATAATCACCATGATAACACATTCTATGCTAATCTCAAAATTTGTAGTACTTTTCTGTAAAAAAACTTTCCGCTAAACCCGGGTGAATGTGTAAACATGTTGTGAGCTGTTTCAACAATTTCAATTTCAATTCAATTTATTTTATTCACGAACAATTCACATTGTGTTTGAAATCATAATCTATAAATAAATAATAAAAAAACACATTCATTAAAATTATAAAACTAACAGATTAATAATACAATGGATTATAGAAAGTAATAAAAAAAAATATTAAAATAAAAAATCAAGCCAATCAATATGGAGTGAAAAGATACTTGCTCTCAGTTCTCACGGTGACATTTTTACCACGGTTCTCACGGTGACCAGCTGTAAAAGATCCTACAAGTCACAGGTCCCTTCACCAAACTTTTTACGAATAATAAATTTAATTTTACAATAGGATTGATGACCAAAAAATGTAATGAGTCCGCCAGATAGAAAATATTGGACAAGTATTTTTTAATCGACTTTCAAAAAAGGAGGAGTCAATTCGGCGAGAATTTTATTTTCATGTGTGTGCACCGATTACTCTGAGGTTTCTGATCCGATTTGTGCGATTTTTTTTACATCGATGCGGCATACTTGCCATTTGGTCTCTGAAAAATTTAGTTTAATTTGGATCAGTAGTTTTTATTTTATGATAATTTTTGCTTATTTCAATTTCATCGTAGACGAAAACGTCGGCCAATCACCACTTAAAAGTGAAAAATAAAAAACTTTTTACAAAAAAATGTAACTGACTTCCAAACAAAACAAGTGTTAAGAAACAAAGATACAAAACCAAAAACACCAACTTCCGAAAGTAAGGTACTTTATACTTTGTAGTGTTTTGTTCGAAAGTCTATTTTATTTTTCTCATTTCACGTAAACACAAAATAAAGACGATACAGTGCTAGTGCGTTGAAAACTCGTATGATGTCATATTTTGGTATACTTTTTACTTAATAGTGAGTCACAACAAGTGCCCACTGACCTTTGCGTTGGGTTATCTTCGTCATTTTTAATTATTGATTTTATAAAGCAAAAATTACGTATCCAATATTTTTCTATAATTTAATTGACAGACTAAACAGAATCATATTTATTTTACTGCCATGAAGGATCTGATGATATCTAATAAAATAACAACCAAAATACAAAAAAGACTGCACAAACGACCTCTCAATTCCACCTCTGCGCCCACGCACAAACACGATCACAGGCATACCTAGATACATTCAATTACCTATGAATTACCTAGACGCATACTTTGTGACGTAGCTTCCATAAACACCTCTATATATATATCGCTAACAAAGGTAAAGAAATAACAACGATTCCAATTGATTCCATACTTATACTGTCTCCTAGTCCTAAGTAAATTATATAATCTGTGCGATGACCTCATTGATAAACACGAGCACTGATAATACCGATACAGCCTGGTGCAGATAAAAAATAATCATCTGTCATTCGTTCACGGTCTATCGAGGCGAGCGCACGCGCGCTCCTGTTTTTGAAATAAGAATTAGATTTTGTGTGTAGTAGACATGCTGGTAGGCGCGTTGTTTGTGTTTTCGCTTGCGTATGCGCATGGTTTCCAAGTGAAAACCACAGAAGGTACTGTGGAGGGCTCAAAAGCGGCCGATGGCGACTATTATGCTTTCTATGGTATCCCTTACGCAGGGCCCACATCAGGAGTAAACCGGTTTAAGGTGAGCAAATATAACAACGTCTTTTTCATGCAGGTAGTCAGTCTACCTTTAGATTTGTACGGGAGGAAGAATGTTTAGTAGATCTCATACGTAGTACATATCTAAATATAGGTTTTGCAATTTGCTGTGCACATTGTACATTCAATGTTTATTTACATTATAAGAAATACTTCGTTACGTCATGTGATGTAAAATTTTGGCTAGAATGTGTGGTGTTAAACCCCTTTTAGATAAAATGTTTAGGTTACAATGAGCAAGTGTGTTATTAGTCAGTGACCTGACAAGTGTAAGTCCCCCAATCTGAGTAAATGTAATTGCATATTGTGCAATGATTTTTATAACGTGACTCATAAACGGTTATTTTATTGAATAGGTGTATTCATTTGTTTTGTAGTATTTTGTTTATTTGTATCTTTTAATTTATCGAAGCCTTGGTCATGTCTTTATCATTATCTTCGTTAATCTTCTTATATCATATCAGCTTAGTAATCAATGATTTCACTTTTGCTGGCTCTTTTCCCAAACAATTTGGCTTGGCGCCAATTGTATTTCTCCTTCATTCTCTTCTGGCAGCTTTCACAATATCATTTACTCTTTTCTCATTCATATAATTTAAACCTTTTCCTATTTTTTGACGCTTCGCCTGACCCAAGGGCTGGCTTTTACCTCGGACAGAGGATAAGCATTGCCATACAACGTGGCAATGTCTCCAGTCTTCCAATCGATAGTAATACGAATTTTTGACGTCATATTTTAGTTAGGAGTTTTATTTTATACTTTATGTTATAGTTTGTCATTTAAATAAAATATTTAGTTCTCGATGATTAAGCCAAGCTATAGCTTTAAAGAATAAATTAATTATTCGTTTATCTTCAGTTTGAAATTTATGGTTGTTGTATGTGTCGAATCAATGTTATCTTTTACTATTAACATCAAGTTTCTAAATAGGTAGCTGCCCATGATTTCCCAAAATATAGGTGCGTTTTTGCGCATCTCACACACAGATAGGTAAATTATTTTAATATGTAGTTTCAATGGTTTTCAATAGGTAGTTTTTAGGGTTCCAAAGGGTAAACAACGGAATCCTATTACTAAGCCTACGCCATCCGTCTGCCTGTTTGTCAGTAGGCTGTATCAGAAGAACCGTAAAAAAAAATTCAACTGTCATTTTCTTTTGCCGCTATAACCACAAATAATAATAAAAAAATGATTTATGGTAGGGAAACTCGTGGTGTGAGAGTCCGACATAAAAATCTAATAATAATAAATATAGAAAAAGAGGAATCATGTCTAAGTCTGTCGCCATAACAACAATGTTAACAGCATTGTTGTGTTCCGGCAGTTAGAGGTATGATAGCCAGTTCCTCTGTGTAAGAGGATTCCGGGTGAAACTCGCTTCCATCTTCGGCCTAATCATCACTTTCCATCAGGTGAGATTTGGGCCAAGAGTTTCCCCGTTTGGCATAAAAAAAAAAAAGGAAAATTTTGTAACCTTAATTCAATACATAAAGTACTCGTAATAACTTCAAGGAAACAAATTGATTAGTTAATATTACTTTTCAAAAGATACGTTAGTTATCATTGTTGCCAATCAATTACTTACCTACCCTGTAGAAAAACTTGATAGCGGACAAAATAAAGGTCATTACTAAGAAGTTGCTGATTGTTATAGTACTCCTAACAAAGACAACAAAGTCTGTCCACAGCTTATGTGCTCGGTAGATGACATATTCTCACTGTGCATTCAGGCACCGCCAGGGTTGTGGAATTTGTTCTAAAGAGTCACCGCGGCCCTGGAACGCAAAAAGCATTAGGAGGAACACGGATGGGTTTTAGTCAGTAAGAGTCGGACACTACCTTCTGCTTCGCCCAAAGCGGGAGAAGTCATTTGATGAATTCCCATCCTTAAAAAACATTCAGGCAGAAGAATCAAGGCTACCAGCCAGAAGTATCGATAAACTTAAGTGGCAGTGGGCTGGGTTCGTTACTATCTGAACAGAAAGTCGATTGGGCCGAAAGGTTATGGACCTTTCGGCCCAATCGACTTTCCATCGGCCTCTTACAAGTTGGACAGATGATCTGGTGGAGGCCATGAGAATGGGCTTGTGTCCTGAAAAAATCTAATTAGTCCGTCAGTTAGATTATCAAAAAATATTTGACCCGTGTTTTTTCTTTTGTTACGGGAACCAAAATTGACGAAGTTACGACGCTTTTAAAATTCTCAACACGTCAAACCTTCGCATAATTTTTAGTGAGTCGTGACGTCACGAGCCCCCACTCCCGAGTTTTGATGCGTTTTATCTTTGTCAATATTTATTGATTTACAAAAACTAAAAATCCATTATCATTATCATTACCAAAGTCCATTATTATTCAATACTCTAACTGACGGACTAAATAGTTTTGCAATTTGTGGATGATGGAATTTAGCCTATTCGCTGGACGCAAAATGTTCTGGACCTTTCGATGTGGGGTAGGCCCATGTCCAGCAGTGGACGTTTGATAATATGATACATCGGGCCCATTTGAAAATATTGTGACGTTGGGCCCTTACCCTACGTACTTGTCTGCGCCACATGTCTTCTTCTTTTAAACTTCTCTCGTGACATATAACATAAATTACACTTTCTGTCTTGATGGAATCTTTTCTTTAATCTTGGGACTGTCACCAAACCCTGAAAAAGACAAATGGATGACGAAAGTGTTTCAACCTTGTAAACCCGAAGTCCCTGAAATGAATGACGTCAAACATGACGCTTCCAATTTACACAATTATCCTTCTCAAACACACGGTATGCATGTGTGCATAGGACCTACCGATGCACGGGAACGTTAACTCGATACCAATTCCAATAATTAAACACCTAACAATAACATTTTACACCTTATAACGACAGAGGTAAAACTGAAATTGCAATACGTAGTTGGTGAGGGTAAAGTGTTTGTAACTAGCCCAGTTCCCGTTAAATGTAGCTTTGATTTGTGTCAACGCAATTACTGTTGGGATTGCATGGATTTCCGCTACAGAGGGTTGGGAATAACAAGCGTGAGTAGTTTTACATTTGATCAAAACAATTGTACACATATCCTTTAGATTGTAGATCATTTATAAATTCATCATTGTATTCCTGCTCTGGTGCCACGTTTCTAAAGGTTCTACTTTAATTCGTCATATCAGCCAATTGCCGTCCAATGCTGAACGTAAACCTCCCCCAAAGAGCGCCAACCATCCCGGTTGTAAGCAGTCCGCATACATCAGCTGCCAGCCACCTTCTTCAATAGGCTAGATTCCATCATCCACAAATTGCAAAACTATTAAGTCCGTCAGTTAGAGTATTGAAAAATAATGGACACGTATTTTTTGTTTTTGTAAGTCAGTGAATATTGACAAAGATAAAACGATAAAACGCATCAAAACTCGGGAGTGGGGGCTCGTGACATTCCGACTCACTAAAAAATATGCGAAGGTGTGACGTATTGAGAATTTTATAAGCGTCGTAACTTCGTCAATTTTGGTTCCCGTAATAAAAGAAAAAACACGGGTTAAATAGTTTTTGATAATCTAACTGACGGACTAATTAGATTTTTTCAGGACACAAGCCCATTCAAGCCATCCATCGGTCCATCGGGCCGCAGGGCGTCCCACACTACGTTTACCCATTCGCGGTCACCACTCTAACACCGTCCGACTCAACTGCGACCGTCTGTCTGTCTAAACATGATTGGTCCACTTCCACTTCGGCATGCTGATTCTACTTTAATCATTCTCTATTAATCGTGATGCAATCATTCACACCCATTTCTTTCACGTCGTCCTTCAAACAATCCCTGTCACGGACAAGTTACAGGATATTTTCAGAAGCTAGAGATTTTAGAGTTGTCTTTTCAATTCATGACAAAGTAAATTCTGTCTTTATCTAAATCGACTCGTCCATTAAGAAAAACCACTTGATGTAATAAAAAATCACTTAGATAAAGTAATTAGGTATTTATTTATCAGATAGTTCCTTCGATTAAAGTGTAGTTATGTATCCAGTTCAATTAAATGGTCAAACTATTTTGATCATCTTCACTACATGTTTGGTTAACGGTTTTTTAGAACTGACAAAATGTTATTCTGAGCAGGAATCAAAATCATCAAAAGTAAAAGATTTGCCTATTTTAAAACCAGTTTGTAGCTTTGTACAATAACATTGATCAAAGCACATTTTTATTGTAACTTTCAGTAATATTATTTATGTGTATTTGAGTTGGAATGATTCATTTTAAACGTAGCAAATATCGACTTAAAAATAAATTAGGTAAATATTGATGACTTTACTTTAGTTCGTCGCTCGTATAAAGTAGGTATATTTTTATATCAATTGCAGAATTTTACTATAGCCTTAGGTTACTCAGACAATCACCGCAAATAAGTCGATCAGTGAAACGATGCATCAATAACATTATCATTCTTTATATATTTTCCTAGATATTATGTACGAACGTTCATATACAGTAATTCATTTTATCATCACAGTAAAATATTGTGAAAATATTTTGCAATAGCAGAACCTGCACATTGAAAGACTTACGAGGCCAATGGCTAGCGCTTTCACTGTGACTGAGCCCTGGTCAAATAAATGAAATTATTATGAATCTATCAACCACATCATCGCTATGACGATTTCCGACCCAGGTTGGTCACTGTAGAAGTAATATTGGGCCAAATGATGTATGCTCGACCCTTCCCAATCACATTACCTGTGGGAACCCCCTTCATCTCTTCAGAATTTGCTTCACCTCCTTTGATACATACTCACCATGACAAACAAAACTGTTCTTTCCCAGACTTAGATAAACAAAGCCAATGTAGGTAGGTAGCTAATTGGTCGGAAGTAAGAACAATTCATAATTCCTTTCTCATGAACTTTGTTATCACACCACACACCTGTTAGTTTGAAAATCTCAAATACAAAAGACATCCACCGTATCACGAGATTGAATTTACAAACACTTCGTCGGAAAGGAAATCGATTGAGTCATTCTCATTTAACTACATCGGTAGGTCGGTATCGTACCTCCCTGCATCTATAACATAGATGCTTTCGTTCTATGTTTGTTCACTGCATAAGATACATATTAAAGTAGACTTTAAATTATTGATAAAACTTCAACCTTATCGTCGCTATAAGAAAGTTGTTTGCGTCCCTTATCTATAAAATGGCGGTCACTCCGTAAACCTTATCTTTCTCAAAGTTTAAACTGTTCTTGAATATTTTTCAGGCTCCAGTCCCGCCTTCACGGTATAACGTACTTAGAGCCACCGAAAGCAACATCTTCTGCGCCCAACCAACGTCTCGGGGCCTCGTTGGGGTTGAAAACTGCCTGACGCTCAACATCTTCACCAAAAACAGCACCATCCCAAAACCAGTCATTGTGTGGCTCAATGCAGATGAATACACCACTTCTGACACACAAGTACCCTCTGTTCTAAGATTAGTTGAACAAAATGTCGTTTTTGTTCAAATGAACTTCCGACTCTCCATTTTCGGATTTCTATGCCTGCGCGTTAAAGACGCCCCAGGCAATGCTGGACTAAAGGACGTCATCCAAGGACTGAAATGGATCCAAGCAAATATTGGCAACTTTGGAGGAGATCAAAACAACGTTATTTTAATGGGTCACGCATCTGGCGCAGCTATGGTCGACCTTCTGACTCTCTCACCTCGGATTGATAACCTAGCACATAAAGCTATTATTCTAAGTGGTTCCAGCTTAGCGCCATGGGCTGTGGCTTACGACCCCGTCGGTTACGCAAAACGTTTTGGAAATAAACTTGGGTACCAAGGCAAGAAAGCTGGAAATCTCGCAAAGCGTCTAGTCGATACTGACATTTACGTTTTAAATACTGCTTTGAATGAATTCAAGTTTGTCAACAATACAGCACTCTTCGCTCCCTGCCTCGAGGATCCTAGAATAAGCCAGAATAATACAGTTCTAAGTGTAGCTCCTATCGAGGCATTCAGATCGGGCAGATATGCTCAGATTCCTGTCATTTATGGATATACCAACAGAGAAGGAACAATGAGGGCAGAGGAGGCAGACTTTGGAAATTGGCTGACCTTAATGCAATCAAACTTTACAAGTTTCCTTCCAGTTGATTTACAGTTGGGAAAAAATAAGACCGCTGTTGGGGCAAGCATTCGTGATTTCTACTTCAGCAATGGAACTATCAGTTTGGCACTTATTGAAGACTACCTAGAATATGAAGGAGACACTCTTGTACTACTTTCAAGTATCAGAACAGCTAAGGAAAGAGCCTTGAAATCTACGGGTGAGGTCAGGCTGTTGGAGTTCGCTTACTTGGGAACGAAGAACTCTCACTGGGTTCACAACCAGATTCCACTGAGTGGAGCAGCTCACGGAGCCTTCCTGAACTATTTGTTTATTAATGATTTGCGTAATGAGGACGACGCTGTCAGCAAATCGCTTGTGGGACGGTTCAGCTCGTTCGCATATAACTGGTAAGATTTTTTTTATTCGTACTTGACGTAAACAGCGTAGAACGACACATAAAATCCTAGTATAACAAATAATATAGAAAACTTCTCTTCTGCAGGTATAAATTAAATCAAATTCGATTAAATTCAAGGAAAAAAAACGACTGTCTATTTGACCCAGAAACACGAAAAGATACCATAACACCCTTTTGTCTTCTCCTTTCAGGACCAACGGAACCCTAAACGTCACCAGATCCGCCGCATGGTCACCTATCACCAACAACGTCACCAACTACCTCTACTATGGTGGGAACGGTGGCCCCACCATCAACAATACCACGATCTTCGTTGAAGAACCGAGATTTAACCCCCACGTGCAGAGGACGGCCTTCTGGGAAAGTATCTACTCTAAGTATTATTCTGCTCCTGCACAACCTAGCTCTTCTAGTGCTATTTTAAGTTCTATCTTCTTTATAACGCTGTGTCAGTTGTTTGTTCGTCTGTTTTAGTTCTACGGGTTAAGTACGTTTTTAAGGTGTTAATTTTTCTTGAGTTTGAACTACTTATTTCGATATTTTATACGAATGTGACAATGGACGTTAATGAGTGTAACATGGGTGAACCTGTTTGTCAAGAATTTTTACGTTTAAAGAACAACTATTACTTAATGTGCTAAGACATATTCACATTAAGGGGACGTGTGGACGTTAGCTCAGATACACTCTGCATACTTTTGATTCTGACAACTTGTTGGCAAAGTAATTTAACTCAGTACTAAGTGAGATAAAGAAAACTAATCATTAACGACCACATTTTATGACACACTTGTGTAAGTATCGAATGAAAAAATAAATACAGCAGGTCTAAAAGGGCCACTTTCGCAGAATCAGCCAGCACATCAAGCCACCCGAAACCGTGAAATTTTTCCCAATCAACCTTGAACCTAATGCTGACGCGTTATAGATGAAAATGAAGTTTGACATATTGTTGTACGATTAATGATTATGATCCTACAATGATTCTATTAAAGTGGCCTTTTTCGACCTGCAGCATTATTTTAAATGTTTAAGTTTTTACGAGACTTTAAATGCATTTTATGTAAACTAAGATAAAGTATTATGATAGTAATTTAAAAGATATTAGCGTTGTGATAACGACTTAATAATACTACTTATCTATTACTTTGAGTATTAAACCAATTAAGATATTTTATAAATTAAATTGTTATTAAGAAATATTTACTGTTGGTTTATTTCATCTGTTATATAGATTTTCTGAGCATTTTAAATGTAGAAAAATATTGTTAATTGCACAGAATTTTATGGTCATTCGTAAGACGATGAGGCTAAGCAATAGAGAAAATGCACACATTTTTTTTATTTACAAAGTGAAATACTTATAAGCTCTAGTAGTACCTAAACATCATGAAATAATTTTTTAAATACCGTCATCAGTGATAAAGTTATAAAGCTTCAATGATTGCAATTACAAAGAATAGTCCGATATGGACGTCTATATACAGCTGCCATAGAAAACAGCGTTTTCGCGACAGGGACAGATATATTTGTTTAAAATAATTATATCTAGTATGTTTTTCGAGCAATTTTTGAATCTATTTCCACTGTTAGTATTATAATTTTGTATATTTTTAGATCAGCTGCATAGATAATAAATATTTAATTCATGAATATTCCCTACTGTCGAACACTGCTTATTATTTTTTGTTTTTACATTTGCATCTAAATATAAATATACTAAAAATAAGTACACATGACCTTGTATGACTGACATCACTTCGATGATAATCTGTTAATTCTAATGCCGGAGACGATGGTAAACTTAAGTATTAAATTTCACAAAATAATTGTTTTATGATTGTTACTATCGCTAACAAAAAAGAAATAACAAGACGGTGACCTGTCATAATCAATTTATGAGGTTACAGAAATTACATAAATCTTGATCCTGATTTTATAACATGTTAATTTAGAAATAAATTGCTAAAAGTCCCCATCGATCCCATGTGTGCTAAAAAAGTTGTTCAAGGTCAAAGATCAACTTTT
Organism: Ceramica pisi; assembly: GCA_963859965.1. NCBI lineage: Eukaryota > Metazoa > Arthropoda > Insecta > Lepidoptera > Noctuidae > Ceramica > Ceramica pisi. The sequence continues at coordinate 17,589,092 of OY982543.1, forward strand.
TCAGTTTTTTGGATTTTTCTCGAAATCGGATAATTTTATGATCTACAATTTTTGTCTGAGCTACATTTTTGATCAAACTTACTGTTTTCGAAAAAAAACTCCAAAAAACCGAAAATGTTAACCTTTAACCTTGAATAACTTTTTTAGCACACATGGGATCGATGGGGACTTCTGGCACTTTATTTCTACTGGTGTACCCAAGGTCTCTACCAAAATTCAGCTTTGTGGGAGTTTTTGCTATTTGACATGTCTGTTTTGACCGGACTATTTTGAAAACAATAAATCCCATCCAAATTCAATTGTTTCCAACACATACGTGATTGACATTGAAAAAAATGAGTTTACAATTTCATACGATATTTTACAATTTTACGGAGTTGGCAATAATCCGATGACATTTATAAAACATTTTTGTAATTTTATTAAATATTTGTAAAAATTGCTTTTATACTATACAATCAACAAATACATATAAGTTTTGTAATAAAATGTTTCCCTTTCAATTCCCAGCGTAAAAGAGATGAAAATATTTTATTTAACGTTTATTAGTATAAAACTATCGATTCTATGAGATGACAGATGTCATATAGACATGAGGGACAAGGGGATTTAGGGCCAAATAAAATATACGCTCGAATTGAGAATCTTATTGAAAACTGTCACTGCCCAAGTATTTTCAATTTTGTTTCTTGAGCCATAAGTTCTGATGTTGCAAAACGTATTTAGGTATCTACCTAGTATCTATAGTTTAAAAAAGTACTTTACTACTTATGTAAATAATAGTGAACCAGTAAAGTGGGACAGGTTTGAACGCTACTTATATTATAATCATGGTTTTTATATTTTATTTTAAAATAAAATACCGAAGGATGTTATTTTATTTAATAAGTACAGTTACAAACTACAGACTACGACAATTCAGTACAGCTATGACAATACACAGTACATAAATCTGAAGTCCAATTATTATTGTACACAGCGTTCAATACCTACTAATGCTTCACTATATATCAAAAAGTATCTTTCAACGAATTTCTTTAGATCTTAAATTTTTTATACTTACTTTTTTTATAAATTTTAACATTTTGGTTCTCATTTGGTTTTGGAAATAAGGAGATAACCTGTCGCAAGTATAGCATATCTTAGGTCATAATCTGCTCACATTTTGAAATATTTTACTTTTTTAATTTTTGGCGTTATTTGGCAGTGTGTATAATTTGTTCCATAGTAGGTACATTTATACCAGACAAGCTGTAGACGTGAAGACCTGTTATTGGCTGTCAAATTATCATACCGTTACTTATCACCATTTTTTTTGGCTGTAAGTCTTCCATAGTCTAAAAAAAAATATAAATTTAGAGTAGAATGGAAAACGATTACCATTTTGAGATAGCAAGGCTAATCAAGAACACTCTTTGTAAAAAACTTAAATAAGCTACTCACACACACAGATGAAGAGCACAAAATAATGTAGGTAATGTTTCGCTCGACTTACCTGAAAAAGAAAAGAGAAAAATATGTTAATATTGAAACTTTTTAACTTTAATGTCTGAGTCGTAAGAGATAAAATAAATTACTTTCTATATCAATATTATTCTGAACTCAAAGACATATTGACAGCAAAATACAACACGGGCAACATCGCCATTTCAAGACGGTAACATATTTCCCAGGAGAAGCCAACAGTTACGTGTTTCTAATGTGTTCCATTGCGTGTCAGTCGTAGCTAACAATAGTCCACCTCACCCCATTACCACAGAACATATAATATAATTGTGCCTCGACCAGCCACCACTTAGCGTACGTGTGGACCAGCTTAGTTTACAATAAACCAGGATTGCGGAATTTGTTCGAAAGAGTCACCGAGGCCCTGGAACTCAAAGAGCATTAGCAGGAACACGGATTGGTTTTAGTCAGTAACAGTGACAATCCCGTCCGCTCTGCCCAGACCAGGTAATCATTTATTTGATAATGTCCCATCCAAAAATACAAAAGTTAACATTAAAACATCTTGCGATACTGCACGTTGGTATTATTTTATACTGTGGCACAGCTGCGCTTCCAAATACGCGGTCGTTTAGACCTTTACGTAGAGACAAAAATCGGATACAGATTTGGACTTTGCGAACTCTGAAACCTTTGAGAATGGGAACCCAGTTTTGGAAGAGATTTCCTTCTTTCGTTAAAAAGGGATAGATTTCCCTGTGCAATAAGCCCCATTGTACACTTATTTTTATGAATGTTCTGTGATTTCTTGAGGTGTTCTATCTATACTAATATTATAAAGAGGTAACATTTGTTTGTAAGTTTGTATGTAGGGGGTAATCTCAGGAACTACTGGTCCGATTTGAAATATTCTTTCAGTGTTAGATAGGCCATTTATCGAAGAAGGCTATAGGCTATATATCATAACGCTAAGACAAATAAGAGCGGAGCAATAATGGAAAATGTGACGCAGACAAAGTTGCGCGTGTCAGCTAGTAAATTATATAATAAATAATCTAGCTGACCCAATGCCCACTGCGTTGGGCGGTATGTCTCGGGTTAATATATAGCCTATGACACTCAGAAATAACGCAGCTTTCTACTGTACTAAAATAAATCGGTTTAGAAAATCCAGAGATTACCTTCCACAACCTCACAAACTCACAAAACCTCTTTATAATAACTACTGCGATGGAAAACTGATCACTCTTGACGTAACATATTCAATTTTGATTTAGAACCATAGGTTTTAAAAAGATGGGGGCTAATCTCAAAGACTGACGAATAATATTTGGCTAAAAGATATTTAATGATAAATGGTACATATTTATTTTGTATATAGGTTAAACGTCATAACACATTTACACGTCAGTCCTTTTTTACTCATTTTAATGTACTAGATGAGGCTGAAAATCTATTCAAGAGAACTTTTCTAAAACACATCCCGCCCTCTTCTTTTGTTTTATTAACTCTGAAATCGACAAAAAGCTTTATAGATAAACAGTTTACCTAAGCTACCACATTCTATATATAAATTGAAGCTTATAGCTTCGCTCTCAAGATTCCCTTCTTCTTTATAAAAAGTAAATAGTTTTGTCTCAGCGGTGAAGTGAAAGGTAATGGTTGGAAACGGTCTTGTTTCTAGTCTAGACAGTACACACTCACAAGGTGATAAAATAAGATGGGGTATGTAGGGCAGTTACTTAAACTTTGCAGGAAACGTTTCAGAAGGGGTTTATTTATGGAACATTTCCTGTTGCCTGTTTTCCAAATGGCAAAAACGGAATTCTTATAGATTCGTCATGTCTGTCCGTCTGCCTGTCTGTCTGTCTGTCTGTCAACTTTTCTCCGAAAATACAAGAATTATGCTGTTGAAATTTGGTAAGTAGATGTATTCCAAGAACCGCATAAAGATTTTCACACAAAAATAGAAAAAGAAAACAATACATTTTGGCCCCCCCCCCCCATACTTAGAATTGCAACCCAAATATTTTTTTTTTCATAGTACCCATACGTGTGGGGTATCTATGGATTGGTCTTCAAAAATGATATTGAGGTTTCTAAAATATTTTTTTCTAAACCGAATAGTTTGCGCGAGAGATACTTCCAAAGTGGTAAAATGTGTTCCACCCCCCTTAACTTCCAAAATAAGAGAATGATAAAACTAAACAAAATATATGATGTAAATTACCATGTAAACTACCAGCGAAAGTTGATTTGAACGAGATCTAGAAATTAGTTTTTTTTAATACGTCATAAATCGTAAATCGCAAATTCTGCTTACGGAACCCTCAGTGCGCGAGTCCGACGCGCACTTGGCCAGTTTTTAAGGTTAGGTTAGCTATTTTTAACCGACTTCCAAAAAGGAGGAGGTTCTCAATTCAGTGGGTATTTTTTTTTTGTTAGTTCTCCAGTGACTCCGAGTTTTCTGTTCCGGTTTCTGTGATTCTCTTTTAGTTCAATACTTGCCGTTTGGTCCCGTAAAAATGTAATATACCTAGTTTGGCTTAGTAATTTTTATTTTATGAGCATTTTTGCTAATTTCAATTTCTGTGTAGGCGATGACGTCGTCCAAGTATCACCACTTAAAAGTGTAAAATAAAAAACTTTTTTGACAAAAAAATATAACCGACTTCCGCTATAAAGTATAAGATAACGTGAATTTTGGAAGTCGGTGTTTAAAAACAAAGTAATAAAACCAAAAACACCGGGTTCTAAAATTCACGTTCTATTTCTATTCTATTAAGGTGTTTTGGTTTCCGCACTTAGTCCTGACGTTGGACCATTGTACGTGAGCCATGGCGGCCGTCAAACAAAATTCACGTTATTTTATACTTTTTAGTGTTATGTTTGGAAGTCAAAAAAAAAAGTTTATTACTCTTAAAGAACCTCATCCCAGTGCCCCCCTTCTGCCATCGGACATCTAGATAAACTGCAAGTTACCATCCAGACCTTGTTGGTATTCAAACAATCTGCACTAAGCGTTTCCAAACGTCTTTTCTAATGCGCACAGCAAAGGAAAAGGACTCTCTACTTGCGTCTGTGTTTCCGAACGCATTCAACCCTAATCTCTTAAAAATTAGAGTGAACAGGATTCTTCTGGGTAAGTCAATGGAGTGATCCATTGACGACTTTTGCCCTGTGTCTTATGACCTAGACTAGTGTCAAGAGTAAAACCCATATATTGGTTTTTTTTTTAATTCGTGCTCTATAAAAAAGAGGCTTGTAAATGGCCAGTAAGGACGTGAACGCAGCAAAATGAGTATGTAAAAACATCGCTAGCTGCAAGTGGCATTCTTTAGTTTCCACATACCCCCTTGGGAAAAAGACACCATAAACCATGGCCGTTTATATATGTAAGTATTTTATGTAAGAGACAAGTCCTTTATATGTCAATTGTTAATACACACACAGCTTTTCACAGAAAATAAAAATATCCTGGATCGAACGAAAACATAAATTCTCAATACGTAGTCGTAGTTTCAGGAAATTGAATTGCCCAGCAGCCAGAGTGTTGCACCAAGTTGGTTGATTTACAACCGCGGTCAGATCATATCGACGAGGCTGGTTTATTACTAGAAAAGGTAGCTAGCTAGTTTTCCCTCATTGGTTAGGTCAGTGATACTCAAACTGGTACTCGGTAAAGGCTGTTTCAAGTTTTTTTAAGGAGAGAAAGTGATTTTTAAAGAAAAACTATAGAACTTACACTGATTCACCCTTCCGGAATGTCTTTCCTATTGCCTATTTATTTATTTAACACTTTCAACACAAGAAGAAAGTACAAAGGCGGACTTAAAGCCATAGGCATTCTCTGCCAGTCAACCTTTGGGTGATGCAACGGCAACTTGTTTCATATCCAAGTGATTATTTGGAATGGTACGGACCAACTCATCTCTATCATCATCATGGTTTGAGTTAAAAACTTGCTAATCTTTGACCCATCATGTAAGACGTTGCGAAATTTGTTCTAAAGAGTTACCGCGGCCCTGGCGCGCAAAAGGCATTTGGAGGAATACGAATGGGTTTTAGTCACAAGCTCGCCACACGTGAAGCCCGACGAGTACCGGAGAAACGATTCAACTGTCTTTGAAACTAATCAGGAACGAAATTAATCAGAAAAGTATAGAGGAGGCGCAGTCAGTATGAGTCTGACACTACCTTTCGCTGAACCCAGAGCGAAAGGAGCCATTTCATGATTTCCCATAGTAAAAAAGGTACTTATAAGATAGTGCCAATTAAAATCTTTAGCAAGTCATAGTTCGAGCGCTTAGAATAATAACGCATAGAAGCCGCGTCTAGAACAAAACCCGAGCAAAATCGTGTGTCCACTTCATTTTCTTTGTGTGCGTGAGCCGAATGTGTCTACGTTCCTCTAACGCACACAGATATAGCTTTCAGTGATACCATTACTAAGCCGTTACCCACAAAATATGGGAAGACGCATTACTATTTTGCTATCAAGGCAAGTATTTTATGTTGTTGGGAACTGGAAAAGGTAAACGTGATTTTTCATGTAATATGACATATTTTTTCGGAAGGTATAATTCAATTTATTTCAAAATAAAAGGAAATAAATCGCATAAAGAATGAGATATTGTTCAATGCGTTTAGAATGCTTGATGGGTTATAATTATAAACAATGTTAAAACATTGGGTTTGATATGAATTAACAGTAAGTATTGTATTTTAAAATTACAAAAATGAAAAACATGAATGAAAGCAATGTGGGTATTTATTCCTCACAAATAGCAACACTGTGTTATGACAAGTTAGGTTATTAGAATTTTGTTTTATTTATCGATTTACGTAAAAATTGTGCATAGAATGTGAGTACTTATTTGTGAAATGTTATTTTATCACATTTTTTTGTTTTCCTGATGTGCTATAACATCCTTTCACGCAACAAACTGTCATTTTCAATTATTTACTCGCGAGCTGTGTTCGACGGAACGTGACCTTGAGTACTGACGGCCTGACGGCTAAGTTTGACGGATTAGGCTAAGTTTTAGTTGCCTCACTTTTTGCACTCGTACTAGGTTTCTATGCGTTATTATTCTAAGTTCGAGCGTGAATACGACTAAAAACTACATTATCTTGGCCCATGCAGTGACAAGCTATAAACGGCCTTATTTACGAGGCCCTACCCTAACTATAAAGTTGTAGCATCACTGGTTCTTGTTATCAATCTTTCATATTGAAATGAGCCGGGTAATGGGTTAAAATATTTTGCCGCTGATACCTACATGTTTTTACGTGTTTCATTTTAATTTGGAATAAGAAATTTTATAGACAGAGCATATAATAGAGCTATATAGTTTTAATTATTCTTGTCAACTAGTTTTAATAAAAAATACATTTTTCTTCGAAATATCCTTCAGTGTCTGCGTTTAGAAGAGAATACTCTAGTTATAACGATTCTTATTTTGATTATAACGAGTATTTACACCTTATATCATTTTCTAATACTCTTGAGACGACGACTTGATAAATAAGATAAGACTTTTTTTGTGTACCTACTTTTATCGAGTTTAAAAATATTTATTCGGTAGGTACCATAACAGAAAAATATAATATAGGTACTAGCTGACTCGGCAAACGTTGTTTTGCCATATAAACAAAAAAATAGCCTACAACTGTTTCTCAGACCTACCAAAAATATACACAAAAATCGTAAAAAAAAACCTAAAAATTGGTCAAGCCGTTTTGGAGGAGTTCGATAACAAACACCGTGACACGAGATTTATACGTATTGAATAATAAAACTATGTGCAAACAAAACGATGTACTAACAAAACTATGTAGTAACAAATCTATCTGTCAACAAAACTATTAACTAACGATATACTTACAAATCTGTTTGCCAACAAAACTGCAAATAACATAGATAAATTGCATCTTCACAACACAAGACACAACGTAGTTACGTTTGTGATTTTATTTTTCAGCGAGGAAATCTTATAGCAATAAATAGCTGGAGACTGAAATTGTGCTCAATAAAGAACGACAGGCTTTCACACTGAGTTTGCGCGGCGTGAGGTGAAAAAATGTACCTTTGTCTAATTGTCTAGCTAGGTAAAGAAGTAGCGTTATTTCAGCAATAGCGATTGCCAAAAATAGGGAAAATGCACGCGATTTTGTTTTTTTGCAAAATAAAATACTTAATAACTCTAGAAAACAATCATGAAATTATTCCTAAATACGTTCATCAGCGATGAAGTTATAAAGCTCCAATTTATTAGATTTAGATTACAGTTAGAAAAAGAAGTCCGATATGAACTTTGACGTCAAAGTCCATGACGCTTATATAGCTGCCATATAAAACAGCATTATCGCGAGAGGGACGGATATATTTATTTAAAATAATTATATATCGTTTGTTTTTCGAGCAATTTTGATTATATTTCCACGGTTAGTATTATATTTTCTAATATTTTTAGATAAAACAAATATATATTTTTTATTCATATTCTCTATTAAAAAAGTATGACCTTGTCATGGGATACCAAAATGTCACGAGGTCAATCCCAGACATTTTTGAATTTCGAACAACGCCTTTATTGATAGAATGTCACTTTGTCGAGATAGATCTGATGGCCATACACGCTACTTAATTGTTTGTTTCATGGATCATGGTTATAACTATAATTATACGCATAACCCAGGCATAACCGACATCATAACTGAACAGATTTATAACATACACGCTAGGCTTTGCCAGTTGTTTAAGCAACCAATCTCAATATATAGAAGTTATAAACCTTCCACTTGAATCAGTTTCTATTGACGAAAATCCGTTGCGTAATTTAAAAGATTTAAGCGTACAGACGAGTAATTTGTTTTTGGTATGTAAAGATATTAAAATTAAACTCTTTTTAGAAAAAAACATGCCAACCGCGAACCTTCGCTCGTCGGCATTCTGAAATACCAACATTTAATTAAGAAAATGTCTAAACACGGAAAGAAAGAAGGCACAGACACTAACAATGTACGACATAATACAAAAGGCTTCTTAAAATGAGCCTACACTGTCTAACTAAAACTTCAGGCCACTTTCTGACGCCTGTTCTCGGCCTAATGGTAGCCTTTCTTGTATTAAATATTTAGCTGCCTTTTAAGCTGAAGACTAGACTACGATATTTTGTGAGCTTATAATTCTACTAGAAAATATGTACCTAGATCTAAACAAGGACCAAATACTAGAGTTGCGTTTAGAAATATTAAGTTTTTTAATTTGCGAAACCGAATAGAGAAAACAAATATTAATGGAACTAAGAAATATAAAGTCAAAATAAAATTTAACCTTTTAGTTTGAGATTAACTATCCGTGATCGATCTAAGCTCATCGATTGATGGTATAATTTTTTTTTTTTTTAAACGGGAGCTTACTTTCTTGTTGCATCCATACTTTGTCATAGAAGAAGACCATCCAATCCTTTGTTTTTTTTTTAATTTTGAGATATCATCAAAGGACTTCTCCAGATCTGGTTGGACCGGAAGACGGAATCAAAAACTCTGACTTAAACCATCCGTGTTAATCCTAATGCCTTTTGGATTCCAAGCCGCGGTGACTCTTTCGCACAAATTCCGAAACCGTGGCAGATAATTCCTTAGATAAGTATTTTGATATCTAGTATCCCATCAACAACCATTGAGAACGGAAAGATTTATACGAAAACTGTAAGCATAATATGCAATCATTGTTTCCGATTTCAAGCCCCAACACATCTCCAGTCTCCACGTGCATCTCTTCAAAGGTGACATTGTTATCACTAAACAATGTCCACTGTACAATAATAGTTTCCTCTTATTTATTATATAATCCATCATCAATAACTACTGCGGTTCTGAAGTTATGTGACATCTGTTTATCGTTTATAGTAAAGGTAGCCAGTAACATTTGACCTATTCGCATCATGGCATGCAAATTAACAAGAAAATATCCAATGTTTGTTACGCGTTGTCCATACTAGCAGAAACAACAAATGAAAGTGTAACTAGAAATGCTTACTATGGAAATGTTTATCCTTTATTAACTTATGGAATCGTATACTGGGGAAACTCGACAAACATTCAATCTACATTCATTCTTCAGAAGAAATGTCTTAGGACAATATATAGTATGCACAGTACCGAGTCATTAAGAGATGTTTTCATAGCGAAGGGCTTCCTGTCACTCACTGGAATCTATATACTGGAGCTATGTTTGTTGGTTAAGAATAATATGCAATATTTTAATTTAAAATGGAATTCAAAGAAGAACATTCGCAACCAATACAAATATGGTATAGTTTTGCCTAGAGTTAAGAATATGATGTATTATAAAAGTACTTACATAAGTGCTATTCGTGTATACAATCATTTACCAACAGCTATAAAGCAATTAAATGGAAATATGTATAAAACCAAATTGAAAAAAAATGTTACTTCAGAATGTTTATTATAACCTGCATGAGTTTTTTGGTAAACTGTTGATTCTAAAAAATGTTATGCTATGTATTATAATATCTAATTGTACACAGTTACGCAATAAATAATTCTTATTCTTATTCTTATGGCTGCAGCTGTGCAGAATATTCACTAATATTTTGCACAGATACGCATACGCAAGATATTCCTCATCTACTATTCTGCGCTTTATGAACAACCACCTGCAGAACAGCTCGCAGAACAAAAGGTCGATGGAGCCAAAAAGTGTTTGAGTAGCGAGCGCGTACCGGAAGATGCAATGTTGGTAGGCCTCTCAGGAGGTGGACCACTGACCTAGTGAGGATCGATGGATGTGAGAAGCACAGAACCGGTTGTTATAGCGACACTTGGGAAAGGCCTAGGTCCAGCAGTCATCTTCTTCAGGTGATATGATAATGACCGAACATTCCAAACGGCAACATAAGTTGGTCGGACAAAATTTCAAAGTTCTGTGAATCGACACGAAGAATAAAAGAAGCTTATTTACAGGTTACTTCTAGGAAAGCAAGGTCCATCGTTGACCACATCATTGCTTACCATCAGGTGAGATAGTGGTCCAGCGCGAGCCTATGAATAAGGTAGGTAAATACTTGCTAAGGTAGAATGGATTCAGGCTAGATGAGAGTAGCCGAGGGTCGAGTTAGGATAAGCGCGCACTGGTAACTTTTGTCACCGTGCGCGCCAAGCCTTATTTGGCACTTTATTAGGGTGCCTAATAAAGAACATTAGACTGGAAGCCTTTTTTTTAAGGATTGGGTATCGTCAAATTACTTCTTCCGGTCTGGGCGTAGCAGAAGAGAGTGTCAGACTCTTACTGTCTAAAACCCATCCGTATTCCTTCTAATGCCCTCTGCGTTCCAGGGCCGCGGTGACTTTTTTGAACAAATTTCGCAACCCTAGAAAATTTTGATGGTAGTCTGAGATTCGTAAGATAATAGGTTTGTGACGCAAACATGTCTACAAGTGATTCTACAAAGATCTTATAAAAATGAATGTTTCCGAATGGGTACGCGGCTCAAGATATACTAGCCCTGTATAATGATAACACAGATGTAAATCATAGCACAATTGAGCAGAAACAAAGGCATAACGACAGTCATTTGCAATGGTAATCAGCTTCCGTGACAACTCCCGCTGGTAAAGCGATAATCGATTACAGGTTGTGTCCCTCAAGTACAAAATTACACACAATAAACGACTGCAAAACCAAAATTGTAGTTTGGGGTAGCAGTTTGAAAGTTGGGGAGGTGACCCTAGTACCTCAAAGAGCATGTGAAGCCGTTGGTCCTGCACCTGATTTTTCTTCGCTTGAGTCAGAGAGAGTATCTGTGTGTTGCGCACACACAAATGAGCACTACAATAAATTTCGGAAGAGTTGCGGAATTTGTTCAAAAGTCACCGTAGCCCCAATCATCAAATGACTCCTCCCGGGCGTCCTCTGGGCGGAGCAGAAGAGTGTATCAGACTCTTACTGACTAAATCCATGTTCCTGATAGAGCCTTTTGCGTTCCAGGGCCGCGGTGACTCTTTGTAACAAATTCCGCAACCCCGGCTACTCTCTAAGACCGAAGTCTGTAGTTTTGTGCTTAGTTGCGGGCATATAATACTCCGTATCACCTAACAGCTAATGTCACTTTACATTGAATTAAAGCAATAAAAACTGAAAAATCGAAAAAAAAGATTTATGACAACATTTGATAGTTGCTGTCAAATCTTGTTGTCATTCATTCTTAGTTCGGGTTCGGGACTAATCATAAGTTCGTAGGTGATACGGAGAAGAATACAACTAAGCCCACAACTACGGACTTCGGGCTTAGAGGGTAGCCCCCCTGGAACGGAAAGGCGATTAGAAAAACTCAGATGGGTTTTAGTACGTAAGAGCCTGACACTACATTCCGCTCCCAGAACGGAAGGAGTCATTTAATGATTTTCCAAGCTTACAAATCAGACACAGACTGTTTCCAATTTAGAGATACTCGCATATAAGTCAGTTATAATTTACTTATTCCCTCAGGCTTGCAATGCATCACTCAGATCAACAAGCTTAGCAATCTCTAATATCATAAGCTGCCATTCTGTCCATTTCATCACATTAATCTCGACCTCGTATCCAAAGGATTTACTTCGAATCCCATTTGCAATTGCAGTAATCCGATTAGGAAAAACCGTTTGTTTGCCTAACCAGTGTAGGTAGGAAGTGTGTTCAATTAACTGGACCCCTCCATTCTCCAATCCAAATCCTCTAATGGTCCTAAGCTAGAGTTTGAGTAAAGGCGCATACCCACCGCGATGCATGCTATGCACGTATGCACGGATACGCGGCGCATTTTGGCTGCGTGGATTAATTTGTTTGGCAACATTGATATACGTTTCCAATGCAGTACACACTACACACGGCTCCATTCTACAAGGCGTACCTCAAAACTGTGCTCCGATAGCTTATACCGATTGTTTAAACCTAAACATCGGATTTTGTTACTTAGGAGGGGGTAGTCAGGAGCGGGGATGTATTCCTAGAAGGGTCAAAATTACTATCGGAAGATGCATTCTGTGTAAATCCTTCAATTATAAAACAGAAGAGTTTGTTTGTTTGTTTAGTTGAACGCGCTTATTTATTTATTAAAACTTTATGCACAAGTTATAACTGTACAAAGGCGGAGGCTCTCATGAACTACTGGTTTGAATTGCAAAAACTTTTTAGCCAGCCCCTTTATAGAGGAAGGATATAGCATCCAATAGGAGCGGAGCGTTTATGAAAACTGTGAAGCAGACGAAGTTCCGCGGGTCTGGTAAAGAACAACATGATATTCCTACAACATCCAGCACACAAAACTCGAACCCGCTCACAAACAACCCAACATCACAGCCTGCTATGGTTATCTTCAAAATGTAAACAAAAACCTCCGCGGAGTAAGATTAAACTCGACTCAAAACTTTAGTAACGGTTCCCTTGAGATTTAAAACCGGGCTTCGAAGGAAAAGGAAGGGAAATCCTCTCTTCAGTAAAATAAAGAACAGGTCTGAACTACTGTCATTACTTTAAGACTCGCAAATAAATCTGCAACTGGAAATAGGAACATTCTTCGGTGGGATATTTGTAAATTATTTTTTCGTATTTATTATTATTATTCTTATTAATTCATTTATTTCGGAATAATCCATATAGATACATTATACATAATTAAAACATAAAATGTCAACTGATAGCATTAATTAAAAACTAAAATAAACTAGAGAACAATACAAAATAATAACTATACAATTGGTCATATTAAACTAAGATTTAATTGCCCATTGTCGTTCTCATCCAGCTAAACTGCATAGGACAGTCCAGGCGGTCAGCAATCATCTTCAGTATGCCGATGCTACTAACTCTAACGCGGTGGAAAATAGAGGCAACCCTCTTGCATACCCTGTTGCATATAGTATAATCGCATGATACCCATCTGTCCGCGCTTCTGCGAACATTCTGGATGCACTACAGTCTCAAGGTAGTCGCAACAGCATCCTGAAGATGTTGTTGATGTTGTTGTTGTTATTGTTGTTGATTTGTTATTGTTTTTGTTGTTGTTGTTGTTGTTGTTGATTGTTGTTGTTTATGAAAGAAACAGAAATGAAAATATAGAGTATGTATATCTCAATAATATGTCACTGAAGGACAATATGTGACATGACAATTTTTTATTTTTTGTATGTGTACGTCCCCTCACCATTAATATATTAAGTACCTATTACCATGCCTGGCCATTAAAAAAAAATATTCCGGGGTGAGGCCATGCAGCCTTCCATAAAACAGTTCGAACTCCTTAGGCATTAGATACTTAACCATAAATTCGCCCTACATGGCGTTAAAAAAGTTTGGAAAATACTATCTAAAGGAAAGCTCAAACGTTTGCCGCATATCGAACGGTTCATAAGTAAAAGCAACCACAATGTGGGTTCCAAAAAATGTCCGACGACATCACGGCCCACGGGAGACCCAGGCCAAGATGGTGTGACAAGTTTGGCGTCTATCAGCAAGATTGGCCCACAATTGCCCAAAACTGGGAAGAAGGTATGGAAGGAAGAGAGGAAGGTCTTTACCCCGCAGTGGGATACTATGGTTTGAGAATAAATAATCCATACTTTCTTACTAATATTATAATATGAATGTGAAAGTAACTCTGTCTGTCTGTCTCTTCTTCACGCCTAAACCACTGAAACGATTTGGATAAAACTTTGTACAAAGATAGTTTGAAACCCAAGAAAGGACATAGGAGTTTTTATCCCGGAAACCCCACGGGGATGGGAACGGTGCGGGTATAACCCCGGGACAGACTCATTTAGGTTAGGTGTAAGTTTTGTTTGTCGAGATGGTTCTCGAGGAAGGTTTTAGTATATAACATCAAGCGGTCGAAGCCACAGGCATCAGGTAGTAATACAAGAAAACCACTAAGGCACAGGCACTCATCCCAAATACCAAGAAGTTCTCATCAATCATGTCATATCATAAAAGCATTGCCAATGTTGATGTACATTATAAAACGTTATTGCTCTATTATCCCCTTTATAACTCCTTCAATATCCTACTTATTATGATAATAGTGCTGGCCGACAAGCCAGTATTTGCATCCTATTCGCACAGAATAGATAGATACAGAAGGTCGATTTCAAACAACGACCAAAGACGCATAGGGTACATACATATGTATGTACTCGCGACTGACATTCTTCCCTTCCTTCTTGCGTCGTATTCCTCAATGCTGAGGGTCGTGAACGCACCGGCACTTTCATACGTATAGACATACTTGGAGACGATTATCACACTTTTGATTTTTCACCTGTTTCTGTCCTTGGCGGTACGGAGGGCGTTGTGAACAGGTAGTATATGGCGGTGCGGATCTGATCAGACCAATTTATTAGGCTGGAAATTCTTCTATAGGAAAAAAAAACAAAATACAAGAGCACATTTACACCATTCCTTCCAGACACCACAATTCTTTTGTAATTGTTTTTCTCCAGGAGCATGCACCTTATGCATTAGGTACATGGGTGAATGCATCCGGAGCGCATTACGTGCTACTTGAAATAATAGTTTGTAATATTGCAGCAGAGAGTGAGGACTTCAGGTGATAGATGGATGCTCATGCTCACTACACACAGTGTTACTGCTTGTAACGTTCACAGTTCGAGCAGTAACAAAACCGAATACTTCATATATATTGTAAAGCAATGCTTAAAATTGAATCCTAACACACTAAGAAGTGGTGACGGGCGGGATTTTCGGGTCGAATGATACTCGACATCTGCAGTGATCAAGTGGCAGTTTTCCCCATTGGGTACCTCCCAACTAACATTTTGGTGTCAGTAACAGGCTTTTTTATGAGTTTAAGTGATATTAAAAAGTTACAATTATCTCAGTTCTAACTAAATGCGATAAAGAGGAGGCAACAAACAATTTTTAACTCCAATTGCGGCACTAGATCTTTAATGAACCACGTAATATAGGTTTGAGAGTTAAAATGGTGCTAGTGACAGCAGCTATACTTAAAACGTTACAGCTTTAACCTATCTTTAACTCCCATGTCTATATAACAGTATTCGCTGATTCCTGTTAACAATTAATGTTGCTTAGTTGCTGCAATGAAGTGTCTTATACACATTGAGGTAGTATATTGACTATTATTGCAGACATATGTTATAAAATAGAGATTTTCGAGAGTTTAGTAATTCGAATACAAAAAGTTCAAACAAACTGCTTTATCTAGGTTTAACCTGTAATATAGGATTTAACTAAAGCTTATTAGGTTAGGCGGTACTCCTTTAATGATGTTCTAAAGGCATTGGTGACAAATAACGCATGTATGGGTCGTTATTAACACTAACCTCACTTTTGTTCGACGCGACGTAAACAATTGCTTTTTTTATAATTGATTATTACCTACATGTGGAGAATTGCGTGGCAGGCGGTTTTAAAGGGGGCCAATTTTTCATTATTTTTGTGATAGGCCACGCCGTTTTCGAGATACAAGTAAATATAGAAAAAAATAATAAAAAGTACAGTTATTGCAGTCCCAGTCAAGGAGTTGGTTAGTTTAGGTACTCCCAGGCCACTCGACCATGATCTCCAAGGTCACTCAATCTTGACTTCCAAGGTCACCCGACCATACAAACTATCCCTAATCGAGTCGGTTTGTAAAATTTAAAGGCGGCTGTATTGTGTTCACTGTGGCAAATGTATTTAGCCAAGTCTATTATGACAATGTTAAGTCACCAATGGCAGCACCATACTCTTGACTAACGATGTTGTAGCTCAAAGAGTGGTACAAATGATTTAAGTGAAGACTTGATATTTAAAGTAAGTTCGCCATTGTTTTGGTAACCTAACAATAAATATCATTTCGAGTTATTCAACATTTGACAACAAAATACTAAATTTCTTATATCATTTGAAGCGTTCCTTGTATACCACTTAATTTTACATGCCACTGCTCAGGAAGCAGAAATAAATAATACATTTGCTTGTGGTGTCTATTTTATTGTTATAACTTTTCTTGTAAATCTTTAATAAATCCTAGGCGCGTTAAAATTGAGATGAGAAACATGGAATAAATATACCATGAAATCACAAGGGCAGTCATTTTTCACTTCACAAACTCAAATAACGTAAATACTTAAAATGGCTTCTAAAACAGAAGCCATTTTCCATATTATTCTGCTAAGTTGAAAGATGGTTGACATTATACGCTTGCACTACGAACAGATTTAATTTTTTAAGGTTACAGGCTTTTTAAATCTTAACGTGGGCTAAAAGTTATACAGTTGTTTTAAAATGAAGTCAAGAAGCTATAATACACTTACCTGAATCCATTTTAGATAGCTAATATGAGTCACGGTATCAATATTCTATTCTTAATAGGTCTTATAAAGGTTTTATCGGCAAAGCATTCTTATCCGATGCTTTCCTACAACCTGTTGTGTTTACCAACCCTATATTACAACTGTAATACCGGTTAAAGTAATAGCTGTCACTTATTTAACGCTCTTGTGCAATTGCTTTGACACATCTGTATCACCGTACTATAGGTTTTTTATAATACTTACCTGTAAAACTGTGGGCCTCTTTCGTGGTTATAAGTGAGTTAGAGCATGCTCTAACTCTGTTGTAGAGGTATGCGTTAGCAATTTTATACTCAAATGTAACCGATATACGATTCTTTTATAGGTTATTTTAACGCTTTGGTGTTAGTTGGGCTACTCGCGTCAGGTTTTCATTCGAGATTGTCGTACGTACGCGTTTATGTGTGCATGCGCCTTTTTTTGCATCGTTTTTAAAACCAACCTTCTGCACTTATCTACTCAGTGCAATTTGCTTTGGCAGTTGAGATCGGATCGTTATTCTTATTCGATCCGCTTTAATGATAACAATGGCTATATTTAAATGTGAAGTAGTGCTTTCATTAGTTTCGTCGATTGTCCTGACTATGAACAGTCGATCGAGTTTCTTTATTAGAAATAGGATTTCTTGTATTGATAGTATTGGAGTTAAATTAACTCCTTTATTACTCCATTTTTATTTATTTTTTGTATGTAGATGTAGTTTCTGCAAAACTACATTTCGATCAGCTTATCGTTTTGTAGTTTCTATTACTTTGATTAAGTAACATAGGTTTTTATTTTGAAACGATTGACAAGAAGAGCTTTATTATGGATTGGAGTAATCGCATGCCTTTCATTTTTTTTTTTCTTTCCAAAGTTCTTTTTTCAAGCGGCATGATGATGATTGTCAACCACAACTCAGTGGTAAAGTTATGACATAAACTGGTGGGGCTGATTCGATTACAACTAAGTTTAATGCTGAACCGTGACTTTAATTAACCCTTGTTATATTGGCAAACAGAAGTAAACAAGCGACCACAAACAATGCCTTAAAAATTTTGAAATTTTCGATGTGCAAATGTGCTCATAAGCACATAAAACCATAATGATCTAAGGGCGGGTTGTTTCCCGTTCACTTAATGCACGCGTAGACGTTAAAAATGGTGGCTAACTGTCGTCAAATCATCGAGTTGTTTCATAATTATGTCAGCGTTAACGCACGTAAAAAAAAACGATTACGTTAACAGACGGTCTGAGCACTGGTTAACGTTAATTTATTTGCGTCAAATAGAACAATATTGTGAAATTTCTTTTGAATCCCTCAATAGCAGTTCTTCCGATGACACAAAAAAAAATACAACCGACTTCCAAAAAAAACACTACAAAGTAAAAAATAACTTTATTTCGGAAGTCGGTTTTTGTTAGTTTCTTCGTATTTTGACACCGACTTCCGAAATTAAAGTTAT
This sequence comes from Ceramica pisi, assembly GCA_963859965.1. Classification (NCBI taxonomy): domain Eukaryota; kingdom Metazoa; phylum Arthropoda; class Insecta; order Lepidoptera; family Noctuidae; genus Ceramica; species Ceramica pisi. Next base: position 17,607,367 of record OY982543.1, read on the forward strand.
TTTTTACTTTGTAGTGTTTTTTTTTTTGGAAGTCGGTTGTATTTTTTTGTAAAAAGTTTTTTATTTTTCACTTTTTAGTGGTACCCCACACCTAACGACACCACTGCAAAATCGCAGAAAAGCAAAATACGCAATTTCGATTACTTGGATGACATAAAACTATCATCCAAGTAGACCAATTCCAGTTATTTCGATTTAAAATCCAAAGTTCACAACCGATTTACATAAAATTTAACTGGGACCAATCTGCAAGTATATCCTTTCAGATAAAACAAAAATTTTTCAAATCGGTTCATAATTGTCGGAGTTATGAGGTAACAAACATAAAAAAAAAAACATACAACCGAATTGATAACCTCCTCCTTTTTGGGAAGTCGGTTAAAAAAGGGTAGAATTAAAAAAAGTGTTAATAACTTGAACTATTGGGATGAGCAGGCATTTATACCCAAATTTTTGAAACAGCGCTTCTTAGTTAACGAACGTTATAATAAACATCTGCCGTCATCGTTACTTTTTGACGTACGTATGTTACATTAACCAACCGTTAGAAACTACCCGCTCTAAGACCGACAGCGGTATGAGACTACTAAACGAAATAAACAAAGACCCCGTCAAATTAAAAACATCCATCTTCACAAACACAGTTACAATACCAAGGAAAACCTTCATAAATCTACAAAGTAAGTACATTTAACAACGAAGAAAATGTCGTCTCCATTCCTGCAAAGGTAAAATGCATTTCCCATTCCCAGCTACAAACGTTCCACGAGGCTGTAACAGAGGTATTCCCGGAGTAATTACTTGCCTGGACTTATTAAGAACGTTTTAATTGCCTCATAATCTTGTAAATTCTTCATGTCATAGTTAAATGCTAGGAATTTTATGGAAATGTGCATTTTATGAGAGATCTCCGCTTGTAAATTAAACTTGTTCGTAATTGAATATTATGGGGGCCAAGTCACCCGCGTCCGTAGGAGAATACCCTTCAGCGAATCCCTACACGTGGTCCCCGGGTGGTGCTAAACAGGTGACACTAACCGCCTCCGTGGTCTAGTGGTAATACCACCTGATTCAGACCCAGAGGTCCCGGGTTCGATTCCCAGCGGAGGCAAATTTTTTGCTCGGTTTGTTGGTGGTAGGACTTGTTCCAAGTCCGTCTGGCAAGCTACCACCATCATGTCTAAGTCTGTCGCCATAACAACTATGTTAACAGCATTGTTGTGTTCCGGCAGTTATAGGTATGATAGCCAGTTCCTCTGTCTCTTTCCGCGTGAAACTCGCTTCCATATTGGGCCTAATCATCACTTTCCATCAGGTGAGATTTGGGCCAAGAGTTTCCCCGTTTTGTATAAAAAAGTACCTACATACATTGCTGCAAAAGATACACTGTGCTAATCTATATATATAAAATTCTTCCGTTACTGTGTGACTGACTGACAGATAACACAGCCGAAATATTATAAACGCGTCGGTTTGTGAGGATGGATGGATGTTTGTAACTCTTTCACGTCAGAATGCCTGAAAGGATCTTCATGAAATTACGCACAGAGGTAGACTATAGTCTGTAATAACACATAGGCTACTTTTTATCCCGTGAGAATGTTCCCTAAGATAACGCGGGCAAAGCCGCTGGCAGAAACTAGTAAATGCAAAAGTGAGTATGTTTGTTTCCTTCATTTTCAAGCCTAAACCGCCCAACCGATTTTAGTAAAATATTGGTACAAAAATTGATGCGACATCTTCATTTGCGAGAATCTATGTATATCAACGCGAACGAAGCCGCGGGCTAAAGCTTTTCACAAAATAAAGGAGAAGATTACAAACTAGAAGAGAAAAACAAAAGAAGAAACTCTTTTTAACTTTAGAAGAATACAAGTATTCTCTAGAGGTTGCGGAATTTGTTCGAAAGAGTCACCGCGAGCCTGGAACGAATATGGTATTTGAAGGAACACTGGTGAGTTTAGTCAGTAAGTTTGGCACTCCACTTCGCCCATAGTGGAAGGAGTCATTTGATGAATTTCCATCATTAAGAAAGAAAAAAAGCCAAAACTGCGGCCAAAAAGCTGGCCATCTTCATTAGGGTGAAGCGATACTTCGGGACAGGACAGCTTTTAATTCTTTACAAAGCACAAGTCCGATCCTGCATGCAATGCAATTTTGCTGGATGACTCAGCTAACTTGCCGCACTTGACTCGACGGAAAGCAAAGCTAAGAGGCTTGGCGACGTAAAACTGGTGGATGCCAAGCTACACAGCTTGACTCATCGCCACAAGCTTGACTCGTTGCCTGCTTGTCGGTCTTCTACAGATTGTACTTCGGAGAGTGTGTCCAAGAACTCCACGACCTCATTCCACCGGCTCCCTTCTATCATCGGACATCCAGATGCACTGTAAGTTACTATGCCTACTTTGTTGTTATTCCACCAATTCGCACTAAGCGTTTCCAAGCGTCTTTCATATTATGCGCACAGTATAGGAGTGGAACTCGCTGCTTGCGTCTGTACGAGTATTTCCAAACGCTTGTAACCCTAATATTTTAAAAGGTAAAATGAACAGGCTACTTCTGGGTAAGCTCGCTTCAAAGTAGACTTTGTCTCTGTCATCTCTGACCTAAACTAGACTCAAGAGTAAAACCATCTCAAATAGAAAAAATAGCCCAACTGTATTCACTGTTCTAGAGCTGATGAATACGTTTACGTTACAAGCTACCTACGTACACAACATTGTTGAAACATCCTGTAAGACCTATTTGTACTTTGCACTCCTGATATAAATAGTCAACAAATCAAATCCAGCTTGTTTTTGCGCCATTACTCAGAATTCCTCTGAAACCTGCGCCATTGTGAATCACAGCCAATACAATTTGCTTTTTCTGGGAATCGAATTGAAGTACTTTATCGATTTCAATGGTAACTGAGCCGCGAACGAAAATAATGAAAGAGTTAGTTGTGTTTACAAACGTGTTGGCTTTGCTAGGGGGTTCCCCCTTTGCTTAGACGTCGACGGATGCTGATTGAGAATAATCTACTAAAATCTACTTGATTCAAAGAGTCTGGATAAATTACAATCTGTAACTTATAAATGGGTAAGTCATTAATTCAATCTATACTAATATTATAAAGCAGAAGAGTTTGTTTGTGGGTTTGGTTGAACGCGCTAATCTCAGGAACTACTGGTCCTATTTGAAAAATTCTTTCAGTGTTAGATAGCCCATTTATTGAGGAAAGCTATAGACTATATATCATCACGCTAAGATCAGTAAGAGCGGAGCAGTAATGAAAAATGTTACGCAGACAATGTTGCACGGGTCAGCTAGTTTAGTCATACATAGATCAGCCTAGGTTCATCAGCATCATCATCATATCAGCCGAAAGACGTCCCCTGCTCAAAATAGGCCAAGCGTCGCCACATCGACCGGTCCTGTGCGTCTCGCATCCATCGGCTACCAGTGACCATCACCAGGTCGTTGGTCCACCTTGTGGGAGGCCTTCCAACGCTGCGTCTTCCGGTACACGGTTGCCACTCCAGAACTTTTCAGCCCCAGCCTAGTTTACATACTCGTAATATCAGTGTTGTTGCTACAAGAATACCTAGGAATGTCATTTATGGTTAGATCACATTTTTTTTAAGTAGTTTTAATCACACAAAATCTGTTTTTTTTTAGATGGATTGACAAAAAATGGTACATAATGTAAATAGTAGACAAACCACTTTTTACGGATTGGAAATCAACGAATGACTCTTCCCGCTTTGGGCGAAGCAGAAGGGAGTGTTAGACTCTTATTTACTCACACAGAGGGGCCCGAAAGGGCCGACGCCTGCCGGAGTTGCGGGACTATTCGAAAGAGATACCGTGGCTCCGGAACACAAAGGGCACATGAAGGAACATGGATGGGTTTTAGTCAGTAGAAGTCTGACTCTCCCTCCCGCCCCGCCCAGAGCGGGAGAAGTCATTGGATGATTTCCCATCCCTAAAAAAAAAGAAGACTCTTATTTACTAAAACCCATCCGTGTTCCTCTTAGTGCCCTTTGCGTTCCAGGGCCGCGGTGACTCTTTCGAACCAATTCCGCAACCAGTGGAGAAACCACTACAATATATCATAATTATTTATTCATTTGAATTTAAAACAACTATTTAACTCTAACTTCTTTATTTTCTCATATTTTTCGACCATGATTTCCCATACTGTGTTCGATAACATCAAGAAAAAGAATTTCATGCACATTCAGCAGGCAATGACACTAGCAAAACCAGAATAAACTTTACACATTACACAGTAACTTGTATTTTTTTTGTGTGTGTAAATACCACAGAAATGGTAAATACCTAAATTTGCTTTGTATTTCTTTGCAATGGAAGTACGGGATTTTCCAAAACAGGCGTTACTTGCTAAAAGGGAAGCTCTATACACTAAAATTTATTATAAAAACTTCATCATCTGCCTAGTCTTTTCTCAACTACATTGGGGTCCTAAGTCCGACGTCCGTAGTTTCGGGCTTAGTTGCGGGCGTATTCTACTCTGTATTATTAACCACTAAGAATGAATGACAACAAAATTCAAAAGTTACTGTCAAATCGTATTGTCATTCATTTTTAGTTCGGGTTCGGGACTAATCGTAAGTCCGTAGGTGATACGGAGTAGAATACGCCCGCAACTAAGCCCGAAACTACGGACTTCGGGCTTAGAGAGTAGCCTCCTAGCACCGGATTCAGCAGCTTAACACGGTACTTCTTGGCAAGACTGGAGTCAGATTTACTGGCTTCTGACAGTCCATAACGACTGCCAAAGATCTACAAATGACAGCCGGGACCAAGGGCTTAACGTGCTTTCTGTGTTAAGTTAAGATGGTCACCCATCCACAGACCAACCTTGTCAAGCGTTGCTTAACTTTGAAGATCAAACCGTGCTTCTGTTATAATTTAGACATGAGCAATAAAATATTTTGTATTTACATTTTGTTATATTATAAAGCTGAAGAGTTTGTTTGCTTGAACGCACTAATTTCAGGAATTACTGGTCTGATTTGAAAAATTATTTCCGTGTTAGATAGCCCATTTATCGAGGTAAGCTATATGTTATATATCATCAAACTAAGATAAATAGGAGCGGAGCATTAATGGAAAATGTGACGCAGACGAAGTTGCGCGGGTCAGCTGGTTTGATCATAAGGAACCACTAAAATCAATAAGAAGCAGTCCTCAAGCTGAGATGAAATATGTCTATAGCACAAACAGCTGAGAGATGAGAGAACGCATAACGTGCAGCGTGCAGTAAGCTCCAGGGACGCTGAGAAGCAATCTCAGAAGTACCGACAGCAGATGCAAACAAATTGTAATAAAATAGCAAATGTGAAAAATAGTTTCAAGTAAATTTTTGTAATCTAAATACAATAAATTCTAGCTTTTGTCCGCGAATTCGTATGCGTACCTATATATCCCGTTTTTTCCTTTTTCCATAAGGATTTCGGGAAATCCTCTCTCAGTGCTCCTGAACGCTCCCTAAGGAACCTACATGCCAGCTTTCTACGACCAACAGTTTCGAAGAATTTTATACAACCTGTAACAGAATAAACGCAATACCTCTGAAGGGGTCATTGAACTCATCATTATGAACAACTTTTACTAAGGGACCAAACCCGAAATCGCGAAAAAAAATCTGCTGTTCGGTACTTTTTGTCGAGTTATGCGTACAAAAATGTATGGGGCATTTTATTTTTTTTCGCGATATCAGTATTGGTCCCATAGTAAAAGCTGTTCATAATGATGAGTTCAATGACCCCTTAAGAGGTATACTGGTACACGTTGTATATTACTAGCTGTCCCCCGCGGCTTCGCTCCTGTCAACGGACTACCCTACCTACCCATTCTTTTTTTGCTTTTAAACCTTCGCTATATTCTCGCGAACTAAACAAAAAGAGAATTACCGAAATCGGCACAGCCGTTCTCGAGTTTTAGCGAGACTAACGAGCAGCAATTCATTTTTATATATAAGAAGATTAGGATAAAAAGTTTTTCCTGCGTTAAAAAATTAACTGGCTAGTTTACAAAGGCACGGTACAAAGCTACTTCAATCGGACGCCATTTCGATTACACTTAACTCGAATTAGACGACACTTGCGGCGGATATGAACTCGAAACACGAAACTATAGTTATCTGGTCCAATAAGCATATCCAAGGATCCTCTACAATCGGAAACTCATCTTCAAACAAACGTAATTACTATAGATGTTCAGATTATATCCCGGATTTGGCCTGGCCTGCCTTTCCATCAGATTATATCCCGGATTTGAAACTACCTTTCTATCTTAAGGAGTTCGTGGTCAGTGAGACGAATCGTTTCTTAGATGTGTGTCGCTTATGTTTGTTTCAATGGCTGCACAATACCTTGTGTTCATCAGAAACCCAAAAGGCTTACACCCTGTTAACTGCTTCACAGAGAGAACACATGATATAACGGACTAACTTAGCCTACGCGCGCACTGGTGACTTTTGTCACCGTGACAATACATATCTCTCTTTCGTAATTGTGAAGTGCAAAAGAGAGATATACACGGTGAAAAATGTCACCAGTGCGCGCGTAGGCTGCAAAGTGGCCACTTTTAGCAAAAATATCGACTTTGGCAACTATTTTTATGTTCTAAAGTACAAAACATAATAAATACATTTCTTCAGTGCACTACAGAGCGGTTTTTTTATCTAAGTGTCCTAAATTTACCACAAATAATAAAAAACGATTGGCGGCGCTAGTGGACGGAATACACGCTCGATGCAAGGAACAAAGGCACATAAATAAGTATGTATTGCTAAGCCAACGTCAATCACTATGTACTTTACTTTATGGATGGAACATCATCAAAAAAACAGGCCTGGGCTTAGTTGAGACTCCAGATCTCCCAAAAATTACATTTGTTTTGCCAAAGTGTCTGTCAACTTAAATAGTTATTTTGTAATTCTGTGGAGATGAATAAACATTTATTCATTTTATTAAACATTTATTTGATCAAATGTCTCCTTCCACTCTGAGCGGAGCGGAGTATCAGCTGATTAAAACCCATTCTCGTTCCTCCTAAAGTCCTAATGCCCTTTGCGGTCCAGGGCCACAGTGACTCTTACGAACAATTTTTTTTTAAACGTTGCCCCACACTAGGAATTTCTCTTGTATCGTGGGTGCGTTTTTTTTTTTTTTAAATAGCCTTTATTTGCTCTGACCTTTGCACAATTTGTAGTTTAATAAACATAAAAACTATACTATACTAACTATACTTATTTCTATTTTTCCTGTACGCGTATGTAACTTACATATCAGTTACTAGGTCAGGCTGTCTTGCGACATAGGTGGGTGCGTTTACAAACATACAAAGTCACATACACAAACAGCCAGACCCGGAACAACTATCTGTAGGCCATACAAATATTTATGGGAATCGAACCCACGTCACGCAACACGTTAATAAATCTTTTCAAACGCAGGTATTAAAACGTTCCATATTCTGGAATTCCAAAATAGACAGAATCTATACTAATATTATAAAGCAGAAGAGTTTGTTTGTTTGTTTGTTTGGTTGAACGCGCAAATCTCAGGAACTACTGGTCCGATTTGAAAAATTCTTTCAGTGGTAGATAGCCCATTTAACGAGGAAGGCTATATATCATCACGCTAAGACAAATAGGAGCGGAGCATTAAAGGAAAATGTGACGCAGACGAAGTTGCGCGGGTCAGCAATATCAAATAAAATGAAGGAGCCTGTACAGTATAAATATGGACAGTACGGAAACTAAACCTAGTTGAGAATATAATTACCTACGCTCCATTGAAGCAATAGGGTTGTCACTTTTAATGTTTTTTTTTTTTTACATTTTTGTTCTTTAGTGATCAATCAATCGAATTTGAATACTAGCTTACAAATACAATTTAAATAGGTAATCTCATGGCGTTGGTTAATCTCAACAAAACACGATACCTACTTTAAACACGGAAAAAATTTAATATTTACACACAACAACTTGAAAACACCAACTAACACTAACACTTGGCACTAACTTTGTCATTACGGCGTAACCTTTTACAAGTTTTGGCGGGAGCGTACGCAAGCCGCTGTTGGACGAAAACGTTTCGGGCGCTCGGTACCGCATCGGTTTGCAGCCGCCATCTTGGGTTCTCGTTTTGACAGCACTATCGGCTTCAACACGCTCGTAAACCATGAAAACGACACCCATGACGAAAAAATTGATACCTATTGCAGCCGCCATCTTGGATTCACGTTTTGACATGACTATCGGCTTCAACACCCTCGAAAACCATGGAAACGACACCCATGACAAAAAAATTGGTACCTATTGCAGCCGCCATCTTGGATTCACGTTTTGACATGACTATCGGCTTCAACACCTTCGAAAACAATGGAAACGACACCCATGATGAAAAAATTGGTACCTATTGCAGCCGCCATCTTGGATTCACGTTTTGACATGACTATCGGCTTCAATACCCTCGAAAACCATGGAAACGACAACCATGACGAAAAAATTGGTACCTATTGCAGCCGCCATCTTGGATTCACGTTTTGACATCACTATCGGCTTCAACACCCTCGAAAACCATGAAAACGACACCCATGACGAAAAAATCGGTAGGTACCTACCGATTTTTTCGTCATGGGTTATCGAAATTCCTAGTGTGGGGCAACGTTTAAAAAGAAATTGTTCGTAAGAGTCACTGTGGCCCTGGACCGCAAAGGGCATTAGGACTTTAGGAGGAACGAGAATGGGTTTTAATCAGCTGATACTCCGCTCCGCGCAGAGTGGAAGGAGATCACCAAACACATCCTTCGCTAACATCAAATTATCAATATTTTAAACAAACAACACATCCTTCGCTAACATCAAATTATCAATATTTTAAACAAACAAACCGCATCGGAAATCATGGGTACCCGTTGGCATTGTTCAATGACAACAGGTACCCATGACACATAAGTGCAACGTTATCCCGTAGTCGTGAAGTGCGCAACAATCCCGACTCTGATATAAACTGCAAATGTTTGCGTGAACACACCGTGAACCCTAGCGCAGGGATAGCAAACCTTTTTGGTATTTCTGAGGAACATATCGAACATTTCATTAATATCCTTTCTTAAGAATTGTTCACAACATTAAGAATGGGGCTAACTTGGAGACGATTCCTATTCAATAAAAAAAATCGCTGTACGTAATTACATAAAAATATATATAAATATGCAAACTCAGAACTTCTTTTTTTGCACACGGTCAATATTATTCGATCAGAAAATAACTAACCTGCGACTTCGTCCGTCGTTAATGATTTCATGGTTTTTATTTTTTAGGGTTCCGTATCCAAAGGGTAACAACCATTGGAACCCTATTACTATAGCCTCAGCTGACCGTCCGTCCGTCCGTCTATCTGTCAGAGGGCTGTATCTCAAGAACCGTAATAGGTAGACATTTGAAAATTTTACAGATTGTGGATTTCTATTGCCGCTATAACAACAAATAAAAATAAAGATTTATGGTACGGAACCCTTAATGTGCGAGTCCGACTCGCACTTGACCGATTATTGAATATTTCATAGAATTATATACAGATAAAACTGTTATCTACTGCTGCTGTTTTGCCCTGCCTTGAATTTTCCACCGCCTACACTATGTTTGTCACCCCTGTCCAGCGTTTTCATAACGTAGGTACCTACCTCTAACGTTTCTCTAACCGTTGGCCATTTCCACAGCACGTTTGTAGTGTCTAGTGCTATTTACAAACAGAACTTAGTAGTAGTTTGTTACTATCAAAGTCCAACATGTTTCTCGATGTGCAGCAAATTCCTCAAATCAAATGTGTTTGGATCAACAGTGACACCAGGGGCCCGAGTCTGCTATTACAATAGTGTCAGAATGGTCGATCACTGATTTCAAAATGGTTGATTTTGACAAGTTTGGTAATCTACTAACATAATGGCATCATAATGGCGTCATTATGACATTCCAATGATCAACCACTGACACACCACTGAAAGAAAGCCATATGAATGGTAATCTCGTACATAATGACAGATTTAGTATTTACGAACTTCTCACTACTTCAGATTGCTTATAACACTAATAAATAATATGTAAAACTAAATAAAATAAAATCTGGCATGAATAAATGCTCAAATTTAGCTCGGTTTTATAATAATAGCAACACGGCATTCCTAACGCAATTCTATTACAAGACCATTGACGTTCCAGTGACCGGCCACTGACGTGCCAGTGACCGTGCGATTATGAATTTAGCAGATTACGAACTTTTAGCAAAATGACAATGGCATGACAATGGGATCGTGTCGGAATGACAAATTTATAAAAATAGCAGACTCGGGCCCCAGTTCTTTTGAAGTTATGTTAAACAGGCCCTTGAGAACGTAATGAATATTTATATCACGCATATCCCGTTTTTTCCCGTAGGTATTTAGGGAAATCCTCTCTTAGTGCTCCCGGGACTATACAGTGTAGAAAAACTACATCCCAATTTCAGCTTTCTATGACCAGTTATAGTTTCGGCTATGCGTTGTCCGTCAGTCTCTCTCTCACTCGCTCAGTAACGGAAGACTTTACATTGTATGTATAGTTAAAATATGCATGTCGTTTATTTAAATGTTTGAATCTAAATTATTTTCAAACGCTTTTAATTCTCCGTATTGCACCTATTACTATTATCTGCTTCACCTAAAGTTTGACTGGTAGAGAATGCGCATTGAGTCCGCCTTTTTACATTTGTGTGTTGTAGTGTTGTTTCTTGTTGTAGCGGCAGAACCAAGACACAGTGACTTCTATCTGTAAAATGACTCTTGAAAAGTACAGTTTGCAAATAAAACTTAGTTGCATATCAATAACGGTTTATTTTAGTTTCTTTTTACAAGTCTGAAATTAAATTTAACTAAAAACGATCAATGGTGGTTACTTAGCTAAATATAATGTTTTATTATTTTAAGTCATTATTCGTTATTTTAAACCGTACCATAACACTTTTTTTACTCAATATTTTTTAAAAATTAAAAAATAATAATCTTGCTTTGCCTACCTTACCTAATTGGTTTAAATTGACAGCTATGACAAATGTCGTATTATACCGTATGTCTACGACATATATGCAATCCTTGAAACCACATACTAGTTATGGTATTTGATAACGCTATACAAAAAAGTAACGAAATCGGTCCAGTAGTTTTGTCAAAAAGTCGAGTTTTAATTTAAAGCAAATTTGAACACTCTGTAGAATTGCAACAGTAGGTTAATAGTACAATGAACTTGAATCCTTGAACATTGAAAAGCAACGTTGCCACGCTGGCGCGGTGCGGTTCGTTTGTCGGCTTAGTACAGAAGGACGCGGCACGCGTGTGTCGGCTTTTTCAAAGGCCTTCGGCTTTTGGCGAGGAGGGGCGCGGGGAGCGGGTTGCGCGCGCGCTCGACGCGTAGGGTTGGACACAGTTATCGACAATATTATCAGCTTTCTCTCATTGTCTTTTGAAGAGAATAATGATCGGTTAACAAAAAAGATGTTCTAATTTTAAAGGACACGGTTAGTTTAGAATTATTATAGCACCACTATGTACCTACCTACCTATTCTGATTAAAAATTATAATTGAGAGGATTTAGAGATAAAAAATAATGTATTAATGTTTACATTTTAGGAAGAAACATCCTATTAAAAAAACGTACTCACCCGTTTTCTACATTACTCACTATCTAGGTAGTACCTACGGTAGTTTCGTAAGTCGAAACGTACAAAAATTAAAATTTATTTTAAAAGTCCAATAAATTTAACTAGGTATCACTTCACTGTTAAATACGGTTATTAAAAATAGTACTAGTATTGTAATGCCTTGATTGCGTATTAAGTCTTTATTAGATAAGTAATTGTAGAAAAGTATCGATAAAAGATAATTATTACATTGTTTACCCTATTTACCTATGACTTTTATTTTTTGCCAGTACGGATGTAAGTTTTGTCAGTTCACCGCGAGTCTTCCGGGATAGCGTGTGTGCATTTCGCAAAGATTTGATAGGTACTTAAGTACACGCATTGTTTTACGTGATTTTTGTTATTTACTTGTATGTATTAGTTTAATTATTTTCTTACAGTGAAATAGACACTGAGTAGGTACTTGACCTTAGTGTGTGTAAATTGTGTTTTTAATTTTATTTGTACTTGTTTTTTACGGTGAAATAAACACTCGGATCCTGGTCGAAATTTGTTGGGCAAGGTTCGGGACAACATTGTTCGGCGATGTCACTTGTGCATTCAAAAACGTGGTCGACTTTTTGAACATGAGAAAATTTAAGTTTTAATCCATCTTGTGCTATGACAGAATTTATTTAGATTAGTTCAGTAATCAACTTATCACGAAGTAAAAAAGAACGGGTGAAAAATAACCATAGTGAATTTCATCGCAATTGGCAAAGATAAATCAAAACGCCGCCGCGCGAGCATTGTTGCCGCACTTCTCGAGGTCAGTCGAGGTCAAGGTACGTTTTCTAAATAGGGTGATTTACTTTTACTAAATTTATTTTCATATTTATTTTGTTTGAAAACTTAATTTTTTTCATTTACGTTTTTTTTAATTTATAACAATTTATTTATACTTCTGTGGACAAGTGTTACTTGTGGTTTCAATTATTGCATATATGTCGTAGACATACTGTATATCGACACGTCATAAACCAACATCGCGGCGCATAAAAACGGTGAAAATACTAGATAGCTACTAATACGCATGAAGAAAGGGAAAGAAAATGTGTCACCGTACGGCGAGATGCCTGTTGCTAGAGGGAGATAAATATACATCTTCAGTTACGTCACAGGATAAGTAATAGTCAAATTGACATCAAAACAAACGTAGTGTCGCGCGACAGGTTGGTGCGTAACTAAGCGCGATGTGGCCAATTGGCTTCATTTCATGTTGTCATTTTAGAATGCGGACAACGTATCTATAGTTTTATATATCATTGGCTATGACTTCAAAATATGGCGCTAAGTGAGTTACCTACCTAACTCATCAACCGTCATAGTACAATTCTATTCAAATAAGAATAAGATCGACTTCAGCACGCGCTGACAGACAGATGAAACGACAGCGGAGACTTAGGTCATGGCATATTATACCGGCAGCGCAACTGCACAGCTACAGCACGGCATCGCCTCGTATTTAGGCTACGGCTACCCGGCTACACGTCGTCCGCTCGCAGTCCGCGCACCAGCCGCGAGGTGCAAGCTTGCTGTCACCGCAAACACAATTTTACATGGCATTTGTCATTGAACACGCCTTGGACTGGCGAATCGGAATTGGCGCGCAGTAAACACGCGGACGGCGCGCTGTAAGCACGCAGGCTGCGAGTCAAGTTGTATTGAAGCGGCTAACACGCTAACTGCCTGCCGTTGGCTTTTTGACATTGACATTATTAAATGTATTACACGACACACGAATTAAGGGCTAATTTGAATGACAAGATAATTGCTGGGCTGGAGCGGCGCCGTTGCGATGCTGTTATAGTGTGCCATGACCTTAATAACAGCGTTCGGTTATTAAAGGTCATGGGATCCCCAAAAACAAAACCATCTTTGACTTAGACCAAAAGATAACCCTACATTACGACAAACACGAAAACCTATATGTTTCTAAACTGATGCATTATTATCAAACCAATCCGAATGACAATGACTTCGATATTTTAAGACTGCCAAACGCTAAGGAATGCATCTTATATTATTTTATTATTATTCAAGATAAATAACTTTCTGACGTCTGCCACGAATCGGTCGGGTTAGCGGCAACTAAAACCGAAGTACACTATAAATCAAACCAATGTAAACAATCGGAATGATGTATGGCATAGAATAAGCATCGGAATCTATTCTATGGAAACTATGTTTACAGCCAGTATTTGATATTTACGAAAGAGGCTCGAAGTGAAATAACAGGATGCAACTATGTTTGAGCTGAAGTTGATATTGGCGAGGTTAATATGTACTTAAATGGGTGACCTTCAGGCTGGTTCGTCACCGCCATTCCGTAAACCTAATCTACGCAACTTCGGCCGCGTGGACAAGATTGGAAAGAAAACTTTTCATTCCTAATGTACCTAATTTTTTAGGGTTCCGTACCCAAAGGGTAAAACGGGTCCCTATTATTTAACTGCGTTGTCCGTCCTTCCTTCCGTCTGTCACCAACCAGGTTGTATCTCATGAACCGTGATAATAAAAATAAAAAAAAATTCACAGATGATGTTTTCCTGTTGCTGCTACAACAACAAATGCTAAAAACAAAATAAAATAAAGATTTAAGGGAGCTCCCATACAAAAAACGTGATTTTTTTGCTCGATATTGATAACGGTAACAGGTTGACGCTTGAAATATTCACAGAATATTTAGCTATATATTCACTTTAAAAATGAATAATTAATTTTAAATAAAACAAATATTAAAGGGGGGCTCATACAACAACGTGATTTTTTACCGTTATAGATATAGATAATGGTACGGAACCCTTCGTGTGCGAGTCCGACTCGCACTTTGCCGGTTTTTTTTTATTCCAGAGGTCCAATAATTATACTACATTTTAAGAAACATTCGCATCTCAGTCAGAATTTGTTAAAATTAGGTATCTCAAATTTGATGGAATACGAAAATTGCTTTAAAAAATTAATAGAATTGGCCGTCTGGTTACAAACTAAGCGTACGTTTAATTTCATTCAAATCTATTCAGTAGTTTTTGCATGAAAGAGTAACAAACATCCATCAGTCCATCCTCACAATCTTTTACATTAATATTACCCGTAGGATAGGATCAATTTTTACAGTCATATTGGAAAGGTTAGGAATTAAGTATGCAGGTGATTGTGATCGATACAGATATTATAAAGAGGAAAGATTTTTTGTTTGTTTGTACCCAATAGGCTCCGAAACTACTGGACCGACTTCAACGATTTTTTCACTAATAGAAAGAGGCAATAGGTATTTTCAACGAAGAAATTGCGGGCGAAATGCTTTGTTATTTTATAATACCGCTTGTCGTAAAAGTATATGCCTTAATAACAAAAGCTGAAAAATAAACACACAGATCAGCTTAATGACTTACCAAATATAAATTTAAATTTTAAAACCGTAATATTTCGATGAGAACAATGAAAATTAAAAAAAAAATTGTTTGCCCTTGGTAATCGGGATACAGCCGGAAAAGAGCAATGAAAACGTTGTTTTTTTCTGTTTGTAAAGGATTTTACGTTGTAAGCTTAACGATTATGGATTTTCCGTGTTTTTATTTAATGGATTAATTTGGATCAGTGTTTTAAGTGAGCAATGAAAAAGATACTAAGTATTAATTTTACTAAAGTTGGTACACTCTTATATAAGAGTGTACCAACTTTAGTAAAATTTTAAAAGGTATTGCAGTGAGAACCAACTGTTAGCGATCCCTACATTGAATAAAAATGTAATGTCAATCAATATGTCAAATTTGACAGATACTTGATGGTGACGTATATCGATGGCGGCCATTGTGAATTGGAACTTTATGCCTGACGGTTGAGATATTCAGTAGTCAACTTACGAGATTATTAAAGTATTGTCCACAGAAATATAAAAAACAGGAGAAATGGCAAGGAGGCGTGTCGGTGTCGTCGCTATATGCGCTCGCAATGCGCAAATGGCCGTCGCCGCGAACTACGGGCTTTCGACCGCGATTGTGACATAATAAGAATGCCGTGTTATTCAGTGGTTTCTTGTAAAAACCGAAGCACAAATCAACACTTTGTTAATCATGGAATCACTTATCTACTTGTCAGTACAAGTATTTTACTGTATTTGTCTTTAAAATCAACAACAACTGTAGCGCCTGTAGCGACGACACGAGATTCCTATACATTTTCGTCCAGCGGGCATATCTCCTTATTTATTATATCTATGGTATTGTCGGAAACTGAAGACTGGGTATAATTTCAGCTGACACCGCTCACACAACGACCATTGGTGTGAACTATTTATTTATTTTTCATTTGAGATGGGTTTGCTCTTGACCTTAGTCTTGGTCAGAAATTAGAGAGACAAAGTCTACGATGGAGGGAGCGAGCAGAAGGAGCCTGTTTACTCTAACTTTGAAGAGATTACGGTTGTAAGAGTTCGGAAACACAGACGCAGGCAGAGAGACTCCTTTGCTGTCTGCATTAAAAAATGGTTTGGAAACGCTTAAAACTAATTCGCATTAACGCTTAGACCAGCTGGTCTATTCTGTCAACATCTCACCGTTTAAACTTAGGTGGAGTGAGCTGAGGTGAACTGTCATTCAATATTGTTTGTATGGATTCACAGCTCACTTCATATTCGTTTCATCTAAGTTTTCACTTCGACATGTTTATAGAATCGCACTGCATTTTGCCGGAGTTGCGGGACTATTCGAAAGAGATACCGCGGCTCCGGAACACAAAGGGCAATGAAGGAACATGGATGGGTTTTAGTCAGTAGAAGTCTGACACTCCCTCTTGCTCCGCCCAGAGCGGGTTTTTGATGATTTCCCATCCCAAAAAAAAGGAGGCGACTGTTTTCTTCAGAGGGCCTGGCACGAATATTTTTGGCGTATAGTAACGTAACAGTATCGTAACTACAGTCCTCGTTTCTCACAATATTTATTCGAATGAAATACCATATTCATATTTTTAATATTCTTGCTAGTCTGTACATAGAATTACCAGAAAAAATAGACCTGAGGGCCAACTCTATTAATTTTTAAGCAGAGTTCGCATTCACATCTGTTAAAAAAGACTTCACTATAACGTGACATTGGCTAAATGCACAAACCGAGCGAAGCCAAAGAAAAAAGAAGACTTCATTTCCATTCATATTTGACACATTGTGACTGACATGCGAAAGCTGCTTAAAAATTATTAAACCACTGAGAATCTGTTTTGGAACAAAGTAGGTGCAATAAAACTTGTCTACTTTTGATGATGCATTCAAAAGATATTGGAAAAATTTCCAGAAACTAAGAAAAACCCTGTAGTTTAAAAATAATCACGAAAATATTTTCGAATATTTTTTCTCATCTTACCTTACAATACACATGGCTTATATTCACCGGCTGCATCAAAATAGGGTCCAACACGTATTGCAGCATTTTTGAAAAAAATACGAAAAACAACTTCAAAAAATGAACCATTAGAATTCTCACATTTTACCTAACTGCGGCGTAAGGAAGAGGTTATGTTTTGCACTGTGACGTCATAATTTTATTTTTCTTTTTTTCATAGGAACACGGCAACCTGCGCTCGCGCCGCGCACTCACTAAAATAGGGGATTTTAACCTATTTTAACATTCCCGTTGAATCCGTAAAAAGGTGAGCAAACTTCGTAAATATTTACTTTTGTTCAAGGTACGGTTCGCAACGGATATTTTAGGTTAACAAGTAAATTCTTCGTGAATTGAGGAATTTATTTGCATGAATGAATGCTATCGTGGGATTTTATAGTGATTTCTTTCAAGGGTAGACTTTTCTTATTTGTTCTATTCTACACTATCAGTAATATTACATAGGGAGAAGATTTGTATGTTTGTAATGAATAAACTCAGAAACAACTGGACCGATTTAAAAAAATCAATTTAATTTAATTGTTATAGCGGCAATAGAAAAACACTCTGAAAATGTCAACTGTCAACCTAATACGATTCTTGAGATACAGCCGGCTGACTGACAGACGGACGGACAACGGAGGCTTAGTAATAGAGTTACGCTGGTTACCTTTTGCGTACGGAACCCTAAAAAACAATAACTGAAATCCAGCGGTTTAAGCTGCAAACCAGCGCTTAACAACCCACTACGGAACCTAAGCATAATGCTGACGCTTGAACCTTTTGCTTCCGGTACTATAGTTTTTTTGTATGTACCGATACTATATAATAGCTGTAATACTAGAGACGATAAACGTTATTCTATTCTATCAATCAAAGTTATTGAATGAGAAAGACGATACCTACATATCTACCTACTTTTTTTTTTAGGATGAGAAATTATCAAATGACTTCTCCCGCTCCGGGCGGAACGGAAGGGAGTTTCAGACTTCTACTGAGTAAAACCCATCCATGTTCCTTCGTGTTCCGGAGCCGCGGTATCTCTTTCGAATAGTCCCGCAACTCCGGCAGACCTACATAATCTACTGAAGTCAAAAACATTAATTAATAAAAAAAAAACAATCAAACACAGCACAAGTCTTCAATATAAATATTAATAACAAATGTCAGTTTCCAATAACTCCCGAAATAACAGGTAAGGTATACAAAGCAAAATATGATTTTATTTTCTTTAACATACAGTATATGTATAGGTATGTTTTTGGCAAGCCGTTCAATTTTATGGCAATAAAAATATGAGCACGACTGTACCAATATATTCTCAAAATAGAGCCAACCATGTACTTGAGTATGTATGAATACGTTGCAGGCGCAAGTTATAAGCTACAAGCGAATCTATAAAACGGGCCAAGTGCGAGTCGGACTGTCTCATGAAGGATTTCGTACCTAAACCGAAAAAATAGTTTTCTTGTATTGTTCCTTTAATTTATATTTTTATTTTATTTTTATCATAGCAGCAATATAGCCTATACACATTCGGTGAAAATTTCAACTGCCTACCTAATACATTTCTTGAGGTACATCATACAGAAGCTTAGGAACAGAGTTCCATTGGCTACATTTTGGGTACGGAACATTAAAAATTCCAACGGAATTTCGTTGAGAACGTCTTGTCTTTTTAGGGATCAGTCACCAAAGTCTGCAAAACTAGAGAACCCTATTAGAAAATTGCGACGGCACCATCTGATAGTCAGTATTTTTTGTAATAGCAAGGCCAAATATTCATGTAATAATAAGAAAACACGAAAACCTTACAAAATACTTAGTGAAACAGAACCCTTATATCCCCTCGAGTTAGTGCGCTGTTTGTTCTACCATCCCAATTAATTAAATATCAATCAATATACTCGTATATAAAACTCGTGACTGGTGATATACTCGTATATAAAACTCGTGACTCGTATATAAATGTTGACTGACTCGGTGACTGAGTGATTGACAGACATCGCATAGCCGATAATACTGGTAGTAGAATTCTGAAATTTGACATACCTATAATAGTTTCCTTGGGGAGTATACTCTTATCAAAAACACACTAAAAGAGGATCACCTGATATTTCTACGGAAACGGGAAAAATGCGCGGACGATGTTGCGGGCATAAGTATCTATAATAATAATAATTATCTCCTATGAGATAAGTAGTTATACAGAGTCATCCATTGAATTACATGAGTGTACATTTTTTTTTTTTTTTTTCTTTCTCAAGAAATGTATTTAAAGAACAAACTATATACACTTAAAATAGAAAAAAAAAAAAACTCTTAACTAAAAAATGGCATCAAAAAATTCGTCCCCATCGCTATCGACTGGAAGTGAGCCCAAAAGACTGGCTGCATTGCCACGTTGTATGGCAATGCTTATCCTCTGTCCAAGGTAAAAGCCAGCTCTTGGGTCACGCGAAGCGTCAACTAAGCGTTTTGCAAGATCTTTAAATAGGACGTGAGCACTCGGACCCCACGGTCCAAGAGTTTCAACCCCAAACGGCTCAAAAATGTAGTTGCCAATAAGGCTACTATATTTCCGCCGTTTGAGGTTTTCAGCAGCCGAAGCCGCAGAACCAGCACAGCACGACGAGCTAGGAAGATGGGATGGCGCAAGAGTATCGACACAAGTAGCGTCCCACACTAAAGGCCTACCCATCTTCCATGGAAATAAAGACATACCGTCCGGTCTTTTGCCATCGTCGCGTGCCAGGCCAATGGGTTCTAATACGGCTGGCACGCCGACGGCGACAAGAGCACGTCGGATAATGTCGTTGATATTTGCGTGCCGTGCTATACGACCCGCACTTCGACTGCATGACAGGCCGTGGTGCCCGAGGCTGTTGACAGCTTCGCCACAGTGGCAGCGATGAGGAGAACAACAAGATGCGCCTAAGCGAAGGGAAGCAGCGAGGCGGAAAGTAGTATCGTCGAACAAGGTGCCTATGTTCGACGACGGTAGTGCGTGAAGCCAGAGGCCCGACTCCCACTCACCCACAGCCAGCAGGCGTGCACGCTCCGCAGAAGTGGCAGCAGAGGCAATTAGGTTATTCTGAACTCCTCTGCAGAGCGGCTCATCCCACCGTCTCTGGTATGATGGGTTGTCGGGTAAATTTTGATTCGGGCAAGCGAGTCTCCAGGCATTTATAGCCTCGGTAAAGTACGGCACATCAAAATCAGTCAGTGTAGAAGCTAGGATATTCCTGACTAATTTTTCAGTTTTTTCAATTATCTCCTTAATACAGGTTGCTCAGCAATCTAGCTAGGAGAACAGCAGCTCACCCACTAATTTGTAATTTATTGCACATACTCTTGTATACAAACTGTGTTTACTGCAAATACCATTTTTAGCAATAAATGATTATTATTATTATTATTATTAATTATGTAAGTGTATAAAACTGGCCAAGTGCGAGTCGGACTCGCGCACGAAGGGTTCCGTGCCATTATCGTATTACACGATTTATGACGTATTAAAAAAAACTACTCACTAGATCTCGTTCAAACGAATTTTCGGTGGAAGTTTACATAGTAATAATAATAATAATAATAACCCTACCGCAGTATCTCTACGTTGACGTCGTGGTGGGGCTTGCGCGTCCCGATGAACCTTAGGTCATACCTAGGGTGAGGGGCCAGACAAAGAGAGATACAATCCGCAAGGCAGTTTTGTGGCGAACTGTTGGGCAGTAGCGACCTCACGAACCTTATCTCCCGGGAGAAGTCTTTTTCCTCATCTACGGCTTGCCTTTATTGGCTGGCCAGAGTGAAAACTGACGAGGAACAGAGCTCCCACCTCTTCCTTGCCTTAATTGGCCGGTCTGAGTGGAGATTCGCTAGAGCATAC
The DNA here is from genome assembly GCA_963859965.1 of Ceramica pisi. Taxonomy (NCBI): domain Eukaryota; kingdom Metazoa; phylum Arthropoda; class Insecta; order Lepidoptera; family Noctuidae; genus Ceramica; species Ceramica pisi. The sequence continues at coordinate 17,628,370 of OY982543.1, forward strand.
GTGCTCAGGAGAAGGACGTATAATCCAGTAAGATGCTGGTAGGGATCTTGACCGCACTTCCGGGATTGTCCTGATAGCCGTGGTATACCTCTCCACTCCTCTAGCACCTCAGGCCATGTTGCCCCCTTGGCGCTACGTCACTTTGTGCTAGCGACCGTTTTCGGGGGCCCATTCATTGAGTGTGCAAGTCACCCCCTTTCATTTAAAAGCCGTGTATATTGTTAGTGGTCAGGCAGGGGCCAATAGTTCTATAATAAACGATTATCATTCCACTAAGCCACCCAAACCCATAGCGTTTCATTTTTTGTTTCCATATTCTGCAATAGTACTGCTCCAACCGGGGATTGTCCTTGGGAATACTTTCAGTGCATACAGGGATAATCGCCGGTTGGTGCCCCATTACATTTGAAATGTTTAACGGGGCCTCTGCGAGTTGGTTTCGGCCCCTCGTACGCCTACCAAAGGACCGGGTCTCCAGGGGCCCGAGAAAGTAAAAAAAATAATAATAATAAAATAATGATAATATCCTAGGACATTTCACACAACGCCATAATAGTCCCATCAATCTCGTATTTTTGAAGTTACAGGGGGACATTTTACGACTTTGGAAGTGTCTCTCGCGCAAACTATTCAGTTTAATAAGAAACCTCAATATCATTTTTGACACCCAACGTACCTACACGTACGAAATTGACGAAAAAAAAAAAATTGAGTTTCAGTTCTAAGTATTGGGACCCCCAAATTTTAATACGGTTCACGGAATACATCTACTTACCAAATTACAACAGCATAGTTCTTATAGCTATATATTTCGGAAAAAAGTGGCTGTGACATACGGACGGACAGACAGACAGACATGACGAATTTATAAGGGTTCCGTTTTTGCCATTTGGCTACGGAACCGTAAAAATGGATGTATTAATTTATCAGAAGATAAATTTCAGGCTTGACGATGTAAAATTTTATGTTATAGTGTCCAAAAACATAAAACCCGCATTAGTTCTTATTGTCAGCCCGTATAATCAATTCTGTCGACTTCGTTTCCACTCACGACTACGAGTATCAGAGACCTTTTGAAACCAAGAGGTAATCCCGCAATATGTCTTATTTAGCAGAAATAAATTATTCCTTGTGCCACCAGCTCGTTTCTTCACTATCGTAGTCTCTATAAATTAAAGATTAAGAGTCACGGGCTTTACGAATAATATTCTCTTCAATAGACTAGGTTAAGCGTCTTTCATACTCTCGCACCAAGCGCTTCCAAGCGTCTTTCATAGTGCGCACAGCAAAAGAGTTGAACTCTTTGCCTGCGTCTGTGTTTCCGAACGCTTACAACCCTAATCTCTTCAAAGTTAGAGTGAACAGGCTACTTCTGGGTAAGCTCGCAGAATAATATTCTCTTCAATAGACTAGGTTAAAATCACATAAATTGTGCTTTCTAAATTTTTTTTTTTTATATTTTAATTTAGTCAAGAAGATATTTTTTTTTGTTAAATCGTGTTGGCATTCATTCTTAGTGGGTAGGTGACACGGAGTAGAATACGCCTGCAACTAAGCCCGAAATTACGGACTTCGGGCTTAGATAGTAGCTCCCCAGATCATTGATTTTTATCGTGGATCGCATGTCAAGACTAGCCCAGGTAATATTCCTTCAAAACGATGTTAGTTTCCTGAGTTCATATAAGACAATCAACATAAAGGAAATATCTAATCTTCTTTCTTTAGGAAATATCTACTTCCTTTTGAATACTAAAACAGGCAAAGCCAAAGCGAAAAGGAGGGTAGCAAAGAAAGCCGAAAGAGCCGACGCCTGCCGGAGTCGCGGGATTATTCGCAAGAGACACCGTGGCTCCGGAACACAAAGGGCAATGAAGGAACATGGATGGGTTTTAGTCAGTAGAAGTCTGACACTCCCTCCCGCTACACCCAGAGCGGGAGGAGTCATTGGATGATTTCCCATCCCTAAAAAAAAAAAAAGCAAAGAAAAGAAAAAATAATAGGAAGACTGCGGGAGAGAGAACAAAACACCCGCTCCCTCTTATTATTTGTTCGGTTCACCATTCAAACGTAAAAACGCTCGCTGAAATTAGATCACATGTTTTTATCAGAAAGAAGCTGCCGGATTATTAACTTTTTTTTCCTGCATTTATTTGAGACTAATATTATTATTATTATAAAACTATACTAATATTATAAAGCAGAAGAGTTTGTTTGTTTGAACGCGCTAATCGCAAGAACTACCGGCTCGCATTGAAAAGTTCTTTTTGCGTTGGATAGTCCATTAATCGAGGAAGGCTATAGGCTATATATCATCACGCTAAGACAAATAGGACCGGAGCATTAATGGAAAATGCGACGCATACGAAATGGCGCGGGTCAGCTAGTAAAAAAACCATAAAGTTAATATCAACACAAATTAGCAGATTCTTTTTATAGAGAATTTGCATTTAATCACTACTTATTATATAACAAAGTCCTCCACCGCGTCTGTCTGTCTGTCTGTTCGCGATAAACTCAAAGACTGCTACACCGATTTTCATGCCGTTTTCACCAATTGATAGAGTGGCTCTTGAGGTTTTAGTATATAATTTGTCGAGCGGGCAAAGCCGCGGGAGTCAGCTAGTAAAAAATAAAAAAAAACTGTTTGACCAAAAGTTTATACTTTAAACACTAATCATCAAATTCTTTTAAAAATTGAGAATTTGCATCTTATCAGAGTTGAAACTAAGCATAATAGTCGGTTATGATTTCCACACGATGTTTCCAATTGCCTTTAATTTTCCCATATTTCATGAAAAACTGGGAAATCATCAAATGACTCCATCCACTCTGGGCGGAGCGTAAAGGAGCGTCAAACTCTTACTGACGAAACCCCACCCAAGTTCCTCCTAATGCCCTTTACGTTCCAGGGCCACTCTTTCGAACAAATTCCGCAACACTGTCTGTTTCGTGAAAAGCCTGAATCGATATTTTCACGACAATATGGGAAAATGAAAGGGAAAAGTATCTCACCCACTCCTGCTTCTTTAACTTAAGTTTGTAGTTGCCAGAGATTAATCTCCTTCAAGTAAGAAACATTCAAGTTTAAGCTTTACTACTTACGTACTTTTGTATCTCCATCACATGAGTACACACTCATGTATCTACTTATTCAGTTTTACAAAGTTTCTTCCTTCTTAAAGTCTTAACTTCAAACTTATCTCTAGGCAAAGGCACAAGACAGGCAAGGTAGGCGCCAGACAAAAGTGCGATAGCGGTCATTGATCTACATACATTAATTGACTTAACTACATAAATTATAAAAACTTTTTACAAAAAAATACAACCGACTTCCAAAAAAAAAACACTACCAAGTAAAAAATAACTTTTACGACACATTTGCTCATAAAATGCATTTACGAAGCCTGTATACATTGTTCGAAAGTTCAAAATTACGGATCATACAATGGACCGTGCGGTAAAGTAGGTACTCTCACCTAAGTACCTACTTTACCGCACGCTCCGATTTATGGCGCCGTGCGTATTCTTTACGGTATTTTTTTTAAATTTCCATAAACAATTTAATTATAAGAATTCAATCCGTCTGCATCCGTCAGCCAAAAATGCTTCCGTTCCGGAAGCGTTCCATAAGTGTTTTTTTATTGAGGAGAACTTTTTGCTCAGAAGGTTTGTCGCACTTTAATATTGAAGAAAAAATGAGACAATAGATGTAGTCCTAATTACCCGACTGTTACACTTAAGGTTTTTTTCGAGTGTATGTCATATTTCTTTGGCACACTGTAGCCTAACCCTGTGTCTTGATAGATTTTAGCTTGAAAGGTGTCGTTAGATTCGTCTAAATAGTGAGAATGATACTGGATAGGTATATAAAAATTAAAATATTTGAGCTTCAGTACCATTTTAATGACTTTAGCTTTTTTCAACCTATCGAGTGGGGTATCAATATAAAGGGCTCAAGGAGACAATTTAAAAATTTAACTTATTAAATAAATGATTTTGTCAAAAAAATCCGATTGATACAATATATAATTCAATTTACAATACCTACATACAATTCTACTAAAATGTTTCACGCAGAAGCATACGCAAAAGGAAGCGCGTTCTTATTTTAAAAACGCACACGTTTCCCCATTTGCAAATTCGCGCCATTTTCAATTACAAAACAGTCAAAGATAGTTGTGACTTTTAATAATACTTAATTAGAATATGGAATCTACTCCACCCTCCATCTTGAATGAGGCGCCAATTGCAGAAAATGGTCTCTTGCCGCCAAAATCGCGAAAACGCTTTTTAATGATTAACAAATTATTGTTTTGTTTGTAATTTTAATAGATAATGAAAAAGTTTGTTTAATTATGTATTTATATAATGTGTCGAAAAACGTTGTATGACACACGAGCGGATATTGGTCTTTACAAACTCGTGACTTCGTCTCGGGCTTACATTTGTCTACTCGTTTGTAAAGACCAACTTACCGCTCTTGTATCATAAATAACTATAATTTCGGAAGTCGGTGTTTTTGTTAGTTTATTCGTATTTTGACACCGAATTCCGAAATTTAAAGTTATTTTTACTTTGTAGTGTTTTTTTTTGGAAGGCGGTTGTTAATTTTAATGTTATGGGTGCTAATGCCTGACATAAGCGATTAATAATAATAATAATGGTTAAGTTGAACGGCCTTCTCATTCTAATATCAATGCTGTCACCTCTACCTACAACATCAAAAACACACGTCATGGCGTCACGGTATGTGTATCCAAAAATTAAAAGCTCCATTCTTAGAACGTTTTCCGTTGAACAGTAACTATTAACTCTTCGCTCTCTGCCCTAAATTTTTATTGAAATACACAACACATAAAATTGAAACATAGTAAAAAGGTTTCTGTTTCAAATTCATGAAGTAAATAAGTTGCAGAAGTTCCGTTTCACGCGAAAAGATGTAAAAAGCTCACACAAAGGATTGTGTTCTTACTTTGCTCTTTTTTTTTTAAATTTATTAGGACAATACTAGTAAACTGACTGACACGTATTTACTTTTGTACATGTTACAAAATCAAATTCGCTTCTTCCATCTGTACGCTTATATCTTTTAAACTGTGCAACTGATTTTAATGCGGTTTTCATCAGTAGACAGAGTGATTTAAGAGGTACCTTAAATGTATAATTTGTCCCTAAATTCTGACGGGGGTGGGAAAAATGGGATATGCGCGTACGAAGTCGCGGCAGTAAATTACAAATGCGCACGAATACGCGACCGTCCGCCTATCTCACGTCCACAACCCATTTATTGAGTACTAAAGAAATTTATTATTTTAAAAAGAGTGTCCGTGGAGTTTCTTGCACGTTCTTCTCCATAGACATCTACGCTTTGGAACGTACAAATAGCATCATCTTTTTTTTTGGACCTACCAACCTTGACTCTTCCAAAGTGCCTGTAAATGGTCTAATTGAAATAAATGCTTGAGTTTGAGTTTGATACCTATCACTTGGCAAGACTGAAGACACATTTTCTGTTTTCTGACCACTCTTTACGACTGTCGAAGATCTACAAACGGGAGCCAGAAGCAATGGGTTTTCGTGCTTTCTGAGGCACGGAGGATTCGGTTCCTATGAGTTGAACGGTCAACCATCCAAGGACTGACCTCGGGAAGAATTTTATACCATGAAGATTGAATCTTGTGACTATTATTATTTGTCTACGAGATCCTCCTCAAGCTGCATCAAGATTATTTAGGGATACGCATACTAAGAGCTCGGGTCGATCTTCCAGGTTAGGAAACGCTTGCCAAGGTTATAGATACAGTTGGGAAAAGGCTTGCCAGGTAGACAGGCTTTTCGAAAGCCAGCTGGAAAGCCTTCTGAATACTTTTTTTCAGTATACCATAGTGTTACACTTACAACCTTGATTCAACATTATTTTAATGCTTCTATACTGTTATTATTTACCAACTGTAACGTCAGCTTTATATTTTTGTGGTACTGTGATGGATTACGTCCGTGTATAGTTGGCACTACAATATTGCTCTTTGCGTCACTAATTCAAAATAAAAGGAAATGAACACAACGGGCCGAAATTATTGACGAAGACGCGGCGTCTTTATTTATACTAGACTAGCTTCCGCCTGCGACTTCGTTCGCGTGAAGTTTTTATAGTGAGTTAACCTGAAGGGATAGACATATGCTGTCTAGGACTTTTTTTTTAGAACTTTTAAAGAGGAATAATTTCGTAATACTTGATTTTTGCGTAACTTAAACCGTTTACACAGCGCACGCAACGGAAGCTTTTTTCCCACTTGCAACATTTCTTATTGCTGCTCCGCTCCTATTGGTCATAGCGTGATGTTATATAGCCTATCACCTTCCTCGATAAATGGACTATCCAACGCAAATAGAATTTTTCAAATCAAGCCGGTAGTTTCTGAGATTAGCGCGTTCAACCAAACAAACAAACAAACAAACGAACAAACTCTTCTGCTTTATAATATTAGTATAGATTGGAATACAAACCGACATTTCGAAGGATTTTGAAGGATATGCCTAATGAATTGCTTCTCAGTCGAACAAATCATCGTAGATAGTTGAGGTGCAGCCTAAAAATTATAAACAAAATTTAACAGTTCGTCTGCTCGACAGTGTAAATGACGCAATCGTTGTCCTACTCCCCAATAAACTGAATTTCATTCTAGTTTTATTTGTTCAACATAGTGTAATTAATTTGTAAAGTTATGTTTAACATGGACATAAAAACTACCATCGGACCAAAACCTAGCGTACTATAATGAAATGTATAATATCTCAAAGACAATTTAGTATCTACATTTTGATATGGGTACGGCTACTTTTTTGAAGTCATAGAATAAGTAATATGGAATGTATGAAGTACACAAATCTAGTGAATTTTGGGGCGCGCGCGGGTGTGAAACGAGTGCGCACTTTGTTCCTGCAAGGTCGTTGGCGTATGTTGTCGCCTTATTGGGGGCATTTCAGGACATCATTTATATGAAGGACCTGAACCAAATTATATTACAAGTACATTATAATTCAGTCGTACTTACTCATTTAAAACACGTCGGTCTTAATTATACATCCAATATGTTTCCATTTAATCAATATCTCCAGCGCCATGGTTGTAAACTACAGTTACCTACATACTTTGATACAAACTTATGATGTTACTTAATTAATTCCCGACGGAATTCGGAATTAGAAGATTTCCAAAATATATAGAACACGTATTTTTTTCTACTTTCGCGTAAACAAAAAATGGAAACTGGAGGTCAGGTTTTAGTACACTTGTTACTAAAACGTGACTTCACCTGTCAGTCTTAAACTTTGATGCATTTTAATTTTACCAATTTGTATCCATTTTAAATGGCAAAAAATACGTGTCCAATTTTTTTAATAATAATCGGGAATTGGTATTTTTCTGTAGGTATAGGAAAACAACAAATTTGGCATTTAGACACTCTCACTCGATGATAGAATAGCATTTTGTCTACAGTCTCTCATCCGCCGAACTTCACTAAAGGATAGATCAGACTGTTGGCCGTATGTCGAAAGGCCTATAGTCGCAGCGCAATTCATGCCCGCGGGCATTTTGTTCCAGGTAATTCTCTGCTATAACCAACTGCTTCAGTAAACAATTACCACCATAAATAAATTGACTGCTCGTTAAATTCGATCGTTCACTTTAATCAATATCCATACTCGTCAACTCGTATATGTACAATTGTACTTAATGGTTGTGAACTTACATTTACATAGTTTGAAACAAAGAGATTACTAAAGGCTACTTCTGGATAAGCTCGCTCCATCGTAGACTTTGTCTATGTAATCTTTGACCTGGACTAGAGTTAAGAGCAAACCCATCTCAAGTATTAAAAAAAAAATAGTTTTCTATGATATCATAATTCAATAATTCCCGGGCGGACACTTACAGGCTTATCTGTGGACATTTCAGCGGGACGGAACTCGTTTCCTTAAGAGTCCTCTTACATTTTTTACGGAAATTCATGATTTTTGACGCTGTAGTTTTCAGCAGCAGTAAGATATTTTAATTATTTGATCCTGAATAACGATAGTGCCAGTCTCTTTATTGTAAGTTAGAGTTACACATTTTCATTTTTCTTTTCGTGTAATTTACTATAAATATTTTACGAACGCAGTTTGCAAGAAAACATGTCTGCGATGGAACTTTGACGGTCAAATTCACATTGTTACTATCAATTCTTTTAAAAGCTAAAATTACTAATAGATAAGTTGAATGTTTTACTTGTTTATTGGAGTTCTAGAATTTCTTTAAAGTCCTTGAGTTTTCACGGAAAAAAACGTAAAGAAAGCTTTATAATTTAAGCCAGAAATGTCTTGATTCAGCGTCCATTATATTCCAAATAAAAACAATTTTATCAAATAAATTAATATAATATAAAATTTCAATCTACAATGAATACGTTTCATTAGTTTTCGTTTGTCAATATAATAAAACAAAATTACAATAAATAAAATTAAAGTACCTACTATATATTCTGCGTCAATTCAGCGCGCGCGCTCCTCAGTCTCGCGCGAGCGCCCAAATAAACTATAATCCTATTCAGACTAGTAAGTATCAAAAATTTTTCGCGGACTATAGATGTACCCCCAACGCAGACCAACGTAACTTCGTCTATTGCAAACGAGCATTTACGATTCGTAATAGGACTCTTAAGGTCTATCTATCTGCGTAACGAACGAGATCGCAAGCCATGCCCTCGGGCAATTCCGCACCTACAATTAATTCCGTGCTTAGGCCAACTGATTCAGTAAGCAAACACCTCAGAACATTACAATTGATTGCTCTTCGTTTATCTATGTTTCTACTTTCATCAATATCCATGGCTCTCTTTCAGGTTTTGCTTTATCTCTGTTACAACTTGTTTAATAACTTTGATGCAGATTAATGGTGTTATTTCATTCACTGTGCTTGTTTCGAATGAACCATTTTTAAAGTAGGAAGTTTGGTGGGAGACCTTTTCCCAGCAGTGGGACAATTTATGAGGAAAAAAAAAACTGGGGAGTTCACTGAGGCTGCGTTTTCACCAGATATGTGAGAGCATGCGCAGGTAGGGATATGTTTGAAAACAAAGTTAAAATGAAGCGATCGACAAGCACAACCCTACGCATCCTCGTACATCTTTGGTTGAAACACATCCTTGTGGGCTTATTAACGAGCCAGGAGGGCTACTCTCTAAGCCCGAGTCCGTAGTTTCGGCTTAGTTACGGGCGTATTCTACTCCGTATCACATAACCACTAAGAATTTTATTAATGACAACAAGATTTGACAGTTACTGTCAATCGTATTGTCTTTCATTCTTAGTTCGGGTTTGAGACTAATCATAAATTCGTAGGTGATAGGGAGTAGAATACGCCCGCAACTAAGCCCGAAACTACGGACGTCGTCGGGCTTAGAGAGTAGCCCCCCAGGTCCGCCATAGTCACATATAGGGCAGGCCTGTAGCAGCAAGGAATACGAGAGGGACATTTACCTGCTTGAACCAACAAACAACCACCATAGAATATTATAATTGACTGCCCATTTAATCAATGTTCCCAATTTAATCAATATCCATCCGTATAACAGCTGTGAACTACAGTAACTTCGATACAAACTAATGATATTATTTCATTCAGTATACTCGTTCGGAATAAACATTTATAATGTAAACAGCCCACACATTTCCCCGATAAGTGGACCGGTATTGATATTGGTGAATTATTTTTCAGCTTTTTCCTTGAAACTTGTTTGACCTGCCGATAATGTTTGATATGTTTTTAGTCATTATCATCTACTTTGCCTTTTCCAAACTATATTGGGGTCGGCTTCCAGTCAAACACTATACAGCTGAATACCAGTATTTTACGTAGAGCGGCTGCCTACCAGACCTCCACCACTCATTAACTGGGTAACACGGTATTTCTTGGCAAGACTGGAGTCAAATGTACTGACTTCTGACAATCCGTAATGACTGACAAAGATCTACAAATGACAATGTCTTAGTAGTTGTTCCAAAACTTCCACGATTGTCAGTCTATCCCCTGATGTCAAGAATTATGAATTTATGAAGTAAAATAAACATGGATGGAAGCCCCCGGTACAGAATTAAATACCTACGTATTCTGAGCAAATATCAACTATCTACATATACGGGTGCATGTTATACAGCCTCGTAACAGACTGACGAACGTATGGACAGCGGAAGCGTATTAATAGAGACCGTTTAGTCACATTCGATTACGGTACCCTAGAAATAATGCATAACATCTGCCTAGCCTTTTCCCAACTATATTGGGGTCGGTTTTACGTAGAGCGGCTGCCTACCAGACCTCCACAACCCATTAACTGGGTAACACAGTATTTCTTGGCAAGACTGGAGTCAGATGTACTGACTTCTGACAATCCGTAATGACTGCCAAAGATCTACAAATGACAGCCGGGATGGCTTGACGTGCTTTCCGAGGCACAGAGGAAACTTGATATGTTAAGATGGTCACCCATCCATTGACCAACCTTGGCAAGCGTTGCTTAACCTTGAAGATCGACCCGTGCGGCTGTTTTTATTTAGCCACGAGGTCCATAATCCCCGTTGCTATCAATTTAGGTGTGAATATTGAACGAATGTCGGGCAATCTCGTAGTATTATCCCGACATTCGTTTATCATTCAGGGCTATCAGAAATCTACGTCACAGAGCCATTGATCACATACAAATTGCATGGCATTACTTCAAGTCATCTTTTAATACTATAACGACGTATCTACGTTCACAAGACTAGGGATTCTAAACTCTGTCACAGTGCGATAGGATTGGTTTTGAAATGATGTTGTTGTGCATAAATTACTTTATGATTTAGTTGACAGTTAAGGCGTGTTTCCGTAATGCGAATACGCGATTTGAGTTGATTTTGATCTGAGATTGCGTTTAAACTTGATGTGATTTTAATTGGACCGCTTCAACGCGATTTTCTTGAAACGTTTCACAGTTATAACGTCTTATTTTGAAAGAACTTGAAGTTTTCGACAAATTCTACTTTAGGATAAACCTGTAAAATGTTGGCATTGAAGCAGGGTTTGACAAGTTCTCATTCATCTAGCCTTGCTCAGCGGAAGCAATTCTATTGGTTCATTTTTTACTTTTAATAGGCACTCGTTTGACCAATATGTCACCTGATGGTAAGCGATGATGCGGACTCTTGACTTAAAGACTCTCAGGTTGTAGCTATCAGGAAACACAGACTCCGGCAGAGAGTCCCACTCCTTTGCTGTACGCACTATGCGTCCGATGAAAATCCGTCGCACATTCCCCAAAATGCAACCGGTAGAAAACCGACATGCTAGCAACTCGGCGTCGATGCTCAAAACTTTGGAGCTTCAACTCGGCGAGCCTATATTACCGATGATCCTCTTGGATATCTTCTCAACAAACGCATCCCTCGGTATCAAGCATCCTTGCACGTCTCTGGTGGAAAAGCAGCCTTTTGCAACCAAATATGCGATGTTGGGCGAACAAAACTGTGCTGAGCAGCTGTTTTTTAGGGATTGGAGTTGAGCATAAATCGTGATTTTGATTTTATATCGCTAAGACAAATAGGAGCGGAGCATTAATAGAGAATGTGATGCAGACAAAGATGCGCGGGCAGCTAGTTTCATAGAAATTAGGATTAAGTTAAGATACAAATAAGTACCTTGGCAAGTAAATGTTTCGCCCGTCAAACCCCGCCTTAACAAATGACTGGGCTGTCGAATGTCGAGATCCCATAGGAAAAACACGATCAATTCTATAGCGTCGTAAAAACCCCATAAAAAAGCCATGGTTGGACCCAAGTGGTGAGAGTAAATATATTTTATTTGCTGCCAGTTGAGTTGCCATCAAGTCGTTAAAATCATCCTTGTAATGTATAGGTAGGTATGTGAGCTGCTGAATTATAATCCGATGGAAAAACTAAAGTGATGACGAAACGACCTCAAACGACTGTTGTAACTTCGGATTTTAGTCGGTTGCCTATTTTAAAAATTTTTGTATAGCAGCTGTAGAAATACACACTGTGTAATTTGACATGACATGTATGTGACGAGACCGACGGACGGTGAGTGGAGTATAGGGTTCCGTTGGGTATATACAAATTGAGTTGGCTAAAATAGAGTCGTATAAAATAGAGTCGTATAAATTTTGACGGAGCGGATTTTTGCAAAGACAGCCATGTGATGACGATAGTGACGATTCGTAAAATTCAATCATGTCAACGGATATTATTTGTCAATAAAAAACAGCCATTATGATGGATGTCAAATGCATTCAATTAGCTCTTTTTTAAAATCAATTACATAATTTTCAGAACTTGATAAACTAAAGTGGACTGTAATGGCTTTATGACGTAGTTAATACAGATTTTTTATAGCTCTCTACTTGATATTAAGGTGGAAGCGCCAGGGTAGCCCGCGAAATTCAAATATTTTAATGTTTTTTGCAATTTGCCGGTCAGTGTGAAGTTGTATGTTGAACAGAATACGGCTCGCGATCGTAAAGAGCATTTATCTAAAGGATTAAAACCATTTGAATCATCAATATAACCTTCTAAGTTCATAGAACTCGATTGAATGTTATTTCGTGAAAAAGTCATTCAATCGAGTTTATGAACTTAGAGTGCTATATTGATAATTAAAATGGGTATAATTCTTTAGATAAATATGCGTTACGGCCGCGAATCGTATTTTTTTCAACATACAGCTTCACAATGACCGGCAAATTGCAAAAAACATAAAATATTTTGAATTTCGCGGGCTACCCTGGAGCTTCCACCTTAACCACATAACCTTATTCCATACCTTACAGCTACAGCGAAAATAAGATCGTAGATGTAAAACCACCAGTGCCTGCTGGGGTTGCGGAATATGTTCGAAAGAGTCACCGCGGCCCTGGAACACAAAGAGCATTAGGAGGAACACGGATGGGTTTTAGTCAGTAGGAGTCTGACACTCCCTCCTGCTTTACCCAGAGCGGGAGGAGTCATTTGATGAATTCCCATCCTTAAAAAAAAAAAAAAAAAGATATAAAACCAACTGCAACTTTATGGTTATTAGACAAACAGCTCTATTAGAATGGCACTCATGTGCCAGGCGCTATAAATACCTGAGGATCATTACATGCGCATACGCAAATAAAACATTATCACTGATCGTACGCTGATAACTAGCTCGGTTCCATGATAGAGTAGTGATATATTTGTTGAAATTATTGAAGATATAATTTTAAATGAATTTAATTGAATATGCTAATTAGTCTTGATTTATTTGTTAAATCACTAGATGTATGCTTTGTTGTAAATACATTATTTTTATGTTTCATAAATTGCAATACTGGAAAAGTAAAATTTAAATAAAATGTGTCATGCCTGTAAGTAATAGGCTTGTCCACTGAAAAAATCTAATTATTCCGTCAGATAGATTATCAAAAAAATATTTTACCGATGTTTTTTCTTTTGTTACGCGTACGTACCAAAATTGGAGGAAATACGACGCTTTTAAAATTCTCAATACGTCACGCCGTGGTATAATTTTTAATTAATGTGTGTGACGTCAGAACGTCACAAGCCACCACTCCCGAGTATTGATGCGTTTTATCTTTGTCAATATTCATTGATTTACAAATACAAAAAATACGAGACAATTATTGTTCTTGTTTGTTTGTTTGTTGTTGTTGTTGTTTGTTGTTATTGTTGTTTATTCTTGTTCTTTGTTGTTGTTGTTTGTTGTTCAATTGTTGTTTGTTGTTTACTCTTACTGACGGACTGTATAGATTTAAAACTCGACAATAGAGTCAAAACAGTTTTGTTTGTAACAGACCAAACAGTTTAGTCTTGGCAAAACAAAATATTTATGCTGCAAGTGTGCGTGCCATTGCTGTTTTCCTAAAGCGATAGTTAGAAACACCATTAATCTGATGCTTTGAATTGGCCAATGTTATTTGTAAGAACTTGAACACGACGGACTCAAAGTCAAAGCTTTTTGTAGACACAATTTATAACTGCATTCAATAGCACTGACTATTGAATACAATTAGCAGAATTCAATAGCATTGACTAACTGCCTCGGTGGTTGAGTGGTTTAGGCATTTGCCCTCAGACCCGGTGGTCGTGGGTTCGATTACCACGGGAAGCATACTTTGTAAAGCTGTTTCCAGTTTGACTAGGACATTGCAGGCTCGAGTCACATGATTTCCTGATAAAAAGATGTTTCCGTGCTTCGGAAGGCACGTATAAGTCGATGGTCCCGGCCGCCAAATGGCGGTCGTTAAGAGTCCTATTACATTTTTTACGGAAATTCATGATTTTTGACGCTGTAGTTTTCAGCAGCAGTAAGATATTTTAATTATTTGATCCTGAATAACGATAGTGCCAGTCTCTTTCTTGTAAGTTAGAGTTACACATTTTCATTTTTCTTTTCGTGTAATTTACTATAAATATTTTACGAACGCAGTTTGCAAGAAAACATGTCTGCGATGGAACTTTGACGGTCAAATTCACATTGTTACTATCAATTCTTTTAAAAGCTGAAATTACTAATAGGTAAGTTGAATGTTTTACTTGTTTATTGGAGTTCTAGAATTTCTTTAAAGTCCTTGAGTTTTCACGGAAAAAAACGTAAAGAAAGCTTAATTTAAGCCAGAAATATCTTGATTCAGCGTCCATTACATTCCAAATAAAAACAATTTTATTAAATAAATTAATATGATATAAAATTTCAATCTACAATGAATACGTTTCATTAGTTTTCGTTTGTCAATATAATAAAACAAAATTACAATAAATAAAATTAAAGTACTATTTATATTCTGCGTCAATTCAGCGCGCGCGCTCCTCAGTCTCGCGCGAGCGCCCAAATAAACTATAATCCTATTCAGACTAGTAAGTATCAAAATAGTTTCGCGGACTATAGATGTACCCCCAACGCAGACCAACGTAACTTCGTCTATTGCAAACGAGCATTTACGATTCGTAATAGGACTCTTAAACAATGTCAGAGGCCCTTGAGGCGGTTTAGAAACTCTGACACTAGGGTGTGTGGGGTCGTTAGACCTTACTGCCGACACCATAAGAAGTAGGTAAGTAGATTCTTTGCAATATTGAATTGCTAAGAAGTAAGTTACGCATTCATGCAGTTTCATTTTATTTTTATTTTTCGTTTTTTTGGTACTTGGTCATTGAAAACCATAGTTTTGTATTAAGTAGAAGCATTTTTTCAAATGTTTGTAAATGTGAGTACTATGGAACCATTTACATATGTAATTAATTTAAGATTTTGCTATACTTGTTTGACATGAGCGAGCGTGGCAGTTGAGAGCTTGTCATGCTCACACAAACGTCTCGCTGATGGTGGCGCTTGTGTTGGATCATTTGGTTCCCTTCAAAATGGTTATGCTAGATGGTGCTGATACACGCGTCATGTTCGTGAACAGGCGCCGTCAGTTGAGACTGGTCATCTCTTACCTGCCACTGGCTTATTTTTTAATCTGTACTTTTTGAATTGTTTTAAACTTTCTAGTTCTTTGCATTGTCCTCACATATAGAAGCAATCAAAGATAATGTTACCATGATTTTTGTATTAAGAGTGTTCTCGGTAAAAAAATTCAAAAATCATAAATTTGGGGTTTTTTGAAGTTAAATTACTCCTCATTGCCTGGACTTTATGAAAAACTAATTATAGCACCATAATAAGCATATCTTTATAAATTTGAAAAATGTTGATAATTATCAAAATAAGCACTTATTTTAAACACATGTTTTTGGAATTTTGCGGGATGGCTGAATTTCGGAATGAAATTGTGAATCAACAATGAGTCGTGGAAGTCTGGAAAAAATACGTGACGAAAGGCAAGATACAGTTCATGTTATTGTTTAAAATAGAAAAGTAAATTTTTATTCTTAAAGTCCCTAAAAAAAAATATTTCCTTTACTTAAATTTTGCATCCTAAAAAGTCATTTTTATATTATATTATGGCTCAAAAAGCTAAAAAAAAAACATTATTTGTAAGTGGAGTTAAGGCAAATAGAAATCAGAAAAAAAAATAATACATTTAACTATAATTTCGACAATATAAAATTCCAAAGTTACTAATAAATAACGCAACGGCAGAGCAGTGTCGGCCAGTCGCGCTGTGGCGCTCTCTGAGGTAGGACCTATGTCGCTCACGCTGCCGCGCTGACAATAGAAATAAGTAGTTGCACCGGGGATTCATACTACGCCTAATCAGTTTTGATCCGTAAGTATTTTTTTTATAGAATATTAGTTTTGGTGTGTTTTTGTACATTCGAATTAAGAACGAAATAATGTAGTATGTTTTTATATTTATGTGTATTTAGTGATTTTATGTTTTAGAAGACGGGTCGAAAGGGTAAACTCTATTATGGTGACAGTGGAGGTAAACGACTTTGAAAAAAGAAAATGTTGGAGAAATTACAAGCTGCAAGGTAATTAAAGTTTCTATGTTATTACGTAACTGTCCAAAATAACAGTGTTATGTTTTCAGGGCCCATGTATATATGTTTGTAAGTTTCTTTATTTCACCAAAACTTGAAATGCCTGGGCAGATTACAATGTATTGTTAAAATCCTTACGTCATCCCAAGAGACAAATTTTTTTATGGTTCCTCCATATATAAAAACGAAACCTTTAGAGGATCACTCAGTTGTCTGTCACAGCCGGGTTACTTTTTGTGCGGCACATTAGAAAACTAAAAAAGTAAAAGATTTTCCAACTGTACCGTGTGATATATCAAATGAAAACCCACGTATTGTAAGGGTTTAGAATATATATTTTTTTATAATTTTACTACTGAGTCGAAAATCGAAACCGACTCACAATAGGGAATATGTATGATGTTTTTTTATTTTATTTTTTCATCATTATAACGCAGGAAAAAATATAAATAGTCTTGGAAATTACTTAATTACCTTTTTTTAAATATTAAAAATGCTGAATAAAATTTTGCAGTTCAAACGCCGCCATTTTTCGCGGGCTTTGGATGACGCGGGTCGCGACCAATGGTGACGCGTTTCGCAAGTTTAAATTTCCCGCGCTGATTTTGTATTTTTATATATATTTTTTTCGGTTTAAATAAGAACTAAATTAAAAAAGTATCTTTTAGATGTAATGTGACGAAAATAAAGAACTAGAAAAAAAAAATCCAGACAAATTTAATCTTCATGCATATTCTCTATTAGTCGTTTTTTTTTTTCATTATTCCATATGACTACAGTACGGCTCCATTTTCAAAAGTGAAAATATAGTATCTAATTGAAGGCATGAGTCCTTATTAATTTTACATAGTAGTGCTATATTTTGCGAAACAAATATTCCATCTTTGGCTATAAACATTTATGACTTCAAATGTCTAAATGGGTTAATGGTTTCGTAGATATTTGAATTACGCGTGCTGTGTTGTTTCTGTTGCCACTAAAATGCATAAAATGACAATAAATAATATAATAAATTTATGCCCTGCAATAATACGTTTTTATGTAGGAGTAAACGGCGAGACCATGCGGAAACGTCATACGAGAATCACGAAGAGTCACAGTTAGCTTCAACATCAACACCGGAATCGCAATCAGTAACAGGAGAAGTGGCAAATAAATGCGATCAGACAATGCTTTTAAGGTATAATTTCCCATTATTATTCTTTATTTCATAGGTCTTGAATGTAAAAAGGCGTTACTTTTTGGAAATCAATGGCAAAATAATAACGTGATTGTGGCTGTTTTTGTACTTATATTATGTATCTACTTATAGTTTTTGGCTTTATACTAAAAACACTGCTAATAATTTTGAATAGGTTGTTAACATAAATATTATACTTCTAGGGATGATATCTCGGAAGATTTTTCTGATGTGCTTCCTGACTTCGACATAAGTATGTCTGCAGAGGTAAGTAACAGAACGTTTTTTCAATCTCATAAGTATAATTAAAATAATTGAAATCATATGAAGATACAATATTGTTGTTGCAGAATCCGATTGATGAGCCGACAAAAATTAATGGAAGAAGAATCGTTGATTTTCAACATTTTTTAGATGGGTTGATTCAAATTAGTAACCATAATGATCGCTTTGGTTGTACATTGAAGAACTTAGTACTACTAAAAGAAAATAAAACGGGATTTCTATCTAAATTCTTCTTTCAGTGTAATATGTGTAATTCTAAATTCGAATTGAGTAGTCACGATGAGAAGCAAAAAGACAAATTAAATGCTAATGAAGGCGCCGTGTCAGGAGCCATAATGTCAGGGATTGGCCTAACAAATTTAAATGAAGTAGCTGCATCAGTGGACTTACCTGTTATGTCGATATTCACATATAGTAAATGCCATGATAAAGTTGCTGATATGTGGAAAAATGCCGCTGAAGAAACTATGAAAGTCGCAGCTCAGGAGGAAACTGCTGCTGCTCGACTACGAGGTGACACTGATGACATCCCAATGATACCAGTGGAAGCAGACTGTTGCTGGAGCAAACGCTCATATAAAAATTAATACAATGCGTTGTCCGGTGTTGCAGCTATCATAGGACATCACACTGGGAAAGTTCTCTACATTGGGGTCCGGAATAAATATTGTGGCATTTGTGCTCGTGCAAACAAAAACGAACAGCAGCCTGCTGCTCACAAATGTTCTAAAAATCACGTTGGCTCATCATCTAGCATGGAACCAACAATACTGGTAGAAGGATTCAAGTCCTCCGTTGAAACCCGAAAATTGATTTATAAAACGTTAATTGCTGATGGTGATGCCAGCACATATAAAAATATATTAGAGAGCAGGCCCTATCCCGGTATTCCGATTCAAAAAATTGAGTGCACCAACCATCTCCTCCGCAATTACAACGGAAAAAATTTATTACTGAAAGGTGATACTACCATACCTCTCTCGGAGCGTAAATTATTAACACCGGAACGTTTGACTCGACTGAGAACAGCAGTGAGATCTTCAGTACGGCACTGGCTAACACAAAATTTAACGGAATCAGAAAGAATAATAAAAATACAGAGAGATATTCTGAACAGCGCTAAACATATCTTTGGAGATCACAGCGAATGTGATATTTATTACTGCACCGAAGAGAGAAAAAAAGAAATAAACCAAACACTCCAAGCAAAAACATTGATGTTAAAACTTCAACGAAATATCTCTCAGCTGGCTTATCATTCTCGTAGTCTGCTTCATAACTTTACCACAAACCGTGCAGAGCAGTTTAACAGCATAGTAGCAAAAACTGTAGGTGGAAAACGTATTAATTTTTCTCTAAAAGATTCTTACTCCGTCCGTTGTCATGCCGCTGTGGTCAGTTTTAACACAGGTAAACCTCAAACTAGCTTGTATAAATCTGCCTACCAGAAAAGTCCAGGTCAATCGCTAAAACGATTAGAACAAAAGCGTTTTTCATTGAATCAGAATCGGAAACGCAAAATACCTCGCCGAAAAATCAACTTTAGCGCAGGCTTGAGCTGAGAAGATGTAAATACATCTTCTCAGCTCAAGCCACAAGGCACTCTCAGCCTGAAGAATTGTATCTCGTTCAATGTCATGCCGATTGAAAGCCTGTTTTTTTTAATGTTCTAGGATAACTATTTGTGCCTGCCTGAAATCGTCTGGGTCCATGTCAGGCTTTTGACATACGTTTCCGTAATCAACTTTAGTTACGGGACCTGCGCTAAAGTTGATTTTTCGGCGAGGTATTTTGCGTTTCCGATTCTGATTCAATGAAAAACGCTTTTGTTCTAATCGTTTTAGCGATTGACCTGGACTTTTCTGGTAGGCACGATTTTACGTAAGAAAGGTTGTACTTTATGGAAAGGCAAAAAAAAAATGTTGTTTTTTTTAATATTCAAAGGATCAAAACGGGTTGGTCGTTCATAAAATTCGCAATGTGTACCAAGCGCGCGTGTGTGCCGTGCGGATACACACAGACACATCGGGAGCTAGTCTATACCTAAATTACGGGTGGCCCGTTTACCGATAACGCTCTTAAGTACATCAATTGATTTAAAAGAGTGTCCATGGAGTTTCTTGCCACGTTCTTCTCCATAGAGATCTACGCTTTGGAACGTGCAAATAGCTTCATCTTTTTTTTTTTTGGACCGACCGACCTTGACAATTCAAAAGTGCCTGTAAATGGTCTAATTGAAATAAATGATTGAATTTGACTTTGAGTTTGAGTTAGAAGTAGAATAGCACCGACATGAGTGATAATGAGTCTTATTTCTAATGACTAGAGAAAAGTGATACTGTAGAGACTAAGAGATCTTCTTTCAACAGAACCTCTTTAGAGGTTCACAGTTTTTTTTTTATATAAAAACATTAACTCGAATTCTAAAAGATTGACAGATAAAAGCAAGGCGACGGCTATGAAGCCATAGGTGATTTGATATCCAAATATATATTAGAATTCTATAGAAACAAATCAATCGATATTTAAAATTCATTCATTACTGACTGACTAAGTAACTGACTGATAGACAATGCTCAACCGAAACTACTGGTCGTAGAAAGCTCGTAGGTTTCCTACACTCCTTAAGAGAATATCTGTATTCGTTTTGTGTTTAATCTTAAAAAATATGATCATGTTTCAGGATTTCGCAAGGTTCAGAAGTGGCTCCCTATTCGACTTCGCAGGAACTCTCGGATCTTGTGTCTGCTATTCAACATCCTTCACAACCCCAAAATGCCTTCCTACCTGCGAGAACGCTTCTCCTATTCCCGTCCTTCGAATGCGCCTTGCAGGTCACATCTTAAAAATCTCCTTAAATCCCCTCCCCACTCTACCGATTTTTATTCCTACTCCTTCACTGTGCATGCGGTACGGTTGTGGAATTCGTTACCGCCTGACATTACGGAGAGCCAAACTCTTGCTATTTCTAAAAGAAGACTGAAAGAACACTATCTTTCCTTCTCGTCATAGTTGCATATAAGTATATATTAATATTTATATTTTAATATTATTAAGAATAATATGTATATTAGTTGGTTATTTATGTATTGTACGTACCTAATATTTAAAATTTACTATTTTCATTTTAGCTTTTTAAAACTTTTGCACACAATGTCTACATCTCTTTTTATATACTCTCCTTTCGCAGGTATGCTGGAAGAGATTTCTTTCGAAATAAGCATCACCTTTGTACCTATTTTTCTGTTTCCCTTCTTGTTAAATGTGTGTACATAAATGGTTAAATAAATAAATAAATAAATAAGAGAGAACTTCCCGAAATTACAACGAGAACAATAAAAATGGGATATTCGGGTACTTAGTCACAGGCAAAAGGGTATAAATACCGAAATATGTTTACAGCACCAAAAAATAACTAAAAAAAAATACTTTTTTTCTCCGAGATTTGAGTTTGTGATTTGTAAGTATCATAGTACAGAAAACTTGGGACAGTAAGTCAAAATTTTCAGTCACGTATAGATTTTAGGAATGTAAATTTTTAATTTTCACAGTTTTTCGTCGCTTTCATCAAGTAAATATTGTTTAAATGAGTGAAAAAATATTTTTTTGTTTAATTTGTCCTGTCGTTGTTAAGCAGGGCTTAGTGACTCCCTAATTAAAACCAGCAGTACTCAGCAAACGTCCCATGAGTTTACTTTCTTTGATATCTCTTTGCCAAAGAAGCCATTTCTTGGCGATTGTGCTCATCGTGTTCTTCACTCACTGTACTTGGGTTTTCTGATAACGGGGAAATTTTGAGTGTTGTAACACTCAAAATTCGTTTTGTTTTCAAGTACTCGTACCCGCACTTCCGTCGTTATAAAGATTTTAAAAAATATTCCCCGTTTCAATATTTTCTAGATACGAGTAGGTCAAACAGATAATAAAAATGTCAAGCTGTCACTGATAAATCCACTGGTTTGAGTGTAAGCCTCTTTCGTATCTTCATCTGTAGGCTGACGTGTGTTGGACAGAGACGTAAATATGACAGACGGGATTATTAATAAGTAGTGTATGTTTGCCTAAGCACGTATTAGGT
Organism: Ceramica pisi; assembly: GCA_963859965.1. NCBI lineage: Eukaryota > Metazoa > Arthropoda > Insecta > Lepidoptera > Noctuidae > Ceramica > Ceramica pisi. The sequence goes on from OY982543.1 coordinate 17,650,422, forward strand.
ACTCTAATTTCACCCATGGGTCATAGAAAGCACGCGAGTTTTCTGACCTTTGGAAAGGACAAGGATGGTTTTTAGTATCATAACTGTGGTAAAACTTAACAATGGTTTTCCTCATATGTAAAATTCGTCCGTTACTGACTGAGTACGTGAGTGACTGACAGACAACGCATAGCCGAAACTACTGCAGTGCTATTCTGTAACAACATTTTCGTGTCTCGACAGCGGAATCCGAGGTGAGTTTCAAATTCGTATAAATATAAGACCTTATGATGTGTGAAATAAAGTTCACTTTGTAAGCTTAGTCACTCAGGTGAAGTCGATATCGAAATGGTTATTTACAGAATAGACTAGCTGGTCGTAGAAAGCTGAAATGTAAGAAAGGATTTCCCAAAATTCCTTCGAGAACGCGAAAAAACAGGATACCCATATCCTCATAAGCTAGTTGGTTATAAACTGGGTAATGTCAAAGAGTTTGAAATTAAATCCTGTGTCATACATTATTGGTCCGTATAAGCAATTTAGAGTGAATAAGATAATTCTGGATGGGACACATATTTATGGAAGGACATGTCCTTCAATTTTCAAATAACTGTCGTTTTATGGGTCAGACTGGATCGTCTAATTCTAAAAACACACCTCGGTCGCTGTAGTATATTCCAATAAAATAACAGAATTAAATAAAAATGCCTATATTAGGCATATCCAAAAGTAATGATTAATTATCGGTTATTACTTTTGCTCGCCGCCTGTGTCCTAGCATGATGTTAAATAGCCTGTAGCCTTCTTCAAGAATTGGGTTATCAAATGCAAAAAGATTTTTTCAGAGCCGTCTGTTAGTTCCAGAGTATATTATTAGAATAGAAAATATATACAGATTCATTATGACTTTTGGATCAACCTAGTATATTTTGTAAACTCGCACAATAGAGATATTAAATAACAATAAGGAATTACTGTTAGTCGTCATCATCATTCAAATACTGAAAATGACTGACAAATTATTTACCTATCTACTTAGATCGCGAACCAGAAAACACAGTTACCTACTTGCATAGAAGAAATTCCGGAAATTCTAATAATGGCAGCGAATAGTACACATCATTTAACCGCTGACCAGAGAGTAAGCACATAATAGAACCTCACTACTCGACGACCGCAAATTAAATAGTGCGGTATTCGGGTGCATGTGCCGTTACTTGATAGATCAAATTCTTCTGATGCAAAGGAATTCCGCAGTTTTGAGGATTAACTTATCTGGGTTTTTAAGCTTTGCAGTCCAAGGTTTTAAGCTTAAGAATCTTTTCAGGGTCGTTTTTAATTAACTACCAGAAGACATCTCGGCAAACCAAGCCATAGAGACGGGACGAGATCGACTTGTGTCGAAAAAGACTAACCAGAACGAGCAAAGGACATAGTTGTGATGAAAAAAAAATGTATATACCTACAGTCGAACATAGAACCTTTTTTGAAGAAGTCAGAGACCTGCCCGGCCTGCTTTTTGTTAAAAAGGGAAATTGAGGTCTCTGGCCAGCAGGGCGTAGGACAACGTGGCTGAATAGATAAATAGGATATTTTTATGATAGAGCGGTACAAAGCTGTGTGATTTACATTACCTTAAATTTTTTTATATTAGATAAATTGATTTTAAGTTTTCGTTAACATCAATAAGTTTTTTGTGTAAGTTAACACAAAAAAAAACTTATTGAAAACGAAAACTTAATTTTAACATAAACTTGATATTTATGTCAAATTCAAGCTTTCAAAGAAAAAGAACTTTCGTCCAAGTGGCGCCCTGTGAGGATTCAGACAAAGTAGGTACCATTTTATACTGATAGAATGGTACTGTCGAATTACCATTCAGGGATTGATCACGTGATTCTATTCTATTATATTCTATTGGGGGATTGGTTTCCGCACTTAGTCCTGATGTTGGACCATTGTGCGCAAATTGTGCGTGAGCCATGGCGGCCGTCACTCCAACCAGCCAACCTGCTTCCAGAAACAGATCAGTTTTCCCGGCGTGTTCAGGACATCTGTGAGCAAATTCGGTGTCCCCATTGTTTGCCTCTGCACTTCGGTGACGCCTTCGCACTCATGGATTACATGCGGTACTATTTCCTCCCCCTCCATGCATGCTCTTCATAGAGGGCAGTCCGTAATACTTGATCACGTGATATTTTGACATTGTTTCCCAATCTCATACATATTTGACGTTTTGATAATCGTATTACCGGCAGAATGTCACTTATCTAAAGCTTATGGTGGCGTGAACTTTCACGAAAACGCTCATAGCTATCGAGGTTATGTCACATTATCTTATATAGCCATTCGTCATCTAAATTATTGTCTATGATGCAGAATAGAAATATAAATTTTAACAACTGACAACCCTGAAACTAACTACCACAGCTTAAAAACGATACAGTACAATGCACGTCACAAAAAAACCTGTAAACTTTAATAAACACAGTTAATCAATAGCTGTACGTCACTCGAACAATATTTATTTATATTACACTCTTAGGCTTGCCGCATACGTACTTTTTCGGGAACAGAATTTCCGACAAGATATTCAGACGTTTGATTTTCCATTCTACTGACTCGAATGCAAGACTTGTTTTTGAAGGGAACGTCAGAGTTTTTTCTATTAGGAAAATAGACAAACGTTTGCGCCTAGTAGAAAATTTTGCGCGAACCGCTAAAATTCTGAGAGTAAATTTTACTATTTTTTAACAACGTTCGCATTCGCACTTTAGTCACGATCTATAAAAAAACCTCTATTTCTACAAATTTAATAGATTGCGACCGAGAAGGGACTGCGGACGTTGCTTTAAAATGAGTAATATTGGCTCTCAAAAGTTCTAGACAAGTGACATTCTGCCAGAGGTAGCGTGATAACGGCGATCGTCAAACGTCAAGACTGACAGACGCTATCTAAATGTCACGTGATCAATTCCCTATATTTTGGCGTCATTCCCTAATCGAACGTTATTTTGTGTTAAGCCTCAGGTCTTAGAATCTGAATTCCTTATCAGGAACACGTACGTGAGCGGGCAGCCTTATCAATTGAATCAAAATAAATAAAGTATAAATGATGAATCTCTTGTCACACACTGAACTAAAATAATAACTTTATAATTCCTCGGCGCGACAATGACGTCTATTTGGGGTTGCGTGACCTAAATAATCGTTTACCGTAAAAAAGTTTACGCACCATCCGTTATTTGGGTATTTTTAAAAGTAAAGCTTTTAAACATTTTGTAGTCACAGACGATGTTAACCAACGACCGGTATCCAAATCTTTTCAAAGTTAGAGTGAACAGGCTTCTTCTACTTCTGGGTAAGCTCACTCCATCGTAGACTTTGTCTCAGTTATCTCTGATCTTGACTCGAGTCAAGAGCAAACCCGTCTAAAAAAAAAGCAGCCTAAAAATGCTTCTCGTTAAATCACTTCTCATGCAAATGAGGTTAGAACCAGTGGAAAGTAATACATTTAGTCGATTTTAAATTCAGAACAGTCAGCAACACGGACGATTGATTTACATATAGGGATAGACCTAAATAGTTTTCTTTGGGGTATAAGGGTAGTTATGGTAGATAAGTCACTATTTAATTTAATTTGTAAATCAATTTCAGACAGCAATGTAGCCCATTTTGTTACTAAAATATCTTATGACTAATGTTAGTAGTAAAAACACGGATAAAAAAAACAAAGTATGTGTCTAAGGTAGGATGTGCAGAGAACGATAAAGTGAGGAATAAGCTACCTGACCATTCTCCCCACATAGTGCCTCAGAAAAGGTGAGTAAGGTGAGTTAGGACACTGTTTCCAGGAAACTTAGAGCGGATTTCACCAATAAAACTGAACGCGCTCAGTACATTTAAAAATGAAAATAAATTAATAATTTAAAAATAATTATATTCAATAAAAATTTAATCATTTTATTTTTAAATAATTAAACATAAAAGCTGAATTTTAGAATTTTGTATATCGTTGTGAATTTTTTTTTATAAAATTAATATTTAAACTGCGATCAAGAGCTGTAAATGTTTCACAGAAAATTATAACACTGACAGCTCGTAAACGTGGTCCACATGCTATGATCGCGTTCAATTTCATTGGTGAAATCCACCCTTAATGTTTTTTTTTTTTTTTATATAATCCGCGAGCATACGAGTAGCTTGAACAAATTCCGTAATAGTTGAAAAGCTTAGAAAATCTACAACCTGTGGAACTGAATAAGAGCTAACTCACAAATAGATACAATCGCATCGAACCTATAATCTATACTAATATTATAAAGCAGAAGAGTTTGTTTGTTTGTTTGTTTGGTTGAACGCGCTAATCTCAGGAACCACTGGTCCGATTTGAAAAATTCTTTCAGTATTAGATAGCCCATTTATCGAGGAAGGCTATAGGTTATATAGGTATAATCACGCTAAGACCAATAACAGCGGAGCAGTAATGAAAAATGTTACGCAGACGACGTTGCACGGGTCAGCTAGTAATATTATAAAGCTGGAGAGTTGTTTGTTTGTTTTCTTGAACGGTCTGAATCTCAGGAACTCCATGACCGATTTGAAAAATTATTTCAGTGGATAACCCATTTATCGAGGAAGGCTATATATATATCATCAAGCTAAGACAAATAGGAGCGGAGCATTAATTAAAAATGTGACGAAGACGAAATTGCGCAGGTCAGCTAGTTATATTTTTAAAACAATGGCTTTTTAATGATCTATCAATCAGAACTATCTGATCGTAAGTACACAAATATCAACTATGTAGTTAGTACCTCGATTTATTTTATTTGTTGATTATTTTCCTGACAAGCCGTAACGTTGGTGATGAAACAGCAACAAAGGGAAATAAAGCGTTTTCAGATAAAATGGGGTGTCAATAAAAATAAATTGTTTACTATCGTTTCGGAGATTTTAATAAATTTTTAGGGTTCGAACAAAAACTGGAATCCTTATATGTAGAATCACTTGGGTGTCTGTCTGTCCGTCTGTCACAGTCAGCTTTTCTCAGGATCAACTGGACCGATTCTGTTGAAATTTGATATAATATATATAGACTTCTGAATTCACCGCTATCTACAATGTGCCTGGCAATATTTCTGAGATACGATGTTTATCAGAAGACGACATAATTAGAAAAAAAAAAGAAAACAAAAGTGGAATATATATTCAAAAGAAATCATTACCCTTACCTTCTTGATCACAACTTTGACAGGTTTCTGCGTATACGCAGACGTGAACAGTATGGTGTGGACAGGAGCCTCGGTGGGGATCCCCAGTGACGTCATCCTCACATTGCAACTCAACCACTTATTAAGTTTATTGCACAGTCACTAACTAAATTTTTTTGGTATACCACGCTTAACCCTGGCTTCTGGGGGGCTACTCTCTAAGCCCGACGTCCGTAGTTTCGGGCTTAGTTGCGGGCGTATTCTACTCCGTATTATCTAACCACTAAGAATTAATGACAACACAATTTGAAAGTTACTGTCAAATCGTGTTGTCATTCATTTTTAGTTCGGGTTCGGGACTAATCGGTCCGTAGGAGATACGGAGTAGAATACGCCCGCAACTAAGCCCGAAACTACGGACTTCGGGCTTAGAGAGTAGCCCCCCTGTTACAGAAATTATTACGCAAAACTGTTAAATGGGCAGTAATGGGCAACGTCAAAACGTTCAAATGAAATTCCCGGGAATTAATAATAACAAAAATTATAACAACATTTATGTGAACTGTGTAAGATTAGAAATTGGAGTCACACATGTAATTATATAAATTTATTATCTATTTATTTATTATATTATATACTTTATTGTACACCTCATAACAAGTACAGGAAAAACGTTTATAAAAACAAATGTACAATGGGTGGTTTTATTGCACAGGGCAATCTCTTACAGACAACCTTAGGATGGATTGAACGAAAGAAGTTAGATTTAGAGCGGTCAGTATACCTACATGTATAGGTAATAATGAAAAAAAAACCTTTAACCCTTAAAATATCAACACAGTATTGTATTAAAAAACCCGCATTCAAATCTATTTTAAAACAAGATAGGCGCTACAAATAAAACTTATTCATCACAACATTGTATCAAACGGTTTGCTCTAAAGCGTCGAGCAATTAGCTCCTAGTTACACTATTCATTAATTTGTATTGAATTGCAAATGGATGAGCCCACTTCAAACGAATATCAAACAAGGGTTTATGTTAATCGGGGAGGGTATACACGGACGACCGATAAAACCAGCAATTTAAAAGAACGTTGGTTTAAGTAGGTAATTTGTAGACTTAAAACCAATAAACTGGATTAATTTAACTGAAATTGTTAAGAATTTATTTCTATAAAAATAAATTCATTGTGTCAGATGCAGAAAAAAAAAACATTAGGTACACACAAGTCTTTTCCTCCACTAGACTCAAAATGAAAGGGTTTAAAATTAAAAAAAAATCGTTTTACGAAAACTCATAAACACGGGCACTCAATAAAAAACACACTCACAAATAGAACGCTACCGAATATTTTGAATTTAGAACAAATTCAAAAGTGGAAATGCTCTGACGCACCGAATCACACTAACTACAGTTTAAATAAACGCATCCTTCTTTCTGACGAGCGACGTAACCTTGTAATGTGGAGCGACTCAATTATTTACTTTAAAAGATGGCGTCCTGATTACGATACTAAAATTTAATTATTGTTGTATTGAATTATCTTGTCTGATCAATGAATTATTTACTACGTCCAGTCATTGATATTCGTTATTAATGAATGAAAAAGAAAAAAGTGATTGCGTGTTTAGTTACTAATGTAGAGTAAGACGGTCAAACAACAAGGACACTAGCCTGTTTCTATTAAACATGGAAAAGATAATCTACTTTGATACAGAAAACAAAATAAAAAACTTTTGAGCACCTGGCGTAGGACTATTAATCCACACACGAAAAGAATAGATATAAATGAGTGTCCAAATGACAGAGATATAATTTTGTTAATATTCGTAATTTAAATACAGTTCAACATTTAGGGGCAATTATATTATTAATCTAATTTCTGTTGTAATAACATAACACTGTGGCTAGAAAATAATAGCATAAGTACAATAACGACCTCTCACTTGAAATTGTATGTAATTGTCTATATAAAATAAAATTCCCTTTGTGAATATTTAAATTATCGTACATCTAATTTGCTGCAGAATTCTTGTTAAAAGAACACGGACACATTTTCAAGCATGCACTCGTCTTCCAAACAATTTTTTTTCATCACTTTGACAACTTTTTTCTAAATACTCAAGCATACTCGTTCTTCCAAAAATATGAAAAAAATATGAATTTGTATTTATATATTTTGTACAGTACTTCTCTGACTTTTGACTTTTTCGCCAAGACACAAACAAAGAAATTGATTTGGAAGACGTGAAAAGATCAAAAACAAACAAACAAAGGTCACCGCAACATTTCAAACAAAATATCGAAACAAAAAGCTTTCTAATCGTGTAATTACTTAGAAAGTGACCACTCCAGGGGTCGTCTTACAAAGGGCTGAAGGATACAATGGCTCACAACCATAGAGTACAGAAAAACCTCTGCGGCCACTATTGCTAGAGAGCAGCACTGTCAATAGTTTCCACGTGTCATCGGGTTATCGCAAACACCATATTTAAGATTGTAAGTAAAAAGTCTATATAAGATCTTTTTAAATACAATAAACCCCATCCAAACTCTATATTTTTACTATTTCTCAAGATTTTTCATAAATTTACGTCGTTTAAAATGACGATGACACGAACAAACCAAACGTGCTCTGAGAGTTTCCATATTTCTAGAACAATTGACAGCCTGTGACAATTCTGACTATGGCAATGACTTTATAGTGAAATAAACTTATGCTCAACGTGCCAATTCTACTAATTTTCACATTCGCACCGCATTCGCATCTCAATCGCAAACTGTCAAAAATGTATGAAAATTAAGGCTTGACAGTTTGCGATTGACATGTGAATGCGAAAGTTGTTTAAAAATTAGTAGAATTGGCCCTCTGCTCACATTGTTTGGGCACGAATATTATCACTATCAGTTATAGCGACAATCAATACTCGCTGTCCGCAGAGCGATTCTGAACTCTGTGGTTTCTACTCAAAATAAACTCCAAGATGAGAAGGTCAAACTTCAGCGCTGGAACCTTCTTACTCACTGTTTGTTTTTCTATCGTGGTACCTGTGCTGTTGAAATCTCGTCTTTAATGGCGCTGATGACATCACATTCAAAATTAATACTAACAATTATTTATTTTTGAAATATTTCTCAATAATTTTAATTAATAAATTCAAGCCAATTTCAAAGTATTCATTAAGCAGGTAAGTATTCCAATATTTTTCTGAAGTTGTTTTTTCATCGTATTGTGTTGCGTATAGTCGATTTAATTGTACAGCTGACTAAAGCTGCATTTATAGAATGTTTTAAAGTGTTTAAAATGTCAGAAACCTTATGATAAGTCAAGCAAGTACTTTCTAGAATTTGCAGCTGGAAAAAACCTCTGTGCATATTTCTAATGTTATGCGAGTTGTGTGTACACCATTTAATCTTACAGCTTTTTAATATATATTAATAAAATATGATGATAGTAAGCTTAAACGAAGGTACCGCATAAAAATCGACGACGCCATAATGTTTTATTGTATTGCGTTTTACCATCTTAATGTTGCCACTAGTACAAAAAAAAACATCGAAGCAACTCCCAAGACGCAAAGAGCGTTCGACGTTCGAAGGCTATGAGAGAACTTTGCCCAGAATCGGAACAATACAGGTTATAAAAAATCATCTTCCATCTATCTAATGACAAAAAAAACTGTCTTTCCAACAAAATTCAAAAGACTATTTAACGTCTCCTATGCGACCTTCCCAGATATCGCAAGTTTTCGCAAGGCACCGACTCATGGCCGAACTTTCTCATAAACTAAAAACGACAACGTCGTTTAGGGACTTAACTCATCCCTTTGATATTACGTAAAAATACAGACCCAACCGAAAACCGAGCCCTGAAGGTTTTGGCAAGTGCCTCGCCCAAGAAGGGTCATAGGACCCCAAAAAGTTGGGACATCATGCGAAAATTGACTCCCTGCCTCAATAGTGTTGACCCTTTTGGGAAACTTTTAGGAGGTTTTACTGTAGGCTGTAATTTGATGTCAAAATATAAATTTTGTGTGACGAATCTATTGGCTCGGTTAAAAGGGGATGCTCTTGTCGCAGGTCTGATGGTAGTTTTTTTTTATTTTTATTTAATCAGCCATCTTCGAGCTATTCCATCTTTATGTCTGTGTAACTTCGTCTGCGTCACATTTTCCATTATTGCTCCGCTCCTATTTGTCTTAGCGTAATGATATATAGCCTATAACCTTCCTCGATAAATGGGCTATCTAACACTGAAAGAATTTTTCAAATCGGACCGGTAGTTCCTGAGATTACCCCCTACATACAAACTTACAAACAAATTTTACCTCTTTATAATATTAGTATAGATAGACTAGCTAATATCCGCGGCTTCACCCGCTTGACAAATTATATACTAAAACCAATCTCGAGAATTATTCTATCCATTGGTGAAAACGGCATGAAAATCGGTGCAGTAGTTTTCGAATTTATCGCGTACCAACAGACAGACAGATAGACGCAGCGGAGGAGTTTGTTTTATAATATGTAGTGATTTATTAAGCCATCTCACTCACCTTCTTGCCTTTGTCTCATGGTACCTGAAGTCGGCGGTTGCCCCCATTCTGTCTTGTCAACTGACTACCTTTTATTTCATATCACGATTCACACGTACTTTGTTATGGCCTTCCTCTCCATCCATCAACATTTACGCTTTCCGTTCTTTTACTCTCTCTCGAACTCTTCACATGATCATACCAAAACAAATGATCTCTTTCAATATTTATTTCACTGGCTCTGGGAGTGTTTTGTCAAGTATGCACATACATTCATAATAAAGGGTACCAAAGCTTAATGTCATCTTTATTCGAAGCAATCTTAGTAGCTTTTTATTTGCAGTATCATTTAAAATATCATCATTTCAATGTCCATAATTTCTGTCACTGGCTCTGGGAGTCTTTTGTCAAGTATGCACATAAATTAATAATAAATGATACCCAAGCTTAATGTCATCTTTATTTGAAGCAATCTTAGTAGCTTTTTATTTGCAGTATCATTCCAAATATCATCCTTTTCAATGCATAATTATCTTTTATCGCCACACGTATTTTCATTTAGATCCATTAGAGCACCTATTCTAGGTCCATTGCCTCACAACGGGTGCCACAAACAAGTAATTAATGTTTTCTATTCGTGTTCCCAGCTTAATTAATTCTAAGCCTAATATTCCTTTAACATTTTTGCCATTGTTTCAAAACTTATAGTAGCGTAAAAATGAAAATTTTCTTATAACTTGAAACGAGTTTTTGCAAGACGATTAATAAAACGGTTCGAATGCACTCTTAAACGCCAGATTTTAATATGGAAAGCTTTTCGTGGATTTTCAAATGGAAATATAATGAAAATAAATAGTTAATTCAGGGCGGAATTCATCAATGAAATGAACAAGATCAGCATATGACCCACGTTTACGTCCTGTCAATTTCATTATTAACCGACTTTCCAAAAAGGAGGAGGTTCTCAATTCGGATGTTTGTATTTTTTTTTTTTTTTTTTTTTTATGTTTGTTCGGGCATAACTCCGTCGCTTGCCAACCGATTTTAAAAATGATTTTTTTGTTGGAAAGGGAATACTTTCCAAATGGTCCCATGGTAAGGAAACCAGGATCTGATGATGGCATCCCAGAGAAGTCGAGGGGAACTTTCGAAAATCGTATGGGCAACTAGTGCGTTTGGAGTGTTGTTAGGTGTGGTACCACTAAAAAGTGAAAAATAAAAAACTTTTTACAAAAAAATACAACCGACTTCCAAAAAAAAACACTACAAAGAAAAAAAATAACTTTAATTTCGGAAGTCGGTGTCAAAAAACGAACAAATTAACAAAAACACCGAGTTCCGAAATTAAAGTTATTTTTTTACTTTGTAGTGTTTTTTTTTTGGAAGTCGGTTGTATTTTTTTGTAAAAAGTTTTTTTTTTCTATGGAATATTGACACTGACAGTTCTTGAACGCACATTTGATGTACTGAACGCGATCAGTTTCTTTGATGAAATCCGCTCTAAGAAGTTAAAGTTGAAAACTAATAAAACAAAAAACAATAGAGTTTGGCATTTGTTTAACTCCAAAGCTCTTTTTTCCTATCTTGTTTCCTAACTATTTATTTTATTTTAGTAGATTAAGTTAGAATACTAAGGGCGGGTTGTATCAAACAGTTGGTTAACGTAACATACGTACGTCAAAAAGTTACGATTACGGACGATGTTTGACGTTCGTTAAATTAGAAGCGTTGTTTCAAAACATTCTGGTATAAATTCCTGCTCATCCCAATAGCTAAGTTATTGACACGGGTCCTACCTAAATAGCTTTTTTAGCATTCCACCACTTATTTGTGTCATCAGAAGAACTGGTATTAAATAATAAATAATAAATAAATAATATTTATTTGCAGAAAACACGGTATTAAAAGATGTTACAATACAAATTGAGTCCAAACATGTTTTGCTTAATTAAAGCATGCAAAATTATAGTATCAACATTAGTTAGTTAGTTTATGTTCAAGAAATTCTTTATTCTATTGTGGAATTCAAAATAATTTTCACAATATTGTTCTATTTGACGCAACTAAAGTTACGTTAACGAGTGCTCAGATCATCTGTTAACGTAAACGTTATATTTTACGTGCGTTAACGCTGACATTTTGTGAAACAACCCAATTTTTTGATTTGACGATAGTTAGCACCATTTTTAACGTTTACGCGTGCGTTAAGTGTAGTTGAAACAACCCGCCCTAAGGTTATAAGAAGTATTGTTTATACACTATTTAGGTACTGCTTTTTACATAGGTACCTATAAGATGACTATTTTATATAATTACCGTGATTATTACATAACAGTTACCTACCTACTTTCGCCTGAAACACAGGATGTACTAGTTCAGGCACATAACACCCGTGAACTTGACATAGATTTAAGCAAAAATGTATACACAAAATTAGAATTTAAAAAAAATGTTTAAATTTAAAACTGGGTGATGATGGGTTTGAGTAACTCAGGTAACCGAGAAAGTAAATAACTATTCACACTAGACAGGGAAGCTAAAGTCAACTATGACAAGACACAAATGTATCTACCTATTAAATAAACGATTATCCCATATAAATAACACTGTAAGAACATATGTCAGTAAGCGGTACTTTATTCAAAGCACAAATAAATGGTTCACCTCACAATGGCTTTGAAAATCCACTCAGATGTTAAAAGGTGTACCCTTTGTAACATAACGTTCCTTTCATGTAAAACATCTACAACATGTTTTCTGAGCAAATCTTAAGCTCACTGGGTAAAAGAAAACATATGAGGCACTACCAATGGATACATTTTTTTCCGCAGAAGTAATAAAACTCAATGAAAGCCGAGTTTCTATGTAGCTGTCAAAGAAACATGATGAAGGTACCGTGTTCTTTCTTGATGCGAGTTTTCATGTAGAGACTATTTCTTTTTTAATTTGTAGATCAATATTAAAAATTAAGATTAAAAAAATATATATATTTATTTCAGACCACGTTATGTCCATATTTTGTTAGTAAAAATAATTATTTATATATAATAATTATTTTTAAGACTAACTTAGTAGCAATACAGTTGGTTCAGAAAAATATGAATTATAATTATAAATAAAAAAATTAAAAAAAAATCACATTAATATTATAAACTAATTTTATGAAAAAAAAACGTCGACGTATATATCGTTGTACAATCACTGCGCTGTAGCCTTAAGCTTAGTTTCAACTAATAGATGTTTGTGATAATAAAAGAATTTCTGACATCTGAACAACAAGAAAACGGTTTTTCGTGGCACCATTGTCTACTTGCATGTTATAAATTTAATCATTAACAAGAGGACCACTTATTCTTCGCAGTTCGACAACAAAAACCTACGTAAATGGTAGGTACGCGAAATCTTTTTTTTTTTTTGGTCGTTCCGAACCTTGGATGGTTGCAACTACTCAACCGAGTACGCAAAATCTGTAGATCCTTGTGTTTTTATACGTTAAAAAATTGTCACGTAACATGAACACGAGTTTTATTCACAAACTAAGCTTTATTCACAAGTAAGAAACTAGACCCAGTTCTCTGACCCCTGTAAAATATCAAAGGTAAAGCATATTCCACTGCCAGAACCGTCTCGCCAAGACGTACGTGTTACAATTTTAACTACGAAGACGACGTCAATAGGCGCCACGGCAAGATTAATGATGCTAAATCACTTAATAGTACACTTTACTTAGCGCTGTATAAGAAAATAATGTTGAGAAGGTTTTAAAATTCAGTCATAAAATGTTGTTAGTAAATCTGTCTTCAATGCGGGAAATCCTGTCTTAAAATAAAATTTGTCATGTAGCTAACCTAACCTAACCTAACAGTGTAGGGAAGCTACATGCCAAATTTCGGGTTTCTACGACCAGTAGTTTCGCTCAGGAATTATGATATCCGCAAGAGAACCAAGGTTACCGACATAGCCTGAAGTATCGCCAACATAAAGTGGCTTGCTCGCAGATCAGATGTTCGATGGGGCCGAAAAGTTTTGGGGGGCTACTCTCTAAGCCCGAAGTCCGTTGTTTCAGGCTTAGTTGCGGGCGTATTCTATTCCGTATCACCTAAGGACTTACGATTAGTCCTAAAACCCGAAGTAAGAATGAATGACAACACGATTATACAATAACTGTCAAATCGAGTTGTCATTAATTCTTAGTGGTTAGGTGATACGGACAATGACGTATTATATATAGACACGTCATAAACCAACATCGCGGCGCTTAAAACGGCGAAAATACTAGATAGCTATTAATACGCATGAAGAAAGGGAAAGAAAATATGTCACCTTACGGCGGGATGCCTGTTGCGAGAGGGAGCTAAATATACATCTTCAGTTACGTCACAGGATAAGTAATAGTCAAATTGACATCAAAACAAACGTAGTGTCGCACGACAGGTTGTTGCGTAACTAAGCGCGATGTGGCCAATTGGCTTCATTTCATGTTGTCATTTTAGAGTGCGGACAACGTATCTATAGTTTTATATATCATTGGATACGGAGCAGAATACGCCCGCAACTAAGCCCGAAACAACGGACATCGGGCTTAGAGAGTAACCCCCCTGCAGTAGCGACAGCGTACCGGAAGACGCAACGTTGGAAGGCCTCCCACGAGGTGGACCGATGAGCTGGTGAGGGTTGCGGGTAGCTGATGGATGTGAGACGCACAGGACCGGGTGTTGTGGCAACACTTGAGGAAGGCCTAAGTCCAGTAGTGGACGTCTTTCCACTGATATCAGTCACTCAGTCAGTCAGTCAGTAACGGAAGAATGTTATTGATGAAGCTCCTTCGTCATAATAAGAAGTGTCTTGAAACAAGAAATTCTTTAATAAAAATTATGTTTTTTTTTTTTTATACAAATCGGGGAAACTCTTGGCCCAAATCTCACCTGATGGAAAGTGATGATTAGGCCGAAGATGGAAGCGAGTTTCACCCGGAATCCTCTTACACAGAGGAACTGGCTATCATACCTCTAACTGCCGGAACACAACAATGCTGTTTACATTGTTGTTATGGCGACAGACTTAGACATGATGGTGGTAGCTTGCCAGGCGGACTTAGAATAAGTCCTACCACCAACCAAACCGAGCAAAAAATTTGCCCCCGCTGGGAATCGAACCCGGGACCTCTGGGTCTGAATCAGGTGGTATATATAACCACTAGACCACGGAGGCGGTTAGTGTCACCTGTTTAGCACCACCCAGGGACCACGTGTAGGGATTCGCTGAAGGGTATTCTCCTACGGACGCGGGTGACTCGGCCCACAAAAGTTCCTTTTTATTAGACTACAGATTACATGGAGATTCTATCAAGAATTTCCAATAGAACATAAAAAGCGTTTTGTAAAGCGATTTTATATCCAATTTTCCCGATACCCGGGAGAAAAGAGGAATCTCCTTAATTTCTATCCGGAGTGGATATTTCGCTCTAAAATAAGCATAAAATTTTACGTGTGTAAGTTTACTAGTGCAAATTCAATCTCGGATAGTGATTTTGCAATATTTTAAAATCCAATCTCCTAGCGTAGTACATAATCTTCGACTCAAAAAAAATCATCCACTGCTTTAGTAAATATAAATCGCTCTCCAATCTCCGCTTTCAATAAAAAGCTACGTACTGAAAATTTTAAATCAATTTTTTATGATGACCTGGTAATGTATATTTTTTTCTGCAAATATAAAATAAATATATTACAAATTAAAAGGAAATTTCATTAGGATTAATCAAATAATTTCGTTAAAGATGATGATGATAATATTCTAGTAAGTAATTTCATTTCTGCATCAAAATTCGAGACGGATTTTATAGTGTAAAAATAAAAATAATTTAAATAAAAAGAGAACTGAGATAACGCCAACTTAATCTGGGATTGAGTCAGAAAGAAAAAGATTTTGGAAAGCCATTGTTTTAACTAATCTGTTACCTCCATGCCTTTAATTTTCTTCCGGTCTTAGTTAACGCTTCACTTGACTACTTTTTACATTTTGAAGATATCTGCTATTTAAATGAAAAAAATATTATTGTATTAAAATTTGTTCCTCCTTTATTCTAAAAAACAAAAAATATTTTATGTAATTCACATCACATTTTCATTTTAGCACGTAATTCAATTTCAATTTGAATTTAATTCCATAATTTTTCACCCACAAAAAATCCAACGCCCGCCGCTACAAGCATACTTCACCCACCCGCCGACTTAACTTATCAAGCGCGTGTAAATAAGAGTAGCACAATCAAACAATTTTGTGTAATCAGAGCTCCTACTGTACGCTACATATATACAGGTACCTACGCAGGTACAGGCGGAGACAGGTATCACTGATAGTGAGTCGGAGGAAAGTTTTGTTTTACTCGTGAATAAATATTATCGTTGTTAGAGAAAAATCAGTCAGGTCGAAAATCAGCGTAACTTAATTTTTTTGTATACTAGCATTTTCCTGCGACTTCGTATGCGCATAACTCATTTTTCCACAACAATTTCCACAATGCAGTAAAATCCGTTGCATAGTAGCGTACAATAGGCAAAATAGGCTTTGTTTTATATTTTGCAAAGATGATGATTAGAGGATACCAGCTTTTACCAGTAGCTTCGCCGATATCCCAAGGGAACATTCTCCCAAGATTAAAAGTATCCGATGTCCTAGAATATGGTCTACCCGTGTACAGTTTCATTAAAATCCGTTCAGCTAATCTATTACCTCCATGCCTATAATTGTCTTCCGGGCTTAGTTAACGCTTCATTTGACTACTTTTTTTAGTTCTAAAATAGCTAAGTCATTTTTGGCGGGTTTTTTTACATTTTAATGCCATTCGATTTAGATAGTTCACGCGCCTTCATTCCACCAATCAGAAAGGAGATATCTGACCCGACTGATTTTATTTTTATTTTTTTTCTAGTTTTTATTTTTTTATTAGGCTCACCAACAATTGTTAACACCAAAAATTTTACAAAAACACTTAACTTAAAAAAAGGTGTAGTGCCACAAGCTTTAACAGGTAAGCACCACATGTGAAAAAACAATAATGTACATAACTTAATAAAAGAGATAAGAATATTCCAAGTACAATAAATACACAAAAATCACTTTGACTTACGCACGTTTTCTCTAGTGCCCGTCGAATTTCGGGAAATACCCTCCTAATGCTTCGCTACACTCTCCAACGAACCTATATGTACCTATACCCATAGCTTTCAATGATCAGTAATTTTTAGCTGTGCGATGCAATGATATATAAAACTATAGATACGTTGTCCGCACTCTAAAATGACAATATGAAATGAAGCCAATTGGCCACATCGCGCTTAGTTACGCACCAACCTGTCGCGCGACACTACGTTTGTTTTGATGTCAATTTGACTATTACTTATCCTGTGACGTAACTGAAGATGTATATTTATCTCCCTCTAGCAACAGGCATCCCGCCGTACGGTGACATATTTTCTTTCCCTTTCTTCATGCGTATTAGTAGCTATCTAGTATTTTCGCCGTTTTTAAGCGCCGCGATGTTGGTTTATGACGTGTCTATATATAATACGTCATTGGTGCGATGTCTGTCAGTCACTCAGTCATTCACTTGTCTGTAAGTCAATCAGAAACGGAATAATTTTATATATTAGGATAGAACCCTATTGACTATCTACAGAAAGGGTCAAAGATCCAGAAAGTGCCAGTTATCACAAGCCGCTGACCTATCACCTAGAACCAACCGTTTGACATTGTCTTTTCTTTTGTCACAAGATATCACCTGACTTCTCGATAGCCAATAGAGCACCTGTCTGTAATTTTATTTAACAATTTGTTAGTGCTATTTTATAGCCTCGAGGCGATTAAAAAGAAATCTTGTTTTGGTGTAGTTTTAAATGAAATTGTCATTTAAAACTCTTCACTCTCGACTCTTTCATTTCAGCAACAAACATTTTCAAAAACTTGTCAAAACATGAGATAAGTAGGTAGGTACTAAGAATATGCTTGAAAAAAAATATTTATTATCTATACATTCTATCTATAAATATACAAAAATGTAATATTAACAGTGAAAATAGAATCAAAGTTCCTCGAACAACAAACGAGATATAATTATTTTAAACAAATATAATTATCTATCCCTCTCGCGGAAACGCTGTTTTCTATGGCAGTTGTATAGACGTCATAGACTTTGACGTCAAACTCCATATCAGACTTTTCTTTCTAATTGTGATCTTTGAAGCTTTATAACTTCATCGCTGACGAAGGTATTTATTAAATAATTTTGATGACTGTTTACTAGAGCTAATAAGTATTTCATTTTGCAGATAAAAAATCGCATGCATATTTCCTATTACGACAAACCGTCAATGTCTATGAGTAAAAATTGACACTCATAGACAAGTCTGCTTTGTATAGAAAGTTTTGACATGTCTCTAGCAATGGCCGCCGAGACGTCTGCGTGCTCTGTCAATATTAATGACATAAGTGTGTATAAAGGAATATCGAAGACATTTCACTATCAAGCGCCTGACCCTGTAGCGCGACCTCTGCAATCCTCAGAGCATTTGCGTACCACATAGATCAGAAAACGAGACAATATCAACTTACTAAACTAAACCGACCATGAATGGTGCAAAATGTGTAAATATCACTCATAGTTCCCGAAAATGTGGAATGCAGCTATTTACTCTATAGCACAGAACTCTCTCAAAAAGCTTTACTGCCATAGCTTCTCTCACAGAAACGGTGCATTTTTCCGTGACAAATGTTGCCTATGACTCAGATTTATATCACAAATAATTCTTCAAATAAAATAAGGCTGTAAGTACTATTATTGTATTTAAAGATTTTTTGTTATTAAAACAATACATAGGCTTTATTATTTATTTCCATTAAGAGTCCTATTACACTTTTTATGGAAATTCATGATTTTTGACGCTGTAATTTTCAGCAGCAGTAAGATATTTTAATTATTTGATCCTGAATAACGATAGTGCCAGTCTTTTTCTTGTAAGTTAGAGTTACACATTTTCATTTTTCTTTTCGTGTAATTTACTATAAATATTTTACGAACTCAGTTTGCAAGAAAAAAGGTCGGCGATGGAACTTTGACGGTCTAATTCACATTGTTACAATCAATTCTTTTAAAAGCTGAAATTACTAAAAGGTAAGTTGAATGTTTTACTTGTTTATTGGAGTTCTAGAATTTCTTTAAATTCCTTGAGTTTTCACGGAAAAAAACGTAAAGAAAGCCTAATTTAAGCCAGAAATGTCTTGATTCAGCGTCCATTATATTCCAAATAAAAACAATTTTATCAAATAAATTAAAATGACATAAAATTTCAATCTACAATGAATACGTTTCATTAGTTTTCGTTTGTCAATATAATAAAACAAAATTACAATAAATAAAATTAAAGTACTATATATTCTGCGTCAATTCAGCGCGCGCGCTCCTCAGTCTCGCGCGAGCGCCCAAATAAACTATAATCCTATTCAGATTAGTAAGTATCAAAATTGTTTCGAGGACTATAGATGTTCTCCCAACACAGACCAACGTAACTTCGTCTATTGCAAACGAGCATTCACGATTCGTATTAAGACTCTTAACAGTCTTAACAACAAATTGTTTTACTTCTTTATGTTATGAACTGAGATCGCCGATGGTGACAATAATCCCAACATTAATTTATTTTATTTTATTTGGCTCTTAAACAATGAGTATTTATTTATTCATTATTTCTGGCCAATCAACAATTGTATATACTGGAACATTACAGTTTAAAAAATAAGATTATATCTAAGGTATTACAATTTCTTAAAGGTTAGCACCGCATGCCCCATTAATGATGTGTTACAAATCAGTAAAATTGAAATTAAATTATAAAAGAAACGTCAAACTTTAAAACCAAAATAAAATTTGAAACTAAAACTACAATCAAAATTACAGAAATAAATTAGTAACAAAAAGTACACTATAACGTTTACAAAAAAAAGAAAATCGGTGCCTCATCACTGAGAAGAGCACTACATGCACTGTACTAACTAAACATATTTTAAAACCGCCAATCGAATCCAGCTGCAAATATGAAATGCAAAATAAATCCAGCCAAAGTTGATAAAATATTCGGATCAGTGTACCAAATAAACGGATAAAAATCTCATTTCGCGATTCCGTATCATAAGCCTATAGAGATTTACAGCCAGCCGCTGTCATTCGCCCAAAACGATTTGGTATACAGACTGAATAACTTAAAATATTCCGCACCCTACATTTTTTTCTAGATTTTTCATGCATACCTACTTAGTAGGAGTTTATCATTTATGCAAAGCTAGGGTGGCCGTATTCAGAATATTAGCTTGTGGTGTGTGACTCTCATCAGCGAAAGATGTCAACGGACATAAGTGCCTAGCATCGAGTCATCGACACAACGACCACGTCTGTGCTTTCAGCTTCCATGTAACCTTATTAACCTTTTTTTTGCGTTTTTTAAAATACATATTTACCTATGTTTGTTGACAAAGCTGTCTGAAGATAGCAGACTGCATCCTGTAAAAAATCAATAATCGTCTGATTTACATTTCAATTCTTCATATTTATGCAACAATCCTCCTTGATCCTTAAACCATCGTTTTGGTATTTTGGTATTCCATTTAGGGCTGAATTTTCCAACGCCAGATAACTTTATCGGAGGAATAATTTTGAATTTTTGACAGTTCTTCCATACAAAAACTGTCAATCGTGAAATTTATTCCACGGATAAAAGTTATCTGGCGTTGGAAAAATTAGCCCTTAATAAATTAAAACAAATTATTAATTCAAAATATAATCTCTCTCACATTCCATTCAATGTTTTTTCAGTTCAAATAAAAAAACAAAACATTTTAAATAAGGAACCTTATAAAAAAAGAATAGCTTTGTTCCACGAGCTAACGATCATACGGATTCCCGCGTATAGCAACACGCAGGGGCACAGATAACACAATAATCGCTCAGAGTTTATACAAAGGAGTCTTGTGCCTACCTGTGCGTCTGACATTCTCATCATGTAAGCTGACGCTCCGTTGCTAAATGGGCCGATGGGGCCACAGGAACGTGGAGCATGTAGTCACATGTATATTTTAAGTTTAAAGACCGTCTTGTGGCTCAAGAAACCAATAAAATATTGTTACAAAGGTGTGCTAATAAAATTGGTGACTAGACTTTATTTTACTTTTACTAGATTTTATCCAGACAGGTGTTTCTAAATGACATTAGTATAACTCTCATGACGGAAAAAAGTGCATCTATAAATTAATATTTCTAGATAGGTATATCTGTTGTCCAGTGTCCACGGGTACCTATCGCTACGTTCCAATGTCAAAATCATACGTATTTTATTTAAATTCGAAAGCCCATAGTAACAGGAGACAATCCACAAAACTTCGCTTTCACCACTTTCTAGTATTTTAGCTGGAACCAAACTCCCCAGGCCCAATGCTAAGCTGTTCATGGTCAGTTGGCCTAATCAAACCTGTACACATATTGGTTACCTGGATTGACAGCTCACTTCGTGATCACTTCACCCAAGCCTTCACTTCGAAATGTTTATCAAAATTGACTGACTGATTTGCTAACCTATAAGAAACGTGCTGAAACTATACGTGGCAGCACAGAAATGTCAATGTCAAGTATATGTTTTTTTAACCTATAAACGAAATCGCAACGCCAGATGGCGTGGCACAGTCTTCTTTGTGCACGTTCTCCTAAACTGAACGTGCAGGAATCGCAGTTGGCAGCAAAGAAGCGTCAATGTAAAATAGGTATTTTGAACCCTATACTTTCGAATATGCGACACTAGACGGCATAGCCAATGCCGACGTGCCGTGCACGTTCTCTATAGGAAAGCATCAAAATTTGTTTTGTATAATGCAGACTCACAAATAAATACTTTGTAATTTACTGAAATCTTAATCACCGCTTTGTTAGGCTCAGTTGCAGATGCAGACATAATTATTAGAGGCCATAAAACTGTTTAAAAAATTACCTAATACACTATGGTAGACAGAATAGCATAAACAAGCCTTTTTGTTTTATTTAATGATCACAAGTTGGCAGTTGCAGCGCATAAAGTTTGTAGTGAAGTATGGTGAATTAAACACCGAACAAATTGTGATTTCTATTGAATGGAAAGTTAGTATGTTTTGTGTTTGGGCCATAATTACAGTACCTAATGGTTCAATGAATTTTATTGGGTTGTTAAAGAATGTATGAGATGGTTGTCTTACGCTGAATTTACTGCATCTATAAATTTCGATGGGAAAGACATCTCCAGTTGTTGTACTTCAAACCTGATTCTGATTCTTGCAATAAAACGGAGTTTTGATAAATAAAAAAAAATCATTACAAAGTTTTAAAGACAGTCGACAGTAATGGCAAGACAAGTTATTACGGTAGGGTAGGTACCAAAGTAAAAGTTTATAGAATCTAACTACGAACTTTTCTGAAACAACAAACTTGTAGAATTAGAAAAGCTTACGGTTATTACAAATTCTTTGTTCTTTGCTTTACTCAAATAGCTTTTTGTAGTTTTGGGACGAAAATGGCTGGATCGTCCAGAATCATGTACTGTATAATTCCCCTGATGTTCGATTTATTAACCATTCGATGTTAAGAACGTACTAGTATAATTCAGAGGTTCGATTTATAGTATATTCGATTAACTGACATTCAATTTGGCATAGTACACTCCTTGTACCCAATTTGAATCGTCATCCGCTAATGACTACCTTCTCATTAGCGTCGCTTCCCGCGGTTCTCATGGCCGCTTGCCACCATCGATGCGTGTGACATTCTCGTGAGGATTACTTACTTGGCTACAACTTGAGTGGAGCGAGTAGAGTGAGCTCTTGAGCGTTCTCTTTGACTTCCCTATGTTAGTGTTGTGTGTTGTGTTGTGTTGTGTCCTATGTTGTGTTTACACAGAGCGAGGACTTGTCGATGCCAAACAAGAAATGTTACTAATGAGGAAACTCGCTTTTCCAATGCAGTAAAATAATATTAACAAAGGATTTAATCGTTCCTGGACCTCTTTTTTTTTGGAATGTAGAAATCTAAGAGCCTCTGCCAGGGTTGCGGAATTTGTTCGAAAGAGTCACCGCGTCCCTGGAACGCAAAGGGCACTAATGGGTTTTAATCTGGAAGAGTCTGGTACTACCTTCTGCTTCACCCAAAGCGGAAGATGTCATTTGATGATTTCCCATCCTTAAAAAAAAAGGTAACTATGGAGTAGATACTTTAAAAAAAACAGACTGTTAATTATTTCAAATGGTTGATATATGATCTTCAAAGTCGTCAAAATGTATGTGTTGAAACAGTCGATAACAAAGCAGTGCGATTCTGTAAACATATCGAAGTGAACACTTAATTTTTAAGCATCTGACATACCTACCTATAGATAACTTGTCACCCGAAAATGACAAATATTATTTTTAAGCCGGAAGAGTACAAAAAAGTTTTGAACAAGGACATCATAAACACGGCTAGGTTTACATCTTAACTATCTACCTATCATCTACCTACCTACTCACCTACAACTCGACCAAGCTAAGTTTGCATCTCTCTGGAATGCGGAATATATTTTAATATGTAGAATAATATAATGTTAAAAATAATACATGCAAAGTAAAATCCAACAAACATTTGTTTACTTTTTTAAAGTATAGCGAATCCTTTTTTGCAGACCGTACCTAAGGGCGGGTTGTATCAAACAGTTGGTTAACGTAACATACGTACGTCAAAAAGTTACGATTACGGACGATGTTTGACGTTCGTTAATTTTTTTATTATTATTCCTGCTCATCCCAACAGCTAAGTTTTGACACGGGTCCTACCTAAATAGCTTTTTTTGCATTCCACCACTTATTTGTGTCATCAGAAGAACTGGTATTGAGGAATTCAAAAGAAATTTCACAATATTGTTCTATTTGACGCAACTAAAGTAACGTTAACCAGTGCTCAGACCATCTGTTAACGTAAACGTTATATTTTACGTGCGTTAACGCTGACATTTTGAAACAACCCGCCCTAAGCGTCAGTGTGTCGTTATCGACGCGAGGTGCAAACTTAGCTTGGTCGAGTTGTAGCTGTAAACCAAAGCCGGTCGATTATGTAAACATGTCGAAGTGAAGGCGTGGGTGAAGTGATCACAAAGTGAACTGTCAAACCATACAAACAAGATTGAATGACACCTGACATTCACTCCATCTTAGTGAACACGGTGAGACCGGCAGATTCTCGTCATTATCTAAGAAAGTGCACATTCTCGGTCTATTTATATGCGTTTTATCACTCGCTGGCCGCGTGTGTCAGTGATCGTTCATATTACGATGCCGGTCCTCCACAAACACTGTCCGGGTGACTGATGTATTGTACACTGTTTTATCTTGAAGGAAACACCTTTTACACTAAGCGAAAAATAAGGCACAAAATATTCTAAAGAGGAAAATAAGGCTCGAATACCTACAATCAATCTTCAAATGACTCCTCCCGCTCTGGGCAGAGCAGAAGGGAGTGTCAGACTCTTACTGACTAAGACCCATCTGTGTTCCTCCTAGTGCCCTTTGCGTCCCAAGTCCGCGGTGATCCTAATCTAACGAGATGCAGACGAGTACCAATATATTATTACATGAAGCGACTCCAATTTTACTTACCCTAGAATAACGGAAGTCGCGTACGTTCTCGAGATCCCCGGCGGCGTAGGTGAGAGATGGAACACCAGGGTGGTTTTAGTCAGTAAGAGTGAGACAGTTATAACTTACCAGCTGTTTCCCGCGACTACGTTCGCGTGGTAAAAAAATATATTATTTTTAATATAAAGTATCATATGTTACTTCTAATACCTACAAAAATATTGTGTGCAAAGTTTCATGATGATCGGTTAAGTAGTTTTCGCATGAAAGCGTAACAAACAAACTTACATTCACATTTATAATAATAGTAGGGATCTAACTGACAAAAACCCAGTTTTTGTGCCCGTATTAACTTTATAAACTACATATATCCTACACCCTGCTAAAACAATAAAAACCACACAACCTAACACAATAAATTGTCATTGGACATCGCTAACGAGCTGGTGAACAAGTGCCAATTGAATTTAATTCACCTATAGTACTGCCCACAGAGCGAGGAATAGACGCGTTGGCAGCTAACAGAGGAGCCTTTACGCAATGACCTTTTTATTACCTAAAGAAAGACACGTCACACACCAATATAATTATCACAGCTGTAAAAAACAACATGAACACTAACGGTTCACCAGGGTTGTAGAATTTTTCGAAAGGGTTACTGCAGTCGTGGTAGGCATTTGGAAAAACACGGATGAGCTTTATTCAGAGAGTCCGTCAAGAGAAGTCATTTTATGTTTTCCCATCCAAAAAAAAGCTCTGTCCGTATCAACACACTCAACTTCTGTGAATCACTCAGTAACTCATTCACTCAGTAACGTCATATTTTTATATTAAAAATGCGAGCTGACCCACGCAACTTTGTCGTCATCAATTTTTTTTATGAATGCTCCGCTCCTATTGGTCCGTAGCGTAATGTTTTATCTATAGCCGATTCTCCTAGCCTACCTATAAATGGGATATCCAACACATAAATATTTTTTCAATTCGAACCAGTAGTTCCTGAGATTAGCTCGTTCGACCAAAAAAACAAACTTTTCAGCTTTATAAAATTAGTATGGAAGTAAAGACTTGTACGGATGCTGTATCTTACAACAGCCAGCATATCGTTCCGAGCTCTGTGTGTATGGCACTTCCATTTTATCACGCACATGTTAACTCCGATGACAGCCACGCAATCAACTCTTGCGCATCCACCATGATTTTATTATCTGTTCACGATCGTCACGGAGTCACCTCTCTGAGAGTCCCTTTGTCGTGTGTGACACATAAACGTGATCTAGATGAACGGGTGAATGTTAAAATTTGAGAAACTTCCAAGGTTACTTTATATCGTGAATCAGGCTTTTCATGAACATTCACGCCACCCAACGTTACTTTGACGAGAGATCCTCTTCTTTGAAATCGTAAGTTTGACTTAAATATGACGTTGACGTCAAGTTGATTAATGACGGGAAAATAAGCGTTTTGACAGGTGCTTGGACCTGCCGTCTGGTGTTCGTCTTTTGAGAAAACCCTCATTCGGATCTATCTAAAATACAACAACGAAATATCTAATACAATCTTATTTTCTTCCAAATGCCTATTTCTCTTTATTTAAAAAAGCCATCACACACATAGCTCATGAAATGACGTTATTATAATTATTATAATATCGTCATGTCACGTCATGTTATAAGACTGAGCTTGTGGCTAAATAATAACAGCCGCACGGGTCGACTTTTACGGTTAAGCAACGCTTGCCAAGGTTGGTCTGTGGATGGGTGAGTATCTTAACATACCAAGTTTCCTTCGTGCTTCGGAAAGCACGTTAAGCCGTTGGTTCTGGCTGTCATTTGTAGATCTTTAGCAGTCGTTACGGATTGTCAGAAGCCAGTAAATCTGACTCCAGTCTTACCAAGAAGTACCGAGCTACCCAGTTAATGGGTTGCGGAGGACTGGTAGACAGCAACTCCACGTAAAACACTGGTATTCAGCTGAATCCGGTTTGACTGGAAGCCGATCCCAATAAAGTTAGGAAAAGAGTAGGCTGATGATAGATGATGATATTTATTAGACCCGAAACGACTTCTTTGATTCCTAGTAATAGGTTTATCACATTTCTGGGAATCCAACACTGAATCTTGACCACATGGAACACAAATCCACAATGTTGAGACTCATCATCATCATACGAGTATCAGCCGAAAGAGTTCTGCTGCTGGATATAGGACTCCCCAAATGTCGCTACAACAACCGGTCCTGAGCAACTCACATCCATCGGCTACCTTTTTTTTTGGGATGGGAAATCATCGAATGACTTCCCCCGCTCTGGGCGGAGCGGGGGGGAGTGTCAGACTCTTACTGACTAAAACCCATCCATGTTCCTTCAGTGCCCTTTGTGTTCCGGAGCCACGGTATCTCTTTCGAATAGTCCCGCGACTATACATCGGCTACCTACGACCCTATCTGTAAACATATCTAAGTGAAAGC
Source organism: Ceramica pisi (assembly GCA_963859965.1). Taxonomy (NCBI): domain Eukaryota; kingdom Metazoa; phylum Arthropoda; class Insecta; order Lepidoptera; family Noctuidae; genus Ceramica; species Ceramica pisi. The sequence continues at coordinate 17,677,297 of OY982543.1, forward strand.
TTAGGTGAAGTTATCACTTAGTCAGCTGCGAATCTAAGTAATCAAGATGGAATGACAGCTCACTACGGGATCACTTCACCCAAGCCTTCACTTTGACGTGTTTCAGAATCGACCTGCAGGTCATCCACCTTCCGACCTGATCATCTGTTTAGGTTCAGGTTAATGGATTTAGGTGGATTTCATTAAAAAATTATTTTTTTATATCTATCTAAAAGCGCTATAACGTCTATTACAACCACACTCACTCAAAAAAAGCATTAATGTCAAAGTTCAATAAATCAACAAAAACGATTAATCCTGTAAGAAAAATATTAGCAGGTAAACATCACATCACAAACCTAATATTACCTACTACCTACGTGAAACCTTTTTCATTCTGAACGAATGAATATCAAATAATAATAAAATGGACTACACATTCTGTCGACCATTTTGTTGAAACCTAATCTCGGGTTCGGGTCTCAGCGAAAATCCAACTGTAAACGCTTTTCTTCGTTCAAGAGTCATTTTAATTTGAAAACATCGCTTTTCATGAGGATCTCAGGGTCTGATCTTGGCTTGTGATTGATGAAAACAGATTTTATAAAATATCTTTTACGGACAAAAGGGTCCTTCTTTTTTAAGAATTACTTACCCTTAGGAAATCCTAGTCCTATAACTTTCGGTCATGCTTATGAGACAGCCATACCTGTTCGATTCCGAAAACATTTCGAAATGAAAGCTTGGGTGAAGTGATCATGTAAACTGCTAATCCATCGTATCAAGATGGAATGACAGCTTACTTCGGGATTACTTCACCCAAGCTTTCGCTTCGACATGTTTACAGAATCAACCTGTTGAACCCTTTAGGACGTAGTGTATGAATCGGTGACCTACAAAATCCTTGAGGTTGGACAGCAATCATGTTTCGTGAAGTTGCTGCCTATTTATTTTGACGCCAACCACATCATTGCATACCATCTGAGGGCTGTGAGTTTTTTACGTTCTCTACCGCGTAAGCGTAAATGCCAATTTGTATTGTAACTGAATAAGCGCCACCTGGTAACAATTACGGATAACCTTTTATTTTCTATACACGTTGACATAAGCAAACGTTTACGTTAACGCGATCGAGTACGTTAGAAAACTCACACTAAGCCCTCTGGTGAGATTTTGGTCAAACGTAAACCTAAAGAGATAATAAAAATAAATGATCTTCAAAAACCTACTCGATTGCTTACCAGAAATACCAAAATTGCAATATTGCGAGTAAAATTTTTCAACCGAAATCGATGCAATCATGACAAAAATTTCATCAATGCACCCCAAAACATGCGTCCAAAGTTCCAAATCATGATGATAAAGTATCCATGTGATTATTAATAATATCAATGAAAAATGTACTTATTTTTATGTAAGTATGTCAAGCATAAAACCATGATGATCATTCTGATCATGCGAAACCAGTACTAACTTTATTTTTCGCAAGTGAAGGAACGGAAAGGGAAAGCATTGCCAGGCCGACCCTTTTCAAACTGCTATGGACGCCCTGTAGGAAAGAAATAGAAGAATACCATTAATAACTAAACATACATGCAGGCAAACACAGAATATAATACTCATTATAACGTACACCAAATCAGTAACAGAAAATATATTTTTTTGTTTATTTAATGAAATTATAATACAGGTCTCGGCAAACTTTTACCTTTGATGGCGAGTTACAATTAAATAGCATGTAAATGAAGATAACATTACATAGGGTATATTCAGTAAAAATAAGCATATTGAAGACCCCCCACCCTTCATTAGTGCTTACGTAAAACTTGAACGGCCCCTAGGGTGACACCAGGAGCGGACATAGCTCTAAAAGCGATATTTTAAATTCAACCTCTAGAGTCTAGATGATCTATAATAGAAGAGGATAGACAGTAGTGCAGGACGCCTTAGGTATACATTTTAAAATTAATAAAAATATATTACAATGAAAAAAATAACACTGAAAAAAAGCTGACAGCAGGCAAAACATATAGGTATCTATACTAATATTATAAAGCAGAAGAGTTTGTTTGTTTGTTTGGTTGAACGCGCTAATCTCAGGAACTAATAATGGGCTATCTAACACTGAAAAATTCTTTCATTTTTAGATAGCCCATTTATCGAGGAAGGCTATAGACTATATATCATTACGCTAAGACAAATAGGAGCGGAGCATTAATGGAAAATGTGACGCAGACGAAGTTGCGTGGGTCAGCTAGTATAAAATATTGCAAAGTCGATAGCCAATATGGTTGATGGAGCTGATGCAGCGCAAGAGGTTCGCGTACATAGTGGATATCAACCACAATACACTTAAAGTAGAAAACGAATGCCACATGCTACGATCCTATCGAAAACACTGAATAGGTACAATTAGCACTTAAACCTCGCACATAATTATCATACCGATCAAAGCGTTTGAGAAACAAATATTTTTTCCAATAGTAAGCATAAGGTCCTCTTTAGCTTCTCAAGATGACCTCAATGTAACAAAAATAATATAAATCACTGTGCAAAGCAAAAAGAGAAGAAGCGCTCGACATTTACAGCATGCATTTTTTCACATTGTTTGCATTGTTTTTCGTCGATTAAATCATGGTTTAAAGGGTACAAAGAAACGATATTTGTTTGTAATAATGCCTGAAGTCTGTTTGTTTGCTCATAACTACGACCTGGCGGTCTTTAAGTCAAGAGTAAATAGGATGTTTCTATACAAGCGTGGCCTTCCGTCGACCACTTCATCGCTTAGGAACAGGTGATATAGTAGTTGGAGACTAGCTCATCAATAATGCAAAAATATTTTCTTTTAAATGTGCTAAATATTACCTAGATCTCCTTTATTAAAGAAAAACATCACAAGTTAATCTTCATTAATCAACCCATCAACTTTGACTCATGTTTATCTAAATGGGTTTATTAATCACTCGTCTAATCTTCTAGTTTTCAAACAATCGATCACCTGCGCGGGAGTGCGTCTGCTATTCTTCCGCCACTGTCTAAACAAGTCCGAATTATGAGCTTGGTGTAAATTTTATTCACAAGTTTCAACAGACATTTGTTTCACACATTTCATTTATGAACTTGGCACATTTTTTTGTAGCGGAGCTCGTGGCTGAATAATGACAGCCGCACGGGTCGATCTTGACGGTTAAGCATTGCTTGCCAAGGTTGGTCTGTTGATGGGTGACCATCTTAACAAACCGAGTGTTTCCTCCGTGCCTCGGAAAGGAAGAAAGTTAAGCCTTTGGTCCCGGCTGTCATTTGTAGATCTTTGGCAGTCGTTACGGATTGTCAGAAGCCAGTAAACCTGAATCCAGTCTTGCCAAGAAGTACCGTGTTACCCAGTTAATGGGTTGTGGAGGTCTGGTAGGCAGCCGCTCCTCGTAAAATACTGGTATTCAGCTTAATCCGATTTGACTGGAAGACGACCCCGATATAGTTGGGAAAAGGCTAGGCAGATGATGATAATGGGAATGGCTAACAATAATTCTTGTTTGTTGCTCAATAAAATTCGGTTAAATATTTCTTGAAGTGGTTTCAGAATTGTCTGTTCTGTCATTCAACAGTTTACCTAAATATTTTCGACCAACGGTCTCCCTAAGGCTTCGTTTCCATCAGAGATATGAAAGGACGCGGAACGGCGAAACCAATAGAATCGCTTTCGATGAACGAGGCTAGGTCAATGAAGCTATTCTATTGGTTCATAACAAACTCATCCCTCGCTACAGTCGCTACGCATACTCGCACATCTCTGATGGAAACGCAACCTTAATGAAATGGACAGTTTTGGCTAGTTAGAACTGTCCTATGCCAAAGAATCATCATTATCACCGTCATTTTAGCAGAAATACGTAAATAAATATGTGTTTCACCATATCAACCTGTCTGTACTTCTCAGATAAAACTGAGTGATCCCGCAACCGCCACCAGGTCATTGGTTGATCTGGTGAGAGCCAGTCTTACACGGCCATTGCTGATATTAATTCAATCCTAAATACGAATGAGAACTTAAATAATCGCATTTTTTTTTTATGGTAGACACCAGATAAACTTGCAATAAAGTACCTTCCTCTACTATCCCTTCGTAACCCTTCATACCCGAATTACAGTAAATTATGAATCGTTTTTTATTTTCATGATAGAAATTGATTCAGGACAGCTTTATGTCTTCATTTCAGTTTTTGATACTAACGAAGTCAATAAATGCATGTCGGTCATAGACCGAAATTGCACATTTATCTGACACCACCATACTCATCTGAAGTGTCAAGCATAAACGAACAAAACCAAAACAATTTGGCTTCTTTTGAAGGCATCTCTAATCTAGTAGCTTTGATCTCCAATTTCATCTATTTAAACACAGGCCTCGTTATCTACAAATCCGTCGACCACCCGGGGCCATGTTTACGCAACGCATCGCACTGTGTAAACAAACATGGCGATAGAGACGCGTGCGCGTGCGCCGGCCACCTGCAAGCGACACCCGGCTAATGATCTAGATGCATCTAGATGTAAGGGGGCACCGAGGAAATGATACGTTGTTGGCGTTCGTTTGATCTCGTGCTGCATCCTTATTACTTGACCTTAAAGTAATATAATTAATTTGTAAGATATTTAAGGATTCACTCTGTAAATTATACAGTTTAGAAACACGAAAACATGTAGTTGTGTCAATTTAAAAAAAAAAAACAAAGTAAATCCAAAAAACAAAAACAAAATAAACCTCCAATACGATAAATAAAGTAAATACTTCACGGAAGTTTTGAATAACAACAAAATTAAATTTATTCTATAACGTGTACGTACGGTTTTTGCTTGCGCTTACACACACATACACAAACCGCATGGAATACCTCAACCAAAAGCTCGAGGCGCTCTTAACCAACAGGAGATGTTGTCGAGATCTTGTCGAAGAATTAGCTTCGAGCTCCTCTAGCTTAGAAGACCGTCTTACAGACAGATAGAAAACTGCATGGTCTTCGTAATTTTGGAATTTGGATTTTTCGGAACTCTGGGACCTCTGAGTTACTTTCGGGGTTTCATCTTAGAGTATTCGGCTAGAAAACACTAACGAGTGACTTTATAAACTCAAAAAAAAATTGATATTTTTCGCTGAACAAATATCGTTTAAAATATTGGGCTCTGAGAAATAACATCATCACCATCATCCACAGCCCGATCTCGCCCACTGCTGCAGTGCTATTCTGTAACAACATTTTCGTGTCTCGACAGCGGAATCCGAGGTGAGTTTCAAATTCGTATAAATATAAGACCTTATGATGTGTGAAATAAAGTTCACTTTGTAAGCTTAGTCACTCAGGTGAAGTCGATATCGAAATGGTTATTTACAGAATAGACTAGCTGAGCATAGGTATGCCTCTCTTTCCTGGTGCCAATCCCCACCGTTCTTGCGCCAGCCTCATTTAAAATACCAATGTCCATTAAAGAAAACTGGAGAGTTTACAAAATCAATGTTTCGCATTTACAAACATCAGCAGACGATGCAAGGATGCAAGATAGCAGGACGAAACTTAGGGTCAGTACAAATAAGCAGGACAAACGACGAATGTCATCACCCTCATGACATGATGAAACTGGAAGACAGAAATACACTACACCTGATAGAAAAATAAAGAATGCATATTTTTTATTTTGTAAATCAATGAATATTGACAAAAATAAAACGCATCAGAACTCGGGAGTGGGGGCTCATGACGTCACAACCCGTTTAAAATGATACCACGGCGTGACGTATTGAGAATCTTAAAAGCGTCGTATCTTCGTCAATTTCGCATTACGTTACAAAAGAAAAAAACCGGGTCAAATATTTTTTGGTAATCTAACTGACGGACTAATTAGATTTTTTCACTGGACAAGTCTATTGTTTGAACTCTGTGTTTAACATCGTCTCCGTTTCAAATGCCAAAACATAAACCTGGATTTATTAAACTTGTCGATGTCTTCACGACACTAAAGACTTAAAGATTATACAAGTACTCTAGGGAATGGTAGCGGTCCCGATATGAACTATTCTGCTGTTAGTGACCATGAAAGTTTGAAATAATATTCATATAGTTTCCTATATAATTATAGTAGTATAGTATATAAATAGCTGTGTGTAAATAATGTATAAGGTACAATGGGGTTGACGTATCCATGTGGATAAAAACCCCTTATAAATAAAGATTTAAAAAAAAGTACTCTAGGGAACTACTTCTATTCCATATATATGTACATGATATATCCAGATGTCAGTTCCCTGTGTCCAAAGTTCTGGATTCGGTCCTTTGAGGTCTGATTTAGTCGCAAGTCGCGAACTGACAAATCATAAGCAAAGACGTTCCGTTAAACTTGAAGAGAGAAGTTTCGTGTGATGGCGTAAACTTGGTTTTTAAGTCCCAAGTGAAATTATGAGTTTAATATCATACATCGACAAACCTAGAGTTGTTGTATCGTTTAACGGACCAGCACTTTGTCTGCGCAGATTTAGTGTAAACGTTGAATTTCCATATTATTATATCTCTTCTTAGAGTCACCTTCAAGGAAGTCTTATCCATAATTTCATGTTCCTAGTACCATAAGTTTCAGCTGTAGGTTGAAACGCCGGTAAATCAGTTTCCTTTTTATCCTACTAGGTTATAAATGCGAAAGTTGGTGAGGATGAATGAATGGATGGATGAATGTTTGTTTCTCTTTCACATCAGAACGCCTAAAAGAATCTTTATGAAATTTGCCACAGAGGTAGATTATAGTCTGGAATAACACATAGGCTAATTTTATCCCAGGAGTATGTTCACAGTAGGGTTCACGCGTGCAAAGCTGCTGGCCAATGCCATGCAATATATGCATGCATAGGATGTTTACATGCTGGAGCAGAGCCGTCGAGCTGAAGGTGTCGAAATACGAAAACAAACAAAAGAAAGAGCGTATTCTACTCTAATCTATAAAGATGAAGCTGTCTTCATCGCCACCATTATCTGGACAAATGGTGGTTTCTTATGATAGATAAACGGAAAAGCTCGCACTGCGAAGAGATCTGCTAAGGAAAGAGCCACTCAAGGATTGAATATATGAAAAAAATAGTTCAAAAGTAAGCAAAAAACTTAACCATTTTCTTAAAAACAGTACTAACAAAAGTACACTAGCGATCATCACAAAAACAGTTTATGGAGTCAAAATCGACATCAGTACCAACATTAGATCGTTCAGTGGTACACAATCATACCGGAACTCGGAAATCGAGCCCCGGGCGACTTCGAACCTTTCATGTTCAGTCAAGAAGATAACAAGATCACTTCAATGTAATAACTGTCGGCTCTTGGCTCTACAAACTAGTCTAGGAGATGACACTAACAGGAGAAATATCTACAGTCTAGGTACACCTAAATGCAAAGTTGACAACGATGCGAACGAATGTTTTGATGCCACGTTTTAGGGTTTACGTAGTTAGGAGTTTTATTTTAAGTGTATACTAGCTTTTGCCCGCGACTTTCTAATAAGCCTGCGACTTTCTTTCTGATTTCGAATTCTCCATATTCCGTATTACCCGTTTCCCGTAGGAATTTCGGGATTCCTACACTCCCCAAGGAACCTACATGCCATATATTTGACGGCACGGTTGGCGCAGTGGTTGAGCGATCGGCTGCTGCGCCGCGTGTCGTGGGTTTGATTTCCGCACGGAACAAATATTTGTATGGCCTACAGATAGTTGCTCCGGGTCTGACTGTTTGTGTATGTGACCATTGTATGTTTTTAAACCCACCCACGATAAAGGAGAAATTCCTAGTGTGGGGCAACGTTTAATAAAAAAAAAACAGCTTTCTACGAACAACACTTTCGGCTAAGCGTTGTCACTTGTCGGTCAGTAACGCTGTCAGTAGGTAAAGGAAGCATTTTATATTCTAAGATAATTTTAAATAAGTTTTTATAAAAATAGATAACCAAAATGCTTAAGACTACTCGACTCAATCTTAACTTAGGGTGGATTTCATCAATGAAACGGAACGCGATCAGCATAAACCACTTTTACGAGCTGTTAGTGTCATTATTTTCTGTGTTATATTGCCACCGACAGCTCTTGAACGCAGTTTAGATGTACTGTCTCCTTCAAATAAATTGACATAAATGACACATAGTATGTTTAGTTTTACCAACGTAATAAATAAATAAATAAAATATTCTTTATTTCGGATAACAAAGATCCATAGTAGGTACTCACATGGGAAATGTAACAAAAAAGGAAAAATTAAACAAAAAATTAAAAATTAAATAACTCTCCGAACTAAGGACCTCCACAATGGGGATGAGATCCTGTCCGCTACAGTCATCAGGATTTTATTGCGGCTGCCACGCACTCTGTGGATCAGGAATGTCGTTTTTTTGCGAATGACTGCATGAAAGCCATCAGTGTGATACAGCGCGAACATCCCCGATGCACTACAGAAACGAGGCAGCCCCAACATCATCCTGAAAATATTATTATACTGGATACGCAGGTTATCCAGCGACCTTTTGGTGTGACTGGTCCACAGATTCCCAGTGTAGATGCTCTGACAGTATGCCGTAAAGAGCGTAACCTTAACTTCTTCAGAGCATCGGTAGAATCTGCGGGCCAGCATGTTACCTCTGACCGCCAAACACCTGCGCTCCCTCTCGATGTCTACATCGTCCTCAAGGCTGTCGGTAAGGAAATGTCCCAGATATTTAAATTTCGCGACACGATTAATATTAAAGCCATTCAACTTTATATTATGTGAGTGTTCGGGACATCTACCGGCAGCCTTAAAGACCATGTATTCACTTTTTTGTACATTATACAAAAGACCATGAGTATGAGCATAGACCTCACACATCTTTAGCAGCTCTCCGAGGCCCCCCACCGTCGGGCTCAGCAGCACCATATCGTCCGTGCCGTACCGTCCGTAATGTGAAAACAATTTAGTATCATATTTTTTTCATGATTAATATTTAAAAAGCGGCAACATTTTGCCTGGGTTGTGTATGTCCATTAATTTTTAATCTCCTTATAATGCGTTTGGCCTAAAATCTACATTCGTGGCTTATATTATTCACGTCCAATTTACATGTCTGGACCGTTATAATGAAAATTTTGAAATGAAGGCTGCCGCTGAGTTTTTAATAAAAAGTAAATTATGTAGCTTCAAATTAACGCCTCTTTGTTATCGTGGGTCTGAGTTAACTTGTTATAAAAATAGTTAGATATTAAACTTGTATTACTTTATTAGTTTTCGGAGAATCAGGTCAACAGTTCTTCAATGTGAGTTTTTAGATATAAATACCCATTTTTTAGATAGAAAACCTGTGTTGTATCTTGGTATGCGTTGTAATAAACCGCATTGTTATGATATTATTTGCAATTAGAAGTTATTAAAGGAATTAAGATCTTAAATCTACGAACATCAAACATTTTATCGGGAATAAAAAAATCTATTCTAAAATTATTGAAAACACACGCCTCTATACTTTACACGTGATCGTTGAAATCGTAACAAAATATAAGTTCTACTAATAAATACGTGCGATCCATCAGGCCGTTACTTTTATTCACAGTAACTAGCCGTAAAAATAGAACACTACGAAAAAACAAAATGCACCTACTTGTACCTAACTATCGGTTTTTTAATGCCCCTTTATTAAAATAACATTGCCACCAAAAATAAAATACTGCATAAAAAAAAAACATTAGATTTCCGAACGCAACAAATCTATTGCTGTTTTTCTTTATGAAAACTGTAAATCATCATTTTATTCTTTATGGTTTACGTGACAGATAACGATGTTACTGTTTTGTTATAAATAATACAGCTGTAGATGAATAACTCTGTGAAACTATATTTTATTGAGTGAAAAATCTCGCGAGCGGTGGAATGTACCGATCGCTGTGTTTATGTTGTAACTGCTGTTTGTAACGTAACGTATTGTTTAAAAAATATTGTATTTTATGTTTTGTCATAAATTTTTCTTCGTTATTTTGTATGTGAAATAATTGCTGTGCTCAGGCACTGACACTGCGCATTGAAGTTCCATTTATTTATTTACAATAATAGTATGTACTTCAGGTACTACAACTTTCAGTACATATTGCAAAAAATATGCCAAGTACACTATAAAATATTTGACTTATGTGCCTAATGCAGCTTGCATTTCTTTTGGTTACCATGCTGTACCGTCGCTTTATATATTTTTTTTTCACTATTCAGTTTTCTAGTTATTAGTTTCTTCAATTAATAAAATATTTTTGACTTACTTGGGAAGAGACTGGACCCCACGACACCGGGCATCCTAGTGTGGGATCCAGGGAATTTGAAGAAAACTAGCACTAAAGGCTCTTATGCATCGGAATATTTAAATTGTGTACGATTTGTTATTGAACTGATTTATTTATTTTTTTTACTGCTCCGCCAATATGCAAGTCACCTGCAAATAATTGCTTGAAGGAAATTCTTTTCAGGTGCAGCCATGTTAGAACAGCATTGACAGAACATTGTTGCGTAATATGTAAATTAAGACATTAATATGAATGCTTACTAGGTGGCAATGCGTCACTATACAATGGTACATACATGGTAGGTAACTTAACGATGCCATGTACACGACTTGAATAAATGCAGAAAAGGAGGAACATACCGCGTGTATCTGACATCGACGAACAAACGATTTCCATGCGTCCAGGGCATGATTCTGGACACCCCAGTGTTGGAATTTTTCGTCGGTTCTTTTCTCACTTTTCATTTTTTGTCAACATTTTTCGTTACAAATGTAATAATAATAATTTTTATTCAGATTGCTCTTTTTAGTGAAAGTAGTTAATTAATTATTTTTTTATTAAAAATCTCATTGGGTTAGGTCAGAATAACGATTATGAGCAGTCTAAAGTAAAAAAACCCTTGAAAAAAATGAAAATATGAGAAAAAAGCCGACGAAAAATTCTAAGTCTAGGGTGTCCAGAATCATGCCCTGGACCCATGGAAATCGTTTGTGCGTCGATGTCAGATACACGCGGTATTTTTTTATCAATAGGTGCAGCAAAAGGAAAATGCAAAAAAAAAACTGTCTCAGGTAGTTATGTACCAGTGGCTTCATCGTGAAAAACACAGATCTACGTAGAAATTCATTACTTACTGTCCATTAGCTCTAAGACAGATTGTAATAAAAGAAGAGACAAAAAAAAAAAAACGTAGAAATTTAATCAGGTTGGCCCATGGGTGGCGAATGGACTAAAATACTACAAAACTTTTTTATTTTTCACTTTTAAATGGTGATACTTGGACGACGTCTTCGTCTACGCAGAAATTTAAATAAACAAAGATGCTCATAAAATAAAAAGTAATGAGCCAAACTGTTTTTTTTTTAGGGGACCTTATGGCCAGTATGCCGCATATCGAACTAAAAAAGAATCACATAAATCTTATAGAAACCTCGGAGTAATCGTTGTACATACATAAAAAAGTACCCGCTGAATTGAGAACATTCTCCTATTTTGGAAGTCGGATAAAAATTAAATACAGACTGAAAACTGAAAACAGAAAGAATACAGCAGAGCGTGCTAACTACGAGTATAATGTCAAACTGATGCTTAATTAATGTAATTCCCCATACTAGAAAACATTCAAGTTCTGATATCGTTGTCACACAATAATACAAACTAATCACGTATCTCACTAATTAGGTGAGAGTGGGATAGATGTCGGTCCCTTTGTAGCTATAATACTAATATTTAGCCATATCAGCGTGAAGGTCAAACATAAAAATTTGTTCAAATATGAATATAGGTAAACATGAAAAAAGTTCAATTAATCTTATCAAACGGAAATGTTATGGATTTTCCCCTGTTATTATGACTTTTAGTAACATTTGTAAATCGTAATAATATGATTGACGCGTACCAATATGAAACAAAACAAAAGCTTTTACTAAACATAAACTAAAAGGTACATATTTGGCACAAGAATTCACCATTCATCAACATGATAGCATGCCTAAAACATATGACATAATTATGACCGTAAAAACGTACTTTCTAAACTAATATTACAAAGAGAAAAGATTAAATTTTTTGTTTGTTTGTTACGATTTAACTCAAATACTACAAGACCGATTTCAAAAATTCTTTCACTATTAGAATGTTACATTATCCCTGAGTAACATAGGTTATATTTATACAATAGAAAAATAAGGAATCCGAAAATCGCAGCGCGGACGAAGTCGCGGGCGAAGTGCTATATGTAATAAATTCGTATGTAAACTCTAGACAACACGGCACCCTACCACTCAACGCCACGAGGAACATTAAATGCCACAGTAAATGTCATAAAACATACAATATTATGTACTACTGACACGTCTCTGCACTGTAATGAGAGCAAGAGCTGCTTCGTTATTCATTAATTTCTCATCGTCTGTAGAATTATGTAGGTACCTAGCTTTTTCCCGCGACTTTGTACGCACATATCCCGTTTTTCCCGTCCCCGTAAGCAATTCGGGAAATCTTCGCTTAGTGTTCGTCTCCAAGGAACCTAGCCCCTCATGCTTGATTTCAGCACACTACGACCAGTTATTTTGACTGAGCTTTGTTTGTCAGTCACTCAGTCACCAATAACGGAAGAATTACAATAAAACCTACTAATTTGTATGTTTTACAATCTACACCAAGCGACTTCAGAATGTATGTATCCCCGGAAAGTGGGCAACGCCGTATTGTAAAATATCGCGTGAAATTGTAATCTTTTTTTTCTAAATTATACACGGATAGATAGGAAACGATTGATTTTGGATGGGCTTTATTACATACAAAACGTTTTTTTTTTAAAAATAATATATCAAGAAAATATTATCTAACCAAGATTTATTACAATCTTACGAAGTCTGCCATTTTCCGGTGACATAATATGCATCTACAGCGTAGATTTGTTCAGTCTAGCACTGAGTCGAAAATTTCAGATAATCAATGCAGTCATTATGACACCGTTCACAGGTACTGCAGACTTATTTGGCTGTTGCTGTTCCAAATTGCATTTCCGTGCAATTTGAAACAAAGAAAGTCAGACATTGAAACAAAAAAATCTTTTACGCTTGCTAGACTCAGCTAAACCCAAGTCATGAACATCTCGTTATTTTGTTTGTAAATCAATGTCCACGCCTACCTAAAAATTAGAGACATTCATGGCTAATTTGCTACATTCACAAGCAAGAGGTTCATTTCTATTCAACATTTATTTTGATCTGGTGACGTGTAACTCCTACATCAATTTTTATTAGATGCCAGGCTAAACGTCAGAAAACCAATTTCTCATACGTATAGTAGCCGGCAGGCTCAGACACGTGTCGGCTTAATTTTTTTTTAATTTTGAGCGTCAAGTGCGAAAAATTAGTTGGTGGCGACTTGTCACTGCGACTCAGTTAGAGACGCTTCAAAAAAAAAACGATCATTGCCCCACTAATGTGACGTAGACGTCACGTTTGTTCACCCGTATGTTTTCGCTACACGAGAGGCGCGGCCGCGCATGGCTTGCGTTAAATTATTCATTTTAATTTAATTATTGCTGCCGACTTGATTTCGCGTGTTACAACGAGATTTATGTTGTAAACCTTTTGTTGATAATAATGTGGTTAATTATTTTGGAGTAGGTACAGGATAATGCTGATGTTTAATTTGGATACATACCTATACCTACATCTTCTATCTATCTATCTATACTTATAACTAGCTTCTGCCCGCGACTTCGTACGCGTTCCCGTGGGATAAAAAATAGCCTATGTGTTATTTCAGACCATAATCTATCCCTGTTCCAAATTTCACCCAGATCCCTTCAGCCGTTTTGACGTGATTGAGTAACAAAAATAAACACAAACTCACTCACAAACTCGCATTTATTATATTAAATAATATATAGCAGGAGTAGGATAACTTACATGAAATAGTACGAATATAATATCAGAGATTATGAATGTCATTTTTAATCTTTCTCACACATTTAAAAAAAGAAATATAAATAATAGCGGCCGCGGCTCCGCCCGCGTGGATGTCGGTTACCGCTGCAAAAAGCCTACCCAGGAAACACACGGTCAGAAAAATGATTCCCAGGTCAAATCACAGACACCGACACTAACATCGACGACGCAGTCATTATCCGCAGGCTGCACAGATTGTCTTTCTGTGGATGTTAAAGTTGTTATTGATGAAAATATTTAAATGTAATTAATACTAAGTTTTCACTTCTGCCGGCAGTCCAGGAGTGCAACCCTTTGTTTTAGATAACTAAAGCGATTATTGTAGAGCTTCTCTACAACATTAACTGACGTTAAATCATTCTTTTCGTAAATCAATTCCTACTAATTTGAATGTTTGGCCCTGGACTTTGTTTATCGTTAGTGCGAAAGAAATTTTTACTGGAAATTGGGCTTCAGGTTAATCCTTCGAAAACCCATGTCATTGTTGTTGGCAGCTCTAGGATGATTCCAAAAGTAAATTGGTCACAGCTTCCCCAGGTTCAGTTTAACGGTACTACTATCCCAATCAGTGAAAAGGTTAAGAACCTTGGGGTTTGGATCGACAAACATCTGTCTTGGGGTCCGCAACTCCAGGACGTAAGTCGCAAAATTTTTGCATCTGCCAGGTCTCTTAGACGTTTGCGGAACTTTCTTCCCACTGCCACTAAAATTGCGCTTGCACAGTCCCTTCTGCTTCCTATTCTTGACTATGCTGATGTCAGTTATCTCGATCTCACTGAGGCACAACTCGATAAACTTGAGCGTCTTCAAAACCTTTGCATAAGATTTATATTTGGCCTGTGCAAATATGATCACATCTCTGAATTTCGCACAAAGCTCAAGTGGCTTCCCATTCGTCTTCGCCGGGATTCTCATATTTTATTTCTGCTCTACAGTATTCTGTTCAATCCTACAAACCCCTCTTACGTTAAAGAACGTTTTAAGTTCCTTCATGACACACATAATAGATATCTGACGTCATCGGAAAGCTTGAGATTAGAGATGACGATGCATTCCACCAGCTTCTACGACAAATCTTTTACGGTTCAAGCGGTGCGGCTATGGAATGCATTGCCCGAGTCAGTAAGACGTGCTCAATCTTTGTCCAGTTTTAAAACAATGGTCAAACATCACTACCTTTCTCTATGATCGATATAACTTGGGTTCTATGCTTTTTGATTCATAATTTTAATTGTATTTATTTATCTATCATGTATTTATTCATTTAAGTCGTACACCTAAGACTACCTACAGTACTGTATTTCCTCTTTAAAATCCATCCAAAGGTTGTCTTGAAAAGATCGCTCTTAGCGATAAGGCCGCCCATTGTGTCACCCTATGTAATGTTTACTTAATATTTTTTCTGTTACTTATATGGTGTACATAATAAAGAGTATTCTATTCTATTCTATTCTATTCTATTGGAGCCTTTTGAAGGGTATAGGCAAATCAGTAGGGATCATGGGTATTCTTGGTATATGAGCTGATTCAAGAATTTTTAAAATCGGTCCAGTAGTTTTTGAGCCTATTCATTACAATCAAACAAACAAACATACAAACAAAGTTATCCTCTTTAGAATATTTAGACTTCGCGCACGACCGCTGCGTAGGGAGCCGTATTACCTTACTCATAGATCTAAACTCCCCTCCCGCACGCGCACCCCCCCGCCTTGGTGACGTCCACTTCGCAACGGGCCGAGCAGAAATCGTAATATTTTAATTTCGCCATAACTTCAAAACCAAACGTCCGATTTTAATCATTCAAAGACCAAATATTATCTACATAAACTGTACTTAGTGATGAAATAGTTTATTTTGATAAGTATTAATAGCATGAGTAAAATAAACGCGTTTAAATGTAGTCCAAAAAAAATCAAGATTTTTAAATAAAAAAAATGGTTGTTGTGCCTCACTCGACATAGATAGGTATAGTGTGTCGCGGACTTTTTTGTAGATATTTATAAGATCTACAATCAATTAGAACAATGTATGGTTCTATCTTTTATAGTTTAGGCAGCGTACGCAAAATAAGTAACTTTTCCGGTTGATTTTTACACCTTGTGTCCGAAAAACCCAAATATCTTACGGAACCCTATTTTTTTCCAAAATAAAATATAGCCTGTGTTACTCGTGGATAATGTAGCTTTCGAATGGTGAAAGAATTTTTAAAATCGGTCCAGTAGTTTTTGAGCCTATTCATTACAATCAAACAAACAAACAAACAAACAAACAAACAAACAAACAAAGTTTTCCTCTTTATAATATTAGTGTAGATAAATCTGTAGAGAGGTCAATTCTGTACATGAAATATATTTCCAAAATAACTATCAGGGGGTGATTAGGGATCGATACTGATGCCAAAAATGCAATCAGTACAATTTTTGTCTGTCTGTCTGTCGGTCTGTCTGTCTGTCTGTCTGTCTGTATAACCGTTATAGAAACAAAAACTACTCGACGGATTTTAATGAAACTTGGTACAATTATTATTCATACTCCTGAGCAGGTTATAGTATACTTTTCAACACGCTACAATCAATAGAAAAAATGAAAATGTGAAAGTTTGGTTGTTTGTTACTCAATCACGCCAGAACGGCTTAACGGATCTTAATGAAATTTAGGTCAAAAATAGATTATAGTCTGGAATAGCACATAAGCTACTTTTAATCCCGGGAACATGTTCCCTAGGGATCACGCGGGCGAAGCCGCTGGCAGAAGCTAGTATTTAATAAGTAGGTACCCATGTAGATCCCCAAGGTAAGTGTGCATCAATCAGACTCAGAATACCAACTCATCATGGAAATATGTATACAGGCTTTCAAAGTCACGACCTAATTTTTGGTATGCTATTCTAACTCTCAGTTTGTGCAAAGAAATCATCGACGCATCAAACACTAACCGCAACTGGGGTTTTGCAGTTGGTAAAGAAGCAACTTACACACGTTTGACAATTTATAAGGTACATTCATTTTACGATCTTTTAGTAGTCACTAGGTCATAGTCTGAAATGTTATACAGCATACTACTTCAGTACTTGATCCTCACACAACAGAAATAAAAAAACGCTTCAGATACACTAAACCTCATAATAAACTCAACGTCCCCGTCCATACTATCCTTCCGTATGTGTTCGCGACACGAGATATGTCGTGTCACCCATGCAGAGTTCGCGTGAATAATTAATTAATAATAGCCGGCGACTTGATTACTGGCGCAGGGAGTAGACGACTTAATGAATAGTTTAACTGTGAATTACATCCCTTAGGAACATAGGAATATGATATTAGCTAAGGCTTAGACAGTAGGTATGTTCTTAATGAGTGCTTGCTTTTTTGGTCATAAATGTTTAAGTGTAGGAGGATGGTCGATGGGGCCGCAAAGTTCCAGAGTGGCGTCCGCGTAGCGAAAGACGCAAGGTTGAAAGGCCTGCCACAAGGTAGACCGATGTTAGCCGATGCATGCCAGGCGCACAGGACCGGCGACACTTTGGGGAGGCCTATGTCCTACAATAAACGTCTTTTGGATATGATAATGATGATTATGTGTTGGAGATCCTTTAAATAAATAAAAACGCTGTTAAATACGCTGTTGGTAGTAGCAGTAAGTTGGATAGTATGGTCATTTTTTACCTATATTAAGAACTAGCTGACCCGCGCAACTTCGTTTGCGTCACATTTTCCAATACTGTTCCGCTCCTATTTGTCTTAGCGTGATGATATATAGCCTATAACCTTCCTCGATAAAGGAGCTATCTAACACTGAAATAATTTTTCAAATCGGACCAGTAGTTCCTGAGATTACCCCCTACATACAAACTTACAAACAAATTTTACCTCTTTATAATATTATAGTATAGACTAGAGGCCGCCCGCGACTTCGTCCGCGTATAAATTCTCGTTATTCCCTTGTAAATCCCGATCCCTCGGGAATTCCGGGATAAAAAGTAGCCTATGTGTTATTCTGGGTCTTCAGCTACCTACATACCAAATTTCATCGTAATCCGTCCAGTAGTTTTTTCGTGAAAGGGTAACAAACATACATACACAAACACATACATCCATCCTCAACAACTTTCGCATTATAATATTAGTAGGATAGGACTAAACAAAATGGCGAATATTCTTTCGCAACCGAAAGCAACTCCAAATGCATTGCCTTAAAATGTCTGAAATAAGTCTTCACGACCACTTAAAACACACAATAAAGACTATTACAACGTCAAAAGAATTCATCAAGATTGCATTACTTTTCTAATTACGCAATTAGGCAGCCTCTCGGTGGTAACTTTATTTTTATTAATTGACACACACATAGTAAACTGTCCACCTATCAAAGCTAACCGACCTACAGTAGAACTTTTTTCTTCATGTCCCTCGGCAATCATCGCATTTACCAATGCAAACGAATTTCCTCACATATTTTTTGAAAACATTAAATTCAGTTAAATGAATAATAATAACTCTAAATGTTTACAAGTTGAGCGTTCGGTCTGCACCAAGTGCAAAGAGCAACTGATAGCAATCCGACAATTCGACGACTGAAACACGAAGTTTGCCGAGGGACATTAAGAAAATTGTTGTAAGAATAGAAATAACAATAAAATTAAACCAATTAAAACTGAACCATAAACCTTAATACTTTAAGTCAGTTTTATTCCGTCAGAAGCCTCTCTTAAAGCTCTATAAAAGCTATATAGGTACTTGAGTGCCACAGAGTTGCAAGCAATTCAAGGAAAGCGTCAAGCGTGAATCCTTTTCATAGCAAACTGTCGTCAAAGTTTCTGAGCTGTAAATAAAGCCTCTCCGTGATAAGAAGACGTGGTTTAGTAAGATTTATTGTTTCTAAGATAACATTACGCCTTTATATCTTACTCTAAGGGGTAGAATGGAGGCTGGACTGGACGCACAATAGGTTCGGTTATTGGCAATTGTCTAACTCACTGTTACATGAGACCAAAAATGAGACCTTTCAACAAAAGTTGTGAGATGGGGGTCTACACTACTTTGCGCGCCCCTTTTGACTTTTAAAATACAATAGAACATCATTTATTTGCTAATATGGGTCGTAAAAACAGTTTCATCAAGCAAAAAAAGAACATAATAATAAGATTAAAACTAACAAACGAATAGTTAATTACGGGACTGCTACCATGTACCTTTTTATTTTCGAATTTCCGATATTTCGGCACTGTTGCTGCAAGTGCCATGATCGTAACTGAAGATCTTGCGGGTGGGATGTTATTGGCAGCCATATCGGTCGGTCTCGGTCTCTGTTCTAATGTTAGTAATCATGAAAGTTTAAAAGAAAACTAACAATACTTACTGAACTAGTTTTAATTTTAGTACATCGTGTATAATAAGAGTATTTAGATGCCTAATACAGTCGTGGTGTTGTCTGAGTGTGAATTTGTTTCTAGGTATACATGAATAAGGAAACAACAATAATCATCCTAATAAAACTCTTACATTACTGATGCACGACTGACAGCCGCACAGCCGAAACTACTGGACGTATAACACTGAAGTTTGGTGCTTCCCTACAATCCCTAGAGGAGCACTAACGGAACCTACGGAAACTGGAAAAAAACAGGATATGCGCAAGTCGCCGGCAAATGCTAGTACCTATACTAAAACTCCACATAAGTCATTTAATCCGAAACGCAGAGCAACCATATTGTAAGTCTTGCGGGAAAAACGAAATGAAATATCTACCTGAGCCAACCTTATTTCCGCGACTGTCTGCATCAAACGAAACGAATGGAGGAAGATATCTTAAGATAAACTGAAGAAATCTTCCCCCATTTTAAACAAAGGCTCCCTCAGCATGATAATGAAGTAAACAAAAGATTATTAAAACGTAATATTCTATTAAAATTCTCTTCCTCCCTGTGAAATAGATACGACAACAAAAATGTAATGTAGGTATAGGTTGAATAGCACTTAAGTTGTAACCATTGACGCGTTTCTTTGCTATTGTTTTTGATCAGGCGTTCGGTTTCAGTTGTTAGTGTGTATGTTTAGAATCGAAAACGGGCCGTAGAATCATACATTTACATTTTTATTTTTATTTTGAAAAGGATATCGTTTTCAACATTTCTGAAGAGTATTCTAATGACTGTCTTTAAAATATCGCTTAAAACTATAAAGCCGCAGTATGTCACCCTATGTTAGGTTTAGTTCATTGTTAAAATATGCTCAACTTCTTTGTTATTCCTATGACAATACAAAGGGCGCGACTACCCGAGCGGTCAATGAATTTAAGGATAAATAAGTAAGAATTTGAGCAGCAATTGCATAACGGAATCAACTGCAGAACGTAAAATAAAATTAGTCACCAACTTGTTTAGGCATCCGGCAATTTTGTCAATTACTGCATTTCCATTTGTAGATGTTACTGTTTTCTCACGAGGTCATGACCGATCATTGTGGAGATATTTGGCTGTTACGACATGAGCTCCTTACACCTTAAATCTGACAAATTATTATACCAATGGGAATCTAACGTGTCATTGAGTAACTGAATTGAGGTCAGATGAATAGATGAATACTAGTCAGATGAGACTAATACTAGTCTAACCAGCTGCAGTTGAATATCAGTATTTGGCACAGACAGTATGCCAAATACTGGTATTCACCTGTAGCTGCTTAGACTGAAAGTCGATCTCAATTCTTATTGTGTGGGCAGTAAGGTCGAACGACCCAACGCTGAAATTTGGCAAACTGTAGGATCCTTGGGGAGTGTAGGGCAGCACTAAGACGAGAATTCCCAAAATTATTTATTTATTTATTTAACCATTTATGTACACACATACAAACAATGACGTATTATATATAGACACGTCATAAACCAACATCGCGGCGCTTAAAAACGGCGAAAATACTAGATAGCTACTAATACGCATGAAGAAAGAGAAAGAAAATATGTCACCGTACGGCGGGATGCCTGTTGCTAGAGGGAGATAAATATACATCTTCAGTTACGTCACAGGATAAGTAATAGTCAAATTGACATCAAAACAAACGTAGTGTCGCGCGACAGGTTGGTGCGTAACTAGGCGCGATGTGGCCAATTGGCTTCATTTCTTGTTGTCATTTTAGAGTGCGGACAACGTATCTATAGTTTTATATATCATTGCATACAAATATAAAAAAAAGAAACAGAAAAGTAGGTACAAAGGTGATGCGGTGGTGGTGGTGGTGGTGGTGCTCTTGGTGGTGGTGATTATATATGCGCGTACGAAATCAGGCAAAAACTAGTGACTAGTGACGTCAAATGGTCACACAGTCATCAAAAAATTCGCACCTAGTTAGCTACCTTTTGGTGTCACTAACCTAAATCAAAATTTGCGGATCAGAGAAATATAATTTAATTCTAAAGCACAAGATATCTAGCTAGTTTCTAGTTTCACTCGTCGATCATGTTTCATGATAGTATACAAACAAAAATTGTGTAGGTATCAATATATTTAGGTACGTTTAGAAATCGTGGGAAAATTTTTGGATTACACAACTTTGTGTCGTTTTGTCATTCATAGCGTTTTTCTGGGTGATCATGGAAACGTGTTTATTCAGTCTCCTATTCCAAGTCAATATTCGGGACTTCCTGGCCTGTTTATACTAATAATACTATTAATACTTTTTAGGTAATATTCACTAAAAACCTACAAATGCATACGAAAAATTGCATTAATAAACTCATCAATTCGGCAACCTTTTGATAGACTTGTTTAGTATCATTTTTTAATAAAAATGATGGGATTTTTAAATTTCACATCTCGTTCTGACAACCAATCCAGTCCTTACAAAAATAGCGACAAAACTCTCATACGAAGGGTTCCGTACCTTATCATACCAAAAACAAACACGTTTCATGAATTTTTTATTGTTATTGCGGTAATAGAAGTAAAAACTCTGTGAAAATTTCAACTATAACGATTCTTGAGATACAGTCTTCCGTTGGAACCCTAAAATACAGCGCCTTCACTTTACACTTCTGCATCTTTCCACGTCACATTTTTCACTTATTTTCGACAGTGATACATAAAACATACATCAAGCAGTAAAACAGACATAAAACCATACTCCACCATCTATATTTAGTCATAAAATAAAAATAAATCTGTACTGTGGCGAGTAAGAAGCAGCATCAATTTCATGGTACGATTATTTTTATGTAAGGTGCATAGTAGCCGGTACAATTCGTAAGCACAGATGAATGCAGCAGGATGATCTCGCCAATGTACGGTGGGCGAAGGAAACTTGCAAGCGCAATAGTAGATGAGCATTGACCGACGATCCAATACAAACTCGCCAATATAAAGTCGGTTGCCACTGTTGATTCTGGCTTTCAAGAGTTGCAGTTGGGATGAGTGGCGGGCTTGACGATCCAAGAAGGGTATTCAACCTGACCTGATTGCGGCCCATAGCTCCTAGCTAGGGGGGCTACTCTCTAAGCCCGACGTCCGTAGTTTCGGGCTTAGTTGCGGGCGTATTCTACTCCGTATTATCTAACCACTAAGAACTAATGACAACACGATTCGACAGTTACTGTCAAATTGTGTTGGTATTCATTTTTAATTACAGTTTGGGACTAACCGTAAATCTGAAGGTGATACGGAGTAGAACACGCCCGCAACTAAGCCCGAAACTACGGACGGACGTCGGGCTTAGAGAGTAGCCCCGCAGGGACAGGGCTATTTGATGAAGAGGGATTTACTAAAGTGGAAAAGAAGAAGCCCCGTTCTCGTAATCAGTTCGGTACCGCACCGAGTGGACCCAACTTGCTGCTGCACCTTACTGTGCCTTCGACGCAGCTGTATACCGCGTGTATCTGACATCGACGCACAAACGATTTCCATGGGTCCAGGGCATGATTCTGGACACCCCAGAGTTAGAATTTTTCGTCGGCTTGTTTCTCATTTTTTCATTTTTTCAAGGGTTTTTTTACTTAAGACTGCTCATAATCGTTATTCTGACCTAACCCAATGACCATTTTTAATAAAAAAAAAATAATTAACTACTTTCACTAAAAAGAGCAATCTGAATAAAACCACAAATAGATATCAGCTCAGCTGAGCTGATACCTATTTGTGATACTCTTGAAAAAAATGAGAAAAGAACCGACGAAAAATTCCAACTCTGGGGTGTCCACTGTCCAGAATCATGCCCTGGACCCATAGAAATCGTTTGTGCGTCGATGTCAGATACACGCGGTATATCGCGTCTGCATCACTCCACAAAGGCTGAGGAAGTCGGGCAGTACTTGAAAGAGAAAACCAAGTGGACTCTGAGGGTCGAAAGGTTGGAATCGCGTTCGTGGTTCGAGTTCCAACCCACCATCTAAAGATCTTCTTGAAGAAGGACTTTTGGCCGAAAGGTTTCGTATTTCGACGTTTCCGAGGACGGTCACGCGACAAGACGCCGCCGACAACATAACGTGTTTAAGTATCTATTAAGTTCTAATAAGGTTTTATCAACATGTATTAGTTTAATATTGTTTTTTGTAGGTACAATTTAATTTTGTGTATTTATCTATGGGCCTCAGTTGCCTGATAATAAAATGATTATGATTATGAGTATTATGATATTGAGTGGTTCTCGAGGAAGGTTTTAGTATAGCGTCGACGTTCAGGAACTCCACGCATATATGTCGTCCTTCATATTCTGAGGTACATAATGGCCTAACTCGTTGTAATTATGTATTTTTTAGGTTTCCATACCCAATGGGTAAAAACGGGACCCTATTACTAAGACTTCGCTGTCTGTCTGTCTGTCTGTTACCAGGCTGTATCTCGAGAACCGCGATAGCTAGACAATTGAAATTTTCACAGATGATGTATTTCTGTTGCCGCTATAACAACAAATACTAAAAAACGGAATAAAATAAATAAAATAAAACGGGGCTCCCATACAACAAACTTGATTTTTATGGCGTTTTTATAGATAATGGTACGGAACTCATCGTGCGCGACTACGACTCCCACTTGACCGCTAGATTAATCCACAGGCATGGATTGCTTAGGGCATCAAGTAGTCTTAGCAGATTTTATCAATCTGAAACTGAACGCGATCAGCATATGAAACTCGTTTACGGACTGTCAATGACATTATTTTCTATGGAATATTGACACTATGATAACTCTTGAACGCAGCTTGATCGAGACAGTTTCATTGGTGAAATCCGCTCTTATTCTGGCACTGATTCTGAATTCTTTATTCTTTATTGTACACCAGTCACCAGTCTGTTGCCTATATTATTCTTTTAGGGGTTTTGATGTCCGCACTTAGTCCTGATGTTGGATCATTGTGTGTGTCCCTTTATTATTTGTAAAAGTTTTAAACATGAAGGAACTGGCTATCTTACCTTAGCAATCCAGTTACGAACACGTAAAATAATGGGCGAAAATAGAGAAATACCACACAAAATCATGTGGTATAGAAACAAGTTACTATTGTCAGTAAGCAGTTATATGTATAGAAGAGGAAAACGTTATACAGGGAAAAAAACTATAGAATGTTACACAGTAATAATAGATGTACCTAAAATGTAATTGCTGAAATACATGGATAGTAGATTTCATACTGTTTTTCCTTGTAAGCCACGCGTTGATTCGTTGTGCAGTTGAATAGGCTAGATTCCATCATCCACAAATTGCAAAACTATTTAGTTCGTCAGTTAGAGTATTGAAAAATAATGGACACGTATTTTTTGTTTTTGTAAATCAATGAATATTGACAAAGATAAAACGCATCTAAACTCGGGAGTTGGGGCTCGTGACGTCACGACTCACTAAAAATTATGCGAAGGTGTGACGTATTGAGAATTTTACAAGCGTCGTAACTTTGTTAATTTTGGTTCCCGTAATAAAATAAAAAACACGGGTCAAATATTTTTTGATAATCTAACTGACGGACTTATTAGATTTTTTCAGGACACAAGCCCATTGCTGAAATACATGGATAGTAGATGTCATACTGTTTTTCCTTGTAAGCCACGCGTTGTTTCGTTGTGCAGTTGAATTGGCGCCAATGATGCTAATTACCTACTGTAGTTCCATGGAAGTTTTCGCTCAACATTGAATGCTCCATATGGACCGTTCACACGACACCGACTTCTGTCTGCGCAGACTTTGAACTCTGAATAAAAAAAATACCCGCTGAATTTGAGAACCTCCTCCTTTTTTTGATGTCGGTTAAAAACTGGCCTAGTGCGAGTCGGACTCGCACAGGAAGGGTACCGTACCATAAACTTTAATTTTTAGGGTTCCTTACCCAAAAGGTAAAAACGGAACACTATTACTAAGACTTCGGTGTATGTCCGTCCGTCTGTGTGTCACCAGGCTGAATCTCAAGACCCGCGATAGCTAGACAGTTGAAATTTTCACAAATTATGTATTTCTGTCGCCGCTATAACATCATTTGCCTAGCCTTTCCCAACTATATTGGGGTTAGCTTCCATTCAAACCGGATTCAGCTGAATACCAGTATTTTACGTGGTTGTTGTTGTGGTTGTTCTGTTGCTGCTATAACAGCAAATACTATAAAAAAAATATATACACACAACAAACCTACATACCAAACCTGGGGGGGCTCCCATACAACAAACGTGTTTTTTTTTGTTCATTTTATAGATAATGGCACGGAACCCTTCGTGTGCGAGTCCGACTCGCACTTGGCCGTTTTTTTTTTTTTCATTTATCGCTATAGCGGCAATTGAAATGCACAATCTGAATATTTCAACTGTCAACCTATTACGGTCCTTGAGATACAACCCGCTGATAGACAGACAGACGGACAGCAGAAGCTAAGTAATTGGGTGCCGTTGGTTACCCTTTGGATACGGAACCCAAAAAATTGTAATTGCTTGCGGAACTAATAAATTAATGGAGCCGGGCAGGACACCTGGCAAGTTGCGGTGATAATAGGTTGAGTAAGGCAGTGACCGAGTGGCGTACGAGGACTAGAAGTGTTGGTCGACCGAGCGAGATGGACGGACGACATTGTTGCCATCGCAGGTAGAACCTGGATGCAAGGCTACGCCGATCTCCCAGTCCATCTCCACTCAGACGATGCGGGAATTTCGCTGCTTTTTTTTAGGGATGGGAAATCAAAACCCATCCATGTTCCTTCATTGCCCTTTGTGTTCCGGAGCCACGGTGTCTGTTACGAATAATCCCGCGACTCCGGCAGGCGTCGGCCCTTTTGGGCCCCTCTGTGTGCTGACTCTCTTTGAGGCGCGCGTGGAAGGAATTTCGCTGCTGGGTTGTTTTAGTGGGTATACCGGGCTTGCCCGGAGAGTCCCACATAGCCACTCCCCCGAGTGGGAGGGAAATGCATTTTTTACCAGCCGAGAAAAAAAAAAGGTAGAACCTGGATGAGGTTGGCACAGGAACGTGGGGATTGCCACACATACCCACGTCGTGCCTCCCCGAACGATGTGGCATGCGTCAGGCATTTTCACCGCCAAAAAAAAAGGAACGTGGGAATTGGCACAAGAATAGAGAGCCCAAGAGCCCCATGCTCAGCAGTGGGCGAAGTGGATGATGATTTTATGTCGGCGCAGACTTAGATAACAACCTTCATCCCAAAGTTCAGCTCTCTTTTCTTGTAGGTACCAATCCCCACGATCCTCTTGGACGATCACGATCTTGGGGGAATTGAGAGAGGATTTTCCCAAATTCCTACGGGAATGGTAAAAACGAGATATGCGCGTACGAAGTCGCGGGCAAAAGCTAGTCGCACTAAGCTTAGTTATATTTTAAACGCGTTTATGAGAATGGATGGATGGATGGATGGCTGCAGGCAATATGTTCCCTTGGGACCATGCGGGCAAAGCCGCTGGCAGAAGCTATAATAGCTGTAATAAAAAAAACCTAACCTCTCTGTATATCATCAAATCGACATAATTTATTCTTTGTCCATTAATTACGGCTAGGGTTTAGCATCACCTACTTCGCAGTGTCAAGACACGGACCAGGGGGGCTACTCTCTAAGCCCGAAGTCCGTAGGTTCGGGCTTAGTTTTGGGAGTATTGTACTCCGTATCACCTACGTACTTACGATTAATCCCGAACCCGAACTAAGAATAACAATATTATTTGACAGTAACTGTCAAATCGTGTTGTCATTAATTTGATTAGGTGATACGGAGAAGAATACGCTCGCAGCTAAGCCCGACACTACGAACTTCGGGCTTAAGAGCAGCACCCTGGAACGTTTGTTTTTTGAGTACCAAACCGACATGACATGATCACGGGAACTACCTCTTTGTCAATAGTTTTAGTTAACAAGATAATTAGCGTGACAAATTCTTACAGAACGTTGGCGGCACTTCAATGATCAATGTCTATTGTTAGATTACTACTATTTAATAGAGGGTTAGCCACGGAACTGAGTGAAGGGTAATTGTTTAACATTGGAGTGATACATAAAACATACAGCTGAGACTCTATGTTGGTTCTGTCTAACGCATCGGTCGAGCGATATAAGTTTTCGAAAAAGGAAGTCCATCGATATCCTTACGTAACCTGACAAAAATGTTAAGATAAGTATTTAGATTTCTTGAAAAATTGCACTAACTTGGCCCGGGTCAATCAATCCCCATCATCCCCGCAGATTGGGGAATTCCACACACGTTGGCAATGCTTGCAACTTGCAACAGTTGCAACGCGTTCCCTACACGTTGGTTGTGAACTCGTGATAGCAACTCCGCGAAAATCTATGTCAAAATATAGGAAAACTAGAGAAGTTTTCACAGTTTGCTACTGCAATGCAAAAGCGAATGCTCCTGAAAAATACGAGAACTGCCCATCGAAGACCAATTCTACTAATACCTATTTATTTATTTTCTTTTAATTTTATGTTATTGTGCGTCATTTCTGGTGGAATAAACATATTTACTTTATTTTTTCTTTTCTACGTTGGCACTGGCATGTCAGTTACAATCTGTCAAAAATTTACCTTCAGGAATTGTGGTATTTATGACAGATTGCGATAGGAATGCGAGTGTTCCTTAAAAATGCGAGAATTGCCCCTCTTTTTGCACAATACGTATTATTTATTCATAGAGGTTTTAATTCTACCTAGATATTATCAAGTTTTTGCATCAGCGTGCAAGTATTTAGTGCATAACTAAGTTAATTACCTCTTAATTACCGTTATCTCAATAGACAAGATCATGATTAGGCAAATAATCTGTAAAACCAAAGACTCTACACAGTAGAGTCTTTACTTCTTTAGTACTAACTTTAGCTAGAGTTACGTAATTTTTATACAATAACTTCTACATTATTCCCCAAGGGGAGATTGGTAACTTACCGAGTCATTGTCTAAATTATAAAATATTAAAAGTGAATTCAAAGGCGACTTATAGATTTTTTTATTTGGGTTTGCTCTTAAAGTGTAAATACCTTTAAAAACTTGTATCACATTTTAAGTACAATTTTCGTACACTTTCTAGCCGCAATATTATCATCTCAGCTACAATCAATGTAAAAAAATGACAAAATGCAGGGAAATTAGGATATTAGGAGTTGCGGATGCGAAAACTCCTTAAAAACACGAAAAGGGCAATTCTCGTGTTTTTAAGGAATTTTCGCTCTGGTGCGAGTGCAATTCAAGAACACTTTACGCTGCCCTCAAACCGTCCACTTATTTCGTGTCCAGAACCTGAATAATATTTTACGCTCCGTAAAGAGCTTTTCTTTTGTTCTACAGGACTGTTGTATTAGGAACGTGGGTATTAGGAACTGTTCTGCAGAATATGCCCAGCAGTGGCAGTGTTTGGAACTGAAAATCCAGTGCTTTTGAGACTCATGTCCCCCGAGTGTCTAAACAAATCAACATAAAATTAATATCACGTGATCATGTCTCATAAGTAAAACTGCCTCGATTAAATTACATCGCCTTCATCATGAATCCAAGATATTTTGCAAACTTCGAGCCAATTCTACTAATTTTCACATTTGCATTCACAAGTCAATCGCAAACTGTCAAAGAAGCCTTAATTTTTATACATTTTTGACAGATTGCGATTGTCATGCGTTTATTGCATCCACAATTCCATAACGAAATCACTTTTTATGGTGTAACATTTTACAATATGAAAATCATCTAAGTCATAATTTTGATACGAAATATTGCACCACTTATATCAATAGTTAGATTTAAGAATACAGTACCTTATATTTACAAAAAATGGTTTAAGAAGAATTAACAAAGGCTCCATAGATCGTAGCAACATGACTTTTAGGTTTCATGTCACGCTTTGCTGAGTTTGCTGACTTTTATAGGTCAAAACGTGTTTTTTTTTCTTTCATTTGTCACTTGTGGTTCGAAAACCTAAGCATAACCAGCTAATTTAACACGCCTGATTTCAGAAGACCCGTTTATTAATTTTTACCTTGAGTTATGCTGATGCAAAAAATAGAAACTTGCCTGTTTGCCAACACTTAGAAAATTCTCAAGTTCCTTTTAGACCATTACCCAACCCTCCCTAACTTCCCTTTTAACCTTTGTCTACAAAAAACGGTTACTTGTTAATCCAATTGGCACTATAGCTAACTCGTGTTGATCAATTATGAAACGAAGTAGATAAGTAAATATACATAAACACTGTCGGCCAGCTGATCCACAAGTAACATGTATAACACAACTCTAACAAGGACAGGTATTATGTACGTCGAATAAGAGCCCTCTTATACGACTGAAATAAGAAAAATGAGGTTACGTGAACCTCACTTTAATACTCACAATGCATATTTTCCCAAATGTCACAGTTATTTATTACGTTTTGTTTTAAAAATAATGCCATATTGCATTCACCGCAGCGACGGAAATGTTTCTCGCTGTGACGTAATTATATCTACATATAAACATGCTACCGAGTTTATATCTACAGGTTTCGTTACAAATACAAACTAAGTTAATTAAAACCGTTAAATTCTGCGCCAAAACAACGCATATCTTTCACGAATTCATTTCACATTAAAGTTTGACAGCACGATAAAGAAGTTACTGATGTGCTAACTATTGTTTTCTTGAATAATAACCTAAAAACGTAGCTTTCTTTACAAGAAAAGGTCGCTTATTATGCCAAACTAGTGTAAAAGTGTACGTACCATCTTCACTTCACTGGTGCCCGATTTAGCGTTCGACATCGCCTTGATCATCCTGCTGGAGTTATCCAGCAAACACTTTTGGATACTCATAACTCCTTTTTTTATGCTACACAACACAGAAAAAATATTCACATCATTGACACAGCACAGCACGTCACTGTTGCACACAACAATAGGTAATTAACAGGCCATCGCGACGTAAACACAAATAAATCACATCTTATTCTTAATATGCGAAACGCGCGTGTTAGGTTATATCCATTGATTTGACGTAAGAAAGTTTTTGATTTACGGGACGTGGGGTAACCACGTGGTACTTCGTCCGGTGACGGAGCGCGACTGCGGACCGGCGTGAACACAGCTGTCGTCGTAGCGCCCCCTGGTGCCCGGCCACGGGGACACAAAGACCGAATGCAGCCACACCTTTAAAAAACTACACACAATCACACAAATCATTGAACTTGAACTGATGTTTAAACTGCAAGAGTGCAAACATTGTGACGTCATCACACTTAGTTCGTGTGACGTGGACACGAGGTGGATTATGTTTCCGACTAAGCACCCACTGCGCCCAAGTGCGCCAAGTGATAATAAAGTGACGTTATACTTTAGGGCCGCTACAAACTGGGCTGTGGACCAACAGTAGCACGGCTACAAAATAATCCTTTGCAAATGAACTTTAGTTCAGACAAAATACGGGTCTGTTTCTCTTTATGTTTCCAAACGAATAATGCAATGCACCCTGAAACGTTAGCAGTTCCGGGAGAGAATAAATGTCGACATTAAAATGAACAACTTTTGCTGCAGTCCGAAGTTTAAATATTCGCATAATATTATTTTATACTTGGACTTCCCACAGAGCACTGCAAAGCAGTCTGTTTAAAAGATGTGAACTTCTAAAAGTGTACTTTAAGCGAAAACTAAAACCGTTTAGCGACTACTCATACTCATTCAGCTCCATTCACATTTCGCTGATCGATTTTGGTCACACTTATACAGTTCTGCTTCTATCTGCCGCGTACAGCGTCGTAAGAATGAGAAGGTGGCAGCGGCAGAACAGTGCTGAACTCAATCTATAGCACTCGCACACGTTTGTCCTCATGTTTGCCGCAAAATCTGAATAGACGCGGAAAGCTGAACGGATGCGTACGCGTCTCAATACAAAATGGTGGTTTTCTATGGGCATAAGCTGTATAGAGCTGAATAAATGTGAGTAGTGCCTTAGTTCCGATCGAGTGTTAGTCATAAACTAAGTCAAGATACGAAAAACCACAAAAATCTGTACAAATAAAATGACCACAATGATTCTCCGTTGGGTATTTCATAAGAGATGTTTGAAAATAACGATGGTTATCTCATGAGATAAGAATTATGAATACATTTGCATCCAATTTCAATTTTTCCGTCAAAACTAGACCCAGCTCTGAAAGCAAAACGCAGTACCGGCCTTTCCCCCGCAATATGCATCCCAGATGTATACTGGACCACGTGTTTTGCCTCTCGTTGGAACATCCTTGATCGCTAATCCTTGATCTTCGAGAGACCTAAGTCGTACTACCAATTTAGCACTAAGATATTACCCCAGTATCAGAGCTGACTTCTATCTGTTGGTTGAGTAAATACTAAATATTCATGCATCAAAAGTTATAATGTTAGTGGTCTTGTTCTCTCTTCTCGGTTAACACACTAGGAAACATGAAAGTAATTGCGTTCTCCGACCAATCCACCATGGACGCCTATAAGCAAGCATTTCCTTGAGCTTCGACGCCCATCCTCGGATTCGGAACACTATTGGACTATTGGCGAGACCTTTGTCCAGCACTGCGATAATTTAGGACAGTGTAGATTGATAAAAATAAATATTTTTAGATGCCAATCAACTGTTTTCATCACCACAAAACTCTTAGATCTACTTATTGGTAGCCAAAGTTAGTCAATCACAGACATTTTCTTTTGCATAACGTAAATTCACAAACAGTGTAATTTTAAAACATTAAATACATTCCTTCATTGATGCACACAGGAACATAGGTCTTCTCTCATTAAATAATGAATAACCTGAAAAGAAGGCCATAACACTCTTTAGACTGATTAATGCTGTGTCTGCAAAGATTTATTTATAGTTTTCCTGGTCTATTTATAGCGCTTATGTGTTTCTGGTGTCATGTTGAGCCTTTAGACTTGGGTAGTGTTACAATTACTTCATATCATAAAATATTGCGTGTTTTACTGTATTCCGTCTTCATTTCTGTGTCCCAATAACTCTCAACTCTCTAAAATATGCTTGTACATATGTATCATAGTTTTATTGGCATAGAGGCCAGTACTAAAATATATCTGATAGTGTCCCCTTCCAGATATATTTTTTGTCATTTATTGTCGTCGGTATAAAGTTGAAACTTGAATTTCTTCATCTGCCTAGCCTTTTCCCAACTATATTGGGGTCGGCTTCCAGTCAAACTTGATTCAGCTGAATACCATTATTTTACGTAGAGCGGCTGCCTACCAGACCTCCACAACTCAATAGCTGGGTAATACAGTAGTCCTTGACAAGACTGGTGCCAGATTTTCGGGCTTCTGACTATCCATAACGACTGACAAAGATCTCCAAATGACAGCCGGGACCAACAGCTTAAGTGCTTTCCGAGGCACGGAGGAAACTCGGTATGTTAAGATGGTCACCCATCCAGAGTCCAACCTCGGCAAGCGTTGCTTATTTGCTTAACCTTGAAGATCGACCTGTGCGGCTGTTATTATTTAGCCACGAGCTCCTCAAAGTTGGAACTTGAATTTAAAAGTTTTTAAAGTCACCACGAAATCTTTATTTCCAACTGGCGAAAAACCGTGATTTTTTATAGCACTTATAAACTCGCTTAAAGAGCGATGGGCTCCCCGGATTCATAAGCCGTGGCTGATACTACTACTGAGCCATCATGATCATTATATCAGTCGAAAGACGTCATCTACTGGACATCGGCCTCCCCAAATTGTCGCCACAACAACCGGTTCTGTGCGTCTCGAATACATCGGCATCGGCTCACCAGGTCACCTTGTGGGAGGCCTTTCAACGCTGCGACTTCCGGAATACAGTCGCCACTCCAGAACTTTTCCTTTGCCTTTTCATGTGCCCTGCCCAATGCTCGAGCTTCGGGCTATGTCGGTAACCATGGTTCTCTTGCGGATATCATCATCTGATTCGATCACGAAAACTCCAAGCACTGCCTTCTCCATTGCCCTTTACTTTAAGTGATTTTAAGCCTTCTGATGAGGCCCATTGAGCCTACTGAGTCATCACTACTTCCAAACTACTGCCATCATCTGCCTTACCTTTTCCCAACTATACTCGGGTCGGCTTCCAGTTAAACTGGACATCCTATCTATCACATCCAGTCTATGTAACCTCCGCAACCACGTTACTGAAAGATACGGTTTCTAGATAAGACTGATGTCGAATTAATTGCTTCTGAAAATCTGAACAGGCTTCTTATAGCTCACTCCATCGTTGACTTAATTTGTCTACCTAGACGAGAGTCAAGAGCAAATCCAAGAAAAAAAAATCTATGCGTTACATTCCCTACAATTTTGTTAGAACGGACGACTGCCAAGGATCTACAAATGGCAACAGCGACTAACTTTCCGAGGAACTGAGGAATCTCGGTATGTCAAACTGGTCACCCATTCACAGATCGACCTCGGCAAGTTGCTAAACCATGAAGATCGACCCTTTACGCCTTCTTTATTTAGCGACGACTCCACGAGTAACTTCTAAACTACAATCAATTAGTGATCAATCATTGTGCGTGTTCTGTCTCGTCTCATCTCAACTAACTGTACAAGCCGTAGTTATTAGGTCAACCAGTTAACTGTCTCCATGTGGTCATATTATCCTATATCTTTCTCCCTCCCACAGTCTTCTCTCTTTCTTATATTATTTCCCTCAATAGACATCTATCTGTATGGATATGTACTGTGATAATCCGTCTTGACAGCTCCATATAGCTGGCAAGATCTGGAAAGGTTTTTAAGGTCAAAAGAAAATAGATGAATATTTGAATAGTTAGGAATGTCAGAAGTAGATTTCTTTTATAAAGAGATTGATGTATATAAAAAAGATACACAAATAGATTTATCTAAATATAATTATAATAAATTAATACATACCTATAATATGTATTAGAGTATCACATTATCTGGAATATTTTCAGAAAACTTCATGAGATATTTCTTTTAATTTAAAAACAGATCCTAATATTTAAAATTCTTCCACTAACAGATTGAGTGATTAAGTGACTGACACACAACGCATAGCCGAAGCTACTGGCCGTAGACAAATGAAAAGCATGTAGGTTCCTTGGGCAGTTCAGGGGACCACTAAGAGACGATTTTCCAAAATACTAAGGGAAAGGGGAAAAACGGGGAACACGCGTTTTTCCCCTAGATTCGAGTCTCAGGCAAAAGCTAGTTTAAATACAGAATAAAATAACGATAGTCAACTAAATAAATGTACAAATCGTTGTTTTATTTATTTTTCCAACTCCTCCGCTGTACTCTTCTGATTAATTTCGATGCGGGATCCAAGACAGTTGCATCGTTTCTCCGGGACTCTTCGGACTTCATTAGCTCGGCGTTTTTCTGGTGGTCGCCACTGTTGATTCTGGCTTTCAGGAGTTGCAGTGGTTAGGAATGTGTGGCGTGCTTGTCCCAAAAAAAAGATTAATATTAAATTATAGTTAGCTGTGTAATGAACAGATCACAACAACGTATTAATTATGTAGATAAAAATTATCAAGTAATTAATTCTTCCACAAAGTAATTCATCAAGTGTTCGACTTTCCTCCGACGTTCAAGTGGTCGACTTTTAACAAGAAACGGATAATGTCATGTTACTGATTAGATAAGAAAATACCATGTGCATAGATTATAGATAGCTAAATTATCTTTTATCAAACAATAAATAATTTACAGGCGCCAAGTAAGCGGCCTTACTTTGTTCCGCGTTTTGGACAAATCACTCAAATCTGTTTGGTTCTTTCTGTTTTTGAGATGTTATGTTATGGACCGATAAGCAGACATGCAATTTCAGCAATCCGGATCAATATACTATTATTTATTGAAGAGTTCCATTGCCTACCTCCGAAGTTCTTCGTCAGATCTTCACCAAGTTGGATCAGTCCGAGAAAATACTCTTCCAAACTAAAAAAAAATCATCCATATCGGTTGAGAATTGGCGCAAATATCGCTGAACAAACATTTTTCATGGGACTCGTCATCAGATTCTGACTTATACCTTATTTATTTATCTCAGCATATCATCAGCTCAAACACATGAGATGATGCTAACCAGACACAAATATTTGAGTTTCGTAAGAGAGTATGTACAAGACGTTGTATGTGCCTTTAAAATTTGAGGGTTTCCCTCGATTTTCATGGGATCCCATCATTAGATTCTGATTTGGAGACAATGGGACCACTTGGGAAGACCCTTTAAAACAAAAAATTATGCAAATCGATCCAGGTGTCTTCGAGTATAAAAAATAAAACAAAACAAATGATTCCGACGAATTGAGAATCTCATCCTATTTGAAGTCGCCTCTAGGTAGAACCTACCTAACTTAAACTATGAATCCCTCTCATTGATTTTCAACAAAGTTCTTGGCGTAGTTTTATTTTGTTTTAAATTTCCGCATTTTTTAATTTAAGATGTAATGGGGCTGCTAGGAAATTCTGGAGTATCTCAAAAGTTCGATACTTTTAAAACTTTTTTACAGTGTCTGTGTCTTCATACCTTAATTTATTCAGCTATGACTTTTTAGTGCAGAAGTTTTACATTATACTTGGTACAGACAGCAGCACATCAAGGTTATCCGAAACGGCAAATTTTCCCAATCTTTGAATCCAATCACTTAAGTTATACAGTGGAAAATCTATTAATTAAAGACAGATTGTTGTAGCTTGATGTGCTTGATCTACAGCAGTAATTTTGCTTCTGTAAACGCGTAGCAAACTCACATCGTTAGAAATTAAACACAATGTCATTGTCTTTTGAAGATAAATATATCAATGTGGTATTTTCCGAAACTCCTAATACCTACCTCTGTGTTTTCAAAACCCAAACAAGTTTACCAAAGTGCTTTTCTTTACGTAATTTCGAAGCCAACATATTTTTTTTTTTTTGTAAATCATCATCATCATCATCACATGATGCCGATAGACCGCGTCCACTGCTGGACATACGCCTCCCCCAAATGTCGCCATAATAACTGGTCCTTTCGTGACGTCACACATCCATCGACAACCCGCACCCCTCACCAGCTCATCGGTCCACCTTGTGGGAGGCCTTCCAACGTTGCGTCTTCAGGTAAGCGGTCGCCACTTCAGAACTTTTCGGCCCCATCTATTCTGCGGGCAATGTGGCCCTGCTCACTGCCACTTCAGTTTGGCGATCCTTCGGGCTATGCTGTTAACCTTCATTTTTTGGTTTTTTGTAAATAACTTAAGAGTGTGTATTCCGTACACTAGCGCCTTATTACTACAGAGCGGTTACTTACACTTAGCTTATATTAATTGTGTGTGTGCACTACAGAGCGGTTTTTTGTCTACGTGTCTTAAATTTACCACAAATAATAAAAAACGATTGGCGGCGCTAGTGGACGGAATACACGCTCTTAAGCAAAAAATCCCAAATTAACAAAGTACCGACTTAAATATTTCAGTCTTTCAGTGACAAATCTTCAAGAAATTTTCAGGCATCCTCCACGTAACCTACTTTGTATATTCCATGTTCATAAGAGAACATACTTATATGTTTATGTACATAGCGACCATGTCTTTACATTGCCGAGAGTAAACTAATTTGCATGTAAAGGAGACGTCGTCGATGAGTCGCCGGCTTATCTCCAGCGCATTACAGGTGAATAAGTAGGTGTTGTACATGTATACTTACTTAACATTCAGTCTATAGATATTGTAAAGTGTATTTCAATTTTTAAGCGGCATTCATCTTTGACAGCAATTTCAGGAAAAGTCCTGAAGGAAAATATTATTAACTCGCACTAAGCGTTTCCAAGCGTCTTTCTTAATGCGCACAGCAAAGGAGTGGAACTCTTTGCCTGCGTCTGTGTTTCCGAATGCTTACAACCCTAATCTTTTCAAAGTTAGAGTGAACAGGCTACTTCACAGGGTACTACAGGGTAAGCTCGCTCTATCGTAGACTTTGTCTCTGTCATCTCTGGCCAAGACTAGAGTCAAGAGCAAACCCATATCAAGTAAAAAAAAAACCTGCTTAAGTTACAATAAAAATTCGAAAACTTCTGACCACCAACTGGGACTATGCTGTTGCTTATTCGTCTGACACCCAAATCCCAATGAGACGGTGTCCATGTCCAGACTCACATATTGAAGGGTTCAAAGGCCCAATACACCTGGACTTTAGATGACCTAAAGAACGCCGAACTTTATAAAAGTTAACTATCAACTCGAAAAAAAATTCTCATACTAGTAGGTACACGGTGTTACCGAAATAACACAAAACCTGGAGATAACCTAAAATATTTGCTGTTCAGGACATTTTATCGAGTTGCCTTTACGAGCATGAAAATGTGGTGCTGTTGCTATTAGTCTCTTAAAAGTCTTCCTAATGATAAGTACAATAACCTCCTTTCAGGTTTTTTGCTATTTCATTTAC
The DNA here is from genome assembly GCA_963859965.1 of Ceramica pisi. NCBI lineage: Eukaryota > Metazoa > Arthropoda > Insecta > Lepidoptera > Noctuidae > Ceramica > Ceramica pisi. The sequence goes on from OY982543.1 coordinate 17,715,122, forward strand.
ACCTTGTAGACAGGGCCGTCTTTTACCCATTAGAGGCCCTGGACACATTAGAATAATGGGGCCCCTTCTTTCTATACATGTTGATTGAAGAGATACCTTTTCAGATAAATGAGCAAAAGTTAGTGACCTGGTTTCTTCTAGGTAAGCTCACTCTATCGTCAACTCTGAACTAGACTAGAGTGGAGAGCTAACCCAACTCAATTTTTTTTTAAATCGTCAGTCACTTGTTCAGTCTATCTTTCAGAACATCACACGATAGACATATGCGTTTTTGCTTAAATTCGTTTCATATAATATATAAGTTATCTTAAAGAGAGATTAGGTGAGATCTAATCTGGCAGAATCTATGGGGGCCCCATCGATTACGGGGCCCTGGGCAAGTGCCCACAGTGCCCAGTGGAAAAGAAGGGCCTGCCTGTAAACTGTCCTCTGCTTCTCTTATCTGCCATATTTTGTGCCAATATGAAGGAAAATAAGTTCAAAAAATAAACAAGACAAGTCAATAAACAAAAGAAGTCTACATAGCTTAGAAGCTGTGAGCAATGTCTATACGAAAAGGTAACTAGTATTTCAAAAGAAAAGTCTGTGTTTGTACACCGAGCTCCGGGAACAAACAAACACAACCCAGTTTACTTAGGCTTATCACAATGTTAGTCATGAAACAAATATGTTGAAGGAAAGACACTGTTTTAGTGTTCAGGCAAAAATTCTCAACTTGACATACCTACGTCGTTTTCTGAAATTATGGAAAACTTTCGAATCATCAATCTTTTGAGCTCCAAGTTCTAAGTTTGAGCTACACGATAACTGGCAAATGCTTGCTCTGGACAGGTCCACTCAAATCTGTGTGGTAAATTCCTAAAAATACCACTTCAGACATTAACCTACATGGTTCTCACATGATTTGACCAGTGCAATTGTATGGACTTTAAAACATACTTTGACCTCTGAGTTTGTTTCGGCGTTCAGAGCAGTCAGCTAGGAAACGCCGGCTTCATCTAGTTTAAAATGACCAAAAAAGATTGACGCGTAAAAGTGTTATTTACAACCTAGTTACAAAATAAATATCATTTATCAATCATCTTCATAATCTTCCTGCCCTTGTCCCACTTTATCTGGGACTCACCCCAGGGTAACGTAAAACCTTTTCTTCTCTCATTCTAACCTATCAACCGTTAAAACGTAAACCTGTCAAACGTTAGCATTCACACGGTCACACCCCTTTCTTAAGCAGATCCTTTTTTTACCTTTTGCGTAAGATCTTCATTACTGTTGTTGCTATGAGCATAGCTCAAAAAGTAGTAAGTTAACTGTCCAGTCCAGATGCATGTAAGGTTCTTTTTCTTTCTACTTCTGGGTAAGCTCGCTCCATCGTAGCTTTGTCTCTATCATCGCTGACCAAGACTAGAGTCAGAGAGCAGACCCATATCAAGTAAAAAAAACTCTGGCCTATCTATTTCATCACCATCATCCACAACCTGACAGTGTGTCCACAGACCTCTTTCTCCTGTGCAAATCCCCACGCACCGTACCTCCTTTATCCGGACTGTACACCTGCAAAAACAATGTGTCCATAGCGTTGAGGTTTCCTGCAAAGGTTGCGGAATCTGTTCGAAATCTGTTCCGGCCTTAAATCGCAAGGGGCACTTGGAAAAACACGGATGGGGTTTAGTCAGTAAGAGTCGGATACTCAATCCTGCGCCTCCCAGAGCGGGAGGAAATCATTTGATTATTCCCATCCTTAAAAAAAGTACCATGCAATAAACCTGATACGTAAAAATCCAAGCCTTTATCAAAACGCCTTTTAATGCAAACCTTCATGGCAGCAAAACGGACGATAATAAATTAAAACAAAGGATATAATAATGTAGACGTAAGAAGAGGATCGCTCTCACGTTTTTGTGCATATCAATCATCTCTGGTTACAGCTTCCGACACATTTCGCTTATTGCAAACATTTATCAAAGGAGCCTTTACTTCGCTGTTATGTTATAGATAACTTATAAACATATTTAAAAACGGTAAAGGGAAATTGCCTTTGAAAATAAAATTACACCCAAATTTAAAGCGACTTTCACGAAGACTCACATGAATAAACAAATTAAAGTCATACTTTTCAAGCAGGATCTCCAAAACGGCCTGACCTATTTTGGCGGGACTTTCTTTTATCTTCCTTTTATTACTAGTAACTTATTTTGGGAAATAATTAGGGTTATAAATGATAAGGGCTAAACATATAAAGTCATAAAATTTAGACATATCGAGATTATTCCTTCACAAAGTAAAGCGTAATGTATCCTGTCAACGCCGGCTGTCGCTGAAAACCAACAATGTGGTTATGTATTGCACACGATCGTCAAGACATTGTCCTTAGCGACGGTCGTTTTTTGCGGATGTTCCTAACTCACATAAGTTAATAACTTTTTCCCGCGACTTCGTACGTTCATATGCGTGTGCTCGTGTTTTCCCGTTCCCTCTTAGTGCTACACTACAATTTCCAAGGAACCTACTTACATACCCAGCTTTCTACGACCAGTAGTTTCAGCTATGCGTTGTCTGATCAGACAATCATCAGTTACGGAAGAATTTTATGTATGAGGATAACTGTCCCATCTTCTTAGCTCGTCGTGCTGTCCTGGTTCTGCGGCTTCGGCTGCTGAAAACCTCAAATGGCGGAAATATAGTAGCCTTATTGGCAACTACATTTTTGAGCCGTTTGGGGTTGAAACTCTTGGACCGTGGGGTCCGAGTGCTCACGTCCTATTTAAAGATCTTGCAAAACGGTTAGTTGACGCTTCGCGTGACCGAAGAGCTGGCTTTTACCTTGGACAGAGGATAAGCATTGCCATACAACGTGGCAATGCAGCCAGTCTTTTGGGCTCACTTCCAGTCGATAGCGATGGGGACGAATTTTTCGATGCCATATTTTAGTTAGGAGTTTTTTTTTTCTATTTTAAGTGTGTATGAGAATTAATTTGGTTTTCACTTATTTTTATGCTTGTCGTTAATAACTTATTTTTCTTTCTGATTAAATTCCTATATATTGCAATCAATATAGATAAATTAATTCATTTACTATGGAAACTTCCGAGTACAGATTTTACTGCAAACCCAGATATCAATTCCTTATCGGCCGGCCCCATTCCGCGGTCTCGTTCCATGGCAACACCATGATAAGGTAATGGCTCTGTCAGCTGGGCTGCGTGACGTTTCTGTCAATGGAAGTTTAGTACCAGTATTATTATAGTAGTACTCTATGAAGTTTAGTTTATCCAAACCTGTCATCTATGGAGGAATAGATTTTCACTTTCAGCATTGTGTTCATCCTGGACGAATAAAGCAAGATGTGGTTGCTGACAAAAACAATATTGATACTCTTATATTTTTCTCGTATGCATCCATCTAGGATTATGTTAACGGATCTTGACATAATATAGAGACCTTTTATATAATTTTGCAGCATTAAGTAGGTACTGAATGACGCGTGCCGGAATCCACAACGTTGGCGCAGCCTCCCACAAGTTCCACGCGCGCCTCAAAGAGAGTCAGCACACAGAGGGGCCCGAAAGGGCCGACGCCTGCCTGCCGGCACCGTGGCTCCGGAACACAAAGGGCAATGAAGGAACATAGATGGGTATTTTTTTCCCATCCCTAAAAAAAAAAAAAAGCCTCCCACAGGTCCACAAGTTGGACCGATGACCTGGTGAAGATCGCGGGTAGCCGATGGATGCGAGACGCACAGGGCCGGTCGTTGTGACTACGCTTGGGGAGGCCTATGTCCAGCAGTGCACGTCTTTCAGCTGATATTATGAAGATGATAAAGAACTGAGTACTACGTAACCTATACCACATATATCACAGTGACAGCAGAACACTGACTCATAGTCACAGGATCACCTAGTTTAGAAGCTAGGTTTACCTTATCCGTATGACATTTAGGTTATCAAGTTTTGTACCTATCCTAGTCTTAAGTCTCAAGGGTTTTTGTATCGATAACAGGTTTTAGTATGCAAATGATTTGACTTGATTAAATCCTATCGTCTGGCTATCATCAATCATCGACAGCTTGGAATTCGTTCCCGATGCTGGTGGATTAACTACTGTGTTCTTTTGAAATTTTTTATCTTATTGTATTCAATCTCAATATTGTAATCACGTCACTATTAATGTCATGATTACTCTATCTCTTCTTTTCTCACACATGATTATCTTGATATGCCTGTCTGGGTTCTATCTATTTAAGACTTTTATCAAACAACTTATTAAAATAATCATTTTAATAAGTTCAACTTATCTGCAGTTGTCATCTAATGGGATATTGATTAATCCTCGGTAAGTGGATAGCTTTAGTTCTTAGGATATGGGACATAGCCTATATGATACTTAGTTGCGATATTGAGAAGGATAACTTCTTCTTCATCATCATAACCATAATCGTCTTCCTGCCCTTGTCTCGTGTTACTTGGACCTTTAAACTACATTTTCTTACTTATTTTGACCATTGCCCACTTGGCTATTTGGGCTAAAGGTCGCAAAAGTGACTGTTGATTGGTCGGCAGGTCGTTTGACATGTTCCTGATAGGTTTTAATTTAAAAATATCTCAGTAATACTAAGCCAGATGATTTATCGACTGTCCTGATAGCAATGTGCCGTCTAGGTAGGTCAAATTGAAACTCTAACCTGTTTAAGGTTAGGGCTTAAAATTAATCGGCAAAACTTAGTTGATAAATCTTGGGTCTGTTTCTGCTAATCTCTGCTTACCCTTCGGCCATCATAAGGTCGAACGAACATTGCTTTAGAGTGACATCTGTTTTCAACAGAAAGTAACAACAACAGTAAAATTACCACCACTTTGCCTCTCTTTTAGGTTAGCTAACTCACCACGTAGTTCAACGCCACACCAACAGATGGCGCTACTGGTATGACCACGTGTGATAATAATGTCATGTAATCGTAATTATAGTTTGTTTTGGTTAACGCCAGTCTCAAGTTCTATTATCATTTCGTATCGTTTGATTTCATATCAGTCTGCTTCTTACGCACTGTATATTTTGTCGTGTCACTCAGTAAGTTGAATTTACGTTATCATTTTATTAATTTCTCAGTTCTTAACAAACAACTCGTGACTGTAGGTAATCTGTTGGCTTTTGACCTGTTTGTATTGTGGTTCTTAGTTATTTCTCTCAAGAAAGTTTATTCTGAATGGTGTAATACTGTTTACTGGTTTATTTCTTTCTTATTTCGTGTTTGGTTAACTGTTGTATAAGTACCTACTCTGGGCAGATTTGGATGATTGTACCTATCCACCTACGGTTTGTTGTACCTTATCACCTGTATTGTTAACCGACTTCAGGAAAAGAGGTACTGTTTCTGTTTGTTGGCCGGCAACCAACGTTGGATAGGTAAAAACCAACTCACATATTTACATGCCTGACAATCCTATCCTGTAGGTCTATTATTACCTATTTTTATCTATTATATCTAGCCCGGCCTCTCCCACTGCTGGGCAATGGGAGGCTCTCTTCTTCCCAATTCCCGAGAAAGACGTAAAATCCGTCTAGCAATAGTTAGGTACTTAAATACAAAAAATAAGTTTATTAAATTAAAAGTATTTAACCAGAAAACTAATCGAACGAAACAAATATCGAGCTAGTAATAGTTATGTAGGTATATATGTGACACCAAAATGTAGAGCAGGTATTTCAAATTCATTGATAGATATTTAAATATCCTCTTTCAAGTCTCAATAATCACACAAAACTGTGCTCAATAAATTAATCAACCCGATTAGCAGGTATGAAAGACACTAAACCATCGACAGTTTACCTGATTCCCATCATAATTTCAAATTTGACCTAAAAACCTCGATATTTGGACCATATTCCAAAAGTAACTGCATCCATCATCATCATTGATAGATTTATGCCCAATTAAAACCTGTGCTCATAACTAACCTATCGAGTTACACAATAAATTATATTGCCCGATATAAAGGGCCCTAATATATTGGAATTTAGAGTAGTAGAGTATATTTTGGTGAACTTGCTGACCGACATTTAGGCCCGTATTAATAAACGTCTCTCAACAACGTACTCAAGTGCGTTATCATTTGATACGCCATTATGACGTCATCAGCATCTCAAGATTATTCCTTATTAATAGACACATAAATACAGTATCTCAGTTACCAAGATCAGCTCCTCACCTAGCTGTACTTGATGCCTTGATCGCGTGAACGATGACGTCACATTTACCGATGTTTTGAATGAGACTTGTCGCATTTCGATAATGCCATGTTGTTAGATGTAAAACTTTTGATTTTAATCCTTGTATTTCATTAAATCTTTAATGAATAGCGGTAATAGGTACACGTTATAAATTTATAAAGTTATTTGCTACCCAAGAAAGCGTTAAATTGATAAAAAGAGGTTGAAGATTGAGGTTGTGTATTTATTTCCCAATATGACATATTGTTGTACGCGGCGGCGGACGCTCGATGCCTTGCTTCTCCGCTAACGCAATGTAGCATCAGTGTCAAAAAAGGAACGCCAAACATTAATTGTTTACTTTGTTTACTAACACGAACATCGCACGAATACAAATAAATTAAATGTGTTATAGGTAGGTACCCACATATATCAGGAAGTATTAGTTAGTAGTACCTACTTAACTATCATGAATTATACTTTTTAGGGTTCCGTACCCCAACGGTAACCAATGGAACCCTATAACTAAGCCTCCGCTATTCGTCCGTTCGTCGGTCTGTCTATTAGCAGGCTGTATCTCATGAACCATAATAGACACACAACAAACAATAAAAATGAAATGAAATTTAAAAAAAATGTTTAAGGTACGGCCGGTATTTTTTTAATTTTCACTAGGTAACTCAAAAGGATTTGAAATATCCCAAACTTTTGGTAAACTAAATTGCAAAGGCCACAAAATATCGACATAGTAATCTATTTCATTGTAATAATTAATTTTACTTCAATATTTTCAAACTCCATGTTTCGCGCCACGCTAATCACTCCTCAAGTCACGGTCTATCTGCACTCACGATATAGCATCTCAGCAACCCGCGCTCGTGGGTCGAGTTTCGTTTATTAATCAGTCCATCACTCAGTTGATGACGTACGCCTAATCCACAACTTGAGAACATAAAGAATCACGTTTATTAATACGATCAGCATCTCAACATTCAAATCAAGTGCGGTCTCACGGGCTGAGTAACGTTTATTAATACGGGCCTTAGCCACCACTAAGCCCAGTTGCTGTACCTGAAAATGATTGGAAAAGGATACGGGGGCTTTATTGGGCCAATTTGTCTCATTACAAATTGGCCCAAAATCCGCCCGTCTCCACATACCTGTGGTTTAAAAAAATGGTTATTATTGGTCTAGGGTGTTTCTAAATTAAAAAAGTGCAATTCAAAGTCTAGAAGAATATTAAAAAAAAGTGTAAATGCTTACTATTAGGTAATAAAATAGCAAAGGGCTTACAGTGTAGAAAGGTCTCTCCGACAAGGATTCACTATTGCTTTTCAAAATTACTTCACTATTGATAAACAAAGAAAAGATCGATATGTGAAGACTTTCGAAAGGGTAGTTTCAGATGATTTTTGTTGATTACCACTGAAAATCGTAATCTCAGTCGTTATGAATTGTCAAAATCGAAACGCATCACTTGACTGATGTTCAACTATTGTCACTAACGCGTCGGTAAGTTTCCAAAAACCGTCGATCGTTTCTGTAAACATGACGAGTGAAGTGATCACGCAGTGAGCTGTCATCCTTCATGGGGTTAAAAACTACAAACATAATGTAGGTGGCGACACTGTTGAGTGTTCCTAACCAACCGCCATATTGTTTGTATGCGACTTGTTTGTCTTAGTTTGTTTATGAATTAAATAGCTAAAATGTACGCGACTTGGAGTGTAGTTAAGTTAAAAGAAGAGTTAAAAAAGAGAAAAGCTTCCACAGCTGGCAAAAAAGCAAATTTTCGACCATTTTGTAGGCTTCCATTTTTTTCTCATAACAGCGTTTTCCCACAGTTTTCTTCTTTTGGCATCTTTAGAAAATAAATGTATCCCTGTATTTTTGCAATCAATAGCAGCACAAACTGTCATATTCAGAAAATATAACAAAAATATTACACTTGTTTACAACAACTTTACATATAATGACAGTTGACAGGGAACACTCAACAGTAGCGACATCTAGTGTGAGAAATCAGCAGTTTTTTACCCCATTACTTGTATTGACTGATCACTTCGTGATCACTTCACCCAAACCTTCGTCTTGATTACATAATCGCACTGCAAGACCCCTACAATAATGGCGGCTCATTCTTTTTTGTCGGGAATACCTCATGCAAACCCTCAGTTTCCGGTAGCACGGGCAGTTATTTCGGGATCTTACTGACTTACCAAATCTTTTTATATAAAAATGAATCCTTGTTTCCCTTGGTCATCGCAGCACGCGTAAAAGGCTATGCCGATTTCGCAAATTCTTTTTTTGTTGTGTTTGTTACTTTTAAGGTTTTTGTGAAAGAAAAAAAATAAGAAAGTAGCAGCTGACGGGAGCGAAGCCGCGGGGGACAACTAGTAATCATAAAAAGAAGTAAGCGTAACTAGACAGATTTCTATGCCTATTAAGGCGAGGTTGCAGTACTATGTGTTTTGACGAACAACAGCGACTGTCCGGCGAGCGAAATAATGCCTAAATATTGATTGTTTTTTTCTTCTTGGCGAAAACTGATAAAGAAATTGCACAATATGGTTTCACCATTTACTTCAAAATAAAAAGCTCTATCTATTGATATAACTTTTATATATATTCGTGATGAAATCAATTAGCAGTACACGTTTAAAATTGTAATTTAGTGTCATGTTTGATAAAAAAAAAGTATCGAGCCAATCATTCTAAATCGCGTTTCTATCTTTACGATTTACTTGAGGGTATGTTCAATTTTTATGTAATGATATTTATTTATTAAAAAACTCATAATTAATTAGATTTTCAGACGTTCAAAAATCTTAAAAAGTACTGCAACCCCGCCTTAAAATAAAAACAATACCGTAGGCTTGTCTTTACCATGTTACTCTACTGTCGTAGAACATTATAGATTATACACCTCCAAACATAACATTATCATCACGCCGGAATTCTTTGAGGCTATATAGTCCATTGTCACCATCAGGTCCTGATCCAGACTCCGGACTGGCATGACATGAGTTAGGGGGTCTGGGCTTGGTAGGCTAGCATCTTCAAGCATTCTATCCAACTCGGGAATCAAGCCGAGGACCTCATACTCTGCAGTAGCGTTTGTTACCTTAGACTAACAAGGCAGAAACCATCTTCAAAATCTGTTATTCTGTACAGGTCGTAGATAAAATAAAGATATAGGTATTTCTATGACGCAGGTACAGCAGCTGACGTCATCATTGTTTCATCGCAATACTTCCACTGCTTGACATAATTATGGTATGGTCTATTTGAGAATAAGTAGATAATCTTAGCTTTAGTAATTAGCAGTAAGTTGTCCCTTAAAGTACCTACTATGCTTAGTTTTCCATACATAATAAAATAAAATAAAGGTAATAAATTGGCTTCTTTAACACAGCCCATAACTAGCTGAGGCTCTAGGGACACAATGTAATCAACACTAGTTACTGACGATGGATTAGGTAGTAACCAAGGGAACAGAGAAGCGTTGTTATTACTCGGGCGCCTAATGCATATATATTGAGAGAAAGAGTTTGAGCTAACTAATACGGGAGTCAAGACTCAGATAGTGACTTGGCCTATTTGCCATCAAACACTCATGTCTGCTTCGAGGGGTTCTTTTGAGTGGGCACTTACCTATACCTATTTTTGGACGGAAAATCATCAAAAGTCTCCTTCCGCTCAGAGCGGAGCGGGATTGCCAGACTCCTCACCTGCCTAGCCTTTTCCCAAGTATATTGGGGTCGGCTTCCATTCAAACCGGATTCAGCTGAATACCAGTGTTTTACGTAAAGCGGCTGCCTACCTTCACAACCCATTAACTGGGTAACACGGTACTTCTTGGCAAGACTGATGTTAGATTAACTGGCTTCTGACAATCCGTATAACGACTGTTAAAGATCTCCAAATGACAGCCGGGACCAACAGCTTAACGTGCTTTCCGAGGCACGGAGGAAACTCGGTATGTTAAGATGGTCACCCATCCACAGACCAACCTCGGCAAGCGTTACTGAACCTTGAAGATCGACCTGTGCGGCTGTTATTATTTAGCCACGAGCTCTTCCAGATTGCCAGAGTCCTATTGACTAAACATCTACCAGTACTTTTGCATTCTGCTTGTATACAATTGGTCGTAAAATCATTAGTTACTAATTGATATTGCAGAGCTGCAAAATGTCGAAGATAACACCGAATCCTGCCAAAGCGCTGCTGAGGACTGAGATCGCAGCTCGCATCATAGCTCTCACCGCTGAAGACAAGAAACGACAGTCGGAGATCGTGTACGATAAGGTAAACTTTCTATTACCAAAAAAAGGAATATTATTTCGAATTGCTAGTTTAGTTTCTCATCCTTCTTCCACCATTTAGGGCTGATTTTTCAATAGTCCAAAAACATCTGACAGCTTTTGTATTGACCGTCAATATGACGATTTATTCTTCCAAGTAACGTTCCGACCATTGCAAAATCAGCCCTTAGGGTTTTAAAGGTATCTTAGCTATGTATTTTGAAGACGTTTTCTCAATATTTTATTAATCCGATCAGAGGGCCAATGCTACAATTTTTTAAGTAACAAATTCGTATCTCAGTCGCAATCTGTAAAAAATCACTCAATTTCCATACATTTTTGACAGATTGTGACTGACATGCGAATGCGAACATTGCTTAAAAATTAGTAGAATTGGTACCTACTCTGTTGACGGACCACTAGGCTACTCTTGACTATTTATACGACAAGGTTTTTTGTTAACTATTCCATCTTTTGGTGAAGACAAAACAAATTGTCCATCACATTACCTATATTATCATTTACTATCATTAGGTAGCATTTGCCAATAGCCTCATTCACATTCTACCAACAACCCACCAAAACTGACAAACTGATCACAATCTTCCAGGTGATCAACCACCCCTGGTACAAATCAGCGAAGCGCATAGCTCTCTACATGAGCACCGACCAGGAGATCAACACAGCCCCCATCATCAGCCACATCAAGGCGCGAGGAGCGTCAGCCTTCGTCCCGCAGTACGCTGGTGGCGTCATGAACATGCTGCTCCTTGAGAATGATGATGAGAAGAACATGTTTATCACAAGGCACGGGATTGCTCAGCATTCGAAGGATCAGAAGAGAGAAAATGCTGTTGAGTCAGGTTGGTTTTCAAATGACACTCTTCTAAATTCTATAAGTATCAGAAATACAATAATCTAATGGTCGTCCTCCCAATAGAAAGCGATCATCGCGGCAATACGCAATCGATGCGATCATTTGTTTGGCATGCCCGATAAATCCCTTATATTTTGGCATTTCGACAGTCGTTTTCTGTTAGAGTACGACTGTCGAAATGCCAGATAGTAGCCGGCAACAATCATGAGCACAGATGAATGCAGCAGAGTGATCTCGTCAATGTACGGTGAACGAAACATGCAGCCCAATATTCGATGAGCATTGACTGACGAACCAATAACGTGAAGCGTCAGAGCTGTCGTCGTCAAACCGACCAATGGAGAGTGTGCTCACGACTCGTGTCGGCTGTTATCAAGTCACTTGTACAGAGCCCCTGAATTCTCTTTCCGGGATAACCGATAAAATTATTGCGTCGACCGCATATTAGCGCGAGCATTGCTTTGTATTAGACTCTAGATTCATATAATAGGTACTTTTGAATATCTTACACACATTCATGACGTTACTTGGTCCAAATATGAACTCACTCTCAAAAGTCCTTTCAATAAATCTATACTAATATTATAAAGCAGAAGAGTTTGTTTGTTTGGTTGAACGCGCTAATCTCAGGAACTACTGAGCCAATTATTTCAGTGTTAGATAGCCCATTTATTGAGGAAGGCTATAGGCTATATAATCACGCTAAGCAAATAGGAGCGGAGCATTAATGGAAAATGTGACGCAGACGAAGTGGCGCGGGTCGGCTAGTAATACTATATAAAAAATATATTTTTACTTTCTACTTACTCTCTTTTCAGGAGGTTTGGACCTAGTCATCGCTCCAGGAGTGGCGTTCTCCAAGTCTGGCGACAGATGCGGTCACGGAGGCGGCTACTATGATAAGTTCCTCGCTAAACTCAGGAGTAACCCCGAAACTGCACCGAAGGTACGTCCAATATTACGTTACGTTAACGTAGAACATTAACTTTTTGTTCGTAGAAGTAGTATGTTACTGTTGGACGATATGGATTAACGTCCTGAAGTTTTACAGATAGTGACATACCTACTTAGGGCGGACTGAAGTGAATGCGATCAACATATATTATAACCTACGTTTACAGGCTGACAGTGTAATTCTTTTCTATGGAATATTGATAAACTCTGACAACTCTTGAACGCAGATTGATCGCGATCAATGAAACTGAACGCGATCAGCATATAAACAACATACGTTTACGAGCTTGTCAGTGTCGTTGTTTTCTGTGGAATATTGACACTGACAGCTCTTGAACGCAATTGATATATGATAGATGTACTTATCGCGTTCAGTTTCATTGGTGAAATCCGCTCTTATTAGCGATCGTTTGTCGAAAAGTCAAAATACAATGTGTCAATATAGTCCAATATTCCAGAGCCCCCAAACGTTACTTATTTTCTGAGTAAGGCCGTGAGTCAGAGCTAAATTGGCATGTAGGTTCCTCAGGGAGTATAAGAGAGCACTAAGGGATGATTTCCCGAATTCCTACGGGAACGGGATAAAGGATATGCGCGTACGAAGTCGCGGGTGAAAGCTCTAAAATTCTTAACCGTTATTTTTCAGGTCGTGGCAGTAGCATTCTCCTGTCAAGTGGTAGACGACGTACCAACCAACGAACAGGACCAGAAAGTGGATGCTGTCATATTCGCCGAATAAAAATTAACTAAGCCTCCCAGCAGTCTGGCTACAGTAGATATTAATTAATTCTTTCGCATCAGTCGATGCTTGCAATATCTACGTAATACTCCTATATTTAGTGCTATTTTTTGTGCCAAATGATATTTTAAAAGTATTTTTATGCAATAACTGTTATCTTGTACGTTTATTTAAATAAAAAACCAAAGAAATTATACATAATTTATTTATACAGAAAAAATACATTAGCACTTAGTGCAGACCTTTAAAATAGTCACACAAATGACCGAAGTCGAATACTTTTAAAAATATACTAAAAGGTACAATAATCACATTTATTCCAATCACAATATTTCAATTTAATTAAAAGGCCACAATATACAATCAATTTTAACATGGCAATAGGTTTGTTTCCTGCCGACTCTATTTTTAATTTTATAGAATCGCAACACTATTTTTAAAAATATGCTAGAACTAAAACTTGGCTATCTTGTAAGCCGAATAATCGGTGCTATGGCCATTGTTAATAAAGAAAACAATATTATAATATACATTTATTATTATTACAAATGTAGCCAAAATTGCTTAAAAAGTTAACTTATTAGAGCTAATTATAGTTTCCAAAATGTTGAAGGGAAAGGAGAACACAAGTTAATATCTAGTAGATTATATAAATTGGAAGGTTTTTGATAAAATGGGTATTATTTTTTGTCTTTTATGGCACCAAAAATTACAAAAAACGCCAATAATAAACAATGTTTGACTCATGGTAACGAAATGGAATGGCTGAGTTATAGAACTGAAAGCAATATTAGTATAATTGAAAAGATAATTTTGTTTCAACCACAAATTCTAATACAGGGTTTGAGTATGATTTTCGAAGTACACATTTTTTCCAATAACTGTCCTGATCTATGTGAACAACTATAACTCTGGCAACAACAGAATCATATTTTTCAAATAATCTAGCAAATATAGATTTGGTTTTGCTAGTATTTATGGGACAACATAGACAACCGGTACAATAATTTACGAACACTAAAAATAATATTTATTAAATAAGCTTTTCGTCTCATATCGGCACTATTTGGAAATTGCTCATTCCGTAAAAATATACACACTATAAATCTACATAAAATTAAGTCAAAAGGATTGTATCCCACTATCAAAGTTCGATTTATACAATACATAAACTAGCTATGACACTATTTATAAAGTAATTATGATAAATAGTAAATACTTCATTATGTTTAAATAATTACTTAATGTACAATTAAAAAACATTTGCAATCGTGAGCAAAGACGTACCTAAATACAGTGGTTTTTAACATTTTATTGTTATAAGCTGGTTCGGTACATAAGTAGTTTAATTTATAATATATTAAAAACCAGCCCCTTAATTTTTACTTTTATCTTATGTTGGTATAATAGCAATTCATCCGATAAAGTTTTAAGCTGTCAAACTATTTCAGTTACTGATTTATAGCCTGTTGACAAACAGACGGCCAGGAAAGGCTTAGTATTGAAAGGCTTCCGCTGAATAATATTCAAGTGCGGAACCCTAAGAACGGGTTGATATAAAGAAAAATCTCTATATCTTATTTATTTATATATATTCTTTGAAATTTTAAGATAAAAAGAAATATTTTAATTGCAATTTTTTTTTTGCCAGAAAAACTGACACCAGTCTTGCTAAGGAGTGCGGTGTTACCTAGTTAATGGGTTGTGGAGGTCTGGTGGGCAGCCGTTCCACGTAAAATACTGGTATTTAGCTGAATCCGGTTTGTCTGGAAGCCGAACCCAATACAGTTGGGAAAAGGCTAGGCAGATGATAATGATTCTTTGATATTTTAAATGATATATAAAACATGTGAATTCCCTTTCTCTTAAATCCTTCAGTTAAAGGAAGAAGAAAAAAGGAAATCAAAAAAAAATGTTTTAAAAAAATTACTCAAGTATTAAATTGTAAGTAATCGTAAGTAAATTTTGATTGATCAAATGGTTAGATGTTAAAATAATCTGGTTTTTTAAATAAAAGGAAAACCACCATCGTTAATTAAACTATTTCTTCGCCTTTCGTCGTTTTTTTTTATTTACACTATTTCTTTCCCTCTTGAAATATTACGCGAATTTGAGAACCACTGTACCGTGGATTTTCATAAAATTTTAATTATAAATTTATTATTTAAGAACTAAGTAGGAAGGCACTTAACGTAGACAAATCTTTTTATTATCAAATGGTCCGAATATTACAAAATACAATATTTACAAAATTAACTACTTAATAATAACTTAGGTGTAACTTAGTTAGATTTTCGATAGTGGAATCCAAATCGTTTGCTTTTTAAGCATCGAATTTTAAACTTAACAACATACCTTTTCGATACAAGAATTCTAAAAATAACTTACTTACCTAATTAAACAGTATGAAATTATATTCATACTGTGTATGAAATTATATTGTTCAGGATAAATCTGTCGTGAATATAATAATATCAGTGAATTCTGGTCAGAATGTTGAACTATTCTGTAGAAACTTGGTATAATAGATCTCAGTACTATTTTCATAGCGAAAACCATATCTACTGAGAAGTGTTATTTTAACAGGATAATAGTTTCAAACATCAAGGGGACATTATGTTAAATCAAGTCATCAGAAAAAGCCATTCCTGATATTGACATAACAGAGAGACCTTAATTAGCAGTTCGCTCATTCATTAGTGTATTTCCAGACAATGCGATCTAGACACGAAATAGGCCTGTGTCAACAAGGAGCCCAAAATTATCTGCGAGTCTAAAAAGGCCACTTTAGCAGAATCATAATATTAAGCACACAACAATCTGTCAAATTTAATTTTCATCTTTATGGCTACCGCATTAGGTTCAAGGTTGATTGGGAAAATTTGACAGTGACGGGTAGCGCGGTGTGCTTTTGATTCTGATAAAGTGGCCGTTTTAGTCCCTCTGTTCAGAGTATTTGAAGAGTTTATAATCTAATTCTTTTTTTTTTAATAATCCCACGAGTATTGCAATAATCCGGTGAAAAAGCCC
This sequence comes from Ceramica pisi, assembly GCA_963859965.1. NCBI lineage: Eukaryota > Metazoa > Arthropoda > Insecta > Lepidoptera > Noctuidae > Ceramica > Ceramica pisi. The sequence continues at coordinate 17,731,233 of OY982543.1, forward strand.
TGTCTTGACAGGCTTTAAGGTACCAAAACAAAGTATAAAGTATCTTCCCACGTACCAAATCTCCGTGTCAAGAATGCTTAAGGATTAGATATGAGTGCCAACATTCCGAGCAGCTTTTGCCCGTGCCAACGTCTCGGCAAGAATTTAAGATATTTCATAAGGAGATACATAAAGCAGTTTAGGAGAATATCGAATGAGGACTTTCCTTTAAGACTGTGTACCTACTCTCAAAGCAGATTTATTTATCTAGGTATGTAGAATTACATCGTGATGTACGAGATTTAAAGAAATGGCGATTCTTGAAAAGAGTCATTGTATAGAACTCCGAAGAAAATAATCTACTGTTGAGAAGGCACCCATAATTTATTAGTTCTCTGAGTAAAAACTGAGTACAATAACTTTTAATTGCCGTGTCTCAGTTTAGGTATATACAGGTATATCCTTTAGTTTAGGTATATACAGATTCATTATTATGTACCTCCTTCTGAAGCAAGGTATGTTTCGGTTACCTACTTGCTTGCACAAGAAAGTGGTAAATGAATATAATGCTACTAGGTGCCTCATAAAACAATAAACCAAGGTTACCGTCATAGACCAAAGGATCTCCAAACTTCAGGATTTCAAGTTGAGTGCCTACTTTTAAAATATACTTTCACCTGAAATCCAAATTATGACATTAAATTAAACGTTGACACGTTTTTACTCCGAATAGTCAATTAAAAAACCGCTTTTAAATTTGTTATTCTATCGTCATATTAGTTTCCAGCCCTACGGTTTTCAGCGTAGGACAGCTCCGAAGACTCTCTGCCCCCTTGACATGAGGAGCTCCACGGCTCCTACAGCCGCCAGGAGGAGGAGCAGGGCTATGATGGCCAGGGCAGCCCTGCATCGGCGCCGGCGACGCTCGCTGCGGGCGAGGCGACGGGATAGGGCTTCGCCTCGAGCTCCGTCGAGGGTGAAGAGGGCGCTGGCAGCCTGTGGAGGAAGACGATGTTATTAAAACAGATAATTAAAGACGGAGAAACATACTAATAAAAAATAAAAAACACCCCGACAAAAATCTTTAAAAAGTAAAAACCATTTTTTTTTTTTATTTAACAGTTTATGTACCTACACACATTAAACAGATTAATAAAAAAAGGAAACAGAAAAATATAGTTACAAAGGTGATGCTTATTTCTAAACAAATCTCTTCCAGCATACCTGCGAAAGGAGAGCCGTATAAAAGAGAAGTAGACACCGTGTGTAAAAGTTATAGATACTTTAAAAAATACAAATATAACTTACAATACATAAATATAACTAAAATAAATACGCTTATATATATAATACGCTTATATATACTAAATAGCATTTTAAGATAAATAATAATACATACATAACACAACACAACACATAACATGTGAACGCATGCAGTTAGTTAATATAGTTGCGATTCTTTGGGCCAAGTGTCTGCGCCTCGGGAGACCGCAAATTATTGTAATTACTAAAATATATATTATTGGCGAGCTCCGCTAATAATATATTACAATTTAATGAAAAGTTGGCTATTCTGCAGACTCCAGGTCATTCTGCAGCATCAAGCCAATGTTATCATGTTCTTGCAATATCATTGAAGTAACAGAATACTAAACTCCGTATCGATCAAACCCTTCATCGACCAGAAAAGAGCTGATGATTTCCAAACGGCTGAACTGACTTTCAAATCATGAATCATAATATCGTCTAAGAACACTCTCTATTAAATTATCTTTCAAAATAAAACCATATAGGTACAAATCGGTTTACCCGTTTAAAAGCTACGGTGCCACAGACAAGTACACAGATACACATAGCGGTCAAACTTACAACACCCCTCTTTTTTTGGTCAGTTGTTAAAAATAGACATAAATAAGTTTGTCAGTGGCCTGTGTAATTACTGTATAGCTGCATAAGGTTTAATTAAATATGTTAACTGGGAAGCTGAATGTTATACTTATACAGTGGAAAGCTGGTTATGAGTTGTTATACAACTACTCATAACGGTTCATTGTAGCAACTTTAAAATGAAAAGGAAAACTTAAAATGTTAAAAATTACATTTTGTTAGGTATACAACAAAATGCAACTGTTAACTTTTTCAGGTTTTCACGTATTTGATATCACTACATATTATACAACAAAGTCCTCCACCGCGTCTGTCTCTTCGCGATAAACTCAAAAAATACTGCATTGATTTTCATGCTGTTTTCACCAATGGATAGAGTGGTTCTCGAGGAAGGTTTTAGTATGTTATTTGTCAAGCGGGCGAAGCCGCGGGCGTCAGGTAGTTCCATCTAAACCAAAGATGTAATGTTATATTGAAACTCAACACGACCCACTTTTTAGTACCAATTCAGTGTTAATAACTTACCTACCACCTCCAAAAAGAGACGGTTGCTATTAATTACCCTGAAATATTAATTGTTCTTGACCACTTAATTACAATTTATTGTTTAAAAGTAAATCAGTGGAATAATACATTTATTACCTTTAAAAATAATTAAAACATTATTTCGTCAAAATATTTCGATATGACGTTCAATTTGAGTCAGTAGGTCAATCAGACCACCAGATGTTTCAAAATAATAACTTTTAGTTAATAAGAGTTAACTAATATCGTTAAAAAGTTATTCGTGTGTTTTGAGCCGTGACACACTGGTTCAATGTTTGTAGAGCATGTCGTCCGACCCGGCTGACCATTTATATACTATCTGTCACCGGTTTATTGCAATCCGGTGATTGCGATTATTGAGAAGAAAGAGTTTACAATCTCACGCAATTTATTATAAACATACCGTTATGTTTACAATAAATCATGTGAGATTGTAAGCTCTTTCTACTCAATAAAATATGAACATATCATAAACTATTCAATTGGTGTAGAATTAATTGTAATTGTACATTTCAAATTTATCTTTTCATAATAGTTATTAAATATAAAGTTTACAATCTAACATAATTAATTTCTTACGCTGATTTCAATAATCCGGTGACTATGCATCAGATAGTGTATCTTTACCTTTCTTTTGACATTTTAAATCATTTACTGATGTCGGAATTTACATGTATTATGATATTCCGGCTAATAAAGACATCATTCACTAACTTATTGGGTGTATACCTAACTATTATAAAGCCTGTGTAATATAGGCGCTATAATATTTGGTATGCTTCGTTTGGGAATCCTCTAACTCACCAATGTCTATGTTTTGTAAAACGAAACGCAGCAAAGGCCCTCTATATTTTTTTTGTGGAAAAACAGCAAGCTTGACATCACATAATTTATTAATTTTATAAAATACATACGTCAGTAGAAAAATAAATACAGTAAGCCAAAGTTTCCCAAGACTTCGGAGCCGTTCGACGCTCAGCAGTATTTCATATAAACTAACTAGCTGACCCGCGCAACTTCGCTTGCGTCACATTTTCCATGAATGCTCCGCTTTTAACTAACATTGCGACTATAAATTGAAATGTAAGCTACCCTATCTTTCAAGTTGAATCAAACTGCACCGAGTGTGCAAATTTGATTAAAATTGGTTAAGTAGTTTAGGAGTCCATCGCGGACAAACAACGTGACACATATATATTACTAGCTGTCCCACGCAACTTCGTCTGCGTCACATTTTTTATTAATGTTCGTAGCGTGATGTTATAAAGTATCCTATCTTTTAAGTTGGATCAAATAACAGATAGTTTCGAAGTTTGATCAAAATCGGTTAAGTAGTTTAGGAGTCCATTGAGGACAAACATTGTGACACGAGATTTATATATATTAAGATTATATATATTAAGATAAGAAAACTATAAAAAAACGAACGAAGTTCGCCGAACAACGCAACAGTGTGTCACGTAACACAATTAAAACTAAGTAAATTACTTGTTGTATAAACAATCTCGTAAAAATAGCTATTCCAACAATGTATTGAAAAAGAGGCAAGGGTGTCAATGAAGTACTTCAAATTGATTACTTGAGATTGATATGTGATTGCAACATACTCGAGTTTGCTTTGTAAAAGTATACCGGATGTCTCGGGAGCCAAGGTCTTGAGTAAGGTCGTTGAAAGTATGATCAAGGATTTCAATAGTGCGGTTTTCATACTCAAAGTTAAGGCTTTTTTTTTTTTTAGTGATGGGAAATCATCCAATGACTCCTCCCGCTCTGGGTGTAGCGGGAGGGAGTGTCAGACTTCTACTGACTAAAACCCATCCATGTTCCTTCATTGCCCTTTGTGTTCCGGAGCCACGGTAGCTCTTTCGAATAATCCCGCGACTCCGGCAGGCGTCGGCCCTTTCGGGCCCCTCTGTGACTCAAAGTTAAGGCTAGGGTTGATTGATACTGCCAGGGTTGCGGGATTGGTTCGAAAGAGTCACCGCGGACCTGGAACGCAAAGGGTAATGGGAGGAACATGGATTGGTTTGAGTCAGTAAGAGTCTAACACCTTCTGCTCCACCCAGAGCGGTAGGAGTCATCCGCGGTGACTCTTTCGAACATTATTCGGCAACGCTGCCAGTATTAATCAAGCCTAGCCTTAACTTTGAGTGTCATCAAATCATCAGATTTTGTTGATTTCTAATCTGTAAAACAAAAGGTTGGTTTATAAATAAAGTACAGTGAGATTCGTCTCATGTCTACCTTATTTATTAACCAAGCCTTTTTTTTGGTACATAAGTAATTCGTTACTTACTTACCTATATTGGTTTAAAAATGTAGGTATGTACCTAAACAACATAAATTATTAGAAACGCAAATAAATTCTCTACGGCCTCATTTGATTTGCAGCAAAGAAGAAAACAACAATAATTAGCGTAGATAGAAAAGTCTTAACATCTATGCGATATGTCTGCTATGTGCTGAGATCTTTAAAAATACGCAGCAATTATTTTCAAATGTTTACTTACTTCTACACAACATTGGACCAAGCCAGCAAATTATCGTTTAACAAAATTAGGTAATTTTCAAATACCTAGGTTGAGCAATCTTTGTCTATAATCCATCCAGGACTTGACCGTGGCTAGAATGACTTAACCTCGCAGATATGCACGGTAGCTTTTCAAGCCTATATTTTCTTGCCATTTTCATACACGCGTGCACGTCAAATCTAAATCAATCTTACTATTAATGCAATTATATAATACCATCCATAATATGTCCATATGTAAAGGGATGAATGAAATGTAGCTGAGATAAGAATGCTAAGAAGGATGTGTTATGAAAGAATAGAAAATGAGTAAGTAGGAGAACGTCTGAAAGTGGCACCAGTCACCGCATAATTTTATAGTCAGTCATGTAATGGTAAGTACAATCGTACTACTAAGTACGTTTTAACATACACTAGCTGACCCACGCAACTTCGTCTGCGTCACATTTTCCTTTAATGCTCCTTTTAGTCTTAGCGTGATGATATGTCTAACACTGAAAGAATTTTTCAAATCGGACCAGTAGTTCCTGAGATTACCCCCTACATACAAACTTACAAACAAATGTTACCTCTTCATAATATTAGTATAAGTAGATCGAATCGCTGCGATAATATCGCCGTGTGGAGACACGTTCATAGAGTTGTTATAAAAATAGAAATACGTGGCATGGACGATAGTCGTGGAGATGGCCCCTTTAGGGCTAGACGAAGACTAGTAAAACGATGGATGGACTGTGTGGTAGAAGATTTAAGCCTTCCTACGCACTAGCGCCGTTGCCATGTTTTGAACCGCCTTGGCGGTTTGCTTAAGCTGCCAGCGGTTATAACAGTTTTGTGGCTTGTTTTGTATTTTGTGCGGTTACGTATTAAACTGGAGCTGCGCGGTTTATCGCCCCCGCGGCTGACCGCTAATGCGTAGGTACGTAGGCTTAGGATAGAAAGGACTTTCGAGATGATTTCAAATAAAAATAAAAGGGGAAAAGATGGCTATTTGCAGTGACCACACAATCAAAATAAGATAAAACCAAGAGGATGAGTAATGTTGAGTAGAAATAGGCCTTTACCATTATTCTTAGAACATCTGTTTAATGTACGTTCACTTGATGATCTTCAAATATTTATAACCAAGCAAAGTCACAAATAAAGACGAGTTTCGCGTTAAGATCAGATCAGCTGTCATTCAATAATATATTATATTGAATATTATCGTTTGGCTGCAATCGTCATTGTTACATCTGCTTTTACGGTCCGTCACGACTGCATTAACAGATTCTATTTAAATTTATAGCACACTGAATAATTTATACGCAGCCTTGGTTTTGTTACTGAAAGGATCATCTGGTAGCTCAGTTGCATTAATTTTGATTAAGGTTCTGATTTTATTGACAGACTTGTGAATAACATTGATTGGTTGAATGATTTGGCTTTTGTGTGCTTGCATAGAGATGTTTCGATTTGATTTTCAATCGATTAGGCAGGCATTCACTCAGTCAAATTCATTTATTCATAAAAGTAAATCAAAAGAATAATCATTATGATTAATCGAACTTCATCATCATAATCATTGACCTACCCGTGTTACTTGGGTTTTAGGCAACACATTTTATTATTATTTTCTGTCATGCCTACCGACACGCTATCACTGACTCCCGTCTCTTTTGTATGATCCCTCACACAAACCATCAATCTTTTCTTTGACTTGCCTCTCCCTCTCCACTCCTACACATTTTGATTCATAACTCTCTTAATCACATTAGTTGTATCCATGCCATCCTCTTCACATGCACCAAATACAAACAAATGTTTGTGTGCTTTCATATTCGTACCTTCAAAAACTTACATGATATAGTAAACGTTAGGCTAAAATCCACAACCACAATTTATTTAATTTTATGTCTACTTTGTGTCCATGCAGTTATTTCCCCAAGCAAGTTAACTGATATATGACATATTGAAAGCTATTAGCTAATCTCCGGCTAACCCGAGGCGTTGAAAAACATAGACAATGATCAAATACACTATTGACCTTTCAGAGAGCTTAGTGCCAATTGATTGTATTGTTTAACAAATGATTTGGTACCTGAACAGAATTACAATTAGTCAGAAATAATTCTGTGGTTCTGCTAATTTGACTTTGTTCATTGTTATAAATATATAACAATGAACAAAGTCAATATGAAAACGCGAGAGGTCACAAAAAAAAACGATGGAAATTATGAAAGGTGATGGAGTGTCTGGAGAAGGGTTGAATACTGAGGTACCGATACCGTCGCATCATTTCTTCTTCTTCGATAGATGACTGATAGAGAAGAAGCCTTTAATGATAATGAACAATATATCGGAAGTCACATCAAGGCACACGGTAGTTTATACGTCAGTTCTAACACAAATATAGCTTAGTTGAAAATCGTAAAGGATAGGAAGAACATTTAGAAGAGACAAAACAAGAATATTTCCTGTGAGTTTCCTCCGTGCCTCGGAAAGCACGTTAAGCTGTTGATCCCAGCTGTCATTTGGAGATCTTTGGCAGTCGTTATGGATAGTCAGAAGCCAGAATCTGACATCAGTCTTGCTAAGGAGAACCGTGTTACCCAGTTAATGGGTTGTGGAGGTCTGGTGGGCAGCCGCTCCACGTAAAATACTGGTGTTCAGCTGAAGCCAGTTTGACTGGATGCCGACCCCAATGTGTTGGGAAAAGGCTAGGCAGATGATGATAATAACAAGATTATTTCCGAATACCAGAATGTGGGTCATCACAATGGTCGCACAGAGATCTTTATCATCTGATAGGGTCAAAGAAACGTCCAGTCACATACCAACACAATAGCTCGAAGAAGTACTTATACTCTCTCTTCATGATGACGAAGCAAAAGCACAGGTTAAGATAACAATGAAGGTAACAACTGACATCGAATGCCTCCAAAGCTCTACGGATAAACCTTATTTATTACACAACAAATCATATAAGGTCTGCACATATGCAAAACAATTTGCGAACTAATGAGGCAATATGTCAATGTAATTTGAAATCTACGTTCTTAGTGTGGGTTTTAGCAAATTGCTATTCTGTTGATGGTCAACATGCACATTTTTCTTGTGTTGTACCCTTTCTTATGTTGTTGGCGTGGAATGCGGGTATGGGACCTGTTGTCTTAAATGTCGACACACCTTTACGCGAACATTCATCAGTATACAAAGGCGGTTTTGGAACTGGACGCAAAGGCTTCACTTAAGAGCTTAATTAACGGCTGCTGAGTGAGGTAAAACTAATTGTTGAACAGATTACTGTCTGCGTAGCGCGCCCTATTCGCCAATCTTAGATTGAAATTGGTGTCTAGAAATAACAGCTAAGCTAAGAGAATTAGCAAAAAAAACAATTCATTAATAAACAATTCAGCATTTTATGGGTCATTTATGACAAAAATAATATTGTATTGTATTTTTTTTTGGTACACTTTACAATTTCAGTATAACTTTGCATTTAAAATTAGATGCCAATATACAGATTAACTGTACAAACCATTGTACAGTCAAGTATTAGTGAATTATCATAATCCTCAGCTTACACCTACATTAACTTCCTAAACTAATAGAAAAGTAGGTACCTAATGGCAATACAGTATTAGATATTTAAGAAACTTTTTTGTTTTTGGTAGCTCTTTAAATAATAAAGTGTATGGGTGCCTCTAGCTTTTTAAACGTAGGTGGCTGCTACTTACATTAACAATTCATGTTTTGACATACGATTTCGACGCATTTGCCAACTGCTCGAAAAGCGTATTCGAAGTATAAATTTTTCGTAAGCTATTTATTTGTTTATTTATGTACAATTTAGAAGAAGGGAGATTTATAGTTACTACAAAAATATTTCACCAATTTCAAAAGATAGCGGCAACCAAGAATTCAGTATTAACCGCCAGAATCTACTAAACGAATAAATTAATCAAGTTTACAACATTCTTGCTTAAATCAACCGAATAAGCCTAATAAAGAATCATCAAAACTAACGCAATACTCATGTCACAAGTTAACGGACAATATTAGCCAATCAGCTTTCACCAAATGATCGCACGCGCAATTAACTGTCTTGAAGTTTGTGACGTAACGTGCGGTTGAGATGGCTTGATGGACATGCGTCACGTCATGTCAATCTTGTGTGTACGATACGAGAAGTTTTGAAGTGTGGACGCGCCTTTGTGGGTTTTGTGGAGTCCACGGATTTGCGGGAAACACTATAAGATGAAGAATTAATATGAAATTTTTGATGAACGTAACGGACACGTTGTGAAACACTAATAATTAACCAGCCAGACTAATTGAAATTAAAAAAATAAGAAACTACAGCAACGTGATTGCAGAATATTAATCCGTTTTATTACCAACTATAGCTTAGCCGAATACCTATATAAAATTAACGAAACCTGCTCCCACATAAATATGTAAGAGAGAATTGAAACAATGAACAGATTGTGTAAAATTTGTGATATGATATGATGTGTAAAGAATTACAGACGAAAAAAAAGAATTAATGGTTAAAAATAGCCTGCTGCAGAGACCCCAAGTCACAACTCCCAAAAGACGGGGACAGAAAGTAGATAAATTTATTTCATAAGATACCTAACCCTCCATGACCGAAAAGCATCTATAACAGATCGTATTGTAATAATACCATGAATCCATGAATGATAAGTTTGATTCTCCAATTACCAACAGCACGCCCTCAGCTAGTGTCGTCGTCGCATACGAGAATGCGATAACTAATTAAATAATTGCGAAAATGACCAAGACCAAACGCGTGTCAAGATCACCAGTAAATAATATGGCGTAACCATGGCATGTTTACTTTGATATCGCTTTAGGAATTCCATTTGCCATGATTATTCTATACAAGAGTTAAAGGAGTTAGTCATAGCGTTTTGGAGATATGCGGCGCAGAGAGTAAAGGCCCGCAAACCTCCATTGAAAAGGGAAGATCCTCCGACCAGGCTTTTGTAGTTTCTGGCGGGTAACTGCCCAATAGTTAGTATTCGGGCTGATGTATATGTTCAAATCGCCGTAAAGTCTGCTTGCGCGATGTAGGATTCTTAGTTCGCCGCCAATTGGATAGATGGCGTCGCGGTTCTTTTTGTTGCGATGTAGATTTGCGTCGTTGGTTTTTCTTGTTGCGGCATTGATGCCGCTACAGCGTGTCAGGACAGAATGGAAGAAAAAGACATGGTGCCACTATCCCAAGTCACATGGGATAAGGGCAGGAAGATGATGATGGTTATATTCAAGAGTTTGACGAGCTAGTAGCTCCATAGTAACAGTCGCATGGATCGAACTTCAGGGTTCAGCAACGCGTGTCAATAATTATATTGCAGAATCGGGACTTATTGTACCTACGTTTAAATCGAATTTCACTTACCTAAATAGAATCAGGGTCGTTTAAAAAGGAAACGAACATATATTTCAAGTTGCCACTAGATAATCAGGGATTAATAGCTTTTAATTTGGAAAAATAACTGGAATTTAAACCTGTTCATCTGATTTTTTTTCGCAATACTTCTGTAATTTAGAAACTCTGGAGTATCATATAAATTCAAACGTTTAAAATTTTTATTAGTCACTGTTTCAGCTGTAACTAATAATTAAGTTAATTAAGCTAAATAAATTACCTAAATTAGGCACTTTTCCACTAAACCCAGACACAAAGCAAGGACTCTTAATCATCAATGTTAAAACAAATAACTAAGTAGCACTTGGCCTATTTATTCAATAATTTAACACAATTTTGTGATTTTTTCCGAATGTTAATATTTACTCTATACTTAATGTCACATTCAGGAAATAACGAGCTTCTGTTTGTTTACTTGTCTATGCTCGATTTGAGGCCAAGCGCGCTTCAATTCAGTTTCCGAGTTTTTTGCAAATATTTGGTTTATTTAATTATTCTACTTAACTGTGCTACTCAGAATATCTTTATTGATGAATGTAGCAACTGTTTTTTAGAGTTCCGTACCTAAAGGATAAAACGAGACCCAGCTGTAAGTCCGTCTGTGATAGTTAGACAGTTGAAATTTTTACAGATGAAATGTATTTCTGTTGCCGCTATAACAACAAATATTAAAAAAAATCAGAATAAAATAAATATTTAAGGCAGCTTGCATACAACAATCGTTATTATTTTCCCGTTTTTACAGATAATAGTACGGATCCCATTGCGCGAGTCTGACTCGCACTTGGCTGTTTTTTTTTTTCTTCAATTTTTTCAGAACATTCCGAAATCAATGATACAACATCCGATTTTGAGGAAAAACGTTGCCGCTTTTCTCATTCCATAGATAGAACATTTAGATATAGAAAATAGCTTCTAAAAGCATACCTCATATCCAGGACATGGTCTATATATATGTATATGTACCAAGTTTCATCTAAACCAGTTATGACATGAAGAGGTAACAAGCAAACAAACAGACCGACTGACTGACAGATAGAATTATTTTCATATCTATAATGTTAGTATGGATAGTCTAAAAGAACGTAGTACTTTCTAAATCATCGTCTTGTTCTCATTCCAATATGTTTGGATATAGCGCAGGATTTCCCAACCAGCCGTCATTTTAGTGCAATCCGTAATCCAGTACTGTATCACTTCATGGGGTGGTGCACCCAAAACCCATTTACTCCCTCTTGAAAGAGCTCAAAGAGTCATTTTAAAAGTAGCCAGTTTTCATCCCTTTCTCTATCCCACAGATCTCCTATACAAATCCTGCAACGTACTGACTGTTCGCCAGCTTTTCATTATGCACTTAGTATTAAAACAGCACACCATGCTTACTTACGAAACCGAAAATACTAACAAGAGACGGAATGATATTGTGTGCGACTCTAATTCATTTTCAAAGTATGTTTTTGTAAAAAGATTCTTTACGTTTTTAGGTCCATTTCTATACAATAGATTAAATAAGAAACTAAGTATCTATAAGTTAAACTGTTATAGCGGTAAGAAGAGAATTGTGCAATATTTATTAAGTATCTCTTACGAAGAGACAGAAGACCTTCTTTTTGTATGTAAATAAAACCTGTGTCCTTTAATTTTAAGTCTTAATTATAGGTAATTGATAAATTGTTATTTTATTATTAATGTTTAAATAAGCACTATCCAGCCTGAAACACAGGTTCCAACCTAGTTCAGGCAAATAAGCAACTGTGTTCTTTAACAATATTTTAAGATATTTGATTGTAAATGTGTCCTATTTTATAAATAAATGATTTTATTATTTATTTATTATTTATTTATTATTTTAATATCCTTTTTAACACTCAACGCAGCCTTTTCTTTGCTCCAACTCTCATAGCCACCATCCACATACACACTCACAACTTTCCCCACGACAATGTTTACTATTTTAATCACCAGTTACAAAACACATTGTAATTAAAGAACATCTAAATCCCCTGTACAATTAACACACGTGCTACTTTCTCATGCGTATGATCATCTGTATACCATATAAACTAGTTCTGTATGTAAGCCCTGCATTCGGAACTGCGCCGAAGCAAGATTTATTGCACTTACGGTCAAAGTTGTGTAGCTAGTATTTAGAAGCTGATTTATTTATACTATGCACTACATATTTTTGAAAGAAGTTTTCGACTGTGCCCATAACTTGAAAACTTATGGATGCTTTTTTGAAGTGAGAACTTCTTTAGCGGCAGCGGCGTTGAGCACATTTCTTGGGATGGGTATAGAATGTTAAACTCGTGTCAGGAAACATGACCTGATCGAAAATTCGTAAGACGAATGACACGTCAAGACACATGATCTGATCGAAAATTCGTAAGACGGATGATTCAAAAATGCACAACGTTTACGTTGAAGTTTCCACTTCTGCCGGCACTCCCGGAGTGCAACCCGTTGTTTTTTTTTTTATTTCACGAAACCGTTACGAGAAACTTATACACACCAAAGTATCGTATTTTAAGCATCTGTTACGTGTGAAACGAATTCAAAGGAAACCCAAATGTATGTAAATAATTCTAAAACCGATGATATTATCGACTGCAGTTTTCCCGACCCATCCAGTCGCTTTAAAACAAGCATCAGGCACTAGTTATGAATTGAAATTGGTGCACACCCACTATGATCTCTTAAAAACAGAATGTATCATTTGTTTTTTAGGGTTCCTTAACTCAAAAGGAAATACGGAACCCTTATAGGATCACTTTGATGTCCGTCCGTCTTCCTATCAAGGCCCTTTACCTCTGGAACGCATGGAGGTATCGAGTTAAAATGAAAACCATATACTCAGATCCTAGACTCGCTTGAAAAATCAAACTTCTAAGTTAACTTCGCACTTGTTAACCATATTGTTTGTTTTATTTGCCATGTTAACATGTGGTGCCTTAAAGTTTGTGCTAAACAACTTTATTGTCTTCCTTCTCCTTGCGGAGTTGGTATTTTAAAGGCAGTATAATATAGCTATACTATTTTTAGCAATATACAAAACTCGCGTCTTATAGAGAAGAATTTAATCAGTACAACATGGCATAGCGCCAAACCGCCAGCTCGTAAGTGGTACCTAGACTACGGAACTGTAGTTACATCACCGACATACCAAGCTTTACGGTAGGTAGGTACTATTCTATGCTATGACGAACAACTACCGCGAGAAAACTGCCTGAGCTGAGGAGGCTGACTTAAATAGTGTTATGCATGCAAGTTGTGAAGCATTAACAAGATAGGTACATGTGGTTTGGAGTAAGTTTTAGAACTATTTGGGGATTAGGCTAATCATAATAAACCCTAACATAAGTCTACAGGGTGAAATTTTAAGGTGTGCGGTCAGGGCCAAATCGAAACCTATGAGGAATATCGATAAACACTGAAGGAGTCTCGACCCCAATTTCGATTATAAGTAAAACTTTAGTTTGCCATGTGTAATTACTTCCCAGAACTTGATCCATATTAGCTACACTTTCGAATGGTGTAATAATACAGGTTGTGTTTTGGTTTTCAAAATCAACCGGTTCGATTCCCGAGTAAGTAAGTACAACGATTTTTCAAAATTCTAATGACGCAATTTTACAATGCGTTTCAAATGAGAATAGGAACGTCAATGACCTCTATCTGTGAAATGTCTCTCGAAAAGTACGGTTTGCAAAGAAAACTTAGTTGCATATCGATAACGGTTTATTTTACTTTGTTTGAATAAGTCTTAAATCAAATTTAAATAAAAACGTTCAATAGATAGTAGTTAATTAGCTAAATATAATACTATTTAATTATTTAAAGTCATTATTAGTTATTTTAAACCATACCAAAACACTTTTTCACTCAAAGTTTATAAATAATTATTTAAAAAGAATAATCTTGCTTTGCTCACCCTACCGAATGGGTTTTAATTGACAGCTATAACGTCACAATATGGCGCTAAGTCGATCCTATTCTTATTTGAAAGCATTGTACTTTAGATCACAATCGGGCTCGAGACTCCTTTCAGTGTTTTTAGATATTCCTCATAGGTTCGGATTTGGCCCTGAAGGCACACTTTAAAATTTCACGTGTTTAAGAGTGTGTATTCCGTCCACTAGCGCCGCCAATCGTTTTTTATTAATTGTGGTAAATTTAAGACACGTAGATAAAAAACCGCTCTGTAGTGCACTGAAGAAAAGTATCTATTATTTTTTGACAGCTATTTTTAAATACATAACTCATGGCTAAATAGCCAAAACGGCAATTATTGCTAAAAGTGGCCACTTTTAGCAAAAATATCGTTTTTGACCACTATTTATGTTCTAAAGTACAAAACATAACTCTCAAAACATAATAAATACATTTCTTCAGTGCACTACAGAGCGGTTTTTTATCTACGTGTCTTAAATTTACCACAAATAATAAAAAACGATTGGCGGCGCTAGTGGACGGAATACACGCTCTTAACAATTAAATCAAAAGAAGATCTCCAGATTATAAAAGACTTTGTCGTGAGGAAAGTTTTGAGTATTTTGGATGATATTAAGAAAAGAGGAAGATCAAAGAAACGATGGTTGGATTGTGTGAAGGATAGGCAATGAAGGAGGTAACTCTTGAGAAGGCGGTTAATATAAATGTATTAAAAATAAATGGCATGAAAGAGGAAACCATAATGCTCGTCGACGGTGCATTATTTTCTCCAAAATATTTGGAGTAAGAATGACCAGCATTACGATTCTGTGAACATGTCGAAGTGAACACTTAGGCGAAGTGAACGACAAGTTAGCTGTGAAACCATACTTCAACAAGATGGCATGACAGCTCACTTTTCGTTCAGTCCACCTAAGTGATCACGGTGAGATGTCAACAGAATCGGCAGAAACCTTTATAATGTACGATGGTTTTTAATGCGGTAAGAGATGTATTTTAAAACAGTTTTAGAAATAAAACGAAATCCCAACACACAAGTTTTCACAAAATAGTTGCTGCTCAAATCAATATTTAAGTAAGATACGCAACGAATAATTTACGAAACTCATTTTGTGCTGCGAGTTGTATCACAGCTTTTCAAATCAAATCAAATCAAATCAAATTTATTAAATTTTGTGTAAATACAGTAAATACATTTTTTGCTTAAATCTATGTCAAGGTAACGGGTGTTATGTGCCTGAACTAGGAAATCCTGTGTTTCAGGCGAAAATAGGTAGGTGAGTGTTATGTAATAATCACGGTAATTATATAAAATAAAATAGTTATCTTATAGGTATGTAAAAAACAGTAAATAATGTAAAAATCATACTTCCTATAACCTTAGTATTCTAACTTAACCTACAAAAATAAAATAAATAGTATATACACAAACAAAACTTTATTTCAATACCTCCAACAACTTCTCTGTATCTTCATAGGACAAAATTTGAAGAGTTTCCTTGAGCGTTTTTTTACAATTTCTATAATTTAGGGCATAGATGTTTGCTTTTGCATTAAGCCTATTATAGAGTAGTGGTCCAAGGAAAACATAAAATTTTGCTGTGAAAGCATGTTTTGTACTTTTTGTGGGGCAAACAATGTCTTTTCGTCTCTTTTTAGTAAAATCAGTGCTGTAGCAAAGAGCTGCGTGTTGTTTTAGTACAATGCTCATAATGAATAATTGTCGAACTGTTAGTACTTCACAAGATTTATAGAGCAGGTTAGTGGGAAAGAGGAAAGGGCGGCAAGTAGATACCTTGAGAATCGCTCTTTGAGCTCTTTCGATGGGCAGTAATAAAGTTTTACCTGCTCCACCCCACGAGGTAATGCAGTACGTCAAAATTGACTGACATAGAGCAAAGTAAACTTGCCTTATGAGTATTGAGTCTGCAATATATCGTAGCTTTTTGAATACGTATATTAGCTTACGAATTCTGTTATTTAATGCTTCCATATGATGTTTGAAGGTTAGTGTTTCATCAATTATAACACCCAAGTATTTTATTTTGTTAGTCTTGTTAATACTGGGACACACGAACGGGCAGTCTGTAAGGACTGTACAACAATGGGCATACAGCGTTGGAGTAATATTAGAAGTTTGTTTGCGCATCGAAAACTTAATGTAATGAGTCTTAAGTGCATTTAGAGTTAGTGAGTTATGCTGAAGCCATTTATTTACCATGTTGAAGCCGT
The DNA here is from genome assembly GCA_963859965.1 of Ceramica pisi. Taxonomy (NCBI): domain Eukaryota; kingdom Metazoa; phylum Arthropoda; class Insecta; order Lepidoptera; family Noctuidae; genus Ceramica; species Ceramica pisi. Next base: position 17,747,795 of record OY982543.1, read on the forward strand.
CTTGCGCGAGCTTGTAGACGTCATGTTCCGAGTCAGCCGAAAAAAGAAGAGCAGTGTCATCCGCGTAAGATATTATTATGCCATGCTTTAGCTTCAGATTACAAAGGTCATTTATGTATATCAGAAATAAAGTGGGTCCCAAAATACTTCCTTGGGGAACCCCAAAAGTCGTGGTTTTTTGGTCTGCGCTGATAACACTGCCAATCTTCACGCACTGGGTACGGTCTTCTAAGTAGCTTTTAAAAAGTTTCAGCTGAATTCCTCTTATACCCACTGTCTCAAGCTTGCGCAAAAGAATGGGAATGGAAACTGTGTCAAAAGCCTTGGCGAGGTCCAGGAAAATTCCAACTGTATGGTTACCCTTGTCAAGTTCTTGAGCCAGATAGTCAGTAAGATGATGAACGGCATCTGCAGTTGATTGTTTAGGTCTAAAACCAAATTGTCGTTCCGACAAAATAGATTTGTCCTCCAGATATTTGAACAACCTTTTGTTTATAATTTTTTCCAATATCTTAGAGAAAGAAGGCAGTAGAGAAATAGGTCTGTAATTTGTTACTTGATCTTTACTGCCTGATTTAAATATAGGGACAACAACTGCTTTTTTGAGGCATTCCGGAAAAATACCCCGAGATAAGCATATGCGAAAAATATAAACCAGTGGTGGTACAAAAATATTCCTGAATTGTTTAATAATTTTATTTGATATGTTATCCCAACCAACTGCACAGTCGTCTTTTAAGGTCATGATCATACTTTCTACCTCAATCTCGTCAGTATCTAGCAGTGCGAAGGATGTTAAGGTGGAGCTGCCTGTTAAAGGATCACTCGTTAGATAAGGCGATTGACCCCGATTTTTCTCTGCCAAACACTTTCCAACATTAACAAAGAAATTATTTGCTATGTTAGCAGAGGTCAGCTGTGACGAGTGCGCTTGTAATAAACCTGAAGATGACTCATTTTGTTTTGTCGAAAATGTTATATTTTTAATACATTTCCAGATCTTTTTATTATTTGTTCCAGCGTTTTCTAATGCAGTTTTATCGTAGTTGCTTTTAACTTTTTTGAGTAGATCATTACAAAAATTACGATATCTTTTATATGACAGTTGCAATGTAACATTATCTGGGTGAGATTTAGCTTTCATATGTAGTCTATCTCTATGCTTCATACAGCGTATAAGACCTGTCGTGATCCAGGGTTTTATGTTGCAATTTTTGTTGCTCAAATGCGATATAAACGTATTTTTTTTAATTGCTTGTTGTACATTTTCTATTACATACAACATGCAAAACTGCGGGTCAGCGGAATTATAGACTGGATCAAAGTTGATGACGCGCAAATCTTCTTCAAGTTTATTTATATTCAATTTCGAAATTGTGCGAGTGTTTTGCTTAGGTATGTTACAATCGAGAGTTAGTAGGGCAGCATTGTGATCGGTTATTGCCGAATTAACAACAAGTGCAAGTGAGAGGTAATTTGATTTTAACATGATATGATCTAAGCAGGAGCCACTATGATGTGTGGGGAAGCTATGTGCGGGGAGAAGGCCATGAAATGCGCATATGTTTAGGTAGTCCTGAGCAGATACATCAAAACATCCTGGAAGAATGTTGATATTAATATCTCCGATTACAATCGTGTTTTTTATGGATGATAGGTTCTGCAAGACAGCATTCAGCGATTCTGTAAAATTACTTATATTTTTAAAGGAGGGAGGTCGATATAATGCTAATATCGCAAAGTTTGACCCAATCTGCACTACCAAACTGTTGCAGTCGTGCATATTAGGTTCCTCAACAGAGACCTTCAGATGATTCCTTACATAAACTATCACCCCATCATTTTGATTGTAATTCCTATTACTTTTGTACATATTATATCCCGGTATTAGTGGTATGTTATATTGCTTGGCAAGCCAACATTCGGTTAAAACAATAACGTCACAATGTACGTCTAACCGTTGTATAAAGGTGCAGAAACTATCGAAATTCTTATAAATACTGCGAATATTTTGTGTTAGTACAGTTAATGGAGTTTTGTAGTCGGAAAGATATTGTTTGCAATTTTCAGCTTCACAGACTTTTGATTCGGATACAGAGAAATTGTCTAACTCATTAATTATATCGTTAATCATAACTGTGGAACTAAAATACAAAAATAAATATAGAAAGAATAAAACTTAACTGGTCTAAACAAATAAATTATTGACGACGCTCTTTTGAACCCATATTTCAACCATCCGCAATACCAATTCCCTTCCATTATGTAGGTACTTAGCAGTGGCGAAGGGTCCATACAACTCGATTCCTATCGGCTTCCCTTTCGAAATATGGCAAATACTAGTATCAAATTATATTGTTTTCAATCATCATTTAAACAAATTGCAGGTATAACATTTGCTTTTAAAAGTAACAATCAAAGAAATAAATCAGCCTAGAATAAGCCGGCCGCTCGAACAGGAATTCAGTACATTTAATTCATAGTCTCTTGTAGCGATCGTGACCTTGAAGCCACAATATAACACTGCTAGATTTAGGCAGTTAGCAAGCCGTTAATCATCGAGTTACGATCAGGACAGAGATAGGAAATGTGTACGCCAGAACGAGATGGAATGATACTGAAGTTGTAAATCGAATTTGTTCGGATAGTAATATTTGAATGACAGTCATGACAGATCCACAACAGATTTCTTTCGCGCGAATTTATTTGTCATGTTTATTGATATCATTGTTCATTTTCATTTGATTTGATATATTCGTATCATAATTTAGAATCTTATAGCATTATTCGTGTATTATTGTTGAAATTGAGTTATTTGTGTAAACTAGTGATAGTTTTGCGTAGCGAAAACAAGGTTAGTGGCGTTGTATTGTTTGGTGATCGGCTATTTAAATAGGTATTTAAGTAAGTAAGGAGTAAGATTTTTTAGTTTATAGTTTTATTAGAAAGTAGTTGTAGTAATGATTTTGTTATTATTAAGTAAGTTCGATAGCATGGCGGCATTAGTGAACGTAGAATGCTGTCTGACAGATTAGGTATTTGTTGACTGAGGAAACATTCTTTTCAAAGTTGAGTTTTGGAAATAAAAAAACATGTAATTCAGATAGGCCGTGCTCGCCCTGACATGATTTTAAATTAGAAACGACGCGATGGTTTTTTCAAACATTTTAACAGTTCTTTGTACGACAAATACCCGTGGCTTACGGGAAGTTATAATTAAATTAAATGTTTTGTTTCCCTTGCATTCTCAGATTCTAATAGCTTATGGAGCCACACGGGATTTAAAGATATTAATAATCTTTCAAATTCGTCCAAAAAACATGTTCAGACCGAAAAATATATCCGAAGTTGTTTATCTTTGCATGATTTCGGAAATCGTAGGATAGAAACATTTTTTGGTAATAGGTACGTATGAAGTTTATAATAGAAAAGTAGATCGGAATAGAAGTTTAATGAAACGGTTCAACGACACAGTAATTTTGCTAGGTAAACAAGAATTAGCTTTTCGCGGCCACCACGAAAATCCGATAACCGCGGTAACTATATCGGAACGTTGTTATATGATGTTGCAAGTATGATGCTGTAATCAATTCGCATTTGGAACAATGTTCCTCAACACAAAATCCCACATTCTCTGGCCTTTCGAGTGATAGGTATACAAAATGATTTAATAAACACAAATCTGCTTCAAATTTGCTTGGCGTAAATAAACTATTTTTCTTTCTTTTCTTTCTTTCTTTTAATACAAAGTATCGCATTCGTTTTACGCGACCAAACTAAATTTGAAATAAATAAAGCTCAGTTTGTATCGGTCATGAATAGTATTGTCACAGGCCACAGCTGGAATTTACGCATCACACTTGAGCAAGGTAAGCATTTTTTGGTCCGGCTTCCCTTTTAAGAAAATTCACCCTTCGCCACTGGTACTTAGGTATTAATTTATGCAAGCAATCAGCCTCATTGATTCAAACTGTTTGATAAACCTTATTACTATACTAAAATCATTAAAATATAAACTGTAACGTTCGCTAATAGTTAAGTTTACGACTGGATTGCTGTGTACATCATTACTATTATACGAGTTAACATGGAACATGATCATTACGAAAACCATTTATAATAAGACTAATCTAAGTCACGGAGGAGCTCGTGGCTAAATAATAACAGCCGCATAGGTCGATCTTCGAGGTTAAGCAACGCTTGCCGAGTTTGGTCTGTGGATGGGTGACTATCTTAACATACCGAGTTTCCTCCGTGCCGCGGAAAGCACGTTAAGCTGTTGGTCCCGGCTGTCATTTGGAGATCTATGGCAGTCGTTACGGATTGTCAGAAGCCAGAAAATCTGACACCAGTCTTGCCAAGGAGTATCGTGTTACCCAGTTAATGGATTGTGGAGGTCTGGTAGGCAGCCGCTCTACGTAAAATACCTGGTTTTCGGCTGAATCCGGTTTGACTGGTAGCCGACCCCAATATAGTTGGGAAAAGGTTTGGAAGGAAGAATCTAAGTCACGGATTATCTACTAGAAGTAGTAATTGTTTTATGATGTTAACGGGTTTAATAAAAGACCTTTGCCAAGATTTGGTCATATAGGTATTACTAGCTTTTTCCCGCGACTTCGTACGCGCGTACCACGTTTTCTGCCGTTCCCGTAAGAATTTCGGGAAATCCTCTCTTAGTCTCCCTACACTCCCCAGGGAACATACATGCCAAATTTCAGACTTCTACGATCAGCAGTTTCGGCTGTGCGTGACACACTTAGTAACGGAATTTACATACCGAGCAAAACGCAGCGCTAGCCGTTTTTTGTGCAGTTTTTTGGAGCTATCTACTCTTTATCCAAAAGAAATATCAACTAATAAAAAGTACATTGAATTTCTACATAATCTTGGCTTCAAAATGGTAGATTTTATTTTTTATTATTAAGTATAATGTTTAAGTAATCTCCTCACAACGAAACCACAGAAATGAGAAAAAATTACTGAAAACATGCATCTTCTTGAAAACTAACGATTATTTTGATTTTGCACTTACACTAATATAATATATGATGGATAGGCAATTTAATTATGAACATTTTGGTAGAAGTATTTTTTTCAAACGACCAAAATTAGATTTTATAACGATTTTATTCAACATTCATTTTTTGTGTAACTGTTTGTTTTCCCTAAATAAATAAATAAATAAATTCTGAGCGTATTCGCTACTGTATCTCTTGCGCTGTTATTGAGGGAAAAAATGCTCAAGGTTATTTGCTCAGGGTACCGCCTTAAGATCGTATGCTTCCAAAAAGGTGAGCAGCATAAAAGCTAGTTTATAAGTAAACCAAAGACTGAGAAAGAGTATTGAAAGTAACGAGCAATAGACAGAAACATAGGTACGTAGATATTTATACAGGACACAAAACGCAGCCAATTTTGCTGAACTGATGGCGATGGTGGCTAACAGTCATTAGTTGAGCCTACCTGCTTCCTTCTAGTCCTCCTCTTTCTTTTTTTTTACTTGATATGGGTTTGATCTTGATTCTAGTCTTGGTCAGAGATGACAGAGACAAAGTCTACGATGGAGCGAGCTTACCCAGAAGTAGCCTGTTCACTCTAATTTAGAAAAGATTAGGGTTGTAAGCATTCGGAAACACAGACGCAGGCAAAGAGTTCCACTCCTTTGAAGTGGGCATTATGAAAGACGTTTGGAAGCGCTTAGTGCGAGTTGGTAGAATATCAACAAGGTAGGGATGGCAAGTTGCCGCCTGGATGTCCGATGGTAGAAGGGGGCTGGTGGGATGAGGTCGTGGAGTTCCTGGGCACACTCTCCGAAGTACAATCTGTAGAAGACCGACAAGCAGGCAACCTTGCGGCGATGAGCCAAGCTGTGTAGCTTGGCATCCACCAATTTTACGTCGCCAATGAGCCTCTTAGCTCTGTTCCACCGAGTCAAGCGCGGCAAGCTGATACTTAGCTGAGTCATCCCAAAGATGGCTGCAATACTCCTACGTACTTAAAAAATCTTCTGGCCACATCTGACAGGAACAAGTGTCTCCCACACTGTTCCATCAGGTGTCCCTCAGTTTTGCTGGCAACAACGCATATGAGACTGTTACCGCTGCCACGCATACGACGCAACAGGGATGTTGATCTTTTGCGCATGATCGCAAAAACACACCTTAAAACGGATTAAACTGTATGCACCACTGGGCGCATACCAAGCATGACTATATAACATCTTAACACAAAAGATGCTGAATGTCAGTAAAAGGACAGATTTTATCATAAATTAGGTGTCATAGACTTCCCTAACTTTATGATCGAACCAGAACATATCAATATCAGAGTTCCAAAGAACGATTTAATTCCCAAAGGCATCACGAGTACCAAAACCAACACTGACCTGATCAGTCGACCGCAATACCAGATACCACAAGGCCCATCTCGCGTTGCTAAAGCACGTCATTACATGGTAGACGATATAATGCATTAACAATGAACAAACAAATATTGCAGCACAGTAGTACATATTTTCCTATTGTGTGTGTGCATCTTGGACGCCCATCTAGGGCTGCCGACGATGCTCAAACTCTCACACTCTCTGAAGACATGGACTTTTAGCAAAAATTTAAATTGATGGCTGAATCTTTATTGGCAATGCATGCACAGGTCATATTTCTATATCATAGTGGTTAGGTAGAGAGAAAGAAATTAATTGATTCAGTACAAGTTTTTCCCAAGGGTGTTAACGAAGGCTTTCAGTGTTATTCTTGAAACAAGACCCGCTTAACTTCACAGTCCTATATAGACCTTCTCTCAAGCATTTTGTACCTACCTATGTCTTCCTATTCATCTACGTAATTTGGTGGAGGACTGAGGTAGTTTACTTTTTATATTCTTCATCCTTCAAGAAAACTTCTCGCTATTTCATTTATATTTCCTTCAGTACATAATTAAATCGTAGCTAAACCACTCGAGGCAACCCTGCAGTTCACCGATCACCGTTCCACGCTTAGCCTTCATTCATTTTGTCACATCCATCCGTTCTCCAGACCTCGATTGTCTAGTAATTTGCTTCGAACCATAGTACAAAGATGTTTCGAAATCTAATAACTTAGGGACATTAAATCTTAGGTAATGATGACCACAAATACTCTTTAATAGCTACCGATTTTGTAGCCAGTAATGCAGGCTTGAATTTTGTATTAATTTTGGTCGTAAATCGTCTGTTCATGTTTATTATTATTGGATTGTAATTAACGCTTTGTATTGCTGTTTTACGTGCCTATGTTAAATTGTCTTTGAGTGCGTAGCGTCTGTAATTATTTCAAAGAATTACATTCGAATTTCAGGGTCATTTTTGTATTCCGTTCCAATCTTTTTTTTTGTAATGGATTTTTCGATTTCTTTAATGCATTTTTCAAAACTGTCTTAGTCTGAGACTGATATTAACTGTGCTGGTTTGTCTTGTAATTAATTATTTGTGTAATATTTTATATAGGAACTATCAAATGTAAGACGAATATAAACAGTTTTAATGACACCGTCCGGTATAGCTAACAGGCTGATGCCTGTAATTTCGTCCTTGTAAATGTTGGCTTCAAAGGACAAAATTGTTCATACAAAGTCACTTCTCCCATTGCCCCCTTAAAATTGACCAAAAATCTTTCCTTATCGGATGTTTAAGTTATAAAATAATCTTCTTTCAGCTTCTTCATGGTTTTGGTTGTACGTTGATAGTCGGTCAGAGGGCCAATTCTACTAATTTTCACATTCACATCTCAATCGCAATTTGTCAAAACAAAATATGAAAATTGAGCCTTTTTTTAACCGACTTCCCAAAAAGGAGGAGGTTCTCAATTCGGATGTTTGTATTTTTTTTTTTTATGTTTGTTCGGGCATAACTCCGTCGCTTGCCAACCGATTTTAAAAATGATTTTTTTGTTGGAAAGGGAATACTTCCCAAATGGTCCCATGATAAGGAAACCAGGATCTGATGATGGCATCCCAGATAAGTCGAGGGGAACTTTCGAATATCGTATGGGCAACTAGTGCGTTTGTTAGGTGTGGGGTACTATAACTTAAAACTAAAAAGTAAAAAATAACTTTAATTTCGGAAGTCGGTGTCAAAAAACGAACAAATTAACAAAAACACCGAGTTCCGAAATTAAAGTTAATTTTTACTTTATAGTTTTTTTTTTGGAAGTCGGTTGCATTTTTTTGTAAAAAGTTTTTTAGTTTCATATGGATATTGTCCATGAAGAGGATATTTTCTCGGCTTGTATTCCTTTGTGGTTTCAAATATGTTATAAATATTCAATTACAATTCCAGCAGATAATTAACCGTAGGTAGGTCCGTAGTTAAACAAGCAGGTACGTACCTAGGTACCTACTTATGGAAGCAATTATTTATAAAATTATTGATATAATTACATGTGGTATTTATTGCGACATAACAATTGAAATAAATAAATTGGATACCTACACATAACACGTATGTACAAGTAGCTACGCAACAAAAACCAATTTGTAAAGTAAGAAGAAACGATTGTTCAGTTTAAATCCTGATTATATTCGAACTTTTGCCTGAACTAAAAGATTTCATTTAAATATATTTCTAGTTTTACTATTATACATTAATTATGTATGTAGTAAGAGTAACTAACTATTGCTATTTTTTTACTGACTTATTATTTCTTCGAAAGATTCAGTACTTTTTAACCGACTTCCCAAAAAGGAGGAGGTTATCAATTCGGTTGTATGTTTTTTTTTCATGTTTGATACCTCATAACTCCGACAATTATGAACCGATTTGAAAAATTCTTCTTTTATCTGAAAGGATATACTTGCAGATTGGTCCCATTTAAATTTTATGAAAATCGGTTACGAACTTTGGATTTTAAATCGAAATAGCTGGAATTCGTCTACTTAGATGATAGTTTTATGTCATCCAAGTAATCGAAATTGTGTATTTTGCTTTTCTGCAATTTTGCAGTGGTGTTGTTAGGTGTGGGGTACCACTAAAAAGTGAAAAATAAAAAACTTTTTACAAAAAAATACAACCGACTTCCAAACAAAAAAAAAACACTACAAAGTAAAAAATAACTTTAATTTCGGAAGTCGGTGTTTTTGTTAGTTTCTTCGTATTTTGACACCGATTTCCGAAATTAAATATATTTTTGACTTTGTAGTGTTTTTTTTGGAAGTCGGTTGTATTTTTTTGTAAAAAAAAATTGATGAATGCATTCAAAAGGGGTTCCCTTTCCGGCTTGACTTCGATACCTACCTATTTCCTTAAACAGGGTCATTTGTAAAACACCGAGAACCTCTCAGGACTATATTACTAACATCATAATCAACAACTTTTGTTCTATCACTTTTAAAAACTCATCATATTTTAGTTCATGTCATAAGGTTTTCATACACAAATAAAAAATATTTAAATTGAACGCTTTATATGTTACGAAGTCTATGCGAAGTAAAAGAAAAATAAATAGAAAGAGCTTTATTTTGCTTCGCATAGACTTTGTAACATTTATAGCGTTCAATTTAAATATTTATGATGTTAATAACATAGTCCTGAGGGGTTGTCGGTGTTTAACAAATAACCCTGTATATCTAATAATTTATCCTCATTTCTACCCAAATGACTATGAAATGGCACATTCAACATTACCCAGTGGTGATGCCTACGCGCAGATCAGCTGAGGCACACACTCTGTCGCAAGACTGGCTCGCGCGACCGGCCTCGCCCGCGGCAAGGCAGCTTGCCGGTCAGTGATCATATGACTGGACTACACGACTCAGCAGATGGTTTACTTGTATGTGTTGATGCGATGGTTAAAGTTCTGCTGTTTATTATGCAAATCCATGCATCTTATCTTCGCATGTTTTTGAAGGAAATTCTACGGGAAAGTATGAGTATCTACGTCACAGTCAGTGAGTGTATGACTTTACTATAAGGCTAAAAAAATATGTGATGGTAAAGGTACAGCATCTGCTGTTTATTTTGCATTAATGTATTTTAGCCGAAATTCTATGGGGAAATTGAAGTATCTACATTTGACTGCCGTAGATTTAGTCAAGTCACATCAGGGGCTGAGCTACCGCCGTATCAAAGATACGGGGCCCCTGGACTACAAGAGCCCCAAAGTGCGCAAGGTATACTCGTACGTTTAGTCCCACTATCTATTTCGTGGCCTGCCAAGACAGTACGCACTGCAACTTACCATCCCTACCTTGTTGCTATTCCACAAATTCGCACTAAGCGTTTCCAACGTGTTTTATAATGCGCACAGCAAAGGAGTGGAAATCTCTGCCTGCGTCTGTGTTTCCGAATGCCTACAACCCTAATCTCTTCAAAGTTAGAGTAAACAGGCTCCTTCTGGGTAAGGTCCCTCCATCGTAGACCTTGTCTCTGTCATCTCTGACCAAGACGAAAGTCAAGAGCAAACCCATCTCAAATAAAACTAAAAAAAAAAACAGTTCTGAGCCAGCAGGGCCTATTTTTTTACAAAAAGAATACCTTAAAACGGGGGCCCCCCAAAATGTTTGACACAGGGCCCCTCTGAAACTAGCTACTCCACTGAGTCACATGTCGTGGATACATATGACTTGACTGCAGACACAGCTCAGTAGAAGCTACTTAATTTACTCAGTGATGCGATGGTTATGATGTTTGTGCGCATTGCGACTGAGATGCTAATCTGAACCTTGCTCAAAAATTTGTAGATTGACACTCAGCTCTACTGTATTATAGAGGTTTCTTTTCATTTAAGTATTTGTGTATAAGCGTGAGAAGTCTTAAATAGGACGCGTTTTTAACACATGAAAAAATGCGTTTTAACGTACTCAAGACAAACATTTTTAATCCTTCCTAATATATAAAATTCTTCCGATATTGAGTGACTGACAGGCAAAAGTAGTAGTAGTAGTACAAAATAAAATATAACGTTTTGCTAAAATAAATCTGTATGTCTACCCTATTAAATTTCTACATAATCTTGACTTCAAAATGGTAGATTTTTATTTTTTATTACTAAGTATAATGTTAAAGTAATCTCCTCACAACGAAACTACAGAAATGAGAAATAATTACTGAAAACATGCATCTTCTCGAAAACTAACGATTATTTACATATATATTATAATGGATAGGCAATTTAATTATGAATATTTTTGTAGAAATCTTTTTTTCAAACGACCAAAACTTAGATTTTATAACGATTTTATTCAACATTCTGAGCGTATTCGCTACTGTTTCTCTTGCGCTGTTATTGAGGGAAAAAATGCTCAAGGTTATTTGGTCAGAGTACGGCCTTAAAAAACCGGCAAAGTGTAACTCTCACATGAATGGTTCCGTACCATAATTCCCCCCCAAACCAGGGGGAGACTCTGAAAATTCCAACTATCTACCTATACGGTTTTTGAGATATAGTCAGACCGGACAGCGGAGGCTTAGTTATATGGCTCCTTTTGGTACTGAACCCTAAAAACTGGCCAAGTGCAAGTCAGTATAACATTAAGTAACGAATAACTAATTAACAAAATAAATAGTTAACAGCCTAACGATTAACATTCTTTAAAATCTTAGACTTATAGATTTTTCTTTAATCTTTAAGACCTAGGCTACATTTCTGTATTTTTTTTTTTCAAAATTTTAGGCTCTGTTGTTACAGAGGTAAGTGGCGGGGAATGGTCATATAAAATTCTTGCAGATTCGGAGAAAATCTGCTGTGACAGACCACCGAGTGATCCTATAAGCGTTCCGATTTTCTATACAGAGGTTCGGAACCCTAAAATCCACTAAAGAAAGTACCCATAATCTAAGACAATTACATTACATAGGTATTGGATCACTTGCACAATAGTATTGGTAAGGTTTATGTAACAATATGTAAGTCGTGTAATATCGTACAAGTACATACGTCACTCGGTACATAACGCCGGCTTATACAATAACTTGCTCAACGGTATATAAAGATTGATAGGTGATTTGCCCATGAATTTGCGCTTGGCTTATTTTATTAGGCAAGTTTTGGATGGCCAAACTGTGGCGTTAAATATTCAATATACTATAGCCCCGGTAGGTGCAAATTATATTCGTCGCAGCCAACTGGCTAAAATCGGCCGTTTAATTGGTTGCCTAGTGTTTTCTTCAAAAATTAGTTTAATCAGTGGCCTAAATAAAAGAAACCTAACATGAATGGCATGACGGGCGCTAAGTTCGCTCGCTTGCTCACTCAATATAGCTCCCGTCATACCATTCGAACCTGACCTATCCGAGTCGGAGTGCCCTAAGCTCCTTGTGCCCTATGTTCGACTACTTGGCTAAGCAAGTCATTAAACGATATTGAACCAAGTCGTTTCCCTGTTCAGTTTAATGCTGGGATATATGTCACTAAGGCCACAGATTAAACGGGCCCGTTCAATGAAAAGGCTAGGCTGCTAATTAAACGGCTGATTGAGTTAGTTGACTGCGACAAATACACAAGTCTTTTTCTTTGATGAACAGACTGAGACAATGATCGATTTACAGTGTCAATCTTCCTGCCCTTATTCCATGTTACTTGGGGTCGGCGCAACACTTTTTTTTCTTTCACTCTGCCCTATCAGCCGTCAAACTTTTACTAACTCCCTTTAATTTCTTATCTCTTCTTACACAATCCATCCATCTTTTCTTTGCCCTTCCTCTCCTTTCCATCCATACACATTTATGTTCATTACTCTTTTAGTTAAATGCGTTTCCTCCCACCTCTTCACATGACCACACCAAGACAAGCGATTCCCCTTAACTTTTTAACTAACTCTAATGGAGTAATTTCTCACTTTATCCATTCTTGTTACTCCACACATCCATCTCAACATTCTCATCTCCACTCTATTTTCATCCGTCTTTTTCACAGCCCGATCGATTTACAGTGTATATAATAGCTGTTATATCATTATCCAAGATTGATCTAGGTTTTAGTTTGATCAAAGACACATATAGTGCATTCTCCCTATTTATACATATATAGTGCTCAAACCTGGTCTTTGACAGCTCAGCAGAGGTTCAAACTTGAGATTTGCTTGCGAGAAATTTCTAATTCCATGAAACTAAAAAGACCTACTTATCCGCTAAGACAAACGATACAAACAAACAAGAACAACTTAAATGCTCGTTCTACATACATCGGTGCGACGATATCTCTCTATGATAACAAAAGCGTATTGCTAAACCCACAGACCACAGTAGCCAGAGCCACTGCTAACGACGGCGTTGTTAAAACTTTCCACAAACCAAGCGTGACAGTGAGTGACACCGGTTCTTTTTTTTTTTGGGAAATCATCAAATGAATCCTCGGGAGCTCTGGGCGGAGTAGAAGGGCCACGCGTGATCCTCAAAATGCCCTTTGCGTTTCAGGGCCGCGGTTGCTGTTTCGAACAAATTCCGCAACGCTGTCATAGAAATTAGCGACCCATGATTATTCTGACGGCTATGATAGCTTAGGCTTGTGTAGGCTTAATTGCGCACCAACGAATATACAGATACTTACACTAAATTTCAAAGAAACGCGTGCGTATGTTTTTCAGTTCATCATGGCGTCTCGGTCGCAGAATATTCTATTGTCCACGTGGGGACCATGTAAACATGTCTTGCAATCATTACATATATGTAGGTCATAGCGGGTTTCAGCCGCAGAATCTGGTGACCTGTAATTCAGGTATTTAAAGAATCCTTCTTCAGGAAACCGTGACTCACAAAGTTAAACCCTGATTTGGTAGCCGTTAAGCTTGGCACTAAACATATTTATGAAGAGAAAATAAACGTTCTATATTACTACATTTATTAGTAGACAATACCGAAGCCTGTTGTTCCAAAGCTACCCTATACTATGATGTGAAAGTGGGCGTGAGTGTAATTAGTAAAGGCGCCTTTAGACCATGCCCGCAAGGCGTTCCGTGGTCTGTGGTATCTCTCGATAATAGCACAAGCGTATTGCTAAACCGAAACATCAATCATTACAATCGATTAGACTTTATCGTAACTATAATGTCACGAAACATTTCTTACGTCTATTCGATTATAATCGACAGTCGACAATCGTATGCCAATAACAATATCGATTTTTATCGGAACCAATATGTCAACTGAATAACCTTTGATTTAGTTTTACTACTTGTTTAATTTACTATTTTGAATTGTATTTATTTTTGGTTTTACATACGACAATTTATCGTGTATCTTCCAAACACGATAAAGTCTGAACATTTTCTAAATATTGTCTATGAAAATTGTCATTGGGAGGAATTCTTCTTTCTGGATGTAAGGGCTTTGACTGCATAACCGATTCACGAACACGGTATTTAAAACAAGCTATGATAATTGCACCAACAATAATAAAAAAGTTAGCACAAAAATGCGCCGATAATATAGGAAAAGTACCTACCTAAAAATTCCACACAAAAATAAAAAACCAGAATCAAGTTCCTATAAAAATCAGTAGCCTTTTTCAGATAGCAACTGATCATTCGCGCATTATAACGTGTTGAAAAAATAAAATAAATAAAAAACCAACTACTATTACCAACGGTGGCGAAAATAATCAATCACAATCAATTATGCACACTAATGCCATATAATTAAGATTCAAGAAGCGAAAAAAAAATTGATTTTGCGAATTGACACCACGAAACTCGAGACGAAATTCGTGATCATCTGAAAATGAATTTTAATTCTTTGAGATAAGGTTGAAATGGATGGTAGAAGTAAGTTGGTCGTGTTATATGCAAAATACAAGCCAGTGTTGCCACAGCGATCTTGAACTATATACGTTCACTCGCAAATGTAGTGGAAATAAAGTTGGTGGCGAGAATTGAGCAACTAGTAGCAGTCGCTGTGATCCTCTATCACTGTAAATGTTACCAATCTCATTGCTATACAAATAGAGACTGATGTTTCAATCATGCACACACTAAAATTTAAATAAAAAACATCAACAGAAAACCACAAGGATGCTAAAATTAATCAAACATACCGTCACGAACAGATCCGGAGAACTAAGCTTGAATTACTGCATTTTCTAATTATTTTTCATTATTAGTTATACTCATCAAAACGAGGACAAAATTAATATAAATGGTGATGTATTTAGGGGAAGAGACTAAAGTAAAGACGAATGGATTGTAAGGGAAATGCACGGTATTACAGCTGACGGGGAAGAATGGATTAGACCATGTAACCTAGTAACATGGAACTTTAGCAGATATATTAATATTAAAACGGTAAAACTTAGGAGTAAACGCGGAACTTAATTCAAATACAGTAACTTTCAACAAAAAGTCATAACTATGTACCAGCGGAAAGGTAAATGCTTGCTTAATTGGTAAACTCAAGCCACTGTTTCATCTGGTTATCATACATATTACAATGCTAGCTGACCCGCGCAACTTCGTCTGCGTCCCATTTTCCATTATTGCTCGGCTCCTATTTGTCTTAGCGTGATGATATATAGCCAATAACCTTCCTCGATGATGGGCTATCTAACACTGAAAGAATTTGTCAAATCGGACCAATAGTTCCTGAGATTAGCGCGTTCAACCAAACAAACAAACAAACTCTTCTGCTTTATAATATTAGTATAGATTACAAGGCTTTAAGATCCCAAGGCTAATCATAGATCCCAAGGCTTTTCATAGATTACAAACTTTGTCTTTATACTTATTGAGTCATTTCACTAAGAAAACATGCGAAGTATTTTGGACGCAGCCTATTCCGAAAGATATGTTGTAAGTATATGTGAAACCAGTTTGAATGCCACAGTTCGTGATAGTGATCGCAGTTTTGATAATCGGTCATCGGTTCTTCGGACTCGAAACTTCGTAACTCGATTACAAATGGCGCTAAAATATTTGAACATTCCCCAATTGAAATTAATGAATGTTGATTTATTGTGGTCATATTTTTAACTGGTCTCAACCATGATATAACTGTAAATGCTACAGATAGGCATCAGGTTAGAGAGATAACATCAAGATGGTTATTTGAGATCATTAGATGTGAGTTTGGTTTATGTTGATTATCTGGTATAAATCAACGCAGAATAAAGCGAGGTTGCAAATAAAGTGACTGTTGAAGAAATTTTAGAAGAAAACGGGAAAAACAAGATACAACAGGAATGAGTTTATAAAATCTGTAAACGAGGTTGCCTCGATTGACAAGATGATCAAGCTCTATAAAAAAGCGTTGTAAAAGGATTGCAACCAGATGTAGGTGGGTTGCTCGGAGATGATCCCAATTAATGAAAAGAGACCACATATCAGTCAGCCAAGGTGTGAACGCTGTACCGGTTCCGAGAAAAAATCACCTTCGAAGGATACCGCATTGCTGTCAGTTCTAACAAAATTGTAGAAAATCTAATGCGGTAGCAATCTTAAGAATAATATAATGTTATCCTGTGTTATCCATAAAATATTAAAGTTTTAACATATTTTGGACACTTAATCATTTTGTGGAACTTATAATAATGGATATAACTTTAGATAAAGATCGACGAAGTAATACTTACATTAGTATTCAAGATGTTACAAGCGTTTACAAATATGCCAGTAAAATATCAAGGCTGCAAATGCTAAAATTATCTAATAAAATATGAATAAACATAAATGATTTCCTAACAGTGCAACTGTTGAAAATAACTGTGAAGACTACAGTGCTATTCAACCATGCATGTTAAATGCAATAAATGCTTTAAATGTAACAGATATACCGGGCGTGTGGCGACGCATGAGGGAGCCCTATATCCAGCAGTGCTGTCTTTTGCCTAAAATGGTAGGGATACTGAGCCTCATCACATACACGTATAAAGTATGTACATAGAAACACTGGACAAAGTCACCCTAGCAGATTATCGAAAATGTTTGGGATAATTGACATACGCTATCGACATGTGGTCATTAGTCAATGGGGTAGATGACTAAAAAAATCTAATTAGTCCGACAGATATGTAGATTTCCAAAAAAATATTAGACACATATTTTTTCTTTTTTCTCGTAAACAAAAAATTAAGACGACACAGTGTGTTGAAAACTCATGTGACGTCACATTTCAGAGGCCTTAGTGTGAGTTTTTTCGACTCACGTTCGATTGCGAGCGCGTTAGAATTTAGTATGAGAAATCAGGTTCTACGAGTGACCACCAGGTGGCACTATAACTAAATTCCCATACTACCTTCTAACGCGCTCGCAATCGAACGCGTTCGAACGTGAGTCGAAAAAACTCACACTAAGGCCTCAGTACACTTTCTACCTAGTAGCGACGTCAGAAGCCCTCACTCCTGAGTGCCGGAAATCAAAAGAAAATTGTCAAATTTAACTTCGTCAATTTTCTTTTGTTTTTTACTCAGGAATCACCCAATGAGTTCACAGATAATTCTTGGTTGTCTATTGTGTAGTAGTTAAGTTCTGTTGAGAGGACGTCAGCAACTACCCTGAGTGTCATGCAGATATGGCGTTGAGGCAAGGTCAACAAAGCGAACTTTTTCTAAAACTTGATGAGCCAAACATTTGACCTTTCTACGACCCATTAATTTCCAGCGGAAATCACAATACTACGAGGAAATAATGTACTTATTAACAACAGGTATTATTAGGCCTAATTTCAGATGCCCTTTGCTTATTATCTTAATGGTAAGTGATGTTCAATGACTTGCCCTCGATTAGAGAATTAAAAAGGAATGAAGGCTTGAAGTGGTTAACACAACACTACATCCATTATTATTATTATGTTTCAGTCTATTTTAATAGATCAGAATAGTCTATTGCCATCAAACGGAGGCAAATCTAGAGAAAAGAATCCTTTTAATAATTATTGTAGTTTTACAGTGGAAAAAATATAAAGCTTAGCAGTAGCCGACGTTTTCTTGTTATGGTTGGCAGTAACTATTGTCAGTTGCTATTCTTGATCACACACCTGTACATACAAGTACCTACGCCGGTGATGTGTAGTTACTATGAATCTGACCTTTTTGAAAAAGATCACCAATACGGTATATTGTGTCTTTTCTGAAATTATGAAGTTTTAACAGACTTCCCAAAAAGGAGGAGGTTCTCAATTCGGTTGTATTCTTTTTATTTTTGTTACAACTCCGTCATTTATGAACCGATTTGATTTATCTGAAAGGGTATGCTTCCAGATTGGTCCCATTTTAATTTTATCAAAATCGGTTGGGAAGTTTGAATTTTAAATCGAAATAGCTGGAATTCGTTTAATTGGATGATGGTTTTTGTCATCCAAGTAAACGAAATTGCGTATTTTGCTTCTCTGCGAAAAATCGCAGAGAAGCAAAATACGCATACTGAAAAATCAGTGATGTTATTAAGTATGGGGTAGGTACCACTAATAAGTGAAAAATAAAAAACTTTTTACAAAAAAATACAACCGACTTCCAAATTAAAAAAAAAACACTACAAAGTAAAAAATTACTTTAATTTTGGCAGTCGGTGTCAGAATACGAAGAAACAAACAAAAACACCGAGATTCATTTTAGTATTTTTTTGTTAAGTTGCTAAGTCCGTCTGAACCCGCTATGCTACGAGTATCACACATTATTCTCACGTCAGGACGGGAGGTAGCAATGACCGAGTTCCCTCTAGTGTTTGTTATTCCGACTGTAGCACTCATCAATATTCCTCCAGTTTCTGAACGACGGCTCGTAAGTCAGCGCATGCGCAGTAAGTGTAACGAGGCGTTTTGAGATATTACTGATTGTTTGTTCTGTAAAGTAGTTTTACTTAGAAGTTTTGCAGGGCTCAGGGTTGTCGAATAACATAACTGAGAGAACTATACCACGTCATTTCTGGATGGCCAAAGTTTTTAATGTAGGGCCGACTGGGTTATTACTTAAAGGAGAATGCCCACGGCACTATGGACAAATGTACTCAATTCAACATTGTTGTGTCTTCATAAAATCATCTTTAAAATACTTGATGGCATGTCTAAATACTACCTCAAAAGATTTAACACAAACTACAATGGCATTTCTGAGATATTTACGAAAATGAAATTACTATTTTGAGGTTATGTTCGACCAAAAATTAGTTGAAAAAAGCTATTTAAAAGGGTCTGAACGGGTTTACGGGTGAGCTTGGTATCTTTGAAGCATAATTTGTGTAAAATCTGTAACGTTTTACCTCACCAAATCTTACTTATTTAGATTTTGCGCATTTTCATGCCCGCGTTTCATGAAATTGCAAAGCATGGAAGAAATCATTACTAAAATAGTCAATCGCTCAGTGTTATTGTCTAGATTCTACTCAAATCATAGATGTGGTAGGTATCATGAAATGGTCTTTGTAAGTAGACCCTCTCTACTTACAAAGACCATTTCATGATAAGGTAAAACACACAACACCAAATACAACAAATAAAAGAATGATTATTTCTGAAACTTGTATTTTATTCTTCTAAAAATATGTTATCCAAAAATAGTGCTGGAACACTGACATTGTCGTAACGTGCCCAGCTCAAATACCACACTATGCACATTACATGCACACAGCAACCTACAGTTCTTTTTCCCACATGGCAAGAACAATAGTATCCTACTATAGCGCCTAATGGATCTCTTACATTTTCATCTTTATTTACTAAAATATAACAATAATATGTTCTACTAGACACATGACTCGATTTTATTCTTCCTCTTACTAAATAATTATTAGTTCCCAATACTTAAATTCTGTGCAACTGCAATCTTAAATGATACTACACACAATTCATTCATATCCTCGAATAAATGTAAGTGATTAAAAAAAAAAACTTGTAAATATGTTAGTTATTACCAACACATCAGTAGAAGGTTTCTACCTATACAGGTTATGTTACAATCCGGTAACCCAACGATGGGGTGAGGAACTAACACACAGACATGGATTGTGCTTGTGTCCTCTAAGATTTGTTATATGGTACGTAAACATAAAGCGCAGATCCTAACTAAAAAAAATCCTACTACGTTAAAAATACAATATGCATTCTTACCGGTGTTGGTGAGATCCAGACTCGTAAAATGTTATTCGGAATCTTCGATAACATGCGTCTGCGCCTAAGTGGCGTTAATCTCAAAGAGCAGTTGAGACATTGCATCACAGTCGCACTCGCCATGATCACAACTCAAAAAGTCCGGCTTTTAGTAATAAACAATACACACGGTGCAGTGGCGTTAAAAATATGTTTATTTTCAATGGGTTGGCAGCAGTAACGGAGGAACTAAAAGGCTCGACTCGAAGCACAACGTACCAAAACCAGCAGAAATAACAGTATTGTATTGCAAAAATATGACAGACGCGCAATAAACGTCAAATAAGGTTGTACCCATACTGATGAAATATCGATTTTTGATCGATTTCCATAAACCAGCCAGTGGTATTTCACAAATACAACTTAGCGCCGATGTCGCCGTTTACAACCACTGATATTGATAATGCCAGCAACAACTTGTGATATAGAACTCAGTTATTACTTTACAATAAAAGATTGAACAATCAATACAAAATCGATATCATTTTATTTTATGTAGGTAGGTACGCACATTACCCGCAATAGAAAAAATGGACATCCCTAGTATTGACAGTCGGTAGTAAAAAATGGCGTACTATAACGTCGGAAACATAAAAGTACTAATTATTTTTCAAAAAACTATCCCATTTTAAATATCAATCAAAATCTTTTTTAAAAACTTATTTTTATTTTAAATATTTCATGCCGTTCAAGGTTTTGAGACACAGGTAATTTATCAAGAGTACTGTTCATGGGCAATCTCTTTTAAATAAGACAGTATCACGTTTAGGTTTACTATAGTGTTCTAAAAACTATAGTACCTACCTGTTTCAATTTTGACCAAATTGGTCTTCGGCTATCCGAAACTTGAGATTTCAGGTTGTTGACGTACACGTAACTCAGAGAACTGCCCCTTAAAAGGGACTGATGAAACAGTGGAAAACATATCTGCCACATACCCATCGAGCTACGGGCCGGACACTTTGGTGACCCAAAATCGTGAGACGGGGCCGCGGTCCAAATCCAAGTCTTGTAACATGTTTTCCTCAGGAAAACTTCTTGTCAAGAAGTGGCACAGAGCCGAAAACATTGGAATGGATGGACAATGGACGGTTCTGATGGGATAGACATTTGAAATGAAGCCGCGGAGCTTGTGTTTCTGTAAACACAGTTTTAGATCAAATAGAGGAAATTAGAGGTACTGAAAAAATTACGTTCTATTGGCGTTCAACTGTCGAAATGTTTGGGATTTATTAACCACGTAACATTTCGGTAGTGCATGCCCGTAATTTTTTGCGCTGGTACTAAAAAACGCTTTGTCTAGTCTCAATTCGAGTCTGTAATAAATAGGTACACTTCGTTTTTACACAGTTGCTATAAAAAAGGGGAAAAAAACCTGGTGTTCATCTGCGTGCATCCTACAATTTGTAACTGTTCACGCAAATCGTACGTAATTAGTTAAGATTGAACGCTAATTCGACACGCGAACCTCGTAACGAAACACTACTATACTGGCAATCATAATGATGGTGCATGTTCAAGTCATTGAGCGTTAAGGCTTCTACAGACCACCGGACAGGCCTGCCGACGTCAACAGTGAGGCAGGGTTGTTCCAGGAGGCCATGTCCGACATTTGTGACGTGGCAATGCCCCGAGTCCGGCCAGGAAGAGCCCGGCGCCAGGTGTACTGGTGGTCGCGAGAGCTGGCGTCTCTGCGCGATGCGTGCATTTCTGCGCGGCGCCGGTACGCCAGACATCGCAGGCGCCGCATCCGTCCACCGGATGCGGATACCATCGAGGCGGAGCTATACGAGGGATACAGAGCTGCGAAGACCGCTCTTCGCGACGCTGTCCTGCGGGCTAGGGATCTGGCCCGCGAGGAAATGCTGGCGACTCTCGACAGAGATCCGTGGGGGCGCCCTTACCTTATGGTGCGGAACAAGCTCCGCACCTGGGCCCCCCCGCTGACGCAGAGTCTCCGGCCTCAGCTCGTGGAGGACGTGGTGAGCGCTCTGTTCCCTGCGCGAGGGGAACATCCTCCCCCGCCTATGGCTCCGCCGCCTGCGGTGCCGGACCAAGAGGACGACGACGACGACATCCCCGCTGTGACTGGGGTAGACCTGAGAGCGGCGGTGCGAAGGCTCAAGGCCAAGAATACCGCCCCAGGGCCCGATGGCTTGCCTGGCAAAGCCTGGGCCCTGGCCTTGGAGGCTCTCGGGCCTCGACTGGAGGGGCTCTTTAGCGCATGCTTGGAGAGAGGCCAGTTCCCGCTTTCTTGGAGGACCGGGAAGCTGGTACTCATCCCGAAGCCTGGGCGCCCTGCGGACTCTCCGTCCGCATTCCGGCCCGTGGTGTTGCTCGACGAGGTGGGCAAGCTCTTCGAGAGAGTCATTGCAGACCGCCTCGCCGGGCACCTAGCGGGAACGGGGCCGGATCTTGCGGACAACCAGTTTGGTTTCCGCAGGGGGCGCTCTACGGTGGACGCCGTCATGCACGTCAGAGCCCTCACGACTGGAGATGCGGTCTCCCGGGGTGGTGTTGTCTTGGCGGTGTCTCTCGACATCGCCAACGCCTTCAACACCATGCCCTGGAGCTGCATTGGGGAGGCACTCCGGTATCATCGGGTGCCGACCTACCTTCGTCGTGTGGTCGGGGACTACCTGTCCGACCGGGCAGTAATCTACCCAAGTCACAGCGGTGAGTGGAACCGGCGAGAGATGTCGTGCGGTGTCCCACAGGGTTCGGTTCTGGGGCCGCCCCTGTGGAACATCGGTTACGACTGGGTGCTGCGAGCCGACCTCCCTAGCGGCGTCAGCGTCATTTGTTACGCTGACGACACGCTGGTGCTGGCACAAGGAGGGTCGTACGCGGAGGCGGCCGACGTAATGACACGCGGGGTTGCGATAGTCGTGGAGAGGATCCAGCAACTGGGTCTCGAGGTGGCGCTGCACAAGTCCGAAGCCATGTGTTTTCATGGCCGAGGCACTGCGCCACCGTCGGGATCCTTGCTGACGGTAGGAGGGGTTTCCATCGGCGTCGAATCGACGCTGAAATACCTGGGGCTCGTCCTAGACAGCCGATGGAACTTCGTGGAGCATTTCCGACGTTTGGTCCCCAAACTGGAGCGGGCCGGGGCTGCTTTCAGGCGGCTCCTGCAACCTGGGGGGACCGAACGCCTCCTGCCGCTATACGCGGGGGTCGTGCGGTCCATGGCCCTTTACGGGGCCCCGGTGTGGGCGCGTTCATTGAGGCAGCGTGCTGCGAATCACTTGAACGCGCCCCAAAAGGTGGTGGCCCTCAGGATGACCAGAGGGTACCGCACGATCTCGCGCGAAGCGGCGGGTCTCCTTGCCGGATTGCCGCCATGGGATCTGGAGGCGGTAGTCCTCGCGCGCCTGCATGATTGGCGCGCGGAGGTACTAAGCCGGGGGGAAACTCCGCTGACGCGGCAAATTCTCGCGCAAATTGAGGAGTGGCTTGAGAGGCGCCACGGCGTCCTCACCTTCCGCCTGACGCAGGTC
The DNA here is from genome assembly GCA_963859965.1 of Ceramica pisi. Taxonomy (NCBI): domain Eukaryota; kingdom Metazoa; phylum Arthropoda; class Insecta; order Lepidoptera; family Noctuidae; genus Ceramica; species Ceramica pisi. The sequence continues at coordinate 17,771,336 of OY982543.1, forward strand.
CTCACTGGACATGGATGTTTCGGGAGGTTCCTGCACCGAATTCGGCGGGAGGAAACGCCCGGGTGTCACCACTGCGAGGATCGACCGGAGGACACGGTAGAGCACACTGTGCAGGTGTGCCCCGCTTGGGCGGCGCACCGCCGTGTCCTCGAAACGGCGATTGGCGGCGACCTCTCGCGTCCGGCCCTGGTCCAAGCCATGGTCCGGAGCGAGACGGAATGGGACGCCGTTGCCTCCTTCTGCGAAGCAGTCATGCTAGCGAAGGAGGTGGCGGAGCGGGAGAGGAGACCCTCTCGTCCCGGCCGCCGTGGTGGACGCCGCGGGCGTCGGGGGCCACCTGGTGACCTCCGGCCACCGTAGGCGCGGGCCTGTGGACGGCGAGCTATGGGTGGCTCGCCGTCCGTCCGTCTAGTGACGACAGGCCGTGTCGACGGCGCGTTAGTGTTCCACGCGCGCCTCAAAGAGAGTCAGCAACACAGAGGGGCCCGAAAGGGCCGACGCCTGCCGGAGTCGCGGGATTATTCGCAAGAGACACCGTGGCTCCGGAACACAAAGGGCAATGAAGGAACATGGATGGGTTTTAGTCAGTAGAAGTCTGACACTCCCTCCCGCTACACCCAGAGCGGGAGGAGTCATTGGATGATTTCCCATACCTAAAAAAAAAAAAAAAAGGCTTCTACAGACCAGTAAGAGCGAAGCCAATATGCGACCTCGATAATTTTTTGGGTTCTGGAAGGAACTCTTATGGTGTGACTAAGTCTCTCCGTCTGTCACAGTTGGACATCTCAAGAACTACCAATGCAATAAACTTGAAATGTGGAATAGTTTTATATGACGTTTGATCAATGAGAAAGATTTTTTATTAAACAGCGATTTGAGGCTCCTACAGACCGGTACAACGCATTTCGACAGCGATAATACAATGTTTTGTAATAGAATTCCACAACCACTGATGAAGTTAATTTTCTGCCAGATAGGTACTGTATTTCCTTATATAAACAACCTGGTGGTCTTTTAGTCAAGAATTAATAGATTACTTCTATGCAAACGTGCTCCATCGTATATCACATAATCACTTTCCATGTTATTTTTTTTTAGGTTTGGGAAATCATCCAATGACTCCTCCCGCTCTGGGTGTAGCGGGAGGGAGTGTCAGACTTCTACTGACTAAAACCCATCCATGTTCCTTCATTGCCCTTTGTGTTCCGGAGCCACGGTGTCTCTTGCGAATAATCCCGCGACTCCGGCAGGCGTCGGCCCTTTCGGGCCCCTCTGTGTGCTGACTCTCTTTGAGGCGCGCGTGGAACACTAACGCGCCGTCGACACGGCCTGTCGTCGCTAGACGGACGGACGGCGAGCCACCCATAGCTCGCCGTCTACAGGCCCGCGCCTACGGTGGCCGGAGGTCACCAGGTGGTGGCCCCCGACGCCCGCGGCGTCCACCACGGCGGCCGGGACGAAAGGGTCTCCTCTCTCTCCCCGCCACCTCCTTCGCTAGCATGACTGCTTCGCAGAAGGAGGCAACGGCGTCCCATTCCATCTCGCTCCGGACCATGGCTTGGACCAGGGCCGGAAGCGAGAGGTCGCCGCCGATCGCCGCTTCGAGGACACGGCGGTGCCCCGCCCAAGCGGGGCACACCTGCACCGTGTGCTCCACCGTGTCCTCCGGACGATCCCCGCAGTGGTGACACCCGGGCGTTTCCTCCCGGATTCGGTGCAGGAACCTCCCGAAACATCCATGTCCGGTGAGGACCTGCGTCAGGCGGAAGGTGAGGACGCCGTGAATCACTTTCCATCAGGTGAGATTGTGGTCAAACGCGTACCACAAAAAAAAAAGTTTAATTATTGTTAAGGTTCGCCACACAGGCGAAGCAGGCTAATAATTAAGTTTCGCCTGTGGGCGAGCCTTTAGATCTGAGGAACAAAAAATTTACAGACTTGGCTATTGTTTGACGTTCATCTAGTAATAAAAATTACACCATCATTCGGTAAAGCTCTACAGACTAAGTATCCGTCGATTAGTTTTAAAAATATCTAAGGTAATGCAGCAAAAAAGGAAACCATGTAACAAAAAAATGCGAATCAGAATTTAAAATACGAAATAGTAATTTTCAATGGAAAGAATTTTATTTACTGTCAATTTATTTGATTGACAAGTATTTGAAGAACATTGAAATAATCACAGATAAGTCAGAAAAATACAATTTTTTTGCTTAAGGTATAAGTTTATTGATATTTTTTCACAAAACATCACTAGCTCATCGTCTAAATGAGCCCCTGACGGCACGTTTGTACGATGTACGTTTCGACTTGACAGCTCCCCGACTAATAAGATGCATCACCATTATTATAACAATAAAATTACAAAAAACAACAATGCATGTTCCATCGAATCATCATCATAATCAAAGTAGCTGATACCAACCACATCGGTGGTATCGGCCACTTTGATTATTTGAGAATAGCTCTTTTAGGCTTTAGGCTATAAGAAAGCAGGTCGTATGTTTTGCTTGCAAAACTTTGGGCCACATTTAGCCCAAATATTAGCGATCTGTTGTTTGTGTTGTTTTTTTCCGATCAAGAGTCCAATTTGACGTTTCGACTATCGTTAACATTATGTGCTTGTGCACATACTTTTTCCTACTTCCTACTAATATTTATGCGAAAGTTTGTGAGGATGGATGGATGAGTGTCTGTTACTCTTTCACGTCAGAACGCCTGAAAGGATCATCAGAACATTTGGCACAGGTACAGATTATAGTTTGAAATAGCACGTAGGCAATTTACTATAAATTATTAAATTTTTTCAATAAAATTACTTTAACCCCCCTTTAAAATATTTTATTAAAATTTTTTTTTTTTATTTAATTCTTTTTTAATTTTTCCCCTCAAATTAATTAATTTTTAATATCTTTTCAATGTAAATGAAATACTTTAGTTCAAGCTCTAATTTGTTCTTTCTAGAAACACTTTCCAGTACCTCTACTTTGTTACGACTTATTTCAATTTATTTTTATATGAAAGCGACGGGCAATATGTACATATTTTAATTTATAATCATTTTAATAAATTAAATAAAATTACATTTAAATCCACTTTCAATTAATTTTTACAAATTAATATCTATATAAATAAATTTATTGTAATCCATTATATTCTTAATTATAATCTGCATCTTGATCTGATTTAAATTTATATTATAATTTTTAAATATTAATTTTATTAAAAAATATTTTTTTAACTACGATATACAAAATTTTAAATTAAGTAAATTTATTCGTGGATTATCAATTATTAAACAGATTCCTCTAAATGAACTAAAATACCGCCAAATTATTTAAGTTTCAATAAATAATTATTTACTATTTTAGTACTTTAATTTTAAATTTTAATAATAGGGTATCTAATCCTAGTTTTTAACAAAATTTATTAAATCATAAATTAATATTTATATAAAATTTAAATAAATTAAAATTTCACCTAATAATTTAAAATTTTTATTATTTTATTAATTATTAATTAATTACTAATAAAATTTAATTTAATTTTTGTATAACCGCAACTGCTGGCACAAAATTTGTTATTAATTAAAATATTACTAAATCTTAATTTCTTAAATATTTAATATTAATTACTACTTATAAAATAAATTATTATTAAAATAATTTATAATTAACACTAAAATTTATATGTAAAATAAACTTTTTATCCCGGGATATATACCCCACGAATCACGCGGGCGAAGCCGCTGTTGAAATCGGCCCAATAGTTATAGAAAATCACTTCTGTTGGGTAAAGGCTCTAGAAGTAACAAGTCTCTTCATCATCATCATATTAGGAAAGACTTCCACTGCTGGATAGGTCTCCCCAAAGCGTCGTCACATCGACCGGTCCCGTGCGTCTCGCATCCATCGGCTACCCGCGACCTTCCCCAGGCCATCGGTCCACCTTGTGGGAGGCCTTCCAACGTTGCGTCTTCCGGTACGCGGACGCCATTCCAGAGCCGTTAGGCCCTAGCAACCACCTGTTCTGCGAGGTGCGAGCAATGTGCCCTGCCAACTGCCACTTTAGTTTGGCGATCCTTCGGGCTATGTCGGTAACAAGTCTCTTGTTGCCATACAATGATGGCGTGGTCACGGACATTAGGTACTTACAAAAGATTCTAAATCTAAGCGAACAAATAGTTTACATACGCAAGCACTAGTTTTACGCAATAAACTAACAAATTAACTGCTTCCTTACTGCATTTACTACAAAGTTGTGATCGCGATCTTTTCACATCAGCGCCGATCAGGGTTACCAAATGAGTATCAACGATATAAAGGATTCTTGGAGTTACTTAAAGAACTGCGAACTGATATACGAAGCACAAGCATAATGTTACAGGTTACAAAATTTTTCAGAAGAGTCACCGTGGCCCTGGAACGCAAAGGGCATTATGAGGAACACGGATGGGTTTTAGTCAGTAAGAGGCACTCTCGGAGAACTAATTTGATGATTTCCCATTCAAAATAAATGGTCAACAATATGGCACATCAGCTTTAAGGATGATACTATGAAAGTATTTGTTTTAGTCTAAAAAAAAACATAAGGTGAATATGAGCATACTTCTCTATTCAGAACATGAACCACACTTTGGGGTGCTGCAAGTGCACATACCGCTGTGCCTTGAGTAAATTAATTAAAGACACCGATGCTCCAATGAACGTAGACATGTGGGCCCAAACAATAGCAGTTTACGATCGACACAAAAAGAAGAATGTGCATCAAGGCTATCAAACAATTTCCACCCTCTACTTCACCCCTTTACAGGGGGAGTTTACTAAAATCCTTTCTTAGCTGATATTGTCTTCTATTCTTAATCTACCTTCGTTGCAAACATCATGTTCGTAGGTGTATGGTACGCGCCAGATAAACATGGAATAAAGTACAAATTTGATCTTTCCCTCATATTTCTTCATAGATACTCGAAAAACCGGTTTTTATTAATTTTTCTTCTTACCGTGTGGCCAGTGTCAGAGTTTCTAAACCGCCTCAAGGGTCTCTAACATGGTTTAACGACCGCCATCTGGCTGCCGGGACCACCGGCTTATACGTGCCTTCCGAAGCACGGATAATCATCTCTTTATCAGACAATCTGGCGATTCAAGCCTGCAATGACCTAGCCAAACTGGAAACAACTTTACAAAGTATGCTTCCCGTGGGAATCGAACCCACGACCACCGGGTCACAAGGCAAACGTCTAAACCATTCGACCACGCGGGGGCCGTTGTTACATTACTTATAGGATCACGATAGAAGTCGATTCAGAGCAGTTTTGTGTCATTCCTTTTGTTTTTGATATAAACAAAGTCAATAAATGTATGTGGGTCAATGACCATTATTGCATGGGTATCTGTCTTATACCATAGTAGATTTTTCGCAGTATTTATGTGTGGATTTAATGACTGAAAAACCCTACCGTATTTTGTAAAGAGAACCAAGACTCATTCCAACATTAACATAAATAAGTGGTCTCACTCACTACAGAGACTTTGTGGTGGAGCCTATTACGATGATAAGCACTCTCGCGTGTAATAAACATAAAAGTTCTAATGCAATCTCGGCAAGGCCATATCATTGTGAAAACTCGTTTTTTCTCGAGTCTCAGGAACAGTTTTTGTAAAAAATATTTGTGGTTTGGTTTCATAACTAAATCACTATTTTTCAATCACTAAGTTTGCCCTACAGCACTGAATCGCTTTAACCGGTGATTCTCATATTTGTTAGCGTGCTTCATTCTCAACATACGGCGATGTTTATTGTGTGTTTTGTCTGAATAAATAAATTGATTAATTGATTGACATCACCGGACTATTGCAAACAACATAAGTTTTTCTTGAATCTCGTGATACATTTTGCGCATAGCATATTTTCATGTACGACGAAACGGTCCAAAATTATATATATACCTCTGTCTTGTCGAGAAATTGTGAATGGAATTTTGTCATAGTACTAGTAGCCTCGACATTTAGTATAAATTGGAGTAGTACGACACGAAATACGGTAAAAAATATACCTTCGATCGATCAGAGTACTGATAATTTACTGTAAAAAACTTATATCTAACTTCCAGCAAAGAAATCTCCGAGTTCTTAGGCAACTTACTGACATCCCTCGGCCTGACTCCAGGGCCGCAGTTCGGCAGCGAAGGACCTCTGTTGAGTAGCCTTGGTAGATTGACTTGGTTCGTGGAGGGCTCTGTGGCGAACTCCCGGGCCGCAGTACGGCAGCGAGGGTCCTTTATTGGGGAGGCGAGGTGGGGGCTTTTGTAGAGCCAGGGTAGCAACGTGGACAAACATATCAACTTACCAACAAAGACATCTCCGTGTTCTTAGGCATCATGGTGACATCCCCCGGCCTGACGCCCGGGCCGCAGTACGGCAGCGAGGGGCCCCTGTTAGGCAGGCGCGGTGGGGGCTCGTGCAGAGCCAGGAGTGCAGCGTGCAGGCGAGCCCGCGCCGCGCTGATGCCGCCTGCACCCCGCACTGCGGCTTCGACGACATCGTTTACATCTTTCTCCCATCTGGTAAAAAAATGAAAAACACAAGATGACAACCAGCGTCAGACACAAAAAAAAAAACAATTAGGTACACAAATAATCTGATTGATTTATAATATAATTTGATTGACGCAACATCAGTTTTCATCAAGATCGGGCCCGAAACTCCGTCGAGCATTTTTAGCAACTCCACATAGTTTCGACTTTGGCAATCTACGATCTTAAAAAAATTAAGTACCCTGTTTATGCTGAACTGCATTTATGTGGCGCAGCAGTGAGGTTTACCAATTTTTTGACGTTTTAAAAACAATCATGTTACTGTTTTTTTTTTTTTTTAATATCTTTTGCTAATCATGTTGTATGCTAAAATTGTCTTCCTTTTTGCTCGAGCTAATACAACCGACTTCCAAAAAAAAAACACTACAAAGTAAAAAATAACTTTAACTTCTGAACTCGGTGTTTTTGTTAGTTTGTTCGTTTTTTGACACCGACTCCCGAAGTTAAAGTTATTTTTTACTTTGTAGTGTTTTTTTTTTTGGAAGTCGGTTGTATTTATTTGTAAAAAAGATTTTTATTTTTCACTTTTTAGTGGTACCCCACACCTAACAAAACCACTGCAAAATCGATACCATACGATTTTCGAAAGTTCCCCTTGACTTCTCTGGGATGCCATCATCAGATCCTGGTTTCCTTATCATGGGACCATTTGGGAAGTATACCCTTTCCAACAAAAAAATCATTTTTAAAATCGGTTGGCAAGCGACGGAGTTATGCCCGAAAAAACATTAAAAAAAAAAATACAAACATTCGAATTGAGAACCTCCTCCTTTTTGGGAAGTCGGTTAAAAATTCATCAACTGACCTCAACAAGCTAGTTGAAGATAGCAGACCCTTCAAAATCAGAATGAATAGGATATCTTATAAAATTTATTATCGTTTAAATTCTTGCCCTGAGTTGTCAGTGCGTTATATCGTAGTCCTTGCAACAAGATATTTTTCTGTTTATGATTCAGCTCTTAACCTTGCTCTCTTCCGACTGAAAGCGATGGATTAGGTCTACAAAAAGAAAGCGCAGTCAGTCTGCACGGTAGCAACGTAAGGAATTGAATCAGTATATAGACAGAAATCTTGCTGCAAGGTAGTCCTTGCAGCAAGATTTCTATCTATTATATCTATATATATGTTGTAGTCAACATAACACGCTGACGATGCAGGGCAAAAATCATCATCTGCCTAGCCTTTTCCCAACTATATTGGTGTCGGCTTCCAGTCAAACCGGATTTAGCTGAGTAACAGTATTTTACGCGGAGCGGCTGCCTACCATAGCTCTACAACCCATTAACTGGCAAGCGTTGCTTAATCTGGAAGATCGACCCGTGCGGCTAGTATTATTTAGCCACGAGCTCACGAGCACGAATCTTTATAAATAATTTGAATTGAAGATTTTTAAACAGACCATAGCTCGGGATAAAGCTTGAAAACTTAGTAAGGAGAGATCAACGTCCGATCCAACTGAGTTGCAATGTGAAAAGTGGAAGTCGCCGCCAATTCAATTTATGTGTTTCATTACTCGCCGCTTGCGACTGGAGAGAGCTGTAGGCTACAGCTACACGGTCTGTGTTACAGACATTGTACTTTTAATTGGTGTCATAAAACTGACTGGATAGTTTGGAATTGAAAGTAATGGTGAAACTATAGCCATAGATATCTATGATACTTTATTCGTCCCTACAGCTTAGGAGTGGAAATCCTTGCCGAAGTCTGTATTTCCTCAGGCGTCAGATGGAGCACGCTTGCTTTGAAGTAACCTATTCACTCTTGACTTAAAGACTCCCAGGTTGGTTCTTAATTACATACCTGCAAACTCCCAAACAGGACCTGATGTCCTCCTTGAGACTCCTGCTAAGCGTGCAAATCGGACTGGCGTCGGAGTCCGAAGCAGTGTGAGATCCATCGTGCTTGTCCGAGTCGGACAACCTTCGCGCCGGCGGCTCGAACTGGTCGCTCTTTGGTAAGTTGGGGGACACCCGGCCGTGGCTGCCGCCGCCGCTGCCGTAGCCTGCCGGACGAAGAATGGTAACTAGTGGTAGAATAATGAATTTGAGATTGAAACTTGAGCCTTTTGAATCCGTAAATCTCTAGAATAGGCTAGTTTCCATCATCCATAAATTGCAAAACTATTTAGTCCGTCAGTTAGAGTATTGAAAAATAATGGACACGTATTTTTTGTATTTGAATGAATATTTACAAAGATAAAACGCATCAAAACTCGGGAGTGGGGGCTCGTGACGTCACAACTAGCTAAAAATTATGGCATGGCGTGACGTATTGAGAATTTTAAAAGCGTCAATTTTGGTTCCCGTAACAAAAGAAAAAAAATACGGGGCAAATATTTTTTGATAATCTAACTGACGGACTAATTTGATTTTTTCAGGACACAAGCCTATTATCAATCCAAAAGCCAGGTGTTCCGTTAAAGCCGCCTATTGTTTCACCTTTCTATTTTTATTAGGATGCTAATGTAATTTTTGTATGGTGTACAGTAAAGGCTATTTCTATTGTTTCTATTCTATGATGACTTCGTTTTATGTACAGCTAGATACGTAGAGATACTTTACTGTACATCGAAATTGTAACACAACTCTTATACCATATTGGGATGATAAATACAATCTTAGACGTCATGGTGTTTACCATTCCTTTATCTCCTCCATCTCTCATTTTGTGTTTTTGTGCGTCGTTTCTGGTGGAATTAATGTATTTTCTTTCTTTCTTTTTCTATCTTGATGGGATACGACCATGATTGTGTCTACAGTAACAGAAATGTTTGTTGACATTCTTGTGTACTGACCTGAGGATGTGGAGGGCGCCCTTCGCGGTGTCCGCGGCGGCTCCGGGGCTTCGCCCTCCGGCACTTCGTCCAGGGAGTCCACAATGATAACTACCTCTTGCTCCTCCTCTTCTGTATACAGGGGGTTCGACCTGCAGATATAAACAAAATATTAATCGTATAGTCATAAATAAAAAATCAATCTACAATCTACATGCATCGAACTGGTTTATAGACCAAATCATCTACATATTATTTATCACTATCAAAGCTTCTACAGGATATATGCCCAAAAACGATCCCAGCAATGACATCTAGAGGTAGCATAGCATAGCATTTGAGTCATGAGGTAACGTAATCAGGCAAGACAGGCCTTTTCCGCATGAATCATCAAAAATCGCGTGTCATGTAGAGAATTATTTCAATTGGAGTCTAGTAAATGAACCAGAGGAAAATGGTGAGACGAGCTTGACGCCTATCGAGAAGATTGATTCACATTTGCCCTAAGCCGAGAGGAAGGAAGAAAGGGACTCTTTTGTCTAGCAGTAGGACATGTTGAAAATAAATAATGTAACAATTTTTATGCATCCAACTTGCAATTTTATATTTATTTTTTAATTATTTTAGAAAATGACTTTCCTGATGTGACATGCGCTAGACAAAGTGCCAACTATTACCGAATACGATTATCGATATGCCAAAATACAAGGTATTGATCTCGTGACATTTCGAAAGCGTTTGTCAATCCCTTACATTTTTGACGTTTTGACAATCGACTTCGCTTTGCTACCGCTGAAAGAATATCACTTGTCTACAGCCTCTTATCCACTTTGCTATGTGGTTAAGGATACGTTGAACCGGGACACTTAAGAAACGAAAAGGTTTAATAGTTTTTTTTCGCAAAAAAAACTATTAAACCTTTTCGTTTCTGTATAAGTACCAACTTAAGTGTCCCGGTTCAACGTATCCTTACCGGAGATACGATACGAAGACATGAAGTTCCTCATAGTGACGCAAAATTGCAGACCATTCTAAAGTTCAATAAAACAGGTTTAGATATAAATATCCTTAAATAGATAGTGAACGTACCAGAAGAACTGAATGATCTACCCACCCGGTACTAATATAAGTTATATTTACTTGCAAATATCATTGCGCTTGAAGCATCAGCACTTATAGATCCACTCTGCGCTCTGAGATTACCAATTCACGGATTTGAAGATTGGGGCACAAAGGATTTGTAGAAAGAATGACTAGCATTCATTTGACGACATTTCGTCAGTATAACGTAACCAGATGACCCGCCAACTACGTCTGCAACACATTTTTATTATTAATGCTCCACTCAATTATACAACACTATTTTTTAATTAGTACAAAAAAAATGGGGCTGTTCCCGTACCCATTACTGATCATAATTTTGCAGTCAAAAGTAAAAAAAAACGAAATCCCAAAATTGTTTAATTTCATTTATTTTTACTTGAGTATCTTAAATGATTCCTTAAAAATTACTTAATTGTAAAAAGTTGATAATTTTGTTGGTCCTAAGCCCAATTAAAGTGCGAAAGAAAACTTTGGATTGCTTATTTTTTCGTTTACCATAAATTGAGTGACATTTTGGGATATAAACAAACGTTAATAACTTTGCTGTTTATGAATATTATTTATTGAGACTTTACATATATAATAACAAGACCTTTTCTAATAAGCCCTTTATGTATTTGTACTAATTAAAAATTAGTGGTGTATAGCCTAGAGCTTTTCCCGCAAATTCGTACGCGCATACCGCGTTTTATTCCTGCTTACGTAATAATTTTGGGACATTCTGTCTCGTGCTCCCTACACTCCCCAGGAAACCTACATGCCAAATTTTACCTTTCTACGACCAGTATTTTTGGTTGTGCGTTATCTGTCAGTCACTCACTCAGTAACGGGAGAATTTGAAACATATATTAGGATAGCCTTCCTCAATAAATAGGCTTACTCAATAATTAGACACTAAAAGATTTTTTCAATTCAAACCAGTAGTTCCTTAGATTGGCGCGTTCAATCAATAAACAAGCAAACTCTTCAACTTCATAATATTAAAGGATATATACCTACTTATATAGAGAACCAGAAACATTCTTTATCCTTGACCGTTAAAGAAAAGCGCCTTTAGTGGAAAAATTAAATACAATCACGTACACAATCTAGATACCCTTTATGAATGCAAAACTTGAAGTCGTTGACCTTTTGGTAGAGATATGAGGTAACCAAAAATGAACCTTATGTCTTAGTAATAAAGTTGTTGGATTTTTGATTGACGAGGGTACTCGATGAATCATAAAATATTTCCTGGATATTTCCTGACAACTAAGGTATTGTTTGGAAATGCTCAGTTATTTGTGGTTTCGTATTGTTTTGACTGTGACTGTACAATTTGGAATTTAAAGACACGGGGGACCTTTCCATTGATTTGTTAAACCAATTTGATTGAAGTACTACTGATATTAAAGTGGTTTATTGCCCCTCATTAAATCAAATAAATTGACATACATGGCTTTTAATAGAGTGACATTCTATCAGTGATAATGATTATTGTCAGAGAACCAAAGTTATGTTTTTGACATTAGCTAACAAATTGTCATAATCCCGACTGTTTTTTAAAAAATGTTTCGATAGTTCTGTCGCTCAGCTTTAAGCGAGTGCATTGTGTGATGGGCTCTCAATATTCGCTCCCGCCCGCACTATAGGTAGAAATAATCACTGGTTGGTGAGTTCTGACCGCAAAGCGAGCATCGCCGAGCGAGTGTCGCTGAGCGAGCCGGCAGTGTGTACAGCCAGCTATCGACTATGAATGTATGTGTCTCTTTTACTCACACAAGATCTATATCTATTGTCCCTTTCCTTAGCGAGCAAACAGTCGAAAACTAATCGCTTCCTCGCCAGCCCAGCCCGCGAAATTCAAAATTTCTTGCGTTTTGTGCAATTTGCAGGCCAGTGCTAGGTTGCATGTTGATTAAAATATTATTCGCGGCTGTAAGACATAATATGTAGTTACCGAATTATAATCATCAAAATCACTAGTACAGCGCTCTAAGTCCATGAAGCTCTAGGAATTACTTTTTCTGTTTTTTTTTTTGTTCCTACGCCTTTATGAACTTGGAGGGTTGTATTGGTGATTTTGATGATTATAATTCTGTAACTACATACGTTTTACAGCTGCGAATAATATTTTAATCAACATACAACCTAGCACTGGCCTGCAAATTGCAAAAAACGCAAGAAATTTTGAATTTCGCGGGCTGGTTGGAGCATTCCCCTTAATCTTGAATATCGAACCGTGTGGCTGCTACTGTATAGCCACGAGCTTCTAAGTGTCAATGGGTGTTCAATAATGGTGTAGCATATTAGTATAAAGAGGGGTGTAGTGTAGTACCTGAGTAAAGGCGGCGGCATCTGGTCGAGCGCGTGCAGCGGGTGGTGCACAGGCGGCGCGGGAGGCGCGGGCGGAGCGCGCCGGCCGCCGCACGCGCACCCTGCCGCCTCCTCGCACTCGCGGCGCCCTCCACCCTGGCAACAAACAAACGTTAGTTATACAATGGAAATGTAAACATGACAACACTGAGATTCTGTTGACATCTCACCTTTTAAGCAAAGGTGAAGTGAACAAAAAGCGAACTGTCAATCCGTACTGCCGCTCGATTCTGTCGACATCTCACCGTGATCACTTAAGTGGAGTGAACGATAAGTGCGCTGTCATTGCATCTTGTTAGTATGGTTTGACAGAGTGTTCACTTCGAAATGTTTACAGAATCGTACTGCAGACAATATGGAATGACAGTTCACTTTGTGTTCACTCCGCTTAAGGGACTACTCACACTTATTCAGCTCTATTCAGCTTATGCCCATAGAAAACAACGATTTTGTATGGATACGCGTACGCATTCGTTCAGCTTTCCGCATCAATTAATTTTTCGCGTCAAATAAGTATAAAAATGTGTTATTATCATGCGAGTGCTACAGATAGAGTTCAGCGCTAATCTGCCGCTGCCCGCCGGTTGACGGTTCGACGTTGCTTGGGTGGTTATGTTATAGGCCATAGGCCTGTAAATTCTAGAATATCTTGCACTATCTGACCCACGCAACTTCATCTGCGTCACATTTTTCATTAATGCTGCGCTCGTATTGGTAATAGCGTGATGTTATATAGCCTACAGCCATTCCTATAAATGGCTATATAACTCTAAAATATTTGTTTCGAATTAGTATTTCCTGATATTAGCGCGTTCGAACAAAGAAACAAACCCTTCGAGCTTTATAATCTTAACATAGAGTATAGATTGGACAGGTTTTATAATGACGATGATGACAATGTACGGGAAACAGTCTGTTCATTGTTTGGAATACCTACTCTACATGAGTTCTAGTTTTGAGCACAAAATAATTCGTCTAAGTAGGTCGCTGTCTCATTTAGAAAGAAACCTACATACTAGACTAAGAATGTAAAAAGTTCACGATCTATCCAAGCATACTGTCGATTATTTCACGATAAAACTTGGCTACTGTTATTTCCCGACTGTTAGCTTCCTCGATATCGATGACTTCCTCATAATCTTTCATCGTAGCCGTGTGACTAATGGAAGACATGACAAATGCATCGATAGAACTAATGATACCCGTGAGAGCTACTTATAATGGAAAGGGACAGGTTTTATTAAATCTGACGGATCCTTCTTCTAATATTCCTACCTTTAAAAGTTGCCTACACAAAATTTGTTGCCCCACACTTGGAATATCTCCAGTTTATTGAGTGCGTTTATAAACATATAATCTCAAATACCTACACAAACAGCCAGACCCGGAAAAACTCTCAGTAGGCCATAAAAATATTTGTCCCGTTCGGAAATCGAACCCGCGACACGCAGCTCAGCAGCCTATTGCTCAACTACTGCGCCAACCATGCCATCATCTTAATAGTCTTTAATCATCGTTAAAGATAAATCAAAAGCCATTTGACAGCCGTCCTGCCAAAAGTTAACTTGATACCATGTTACTGGATTGTGTAGATAAAATAGGCAGCCGATGATGCATAACTTTCTGTTCTATTGATAGATACTGACACTCAAAACTACAGCTGAACCATAAATATAGGTCGCACAAAACATTGTTGTAAAACATTGTAAAAAGATATGCTCTAGCTAGTCTATAAACAATGAATAACTATCACTTTTAATGGCTGTTCCAATGCACCCCTTGAATTGATTGGTTCAATAAATAACTTTAAAACATTATCACTGCCAACGCAGTCTCAAATCAAATTATTCACAATGCTATAAATGAAACAAAAGCAATCTCACACGAGTCTGTAAAGGCATATCTACATGATCATAATGATGCCTACAAGGCTCTAGGCAGCGGGCACACAGTCAATTAGTTTAACTTACATAATGCCAAACAAAGAAATACACTCATTGTTTCATAGTGTACCTTCTTGATACAATCTCTGGGCATAGATTATAAAATTATGTGTGATTCAGAGTCGTCAAGCCTCTGAGTTGATAAACACAGAAGAAAACTGATGTCAATTCTCGTTACGATACATTACCAAAATCATTAATGCCCATTTGTGTGTATATCCTATCAAAGTTAAAGAACTTTATTGTGCGACTATGGTTACAGAACTATCCTGTTCTTGACATATCCTGGGATATTATTTTAAGAATAATAAAGGCCTTTATTCTGGGATTAGAGATGGAGTACACGTTTTTATCATTAATTTGTATCTTATAAAATGTCTCTCATCTCAGCGTGCCTCTTGGGATAAGCCTCCTCCAACTGACTCCATTCTGGTCTACCCTGAGTTACCCGTCTCCACCTTGGGCCAGCAGACAATTTGATGTCATCCTCCCATCTCATACACTGTCTTCCACGGCTTTTCTTCCTGGGATATTTAATTCTACGCAAAAACGCGTCTCTTTCAGTAATTATAATCATATCCGTAGGTTTAGCTTCAACGAAGACGAAAAACTGCTAAGCATCGATGATCTCTAAAGTTTCATCATCATCATTTGATCTGAGAGACTGAACTGTTGGGTCTCCTCTAAGCGTCGCCACACTGTCCTGTGCTGCTCGCATACAGCAGACTCCCACAACCTTCACCAGATCTGCAGCTCACCTTGTGGCAGTTGTTTGATATATTCCTTCGATTTCTTAAATTATGCATCATTTACCACCATCTCCTGTGTTCTGTAACTTCGCCATATGCAATTTTTTTTCGTTGGTCGAACAATTTCGCTACAACTCCTGAGCTTAGGCATTCTTTTTCTTTAGATGGGTTTGCTCTTGACTCTAGTCTTGGTCAGAGATGACAAAGACAAAGTCTACGATGGAGTGAGCTTTCCCAACACGAGCCTGTTTAATCTAACTTTGGCCTTTCTTTTCATATGCCAATTCTCACGTTCCTGTGTCATCTTCATCCAGATTCTACCCGCATAGCATTATACATAATCGCTTTAATTTGACCTAATTAAAAAAAAAAAAATCTGTTGATGTTTTATCCAGTATACCATCTGTTTCATCCGCACACTCTGTTATCTTTTCACAAATCGCATAAACTTTGAATAATTCATGAGGAATCTCGGAAGTGTGCAGTACATTGTTTTTTTTTTTCACAATACTTTGAATTTTATTGAATCAAGGAACGAATTGTTTTTTTTAGAGTTAAGAGTCCTATTACATTTATTACGGAAATTCATGATTTTTGACGCTGTAGTTTTCAGAAACAGTAAGATATTTTAATTATTTGATCCTGAATAACGATAGTGCCAGTCTCTTTCTTGTAAGTTAGAATTACTCACTTTCATTTTTCTTTTCGTGTAATTTACTATAAATATTTTATGAACTCAGTTTGCAAGAAAAAATGTCGGCGATGGAACTTTGACGGTCAAATTCACATTGTTATAATCAATTCTTTTAAAAGCTGAAATTACTAAAAGGTAAGTTGAATGTTTTACTTGTTTATTGGAGTTCTAGAATTTCTTTAAATTCCTTGAATTTTCACGGAAAAAAAACGTCTTGCAAGCCTAATTTAAGCCAGAAATGTCTTGATTCAGCGTCCATTATATTCCAAATAAAAACAATGCTTTCAAATAAATTAATATGATATAAAATTTCAATCTACAATGAATACTTTTCATTAGTTTTTGTTTCTCAATATAATGAAACAAAATTACAATAAATAAAATTAAAGTACTATATATTCTGCGTCAATTCAGCGCGCGCGCTCCTCAGTCTCGCGCGACCGCCCAAATAAACTATAATCCTATTCAGACTAGTAAGTATCAAAATTGTTTCGTGGACTATAGATGTACTCCCAACGTAGACCAACGTAACTTCGTCTATTGCAAACGAGCATTTACGATTCGTAATAGGACTCTTAAATAGATATTAACAAGACAGGAGTTATAACTATGATCTCTGCTTTGATTCATGTGTTACGGTATTCTTTGGTACACTATACTTCCGTTTTGCTATAGCTCTTGTACATTTTTTTTGGTCACTAATATTATTTTGGAGAAATTTATGGTTGCTAGGAACATGCAAATATCTAGGTCAACATTCCTTCGCCCTCTCTCCCAAACTAAGTTCGCCTTAATTCGTATTCCTTTTCCAAACTTTTGAATTTGCCATCAGAAGTCAAATCATCTCACACAGCCCATCCATTCGACAGATTCCTAGCTATTTTAGCTGCGACTCATTATAGCCATGGACCGGTCAAATAGATGACCATCATATATCCATTTTTGGCAGTACTACGTCTCAGACATTGCTGAGAGGAAATGGAACGAAGTATCAAGACGCGAATTCAACTCGGTCAAATGATGTCTCTCGTGTGTGTCTCCTATCGACCACAAAATGGGACAGTCAAGAAGAAAAGTGTTAATCACGATACACACAACAATTATACAATTATTGTCGCTTATAACGGATGTTAATTTGTGAGATCAACTAGCCAGATCGCCCTCGTTCTACTTGCCTGTACCGTGGAAATACAGTATTAAGTAACATTTAATATATACTGCTAAGAAATTACTTATTGTCTGTGTTTACACTGCACAACACATGTAACATGTTTGCGAATTATGTTTGTATTTTTGTAAACAATAGTGTTTGAATTTTGCATGTTTCGTACATAGATATCATGTAATGTTTACTTGCATTATTCATAAGGAAAGGTTATGTGATCGGTTTCTGTCTGACTAACTTCATGATTGCAATGTCAATAGCAACGACATTTTAATTAAGTAAAGGCCCACCAAAGGCCACATACCCAAATTAGAACTGCAGTTTGATCGTCAATTTATTAAAAAAAAACGATTAGAGATTTTGAATAAACAAAAATCGATTTCACTAATTCCTTCTTATTTTTTTTTCTTGTTTTATTTCGCGGAAACTCATCAATCAAGACGTAAAGTAGTTTGAAGTTAGTAGTCGCATCCGAGATTAGATCACTAGTCAATATTGATCGAAATCCATTTAATTATTTAATCAGTTAATTGGCTGGAACTAATTCAAACATTAATCATTATTTGATGTTTTATTTGGTTCAATTGACGGCTTATTTACTTATCTTTTAAAGTAGTTTACTGGATCAACGTTTGTCTGGCAGTAGTTGCCTGACGAGAAATGACTCAGGCGGTCTGGCTTGATTTTTCGGTAAAGAAAAAGAGTTTTTCTAGTAGGATATAATATGCTTACGCTTAGGTAGGAGGCTGAAGTTAATTATTATTAACAGTCTGCTTAGCCTTTTTCTAACTATACTCGGATTGTTTTCCAATCAAATCAGATGGAGCTGAGTGCCAATATTTTACGTGGAGTGCCTGCCAATCTGAATGCCATAGTCAGGTTAATGGGGAACAGATACCACTTTCCAAGACTGATGTCAGAATTTTATGGCTTCTGACAGTCCATAACGATTGTAAATGATTTACTTATTAAAGCCGGGAGCAACAGTTTAACGTGCTTTCCGAGGCAAGGAGGATCCTGGATGTATAGTTGATGGTAAATTGGTCACCCATCAACAGACTGACCGCGATATAACACTAGTAGAGTCATCTAAAATCAAAATATCTACCCATCATATCCCAGCAGATGCATATGTAAGAAGTAAAATACTTATATAAATAATTTACATCGAAAACCTAGAAACAGATTATTAAACCATACACCAACAATTAATCTTACAACACGACTCCAAATTATTAATTGTTAAAGAACAAGAAGTAAATGACAGGTTCGAAAAAATTCCACAAAGAAACATTTACAAATAAATCACTAGATCTTACAAGCTCGCTAAAAGATTGTTCGAAAAATAATTACAACTATTTCAAAATGGACTCTAACATCATTAATTACCCAATCATAATGCAGAATGCATCGATATTTCAAAAGTTGTGCGTTAGTTTTGTTATACAATTCTGAAGGTTATCATTAAGTCATTATCATCATAAATCCATTAGAAAAAAAAAATTAAAAGTAATATTAATTATAAGAGAACAAAGCAGCAATGCGAATGATTTTAATAAAATTGTAAAGAGCTCAATAGTTTACCAATGAAATAAAGAGTTATCCATACCTACACTGCGAAAGTTACTTTGGCTGTGGGTCCGTTTATTTGTCAGGTACTTTTTCACATCTAATGCTATAACTGCCAATTTTAGTTAAGAGATAGATTGGAGCCAGGAAAAGCACTGGGAATTCTTTTTATCCCTTAGGATATAAATCGAAGTCTCGAATCGACTTTGAAGCGGATGATGTCGCCGACATAAACTAGTATTAAAATAATTAAGATGTTCTACATCCGTAAACATTATCTGCTCGCTATCGATCATCGATCGAGAGGTGTTATTCGATTATAAATCGATTCATGATCGGACAAACACAATTAGTGCGTGACTGTACCTAAGTTTTGAAATACAATACAGTTGTGCAATGTGTAGGTATAATAATATTACTTTCAATATCGAATTAACTTAAACATTCTCATGTCAGATGTCAAATTATTATTATTTAATTTAAACGACCGAAACACGAGGAGAAGACTGTACAAAGTTAAATTGTTTCAGCGATTTTTCATGATTTAGGTAATGTAGAGAATGTCTTTCTACTAATTTTCTCATTCACATCGCATTCGCATATCAATCGCAAACTATCAAAAATTTATGAAAATTAAGGGTTTTTGACAGTTTGTGATTGACATTGGAAAGCGAAAGTTGTTTAAAAATTAGTAGAATTGGCCTTCAGGACCTCTTTAGATGTAGAAAGCTCGATTTTTTTTAAGAACGCCATTACTGAAGTAGAAAATCAATTTAGGCAGAAAATTCATGAAATGTGCTAGGATTCAGCTGCAGCTGGATAGATTGAAAGCTGACCACAACATACTCGTAGTTAGGGAATAGATTGGCGGCTATGAGTACCTACACAATGCCCGAGAGCCGGCCATACAAAGCTACCAACTCACAAAGTTATCGAGTTAGCAGAAAGAAGCATTTTGAAAAAGAACTAGCACACAAAAGCTGTACGCCTCTACAGACCAGCTTACTTTAGGACCTCTAATGGTCTAGTTCTTCTGGTAACTCGATAAGATAGAATTTGAGCGGCCGGCTCTTAATCTTATAATAGGTTTACAATACTAAATCTACCGCGTGTATCTGACATCGACGCACAAACGATTTCCATGGGTCCAGGGCATGATTCTGGACACCCTAGACTTAGA
Source organism: Ceramica pisi (assembly GCA_963859965.1). NCBI lineage: Eukaryota > Metazoa > Arthropoda > Insecta > Lepidoptera > Noctuidae > Ceramica > Ceramica pisi. Next base: position 17,791,466 of record OY982543.1, read on the forward strand.
ATTTTTCGTCGGCTTTTTTCTCATTTTTTAAATTTTTTCAAGGGTTTTTTTTACTTTAGACTGCTCATAATCGTTATTCTGACCTAACCCAATGAGATTTTTAATAAAAAAATAATTAATTAACTACTTTCACTAAAAAGAGCAATCTGAATAAGACCACAAATAGATATCAGACCTATTTGTGGTACTCTTGAAAAAAATGAGAAAAGAACCGACGAAAAATTCCAACACTGGGGTGTCCAGAATCATGCCCAGGGGCCCGAGTCTGCTATTACAATAGTGTCAGAATGGTCGATCACTGATTTCAAAATGGTTGATTTTGACAAGTTTGTTAATCTACTAACATAATGGCATCATAATGGCGTCATTATGACATTCCAATGATCAATCACTGACACGCCATTGAAAGAAAGCCATATGAATGGTAATCTCGTACATAATGACAGATTTAGTATTTACGAACTTCTCACTACTTCAGATTGCTTATAACATTAATAAGTAATATGTAAAACTAAATATAAATAAAATCTGGCATGAATAAATGCTCAATTTTAGCTCGGTTTTATAATAATGGCAATACGGCATTCCTACCGCAATTCTATTACGAGACCATTGACGTTCCAGTGACCGGCCACTGACGCGCCAGTGATCGTGCGATTATGAATTTAGCAGATTACGAACTTTTAGCAAAATGACAATGGCATGACAATTGGATCTTGTCGGAATGACAAATTTATAAAAATAGCAGACTCGGGCCCCTGGACTCATGGAAATCGTTTGTGCGTCGATGTCAGATACACGCGGTATATTAATAAAATAAATAAAACTTTTATTTCGGGTGGCATAGACCCATAGAAAAATTAAATTAACCTAGTCGACACAGTACACGCTTGCTTTCTTTACTATGACTCGCCACACCAACACAAGTCATAACCCAGTGATATTGGAAGGGACAATCGAAACGTACAGCTACTTCCCCTCTTGACTTTCAGGCAAACAAAAGAACTCCATTTTTCAAACACACAAGGGAACATAACAATTCATTCTGACATTCGAACATTGATTGTATTTAGCTGTAAAGCTGGTTATACAATCAGTGCAATTTGCGCACATCATATTTCATATTAATGTGTTAAGTAAGGACATCGCGCCATCTTAACGCCTATTACTGTATATTTACGAGCATTACCGATTGTAGATTAAAAATGAATGCACAATATATCTTTTTAAACAAGCTATTAAGGCTCTTGCACAATACATGTGTTATTTGTGCGGTAATAATGTTGAATTAAGGTTATTTAACAAATGACTTTTGGATTAAAATCAAATTGAATTATGGAACCTTCATCTTCTTTTATTATTGTGATATGTCATTAAAATATTATTTTTTTGCCTTCATAGTTGTGCGGGTTGGCAACGTTGTCGTTTACATTAGTGACAATGTAAGAAGTCGGATTTGACAGCTGAGTAGAGAGAGAGAAAGAGACTAAGGCCGCGTTTCCACCTGTAAGCAACTTGCATGCAAGTTTAATTACATTGTCTACCAAGTCTACCAAGAATGTCTACCAAGAGATCATGTGATCAAACGCTCCATTGTGCCCCGCAGTGTAATTAAATTTGCATGCAAGTAACTTGCAGGTGGAAACGCGGCTTTATTTTCATTTCATTTTCATACTTACTAGAAACGTCTCCAAACGTCAATGTCTGCTGTCAAACTCGTTTTCTTAGATTGTTACGAATAAATATAATAAATAAAAATCTCGTGTCAGTGTTTGTTATCGAACACTCAGTAGGTCTGTAGGGTGCATATTTTTTTGGCAAAACTACGTTTTCCCTGTCAGGGTGCTTATTTTTTTTGGCAAAACTACGTTTGCCCGGTCAGCTAGTAATTTATATGTTAAACGTAATTTCAGTTTATTAATATTTACCCAGATATCCCTACAGGATGCAATTTCAACAGGATAATATACCCGACTAGCTTTTTACAGCCGCTTCGATTTACTACACAGGAACCGTATATTTTCCGAGGAATAGGCAGATAGTGTCAATGCTTGACCAACGTCGACATGATTTACTAAATTCAGACGCTTTTAACTTTCAAATGACGCTAATATTAATTTAAATTTAGCGTTAGAGGTCAACAAAACAATTACCTACTAATTCATTTAGCCGAGAAAATTAAAAGCTCTTAGCATTGTCGATGTCATTTCAACAAATATTAATATTAAATGTGCAAGACCTTAACTGCAAACAATAATACAGATGTCTTATTCGTGACTAGACATTAAATCGATTTGATAATCGATAATACATTATTCTTTTAAATCGATAAAAACTTGAAATATTTGAAAATTGACATCAAGGTGATGATAAAGACAGAATGAGAATGCCTTGACCCGAGCTTTGAATGCGAAAATCATATTTAAGTATTTTAAAATAATTTATTTGAGATTAGTCAAGGTGAGTAATTGTTCGTTCTCTTACACGCATTCCAGATAAAAATTTATCCAAATTTGATCGAATTGAACTGCTTAAGTAAATTTTTAGCAAATTTATATAATCTTATCCGTTAATACCTTTGAATAAGTGCAAAAAAAAGTTTTCCTAATGCAATTGAAAATTCAAAAGCTACAAAGGGACTTCGTTTTGTGACTTCCGTGCTCTTTAACGCTATAGTTTTAGCAATCTATCTATCTATCTATACTTATAATAAATCTGTAGAGAGGTCAATTCTGTACATGAAATATATTTCCAAAATAACTATCAGGGGGTGATTAGGGATCGATACTGATGCCAAAAATGCAATCAGTAAGATTTTTGTCTGTCTGTCTGTCTGTCTGTCTGTATAACCGTTATAGAAACAAAAACTACTGGACGGATTTTAATGAAACTTGGTACAATTATTATTCATACTCCTGAGCAGGTTACAGTATACTTTTCATCACTCTACAATCAATAGGAGCAGAGCAGTGAAGGGAAATGTTGGGAAAACGGGAGAAGTTACTCCATTTTTTAAGCTTCCGTCGCGTGTGCAACCTTAATGGTGAACACAGAAATCATGTATGACGGAAATTTTCTCCTTAAAATTATGTAAAAAATATCCAACGACAGCAAAATTAAAAGTATAAGCTATTTTTCATCCCGGGAATATGTTCCCTAAGGATCACGCGGGCGAAGCCGCTGGCAGAAGCTAGTAAAAAATATTTCGCCCGTCTGTGTGTTGTAGCTTTTCCACCCTTTAAAACATTATTCATCCGCCATCTGTCAGATTTAATTGAGGAATTAATATGGCAGTCTGACAGTTTTTCAATCTATACTTAATATTATAAAGCAGAAGAGTTTGTTTGTTTGTTTGATTGTTTGTTTGTTTGGTTGAACGCGCTAATCTCAGGAACTACTGGTCCGATTTGAAAAATTCTTTCAGTATTAGATAGCCCATTTATTGAGGAATCATCACGCTAAGACCAATAGCAGCGGAGCAGTAATGAAAAATGTTACGCAGACGACGTTGCACGGGTCAGCTAGTGGATCAATCAACCATTATAATATTTCAGATAAAAGATCTGACTAGGTACTGGAAATTGGCACCTACTCAGTCAAGTTTTTTTTACTATTGACAGGCACGCGTTTGACCACTATCTCACCTGATGGTAAGCGATGATGTGGTGAAAGATGGAGCAAGCGTGCTTGCCTAGAAGTAACCTATATTAGTGTAGTTGATAAAGTATTTCCAACATTAAAATCCCACATTAATTTTCACGTTTTATCAGAGGTAACAATCAGCTTACTGAGAAACGATGACCAATCAAGACGAACATACAATGTAAGACTTGATAAATTAACTTCAATCTGCAACTGATAAACTGTCTTTAAATAAAATAAAAGAATGCGATGACCTGTCCTGTCAGAAAAGAATTCAAGATGGCGGGTCACATTTCAGCGGGCAAGTGATTTTTTTTCTTTTACTTTTAGAATAAATGAAGATGACGAAACAGGTTTTTCTATGCGCGATTCATTATTGTAACTATTTAAGTTATTTATTTCTTACCAAAAGACGGTTGAAGGCTCTTGAATAAAGGCCTTGGATGTTTGCAAAGGATAGGGCTAATATTAAGGTGATTCAGATTGCAGTGCGATTCTGTAAACCTTGTTCCAGCAGCGCGATCTTGTAAACATGTCGAAGTGAACACTTAGGCGAAGTGAACGACACGTGAGCTGTCAAACCATACAAACAAAATAAGAATGACAGATCACTTGTCGTTCACTCCACCTAAGTGATCACGGTGAGATGTCAACAGAATCGACCGGCTGATTCTACTAACGTGAAGTGAGCTCTCAATCCATACAAATAAGATCGAATGACAGGGCATTTCATACTCATTCTACCTTAGTTTACTTACACGGTGAGATGTTGAAATAATAGACCGGCTGTACTTGATCAGATATAACAAGGTATAACTTTAATTTTGGAAGTCGGTGTTTTTGGTTTTGTATCTTTGTTTTTTAACACCGTTTGTTAAAAAGCTTTTAATTTTTATGGAAAGTAATTCACACAAATCGGATCAGATAACTCGGAGTAATCGGTGAATAGAAAATATAACCGTTGAATTGAGAACATCCTCCTTTTTTGGAAGTCGGTTAATTACATAGTAACACTGGAACTTGTGTCGATTGTGCCATCAATAGAGCTGCATATAGCCAATGAGCTAGACCAGCCAAGAACCCATCAAAAATAGTACGAGTATGTACAATAATATCTATGTAAGATAATACCTGCTTCATTATAATCTGACTTGTGTTTAGTTACCATAGCTTGTACTTTGCAGGCGAAGTTTATGCAACAAGGGTCAAAGGTTTTAGGCAATCAAGTATTTTAGAAACAAGTTTATAAATAAATCATTTGATGCAGTTTCCCGTTCATGGCAGTAAATGTTATGGCCCAAAGTAGCGATGATTGTCGAAAAAATATCGATATTATTTATTCGGTTTATCGATATATTTTTAGCGATATTAAGATATCATCAAAACGAGTATTGAAATGGTATCAAAAACGAACATTTATCGAAACCAATACTTATCAAAAGGCTGTAGTGTGAACTCCTGAACATCGATATTTTTGGGCAAGCCTAGCAAGTGCCGTATTTATTTGAAGGATTTACGTCCGGAATAAATACGACACTTGCTAGGCCGGTTAATATCTTAAATGTGAATAAACCAGAAATCGAACACCAAGGACATCTGCACAGCAGCAGCGCAAGTGACCACTACACCAACGAAATATTTTAACGATACAATTCACAACCAGATTGTGTGTGTGATTGATGGTGTAAACACCATCCAAAGTTATACGTCCAACGCTACTTATAATCATCAGCCAGACTCATCTTTTAAAAAATGGCCAATCGATTTTGGCGGACCAAAGTGTTATTTTCAGCCTACTTCTGCACTAATATTATAAAGAGGAAATATTTGTTTGTTTGTTTGAATTGAATAGGTTCCGAAACTACTAAACCGATTTGAAAAATTCTTTCAGTGTTAGACAGCCCATTTATCGAAGAAGGTTATATGCTATATATCATCACGCTAAGACAAATAGGAGCGGAGCAATAATGGAAAATGTGACGCAGTAGAAGTACAAAATAAATGTCATTCACTAGCTTTTGCCCGCGACTTCATACGCGCATATCCCGATTTTTCGCGTGCCCGTAGGAATTTCGGGAAATCCTCTCTTAGAGCTCCCCTAAACTCCCCAAGGACCCTACATATGTATAGATACAAGGAAAGTGTCCCGACCCGGCTCCGCCCGGATGTATCTCTTTATTTCAACATTTTCTTTCATGCAAACCTCGCCCTGACAAATACAAACAAAACTATAATAGAATTATCCATTTTGGATCAGTCGTTACTTTCTTTAGTTCGATGATACTTGCCATTTGGTCCCTTAAAAATTTAATTTAGTTTGGATCAGTAGTTTTTATTTTATGAGTATTTTTGCTTATTTCAATTTCTGCGTAGACATCGTCCAAATATCACCAATTAAAGTGAAAAATAAAAAACTTTTTTACAAAAAAAAAATATAACCGACTTCCAAACAAAACACTACAAAGTATAAAATAACCTTAATTTCGGAAGTCGGTGTTAAAAAGCAGAGATAGGGACAAAACCAAAAACACCGACTTTCGAAATTAAGGTTATTTTTGCTTTGTAGTGTTTTGTTTGTTATATCGTGTCTTTGATAGATGCCCTAATGCCTGGAAATAAAGGAAGGTGATATATATCACGTTGTTTATCGATACTTTTACCCCAACATCTCTAAGTTAGTCGTTGCTACGCTTCGATCGTGAGTAACTTAGCCTAGTGAACTATTGTGTAAGTCTGGGTTTATAGCAGAGCTTTTAAACCATCTAGTGGCTTGAGTTAGTGAAGTACCTATTGATTAAGGGCTCTCATTAAGTTTGCAACTAACAGGTCTATTAATTTGCCATCTATTCACCTAGATTTAAGATTTATCTGAGTTGCAGAGCTCAATTAAAAGTGCTGTCACCTCAAAAATCTTTTCATCAAACACTCAAGCTTCCAAACTCAAATTAGGCTGAGTTCTAGCACTTTTTTAACGTCAGTTTTACAAGATCCGAAAACGTTCTTAGAGCGGATATCACCAATGAAACTGTCAAGCTGCGTTCGAGAGTTGTCACTTCGTCAGTGTCAATATTCCATAGAAAATTATGACACTGACAGCTCGTAAACGTGGTTCATAATTATGTTGATTGCGTTCAGTTTCAGATTGATGAAATCCGCCCTTAGTGTTTTGGCTGGTGAGGAATAGAAAAGTTACGGAGAACATCTCAATTTGCACGACTTCGTGAATGGTCTGGAAAGAGACGGTGGAAAGAACTGAAATTAAAAGTACAGTGGGTCTAAAAAGGCCACTTTAGCAGAATCATAATATAAACCACAACACAATCTGTCAAATTTCATTTTCATCTTTATGGCTAACGCATTAGGTTCAAGGTTGATTGGGAAAATTTGACAGTGACGGGTAGCGTGATGTGCTTTCTGATTCTGCTAAAGTGCCCCTTTTAAACCCCTGTTGTTTTCTTTTTTCTTTTTTTTTTATAATAATTCATTATTTGTGAATAATAAGTTGTGAGGAATTCCTAAAACTAAAACATTCGTGGTGGATAACAGCCCAGTCCCTCACAAAAGTAGCCCGTGTCCAAACAAGTGAGAACATTTTAGTCTGAATTTGGTTACGGAGAGATGGGTGAAGATCGAAACTCACTGGACTCCTGGGAAGGACGTCGCCGAGGTCGACCACGGTGAAGGCGAAGTGTCATCATGTAAACGAGGTAACCTGGGGGGCTACTCTCTAAGCCCGACGTCCGTAGTTTCGGGCTTAGTTGCGGGCGTATTCTACTCCGTATTATCTAACCACTAAGAATTAATGACAACACAATTCGAAAGTTACTGTCAAATCGTGTTGTCATTCATTTTTAGTTCGGGTTCGGGGACTAATAGTAAGTCCGTAGGTGATACGGAGTAGAATACGCCCGCAACTAAACCCGAAACTACGGACGTCGGGCTTAGAGAGTAGCCCTCCTGGACAGAGATCGCCCAAGACCGCGAGAGTTGGAAGGAGAAATGTGAGGCCTTTGCACAGCAGTTAGAACACATGGTGTAGGCCAAAAAAAGCTTACGGTATCCAGTTTATGAAAATAGAATGAAATGAATAAACTGTGAGGTTTGTGGTTCTGTGAAAAAACTTGTGAAAATAAAAAAGATTCCGAAGAATTGAGAACCTCATATTTTTGAAGCCGGTTAAATATAAGTCCAACATAACACAACAATTTGATTGAAAACGCGTGTGAAAGGCCCTGACCGTAAACAACCGTTGAGAATACGCGTATTGTAGTCATTTTTAGTCTGTACTAGCTTCTGCCAGCGGCTTCGCCCGCGTGATCCCTAGGGAACATGTTCCCGGGATTAAAAGTAGCTTATGTGCTATTCCAGACTATAATCTATCTTTGTTCTAAATTTCATTAAGATCCGTTAAGCCGTTCTGGCGTGATTGAGTAACAAACAACCAAACTTTCACATTTTCATTTTTTTTTTTAATTTTTTCTTTTGATTGTAGCGTGATGAAAAGTATACTATAACCTGCTCAGGAGTATGAATAATAATTGCATCAAGTTTCGTTAAAATCCGTCGAGTAGTTTTTGTTTCTATAACGGTTATACAGACAGACAGACAGACAGACAAAAATTTTACTGATTGCATTTTTGGCATCAGTATTGATCCCTAATCACCCCCTTATAGTTATTTTGGAAATATATTTCATGTACAGAATTGACCTCTCTACAGATTTATTATAAGTATAGATAGATAGATAAACTATTACGAGTATCTGATAAGAAGTACCTACATAAATTAATGAACTATTGTTTGTAACAAACATTAATTAGTAATGAACTGCACAATGTCTTTATCATTGAATCAGTTTAATGTGGCAAAGGAATAATTCAACTCAATTTATTGAACGAATAGCTGCTTCCCACTGCATCACTACTGTGACGTACGCCTGTAAACTAAAAGAACCGTGCATCTTTGGGCGGGGTTTATAGCAGAGCTTCTATACGGACTTCAGGCTTTGAGAGAAGCCTCCCTGGAACGCAAAGGGCATTTCGAGGAACACGGGTGTATTTTAATCAGTAGGAGTCTGACACTCCCTCGTAGATTTCACATCAAAAAAAAGATCTTCAACTATAGTGTAGCTTTTCATCAGTGAAAGAAACATCACTATCGGAACAACATTTATACTTCCAAAATATACCTCCTATAAACAAACATCGGTACCTTTTTATTATATTAAATTTACAGAACCATGGCAATAAATATCAATAGAAAATTAACAACGCATCTGCTAAGCAAAATATTGCATAAATAAGGCGCTAATAATACTTGCAAACAATCTCTTACGTGAAAACATGTTTATAAATGTAAATATTGAATATGTTAAGAAAAAACTGAATGTATAACTAGCAGACCCGAACTTCGTCTGCGCCACATTTTCCATTAATGCTCCGCTCCTTTTAGTCGTAGCGAGATGATAATATAGCCTTCCTCGACAAATGGGCTATATAACACTGAAAGAATTTTTCAAATTGGTCCAGTAGTTTCGGAGCCTATTCATTTCAAACAAACAAAAAAATATTTCCTCTTTATAATATTAGTGTAGATAGATACATTTCCCGAGAACACGCGGATAATGGGGGCGTATCATCACTACATATTACAAAGCAAAGTCCTCCGCCACGTCTGTCTGTATATTCGCGATAAACTCAAAAACGACTGCATTGATTTTCATGCTGTTTAACCAATGGATAGAGTGGTTCTCGAGGAAGGTTTTAGTATTTTATTTGTCAAGCGGCGAAGCCACGGGCATCAGCTATCCTATAATAATTAAATTATCTCACTCTTATATTAAAAGTTTTTTCAAATTATAAGTGAGATAATCGACATCGTAAACTTAATTGGGGTCAATTAACCGATAACAATATCTATAATCGTTTAACTTTCGGCTCGAAAGTATTGAAACATACAAAAATGTGTGCTTTTGTCCGGTATGATGTCATTCGACTTCTGACCCCGACTTCCGAAGCTGTAGTTAGAAACAACTTTAACACCTTATTTCTTTGGTGTCAAAAAGTAAGCTGAAAGCGTATTTATTTAGTAGCACCTATAATATAAAACTGAAAGTGCAAGTATAGTATTTATCCCTGACTTGCTATCCCCCGCGGCTTCGTTCCCGTCAAATGCATCTTTCTTATTTTTATCTTTCATAAAAACCTTCTAACAGTAACAAACACAACAAAAAAATAATTAGCAAAATCAGTTCACGCGTGATGCGATGACCAAGGGAAATAGGGATTCATTTTTATATATATAGATATAGATTACACTCAGTAATCTGACATTATACCTACGTAACGAAAACTGAAGATAAGTCACCCATGAAAGACATTGAAGAAAGGAGAAAACCAACATTAATTGATGATAGGGTTGGGGAGAGTATTGAGAATGGCATGCGACAACGTTTTTTTCATATAAATTACTCTAAAAATTTATATCTCTAGAACATCGCATCGCACATGTTTGAGAAAACCTAAAAAATCACTTGACTCAAATGATAAGTCAAACGCTTATCACTTACACCATACCTCTACATTCTCATCGCGTCGATTAAGAATCCAATTATACTACAAATCGATGTTACTACAATACTATACTTTATTCATATATACGCTGACCTAAATATTTACAACTATTCAGTTTTTAGAAGGAAACCTTGAATATTACTAAATAATAGATGAATATAAATCGTTAACAATCGTTAATTGACATTTGGAGAAACGTAATTAATTGTTTTTCTACTATATTTCTATAATCATGTTATTTATTTGTCGTTTATCATTTTTTGAAGGGTATCAATGTTAAACGTTTTGCAAGACTTACTGTGATTTATGGTCCTGTTCGTGTCTTTTTTCCATGTGTGTTGTAGTAGGCTGTGTATGGTGAAGAATGTTTTTAGAGTTGGTCTTGTATTCAACAAACTTGAACATTAGAATCTTTCAGATTCATTATCATCATAATATCAGCCGAAAGAGATCCACTGCTGGACATAGGCTGCCCCGCTCATATTGCCACTACAAGCGATCTTGTGGGCCTCACATCCATTCCCGCAAAACTTTTTTTTTTTATGGAATGAGAAATCATCAAATGACTTCCCCCGCTCTGGTCGGAGCGGGAGGGAGTGTCAGACTTTTACTGACTTAAACCCATCCATGTTCCTTCATGTGCCCTTTGTGTTCCGGCGCCGCGGTATCTCTTTCGAATAGTCCCGCGACTCTGGCAGTAGGTACCGCGACTCCGGCAGCCCTCACCAGCTCATCGGTCCAGCTCGTGGGAGGCCTTCCAACGTTGCGTCTTCCAGTACGCGGTCGCCACTCCAGAACTTATCGACCCCATCGACCATCTGTTCTGCGAGCAGTGTACCCTGCCTTGCCACTTTAGTTAGGCGATGTTGGTAACTTTCAGATTATTAACAAAATTATCCTAGCTCAGCTAAATTATTCTTTGGTTTGTAACGGTGGCCCACGAATTCCAAATTAAGAACTCTTCTTTAGCATGAGAACTTGTCGAACAAAATTGGTAAAGATAGAAGGAAATTGTATTTAAGACTCTCAAAATTGAGAAACTTTTTTTCTCCAAGTCATCCCCTGGGCTGAAGTGATCGCATATACGCATTTCTTTATTTACCTTACGTCTCCGTATTTGTTCGATATTACTTGATCGGTCCAGTAGATTTGGAGCAAATGGCCTGTGACAGACGGATAGACCGCCAAACTCAAGAGTGCCCTATTCTGGTTTTACAATACGGATCCCAAAAAGCGTTTTTTTTTTAATTTTTTTATTTTATGCTTTAGCTCTTGACTCTAGTCTAGCTCAGAGACAAAGTCTACGATGGAGCGAGCTTACCCAGAAGAATTTACATTCAGAAAAACGTTACAAGTACCCAGGGTGTGCTAACCTCTGTGTACATATAGTAAACAACCACCAGAGTCCGGTCTCCATAGCCGATACTTAATATTACAGTGTAATAAGTGTGTGAACAGCTCCAATTAATACATTTTACAACAGGAAGACTATCCGTCTCTCGTCACGACACACCGACATCGAAATGTTACATCACATTCTACTCGTTTTACAGCATCCCGCATTCTTAATGTACAATAACCACGAACATGCAGTTGGAATAACTTTGAAACACGAGATGGCGTGATTGAAACTAAAACGCTCCTCCAAGACGGTCAAACTGTTTGATTCAAACCATTTTGATAGTTTAAACAGCTAATTTGAAAGGTTTGTCCAACATTAACTGGTTTGGAGCTTGTTTGATGAAATTAAATATTTCTGTTGGGTTTGACGCGTCGTTTGATCGTCTTCCAACGCGGCTCAGGCTGGATTTTGTTGTGCAATTTGTACCATTATTTGGACCAAATTAAATTTCTTTTATTTTACATTTTAGGCAGGAGATTAAGGGAAAAAAAGCAGGGAAATCGCGATCCTCGTTCGAGGACATTTCACAATTTGTCTACGTCACAACACTGATTACGGCGCGCGGCGTACAGAACCAAACTGCGCATAGTGCTGATTGATGAACCTTCAACCCTGCATCAAACGGTTTCATCATACACATAATGTTTGAAAAAAAAAACATTTGACCGTCTCGATGGCGCTTAAGAAGAACCGAAGATCATCGTATTATTACGGAGACATTTGAATGAAGACAGCATCCGTTTCCCATAGTTTTTATCTTAAATCCGACAATTATGGTCATAGAGATAAAACTGAGGAACGCACATAATCTACTCATACAAGGTTTTGAGAATACAATGCTAGTTATTATTTAAATCTGTGATTACGTAAGTTACGTACACATTAATTTTGTACACATTAATGCATGTTAATTTTATACAATAACGCATCGTAATAGTCTTTTTTTTGTCGTAATTTTGACCTACTTGTTCAAACAACAATAAGGCGTCTAGGTTTCGTTTTTTAAAGGATTCCAAAATCTTGGAATAATATGAAGTCTTTGAAAGCCAGTTTGAAGAAGCTCAACACGACTCAGTTGCCATGACAACGAAAAAACTCTTGATGTGTCAATGAGTGTGTATGTGTGTGACATGACTTGGACTGTAGGGCTAAACCAGCTGAACCCAATAATGAAGGAAATCATCCACAAATTAGGGCAGTCTCTCCAACTCTCCATGTATTGGTATTTGTACAAATATACGTAAGGTGCATCCACTTTGCCTCCTTCTGCGAAGCAGTCATGCTAGCGAAGGAGGTGGCGGAGCGGGAGAGGAGACCCTCTCGTCCCGGCCGCCGTGGTGGACGCCGCGGGCGTCGGGGGCCACCTGGTGACCTCCGGCCACCGTAGGCGCGGGCCTGTGGACGGCGAGCTATGGGTGGCTCGCCGTCCGTCCGTCTAGTGACGACAGGCCGTGTCGACGGCGCGTTAGTGTTCCACGCGCGCCTCAAAGAGAGTCAGCAACACAGAGGGGCCCGAAAGGGCCGACACCTGCCGGAGTCGCGGGATTATTTGCAAGAGACACCGTGGCTCCGGAACACAAAGGGCAATGAAGGAACATGGATGGGTTTTAGTCAGTAGAAGTCTGACACTCCCTCCCGCTACACCCAGAGCGGGAGGAGTCATTAGATGATTTCCCAGCCCTAAAAAAAAAAAAAAAGGTGCATCCACTTCGGTTGGTAGCCAACGGCATGACAAAAAAACTAGGCAGATCATTAAATCAATACAATTTACAAATTGAGGTCAACAGCTCAAACGGCACCTACTACCATAATTAATTCTAAATCCCTTTGCCCGAAGCCCTAAATCACAGACATTATGACGTATGATACTAAAACGGGTATTAAGAACGTCAATAAATCATTTGAGCATAATTTCGGTACGCGTCAAACAAAGAGGAGAAAGCTGCGCACACGCATGGCGACCGCAACTCCGGACGGGACGGCTTTATACATGATTGAAGTATGATGTTAATGAAAAAAGTTAGTTAAAACTAATTTAATATAACCCGTTAGTAGTGACTATAAGTTAGTAACATGGAACAATGAAAGATGATGATTATGTTTCTGAATAAAAAAAAGCACTATCAACATAAAAAAATATATTTTTGAAATATGTAGTACATGAGCTAAGGCAGATCGATCCACAGTTATAATACGATAAAATATACTACTAGCTGACCCGGCAACCGTTTTTTGCCGAATAAATAAAAAAATTGACCTACCAAATTTGTACAAAAAAAGACAGAAAAATCGATCAAGGCGTTTCGGAGGAGTTCGATAGCAAACACGAGAATTTTATATATTAGACTAGCTGATGCGGCTTCACCTGCTTGACAAATTATTTACTAAAACCTTCATTGGTGAAAACAGCATGAAAATCGGTGCAGTAGTTTTTGAGTTTATCGCGAACAAACAGACACATGCGGCGGAGGACTTTGTTTTATAATAATATGTAGTGAAGATATTTGGACCCGCTTGCGCAAACCAACTCGGAGCCATTATGTATGAAATTTTTGTTATTTATCCATGTATGAGCATCTAATTCCGAGCTAAATTGATAACTCTGGTTATTCCAAGGGGACCTAAATAACAGTACAGGAGAAGTTTAAGCATCGTTTCTGCCAATAAGTGAATATCAAAAAGTCTTCTTCTCAATGCATTGTAGGGTTTCTCTGGTAACTAGTGTTAGTCGATTGTCTGTATCAGTTAATGTTTCCTTGTTATGTTTCGCGTCATTGAATCGCTGATGGATGTCTAGAAAGCAAGCAACAGATTATTCGATCCTTAAAGCAAGTACTTGTATTAGTTTAGTGCACAATTTGTTTTGTTGCACCATTTAAAACGACCTTACCTACGTTTTTTTTCTAGACCCAAAAAGGATATATAAGAAACCTGTGTCATGTAATAAGATCTCCTTCTTTTCTTATTTACATAGCAACAATGTTAGCGGGAAATTGGGAACAATTTCAAAACAATTACCGCCATTTTAACTGCCGCGTCCCGGTGGCACAAAGTATTTCCCGAAATAGCTTCCTATTACTAGGATTGTTTGGTAATTACATGTATTGCCGAACATTACTTCCTACAAATAGACAATTTTACCTACCTACGCGTTCAAGTCAACTATTTGACAGGTATGGGTTTGCGCTTGACTCTAGTCTATGTCAGAGATGACAGAGACAAAGTTGACGATGGAGATAGCTTACCCAGAAGGAGCCTGTTGTGTTTTGATTGACTTGTCGCATATTGCATGAACTCATCCTGCGCTGACGCAACGCAGCCACAACACTTTTCACTGGATTACAGCATATTATACACACGACATTGAGACCGACTGACCGCGTTCTTATGGTGCGAGTATTTTACTCGATAACGATATGGGATTAGCTTGAGGAATATTCTAGGTTGTACTTTTTTTCTTCTTCTTTTTTTTAAATTATTTTTGTTTTTGGCTTGGTATCGGGCAAAGAACTACGGATGGGAAATCATCAAATGACTCCTGCTTGGGCAGAGCAGAAGGTGGTAGTGTCCGACTTATACTGACTAAAACCCATCCGAGTTCTTCGTAATGCAAAGGCTTTCCAGGGCCGCGGTGACTCTTTCGATCAAATTCCAAAACCCTGGCATTACGGCAGTAGTATTACTACTTATGGCAATGGGAGAATTTTAATCTACCACGAAGGCGTTGCTGGCAGCAGTCAGCAAAGCATATTCTATCCATCTGTCAATCACTGTCTAGTTTTCTATCGTAATACATTGTTAGGAATTTGATGAGCTCATTGTTTAAAAGATTAAATTATCTCTGTTTATTCTAAAGAGTATAAAAGGAATCTATGGCCTGTCTAAATGATTTGACAGCTGCCTCTTAAGTGGCGTTTTGATACATCTCAAGATGCTGATTTGATTGATCATGGACAATATTTAATATTTTATATAGGATAATAAAATTACGTCAGTATTTTGGCACCTTTTTAATATGGTCATATTTTATATATTTAAGCCCGATATCTGTCGGTTGGGTTTAGATAAATTGATTTTCTATCAGCGGTAACGATTGAAAACTGAGGGCCAATTGCAATGTCAAAAATGTTAGGAAAATTAAGATTTTTTTAGCGTTTTCGCCCGACATGCGAATGCGAACGTTGTTGAAAAGTTTGTAGAACTCAAAATCTCAACGTAATTGGCAATTCAAACGCTACCGATATCACATATTTATTTACATTTTAAGACAGTCGCTGTTCAGCAGTGCGATTCTGTAAACATGTCGAAGTGAACACTTAGGCGAAGTGAACGACAAGCGAGCTGACATACAAATATGATGGCATGACCGCTGACTTGTCGTTCACTCCACCTAAGAGATCACGGTGCGATGTCAACAGAATCAACCGCCTGTACCTAGTCCTTAGCCTGAATTGCTGTAAATCTGACATTTGTGTTCTTTGGGTTTTTGTTTTTAGATGCAACTCTACAAAAAATTCTCTATCGATCTGTCTAAACAGTATTTTTCTACAATCAATAAATTCCGGTGTGATTAATTGCCACATTTACTAAAGCCCCTCTTTTTTTTAGGATGAACATTTATCAAATGATTCCTCCCGTCCTGGGCGAAACGGAAGGAAGTATCAAACTCTTACTGACTTTAACCCACCCGTGTTCCTCTTAATGCCCTTTGCGTTCGCGGTGACTCTTTCGAACAAATTCCGCAACCCTGGCAGGTTCTAAAGCCCCTCTGTTAATAAGGCTTGCTAAACTCCTGCAACATTTAACACTGACAAGCCGAAAGCGATAAGTGACAAGCAGTGACCCGCGTTTAGACTGTACTAACCGGGTCACATTTCATAACAGAAGCAAACTAAATGCAATGTGGTACAAGGAAGGGTCAGCTCTTTGTGGACTTAGTGTGGCGTTGAGCAAGGTTTTAGTGCTCGGTTTGCAACCAAAATAACCTCACATCACGTTTGTTTACCCAGAAGAGATAGGCAGAGGTTTATAAAACGCTAGACACGTTCCACCAATGTGTTCAAGTCCCATGTTATTACTACCGATCTGACTCCGTGGTGCTACTGAGGAGCTTCAAATTGAAAAACCCAATAAAACTTTTCCCTTTCAGGAACTCATGCGCAGAAGAAGCGCAAGCGATCAAGATAAAAACGAGGCATAGCAACAAAAAGTGTCTGACAATTTATTTTATGGAACGGCAAGAACCATAAGTAAGAAACAAAGAAATAGGCCAATGAAATCCACTATTTTCAAACGTTATTTTGAGAATAGTGGGTCTCTATTACTATCATTAGAAGTCCTATCCTAAACAGTGACTGACCCACTAAAGGGGAACAATTAAACTATTGCACGAAGAGAAAAACTGAAAAGTTTGCAAAAAAAAGGCGGGAGGAGTTGATTTCGAGGTCTTGCCTTTCGCTGTAAGGAAGCATGTTTCATCGAGCCCTAGGTTAGGTCAAGGGCAGGACGATGTTGGTCTCGTAATATAAAAAAGGATGGGCGCCCCCAGCTGCTTCCATCGCCCAAAAAGAACTCATACCAAATGCACACAGCGACCAACTCAAAAATACTAATTATCGTCTTCAAATGCAAAAAAAAAAGATCTAGTAATACTCTTGATCTGGATTCGCGACCGGATTCCGTACAGACGGTGGTGACAACCGGCTGAGAAACAAACATAATCTAGGTGAAATGTATAAGAGGTTGCGACATTCCGGCCTTGCGATTAATTTCGGCGTCCGCGCATGCCGTTGCATCTGTTGATCGAGCTCGATCGAATATCTTTCGCGGAGAAAAAAACGCAATCTTTGTATATTGAATTTTGGTACCAATTTAGGTAAGTATTATTTTAAACTTCATGACGACATCTAAAGTAAAGTAATAGACAGGAATGGACATTGTTGTTTTCTTACCAGGCAATTCGTAAGCTGGTACGCAGTAATAAGTATATACACAAGTTGAAAATTCAAAAGTGGCTTAAATAATAGTGGGTCATAGGGACCAGTGAGCCCCAAAGTAGAGTCTGTATCATTAATATCCTTGTTTTTAAGAGTCAATGAATATATTAGCTAGTTAATGAAGTTGAGGAAGCTGGTATCCGACTAACGTCCAAGGATTGAAAAAGAAAGTTTGGTCGTCCACAGGCGAGATATTGGCTACAGGTTGCCATCACAGGAAGAACCTGGATGAGGTTGGCACCGTTGTGGATTACGTTTGAAGATTGCTTGGCAAAACGAGAGCGAGGCAAAACGAGGTGGTTTTATTGGTGGTGATTCCTCCGTCTGCCCCAGGACGAAGGACACCCATGAGGATTTACACCACGACAAAAAAGGAGAATGGTACGAGAAAAGAGAGACCTACGGGTTTTGGAGTTGATGATGATGTGATCCGACCGATTTCGGCCAAGCTCGTGAGCTCGCATGTCGTTCATGTAACCAATCTTCTTTTTGAAGATACTCGTACGTTGCGGGCACATGAGCACACCATCTATGGTCTATAGATCTTTGGAGTTATGATGCTAGTGCAATTACTCGTACACTTGAAAGATTGTTTGACCTTTATCGTAACATGGAAAGAGAAATCCATGAACCTAGTGTAGTGACAGTGAAGATAATTAATAAAAAAATGATGTTGTATGCGACGTTGACAAGTCTCAAATCTAATCAATGTTCAATTGTCACCGACAAAAATCGATTAAACTTTGAGATGAATATAGTTGGCAGGAAGTGTCATGAGAATAATATTGAACAAAAGTTATGTTTTTAAACAACTGGGTTAGTTTAACTCAAACATGACTCGCATTTGAAAACACAGGTCATCTTTAACACAAATACGGCGACTTCATCTATCGAGTTTCCACAAACATCGCAGGTTATATATTATGTTTTGATAACTAGGCTAGGAAAATGATACAATAGTCGTGTTCGCAAAAACGATACCAAGTAGTTTTGATGTTCATGTTCTGGAGGAAACTAATGTAATGAGAGTTTTCATAAACAAAGGAATGTGATATGCCCGATTTATTTTGGATTGTCAGTTACAGATACCAAGACCGAGGAAATGGAGGGGGACTTTCCAAGAGTAACTGGGGGAATACTCTCTAAGCCCGAAGTCCGTAGTTTCGGGCTTAGTTGCGGGCTTATTCTGCTACAGAGTTACGATTAGTCTTGAACCCGAACTAAGAATGATTGACAACACGATTTGACATTAACTGTTAATTCGTGTTGTCATTAATTCTTAGTGGTTAGGTGCTACGTAGCAGGGGCGCTACTCTCTAAGCTCGAAGTCCGTAGTTTCGGGCTTAGTTGCGGGCTTATTCTGCTACAGAGTTACGATTAGTCTTGAACCCGAACTAAGAATGATTGACAACACGATTTGACATTAACTGTTAATTCGTGTTGTCATTAATTCTTAGTGGTTAGGTGCTACGTAGCAGGGGCGCTACTCTCTAAGCTCGAAGTCCGTAGTTTCGGGCTTAGTTGCGAGCTCATTCTGCTACAGAGTTACGATTAGTCTTGAACCCGAACTAAGAATGATTGACAACACGATTTGACATTAACTGTTAATTCGTGTTATCATTAATTCTTAGTGGTTAGGTGCTACGTAGCAGGGGCGCTACTCTCTAAGCTCGAAGTCCGTAGTTTCGGGCTTAGTTGCGGGCGTGTTCTACTCAGTATCACCTACGGACTTACGATTAGTCTTGAACCCTAACTAAGAATTAATGACAACACGATTTCACAGTAACTATCAAATTGTGTTACGGAGTAGAATACGCCCGCAACTAAGCCCGAAACTACGGACTTCGAGCTTAGAGAGTAGCGCCCCTGCTACGTAGCACCTAACCACTAAGAATTAATGACAACACGAATTAACAGTTAATGTCAAATCGTGTTGTCAATCATTCTTAGTTCGGGTTCAAGACTAATCGTAACTTGGTAGCTGAATACGCCCGCAACTAAGCCCGAAACTACAGACTTCGGGCTAAGAGAGTAGCCCCCCTGAACTCATTGAAAGACAGACTTAGGCTGCATTTCCACCAGATATGTTTGTGCGAGGGATTATGTTTGAGGATCCTGTGCGCTGATTGAAAGTTGGTAATGATTGTATTGGTTCTTAACCCATCCCTCGCTACGCTATACGACAAAGTGCCATTCTATTCACGAAACGAAATGTAAGGAAGTGATCACGTGTCATTTCGATAGCGTTTGTCATCTTTGACGTTTTGACATTCTTCTTCGACACGCTACCGCTGACAGAATGTCACTTATAAAGCCTCTTGTCAAATCAATAATTCTGCCTAGAATATTTCCGCAATTGAGGCCAACTTTCAGTCTAACTTGATACAACTGAGGTGTGGGTATTTTTTTTACATGGAGCGGCTGAATATTTAATTCTACTACCCAATAACGTGTTAATACGATACTCTTCAGCAAGACGTGTCGGATTCTGGCTTCTGACTAACCGTAATGACTGACAAAGATGTACAAATAATTGTCGGGACAAACAGTGCAGTCCGGGGCACGGTGGACTTTCGGTGTGTAATGGATTTTTCGCTCATCCATGATCCGACCTCAGCAAGCATTATTTTACCTAGGAATTAGTAGAAATCGAACCGTAAAGCCGTTGTTATTTAGCCTCGACCTCTTATCATCATCATCATATCGGCCGAGAGGGAGGCCTCTACTGCTGGACTTAAGCATCCCTGCGCGTGTCGCCACAGCAACCGGTCCTACGGGACCAACATGTCTCGCATCCATCAGCTACCCGCGACCCTCACCAGGTCATCGGTCCATCTTGTTGGACGCCTTCCAACGCCGTATCTTCCAGTACGCGGTCGCCACTCCAGAAATTTTCGGCCCCATCGACTATCTGTTCTGCGAGCTATGTCCCCTGCCCACCGCCACTTCAGTTTGGCGATCCTACGAGCTATGTTGGTAACCTTGGTTCTCTTGCGGATAAGTACCTAACTTTATTCCTGATTCGAACACGCACGAGCTTTTGTAAAATTTAATAACACTAATGGCTTACCTACACTAATTTTTAGCCACTTACATAGAACCAAGGCAAGGAGATCCGTTTCACGCCACACCATCTCAAATATCAATGAAACTGTATCGCTTCACATACCTTGAAGTTCGATGATAGCCGTGGAAATATTTTGGATACTAATATGCTCACAAAATATCTCCTCGGTAGCATTGAATTTAATATAACAGGCAATAGGCGCTCACTGACCAGTGGGCTCTCACGCAGAAAATGGCGGGACGAGCTAGCAAAAGTCTAGTATCCGTGCTAAAAAAGAACTCGGAAAAATTTAAAAATTTACTAGGGCAAAAAGGGAATGAAGATGAATGGAAAAATGTCACGTTTGTTAAAGTGGATAGTTTCATAAGCATTACTATAGAAACACATCTAGTACCAATATTAAAAAGCTGAAAAGTTTGCTTCTTTGGTTGAACACACTAATCTCAGGAACTCCTGATTCAAATCGACAAATAATTTTAGTGTTGGATAGCCCAATTTTATCGAGGAAGGCTATCAATATATAAAATTCTTCCGTTAATGAATAATTGATTGAATCACTGAAGGACAACGCACAGCTGACACTACTTTTCGTAGAAAGCTGAAGATTGGCGTGTGGGTTTCTTGGGGAGTGTAGAGAAGCACTAATAGAGGATTTCCCAAAATTCCTACGAGAACGGGAAAAACGGGAAATGCGCGTACTAAGTCGCAGTAAGCTACAATAACGTCACGCTACGACCAATAAGAGCAGAGCATTAATGAAAAATATGACGCAGACGAAGTAGCGCGGTTTAAATTAGCTAGTTGAAATATAACCTTCACTCACACTAAGCCTATCTCCTGATTTCAAAAGTAACAAGTTTTACACTCGCTACCATTTTAGGATGCTATCATAATGTTAATAGGGTATTATAGCCAGATAATCCTTTCTACACGACGTTTTAATGGGGGATAAGCTGGTTTTAGACTTAGCCTTTAAGACGTGGACTCGTCAATCTAGTTAGACGTGTATTGCAGTAAGTAGGGTCTATGTGAATACAAATTGCAGGCAAGAGGCCGAGGGTTAAGAGGCAGTAGGATAGGCCTTTGAAAGCTCCGAACTTCATAGGCCTAGCTTAGATAAATCTTTTCTGAAGATGTGTCTCAGTAGGTGTAGGTAAAAAGAGTACCTACCTATCTACTGATAGGTCAGTGAAGACGGTTTTTTTTTTCGGTTGGTAAATCTTCAAATGACTTGTTCCGCTCTGAGTGGAGTAGAAAGGCAGACCATTGAACCAACGGAGGGGGTCAAACACCTCACACCTCTCTCTGACCCTAGGTGGCCCGCAAAGGCGGTCCGGCACCAACCGGGGGTTATGGAAGACGCGTAAGTACGTTCCCGCGATCCCCGGCGTAGGTGAGAGATGAAACATCGGGGTGGTTATAGTCAGAAAGAGTCTCACAGACCGAGAAAGGAGATCCATGAGGATTTCCCTACGTTAAAAATAGGCCATTGAACCAAAAATGGTGGAACTTTTAAATGTTCCACTGGACCAGCGTAGTATCCACTCCCTCTAGTAGAGAAGAAACCTGATATGTATCAGCAATAGGAATACTAAGGAAAATAATGTTTAAAGAAACATGTAGATGGAAGTAGAGTAAAAAGAAACTAAGAAAATTCGACCACTGTGTGAGAAAAGTAGATTTGATACCATATTTTAGTAACTAAATCTATTATATTGACTAGCAGTCTTGGCTCATCAAAACTATCCAAGTCATTCGAAATCATACGTTTAACAGATTATAAATAGTTTTAATTTTTCCGTAATTTCTCAGCACTAAAAACACTCGACCTTTTCGAAATTGAGACAGTTGTGTTGAAATTACAGTTTTAAATATTTAAATATATTTAATGTAATGTCGTATTTAATTATATCATGCTTGATGAGCAACGTGTTATGTTTTGCGATTAGCAATCATACATTTTAATTAGGCGAGACGTATTTCGTGATACCAAAAGTGTTGAGGTCAATTTCGTGATTTTATTCACAGAAACAGTACGATGAACATAGAAGGTAATGAAAAGAATGTTTTCATACCCAAAATCCTGATACTTATCTAAAACATTCCAAAACATAATTGGATCACCGCAGAACAGAGAGTATCATACTTCAAAACAAAGAGAAGAAGAAAGAAAGAAAGAGATTCAAAATATTGCCTATTTTTACAAGTCCGCCAAACATTCTCAACCCGCGCAACTCCAGAAAGCCAGAATCAACAGTGGCGACCGCCAAAAAACGCCGAGTCAATGAAGCTCGATGAGTCCCGGAGAAACCATACGACTGTCTTGGATCCCGCAACGAAATTAATCAGATTTCAGGAATTATTGCTTAACTGACCTTTGCTGCTAATCTTCTAACAAGACACTATTTGTTTCAATTTAGACATGGAAACTGATTCACAACTGACAGTTACCACTGGCGCCGTTGAGTAACGCAACCGCAAAACTTTGGTAACTTCACGACTCTCCGTCACGGACGCTAACGAGCATTTTATAAGCCTAAAACCATTAAAATGTACTTTAGGATTTAAAATAACTTACCTTGGCTAATGATGGAGTGACAAAGAATATGCCTCCAAAATGTTTAAAAGACAGAGCATACTACACCAACTGTACTCTGGGATAGAACTGTCAATTACCAGCTTGGATTGAGAAACGGATCGAGCTAAAGTGCCAGCAACTGCCATTATATCGGTAGCATTTTGGGAAGCATGTACATATGTGTTCGCAATTTACTTAAAAGTACATGCCATAACTTTTAGGGATACTGCATTGTGCGAGCTAAAGGGTGGAGTTGCCTGCCAAGGTTTCTGTTACAATATGTTACTACTAGGCAAGCATATACATCGATAACAATATCATCACTTACCATCAGAACCTGCAGTCTCGACATGAAACCGATTTCGATCATTTCTACCGATCGTTAGAAACTAACGAAAAAAATCAGCGATGTCATTCACTGGCTCTGAATGTGGACAAGCCTGCCACACATTCCCAACCACTGCAACTCCTGAAAGTCAGAATCTACAGTGGCGCCCTCCAGAAAAACGCCGAGCCCGAAATAATGAAGAAAAACTGAAAGCCGGACGAGTCCCGGAGAAACGACTCAACTGTCTTGGATCCCGCAATGAAACTTATCAGAAATGTACAGGGAAAAGTAGGATAAAATAAATATAATTAGCAAATATCGGTATTTTGCAATGTTTAGGACTTAACGACCGAATTCGGTCGGTAGGCGATCGGTAACTACGTCGAGACTGCAGGCCAGGTAGGATAGCGGCCACGCGGGCTGCAAGTAATAAAAAAAGCCGAGCGATGCTGAATAACTCTAATTTGTATTATAATATACTTGCTCCAGTAAACTAGTTATTTGAATCGAAACCGATGAAGCAATCAAATTGAATGAAATCTGTGTATTGGATTCGTTGCTTTTCGAAGAACACAAGAATCATTTGCCGGCAGGTTCATTTGCCGACGTAGAAGTAAATACTGCGTCCACACGAGTCTGTACAAAAATGTCGGTGTGATAGAACATTTTTTTATTCAGAGCTCAAAGTCTGCGCAGACAACAGTAGCTGTCGTGTGGAGCCACTAAAAGATGTGTGCATCAACTATCACCGATCGAAATTGAGTGTAATGAATACCAATATTACTGTTATTGAATAGGCAGTGTTCAGTTACCAGTAAAACTTCAAAAAGTACAATATGATTGCAACTAAATTGCAATAGTTCTCAGACGTTATTGTCTGCAATTCATATTGATCAATAAAAATAATTATCAAGATTGTATTGAGACTGACAAAACCTTTTCTCCCACAAAAGTTTCCGATTGATCATTTGGTAAAAATATATCTTTCCCGTTGAAGTTTATTAGTCTAATGTCAGTGATCTAAAAATTAAATTTTGTAGGTACCTACTATTGTATCTCAAGGAGAGGTTACCGTGAGACTTTGACCTTGGCAAAAATGTTTAATTCTAAGATCTGTAGAATATTGTGGAAACTCATTACCGTTGCTTAAGTCTCCTTTAGTAGCTTTAGCTTCTGTGTCGTTATGTAACTGTAGGAGTTCCTTCTCTTCTGTTATACAGATTTGCAAAATTAGTAATGCTTCGTCGCACATGTTATAATTATGTTTTTTCTTTTAAACGCGTTACTGAGTCAAAAATGTGTTTATTTTTACATAGGTTAACCTACATTACAACGTTTCTTATATTCTATAACTACTGTAATATAACGGTAAATATTTTATTCCAGTTCTTAGGAAGCCCGCAGAGTCACATTTTAGGCTCATCGAATCCTGTGCCATAATTTTATTAATTTTTTAGGGTATGATTTTAGGTCCAACTATTTCTCCGCTTTGTTCCTGTGTTTCGTAACGTTCACTATTTAAGGCCGTACCCTGAGCAAATAACCTTGAGCATTTTATCCCTCAATAACAGCGCAAGAGATACAATAGCGAATACGCTCAAAATGTTGAATAAAATCGTTTTAAAATCTAATTTTGGTCGTTTCAAAAAAATACTTCTACCAAAATGTTCATAATTAAATTGCCTATCCATTAGTGTAAGTACAAAATCAAAATAATCGTTAGTTTTCGAGAAGATGCATGTTTTCAGTATTTTTTTTCTCATTTCTGTGGTTTCGTTGGGAGGAGATTACTTAAACATTATACTTAGTAATAAAAAATAAAATCTACCATTTTGCAGCCAAGATTATGTAGAAATTTAATGTATTTTTTATTAGTTGGTATTTCTTTTGAATAAAGAGTAGATAGCTCCAAAAAACTGCACAAAAAACGGCTAGCGCTGCGTTTTGCTCGGGGACGCGCCTTAATTATTAATGTTTATATTACAAGTGAATTGTTGCTTCTTTCCCCATCAACACCTGTTCGAAATTCGTGCCTTATCTACTTCCGTAGTTGAGACATATACTTAAACGTTTACGTTGTTATCATTACAAATGACCTTCCCACGGTGAATTCTCTCTTATAGCAGGTGACAGTTCATATTATTCATAGATGATAACGTTACACTGCCATGCCGGCGTCAGCAGTTTTATCACTTGAAACGTGGTTGCTATAAGATCATCTTTCTTTGTTATGTTCTCGTGACAATTAACAAATGAAAGATACCTTTTACTCAGAAGCCGGTCGTTATAAATACAAATAGGCGGTACTTTTATTATTTACTTTATCGTGGCAGTGTGTGTTTAGAATTCGTTTTAATGATCATTCAAATTCTGAGTTACTATCTCGTGAATAATTTCACTGTCAGTAGGGTTGTCTCGTCTCTATCTGATTCACATTCATTAAAGTTACAGTAACATTTAATTTAAAGGTCGGAGAAAGTACAGTCGGTGCATTGTCTTTACATTTGTTCCGATGAGGTTGCATTGAAGTTGTTCTCAGATTTGTATTATTTTTTGGTTTCTGAATTTTTTAACAATGGTTATGAACGTTGTTGAAAATGTAAGTAATTATTTTTAATTTAAACGATGTTCTTCTTAAAGTGACTTTGTTGGGAACTTGGGACTTTACTTTCAAGAGAGATGAAGTTGTAGGTTAAGCCATAATTTCCCTTGGCTAACAGGTACCTTCTTTGTTAGACGCAAAACAGTTCCCTTTAGCAAGTAGTTACTCTTAAATGTTTTTTCTTTTAATTTCTGCCAGCCCTACTAATGGAAGACACGGATGCAAGCTCACGGTGTGCGAAGCGAACCATCTCCCGAGCCAAATTGTGCGTCAAATCTGTTACGAAATACCATTACCCGTGCATAATGGAGGAAAGTTAGGCCGAATTTAATTGAACAATTATTATTTTCATTATTACGAAATGTTTTAATGTTTGTGAACTTGTTGGCAGTGATTTTATCTTTTGAATTACTGTAGGAAGCTTGTAAATATTCATCAGACTCCATTAAGATTTGATGCTCTTTAAGGTAAATCTTTCGGGAAACTATTTAGAATATAAGCACTTTATTTAAAAAATTGAATAGACTTCATATCTCATCAAGCTTTTCTCGAGATTTACTTGGACATTAACCAGTATTTGATTTTCAGTTTTCCCTTTATTATTTATTTTCTACCCATCGTAAGTATACCGTCCATTTTAGATAGGTACAGTATTTTTTCGTCTACGTTGAGTCGATGAAGTGTATATCTCTTATGTCTTTCTTATTTCTTAAGCATTAATTAGTATTGATTGTAAAACTCCAAAAAAAAATCAATATTATGAAATGCAAAGATCTTAACATTTCCAATGTTACATGAGCCTAACACAAGTAGGTACGTAGTGGGTGGAACTAGTCAGATTTAGGCAGGCTCCTTAAAGATCTATTATGTCATAATGACCATTGCCAAAACCGTTGTTCTAATGTTAGCCGGACATACATAAAAATGTACTGTGGGTGTGTATGTAGGTGGGTAAGACTGACATTCCTCCCTTATGGAGTGATCAGAGGATAAAGCGTAATCGGAATTTGGAACATAGCTTAAGATAATTCTGGGGTTTCCCCAGGGATCGATACTGAGGCCATTATTTTAATAGGAAGGTGTGAAGGTGCTCTTGGTCCCGGAATGTGGAAAGGAGTGTTGAATAAAAATTACAATACGGCTTTAGTCCTCATCAGTCACAAGCAAATAGTAGTAACGAAATAGTGGAAGAAGGAGCTTTAGCGATTTTTAACAGTTTGTTAAAATTAAAATAAGATAGCGATAACTATCAGAACATAAAACAATGAAACCAAAGACTGATGCAGAAATGCTATTTCCTTCTCTGCTCCCGTAAAGTTTTATGAACTGAAATTGCTGTGAACTAGAAAGATTTTCCTACAACTGGGAAAATCCATTTAGAATCAGGGTAGATGTCTATGCGGGTGCAAGTAGGACCTAAATCAAATTACTTATGCCTTAGGTATTTTATGTTCCCAAAGACAGATACCTATAATTGGAACCTACAAGAAACCGTTTTTCATTTTGCAGTCAATCAGTTGCATCTTTTATAATGATCCGATTGTCCTCAATTCAATTGTAGGTATTTCATGTCTGGCAACTAAAATCTCCTGCCTGCATGTTACAAACCATTTTGCAAGACATTTCTGTAGCTATGTTTATTTGAAAGGTAATGTCATAAACTTAGTAGGTTCAAAGGCTTGACCAAGATTTTCGTAAAGCTGCGAGTGGCGACTGTCGTGACCTATTGAATAATTTCTTTTAATTTTGCAAACAGCTATGTTTAGCCATCATTGGCTAATTTTTATATTATGCTGTTTTAAACAGGGTACTCTTGGAACTCTTATTATTAAACATGTATTATATGTTAAAAAAAAACTGTTATTAAATAGTCTAGTATATGATTTAAAAAAAAATCTACACATGTTTTTAAAGTATTTTCATTTAAATAAGAATGCGGACACTAATCTAACATGCTTGAAAAATATTCAACGTATTTTCGATATCATTATTAATAGATGCAACAGTATTGTGCAAATTATACAATACAAAAGGTCACAGGGTTATTAGTTGACCTGTTGTCGCCTAGACCTCTGATCTGATGGATCTCTTCCGTCGTTCCATCTCGGGCCCATGCATACGTTAAGTCAGGTCCGGTCAAAGAGACATCAGCATAGTAAGACTGATGCCCTTATTAAAAAATAAAAGAAATTCAGTAAAAAAAATCATTTTTTTTTTTCTGGTAGGTAAATGGATATATTATTTGACATTCAAATATGTATTAAATAGTAGCTGTAACCTAATTATAACTTTGGTAAAAAAAAACATAATTATAGAGAAGAAAACTGTCTGACGCACCCCACCTACTTGAACTTATAATATACCTATTATTGTCTTATTATTATATGGTTCCGGTTCGTTAAATATGTACGCTTGAATATCTTCTCATTTCTACTAGGAAACTGAAATAAACCATACGATTTTGAAATAGGTACCGCTTCATAATCAACGAAAAAATGTATAATGGTGACTAAAAATTAGGAAATAATAAAATAGTATATTTACTTTTCGACAGATGGTGTCTTCTTTTGGTCCACTTCACGAAACAAACACATCACAGTTTTTCACAACAACAGAACACTTAATCCTCGTACACATTACTCAATATTTTCGAAAAAAAAACACCGAAAATAATTCCCGCGCTAACAAAGTTACAAAATACAAAATGCAGCGAAAAATTTGTTAATCTGTGGCGAAAATTTGACCCGATTTGCGCAAACAGATAAGCAAATACTTCTTTATCTGCGTTCGAATTTTGAAATGTTTTTATTTTAAGTATGCCAGCCAGACGCATGCGGGCGCGGTAAGTTGCGTAAGGTGCTATGCGTGTTTGCTGTTCGAGCAACTTGTAGAAACTGAAAGTGGAAGTGGGCTCCAGACGATCGTCTTGCTGCAAGGGATGTGCGGTAATCCGCGACTGGCGAGGCATCCGCATAATTTTAAACATCTTACCGTGTACTTGACGTTCTTTTGTTTGACTTTATCGAGAGTTTGGCAGCTAATTTTAAATACTTAACATTTTTGCTATTGAATATTTGTCTATCTAATGTACGAGATATAGGTATTTGCACCAAAGACTCGGCTATTATCAGTACTTTTCATGGGCTTAATTATACCTAAAATAAGTAGGTTAATTAAAATACTAGGCATTACCTACCTGTTTAAATGGCATTGAAATAATCTATCAGTACAATCAATCGTTTTCAGCATTAACTCACCTAGTTACCATACTTATTTAAAAAAAAAGTTAAGTTTACCACTTGACCTATAGACATTAAAGAACATTATATCTGAATCTCGGAAAAATATGATGAATAAAATTTGGAATTTTGTCTCGTCTATCCGAACTAAGAACTAACCAGACTGTGCAAGTGCACATCACTAACCCGCCGAACGACGCTGTGGTTAGGTAACTCAGAGATATTTCCATTTAAAGTAATCCCATTTCCATAGGAACTACATCCGATGTTTTTGCTAACCTGTTAAAAAGAAAAAGGAAAATGCAACAGAAAAATGGGCGTATCTGTCCTTTCAGACTCAGGAAAAAAAAGCGCAACATATTTTTTTTACCCAATTGTTTGTTTGGCAGCAGTGCTTCGTTGAAGATGTGTTGCGTTTGAAGTTCTGCAATCAATTGTTTTGTCATTGTCATGATTCTATACACCTAAACTATAAGCAGATAGGTAAATACCTACATTCTTGGTGATCGCAATAGGCTCGTCCCCTTTACATGCGACTTAGGTAGGTATAGGTAGGTACACTTAACTGACAAAATGACATACTACCCATAGCTTTTTTTTTTAAGTATGGGAAGTCATCAAATGATTCCTTCCGATCTGGGTGGAGTGGAAAGGAGTGTCAGGCACCTTTTTTTTTCTACTGACTAAACCCCATCCGTGTTCCTCCTAATGCCCTTTGCGTTCCAGGACCGCGGTGATTCTTTCGAACAAATTCCGTACCTGACCCTGGCAAGGTGTAGGTACTTAACTATAATTAGGTCTTAAAGTCAGAATCAAGAGCCGAGGTGAAGGGCTGATAGTGGCGCCCATGGTAAATAAGAACCCACTCGTCGTCCTAAAAGACGTCCTTTTGGACAGCGGGGACGACGATTTGGTAACGGCGCTCTACTCCCAGAATGAGGACATTTTTATGGACCTAGAGCAAAAGGAAAGAGAAATGCAGGTTAAATATAAAAAACGGACAAGAAATCCAAAAACAGCGCACGTTGTCGTCCAGGTCAGACCCATAGTATGGCAGAGGATGACGGAAGCTGGTGCTCTCTACCTTGACCTGCAAAGAGTCAGGGTGGAGGACCAGTCGCCGCTCATCCAATGCACCAAATGTTTGGCATTTGGGCATGGCCGAAAATTTTGCACGGAGGGTGCAGACAGGTGCAGTCACTGCGGAGGACCGCACTTACGCGAGAAGTGCGTCGAATTTGTTGCAGGTAACGAACCGCAGTGCTGCAACTGTCTGCACTCAAAGCTCCAGAGGACCGACCACAATGCCTTTAGTGTGGAGTGCCCGGTCCGCAAGAAATGGGACTATCTGGCCCGGACGACAACGGCTTACGCTTAAAAAATTCCCCCCTCCCTAGATATATAGACTATATAATGATTATATATAAATATATCTAACAACCCCCTAAGCGCAGAAAAACAAAAATACCCGACTAAGAATTGCCAATAATAATATATAATTTGAGTATTTATATGTATATTATTGCCACGAACAAAAATGGAGAATCAACAATACAAGCCAAGAAAGAAATCGCCCCCTCCCTCATCCCCCTTTTCCTTCCCCCCTACCCCTCTCCCTACTACCCTTATAATAAAACACCTTAAAAGACAAGTTGAATTTAGGATAAATCACTTAAAGAACCAACAAAGAACATGCAAAAAACAAGTTAGATCAATTATGCAATAAAATAGACTAGATAAAATAAAGTAGACAACAAAGCAGAAGGTATAGTACGAGAAAATATCAGATACGTAAATCAGAAAACAAAAATGTAATAAAATAAGTAGACATATGTTTATCCCCCCCTCCCCCATTACCCCTAAAACAGTCCAGAATATTACAGCCAAAATAAAACTAATAAACAGACTAGACATGTAAAATAGAAAATAAATAAATATAGTAAATAAAAAACAGCATAAATAAATAAGAAAATACTCTAGATATAAATTAGCTAATAAAAACTTACTAAAATAAGAAAACACAAGTGTAGACAAAATATAGTAATAACCACTTGACCGGCCGACAGTCAGAATAATAATAAGCACAAACATAAAATAAGCTAGTAGATAAGTAAACTAAATAGATTAAATACAAAAAGCAGAAAAATAAATAAAAATACATTAGTTAAGATAACATAATTAAGTAAACAAATACTATAGATACAAAAACTAGAAAATAAAAAATCCAGAAAAATACAAAAAGCAGAAAAACAAATAAAAATACATAAGTTAAGATAACATAATATTATAGATACAAAAACTAGAAAATAAAAAACCTAAAGTAAATACATATAATATAAAATTAAATATAACGCCAAGGAAAAATATTTAAGTACAAAAACTGTCAAGAAGTCTGAATGCGGGAGTCCCACCCGGCTTAACATATAAGGATGAATGAAAGGAAACAAGAAAGGAAATTGGAAGAAATGAACAAAAGAGAACCGGAATGAAAGATAAAAAATTAGAATAATGAGGTCTCGTTGAATATGAACGGGGAAAAGCCACGTGGCAGGAGTGGGTTTTAGCCGGTAAGAGTCCGGCACTGTCTCGGTCGTCTCACAGTGTGGGCGGCCGATTCGTCCATGAGGATTTCCCACTCCTGCCAATTTAAAAAAAAAACTATAATTAGGTACACCTCTGTCCAATCCTCCAGGGAATTCATACGAAATGCTATGTTGTTTGATGTTACTTAAGTACAACCCGCATACCTATACCGCGTGTATCTGACATCGACGCACAAACGATTTTCATGGGTCCATTGCATGATTCTGGACACCCCAGTGTTGGAATTTTTCGTCGCTTCTTTTCTCATTTTTTCATTTTTTTCAAGAGTACCACAAATAGGTATCAGCTCAGCTGAGCTGATATCTATTTGTAGTTTTATTTAGATTGCTCTTTTTAGCCAAAGTAGTTAATTTTTTTTTTTTTTAATTAAAAAATCTGATTGGGTTAGGTCAGAATAACGATTACAAGCAGTCTAAAGTAAAAAAAACCCTTGAAAAAAATGAAAAAATGAGAAAAAAGCCGACGAAAAATTCTAAGTCTAGGGTGTCCAGAATCATGCCCTGGACCCATGGAAATCGTTTGTGCGTCGATGTCAGATACACGCGGTATATCTAACGGCGCCCCAAACGACCAACCTACATAAGTAGATGGCCTAACCTTCACCTCAAAGGCACGATGCCGAAAACAATAAGGTACAATAATACAAAAAACATAACAAGCAACAACAACACACCAAAAACAACAAAAAACACTTATACAGATCACAATTTAATATCTATAAGTTTCTATTTACAAAAATATAAGGCATGCTTGCCTTCATCTGGGGAAAACGAAGTCTTGTGTTGTGTGGGCAATGGAGGAGTCGTGACTCGGACCCTTAGGTCTTTTTTTAAGGTTGGTAAATCATCAAAAGACTCCTTCCACTCTGGTCTGTGGAAAAGATTGTTAGACTCTTACTGACTAAAAGCAATCCGTATTCCTCCTACCTAATGCCCTTTGCGTTCCAGGGCAGCAGTGACCATTTCGAATTAATTAGTTTGAAGTGGTCACAGGATTGCGGAATTTCGCAATCCTGAGTCTCTCTTTAACTAGGTCCTACATGATGAATGGTAAAACCCAGGACGGTATTTGCACGATTGTGTAAAAAACCCAGACGCAGAGCCTTAGAGGGCGCAAACCGACCGCCATAAATTTTGATGGGTGCCTAGCCTACTACTACAGCTAGAGTCAATAGGGAATATGCATAAAAAAATATTTATTATCTAAACACTTTATCTAAAAATATACAAACCTAAATTACTAACAGTGGAAATAGAATCAAAATTGCTCGAAAAACAAACGAGATATTATTTTAAACAAATATACCTATCTGTCCCTCTCGCGAAAACGCTGTTTTCTATGGCAGATGTATAGACGTCACGTAATGTGACGTCAAATTCCATGTCGGACTTCTCGTTCTAAAAGTAATCTTTGAAACGTTA
This sequence comes from Ceramica pisi, assembly GCA_963859965.1. Lineage (NCBI taxonomy): Eukaryota > Metazoa > Arthropoda > Insecta > Lepidoptera > Noctuidae > Ceramica > Ceramica pisi. Next base: position 17,824,917 of record OY982543.1, read on the forward strand.
TAACTTCATCGCTGATGAAGATATTTAAAAAATATTTTCTAGAGTGTTTACTGGAGCTTATAAGTAATTCATTTTATAAATAAAAAAATGCATATTCCCTATTCTGCTTTAGGCGAATGGAGCGGCTGATCCAGGCGCTGAACTTAAGGTTGAATGAGTGCCTGTGTCGTAATTTACTTCAGTTTACAAGAGTGGTGCGCTCGCTTAAGTACTTTGCTACCCCGGCTCGCACCAACTAATTACTTAGACCTTTAGGGTAATTTTAAAATGTTAAAAATAATGGATGATCATCAAACAGCTAAATTAACTTTCTTAAATCATAGCTAATAGTAGGTACACCCTCAATAAAATCACCTTTAAAAAAAAACAAAGCTAAATCAAAATCGGTTCATCAGTTTAGGAGCTGCGATACTTCAGACAGACACGTCAAACTTATAACAATCTTTTTTTTTATCGCGGATTAAAAAGGTACCAGTGCATGTCAGAAGCGTACCTAGGTTCCACACTCTCAAACCTGGTAAAAGTTTATTACGTACCGGCTTGTTGCAAAAGCCATATTTTTTTCTCCATGCCAATTACCACATTGTTCTTCGAGATTCACACGGATGCGGATCATTGTCGATTTGTCGTGGCTTACACTGCCATTGTGATCATTCCCACATTTATGGACGTACTAATATTATAAACATGTATAAAAACTCCAAATGTTATGTGAGCTGGTTATATAGGTAAGTCGCCGTAGTGTGATGTTTCAGGTTCAGGATGTAAAAATGAACGAGGAGCTCGTGGCTAAATAATAACAGCTGCATAGGTCGATCTTCAAGGTTAAGCAATGCTTGCCCAGGTTGGTCTGTGAATGGGTGACCATCTTAACATACCGAGGTTCCTCCTTGCCTCGGAAAGCACGCTGTTGGTCCCGGCTATCATTTCGAGATCTTTGGCAGTCGTTACGGATAGTGAGAAGCCAGAAAATCTGACACAGTCAGTCTTGCCTGAGAACCGTGTTACCCAGTTGGTTGTGGAGGTCTGGTAGGCAGCCGTTCCCCGTAAAATACTGGTTTTCAGCTGATTCCGGTTTTACTGGAAGCCGACCCCAATATAGTTGGGAAAAGGCTAGGCAGACGATGAAATATGACTGCGAGTTGCGACAGTTCAGAATGTTTTCTGGGATCTGAGGCAGCTACTTTAACGCCATATGTAGTTGGTTCAGTGTCTGAGCGAGATGCGGAGCTATACAGGGTGTACCTATATAACTTTGTTTTTTTCACATCGGAATCATGATTCATCAGTCTCAGATGTATTCTCGTATATAGATTCATCAATGTCCATGCAGACCACTCATGTTGTAATGAGTAAGGTGGGCGGCAGACGGTTTCTTCATTGGCTATCTATACTAATCTATACTAATATTATAGAGGTCCTATCCTAAAGTTTGTAAGTTTGTATGTCGGGGGTAATCTCAGGAACTACTGGCCCCTTATTCACAACCATTCGATTCCATTCCGTGTCGGTAGGAAACCGAATTCGACAATCTCATTTCCGAGTCGAAGAACTGTCAAAACGCTATTCACAGATCCGAACGGATGTGTTTTTTTCTATCCGATAGACCATTGTGTTTATGGGGAACGCTAAAAAATGGTAGTAAATAGATGATCGTGGTAGAAAATTTAAAGTAGTACATAAAATTGGTTTATTTGAATATTTTCTTCCGTATAAATATGGAATATACAGCTAGTTGCCTAATAGATAGCAAACGATACAAAATAATTTTATTATTAACCAAAATAAACTTTATTTCGAATAAACCTGCTTTGTAAACAGCCGTCTGTCAAACTGGCAAAGCGGAAAAAGTGTTAATTTTTAAAACTTTAGAACTATTTTCATCAACTAGCTAATAGGTACCCCCAAATTACCTTGTATTTCTACCTTTAGCTTACTCACTGATCGTCAAAATTCTATAGTATGGACACACAAACTTCTAGTTTTGTATTCAAAAGAAAGGAAAAATAGTATAGATAGAAATAAATATTACAGATACAGTCAGTAAATAATGGCAGGTAACTTATTTTATTAGAAAACAATTTGATTTGACTTGGGTGTACATGAGATCTCACAGGTACATTTTGCTATGAAAGGTTTGTGTAGCAGGATTTATACTTTTGTAAAAAAAACTGTCTGACTTGACGGCAATCTTCTCTTCGGCCAATAAAAGAGAAAGTGGATTCAGTCGTGTTGTTCGCGGCGCCTAGTAGTGATGCCAGTATTAGTTATCAAGTCCTTTTACGGCAGATGAGTGCGTTTCAGGGAAATAGGCCCTTATTTCTTCAATGAGGCTAAGGGCCATGTCGGGTGTTAACCTATAAACGGACTGAAACCGCGGGTCGGCAAAAGGATTCGTCATATCCTAGGCTCTATGAAGAGACAACGTCTCCTGCCTCTGTTGTTCTGCGGCACATCGACGGTCTCTGGCTCGCACAATCACATACTCCATCTACCAAAATACCAAATTACGAGTATGTTATCTAAAATCTTGAACGAATATCACATTTCCGTAAACACTTTGACTTTATGTAAATAAGTATAAATCGACGAAATACGGTCAATACATTAATAAAAATTCATTTACTTTCTTCAGGCAGTGTTTAAAAAGTTTACAGTATTTTTATTTCACTGAAATAAGCTGGAAATATGGTTTATTTATTCGTTTTAATTTCTTTCGATATGACTCCCGATAGCAAACAGCTGTCGGAAAGATTCGAGTCTTCATATCGAATTTGAACTGTCAAAATGTTTCGGTTTCGGATCTGTGAATTGCGTTTGGAGGACATCTTCGATAACTTAGACGTTCGATTCGATACGGAATCGAATCGAATGGTTGTGAATAAGGGTGCTGGTCCGATTTGAAAAATTCTTTCTTCAGTATTAGATAGCCCATGTATCGAGGAAGGATATAGTCTACATACACGAGTATCATCACGCTAAACGGCGCCGAGCATTAATGGAAAATGTGACGCAGACGAAGTTGCGTGGGTCAGCTAGTATTATATACTAGCTGACCCACGCACCTTCGTTCTCATTTCTCTCACGCACTCATTTCTCTTGGTCATCGCATCACGTGTGAACGGCTGGACCAATTTCGCTAATTCTTTTTTGTTCTGTTTGTTAATGCCAGGTTCTTATGAGGAAAAAAACAAGTTGCCAGATGACGGGAGCGAAGCCGCGGGGGACAGCTAGTTCTTTATAATTACTTTTGATATTATGTTGTTTTACTAAACTTTAAAACCTGCATTAGGTACAATACTCGCGAAGTTGATCGAAGTTGAGCGAATACGACAGTGTAGAAGGGCACTTCGCTTCGCGCAACCTCGGATTGCATCGGGCGCCTTCCAGTCGTCGGAATTTGCGCCAGAGTCAAAGGACTCGAAGCGTCCCGAAGTTCGAAAACGAAGCGTCTTACTACACTACTACTCGGCTCATTTCAGTCAAAATTAAATGGCTCCTCCCGCCCTGGGTGAAGCAGAAGAGTGTCAGATTCTTACTGGCTAAAACCCATCCGTGGGCCTCCTAATGCCCTTTGCGTTCCAGGGCCGCGGTAACTCTTTCGAACCCTGACAGGCACTGGCCCCAGCGCGCCCCGTATTCTATGCTGACAGCTCTTTAAGGCGCGCGTAAACACAGCGCGCCGTCGACCCGGGCCTGGTTCTGATCGGACGGTGATCGCCGTCAGCAGCGTGTGCGTTCGCCCAGCGGAATGTTGTTGAATTAAAAGATTTTAATTATGCAGATATTTAGTGTATGACGTCGTATAATTGTGTATGGTATAAAAAAATTTGTGCACGCAGCCATTGTGGAGAAATTCACCAAAAACTGATTCCGCTGGGCGAACGTTGTCCTGGCGGAACTTTTTTTAATCCATAGATTTTAGAAGAAAAGAGATGTGTCCAAAAATTAGTGTGTATTTGTGTGTAATTGTGTATGTATGAATAAAATTAGTGCATGCATAAACTTCGGAGAAATTCAAGTTTCCGCTACGCGAACGTTTGGCCATTACCTAGTTTTCATATAAAGCGCTCACATAGAGAGCTGTAGATTTTTACATAAGTTGTTTTGAATTTGTTTATATTTGTTTAAAAAATAGATTTAGAAAAAATCGTAGGGCTTAAAAGATAAAAATAGAAACGTAAAATACGCTTATTAGGTCTTAGTTCTTAAAGTATACACTTTGGGGTCTAGATTTTCACGTTTATACAAACCTTGTAAGTGTTTGCAACATGTTGCCAAGTATCAATGATGTTCCGTTAGTAATTAAAGAGTTATAGGACAATTTACCATGAATTGATCACTGTTTACAAAGCAGTCAAATATCACGACGTTCTAAAGGAATTGCATGGTAAAATGTATGCCAATAATTAGTGTATTCATTCAACTATTCACATGCAAAATTTCATGTCATTAAATTCAGTAATTAAAGAAAAACAATTATAATACTGACGAAGCATCGAAAACCTACATAACCCGACCAAGTTCGAATAGCTACAAAAAAGCGGCCGTGCAATATATTTAGGTAACATCCCAAAATTTACAGTTTAATATCGGTATTGAATTGGTATAGGTGATAACACAATTGTTGTTTCGATATAATCATGTCATTTATTTTTGTACACCTACTTTTTAAATGTATTTGACTATGACAGAAAGTAGGTACTATTTACGTAGGTACTTTATTTAAGTATGCTTTTGAGACTTTAGATATAATCTAGATATACCTATTATTTAAGACAAATAAAATTCATACAGCTAATAATTTCTATTGAAGATTTCACGGATCAGGATTCTAACTAAGTATAGACCCCTTAGGGAAATTAAATAATTACCACATGTAAGTACCTACTACTGTTTAGGTAAATATTTATCATATTGTAGCTTATTACACTATTTAACCAATGGACTAGGCATGCACGAGCGTTCCCCTTTGCAACTTTAGTGGATCAAACAATCTAATAATTTAAAAAAAACTACTTCTTGAATCGATTTTTTAATTGATGTATACCGTTGTACTGGTACTGACTTATGTATGTTGAGGTTATTTACTGTATTTGCTACTCATTTAAGAATATTTTCTTGAAAATACCTTTTTTATACCAATGTTTTAGTTTATAAGCACTTTTTTAATGTTGATCAAATCTAAACAACTGAATAGTCTAGTTATGTGATGTGATTTTAATTTTTATTGAAGTTCGAAATATTATACTTACCCTTATATTCATAATCGTTTATTAAACCTATTTTAGTTAAAACACATTTAAGTCTATTGCTGTCGTTGCAAGCGTTTGTTAACGTTATCATAATTACCTACTTACATAATTAAGTATTATATGTAATTAAAAATATTTTTGTACTCGAATATTTAAATAGAGAAGTACTTGTTAATTGAAGATTTATTTTTATCGTAGATAGTGGCGTTATTATTAAAAAAATAATTTTCATTCAAGAAATGCAATTGTTTTATTTTTTCCTAACGCTCGTGTACGTAACTGTACCATATTAATAAATACTATATTGCAAGGTTAAGAACGTTTCTAAGATATATGGCACGGCCGCTTTTTTGTAGCCATCCGAACTTGGTCGGGTTATGTAGGTTTTCGATGCTTCGTCAGTATTATAATTGTTTTTCTTTAATTACTGAATTTAATGACATGAAATTTTGCATGTGAATAGTTGAATGAATACACTAATTATTGGCATACATTTTACCATGCAATTCCTTTAGAACGTCGTGATATTTGACTGCTTTGTAAACAGTAATCAATTCATGGTAAATTGTCCTATAACTCTTTAATTACTAACGGAACATCATTGATACTTGGCAACATGTTGCAGACACTTACAAGGTTAGTATAAACGTGAAAATCTAGACCCCAAAGTGCATACTTTAAGAACTAAGACCTAATAAGCGTATTTTACGTTTATATTTTTATCTGTTAAGCCCTACGATTTTTTCTAAATCTATTTTTTAAACAAATATAAACAAATTCAAAACAACTTATGTAAAAATCTACAGCTCTCTATGTAAGCGCTTTATATGCAAACTAGGTAATGGCCAAACGTTCGCGTAGCGGAAACTTGAATTTCTCCGAAGTTTATGCATGCACTAATTTTATTCATACATACACAATTACACACAAATACACACTAATTTTTGGACACATCTCTTTTCTTCTAAAATCTATGGATTAAAAAAAGTTCCGCCAGGACAACGTTCGCCCAGCGGAATCAGTTTTTGGTGAATTTCTCCACAATGGCTGCGTGCACAAATTTTTTTATACCGTACACAATTATACGACGTCATACACTAAATATCTGCATAATTAAAATCTTTTAATTCAACAACATTCCGCTGGGCGAACGCACACGACCTGCGCCTGCGCTGGTTGGGAATCGGCCTACGACTCCCGACGCTCGGGGCGTCTTCTTCTGTTGCGGCGGCGGCCGGGGCGTGAGGTTTCCCTCTCACGCATTCGGCCTCCTCCTTCGCTAGCAATACTGTTTCGCAGAAGGAGGAAGCCGCTTCCCATGCCTCCTCGGTCCAGACTACAGATTGCACCAAGGTCGCCACCGCCGATCGCCTCGACGAGGACGCAGCGGTGCTCCACTCAGTTTGCGTCGAGCCGTAGTAAACACGCACGTAGTTATAATACGCGAGAGTAGGTACACATTGCAACGGCAGCTGCCACTTGAACGTTATCCATGATGCCTATCGTGACCCGCACGATAGGCATCATGGCGAGAACATAACGTGACGCCGGGCGATTGAGCTCCTCGCGAGTTTGCTTGAGTGTGTAGACACGTACTTCGGTCAACTCCAAAGAGTACTTCGTCGAAGAACTTCGCGAGTAGTGTGGCTGCAAGTCAGGGAAAAGGAATGGGATTTCAAGGAATTAGAATTAATTATAAACAAAATAAAACGAAAACAATCAATATAACATTTAATTTGTCGAATTGTCTTAACAAAAAATATCACTATATTAAACTCCAGATAAATAATCTTATTTACAATAATATACATAAAGGGATTTTAGATGAGACACCCACATCACATTGCGTTTGTGACTAGCTTTAGCACGCGAATTTGCTTGCTTCAAGTAATATAAAGATAATTTGCATTAAAAATAATGGCCTAGATTATTTCTATACTTTGCGGAGAATGACCACTGTAAATAGGCCACTTGGTGTATTTGTGCAAATATTCGCGTTATTATTTACATGTTAAAAAAAGAACTGTATGTCGATGATTTTAGAGAACATTTTATATTTTTCAAGTAACGCAAATATTTTGACAAATAAACCACGTGAAGTACCAGCATTACAGACAAGATTGATCAGTTTGACTATTTAACAGAATTTGTTGGTACAGCCTAGCTTAGTAAGAGTTTCAATAAAATACCAGGCCAGCTCATATTAATTTTGTTACCTCATGGCAAATCTTCTTGCTGACGATTGTATACGCCAACTAGACCAAGGTTTCTTTTATCGCTACTTAAAACTGGCAGAACAGTCGTAATCGGCTCAGTTGCCAAAGAAAAACCCCGTTTTTTTTTGTAGAGCTGCATTAGTCCAACCTATATTTTTTCATCCCACAAAAACTCAATCGTGAAAATATAGTCTCTCATCAACAATAACGGTTGCTATTCAATATACAGACATAACTGCCGAGTAATTTCTATAAACACTGTTAGAGCTATTGTTGATAAATGTATTTTTATAGAAGGCACAAAACACACCGGTGTGGCATAGCAACAGCAAGTAGCTTGTCCATTTTAAACTTGTACCGGTCTCAAGAATGCTTTTTCCAGTCATTCAAGCCAAACGAACCATTTGGTTATTTGAGATAATGTTTAAAATCCTTTGAAACTGAAACTGCTCGACGCAGCCAATTCGGTATGTTTTGAGCCTAAGGGTAAAGCGTATATTGGAACTGAAGCCTGCTTCGTTTGTAAGCTGCCTTAGAACACTAAGGCGTCAGGTAATTAACTTGACAGTCGTACAAGTTAATGATGTGATGTCGTCGCACGACGGGATTAGATACACGCATTTCTTTAGAGTGTCCTAATTGAAGCTTGCAAATCATCGTGCGAGCACAGGAATCATTTTATCGCGCGACGAAATTGCATCGTAAACATGTACGATCGTAAGCCAATTAGGATGACGCCTTATCATTATAGTTTTTTTTTTTTCACAATTTTATACTTCACTTGATAAATTGGTCTATCTAGATTTAATTATAGGTCATAGACTTTCTTATTTCCAACTACCCTACGGTTTTCTACTGTAAATGCGAAACATTGTTTCAATATTTAAATTACACCGTTCGTTTTTATAATAACTCTTACTTTCAGATTTATCTTATAAAACAAAATTGAACACAAAATGAAAGATATGCATGTTATACAGTAGTTATGTTACTCACTTCCGGTTTTTTTTTTCGGAAGTAACTTTAAAAATATAAATGTATGATTCTTGTTTTTTAATCTATGGCAATAATATCAATGTTTTGGTTAATTATGATAAAGTGAATATCATTTGGCACGCTGTGATATTTTTATTTATTAACTTTTGTTTTAGTCAAAGTAAAAATAGCATAAAATAATGGCTTAGCTACCTTATAATAAGCTGTACAATATTAAATATTACTCAGTTTTTTTGTTTACTTTTACAGTGGCGAGCAAAGAAATTCACCTCCAGCATAATTTGTTAAAAATATTAAGATAAGATAAGATAAGATTTCTTTATTTGTTTAAACATTGTATACATACAAGAGCATGCAAGATATTACACAGTTTAAGTCCAGTCATGTTTAGCTGTAAGTATCAGCGTACAAATATTTCCATGCCATTAAAAGAAATAACAATTTGAGAAAAAAACAAAAAAACAAAAAATAAAAATCCTAAAAAATAAAAATAAAAAATAAAAAACACAAATTAAATTGTGCACACGGGTAGGTATGTTTATTTGCTCGCCAATGTATTTCATATTTTAATATCCCTTCAAACTATTGCTTTCGATTTTACACAAACCAGGTACATATGATAAGTACAATATCATGGCATTGATTAAGAAAATAGCTGAATTTATAGAAAAATAATATACTATAATTATGCAGTAGGTATACATAGTCACTTTAATAAATATTTATTTTGGTTGATACAAAAAATAAACTATACATTCAGAGGTATTTAGGATAACTCTTTTTTGTGATCTCGTTCATATATGAAAATATTAAGAAAATTTTGATCAAATGAAAATTTGGTCAAATGTCAAATAAAGCAAAACTCATATTTAAACAAAATGAGTATGTGAAAAGATTATTTATTAATAAAAATATAATAATAAAGATTGACTTCTGTTTCTATCAATGATATCAGCCTATGTTTTAATGATTAATTAATAAATTGAAAGACAATTCCTTTAGAGGTAGTAATATACTATATTAATCAGCTATTATTTCTGTATCCATTGCGTTATTTCTAAGATATGCTCATTGAATGTTTTTAAGCGAGCTATACAAAAACGCTATGAAAACTAGATATCTATTTTCAATGGTCACTTTGTAATAACGGTCGAATCTGGAATTTTTTTAAGAATATTCGCCTAAAAATGCAACTCGAATCTCTTTAACCAGTTTCATTCTAACTAAACATCAACATTTTTGTGGCTACACTTAATAGTAAACGCTAAGGCTCTGGCAGTTGCGGTCTTCAAACCCTTCTTAACAAGCTAAGACATTATCCGTCCTGCTTACTCGTGTCATGGCCGCGACTGCTTCGAAAATTGGCGCTTAGCATAGTATATTCTATTCCAATTTTACAGAAATGCTAACATGTATATTTTTGACTAGAATTTAAATCAACCACTATACAATGACATATACCGACACACTACTTTTTCGTACATCAAGGAACATTACAAGTCTAACGAATTGTCCTATAGGCCATACTATAATATTCTATGTGATAATTTGTGCGATATAAAACACCAATCACCTTGACCGGTTGATTTTAACTTTATTCGGGTAAAATCATTGGCTTTGCCTATACTTTTTAAAGCAATCTCTGATATTCTCAGGTGGTTATTTCAGCGGTTAAGAAGTGTAAAGTTTATAATGGCGAAAATTATTATAATATACAAATTATAAGAAATATTTTAAATTATATACATATGGTTTTATAAAAAAAGAAAATTCCTCGAAACAATTGTAATTACAAATATAAATAGAAAGTCAAAAGAAAAAATAATTTAAAAAAATGAAGGAACATTACCGCCAATTTCTGTGAATCCGCCGATCCGTTAACTTAGCAATTCGATAACAATCAGTCAAAACTATACAAAAAAAGAAAATTTCTCTCGTCAATTTATATCGATTCTGTGCGTTCATATTAACAAATAACTATTATATACAAAGTCTGTAAATAAACGCGTCGGTTTTATTTCTGTCTCTCTCTAACATTATAGACAAGGTAACATGCCAATATACTATGCCTCACCTAGGCATCACTAGCAATGTTCGTTCTATTCTTAAAGCTAATATTCTATTATATTATCACAATACGTCGTCCCCTACAATTCGATTATAATGACGGATCATTTTTAATCGATTTAGTTTGAAATAATCGGTTTCTTCACTATTCTAGAGTTTGAGCCACTTTGGACAATATCGTCTGAACACATTCAAGCCCTGTGTTCTTTTGAACTACATACTTTTAATATACATTTTGATATTTCATTCTATTGCTCAGGCTAAATGGAAGCGTGTATTTTGAAGTATTTGAAGTTTTATTAGGGAACGTGCAGTTGGCAGCTCAGAAGTGTCATTGATAAGTATATTTTACGTATAAGTTTCGAAATTGCAACGCTAGATGGCAGTCTACTTCGTGTACGGGGAACCTAAACGGAGCGTGCAGGTCGAGTATCCTTAAGGTGGAAGCGCCAGGGTAGCCCGCGAAATTCACATATTTTTATGTTTTTTGCAATTTGCCGGTCAGTGTGAAGCTGTATGTTAAACAAAATACGGTTCGCGATCGTAAAAAGCATATTATATTATATAGGATATTATTATATTATACAACTCGATTGAATGACTTTTTCACGAAATAACATTCAATCGAGTTCTATGAACATAGAGGGTTATATTGATGATTCAAATGGTTATAATCCTTTAGATAAATGCTCTTCACGATCACGAACCGTATTCTTTTTAACATACAGCTCCAGACTTGACCGGCAAATTGCAAAAAACATAAAAATATTTGAATTTCACGGGCTACCCTGGCACTTTCACCTTAACCTCAGTTTCGAATATGCAACACTAGATGGCATAGTCAACGCCGTGCACATTCCCCATAGAAGAGTTATAGTACAATATGTAACTGCAGTCCAGTTTCTAGTAGGAAGATTTTTTCTTTTTAATGTTTTGAGTTTTTTTTTTGTCATATTTAACGAGTCTAACTATGATAATTATCATGCTTACATTATAATGTTGGCTGAGGTTTCAGAAATAAAGAAAGTAACTATTTCTGGAAGATTATATTTACAGATAGGAAAATCGTAGTTTTATTTTAGATTTGGCTTGTAGCTATATTTAAAATATTACAGAGGAGTAAAACTTTTTTTTTCAATAAGCTGGTTGATAAATTGGAAGTATTAAACCAAGCAGGTATTATCATTGATTATGACCAGGTTTTTAAAAGAACCGATAGGTATAATTAGAGCGTACAGCTTCGGTGTCAAATGAATGTATTATGCCAGCGTGATTTTCAGGCAACAAGGTATTTAACTTTATTCAGTTAAATTTCTTAGCTTTTTCTAACCGATTACCGAATAAATCAATAATCATCACATCTTATAAACTTAGGCGTTGACCTAATATAAAGCAATCACCGCGCGAATACGCGATCATCGCGACATTTTGTCTGGCAATATCATAAAGCGCCTTCTGTCGGCGCGACGTCACGGAACACGATCGCGACGCCATGCAACGCGAAAATAGCGTAATCGCGCGATGATCGCCTTTTATTAGTACGACGCCTTAGAGGAAGTGCGCTTTCAATCCAACCAATCAATGAGCAATGAACTTCAAGCGCACTCCAACTGTCTTAACAAAGAGAATGTTTACAGAATAGGCCTGCTGTTTCCCTAAATCACAAAACTGACATAATACAAGCCTGAATAAGCAGACAAGTCCGCCAAACGCAGAGTCCCAGAATGCTAATTCATCTCGTTAAGTTTCTAGTGAAGAGTCGTTGAATGTTGCTGTGGGTATGACGTTGGCAACGCACATATTATATCATATGCTAATTATAAAACAGAGATGCAAAGTCTTGTGGCGCTTCCACGAAGAATAAGTATTAGAACAGTTTGTATGTATATTTGTGCACTTGGTATTTAATTTGAAGTATAGGTAACCGTTTTATTGAGTATAGAATGGTCTTTCTTGTTTCTTCGTTGTATATTGAGTATCTAAGACTTATTCTGCGTGAGGTTTACTATCATACTTACACTGGAAGCCTGTTCAATCTGATTTATAGTTGAAGCCGTGTTGTGCCCAGTTTCTGAGGTACTTTGTCGGTCGTTTATCTGTCTGTTAACGACTAGCTAATCAATGGCGTTATGAGAAATAGCGTTAACGGACAGATTTACGACCGAAAAAACTTCTCAGTAAACGAACATTAGTATTTGATTGGCTGTTGTTGCTTCTACTAAATAAGTAGAAATAGAAATGTAAATCAGTTACTATTTCACACATATTCATGACAATTTGACTCTAAATCGAACTTAATTAACCAACATTGAAAAGTGTCGGATCTCGGCTAGTTTAGATGTAAAGGTGTTTCGAGATGCGAGCTTTTAAATGAGATACGATATCAACAAAAAATTTTGTTTGGCCAGAAAAGTGATATCATTGATCAAATCCACTTTAATATTTGGGTGTTCCCTTTTTGCTATATCAACCTTCCAGGACCTATACGTGACTAACGACTGTGCGTTCCAAATGGCCACATATAGCCGGGCTATTCTGTCAATATCTTATCGTGTAAACTTAGGTGTAGTAAGCATGAAGTGAACTGCCATTACAGATTGTTTGTATGGATTGATAGCTTACTTTACGTTCACTTCACCTAAGCAAACACGGCGAGACATTTACAGCAGTGCGATTCTGTAAACATGTTGAAGTGAACACTAAAGACGAAGTGAATGACAAGTGAGCTGTCAAACCATACAAACAAGATGGCATTACAGCTCACTTGTCGTTCACTCCACTTAAGTGATCACGGTGACCGGCTGAATCGCACTGCTGGTTGTATAAATTCTAAAAAATCATGAATATGTGTCACAAAAATACGGGTGTCCTCGAACTCAACGTCAAGCCGGAATCGGGTGATAGGACAAATCATAATAGTTACCAGAAAAATATTTAAAAAATCTTAGTCATATCATATAAATCTTTTATTTACGAAAAATTAAAATAACTAAGAATTTAAAATAACAGGTTACACAAGCACTACACAAGATTACAAAAAAAAAACGAAAAAAGTAAAGATTTCTAGCTAAAGGAACTCAAAACCATCATCACAGGGTGTACATTTTTCGAAAAAAAAGAAATAACCGTAATTTAAAAAATACATGACAAGATTTTTTTTTTTTTTGATTGGTTTTATCACCCGATTCCGGCTTGACGTTGAGTTCTGGGACACCCTGTATAGGAAGAAAGACAACATAACCTCATCATATCACTTCAGCTGTTTAAAGTCGTGTTTGAACACAATTAGCCGGTCGATTCTGTAACCATATCGCAGTAAAGGCTTCGGTGAAGTGATCACCAAGTGAGCTGTCATTCCATCTTGATGACATTGACAGCTCGCTTCTGTTTGAAGTAAGCCCGCTTTATATGAACATAACAGATGGTTGTACCAGGCTTGCAGTAGGCTGTAGGAGTTGCAGTAGAGGCGCTAGTGGGCGGCGCGCACGCCGTGCATGGTGAGGAAGGCGTGCAGGTCGCGCGGCACGTGCTCGGGCCGGTAGGTGGCGCCGGCGCCGGCCAGCGCGCCCGCCGCCAGGCACGACAGCCGCGGCCGCAGGGCTCCGCGCACCACGCCCTCCGCTGGCCCTGCCCACACCATTTATATTAATATACTAGCTGTACCCCGCGGCTTCGCTCCCGTCAACTGGCTACCTGTCTACCTACCTACTTACCCCGCTACTCTCTTACTCTTACTAACAGACAATTTGTATTTGACTAATGTCAATATTTATACGATACAAACGTCATTCAATTGTTTTGCCTTCCCGAAACCTCTCCACTAATACTTAAACTTTATGGAATGGTATTAAAGTTCAAATTGACTTTTAAGTATTATTACGAATCTTTTGTATGGGAGCATAGAAAAGTGTTGTTTTTAGTCTTTTTCAGGCAATTTTTACATTTTCTCCCTCCGTAAGAACCATCCTCGTACTTCAAGGAATATTCTAAAAAAAGAATTGGCCAAATTGGTCCAGCCGTTGTTGAGTTATGCGCTTACCAACACATTTAGCAATTCATTTTTATATTATAGAAGAAGATATTGTACCGCTTTTGTCCACGTGTTTTTTTTTTTTTTTGAGATTGGTTTGCTCTTGACTTTAGTCTTGGTCAGAGATGACAGAGACTAAAGTCTACGATAGAGCGAGCTTACCCAGAAGGAGCCTGTTTACTCTAACTTTGAAGAGATTAGGGTTGTAAGCGTTCGGAAACACAGACGCAGGCAGAGAGTTCAACTCCTTTGCTGTGCGCATTATAAAAGACGTTTGGAAACGCTTAGTGCGAATTCGTGGAATAGCAACAAGGTAGGGATGGTACGTTGCAGTGCGTCTGGATGTCCGTACTATCAAATACTTAGAACTAGTCACTGGTTTCCTCGTTTATTACTCTTTTTCCGTTGCGTGGTAAAAAAAAAACGTAAGAACAGGGGGCCTACTCACTAAGCCCAAAGTCTATACTTTCAGCCTTAATGGCGGGCGTTTTCTACTCCGTACCGCCACGGATCTACTTTAGTGATTAGTCCCGAACCCGAATTAAGAATGAATAACAATACTATTTCACCATAACTGTCAAATCGTCAACTGACTCTCAAATGTATATTTACATCTCCCCTGTGCAGTGTGTTCAATTATTTTACCTCCGAAAGCCACCTTATGACTTCAAGAATAAGGATCAAATCATTCATTCTTATTTGGGCTTAGAGAATAGCCCCCTGTTTAACGCTTAATTTTTTAATAGCGACTTCATTATTTAGAGAAGTATTTATGAGCAGGAAAAAGCAAAGACAGAAAAACAACATGAAATATCTGGAGAATAGAGAGTGTTTCATAGTGCATGGTCACATTTCAGGACTACATTCTATCTACACTAATATTATAAAGAGGTAAAATTTGTTTGTAAGTTTGTATGTAGGGGGTAATCTCAGGAACTACTGGTCCGATTTGAAAAATTATTTCAGTGTTAGATAGCCCATTTGTCGAGGAATGCTATATGCTATATATCATCACGCTAAGACAAATAGGAGCGGAGCAATAATTGAAAATGTGGCGCAGACGAAGTTGCGCGGGTCAGCTAGTATTTGATATGTAGCAAAGAAACAATAGCAGTGCCAGTCTCTGATTATTTCGCTCAGGTATGTTGGTTTCCTCGCTACCGTCGCTACATTTTCTTCACAGTTTTAGAACAGTGGTCATCACTTGTGAGCCATTAGGCACACAGACCTACATAACGGATAGGAAAGAGTCTCGACCACACTAACATACATATAAACAAACCGGCCAAGTGCGAGTCGGACTCGCGCACCGAGGGTTCCGTACAACCTGTAGGTATATATTATAAGCAAAAGTTGCGGTTTCGATTTATGACGTACACACACGCATGGGTTTGATGAAAAAAAAAATGAGTTTCAGTTCTAAGTATGAGGAACCCCCAAAATTTATTGTTTTTTGTTTTCTATTTTTGTGTGAAAATCTTAATGCGGTTCACAGAATATATCTACTTACAAAGTTTCAACAGCATAGTTTCTTATAGTTTCGGAAAAAGGTGGCTGTGACATACAGACGGACGGACGGACGGACGGACAGACAGACATGACGAATCTATAAGGGTTCCGTTTTTGCCATTTGGCTACGGAACCCTAAAAAGCTAGTCAACTCACCACCAATGGAAGCGACGAGCGGCGTGATGCCGTCCGCGTCCATAGCGTCGACGTGCGCGCCGCTCACGATCAGCTCGCACACCACCGCGCATAGAGACTCGCTCCACTGCTCCCGCTCGTCTGGAAACACCCTTATGTTAGTTCGTGCGGGCGCTAACAGATTAAAATGTAGTAAATAAAAAAATTGTATAGCATGAAGTAGCACTAGATCAGACTGATTGAAAAGTAATTTGTTTGGATTATTTAGTAGGCTTTTTTATTTATTATTTTGTACTGACCAGGTATAAGTTGGTATGATATGAGTGCGACGTGCAGGGCCGTCCGTCTGGTGTCGTCCGAGGCGTCGACTTCAGCACCACATTCTAGGAGCAACCGCGTCGTTCTACTGCACGGGAATCTGGGAACACACCACATTATCAATGTTTTTTATTTAATTTTGCAACTCACAACAACCGTACTGAACGAGGCACTCGTCCAAATAAGAACTGCCGCACGGATCGATCTTCAAGGGTAAGCAACGCTTGCCGAGGTCGGTCCGAAGATGGGTGTACATTTTAACATAATATATGAAATCACGTAAAGCCGTCGGTCCCGGCTGTCGTTTGAATATCTTTGACAGGTGGTAGTCAGGAACCAGAAAATTAGATGTCTTGCCAAGGAGTATCGCGTTACCACGTAATTGGATTGCGGAGTTCAGATAAGCAGTCGGTTCATGTAAAATACTGGTAGTACTCAGCTGCATCCAGTTAATGTGACCCCAACAGTTTGGAAAATGCCAGGCAGAGAATACCTGTTTGTCTGTACCAGCAGAGAGTACATAAGTTATTTGCTTTTGAAATCAGTTATATACTAATTTATTCCAATATAAAACCCGTAAGAGGTCAAGAGCAAACTCATCAGGAAAGAAATCTAACTTTGACGGAAATCGTTGCTACAATCAATTATCCAACTTTCAAAAATTAAATGAGCTGGCGAACAGAATATAAAAATATAGAAACTGTCCCTCAGATGCTGTCTAATTGCATCTACCCTGTGTAAAGTGCGTTCAGTTATTATACCTCCGAAAGCAACCTTATAGCGACGAGAATAAGGGACATTTTGGTACATAATCAGAGGTAAATTAACTGTCTGGTGGACTGTTACAGTCACTTAAGTTAACACTTACTGGCACACGTCACTGGTATGGAAGTCGTCGACGGGCGTCCGCCTGTCTGCCGCGAGGTGTAGCAGTGTCTGACCGCTGCGTAAGCGCACGTTCCGAAGCCTGAAGATTGCGCGCCGAACTAAACTTGTCGTTTCCTGACAAAAGCGATTGTAATGTTAATATTTATTAAAAAATGCAGTTAATAATTGTGTTCTTATAACTTGAAAACCAGAATACTCAGAAACGTGATGATAGGTATGGATATTGTTACGAGCTTGGGGTTCGTGACAATAAAAACAGCCGATTATTTAACCAAAAATGACACTTTAATAATCAACACATTACGGCATCACCAAAGGGAAAAGCAGGGTCTTATGTCACGGGCGTCACGCGTCATATTGAATCCTGAACCTAATAATGGGTTCGAAAGTTAACTCCGAAGCGTCGCGAGAGATTTTAGAGTTCTTCCTGAATGCAACGAGGGATCAAGCTAGCCCAAGGGAAAGAGTTCTTTATCTTTGAGGAGCATACTCTACTCGTCACACCTGCTGCGAGAAAATTGTTCAAAAGTGATGAAGAGAGGTGGCTGGCAGCGAGCGGTTCCAGTCGGTCTCAAGTCGAGTTCCATATTCATATAACATTATTGACCTCCGGGCAATAATATTGTACTGAATTTCATTAAAACCCGCGGGGCAATAATGACTTACTTTAGATTCGCCTTACCTAATGTCAAAAGCAGTGATTGTGACATATTATTGAACAAGGAAAAACTAGAATTCGTCGATAAAACGGTTTTCCTGGGAATTACGCTTGACCCCAGGCTACAATGGGGCCCTCATATAACATCTCTTTCCGGACGGCTAAGTTCAGCAGCATATGCTGTTAGAAAAATCCGCCAACTAACGGATGTCGATACCGCGAGACTGGTATATTTTAGTTACTTTCACAGTATCATGTCTTACGGTATTTTACTATGGGGACGGGCTGCAGACATCGAGTCTATTTTTATTCTGCAGAAAAGAGCCATCAAAGCGATATATAATCTCCGCCGGCGCGATTCTCTTAGGGAACTGTTTAAGATTATTAACATCATGACGGTACCTTGTCAATACATTTACGAAAACATCATGTATGTCAGAAAGAATTTACATCTTTTTAGTAAAAGAGGCGAGAGACATAATTATGGTACTAGAAATAGGGACCAGTTAGTTCAAACAGGCTTCAGACTGGCTAAAGTAGCCTCATCTTTCATGGGGTACTGTTTAAAAGGTTATAATAAGATACCTGCCCATATATTAGAACTAAATGAGACGAAATTCAAGTCTTGTATTAAACGCACACTATGCAGGCAAGCATATTATATGTTGGGGGATTATATTGAAGCAAAAAATTCTTGGCTGAATGCTGGTCCTGCTCCACAGCCACTAGGGAGCACAAACTAATCTGTAAATATTTTGGAAACAATGTTGGACCGGCTGAAGATTGTAAGAAAAATTTGCATTGTTAGAATCAACTTACTTATTTGCATTGTATAATTTCAGCCATGAACAGCACATGTATGAGTACTGTATACCTTTAACTTTAATTATCAGTTTTAGGTATGTTTTTGACTTGAATGTACCCTGGCGGTTGGGAGTGTCATGCTCACTCAAAAGTCTAGCTGATGGTGGCGTATGCGTTGGATCATTTGGCTCCCTTCAAAATGGTTGAGCCGAATGGTGCTGGCGCATGCGTCATGTTCGTGAACGGGCGCTGTCAGTCGGGACTGGTCATTTCTTAGCTGACATGGTTAATTTTAATTATTTCTTTGAATTGTTCCTCTTTTATTCCGGACGCTTTTATCCTGCTCGTCTTTTACATCGTTCTCACATGTATGTATAATTTCAACCCGATGTAAATAAATCTTTGTAAAAAAATATTATTTTTAAAAGAGTGTCCGTGGAGTTTCTTGCACGTTCTTCTCCATAGAGATCTACGCTTTGGAACGTGCAAATAGCTTCAACTTTTTGGACCGACCGACCTCGACAATAATTCAAAAGTGCCTATAAATGGTTTAATTGAAATAAATGCTTGAATTTTGATTTTTTTTTAAATTTCATATAAATCTGACGTTTTCGTGCATGTGGTGTGAAAAATAATTCAAGTATGAAATGATACTGACCTCGCTATTCCCCTCGTTCTCCAGCAAGCGCGCGGCCACGGCCACAAGGTAGAGCGCCGTGCGCACATTGCCCTCGTACTCGTCCTGCAACATGAACGTGCGCACCAAACTCTACGCGTCAATACTCGCTACGTACCACGGAACAGATAGCCATGATTGTGGACTCTGAGTGAAATAAGCCTCCACCGGTGACTTAAGGCGATCAAATTATAGGGTACTTTCCTGAAAAAATCTATGTAATGAATCCATTAAATATATTTCCAAAATATATTGGTCAGGTATTTATTTTCTTTTTTGACGTAAAAAATTAAGACCATACAGTGTGTTGAAAACTCGTATGACTTCACAATCAGTACTGTTTTTACTAAAATGTGAAGTCGCAGTCCCCACTCTTGAAGTTTGATGCACTTTATCTTTATCAATTTTTATAGTTTTGAAATGGCAAAAAATAAGTGTCAATGTTCTTGACAACCTTACGGACGGACTAAATGGATTTATTATTTTTTATATAGGAAAGTACCCTATTGCGCAATTCTTGTCAATACTGGTTAAATATCAAGACAACGCTGAGCTCTTTGCAGTAAAACTATGTATATAGGTTTTCCCAAGAATTGCGCAATTTTAGTTGCAAATGTAAGCACACCATTACAGACACAGAGCATGGATTCACCAAAATGTCTGTCAGCAGCATTAAGGTAGGCGCAAGATAAATGCGCAATAACGGTCATTGACCCTATGAAATACAGCTACAGAAAAAGAAATGTAAAGCTATCCTGAATCGACTTCCATCGTGTTCCTATACGTTATTGTTCGGGAATCTAGGAGGGTATATTAGGAAAAGGTCAATGTACTTTATTCCAAGTTTATCTGGCGCCTATCATAATTCGATTCATACCGCCAAAGATGCGATAAGACCAAAAAAATCGCTTGTAGCAGCGACACTAAGGCGTCTCCATGCTCTAGACTTGGTGTATAGGTATAATAATAGCTATCACAGCGTAAAGAAGCAACATCTTCACCGCAGCAGCAAGCCGTAGGGGAGCACTAAAAAGAGGTTTCCCGAAATTCCCACGGGAACAGGAAAAAACGGGGTATGTGCGTACGAAGTCGCGGGTAAAGCTAGTACATATAAGTATAACACCGTGCGGGACCAGCTTATACCGGAAATAAGTAGCTTGATATGTCGTGCATACTCATCTGCCTAGCCTTTTCCCAACTATATTGAGGTTGGCTTCCAGTCAAACTGTATTCAGCTGAGTACCAGTATTTTACGTGGAGCGGCTGCCTACCAGATCTCCACAACCCATTAACTGGGTAACACGGTGCTCATTGGCAAGACTGGTGTCAGATTTTCTGGCTTCTGACTATCCGTAACGACTGCCAAAGATCTCCAAAATATCAGCCGGGACCAACAGCTTAACGTGCTTTCCGAGGCACGGAGGAAACTCTGTATGTTAAAATGGTCACCCATCCACAGACCAACCTCGGCAAGCGTTGCTTAGCCTTGAAGATCGACCTGTGCGGCTGTTATTATTTAGCCAACTTAATTTAATACATGGAAATTTAAATTACTGGAAATCCTGGGGCATTTCCATATTAACATTCAGGTTCATTGACCTAAAATAGCACTACCATAGATCCCTATTGATCACAATACATCTCGGTAGTCCGTTATGTAATGCAACTTGAATGCGAGTTGGTTGCAGGTGGAAACGTGGCCTATGGTTGTAAAGTCCGGCCGCGGAGCAGGAAGAATTTCGTCCTTTGACCTGTTAGTACCTGTCTCTGTCACTCCCGTGTTAAAAGTTTGTGTCTCGCTCGCTCAGATGCAATGGCCGCCGTCCTCAGGGATTGGAAACCTTTTAGCTAATAGTGTAAGGTTTGTTCTTGTTTGAATGTGTAAATCCCGTAAAAAAAAGAGGAATCGAAATTAGTTAGACTCAAAGACTATTAAACCACTTGACTGCGCATACAGTGCCCCGACGCACGAAAACTATTAGTGTTTTTGCTCAGATGTTAGGCAGCAGGCACTAGTAACCATTTTAGTTGTGACCAATTGTTAGACCTGTGGGCATGCTAAGTTTTTACAAATCGTTTTAATTTTTATGCAATTTATAACGCATAAAAATGCCTTCATACCCGGTGAATTTGTGTGGGAAACATTCCTAGACCTTTTGTTACAAAAATGATGGCATAACTTTTCATCGGAGAGTAAAGACTACGCAAAATATTTTTGATTTGAATCAGATGATGAGCCACTGCAGGGGTCTATATAAAATGGTGGTTAGGTGAACGAGCACACTGTGAGAAGCGCGCGTTGATGTCTTTTGGAAAAGTCTCTTTCTTTCATTAGGAAATACTTATATTCTTATCCCTTTCTTCCCCTTTGTATTTTTATCGTAAAAATCTCTGCTGTTACGTTTAATTATTGAAGTCGATTTATCGATGATCATAAAATTACAACTAATACAATTTTTAATCAATTCACATACTTACATTAAACACGTAACTACTTTTAAACGACTTTAAAAATAGGAGGAGGGTCTCAGATTTTTCATCTGTGTGTTTGACGTACATGTTTTCATTTTAGATTTTCGAAGATTTCAGAATTAAAATAAAAGTGGAAAGATAAGGTTAATAGGGAAACTTTGTTTAAACAAGATATAGCGCTGTTTGTTTGGATTGAGTATTTTTATAATGTTAAAATCCATTTTATCGATATCGACTATTTTCCTTTAATCAAGTAGTGCCACCACTAACCATAGGCTACCTATGCAACTTGACCTTGAACGGACCAATTGCAGCCGCGCGTTGTTCCTCGTCCCCCGGCCCGCTGTAGTGAGCCGCGTACTTAGAAGAAATCGGCCTATACGCTCTCTAGTGGTTATATACTCTATGGTTAGACTAGATGATAATGTAGACAAAACTGTAGATTCTTTTGTAATAAATGTGATAGGCGAGACGTCTTCGGAAAGCAGTAACTCCGATACGGGTAGAGGAATCGGATTCTGATTTGTTTTTTTTTTTTTCTGCCCTATTAGTATTGTAACTCGATTTTATAACTTATAATATAAAATCTAAATAAATAATTTATATGATAACAACATTTTTTTATTTTCTAAGTTGATAAGTTTTCTTTCTCGTTCAAATATTTCATGTAAACCGCACTCAATACAAAAATGTACGAAATTCTTCCTGCTCCGCGACTGGACTTTAGTCAACAACATACTGTTGCTGATTTTTGTGATGAGTACCTAGTGGTGTGATAAACCCATTTAACTATACTAATATTATAAAGCTGAAGAGTTTGTTAGTTTGCTTGAACGCGCTAATCTCAGGAACTACCGGTCCGATTTGAAAAATTCTTTCAGTGATAGGTAGTCCATTTATCGAGGAAGGCTATAGGCTATATATCATCACGCTAAGACAAATAGGAGCGGAGCATTAATGGAAAATGTGACGCAAACGAAGTTGCGCGGATCAGCTAGTTTTATTATATTCCGTGTTATGCCCAAGTGGCCTATTCCCTTTACACCACCAACCAAGTAATAACCTCAATATCAAAACGTTCTTCCACAAGTAAGCAAACTTAGAGTGCTACAAGGATTTTTTGGGCACGTGAGCAAAAAGTAAATAGTTGAACCACAAAATTTAAATACAAGTTCCCACATCAATTTTTTTGAATAATATCGTACTCAAGCGCCAAAGGATCCCTATAAGCCTGCACTCCTCCAGCAGCATATGAAATGAGAAGCAAAGTGACAGAGCTTACAGAGTAGCTACATACTACTAGGGACTCTGGGTCGTGGTTCGCTTGGGGCTTCTCGAGCCGCTTCGTGCCTCTTCGGAGCTCTTCGGCGCACGCTTCGAGCACGAAACACACCTGCGAAAGAGACAATTTTACGTATTTGAATATGGAATCGGAGATGTTGAGTTTTGTAGCTGAAATCATAAATAACCCACATAATTATACTAAATTCTGCATTCTACAACAATAATAATATATATTAACAATATTCACCTGAGCAAGAGGTAATTCAATTCCTATGTGTATCATTTGAGAGAAAACTTGAGCAAATCTGAGCAGGTCCTTCGTGACTGAAACCTGAAATAAATTAAAAATAATATTAGAATTGCATATCACGTTCAAAGGAGTACAAGGAATGTTCTATAGAACTATTTTTAATAGGGCTCTGTTGCATTTTCTAGACGCCTCGTCCGCGAACACGGCTCCGCGGAACACGATGGGGTGCGGTAAGTGTATAACATAATGTGACGTCACCTCGTTGTGTTGCCTGAGCGCTAGCGCGTGCCTCCACAGCGCGAGACAGCGGTCGAAGCGCGCCTCGTCCGCGAACACGGCTCCGCGGAACACGATGGGGTGCGGTAAGTGTATAACATAATGTGACGTCACCTCGTTGTGTTGCCTGAGCGCTAGCGCGTGCCTCCACAGCGCGAGACAGCGGTCGAAGCGCGCCTCGTCCGCGAACACGGCTCCGCGGAACACGATGGGGTGCGGTAAGTGTATAACATAATGTGACGTCACCTCGTTGTGTTGCCTGAGCGCTAGCGCGTGCCTCCACAGCGCGAGACAGCGGTCGAAGCGCGCCTCGTCCGCGAATACGGCTCCGCGGAACACGATGGGGTGCGGTAAGTGTATAACATAATGTGACGTCACCTCGTTGTGTTGCCTGAGCGCTAGCGCGTGCCTCCACAGCGCGAGACAGCGGTCGAAGCGCGCCTCGTCCGCGAACACGGCTCCGCGGAACACGATGGGGTGCGGTAAGTGTATAACATAATGTGACGTCACCTCGTTGTGTTGCCTGAGCGCTAGCGCGTGCCTCCACAGCGCGAGACAGCGGTCGAAGCGCGCCTCGTCCGCGAACACGGCTCCGCGGAACACGATGGGGTGCGGTAAGTGTATAACATAATGTGACGTCACCTCGTTGTGTTGCCTGAGCGCTAGCGCGTGCCTCCACAGCGCGAGACAGCGGTCGAAGCGCGCCTCGTCCGCGAACACGGCTCCGCGGAACACGATGGGGTGCGGTAAGTGTATAACATAATGTGACGTCACCTCGTTGTGTTGCCTGAGCGCTAGCGCGTGCCTCCACAGCGCGAGACAGCGGTCGAAGCGCGCCTCGTCCGCGAACACGGCTCCGCGGAACACGATGGGGTGCGGCAGGTCCGGACAGCGCGCCCCCAGGACTCTCTCTCGCACTGCTAGGCCTTCCATGTGTAGAGCGTGAGCGTTGCCGACTAGCTGTTCCACTTCCTGAAATAAAGAAATTTATAAACAGTCTGTTTACTTTTTTGTTGTAAACCTGCCAAGTCGAATGCTAGGCCTTAGTTTGTAGTACCACATTATAGGTGTTCTTTATTTTAGACGCGAGATTCTTATTAAAAAAATCTACGAAATAGCCGATGAACTGCAAAAGTGTTGGAGTGGCACAAGGTGGATCAATGACCTGATCTTAGGGTCGGTCGCGGAAAATGTGACACCAATTACGAGATGTCCAGCAATGGACGTGATTTCAAACTTGATAGCTTATCTTAACGATTCTTACCTCTATCGTAGTGCTCTCTTTCCAGTTATCGTAAGCTGGTATAGGGTCGGCAGGTTTCTTCAGTAGCAGCCCGTAGCGCGTGTCGTACCGCATGGCCATCGCTCTGTGTAAGTACTGGTACGCCATCTAAAGAAATAAATATATAAACCATGTTTATTTGACACCACAATGTAGTAACAAATGTAGAGAGCGTGCAGGGTTGCGTGCGTCCTGCCGGGGTTGCTGAATTTGGTCGAAAGCGTCACCACGGCCCTGGAACGCAAAGGGCATTAGGAGGAACACGGATGGGAGTCAATAGAAGTCTGACACTCCCTTCTGTTTTACCCAGAGCGGGAAAAGTCAATTGATGATTTCCCAGACTTAAAAAAAAGGGTTGCGTGCGTGTTATTGTGAAATATTTATATTAGCTGACCCGTGCAACGTCGTCTGTGTAACATTTTTCATTACTGCTCCGCTCCTATTGGTCTTAGCGTGATGATATATATTATAGCCTATAGCCTTCCTCGATAAATGGGCTATCTAACACTGAAAGAATTTTTCAAATCGGACCAGCAGTTCCTGAGATTAGCGCGTTCAACCAAACAAATAAACAAACGAACTCTTCTGCTTTATAATATTAAGTGTATAGATTGTAAAAGATCCGATTTACAACTCTAGATGACATATAGTCTACGCCCTGAACGTTCTTACTCCTTCCTGGTCTGCGCTCGGGTCACTTCGAGAATCTTCGGAATAGAAACTTCCCCTCCTACACACATGGCCACATACCCTGAGACAGTAGTACTCCTTGTCGTTCGCGAAGGAAGCTCCGAGCAGTTCGTACGCCTCGATGGCTTGCGCTCGGGACACTTCGGGTCGCGCCGCCAACATTTCGACTACAGAAGCCCTCGCTCGCTCCGCCGCGCATTGTAAGGGTGTCATACCTGAGAAAGAAAGACATTTGGTATTAGGACTTTTATTTACACGCAAGATAGGCGTTATGCTACGGCACGTATGGCGTCACCACCGGCATTATTTTGATAAAAAAAAACCTGCTTTAGCTATTGGAATATTCGGGCACATTCAGAAAATACAACTACTATTATATTCTTTAAAAGTATTTACCTCGTAATAGATTATATTATATATTTATGATCTACTTTACTGCACACCTCATAATAAGCACAGGGTATAATCCTCGCGCAATCAGAATGGTATGGAACTTTGTCAAAGTAAATCGAAAATTACAGTTTTTCTTCAAGTAACGAATATAGTTATTTCTACGATCTATCAATTTTTTTATTTTTTTATTATGGCCTTCGCACCTACAAACTCTAGAAAGTTGTAGCTACTTAACCGGACTTGCCTGTGGTGGCCTAGGTGAATTTAAGGCCCCCAAGCCAAGGCTTTAAGGCCCCCAGCTAAGGCTTTAAGGCCCCCAGCCAAGGCACGATCTATCATATAAACCAATTTATTATCAATATTCAGAACATTTTTGCTAACGCTACTTGAAGAAAGAAGTGTAATTTTCGATTTACTTTGAAAAAGTTCCATACCATTCTGATTGCGCGCGGATTGTACCTATTATGAAATCTTAAAACCATCATAATAACGGTGTGGGAGGGAGACGGCGTTATACAAGACACTTAATACTATCCCTCTCTCACAGCTTAATCATGATGGCATTAACTCGTCATAATAGGGCCCCTAGGAAAACATTTCAAACGACAATTGTACAATGAAAAAGTATGCACATTTACAGGCGCATTGGAATTGTCAAGGAGTTGGTCAGTCAGAAAGATGAAGCGCATTGCTTATTTCAAACCACAGACCTCTACGTACAAGAACGTGCAAGAGTCTTCATGGTCTTACCATTTTCATTAGTGAGTATCTTAGCCTGGTGGTCTATGAGCGCACACACCACGGCCGCGTGCCCGCACTCGGCCGCAAAGTGCAACGCCGTCGCCCCGCATAGCGCGCGTTCGTCGACTCTCGCGCCGCTGTCTAACAGAAACTGTACCTGCAAACAAACAAAGTATTACATTTTTTTTTTTTCATCAACTATTAGTAGGCAGTCGCTCCACAGAAAAAAATACTGATACTCAGCTGATGCCGGTTTGACTGGAAGCCGACCCCAATATAGTTGGGAAAAGGTTAGGCAGATGATGATGATGATTTTCATTAACTATTAAATAAAAGGCTTATGTTTAACTTACCACCAGATATAGTAACAAATAGCAGACAAAAGTAGTAAATGAAACTCGCATTTTAATGTAAAATTATAACCAAAGTTTTAACACTTTGCTATCCTATTTAAGTAAAATGACTCCAAGTAAATCATGAGTAACCCAAAAATAGTAAATGATCACCAACATTAAACCAATCTGGTCATGGTTCTAACCTAACCTAACCCACATGTTTCACCAGCCATAGAGGGGATCTGACGCAGACACGTTACTATAGAATTTGAATATTATACTAACTGAATATTAATTTGCTCGCTAACATTTGGTGATCATTTACTAAATTTGGTGGTTGAATACAATTTAAAGTGGAGTCGTGACTATTTTTCTGGTGTTAAGTAGATATTTTTGGTTACAAAACTAAGGGTATCAAAGCATTTTATGGTGGTCATTATATTTATTCCCTTAATAAAATACACAGTTTAAGTTAACAAATGTTTGAAGATGGAAGATGTTACAGAGTCACTGAGTGACTAAAAGACAACGCACACCGAAACTACTGGTCGTAGAAAGTCGAAATTTTGCATGTAGGTTCCTTGGGAAGTTCAGGGGAGTACTAAGAGGCGATTTCATGAAATTCCTTCGGAAACGGGAAGAAACGGCGTATGAGCGTTTGGCGGGAAAAAAACTAGCATATAAAATCTGGGATACGGGTGTACTCATCTCCTTAGGCTTGCGGCATATACATACAGTTTCCTGATGAGGAATTCATATTCGGAGGCCTGGATGCTTGCCTTGAATACAATTTTTTGAAAAAATTTTTGAGTGGAATTCCCTTCCTGAGTCTGTGTTTCCTGATAGCTACAACCTGGGAGTCTTTAAGTCAAGAGTGAATAGGTTACTTCTAGGCAAGCGTGCTCCACCTTAGACCGCATCATCGCTTAACATCAGGTGAGATAGCGGTCAAACGTACGCCTATCAATATTTAAAAAAAAAAAAAAAGAATAAATAAATTTTTGCGTAGGCGGCGCACATATTTATTTATTTTTCTAATGGAAAAAGATGTTGACATACCTTCGAAAACAAGTATTATAAATGTTCAATCTTTTCCTACAACTTTTATCTTGAAATGAACGATTCCTTAAGTACAGGCTACGGGGTAGAAGCCTCTAGGAAATCTTTTACATTAAACTTCAGTCGAATTGAGAACCTCCTCCTTTTTTCAAGTCGGTTCAAAATTTATCTAAATTATCATTTTATGTCTCACCTAGTTCATCTTCCTGTAGATTGAATGATGACGCCATTCAAACTACACATTCCCTAGCAAAATACCTACCACACATATAACTATGTGATAATTTTCTGTACTTGCAAGCGATTATAAAGCAAAAGTAAGAGATAAGTACGGTGTAAATGACCCGAGAACGTAACCCCCGATACACAATGATACAACGTAGTTTAATTTTCATTTAATGAACACGTCAATTATAAAAATAGATTATTTCACTTTGTTTAATGTTGGATTTTGTATCAGTCTCCTAATAGATAACTAAGAGCAATTCTTATGTAAAAGTATAGTCATTGCAGTATGTTAGGTAAATCAAAGTTATGCGTCCGCTTTATAGCGATCAAAAGTAGTAAAACTGTAATGATATTCTACCACTTTGTTCTCACATTCTAAATTTACAAAATACTTTATTTGTTTAATTCTGATTAAACAGGCCTTCGGAAAATGAGATAGTTCGCCAAAAGTAATCAGGCTTCGCAGTTCAAAACTATAGCCCTGACCCGGATGTGTTTGGACGGCCCTTTAGAGGAAAGAACCACACACATTTTCAGTCAGAGCAAGTCAGTAGTCGAGTAGCTCAACTAAGAACCACTAAGCTTTGAGATCGCCGTAAGTACAATCATCGGCACGGATCTTTAGCGCTGACCTTCACCTGCGCAAAAGTGAGTTATTGGGTCCCTTTGGTGGTATGAAGTGAGGCGCGGAGGCGCGGGGGCGGGGAAAGTGCAGTGATTGGCCCGTAGCATATCGCGCGTCATAGCCGTCACTCGGGATTTGTTCTTGACACTTGCTGCACGGACCTCACGACGACGTTTTATTTGTCATAAGTGTACGATGCGCAAAGCGATCCCCACTCTTCTGCCGAGCGCTCAAGATCCGTGCCGGTATCTGTACGCGTCTATATTCTCGTACGCTTGCTTTCAGTCGTTGTATGGAGCCGACCTTATTTATTCAAATAGCAGAAGCAAAGTCACTTACCACATCCAAATGTCCCTTATAGGCCGCTATCATCAAGCAAGTATTATTATACTTGTTGGCTTTGTGTATATCCGCGCCATGCCTGACCAGGTACTTGACAATGTCCAGTCGGCCGTCGAAGCAAGCCGCTCTGAGGGGGGTGCTTAGTGTTTTTGTAGCGTGGTTCACGTTGGCTCCGGCTCTAACTAGGCGTTTTACGATGCCTAAGTGGCCAGCCCCTGCTGCACACCATAATGCTGTGGCTCCTGAAAAATATTTATTTCAAATGATAAAATTGCATTAGAAAGCTCGTCGCTAAACATTAACAGCTAGCTACACGGGAAGATCTTCAAAGTAGTCCCCAACGCTTCCAGAGGTTTGTTGCACCATCAAATACAGAGATTCCTTCGAGGCTCGGAGAGCAGGTAAACCTATTAGCACAGTAGCCTTGGCTGTAATTTGTAGACCTTTTGACAGTCAGAAGAGCGAAAATTTGGCAACCAGTCTTGCCAAGTGCAAAGGGGTTGGGATTGATTGCATTCAATTTACAGAATCCGTTGTATGCGGAGGCACAAGACCAGTCGTTGTCGCAATGCCTCGGTTCGGGAGACCTTTGTTCAGCTAGCCGGGGATCTTGAAAGGCGCACTAGTTCTCACGATCCCCGGTCCAAGTGTGAGAAGGAACACCGGGGTGGTTTTTAGTCAGTAAGGGTCTGAGCGACCCCTTCGCCCACCCCAGGCGAAGTACAACCATGAAAATTTTCCACCCCGGCAACAAGAAAAAGACCTATGTTTAGCCTTTACTAATATATGTATCGGGTGGTTAAATTGTAAGGGCCGATGTTGAATGTGAACCACACCTAAACGCCAAGTTTTTTTCCGAATTTTATTTGACATTTCTCTGTTTCAGACTTACTCAATTTGAACCATGGAGAGATACACAATCCAACAACGTGTTAAAGTTATCCAGACTTATTATGAAAATGGGCGTTCAAATCAAAATGCATATCGTGCACTTCGTGATTTTTTTGGTCAAGTTACTGTGAATGGTGTTCGCTATCGTGAGATGATAACGAACTTTTTATGGCCCGAATTGGAAGATATGGATGTGGACGATATGTGGTTTCAGCAGGACGGTGCCACTTGCCACACAGCTAACGAAACAATGGCTCTTTTGCGCAACAAATTCAATGGCCGTGTTATCTCACGTAATGGCGAAGTCAATTGGCCGCCAAGATCATGTGATTTGACACCGTTGGACTTTTTTCTTTGGGGTTATTTGAAAGAAAAGGTGTACGTCGATAAGCCAGCAACAATTCAAGAGCTAAAGGATGAGATAATTCGGCACATTAACGGCATAGAACCTCCATTATGCCTCAGGGTCATCGAAAATTTGGACCATCGGATGGAGGTGTGCCGCCGTGGTCGCGGCGCCCATTTGGCCGATATTTTGTTCCATACATAATTGAGTAATACCAATATATCATAATAAAATAAAATTACAATAGTTTCCTAAATAGTTTGTGTTTTATTCAAAATCAACATCGGCCCTTGAAATTTAACCACCCATTATATGTACGAGTAACGTACCCTGGGCGTGCAAACCTGTTACTACCCAACAGGCTTGAAAATATTTTATCTAAGGACTGACCTATTCTCTCCAGTCTGTGTCGATACAATGAAAACATAGAAAACACATAATTACAGTAATTTTATTCCTGTCGTTGCCGACAGATATTTCCCAAAAGGTGTAAGAGCCCAAGAGCAAAGCCATCCGGGATGACTAGCATTCAATAAAGACGTTAGCAATACACAATTACATACGATAAACGCAAGCCAAATGTATGTCCATAAATATTTACATTAGCGCTTACGTAAAGCTCGTTAATAGCATAATAACGGCTTTTACCAGTCATTTCTATGTATCTTATTGCCTTGAGTACATTTCCTGATAATTAGACGGCTATTTTGACAGAAAACTAAATGGATAAGATAGGGATGTGCTACTAAATGCCTGATTCATGATTTGAGCTGCCTGGAAAAGTCTATTCGAATCTTCAATGCAATCGAAAAGTTTGTTCCGGTGATTTTCAGTAACCAGAACAAAACTTTTAGGGTTCGATACACGAAAGGTAACCAACGGAGCCCTATTACCTACTAAGACTACGATTTCCGTCCGCCCATCCGTCTGTCTGTCAGCGGGCTGTATATGTAGAACTGTCGTGAGTTGAAATTTTCTCAGAGCGTGTATTTCTATAGCCGCTTTTAAAGGGGGCTCCCATACAAGAAACGCGTTTTTTTATTTCGGTTTATGATATGGAACTCTTCGTTTACGAGTCCGATTCGCACTAGATCAGGTTTGTTTCTCAAGAAGCCAGAATACGTCGTGTTCTTTGACGAGTTGCTTGAAGACATCGAACTCGTAAAACAGACTGATGTTTATATCCCTCGCTTGAAACGTATGAACCAAATAGGCGAGATTCAAAAATGGACAGGCAGTTTTTGTACACCCACGATTCAAAGGTGACTGGTTCTTATTAATCACTAAGTATGGCTAATAATAACATACAAAAATACATTTCAATGTCACGCATCGAATTTTTCATTAACAACTCATGATAAAACGAACATCCATTCATCAACCTGATTCATCCATTTTGGTACGAAACTACAATCAAAAATAAAATATGAATAAGAACTTCTTTGAAAGTTTCGAACAAAAAGCTGGTGCAATTAATAGGTATTCCGATGTAGGAACTGCATCTAGTCACCACGAGCGATGCCAAACGTGCAAATCCTTTATAATGCTGGTAAATCATAAATACGGGGAAACAAAGAGGTTTGGAACGCGGCCAGCTACGTACCGAAACGTTCCGAGAGACGATTTTCAGTTTCTTTGTGTGTAAACTTTCACACATTTCTATATTTAAACCGTGAGTTCCCGACTTAGACAAAAAACGAGAGTCAATGCGCTGCGAGAGAGAAGCACGTTGCAAGGCGCTTTGTGAACCCGTGCAACCAATGACTTGCCCGACGCTTTATTTGGGAATATTTTGGAAAATAACATTTGACATTGGCTTTAATTATGTTGCACGGAATTAAATTCGTATTCCGAGAACGAGGAGTCGTGGGACGTTATTGATTGGGACACCAAGTTATTTTTTAATTCTATTGATTTCGATTGAGATAGGTACATAAAAGATGAGTCCTTTTTATGTAAATATGATAAGCTTAAAACCAAGTATGTAGACGACACACAAAGGAGTAGCTGAACGCAAAAGATGGATTAAGGAAACACGGAAATCCAGAATCAATCAAACAATAAATAGAATTACAAACAAAAGGTAGGTACACAACAAGACCACACGTGGCTAACAAAGTCAGTACTTTTGATGAAATTGTTACCACTTACATGTGAAACTGTACTTTTAAATGATAATGAATAATCTGAATCTAGCACGTTTCGTAATAAATTATGAATTTCGTTCAGCAGTGTTTATGTTTATTGTTAACAGACCTTGTTTTGGTAATCGACTCAGTGAGGTCTTCTCCATATTGTACCAGCTCATGATTGGGAAGAATTGATACGGAATACCCGAATCATAAGAAATAATGCTAATTGATGTAGAACAAGTAATGAGGTGAAGGCAGGCAGAACACGTGCACAAACACACATACAGAATAGAACAAGACGAAATGTTTTGTTTTAAGGATGGAAATTCATCAAATGACTCCTTACGCTCTGGGCGGAGCGGAAGGTAGTGTCAGACTCTTACTGGCTGAACCCCACACGTGTTCCTCTAACACCCTTTGCGTTCCAGGGCTGCTGGCCCCTTGAGACATATTTCACTACCCTGGCAGAAGAAGACGCGCTACGCCAACATCAAATAAATTAGGAAAAGGGCAGAAGGTGAAAGGTATCGATGGTCGATTTTTTTTATATTTATTTGTGATTCGAATGCGATGGGTTTGCTCTTGACTCTAGTCTTGGTCACAGATGACAGGGACAAAGTCTACGATGGAGCGAGCTTACCCAGAAGGAGCCTGTTGGGAATGGTTGCGGAATTGGGCGAATCACACGCCTAGTGCGCAGCATGTACGGATATCCGTGTCCGGATCTAGACAAGTTAGACCTAATCTAACAGTAGGCATCTAATGAAATATATCAATGATCGATCCTGTGACTATAAAAAGGTTTACTTTAACCTCTTCCTTACGATGTTGGGGTCGGCCTTCAGTCTAACCGGGGGCAGCTGAATATCAGCATTTTCCATGCAGCGACTGCCTACCAGATCCACATCTCAGTTACTGGGTAATTTTGTCATTACTGGTTGTCAGAAACAGCAAGGCACACGGATCTGATGGTAGTAGAACAGATCACTAAAATTTTTGATGCAGGAGTTTCTTTTCTTGACGAAGCATTTTGTCTTTTGTGATTTGATGCCTGCTGAATCCTTCCGGAAGGATCGGCGCGCAATAGCAGAGAACAGACGTGTGGGAGAGGGAGACCAATGCCCAGCAGTAGGACATATCTGGCTAGTAAGATTAGATGATTACCCACTATCAAGCAAGTGGATTCCAAAAAGTTACAAAAAATATTTTCTTAATTTACTGAAGATGGACGGCGTCGCCGAAGTCGGCCCAGAAAGCGGTGGCGAAACGATCTGGACGCACTCAGAAAAGGCTGGTTCGAGGTAGCGCAAGAAAAGAATGTCTGGAAGGATATGGGGGGAGGCCTTCACCCAGCAGTAGGTAGGACACATAGGCTTATAAAACAAACAAAAAATAAGACAATCAGGAAGAACCTTGGGTTATTCCTTTTTATTTGGATGGGATTAAATTCCAAATCGAATTCAATTCAATTCCACCCACAACCCTGGCAGGCACTGGCCCTAGCGAGCCCTGTCGATTATGCTGGCATCTCTTTGAGGCGAGCGAGGAACACAAGCCCGTGGTCTTAGCGCGTGTTTTTAAAATTTATCGATCGCGTTATCGTCAACATTCGCTTATGTCAAATTCTATGAAAGAAAAAAGGATTTATTTGGTCTTCCTCTAATGTATAGAAATCTCGTGTAACGCTGTTTGTTATTGAACTCCTCCAAAACAGCTTGACCGATTTAGGTTTTTTTTTGTATATTTGTTAGTTCTGAGAATGGGTTCAAAGCTTTTTTTTTTTTCACTTAAATGGCAAAAGAACGTTTGCCAGATCAGTTAGTAAATAAATAATAATCAGTAACTGAAGCTGTCCATATCGACTCACCTTCAATCACATACTCGTCGAATTTAACAGTGCCTTCTGTCTCAAGTCTGACTGGTGGTCTGAACTTCTCTAACAAGATCCTGACTGCACCTTCTCGACCGTGCCGTGCTGCTGCTATCAAAGGTGTGCATTTGACTCCATCGCAACAAACATCCTGGGGACAAAGTATATTTTATTCGTCTGCCCCACATTTTCCTTTACTGCTCCGCTCCTATTTGTCTTAGCGTGATGATATATAGGCTATCTAACACTAAAAGAATTTTTCAAATCAGACCAGTATTTCCAGAGATTAGCGCATTCAACCAAACAAACAAACTCTTCTGCTTTATAATATTAGTATAGATTACAGAAAATAGAAAAGCTTGGAGATGGTTGTATGTCCTGAGTCCAGGTCCACCTAGTCAAACACTCACAAATGTTCAAATGGATTTACATGAACTTTAGCAGAGCCACATAGTTACTTGTCACAGATTTAGCCAGAATTAGTAGCTGAACTAATATGTGACTACTATAGTGTAATTCATAGAATTCCACTCATGAAATCCAATAGTTTTGGGAGTCAAAAACATTTATTTCACACAAGTTTCATCATTGACGTCTTTTAAAATACTAATAATTTGTTATTGCCAGCTGTTTTGAAAATATTTCGAAATCAAAAAAGATTGAAGGTTGGATGCAAAATAATATTACAAATGTAAACAGTTCAATAAAACCTTACTCTACAATTATTTTGTAGGATCAACCATACACAAAGAGGAATTGAGGACACCAGCCCAATTCTGTAATCCTCAATTCCTCCTTATACCGTCTCTCTCTCTCTTCTCTTCTCTTCTCTCTTTACCATACAATAGGTTCATCTTGTTGTTTCAGTTTTTCATGAAGATCCATAGAATTAATAAGTACTTTAGGTCCTTGGTGTATACAAATGAAATATTTTGACTCCTGTCCAGATAAACCTTAATAATTTCTTGGAGTAAGGAGATGTTTACATAAAAACACATGTCATATGTTTATTTGTTGTTCACACGAAAAAAACGTTACTTTCCCAAGTTCATCGACATGTCATTAACCCACATCTTTGTACGTAAAAAAAAAACAAAGGGACATGTTTTTGTTTATATAACATACTTCAGTATTTTGTCTAGAAATTGTTCAGATAAAAGTATAATGGTTGCTCCATTGTAGTATGAGAAGTCTTTAGTTTATTCACAGAAAGTAATTGGTAATTAAAATATAAAAGACTAGCATTTGCCCCGTGACTTCATGTGCGCAACACCCGTTTTTTCCCGTTCCCGTAGGAATTTCGGGAAACCCTCTCTTAGTGCACAACTATAGAGTGTAAAGAAGCTACATGCTAAATTTCAGCGTTATACTAATATTTTGGTTGAATGCACTTATCTGAGGAACTACTGGTCCGATTTGAAAAATTATTTCAGTGGTAGATAGCCCATTTAACGAAGAAGGCTTTAGGCTATATATCATCATGGTAAGACAAAAAGGAGCTGAGCATTAATAGAAAATGTGACGCAGATGAAGTTGCGCGGGTCAGCTAGGGTTCATTTAAAAGTCAGTGAGTCAGGTTTCCCTTATATATAATATATAAAAGAAGATTGGTTCAAATGAATGCTAAGAGTATGAATGATGTCTATCAAAAACACATGTTTTTATTCTGGTTTGGGGCTGTAACAATATTTCTGATTTCACTGTGGCTCTTAAAGGTGGTTTTTCAAGGTCTCACAGTCCTTATAGATGCACCTATTTCTGCAGTGGGACAGAATAAGCTATAGCTACATTTTTATGGCTTATATTGCCTAAAGGAAATAAATGGGATTTCTTTTGATTTCATACCTAGGTGAGCCACACATAGGTTTTGCATTAATTTGATATTGCTACTTTGACTAGGCTACATGGCCAGGAAGATAAAAATCACCAAGTTATTCATGGAATGATAACACTGCCCTATGTAGCTAGCACAGCTGATTCATTGACAAGCTGGTGAAACATCAAACAAAATTAGGTTAAACAAATTTTAGTCATGAATCTTTTATACCTAGTTTATGTCTTATTTAACATAGTACAACTAAGTAACACAGTGCCACAAAATTACCTAAACAGCTTGAAATAAAGTAAACATAATTTTGCAACATCATCATGATAACAATCAAGGCAAGGCAATATGTGTAGTAATTATGATTTTAATTAAATAGACGAGCGCACAACCCCGAGCACCGGAGTCTTTCGCAACAACCACAGCGCGAACTCAAGGAAATGAAACTGGCAAGTGGTACCAAGGTTACGAAGACGGTACGTGCGTTACGACGCAAAATCGCATTCCGCGACGCATAAAAAAATGAATTAATAACTCACACCGACCATATGTAACGCGCAAAAGGTAACGCGCCGTCAATTTGTATGATAAAAATAGATTATCATCATTCTCATCAGAAATATTAAATGACCAAAGTCCTGATACAACTTCTGATGATGCATCATGAATGAAAGGTGAATTTCACTACTTACGCTATTTAATAGGTCGTCAATTTCATCTGTGTTTTTCTCGTATAATAAAGCGTAAAGGGTTAGAGACATTCCATCTCTGGCAGCGAAAAACACCCGTTCTCGCAAGGAGCTAGTCACATCTTCTAACATCAATTTGTCTTCCATTATCTAGCCACTGTTCTTTGTAACACACGGATTTATTTCATCAACACAACACGGGCACGTATGTCTATTTATTGATAAATTTCTAAAACAACTCAGCAGCAAAATAATATCAAGTCAACTGTTCAAAGCGTACAAAATGTTCACTGACTGATGTTCACGAATGAAAGAAACACTGACGACTAGTGATGCGCCCAGTGTGTTTTAACTGGCATCACTAAAATTCTAAAATTCAACTAATTCGTATTGACTAATAAAAGCTTAGCTACCCAGAAATGACGTGAATTCGTACTTTAGTTTGAGTTTTCCAGATGAAATCGATTTTGTTTGAACACCAACAGCAATCGCCTACCAATTTTTGTTTAGGGTAATGGGTAATGTTAGGTGCAGCCAGCAAAGCTCTGCACAGATACAGAAAACCGTACTTTGTCTTTTAAATCAAATCAAAATAACTTTCTTCGTTCGATTTTCTCAAAAATAAATACTACACAATATATACTTTCTTGATATAAAATACAAAATAAATATGTTCCAATAATAAATAAAACTTTGCAACGTTACAAAAATAAGTGCATTTCTATTCCTGCCACGTTTTTCCGAGCTGGAGTTTCTTGACCAATCAGACACAAGTTTAGCTTTTTTACTGTATTCCAAGTATCGCTAACAGTGTTTTACAGCATGAATATTACTCACTCCGTGGTATTTTGAACCGTGTGGTATTTCATTTATGCTAAAGATTTGGCAGAATCCAGTCGCCAACCTTGATTTTTTTCGTATTTGTTTGGTTTTGACGTGTAACCTATTACTTTGATGCTTTCCCTTTATTTACAAAGAATTGACTAAAAATCTGTTAAGAATCTCTCCAATAATGTCGAGTGGTCAATGGGAAGTTGTTGGGAAGAATAAGAAGTCGCAGAACGGTAAAATTAAAACTAAGGAGGATGAAAAGAAGGTTGTGAAAAATGGGCCGAAACTTGAGGATGTCGGTGGGTAACTTTAATTTTGCTTACAACAGTCTTTTGATCTGTTTAGTTAATAATTTAATGAATTTTCCTCAATCTTATCAATTGCATGGTCTTTATAAGGAATATATATGATTTCTTATTTTTTACTTGCAGTAATTACAGTATCTGTCTGAAACCTTTAAACTAATAATAATTCTGTGAAATAAATAGTTTTATCGTTACAATCGTTACTTTTATGAAAGCAAGGGCAAGCCGGGTCGACACCACATCAGCCGACAAATATTTAGAAATTATTACAAAACGTACCATTACTAACAAAAGTAAATGTTTTCAATAACATTTTCTGTGTTGAATCGGAAAGTATTAGACGTCACAAATACAGCAATATTTTAGCAGCATTTGCCTTATTGGATTACAAGATGGTTACCCAATTAACTTTAGATTATGATTTTTACCTAATCTACTTCAAACTAATTTTACAAACCCAATATAAAATAAAAACGAAGGTACCTAATTGGGCGATAAAAAACGGATCAAAATCATGTTTAAAAAACAAGCAAAACCAATTAAAAATATACACCTTTATAATTTCATTGTTTTAATTACCATTCAAACAACAAAGATGTTATGTCTAACATGTTATGTCTTCTTTATTTCATCAGCCTTACATTTTTTTTTTTCAACTTATATATTGTCCCACTGCTGGGCAAAGAACTACCCATAGCATTCCACTTTTCCTGGTGTATTACATAATTGCCAAACAAAGAATATCTTTTGTCTTTTCAGTTCCCCACTCTCAAATAAAGTCATTCTATTCTGGCATGGAGATTGATGATGAGAGGAAGCCTCCAATTAAGAAGAAAGACGGTGATAAAAAAAAGAAGCAAGATAAGAAGAATGTGGAGCCTCCCAAACCTAAGCCTCCTAAGACCATTGAAGAAGCTCTTGAGGCAGTAAGTAACTTAGAAATCTATACTAATACTAGCTGACCAGGTAATAATTGTTTTGCTTAAAAAGAA
This sequence comes from Ceramica pisi, assembly GCA_963859965.1. Lineage (NCBI taxonomy): Eukaryota > Metazoa > Arthropoda > Insecta > Lepidoptera > Noctuidae > Ceramica > Ceramica pisi. The sequence goes on from OY982543.1 coordinate 17,864,327, forward strand.
AGCAACCTACAACCTATTCTCAGACCTACTGAGGGTACACAAAAAAATTCATAAAAATCAGTCAAGCTGTTTCGGAGGAGTTCCTTAACAAACACCATGACACAAGATTTTTATAAATTAGTTTATAAAACTAAAAAGTATGTTTGGTTCAATGCACTACTCTTGGAACTACTGGTTTGAGTTGTAAAAATCTCAAAGTGTTATATTATATTGCCCATTTATTGAAGAAGGCTATAAGCTATAGTAACACCTACAAAGTTTAGCAGGTCAACTGGTATTTTAGAGAACCAATAGCTATGTCCTGTAATTCCACTGAGTAGGGGAAGCTCAAGGAAAAAGTTTATGGACCATGTAAACAATGATATGACTACTATATGCTACTACTGAGATAATTTTTAATAGATAAGTATACAAAAACCTATAAGACACATTGTGCAAAGTCTAAACTCGTTACCTTGTTACGTTACGTTGCAACTTGAATATGTTAACAAAATATTGGTTTTGTTTAGACTCAAGGTACATAAAATATAAGACTACTCTTTAGTATCATGGCTAAGTATGCAATAACAGTCAATGTTCAATAATATATTCAAAGCAACTGTTCATGTGCAAGACAATAGGTGCAATTCATGTGCTAATGAAGAATTATTGCTTACATATGAGTATCAGTACTTTGTACTGGTTGTACTTTGAATTGCTTATTATGCACTTCTATTTTTATATGTCAGCTAAAAATACTGCCTTCTTATTGTTTTGCCTACGTAACCACATAGCTAGTTTCAAAGCGGAATCACACAAAATTTCTTTAACATACAACTATTTTTACAGCAACCAAGTCTTCTAAACCCACTTCTTGTTTCAGATCGACCCTGCAGAGTTAGCCAACATAATAACAACGAATAAGATCCGTTTCTCAAATGCTCCTCTGGTATGGCTGAAAGAAGTAGCCGCATTCCTCAACTCCAAGATTCAAATAGACGTGGATGACCCGACGTTTTCCTCATACCCTCCCCTGTATCCACTGTCTTCTGCTCCTGAGGAGATCAGGAAATCTCTGGCTGATGTGTTGCAGGATGCTGGGAAGGCAAATGCTCAGCTGTTCTTTGATGTCACTCTTACATCACTTGCAAACGATATGAGCAGAGGTTTGTAATATTATTATGCATTAAGTTTTTACTTTCACTTTTATCTGAATTTCATGGTTGCTGGTTTCATTACATAACAATATGACGGTTCACAAAAATGCTGTACAAGTAAAAAATATGTTAATCATTAGTATTGCATGTAGATTTTGATTATGTTCAAAATACACTAGTGATGTCAGAATGGTTGACTCATCAGATCCACACAGATTCAACTTAAATGCAGGAAAACTGCATTTATTAAATTATTTTTTTACTGAAATCAAATCACCTTTGAAATCTTCAAAACATTTATTGTTTTCTACCAATGAAGAAATGTTGATCTTATCCAAAAAATAATGTCTAAGCTGGTTTTTACGCTTAGTTTGGTTGGAAAAGACTCGATCTATGTCGACACCAACGCCACTTACTCGAAATTCTCATAATACATAATGAATTCTCCATAAGCATTTTTAATAATAAAAAAATCCTCATTCCAGGTCAAGCTGTGAACGGACACCGATTGCTCCTGCAAATGTTAGCGCAAGACTATCCAGAGTTCTGCATAACGTCCATACAGAAGAGTGCTAGTCTCCGCAACTCCTACCAGAACAGGCCGCCTATTGGACTCTCCTTGCTGTGGGCTTTCGGTCAGGGTGGTAGCAGTGACTTTGCTGTTGGGCTGAAAGGTATTATATTTACTAACATTCTTCTTCTAATCATGGAATGATTTGTGTAAGGAATGATATAACGAAAAGGCACCAACTCTAAGTAATATGGAGCAAAAGCAGAAAAATTATGAGTCTTCTTCAAAGCATTTTGATGGCTAACTTTTTTATCAGCCACAAATTAAGCCATGAACTTCAGTGATGGCCCTTTTTAGGGTTCCGTACCCGAAGAGTAGACCTTCGCTGTCCGTCCGTCCATCCGTCCGTTCGTCCGTCCGCCTGTCTGTCAGCGAGCTGTATCTCAAGAACCGTAATAGCTACAGTTGAAATTTTCACAGAATCTCTATATCTATTGCTGCTATAACAACGAATCACTCGCATTTAACAGGTTTTTAGGTAAACAAGTTTTTCAAAACCAAACTTGTAGGTCAAAAGTTTATTCAAATTATGTCCGTTGTTTTACCAAAACTTAGTTATCATATTATTTGTAAAATGCCAATAAGTCAGTAATAGTTTGGGTTACATAAAAAATGATAACAGTGAAATTACCCAAAGCATAGGCCAAGATAAAACTCAAAGAGTTTAATAATAATATGGGTGAAGATATTATTTTGGGTCAGAACTCGTTGAGATTATGTTATCTCACGTCATTTTGTCACCTCCCAAGGTAAAGATGAGATAAACTAGATGTATTATTTAAAAGTGTTGGTAGGTATGCATTAACAATGTGAGTGTATGAAATTATAAAAAAATAAGTGTAATTAGTTTTTTTTTTGCAAAACATATTGTACAAGTGTTGTGTTATATATACGTATTGTGCTAGTACATAAATTAATCAAAGCTAAACAGAAATTGCCACTATTGTTGGAAATACATTATTTATTAACTCATCAGAAATTAAAAGCAAGTAGAGCAGCGTGATTAGCTGTTATAAATTCATTCGAAGAGTCTCTGCAGGAATTGCTTGTTTGACAATTTTTCACATTCATTACATTATGCAATCATTTTCGTTTGAGAAATTGGGCCTAATGCTGTTTCGGACGATAAAATTATCTGAAAGCCACTTTCAGATAATTTTATTATATAACATTGTAAATTATGAACGTGGCCCATGATCAAAATCAATGATCTGATCCGTGGATCGCGGTCGTGAACTAGTTTGAGACTGCCCTGGATACATTATAACAAAATTTCAAATTCAGATTATAACTTGATGTTCCCTTTCTAGCTTGGCAAGACCTCTTCCTTCCAATCATCGAGTTAAAGAACTACTCTAAATACGTAGTAGGGTACTTGTCGAACCTTCTCGACGAACACGGAACCATGGACAACACTAAAGTGAGTCAGGATCAGCTGTTCGCCATGATTGACATGGTGAACAACAAGAGGAGTGCACTGCCCAAGGATCTGTCAAGTGACCTTATCAAACAATTAAGTAAATATAAGGTATGTGGACTTCTTTTTGACATTTTTATTAGAATCCTCTAGTATACAGTTGAAGAGAGTAAATGGAAAAAGATAGCAGGTAGAAGCTTTACCCAAAAGGTCTCCAACTCCATCATTTAAATGAATTACCTAAAGTGAAAGAGCTGTATGAAATGATGATACGTTTGAAATTGGCTACTTCATACTTACTTTGCAAGGGCCCCTTATCTATAAATCCAACATCTATATTGTTCTGTGCTTATCAAAATAAAGTAGCAGGTGGGGTACTAAAGCTCTACCTTCCCACACAGGAAAAAGGCTTATCAAGTCATTCAGGCTGCGAAATTTTCAAAATAAAAAATCTTTCCTTCTTTCTTTTCTTTGTAACAAGGTAAGAGTCCCGCGAATCACCTGTTGGTTTAAATCATATGTATTATGGGCAATGCATTATCTGTTTTTTTTTTTGTGTGGGAAATCATGCAATGACTTCTGCAGCTCGGGGAAAAGCAGGAGGGACTGCCAGGCTCTTACTAACTTCAAATGCCCTTCGTATTTCAGGGCCGCGATGACTATCAAAAAATTCCGTGACCCTGGCAGAAAATGTTGAAGCTTGACACAGCAAAATTAACACAGTCTTCTATTTCAGGATATATTTTTCAATAAAAGCAATAATAAGCTCCAAGTGACCTTCAATCAACTCATGAAGAAGTTGCCCAACCAGTACCTGAGCGGTCCGTCCCTGGACCCCTACCACAGGGTCCTTGTTGACTGCCTGGTTGACTGTCTCGTGAGAGATGACTCGTGTAACGCTACGTGGAGACAGCTATTCCATCGGTGTAGCAAACAGTCGGCTACGTTACTTGATTATATTGGTAAGTTTAATTTTATTCATAACCTTTGTTGCTGTCCATCAAATGTTCCGTGTACAAGAAGATAAAGCAATAATTGTTGGTTTATTTTATACAGTAAATAGAACTTGATAGTCAAGTATCCTACTTCCTTCCTACTAAATTTACGAATGTAAAATTCAGAGTTTGAATATATTTGGAACACCAGTAGACTACAGCCTGGCTTGGGATTTTACTCTTACTGTCAATTAATTTACAACTCCCACTATGGCGAAGCCACTGGCAAAAGCTTGTTATAAATATAATAAATGGATTAAAGAAAGAAAAAAGTTGATTTCCATCAAATGAGAGACACATTAAAGAAAAAACTGGTAAATAGATAGGAAAAAATATCCATCACACCTCAGCCTAATCCATCAGCGAATACTAGCGTCATGCTAATGTGATGAATACTTAATAATTTTATTGTTTTTTTCCTATCAGACACTAACTGGGCCGAGCTCAGTAAGAAGTTGAGACAGAAATCTTTGAAAGCGACTGTCTTGCAATACAAGGAAGTCTGCGGCGAAGCCTTGAAAGGAAAGAAGAAAGATGAGACTGTTGTGAGAACAAATAAGATATGCCAGGTAAGAAGCATTGATTTCACTTAAGGTGGAAGCGCCAGGGTAGCCCGCGAAATTCTAATATTTTTATGTTTTTTGCAATTTGCCGGTCAGTGTGAAGCTGTATGTTGAACAAAATACGATTCGCGGCCGTAACGCATATTTATCTAAAGAATAATACCCATTTTAATTATCAATATAACCCTCTAAGTTCATACAATTCGATTGAATGACTTTTTCACGAAATAACATTCAATTGAGTTCTATGAACTTAGAGGGTTATATTGATGATTCAAATGGTTATAATCCTCTAGATAAATGCTCTTTACGATCGCGAACTGTATTCTGTTCAACATATAGCTTCACACTGACCGGCAAATTGCAAAAAACATAAAAATATTTGAATTTTGCGGGCTACCCTGGAGCTTAATATCTAGCTAGCTGTCGGTTCCCGGAAGCCAAAAAAATATCGAATTTAATTTTTTGAATGAACCTCTTCAAACGAAGTCAGTTTTGGTATTGACGTGTCGAGTTCTGTCTGAATCTACATACATTCAGTAATCGACTAAAAAGAACCGTAACTTTAGTGAACTAGGTCACGCACGTCACTATTGAGGTCAAATGTCATGTCACGTCCTTATCTTTAGGATGTTGCCAGCATATTTTTTTCTACACTTTGGTAATTTTATGAGTAAATTTAAACCATTTGATATATTGATTTAAAATCTCAATACCTAATATTCTTAATATTCATGGAAATATTTGTATAGTTTAATAAAGTAAATATTTTTTTTAATAATTAAATAGGTATACAGCGGCATCACATTGACCTAAGTGTATATTGGAGAAAATAACATGAAAAATATGTAACACTTTTATTTACTGCTAACGCATAACTAGATGATGATGGTCAATGATGAGCCTATGTGTAAAGATTTCTACTTGAATTGATGTTGGAGATGGCTCGATGAATCGTTCGTTAAAAAAATTGGTAATTAATTTCTCTTATGTTGTGGTCACCCTAATTTTGGCAGTAGAAAAAAAACGAGTTTCGAGCGCGACATATTTTTTCACCGTCGAATCTATTATAATATTTGTAGCTTATTCATCATTCGTTTAAGGTAATTATAATGATAAAACTGTTACCTATATGATTAGTAATATATCTGTTAAGGCCAAAATAAAGCAAGACACGTGTGCACATAAAAAAAAATGTTGAGTGGTGCCTATTCGTGCGCAAATAGTGAATCAATTCAAAGAATCGCGCAGTAAGCTTGTGAATGGAAGTTGAAAAACTACTTTAGGCGTTGTGTAGTGTACGCGGGCGTAGTGCTAACAGTAAATGTTGATGTGTAACATCCGTTACTCTGCGGGAGGCATTTCACGCAAGCTGTTTCGATTTATGTGTTTGTATTTAAAATCCAGGTAAAATCAACATTATTTACGTGCATTTTCTAAATTCTCGTGCCATTCCAATCGGACCTTTTTTTGTAAAACCCTGTGTGCTCTTTTCGTGTTTTAACTGATCTCTCTTCTCATTGTCATAAACCATTTCTTAGTGTTAATTTATTTATCGAGTACAATCAATGGTCATGACAATGCAGCATAGTGTCTGGGTGAACAGGAAAATTCAAATTTATATAATCCCTAAATCCCTGGAAACATACCCTTAAAAATCTGATCAATACCAGAAATAATTAGTATACCTCTGAATATTTTCATAATTTATTTTCCTTGCCAGCAGATGAATATTTATTTGAACATCACTGTCAAACAATTTAAAACTTTGTTATTATTTGAATAACAAAACAATCCTTTGAGTAATGATAAGTCTACAATGACTTATGCAAACAACCATGATTCTTTTAGTGCATTTTTTTTTAAATAGCATTGGTAAGTCTACAATGACTTAATAAGTTAAAAATATTATTAAGTTAAAAACATTACAATCCTTTTATTGCATATTTATTTTATTTTATTTGTGATGAGTTTGCTCTTGACTTCAGTCTAGGTCAGAGATGACAGAGACCAAGTCTTCGATAGAGCAAGCTTACCCAGAAGTAGTCTGTTCACTATAACTTTGAAGAGATTAGGATTCTAAGCATTTGGAAACATTTTTTTAGTTTAGTATGTTTTTTCATCCCCTGATTGAGTTAGCTTAATCAAAAGTGTGTCTTACCTGCCAGGCCAGCTAGGCTAGCTATTTAATTTTAGATTCCTACCCAAAACAGTGAAAATTTAGTCTAAGGGACTTCATTTTACTTTGACTGTGACTTGACTTCACTATGTGTGTCTGGTCAACCAATCACAACAGCAAGAACAATAAGTAAATGTGACTACAGAGAGCTTAGATTTGGCTTAGACACTGGACTGACTTAACTCTCATTCAGTTAATTTCATGTTTACTATTCTGTTGACCAAAATCATAGTTTGATGCAATAACTGCTAATCAAATTCACTGAATAAGCTTCTACAAAAAGTGCTCAGTTATTTTAACCGGTTAGATAATATAATATAATAATAATAATATAATATCCTTGGACATTTCACACAACGCCATATAGTCCCAAGCTAAGCAACCTAATGCTTGTGTTATGGTAACGAGATGGCTGATAAACTACTTATATACATTTTTTTTTGTAAATACATACATATTATACATAGAAAAACACCCAGACTCGGAACAAACACTTGTAGGTCGTACAAATATTTGTTCCGGGCGGGAATCGAACCCGCGACAAGCTGCACAGCAGTCAATCGCTCAACCACTGCGCCAACCGTGTCGTCAAGATACGGAGGTGGAACCATTGACGCAATTGATTTTATACTTTATTTTTTATGACATTACGATTTATATCAGTGACGTCAAAGTGGAACCAATGGTTCCACTTCGGGCGCAACTGGTTAAGTCACTATGCCACTTGTCGGTATTTATGTCACACAGAGTACTGCTTTTTAACCTAAATAATCATATACATGTTGTTACTAATAATAAGGCAATGTCTAAATGTAATGTCTAAATAAAAGTTCTATGTTCTTTCTCTGTTCGACAGGAAAAATACTTCCTTTTTTCCTGTGTACCCTTGCCTGTTCTCTTGATGATACAGTTGGGAATTCCATTTAAATATTACCAAAAATAGCCTTATGTCCATTAAATTTCCTTCTGTCAATTACTATTTTAAAGAAATCTGTCCTTCGTTAAGGCACCTAACAAAATAGAATAGGGGAACATAGGTTTAATGCTCTGTTCTGTGTCTAATGTGCCCTGGCTAAGTTAACCAGCCGAGAAACGCACAAGTTTCCTGGGAGCTTCACACGCTTTGCAGAGCAACCTCACTGTTCTGAGGATTTGTTCACATTGGATAGCCACAACCTTTCGATTCTTGAAGTTGAACTTTTTTTTTTATATTGATAGGCATACGTTTGACCGCTATCTCACCTGATGTTATGCGATGATGCAGTCTAAGGTGGAGCACGCTTGCCTAGAAGTATGTAACCTATTCACTCTTGACTTGACTCCCAGGTTGTAAGCTATCAGGAAACACAGACTCAGGCAGGGAATTCCACTCCTTAGCTGTACATATGCACAATGAATGTATTATTATTATTTATTTAAATATTCATCTTCAGGATATTCTAGACAGAATGACAAGCACTAGAAGGTTCCCTTGGATCTGGGCCAGTTTCTTCCTGCTGGTTGGCATAGCTGGGCTGGTCTCATACGATGTCTCCAGGGCAGGTGGCAACTTCCCAAGTAAGTCTTTTTTATTATCCACTTCTTTTATTTTTACTTGTACTTTTCGTGTGTTGTTTTGTTTTATAAAGATGCATTCAACTGCAACAACCGGTATTTTTTTTTTATACCTGTGTGAGATGCACAGGACTGGTTGTTTTGGTTTCACTTGGGTCGCCTATGTCATATCCAGTGTATGTCTTTTGGCTGTTATGATGATGAAATGAATTTTGACAGGTTAACAGCATATTTTAGGAAAATCCTAATGATGCTATGAATCATGAAAAATCTGTATGGTTACTTACCAGTGCAAAGTTTCTGGTATAAAAGATTATGCCCTAATTTCTGAATTAGGTACTAAGCATTATTTCTGGTAAAATCAACTGTATGGTCTGCTTTTTTAAATCCGGAGACTAAATTTCCAAGTGCAAATGGTAAACTGCCATACATTACAATAACATGTTAGTCAGTTTTAAAATTTACACTTGTCGTTTTAGCTCTGGGATTAAAAAACAGACCTTAGGTGGGTGTTTGACAAATTCTTTACTCAAAAACCAAAAATCAAGCCAGGTGTTTAAATACTCCTTACTTATAGCATCCTTAAATCAAAGACAATAAATTAGTAAAAAAAAGAACGAAAGATACAAGTTTCTGTCAGAAACAACAACAACCCAAGATGTCAATTTTTAAAGCTCAGCAACCAAAATATATTGAAGTTTAAATCATTCAAAATGCTTTTATAAACAAACTTTACATACTATATTGTAATGGCATCCAGCACATACAAAAAAAAAGATTTATGAGCATTCCTTCATGTTCAAATAATACAACAAATGGTTTTGGTTATTAAAGTCTAACAAATATGGTATTTGCTCCTGGTAATCAATAATCATTATCTCTCAATCTCTGTTAATAATATTAGAAAATTGTGTGGTTTTAACTATGAAGCTCAAATCAATTTAACCCAGAGATGGCATGGCAGGAACTCGGGAATTTCCTGAGGTACTTAGGTGTGGGTTAGTCAACCTCTTACGCGCTCCATCACTGGGAGCAAGTGCCTGTAAAATAACAGTTAAGTTTTTTAAATATTATAGATGGACTTGCGTAAAAAGGAGGGAAGTGAATATTATATTAGATATTTTGTTCCTACTCCTTCACTGTACCTACTCTTCTGATTAATTTCGATGCGGGATCCAAGACAGTTGAATCGTTTCTCCGGGACTCGTCGGGCTTCATTAGCTCGGCGTTTTTCTGGTGGTCGCCACTGTTGATTCTGGCTTTCAGGATTTGCAGTGGTTGGGAATGTGTGGCGGGCTTGTCCCATAAAAAAAGGGACTTGCGTTTGACCTCAATCTTATCTTAAGGAAAGATGTGGTGAAAGATGAAGCACGTCACATATAGCGAAGAAAGCGTGTGCTCCTGTAGCTATTAGGAAATACAGACTCTTGCAAGAAATTCCGCTCCTTTGCTGTAGGTAAGCACAGTGAAAGTAATCCCAAAGTGTTTATTGCTTAGGCGTACGTTTCAAGCATTACATAAGTGAGTGAAGAAACCAAGAATTACCAGAAATGAAATTTGTACATTACAGTCTGTCTCTGTAGTGCAGTCGTGTGACATTAGGGTATCTTACCGAGTTGCGGAATTTGTTCGAAAGAGTCACCGCGGCCCTGGAATGCAAAGGGCACTAAGAGGAACACGGATGGGTTTTAGTCAGTAAGAGTCTGACGCTCCCTTCTGCTCCACCCAAAGTGGGAGGAGTCATTTGATGATTTCCCATCCATAAAAAACGGTATCTTACCGAATTAAAATATTTTTTCCGTCAGTCAGTGAGATTTCCAAAAAATATTGGACACAATTTTTTGTCTTTATTTACGTGAACAAAAAGTGAAGACGATATACATATATTGAAAACTCACGTGACCACAAGCTTTTACTATAACGTGACGGTACCAGCCCCAATTAAAAAATAACGTATTGCTTTTGTAATACTGTTTCTTTTGTTTCTGGAATCTCAAAATCGAATCATGGGTTGTTACATTACATAACAGGCGTATGCTCCCGGTTAGGTAGCGCCTATAATTCTAATTTCAACAAGTCAAAGAAAGCAGTACAACCTTGGCAACTGGGCTTACCCCAGTTGTACCTATAGTCCTCCTGACAAATTTCGACCATGGCAGCCAATCTCAACGCGGACATATTATAGTGCGCAAATGTATGCGCAAACAGGTGCACTCCTTCTCCATATTCCAATGGGACGGCAACCCGACACGACCGTAGAGAGATTGGCGCCCACTTGGTGCTGTTCTGTCAACTGCTTGATAAGGAAACTAGTGGAAATTATAGTAACTCTCATTCAATAATTACATTAGAACAGCGGAGAAGTAACTTTCCCTCGCTGTTCTAATGTAATTGTTGCGGGATACGATACGAGACAGTTAAGTCGAGTGTTCGGGACTCGTCGAGCTTCAATGTCTCGCTGCTTTATTGGTAGTTACTCTGAGGAATGGCAGTGATTGAGAATAGCGTTGCAGCATGTCCTAAAAAAAACCTATCTGCACCCACGAACAAGTTTTTTACCATTGATACGCACACGTTTGAACACTATCTCACCTGATGGTAAGCGATTATGTGGTAAAGGATGTGTGGTCACATCGGACATCCAAACACACTGCAACATACTATCCCTTCTACCTTGTTGTTAATCCACCAATTCGCACTAAGCTTTTCCAAACGTCTTGGTAATGCGCACAGCAAAGGAGTGAAATTCTCTGCCTGCGTCTGTGTTTTCGAACGCTTACAACCCTAATCTTTAAAAGTTAGAGTGGACAGGCTCCTTCTGGGTAAGCTGGCTCCATAGACTTTGACTCTGTCACTAAAGTCACGCATGCAAGTTTATAATTTGCGCATATATTCTGTCAATATAATAGGTACTAGCTGACCCGTGCCCACTTCGTTGGGCGGTAAACATTTTAACTTGTGATGAAATTATGAGTGTGGTTCGGTTAGCTAGGCTAGCGAGCCGCTGCGAGCGCTCAGCGTTAGACTCCCTGTCCCTTGTTGCAGAGCCATGCTGCTTTAAATCACTGAGACGCTGTGCACGTTCAGCGCTAGATTCCCGAGCACGGACTGCGATGTTCTCCAGCTTTGGTTAGCAAGCCGCTGTGAACGCTTGGAGCTAGATTTCCCAGCGAGTGCTTGCGAAATATTTTCTCTATTCCTCGAGAGGCTCTTCCGTACGGCGTACTCGAGCTGCTCTCGTCTCATGTCTGGGATGTCTGACGGGAAAGTTGTGATATCCTGGCATGATAAACAACACTGAAACTGTCCGATATCCCGAAAACAGAAATATCACAGCTTCGAACTCAAAGAATGAGAACGAAGTAATATTGTAATTGTGTTTTGAGAAACCGAGCAACCAAAACAATTTTAAAGACCAACAACATTCAATCAACTACGTACAACTTACCTACCAAACGACAAAAGTTAAATAATAACTGGAGAGGGTCATTAATCCGCGGAAAATCTTAACACCACGATTCAGAAAAATTACGTAATTGCACAACGCCGTCTACGGGTAATGGATAAAACGTCGTCCGTACAAAGCATGTTCTAATGCGGTTCGTGAATGGACGGCGCGGGCGGCGTTTTGCGATTTAGTAATTTTATATTATCTTCGAAACTATTCAACCAATTGACATACTGTTTTGGGCAAATCGTATCTCTATGATGTTCTTGTGATCAAAATAACATTTTTTTTGATAAGGTTTAATATTTTGTTGTTTAAAAAATCGTCCAAAGATAAGTACGTCGAAAAATACTTTTTTTAACACATAAAAGCTACTATATCTGCTATAATATAAAAGATAGAAATATGGTGCCGCGGACTTTTTTGTAGAACTATTCTAGGCGGACCAGGTTGCCATACATTGTTTTCAATTATATACAACTGTTAAGGCAGCGCACGCAAATAACTCTGTTGTAAGAGCTATTTTTTTCCGCCTGGATAGACAAATATTGAGATAGTTCGACTAATATGCATGATATCTTTATAATTTATAGCCTATAGCACTCACGGATAATGTAGCTTTCTACCAGTGAAACAATTTTTCAAATCGGACCAGTAGTTCCTGAGATTACCCCCTACATACAAACTTACAAACAATTTTACCTCTTTATAATATTAGTATAGATAACATTGCCCCATAAATGATTCTTCAACATTCAGTTTTCCTCAAGCGAGACTTTTTAAGATATTCTATAAACGACAGACTCCATAATGACTATGGCATGGTCTATGAAACATAGTAGTAACGACAATATTATCGTGCCAGATAAGACCATGTTTTCAAATGTAACATTGTTTGCATTGATAAGACGGTGTTATAAAGTACAATAATAACCTATGCCCTGTGTAGCATATCTTATAATCTCAGAATAAATACGAAAGAAAACAGGTTTTGATAGTACATTAAACTTTTTAACCTTCAACTTGATCTTGAATTTAAAAAAAGAATAGGTGCTTAACTAGTTTATGGTAGACGACGGTTATGAAACGAGGACGGTGATTATGACAACATCGTAAATAGTTAGTGTCCTTGTACTCAGAATTTAAATCAGTGATTTTATTTTCGTTTCATCGTGCTACACTTACTAACTTCGTCGGCGTCACATTTTTCATTAATGCTCCGCGCCTTTGGTCGTAGTTTGATGATATGAAGCGTATAGCCGTGCTCGATAAATAGGCAAACTCTTCAGCTTTATAATATTAGTGTTAGTACCAGATAGATTCTACTGCTAATGTTTATTCCTAGTTGCAAGAAAGACATTAAAATCTCTCTGTTTATATCACTGTCCGTTTGCGTTTATTAATTCAATTAAAAAGTAAACTGGTGTAATTAGTGTTAATAGACAATGACCTTTGTCGATCCATGGTAATAGAACAATGGAAAACTACAGCGGCATGTGTATAAATGACGTCACATTTAATTACTATACGTTTCCCTTATCTGATGCTATTGTAGCATGGTTCTGCTTCCCGTTACTAAAAAGTCTAGTGATGTCAATATCATGCCAATGGAATGCTTAAAGCGGTCTTGAACTTTAGGCGTAGAATGTTTTAAAGTTTCAAATTGCACAACATTTCGATTATCCCAATTAACGGCAAAACTTCTTCTCCACAGAAAGCACAACAGGCCGTTTACTGAACGACCTCGGAGTCTTGGAGCACAGTCAGCGCGCTTGGCAGAAGAGCTTATCAACGTCGGCACGCGCTTACCTCTGGCTCGAAACCAACGGACCCGTGTACTACACCCAAGCGGTCGAAACATGCACGCCATACTTGTTACTCTCAAGAGAGTTCGCCTACGTAGCCGTGAAAAAAGGCAACGTTTTGATTGCCAACACGTACAACTATGTCGCTGATAAAACCCCGGTAGTAGCAGCTACTATAGACCAGTATGCCCCGGGCCTAATAGACAATGTAAAGAGCTACACATCGAGCGGATTTGAAGTAGTGAAGAAGTATTCCAATGACTACTATCAGCTGACAACGGAGTACTTGACGACTAAAGTTTTTGTGTGAGTTTTTTTATCTGCATTTAAAGTTGTGCTGCGTACACGGTAGAGTTACAAATCTTCGCCAGTCTCTTTGTAAGTCATGATGCGTAGTGTTAACTGCGAATACTGTAAGTAGAAAGTGGCTGAAAGAGTCTTCCTATCCAAGAAGATAGCCCACTAACGAAAGCATCATCAAAATCTCGTTTAAATATTTTGCAAGTATGGACAAAGAGAGACATTTTTATAAACAATTTTCCAATCAGAAAATGATCAAACAAGTATCAGTGAGAGATCAAAAGTCAATACATATTATTCATGTGACATTGTGATAATGTGTAGAAATTATAATAATTTGACTCAAACACCACGCTAGCTAACTAATTGATGATAGCAGAACTATGACTTACGAGCTGACCCGCTCAACTTCGTCTGCGTGATCTTATAATATAGCCTTCCTCGATAAATGGGCTATCCAACACTAAAATAATTTTTCATGTCGAACCAGTAGTTCTTGAGAGTAACAAACTGTTCAGCTTTATAATATTAGTTTAAAGAATACATTTGGCAAAGCCAGGATTGGAGGGAATGTTTCAATTCCATTACAGCAAAAGTTTGAACTCCAATAGTGTCACTATGTTTGTAGGTATGTGACAATCTACATTGTTTGGCTTTTACGAGTTGCGTAGGATGTTATGATGCTATTTTAAGATTCTTAGTGTTTTTTAGTAGTTGATTTCTGTAAAAAACTGACACGGTTAATCGAGCATTTCAGTTCCAGTCTATCACAATATCTTTTAGTTTATAAAACATGCTCGAATATCGTACCTAGTCAAACGTTGGAAAAAAAACACGTTTTGACTGCCGTTTTGTGAGTTTACGAAGGTAATAGATGACACTAGCAGAGACTATGACTGAATCCGTGGTGAAAAAGAGAGTGCTATTCATTCAATATAGCTCCATCTCTCTCTTACACGCGAATCATATTGGCATTTGCACGTCTTAATAAGTGATTTTAGCGCGACAATCCAATATGTATTTATTTTACGAACAATCTTGTAAGACATTAGATAAAGAATGCCGTTTTCCGTCGTTAGTTATTGTGTTCATTTAAATTCCGAGGTTGTTTGAAATGTTACAAATTACTCACTTATTTTAAACTGATTACAAGATGAGTAACGAAGGCAGAGAAACAATATTTACACATGTAAATGTATAATCTGTATTTAAAATTCTAATTTTTCCGAAAAATATGGCCGACAACCGAATCCGTGTTTTTTACACGACTGCCCAAAAATGAGTTTTACGTTTTTTAGAAACTTATTTATAATTACCTAAGAAGCTATAATTTATAAGAATTAATTCATTTTTAACCACTACTCTGGAGCCAAAACAAAAACGCTTAGAAAGCCTTTAATCCATCCACTAGGCATCATTTGACACGCAAGACGTGACGCTCAACATGAACAGCAATGTTAGACAACAAAGCGCGTCGTAACCAGCAGGCACTCTAAATAAATAATATTTTATATTACAAACAAAAGTTCTTCGTTGCCGTTCAACATGAGCAACATTGTTGTCGTCATGTTAAATGTTGGCTGGTGGTGGACACATGGCTAAACCATACATATCGTATTTTAGGGTTATTTTTTAAACTCCACTGAATATTTTTTCAACTTTACAGAGGAGAATGGGCTCCAGAGATCCTGCAGAACAAAACAGAGACCGCTCTTAACGTGACCCGGTCCCACGTGACTTCATACTTCCACTGGTTCCGGGAACAGGTGCACATCTACTCCGAGATACCTTGAAGAGTAACCCCTCCACTTTAGTGATAACTATGCTACACAGACAGAGGACTGAGTTTTAGTGTTATTTGTGTTCGTTATCTACACTGTTTGTGGCAGTGATCAAAATTTATTCACTAGGATTAATTTACAATGTGTTCATTGACCGAATTGTAGCAGTTTCCATTTGGTACTATAGATATCAAAATAGTTTGTTATATATCTAAGAAAGAATAAGAACGCCATCGCGCCATTGGAGACAGGAATGTCTATGACGTGTATGATTCGGTCAATTTGTTATTATAATGTTTATAAGGCTAGAAACTTATTTGGTGAATTTTGCGTAAAGCATTATGTTAAGCCATCTGTATCATCAAATGATAACTATACATTTCCATTTTATGTTCCCAATTTATCCAAAGTTGGACTTTGCACAAAACGAACACAGTCCTCTGCCTGAACATGTCCTTATCAAATCTGTTTTATTTTTTATTTATCTGTTTCATTTATGAAGAAAATTTTAAATCAAGTACAATGCACACAGCGTGTGACTGTAACATCGATCGGACCCATTTACTATGAAGAGAAATTATTTTTGGCACACATTGATTACGAAAGTGTATAAAATTGTTTTAACAACACATCTAATTATAAGATTCTCCACTGTGTTTTGCTATCTCCTAGATCTTATTACTAGTGCCAACTATCACCGTAGATAAATAACTGAATTACAAATTACATTTCTAAGCAATGTGTGCCAAAAACATAGATTCAACCTTTTTATTTATAATCAGAAAATTCACTCAATGTATTAAGTCATGCAATAATTAAATCATATCATTGAAGAATATATTTTTACAAAAAAATTTAATCCATGACAACCATCAATGAAATTCTTTAGTATTTATTTTAAATCAAAATCCAGTATTTGAATACATTCCCGATGATGCATTTAAATACATAACAGACTGGTATCATTTCATAATGAATCATTAAGTTACCTCTAATTGTCATCCAAATAACTTCATTGTTCATAATTATTGAATCTTTATTAGGGGTATAAGCTTTTTGTAGTATATTTATTTTGTGTGGAGAGATCGTATTTTAAAAGATGTTTTCAAGGAAGTGATAGGGGAACAACTCAAAATTGCATTGTGTAGGTTATCTGTAATTTATCGCCGGAGCATCATGTCTCGAAGCAATATTCTGAAAGCGACGAGTATATGCAAGTTGCCTTCAAAACACTGCGATTAAACTTATTAGCCACTTGTAGCTTAAATATTTCTATGATCAAACGTAAATGTAAGGCAAAGCATGCCTATCAGCCATCATCGAAAACTACTTCTCTTCTACTCACTACTTTTCTTTCAAATAAATTTAGGAGATACAAGTCACACAAATTAGAACTCCCTGTCTAAGCTATTTATTGGAGTGAATGAAATATGGATCCGGTGAACGCCAACATTTAATTTAGATATTTGTTCCTCTGAATAAGATGATAAATGTTGTGTTGTACGAAATAATTGTAAGAAATCACAATTAAATATTGTTAGTGATTTATTAAGTGTTTGATTTAGTCGCTACCCTTTAGTTTGTAAGCGTACCTTAAGTGCTATGCTGTTTATAATTTGCCAGGATTGCGGCATCGGTAGGTTTTAGTCACGAGTCACTCCCGCTGCAACCAGAGCGGAAGAAGACAGCTTGATTAAATATCCATCCAACAAAACTAATGCGTTATAGCTATCTACGATATTATGTAACTTAAATAACTTAATTTCATCATCAAACGAATTCGACGAATGACCAGTATATTGATTACTGATGGTCTCTTGTACCTATTAAACTCTAGTTTGAGCCACGGACTGCAATTAAGCAAGAGACTGGTTTTGTCGGGGTCATCAAACGCTTTATACGTTTTGTGTATCCTAGTAACGCAACGGATGAAAGAAATAATATGCATTTTGTAACAAAACATTTCGCTTATTTAATCATTATAAATACATTATTGTACAATCATTTATTTATTAAAAAATAAATTATTAGTATTTTCGTAAATAGCTGCTGCTAACTCATCCGTATCTTCTTTGCGTATTGCTGCTAAAATCTCCAGAACTTGCCTGAAAAGAAAAAAAACCGGTCAAGTGCGAGTCGGACTCACTCACTGAAGGTTCCGTACAAAGTGTCGGTACATATTACTTTAAATAAAGAAAACTAGCTGTGACAGGCAGAATGACGCCCGAGTGATCCTATAAAAGCGTCGTCCAAACGCATCCGGGTTCCCGTCCTTATCGGGACGGAGAAAATTCGGTTACGGAGTTGTGTGGACGGCGCTTAAGGGTTCCGTGTTTTACGTATGTTCGGAACCCTAAAAACAAAAATAATGACAAAGCTGTCCTGAATCGACTTCTATCGTGATCCTTTACGTTTTCTAGTAATGAAAACCGGTTCTTAATTAATTGTTCGACTATCTACGAAGGGATATTACGGAGTAATCGATGTATTTATTGCACGTTTCTCTGGCGCCGATCATAATAATGCTGAATATAGACCCCTCAAGCCACACTGGTTGAAAAATCGACTAGAGAGGACCTAGATACGGTGCGCCTTCTAATATTAACAGTCCCCCTATCGCCCTAAACACATTGCATAGCTTTTGCGTAGGTATTACATTCTGACTACATAACCGAAGCATTATCATACCTGCTACAAACTAAAGGCACCACACAGGGATAAGGGTAACCCCTGGTGACAACAAAAAATATCAGACTCTCAGAAGACTGGGAGTTGGCTTCCAGTCAGACAAGATGCGGTATTATTTGTATATCTACCTTCCATGAGTTCTTCTTATCGTGTGGGTCTGGCACACCCTAGTGTCAGGGTTTCTAAACTGCCTCATGGGCCTCTGACAGTCGGGACCACCGGCTATACGTGCCTACCGAAGCACGGAATCAACTTTTTATCAGACAATCTGCTGATTCAAGCCTGCGTTGTTTGTCCTAGCCAAACTGGAAAACCAACTTTACAAAGTAAGCTTCCCGTGGGAATCGAACCCAGGACCTCCAGGTTACCATGCAAACGCCTAGACTACTCAACCACGGAGGCAGGTATACAATAGATACAGATTGGTATGATTTCCAAAATACTTACACTATATTAACTGGTTCATTCCTGCCTTTCACCTGGCTCTCAGACCCCAGTGAGTACTTCTCTTTCTTCACCGTTGGGTACTTGGTCACCACATGTGTATATCCTGGATGGGTGGGCTTCACTTCACACCATGGACAGTCCGTCTCGATCATAAGCTTGTCTTTAGGTATCTTTGATGCTACTTCTAGACTTTCCTTTGTTCTTAGGGAGCTAGAAAATAAGAGTACTTACCTAAGTTATTTAAAAAGAAAAGAAGGGATATGTTATAAGCCGGAATTAAACTTTGTTTATTCAATTGTCAAGGTTTATAGCACTTTTGTGCTATTGTGAACCAGGCTGTTTCCGAAATGGTACAGTCAGCACGACAATCCGATTATTTTTATACCCGACTGCACCAGAAGTAGGGTTTAATCTTCAAGTACCATCGACTATACTCCAATGAGTATTTTCAGCAGCTACTGAAGTAAAAAAAAATATATGAAAACTATTTTCCTTCAAGCAAGTCGAACGCATCGTGAGGTTTTACTTTTACGATCTACATATCAACTGACCATCCATTAATACCTATGTACATTCCCAGGCCGAGTATCTTTTGCAGGGCTTCTTCGGTTCCGTCAAACGAATGCACGACTCCGCCCACAACACTGTCGCGATTCCTCTCCAGTATTGCGACCAGATCGTCGGCAGCGGCGCGACAATGCAGGAACAATGGCAGGTCGAATTCGCGGCTCAGTTGCAACTGGTATTCGAAATATCTGGAATATTTTTTGATGACGTAAGACCAAATTCACAGACCACAATTACCAAGCATTAGCAATGGGTCCGTAGAAGTTTAGTAGGATGTCGTCGCCTTTATTTTTGTGTGAGTTCCGTATTCAATTCAATTTTTTAAGGTTATGGCTCCATCGACCAACATTCGATAACTAAGTACCTTTGCCAATGTCAAGGTAGGAGATGGTAATAATGGTCGGTATTCAATAGCATAGGTAACTGTTTAATGGCTATTGTTCAGTTTTGTAGCGTAGTCATTCGCTGATTAGAATATTTCTGTGCATCTATGTAATGGGTACGCGGTGGTGTTTGGCAGGTAATTCAGTAAATCTTACAATGCCTTTATTTTCGTCATTCAACATTAGGTATTGGTTATATAGGATGTATAGAAATGCAGGGGTTAATAGAATCAAAACGTCCAACTCGCACTTGGCAATACACAATCTGTCTTCAAAAAAAAATTGTATCTACCTATTATGGTTTTCAAGATACAGCCTGCTGACTGACAGTCACTGCCACCACTGCCGAGACCCGACGGGTCACTGGCCCACTCCGCTGAGGAGAAAGCAAACTTGTTCGCCTCTATGTTTGCGGATTCGCCACGTTTGGATTCTGGTGGCGCGAGGCCCCCTACTCCTGTTGGATGCGGGTCGTGTATGCCGAACATAATAATTTATCAGAAAGACGTACTTAGGGTACTGCGTAACCTAGACGTGAACAAGGCTAGTGGCCCCGATGGGATTCCAGCAATTGTACTGAAGGCTTGTGCGCCTGAGTTGTCTCCGATCTTGACACGCCTATTTCGCCTTTCGTTTGAGACTGGGAAAGTGCCAAAGGCTTGGAAGCAAGCTAACTGCAGCCCGTGCCCAAGAAGGCACGTGTAATTATAGACCCATCTCGGTAACGTCCATTGAATCGTAAGCTCCTGACATACCTAGCGAACGATATCCTTAGTGACCGACAATACGGCTTTCGCCGAAATCGGTCAACTGGGGATCTTCTAGCGTATGCCATTCACATCTGGAGTGAGGCCATTGAGAAGCATGGGGAAGCACTTGCGGTCTCCCTAGACATCTCGAAGGCCTTCGACAGGCTCTGGGACGATGGCCTTATTAGTAAGCTTCTTTCCTTCGGTCTGCCCGCCGGATTGTGTGATTGGATTGCAGATTTCCTGAGGGATCGGTCTATCCGAGTGGTCATAGATGACTGCTCGTCCGCACAGCTGGATATTAATGCCGGGGTTCCTCAGGGGTCAGTACTCTCGGCAACATTGTTCCTGCTGCATATTAATGATCTGCTAAAACCCGGTACCTTAGGGGATGCAGAAGACAGCACTGTTGCTGAGAGATACGTGTCCGACGCACGAGCTGGTGGGTCACAGACCCGGTCTCTCCGGGAGGCTATGGTTGAGCGCTTGAACGTGTCCTTACAGGCTGTTTCTGAATGGGGCGATGCCAATCTGGTCAAGTTCAATGCGGCTAAGACCCAAGCGTGTCCGCTAAAAGGAGCTTTCATAGCGGCCAAGGCTCAAGTGGCTGCTAGAAAGTTGGGGATCCTGGCAAAGGTGAGACGGTACTTCACGCCGGAACAGCTTTTTAAACTGTATCAAGCGCAAGTTCGATCGTGTATGGAGTACTGCTCTCATCTTTGGGACGGATCTGCCAGATAAGAGCTTGATGCTCTCGAGTCAATTGAAAAACGAGCCAAGAGGATCATCGACAATGATAGGCTCGTCGAATCGAAGCTCCAAAGTCTTGAGCATCGACGCCGAGTTGCTGGTCTGTCGGTTTTCTATCGGTTACATTTTGGGGAGTGTGCGACGGAATTGCATAATTTAATTTCCGCCAAGCCCGTTCCACCATCGGACCACAAGACGTACGGCGATGCGCCACCGGTACATGGTGGACATCCCACCTATATGCGTACAGCTAAGGAGTGGAATTCCCTGCCCGAGTTTGTGTTTCCTGATAACTACAACCTGGTAGTCTTTAAGTCAAGAGTGAATAGGTTACTTCTAGGCAAGCGTGCTCCACCTTTGACAGCATCATCGCTTAACATCAGGTGAGATAGCGATCAAACATATACCTATCACTAGTAAAAAAAAAAAAGACAGCAGAGGCTTAGTAAGAGGTTTCAGTTTGAGTATGAAACCCTAAAAATTATAAAGTTTTTAAAACTAATATTGCTTTTAAAAACTTCATTATTTTTAGGGTTCTACTAATATTGCTTTAAAATTGATGCTGCAAGCAGAATTTAAATAAAGTGTAAATCCCCTTCAAATTTTTGTTTTACACTTTTCATTGTATTTGTTACCTACTTTATCAAGCAGAAGAATTTTATACATGTGAAGCATTGGACCAGGATTTTCATTTAATTGTGATTTAAACTGGAGTGTTACAATTCAAATATTATTATGCTGCTGCAGCAAGATTTTCAAGCAGACGACTCTCTTTGTTCAGTATTAGGATACAGTGGGCCCCCAGTAATCCAACAAACGTTTTGCAAGGCAGTTTCGAACTATCGAAATTGTCGGATTATAGAGTACTGCATAAGACCTCCTATAGTCTGGAATTAACCTATAACAAAAGAGAACCTTGAAATCCGACAAATTACAAGGTGAAATGAAAAAATCCTATCTGAACTACAAATCATACTAATTCATACTTTGTATGTGGGATTTATGATAGAGAAAAATAAATTTTATGTACAGTGATATGCATGTCGGATTACAGGGGGCACCGGATTACCGGAGGTCGACTGTAAGTATTTCTGATGTAATTTTCATAAGCATCACTCACTTTAGCTGAACATCTTTCTCACAGAAGTTTAGCCTGTCATAGTCAAGTCCGCACTCGCCGATAGCCACAACTTTTTCCTTATTATCTGTTATCAGGTCTCGGAGGCTCTGCAGATAAGCTTCGGCATCAGGCAAAAAATCTTTACACCTGGTTGGGTGGCAGCCAACTGTTGCGTATAACCTAGCTGAAATAAGACTTCCAACTTAGGCTCAGTATTAGAAATTAAAATTTACTTAAATTGGTCATAAATTGTCATGTGGATTGATAGAATGAATTTTCAACAGTCAATTGGATTGTGTGAATTTGTAATGTATATATTAATAACTTATCTTCTAAAGAAACTGGATGTGAGACATGTAGCATGCATATTAATGGATAAGATTTTGCCCCACATAAGCTCGGAATGCATGATTCTCATCTGCAAAACCTTTGATCCCATTAACCACTAATTTTGACTCCAATATAATAAGTGAGTGACTTACAATCAGACTGTGCTAGTTCGATAGCTTTACGACTGTCTGTTAAGGAGCCACCAGTAATGATCATCTTATCCAGTCCCGCTGCCCAGCTGCGAGCCAACACTATGTCTAAATCAGGCTCATGTTTCTTTGAACCATGGTACGTGCCCTGGTACATTTCAACTGTAAGGTTTGCTCCAATATCTGGAATAAAAAATAAAGCAGTTTCTGAGATAAGTTCCAATACTACTTGAATACATTTAAACCAAAATTTATTATAAGATTTTTATTTTAATTTAATTTTTTATTAGGTACTAGTAATAGAACCCATCTATTAATTAGAGTAGGAACTAATCAAATTATCATACTGCCAGCCTGTCAATAAATAAAATAAGGTGTATGACGATGCCAACAACAAACGTTATATTTTTCGGTTTGTTTACTGTTCTAGCCCGGTAGACACTTACCAATGTATTTTCTTAACGTTGCCATTCTTTTCATGGGAAATAACAAAATATCACAAATAACAGTATGTAATAAAGCTTGTTTTTATGAAAGAAAGCTCTGAAAAACTTGAAAGTTTAATTTAGTTAGGTTAGGCCACTGACGTTAGACATATACCACAGAGTCACAGACTACATAGAGATACTACGTATCAGACGACCCACTCCCATAGAAAAAAAGTGGTAAGTAGAGGTTGTCAAAATTTGGAAGATTCGAACATGACAGTTTGTTTTTTTTTTAATTTACGTGTTGAGTTTTTGGCAAAGGCCCACACATAAAGCCTCAATTACCCCGTTGTACTGTTTGTAGATCTAATTCAGACCTAATTTTTTTTGCTGGTAGCAGCAAAACATGTTCATGAAATATCTAAGTTGTCACTCTTAACTCTCACATACTGACTAGAGGGAACTACTGAGAAATATGTAAATAAAACACAACAAATACTTATTTAGATTTTTATTTATTTAATTTAGTTTTAAATTTAACGAATGCTTTAGATTGCATTCTCGGAAGAGATTTACCGATTAGTCGGGATACATCTGTGCCTTTCATAATTTTATGTATCGCACAACACCAGTTAAAAATTACTAAATTTACCCCATGCTCAATGAATTTTCTATTTCTTTTTTATGCGTTTCACAAAAAAGGAAGTCGAATGAGTACTTAGACATAATTTTGCTTTTAATTCTTTTTGAAATATTATTTTTTGCTGGACAATGCTCTAAGTACTCATTTGCTTCCTCTGTGACTACTCCGAACGCTCTCACTGCATTTTCAGAAGGGTAGTCCATTTCATTTTTTTGTTGGTTTTAAACTCTTTTTTTTTGCACCCAATTATGTACAGCACCGACCTCGCGCGTTGTTAGATCGGCAACGCAATCGCCACATTTTATTTTTGAAAAAAAATTACTTGTGACCCACCCTGCTGTGTATGCTCTTGCATAAACATTGAGGCGTTCTTGAGCAACAGATCGCGGCACCGTTCCTGACGTATGGGGTGCTACATTAATTTCATTCAGATACTGCACACCAGATTTTTTGGAAGGTACAAATAGCTGTTTCAGTTTAACTAGCTGGTTTGCGGGATCATCTTCACAATTAAAAGTATCTGAGTGAAATTTTATAAATCTCGTTATTAGATATGAAGGTGTTGACAAAGGTGTGGCAATTCGGGTTATTATTTCTGCAATTATACGCCCGCACTTGTCCAAAAAAGTTTTCCATTGGATCAGAGGTGAAATAGTACGGGCGCATTAATTTAACATTTTTCTTTTGGAGGAATTGCCACAGCCATAACTTTGTAGAATTACAATCCAATTTTTTAATGAAGGCACAGTTGTCTCCCTACCTTTGACGTCCACAAAACGTATTTCTTTTAATTTTTTAATGGATTCTTGCCAAAATCTTTGGTGCGGTGACCCTGTTGTACAAGCTGCGCGTAAGGGTTTCCCTCTTGCCGTCTTACTATATAAACTCGCACCATTCACTGAGTCGAACAGGTTGTCAAAAAATGATCTTGTTTCAGCAGTGTTTTCGAGGGTGGAGCTAACTCTTCTCCCATCAGCATATTGAGCTGGAACAATTGACACAATAAAAAAAATTGGTATACTATAGTAAATTAATAAACAAAATTGATTTGAGTAGCTCAAGATTCAGAAAAATATATAAGAAATTTTAAATTTTTGAAGATGAGATTAATCGACTGGTATAAAGAAATAATCAAAATGGCTTGATTTTATTATTATTACTAGCTGACCTGGCAAACGTTGTTTTGCCAAATAAATAAAACAAAATAGCCAACAACCTATTCTCTGACCTACTAAATATACACAAAAAAAATTATATACATTAGTCAAGGCGTTTTGGAGGAGTTCGATAACAAACACTGTGACACGATAGTTTTATAAATTAGAAGATTAGATTATAAACAAATATTAAAGGGAATGCCAACCAAAGTATGTATTTTGGCACTGTTGGTCAGTTAGTTAAATTTTCATCAATTTAATTATTATTATGAAAGTAAACTCCTAAATAAACATTTTAAACATCAAGCAAGCAAGATTTTTTGACATACTAATTTTTAAAGTTTAATGTTAACATGGGTAACTTGTACTGATTCAGACAGGATGCATAAAAGGAATAAAAATATTTTAATTTGATACATACCAATAATACCCAATTCATTGTCTTTGTTTGTTGTACCAGAAACACTTGATATAACATCATCATTATACCTCGCTATCTACGATGTTGAAGGCATTGTTAATGACTGATCTGTAAATATATTACATCAATTAGAACTATGCACAAATATCGATAGGGAATTGAAACTAAGGACCATAAGTACCGTAAGTACATACCTGTTTGTTACATTCCCATTGTTTTCTGTATTGAAAATTGACTAGTTGTATTTTCTGATGACAAGGGCACTGGAAGTGAGTTAACTGAAATAAAGTTCATTTTATTTTTTTATTGGTTTGGTAAAAAAAATACTTTAGTTTCATTAAAATAATCAATATGTTCACAGGAATTTATTTTAAACTAATAGTTTATGAAAATAATAGTCTTACCAGGGAGACGGGCATAATAGTATGGTCATCATGTTTCCTTTTCCGAGAATAATATTGTGATCATGATTCTGATATACTTCTGAAAAAAGAAATGCATAGGTACTTACATGAGTTTTCTTATCATGTTTACCAATATGAGCTTATGCGCTATAACTTGGGTAAGTGGGTCGTCTCAGGTTGAGTGGGTTATTATGGAATTTACTTATTTTACATGATCAGCAGATATTTATTTAATACGTACTAACCTTGCTCAACTTTTGTGGGTATTCCAGAAGCAATTTCACCGGCCGAGAACAATGATGGATAAGAACCAACTTTAAGCCGATGCTTCTCACTGATGAACCTTTTTTCAAAGTGTTTCTGGCCCACACATAGTTTTTGAAGTGCTTGCGCGCTTAAGCTGCGCAAATAATCACTATTAATGCTCAGAACCCCACATGTCCTTCCGTTTAGTACCACAATTTTCGATACAACACTTGTTGTACATCTTGCACTACCAATGCAAAATATAACATCACTGTACACAATAGTTTAAAATCACTGAGAGGATAAGACAGTACGGAAAATAATCTAATATGAAAATAAACTAATATGGTGGCCACAGTGAACAGAAGAAAAGTTCTAATTTTGACAGTGACACATTTGTCATTGTCAATTATCTATGGATTTGGCAACGGGCGTTAGCGGGGTGAAGAATGACAGAAGGGGGCGAGGCGATCTGTTATGTTCAAAACTTCCAACCATAGAGTATACGGTTGAAATTTTTTGTTCTAAGTTTGCGTGCCGTGCACAGAGTACAATAGACGTATACTAGATTAAACTGATATAAATATACAATGCCTGATCCAGACCGTTCACCGTAGATTATAAATTAAAAAACCGGCCAAGTGCGAGTCGGAATCGCGCTCCGAGGGTTCCGTACAAACCAGTAGGTATTATATTATTGTAAGCAGAAGTTGTGATTTACGATTTATGACGTAAAAAAAAAAAACTACTTACACATTTTACCACTTTGGAAGTGTCTCTCACGCTAACTATTTAGTTTAGAAAAAAAAAATATTAGAAACCTCAATATCATTTTATACCTACCCTCACGTACGGGTTTCATGAAAAAAATAAAAATTGAGTTTCAGTTCTAAGGTTGGGGACCCCCAAAATGTATTGTACTTTTTCTATTTTTGTGTGAAAATCTTTGTGCGGTTCACGGAATACATCTACTTACCAAATTTCTACAGCATAGTTCTTATAGCTTCGGAGAAAAGTGGCTGTGACATACGGACGGACAGACAGACAGACAGACAGACATGACGAATCTATAAGGGTCCGTTTTTGCCATTTGGCTACGGAACCCTAAAAGCAAACACTGATGACTCGTGACACCACCTTAAAAATGATATTTCCAAACTATCCCTGTAAACGCCTGAAAAACAATCAGTCCTCCCCAGTCCTCAGAAAAAAAAAACGACCAAGTGCGAGTTGGAGTTGTCACCGAGGGTTCCATACAAACCTGTAGGTACATCATACCTATATTAAGCGTCCTCCACACTACTCCCGAAGATGATCGAGGCGAAGTACTCTCCGAAGTTGACCGAACAAATTTGACCGAAACTATTTTCAGCGTTAAATTAAAGTTATAAATAATGGAGATAGAGTTCCGGGAGTTAGGAGTTTTTTATTGGAAATTTCCTCCTCTTTCAGTCTCTATTTTTAAAATTTCTTAAATATTAATATTTTATGAAATATTGGCAAAAAACGAAATGCCAGTTTTTTTTCATCTTTAATTTGTTTATAACTTTTGCAATTTTTAATGTGCTGAAACACGCTTTTGGCACATTTTTCTAGGCGTCATTCCGGATCCAATGAGCTATCGCACATAATTTTAAGAGCAGTATCTCTATTTTGTACCATTTTCAACTTGTCGACTAGACTATACGTGCGTATTTACTGTGGCTGACGCAAACCGAAGTGAGCCGAGTAGGGTGGTTAGACCGTTACACGTTTCATGTTCCAACTTCGTGACACTTCGAGTCCTTTGACTCGGGCGCAAAAACCAACAACAACGTGTGCGTTCGCCCAGCGGAATGTTGTTGAATTAAAAGATTTTAATTATGCAGATATTTAGTGTATGACGTCGTATAATTGTGTATGGTATAAAAAAATTTGTGCACGCAGCCATTGTGGAGAAATTCACCAAAAACTGATTCCGCTGGGCGAACGTTGTCCTGGCGGAACTTTTTTTAATCCATAGATTTTAGAAGAAAAGAGATGTGTCCAAAAATTAGTGTGTATTTGTGTGTAATTGTGTATGTATGAATAAAATTAGTGCATGCATAAACTTCGGAGAAATTCAAGTTTCCGCTACGCGAACGTTTGGCCATTACCTAGTTTTCATATAAAGCGCTTACATAGAGAGCTGTAGATTTTTACATAAAATGTTTTGAATTTGTTTATATTTGTTTAAAAAATGGATTTAGAAAAAATCGTAGGGCTTAAAAGATAAAAATATAAACGTAAAATACGCTTATTAGGTCTTAGTTCTTAAAGTATGCACTTTGGGGTCTAGATTTTCACGTTTATACAAACCTTGTAAGTGTCTGCAACATGTTGCCAAGTATCAATGATGTTCCGTTAGTAATTAAAGAGTTATAGGACAATTTACCATGAATTGATCACTGTTTACAAAGCAGTCAAATATCACGCCGTTCTAAACGAATTGCATGGTAAAATGTATGCCAATAATTAGTGTATTCATTCAACTATTCACATGCAAAATTTCATGTCATTAAATTCAGTAATTAAAGAAAAACAATTATAATACTGACGAAGCATCGAAAACCTACATAACCCGACCAAGTTCGGATGGCTACAAAAAAGCGGCCGTGCCATATATCTTAGAAACGTTCTTAACCTTGCAATATAGTATTTATTAATATGGTACAGTTACGTACACAAGCGTTAGGAAAAAATAAAACAATTGCATTTCTTGAATGAAAAAATAAAACAATTGCATTTCTTGAATGAAAATTATTTTTTTAATAATAACGCCACTATCTACGATAAAAATAAATCTTCAATTAACAAGTACTTCTCTATTTAAATATTCGAGTACAAAAATATTTTTAATTACATATAATACTTAATTATGTAAGTAGGTAATTATGATAACGTTAACAAACGCTTGCAACGACAGCAATAGACTTAAATGTGTTTTAACTAAAATAGGTTTAATAAACGATTATGAATATAAGGGTAAGTGTAATATTTCGAGCTTCAATAAAAATTAAATCACATCACATAACTAGACTATTCAGTTGTTTAGATTAGATCAAC
This sequence comes from Ceramica pisi, assembly GCA_963859965.1. Classification (NCBI taxonomy): domain Eukaryota; kingdom Metazoa; phylum Arthropoda; class Insecta; order Lepidoptera; family Noctuidae; genus Ceramica; species Ceramica pisi. Next base: position 17,893,642 of record OY982543.1, read on the forward strand.
ATTAAAAAAGTGCTTATAAACTAAAAGATTGGTATAAAAAAGGTATTTTCAAGAAAATATTCTTAAATGAGTAGCAAATACAGTAAATAACCTCAACATACATAAGTCACTACCAGTACAACGGTATACATCAATTAAAAAATCGATTCAAGAAGTAGTTTTTTTTAACTTATTAGATTGTTTGATCCACTAAAGTTGCAAAGGGGAACGCTCGTGCATGCCTAGTCCATTGGTTAAATAGTGTAATAAGCTACAATATGATAAATATTTACCTAAACAGTAGTAGGTACTTACATGTGGTAATTATTTAATTTCCCTAAGGGGTCTATAGTTAGAATCCTGATCCGTGAAATCTTCAATAGAAATTAGCTGTATGAATTTTATTTGTCTTAAATAATAGGTATATCTAGATTATATCTAAAGTCTCAAAAGCATACTTAAATAAAGTACCTACGTAAATAGTACCTACTTTCTGTCATAGTCAAATACATTTAAAAAGTAGGTGTACAAAAATAAATGACATTATTATATCGAAACAACAATTGTGTTATCACCTATACCAATTCAATACCGATATTATACTGTAAATTTTGGGATGTTACCTAAATATATTGCACGGCCGCTTTTTTGTAGCTATTCGAACTTGGTCGGGTTATGTAGGTTTTCGATGCTTCGTCAGTATTATAATTGTTTTTCTTTAATTACTGAATTTAATGACATGAAATTTTGCATGTGAATAGTTGAATGAATACACTAATTATTGGCATACATTTTACCATGCAATTCGTTTAGAACGGCGTGATATTTGACTGCTTTGTAAACAGTGATCAATTCATGGTAAATTGTCCTATAACTCTTTAATTACTAACGGAACATCATTGATACTTGGCAACATGTTGCAGACACTTACAAGGTTTGTATAAACGTGAAAATCTAGACCCCAAAGTGCATACTTTAAGAACTAAGACCTAATAAGCGTATTTTACGTTTATATTTTTATCTTTTAAGCCCTACGATTTTTTCTAAATCCATTTTTTAAACAAATATAAACAAATTCAAAACATTTTATGTAAAAATCTACAGCTCTCTATGTAAGCGCTTTATATGAAAACTAGGTAATGGCCAAACGTTCGCGTAGCGGAAACTTGAATTTCTCCGAAGTTTATGCATGCACTAATTTTATTCATACATACACAATTACACACAAATACACACTAATTTTTGGACACATCTCTTTTCTTCTAAAATCTATGGATTAAAAAAAGTTCCGCCAGGACAACGTTCGCCCAGCGGAATCAGTTTTTGGTGAATTTCTCCACAATGGCTGCGTGCACAAATTTTTTTATACCATACACAATTATACGACGTCATACACTAAATATCTGCATAATTAAAATCTTTTAATTCAACAACATTCCGCTGGGCGAACGCACACACAACAACTGGAAGTCGCCCGAGGTGAAGTGAAGTTGCACGAGGCGAAGCGAAGTGCCCCTCCACACTTTCATATTCGCTCAACTTCGATCAACTTCGGGAATAGTGTGGAGGCTACTTTATAAGCAAAAGTTGCGGTTTACGATTTATGACGTATTATAAAAAAACTACTTACTAGATCTCGTTCAAACCAATATTCGCTGGTAGTTTACATGGTAACGTACATCATACATTTTTTTTAGTTTTATCATTCTCTTATTTTAGAAGTTACGGGGGACACATTTTAATAATTTATTATACACTTAATTGCTCCAAAACACAAATCACCGATATCACTCAAAAAGCGGCCATGCTTAAATGGGACTGGGCCCTGTCGCATGTCAAACGATTCATGGGCCAAAGCAACCACAATGTGGGTCCCAGAAAACGTCCGGCGGCATCGCGGCATACCCAGACGAAGATGGCTGGACGAGCTTGCTGCTTATCGTCTTGATTGGTCCACATTAGCCCAGAACCGAGAAGAATAGAAAGAAGAAAGGGAGGCCTTTGCCCTGCAGTGGGACAAAATAAATTAATTAATTGTACACCGATAAAAACATTCAAGAAACTGCAAACTAAAACACATTTATGTACAATGGGCGGACTCACCACTTTGGAAGTGTCTCTCGCGGAAACTGTTCAGGAAAAAATGATATAAGAAACCTCAATATCATTTTTGAAGACCTATCCATAGATACCCCACACGTATGGGGTAGATGAAATTTTTTTTTTGAGTTTCAGTTATAAAATGTATTGTTTTTTTTTTCTATTTTTGTGTGAAAATTTTAATGCGGTTCACAGAATACATCTACTTACCAAGTTTCAACAGCATAGTTCTTATAGTTTCGGAGAAAAGTGGCTGTGACATACGGACGGACAGACAGACAGACAGACAGACAGACATAACGAATCTATAAGGGTTCCGTTTTTTGCCATTTGGCTACGGAACCCTAAAAATGAAACCACAGTAGTGAAAGCAGCTGTGATGAGAAATACATCACAGCTGCTTTCACTACTGTGGTTTCATTATTATTAATGCCTTTTATTAAAAAATCAAGTTTGGTAAATTTTTTACAAGGAATGCTGTGCTAAATCCTCCGACTCTTTACTTTTCTATCTCTATGTTACTACGACTTTACTACATTTACTCATTACTACTCTTTCTTTAGCCTTCTGTGTCTTTAGCACAGAACACAATAACCTACGTAGTATCCATGTAGTATCTCTATAATGTAGTCTGTGCAATAACCTAGCGCCTACGGCTCTTCAACCATTTGTTTTGTAGCTAACTTCAAAAATCAAACGTTTCTGTCAGTGTCAAGTCTAGAGTTCCTAACAAAATAAACAGAAACCACAGAGTACATTATATTATATAGGTATAGAGTTGCTACTCGATTCCCTAGCACGGTGACATCTCGTGGGAAGTGGTCGAACTACTATTCTACTATACCTACCTATAATAGTATAATATACCACCCTGCACATTGCATAAATAATAAATTCTTCTTAATTATCACAAGACCATAATAGTTCTGCAACAAGCTTCATTTATCTCGTTGCAGAATTATTGTGATCTTGTAATAATCGCGCCCAAATAATAAAACGCATTTTGATTAATACTCAATATATTTATTGCTTCCACATGTGAACTTAGGTGGTAGGTTTTACAGAGTTTACAGTGCCCTGTCGGGCACAGCAAAAGTAAAGGCTTTTGTTTGACTAATTTTTCTTTCTTTTACTAGCATACATATACGCTAAACATTGTAGTAAATCTTCACTGTCGTAGCGAGTATTAGTACCCGCCAGTATTTTATTAACGTCCCGGCACCAGTTATAAAGGAAGAATTTGCATGATGTGTTGTACATTTTTTCCAGAATTTCTTTTTTGTGATTTTCACATACTACAAAATTTAAATCTAGCCTGACTTGCAAAACAATTTTTATGTAATTACCAATATTACCGATTTGCGGTTTTTTTTTAATAATAAAATGAAATACATCTTGTATGTTGGAAACACAATTAACTAAATCAACGACAGGGTATGTTAGGTAGTTCTTCTTCACATTATATTCTCTTAATTTGATGTAATTGTTTTCTTCACGAGAATACAAACTTGTAAGACAAGTTTTACAATTTTTAAAAACTTTAGTGCGACACTGTCGTAATAAGTAACCAGTTACGTACTCTAAAGCAGCCATTATTCGCGGGTCCCTCTTTTTAGTATTTAAATCCACAATCATTTCGTCACTGTAAATATCTTCGTATAGAATTTCAGAAGGAACATTATCTTTTTTATTATGTTCTGAAAAGAACAAATCCTTTAACGACTTAAATATAAAGCCTGAATCATCCTCGCAGTTAGAACCCGGCGAATATGTACTGCTTAAATTGTTTACAACCAGTGATACGAAGGCGGACTCAAATCCAGCACATGTTGGAGAATTATTTCGGTAGCCATGACTTCTTACGCTACCGAAAAAATTTTCCAAAGGATCCTGGTTAAAATGGCGGCACCAAATTGATTTTATATTATATACATTGAACAAAGTGTCTTTTAGCCTTTCCATATTTTCAATTGTACGTATCCAATTACTTATAGACGGAACTACACCAACATTACCATTTTTTGATATAAATTTCATTGATTTTAAAATTAACTTTGATTTTGTCCAAACTTCTTGGTGTTCCGATTTCGGCGTTAATGCTAGAAGCAACGGTTTTCCGCTTCTCTTGGAGGAGTTACTGAAGCTGCCATTCAAGGAGTCGAATAAATTATCAAAAAATAATAGGATATCAGCAGTTTCTTTGCATTCATTTGGCAGTATTCCTTGATCTGAAATTAAGATTAAGAGGCATAAGTGAATTAAAAATTTTATATATATCACAGTGAATTTAAGAAAGAAAGTTTCAGTCATTCAGAAACAAGTTTATGGGTTATTCAATGTAGATGGTTTGCATCAAGACTGTGAACAGCTGTAAAATTGCAGTTTAGATGGTGTTTTGGTGCAGTTGCCAGAACAAAACGACAAAACAACTGCGCGCAGATTGCTATCAGTCAGCAGTTTTGATGCAGATATGGTAAATGCAGAGAAATAGCAATTTTGAGGCAGGCTTGCATTCTAATTGAAGATGGTCTGTAACTCTATGACTTTACACATTTTGATTGAACTCACCAGCTAAGAATCCCAAATTTATTGCAACAGTATGGCTAAAAATTTGTGTTGCATGTTTGACCTTCATTTTCGGTATTTTTTTGGGGTCACAATGACTTTCAGTCAATTTTTTTATTAATCTTATCCCTTTATATGTAGGGTTATTTTCGAACAGTTTTATTATATGGTCCCATTTTGCGACCCTCTCTTTACCCTCCATTGTATATTTTAAATTTTTTGTAAGTAAATTATTTCTTATACCTTTTAACAAGTGAGGCACGTCAAACAATGGGACCACTTCTTCACCGTCAACTTCAAACACTCCATGCCTTGCTTCTTTACCCTCTCTTGCGTAATTGAGCCTGGTTTCATTAATTAAATAGTTTATGGCACTAACATTTGATGTCCCCTGGTCACAAACAGTAGCAAGGACTTTAAAGCCAGCTTCCTTCAACTTTCTTATATTTTTCTTGATCATTGCGGCTAACTCAGCTGTTTTTGTACTGCCAGCACAGAATGAATAAGATATTGGCTGTTTATAGTTTTTCAGCACACCTCTGATCATAAACACTAGCACATGATCCGCTATTTCTGTCCTCACTACGTCACCATTATCAACCAAACCAGTAATTTTGTCATTCTTCCTGTCATAATCTATATGTGGTGTTAGGGCCATTTCATCAAAAACCAATGTGCACAATTTGTTATCAGGTTTCATTTTAGAAGCTTGTTTCTTGAGCTGAAGAAATATATTTTCATTTATACCAGGCTTTATATTTGCTTTTGATACCATCCTGCTTAAGGTGAACGGCGATGGAAGTACAAATAAATTTTGCAGCATCCTGTAAGCTCTTGGCCCACGTTTAAAAAAATGCAATGCCATTACTTTTTCATCAGGAGTAAATCGTCTCCCCATTTTGTGTTTTCCACATTCTCTGAACTGGAGCAAAGTAAAAATTGCTGCCATAGAGCTAAAATTTTTAATTGCTTTCAAAAAACTTGTATTTTCAGTTACTTTTTGTGCCTTCTTCAGTCGTTTTGAATATTTCTCATTGGCTATGTTCAAGCTTTTGACTTTCTTTTTTAAGGTAATAATCATTTTAGTCATTTGAGCCTTTTCAGACTTAGTCAACTTCTTTTCAGACTTAGTCGCCTTCAAATCTGAAATTAAAATAACAGAATACATTTTATTTTTGAAGTGTAATTTGATGCATCCAATTCAGTTAAGAAATACTGGAGATATGAGGTAATAGGACAAATACATTTTTTTAAACATACCCTTTGAAAGAACCTCCTTGTTTTTAAGTTGGTTAAAAATAAAATTGAACTTACTTGAAGTTGAGGCAGTCGCAGTTACTTGCTTAAAGCTTGTTTCAAGAGTGTTATTTTTATTAGTCTCTTTTGCCAAAGGTGCTCTTTTAGTCACAGCACCTGAAAATTAAAAAAAAATACATTTTATTTTTGAAGTGTAATTTGTTGCATCCTGTTCTCAGACTGGTACCCTAGAGATGGCAAACGCAGCCGGGGACTCTAACAAATGAGATGGGAGGATGACCTAAAACTGACCGCTGGCCAACATTGGAGAAGGGTGGCAAAAGATCGAACCCAATGGAAATCGTTAGAGGAGGCCTATGCCAAGAGGCACACTGAATTAAGAGATATCTTGTAACTAGCAAATGAATGAAGAAGAAACGAATAGACCTAAAAAATCAGTATAAAGGGCTTATCATTATTATTATTGGTGCATCCAATTCAATTAAGAAATACCGGAGATATGAGGTAATAGGAATAAAACATTAAAAAAAACTGGCCAAGTGCGAGTCGGACCCGCACGAAGGGTTCCGTACCATTATCGTTTTATACGATTTATGACGTATTAAAAAAAACTACTTACTAGATCTTGTTCAAACCAATTTTCGCTGGTAGCTTATATGGTAATATGCATGATATATTTTTATCAGTTTTATCATTCTCCTATTTTAGAAGTTACAGAGGGGGGGGACACATTTTACCACACGGAAGGGACTCTCTCGCAAACTATTCAGTTTAGAAATAAAAGATTTTAGAAACCTCAACATCATTTTTGAAGATCTATCTATACACACATGTATGGGTTTGACGAAAAAAAAAATTTCGAGTTTCAGTTCTAAGTTCCCCATACTTAGAACTGAAACTCGAAAATTTTTTTCTTGACTGAAAATTCTAAGTATGGGGACCCCCAAAATTTATTGGTTTTTTTTTCTATTTTTGTGTGAAAATCGCGGTTCACAGAATACTAACCAAGTTTCAACAGCATAGTTTTTATAGTTTCGGAGAAAAGTGGCTGTGACATACGGACGGACAGACCGACACACAGACATGACGAATCTAAAAGGGTTTCGTTTTTGCCATTTGGCTACGGAACCCTAAAAACATACCGTTTGTATTAAGAACCCCCTTGTTTTTAAGTTGGTTACAAATAAAATTGAACTTACTTGAAGTTGAGGCAGTGGCAGTTTCTTGCATATTTTCATATGTTTCAGTTGTTTCAAGAATGTTATTTTTATTACTCACTTCTGCCAAGGGTGCTCTTTTAGTCACAGCACCTGGAAATTCAAAAAAATACTTATGATATAATACCAACTTTACATTGTAAGCTTTTAATTGTTATTTTATTTAAATGGTTAAAAATAGTTGAATATAATCCATCATTATTATAATAATGATAAGTACAATGACCCCTTAATAGGTTATCCATTAATACAGACACCATGTGTCTTGTAAATAATATGAATGTCCAATAGTTCCATGAATACATTAATGATAAGCTACTTATCATCCTACTAATTAATATTATAAACGTGAAAGTTTGTGAAGATGAGAAAAAATAATTGGCTCACAGATAGTTTATAACCAGGATTAACACATAGATTACTTTTTATCCCGATATTCTCACGGAATCGAAAAATACGCGGGTGAAACCGCGGGCGCTGCTGGTACACTATAAATTCAGAACAGAATTGTCCCTTTAATAAACGAAAATATAACTCAACATAAACTTATTATATCTAGATACTCCCATGAGGCACAACAATGCGCTTCATGCTTGTATAACTAGATATCTATTCCTTTAAAAATAATGTATGATTCATCTTTTCCATCTGTGGGTAAATTTTCCATGGTAAAGTTCCCAATATTCTTTAAGAAGGATAGGCTATAGAATGATGGCGTTGCAAATTATTAACTAACCTTTCATTTGCAATGTTGGTATTGCAATATTACTCAGCATTTTACTCCTGGTCCAGTACCTGGGTTCAAAATGTGTATGGCATATTCTTCGGTACTTAAACACATAATTATCATCTAAGCACAGAAGGTTTCCACCAACTGCTTGCACCCATGTACTAAAACGTAGTAGATCCTTTCCAGGGTTTGGGAACTTGTGAAGTACAATGTCATCTTCACCTGCAAAGCAAATTAATATTTTTAGTGATAGTAATCTTTATACATAAAACAAAGTTAGATACACCATTTATAACTCAAGAACGGTTGGACTGTTTTTTATGACCGATTCTATCTTCCATTTTGTTTTTTTAATGATTTGTCTCCACCCCAAATAGCAACTAACTCAAAACATGATTTACAACAGACATGATTTATTTTCTCATACATTTTTTGGTTGGATGGAAAGGCTTTTTTGATAATATCCCGAGAATTAATTAACTGATTTCAATATTGATACTTAGGTGGTACAAAGTTCGCCGGATCAGCTAGTTTTTTATAAAGCATAAGTAAATTAGCTGCATTTATAAGCTTCATTGAGTTTAATCCAGCCAGAGACAATGTCACTGTGTTATCGGAAATGTGATGCGGAACAGTTGGGCCTCCTGCATTATGCAGTAGGTTAGAATGTAGCAATGGGTGTGCAAAGAATTAGGGACAATATATTTTTTTAATAAGGTAGATTATACTTAGTCGGGATTTTTCCATCCTTTTTTTTAATAGAAAATAAGACCTCTGAGAACTATCCGTCTCCGACCATGCATTGGTGGAAAAACAGGGATGAAAGTAAGTAGTGTGATGTAGACGAAAACAAAATTTAAAACTCATAACATTTGTAAATTCGGTTCTTTTTTGGTCTATCGTTTATAGAGGTTTTAAACAAGGCGACCCACTGACATAAACAAACGTACTAATACTCTTGTAAAAACTTTGAAAAAGTGGCGTAAAGGTGGAGAACCTAAGCTACAAGTGTGAAAGACAGGTTCGAAGGATTAAAGAATGACTGCTAGAACTTTTGAAAAGTAAGATTTACTCACGGCTTTTGTTACATCCTGGAACACAGCAAATTTTATCTGCTGCCATGACGAAACTGAACTTGTAAGTAAGTACCTATGTCCGGAGGAAAGATAATCGGAGTCCTTTTAACATGCGTGGGTCACAGTTTTAAGCAAAGATAATCGGAGTCCAAGAATAGCCAAGTCGTGAATAAATATGAAAAAAAATATCGAAAAACCAAAACAATTCAAACACCAACAGATACACCAGCAAAACGTCAGTGTCAAATTTGAAAAACAGATAACATGGCGGATGGCTTCGTTTAGAAATTAAAAACAACGCCATCCAGCTTCCTATTTTAAACAGATAATACTAGATTTACAATAGATTAATCTTTAATTAACTCATTTTCTGGTAAAAATATTAAAATATATATTATTATCCAGTTAATTTAATATATGTAATCCAATAATTAAATTAATCAAAATCGTGCACTTCCGAACGAAAGCCTACTCCAGCGCCATCCCTTGGCTAGTGTTCGAACTAAAAATACGTCTTAATTTCTATAGAAAATAAAAATGTTCTAAGTGCAAAGGCCCTGACAGAAACAAAACAACAAAATAAACGTTTTCCCGATAAAAGTCATAACAAAGCATTTAAACAGTAATAACTGCGTTATAGTTTATAATACTTTGTTTTTATTCGATTAATCGTGTTATCGTGACAAGTTTATGTGAATCAAGAAATTATCGAAATACCTATGTCAATACCAGAAAAGTATTGGCTGCAAAATTATGTGAGCACAGAGTAAGTACCTAACGAATAAATAAATTCTTTTGTTTATAAGTTTAGTTACAAGCGATTTGCTGTCCATTGTTAGTAACAAGCAATTTGCTAAAGCCAAGGATTTCTGACCGTGCACGTCGATGCTTTGTTACAAGTTACAATGGGCAAAAAAAAAGTTGAAAGGCATCAACGCGTCATCAACGTATTTATTTATTTTTTCAGTTAGATCAAATACATACGGTGCTGCCTTAGTCACTCACAGCGCACAAGGGAAATTCTTATCTTTTCTTTGTGATAAATAACAAACTTCCGACTTCGTAATTTTTATTTGCAACATTTGACTCTTTTTTAATTTTTATTTTTATCTTTTATTCCGTTTAATCACTTTAAAATAATAATAATATTTCTTTGAAAAAAACATTAAAAAATTATGCAAATATACAATTTATTACAATAAGCATATTGAAATGCATTAGATTTGGATTTGGCATTGTTAAAAATTTGGAGAAGGAAAGCAATTACAATAAATTGTATTTTATATTTTCAAACTAAGAACAAACTCACAATAAATTCATGGTCACCATTCAACTACAGTTTTCTAAAATTCTGAAAATGCATAAAAAAGCCTGGACAAGGAGTCACACTGTTCAACAACATAGGTACCTCCCAATGTCCAACGAAACCTGCATTGTTGGTAACTGTACAGCCATCACCTCTTTTTATAGACACCAGAACATAGGAGTTTGGTTTAGCTGAAGTACTTGCCTACTTGTGTAATGTGTATTTCTTTTATTGTTAACTAGCTGACCCGCGCAACTTCGTCTGCGTCACATTTTCCATTACTGCTCCACTCCTATTGGTCTTAGTGTGATGATATATAGCCTATAGCCTTCCTCGATAAATGGGCTATGGGACCAGTAGTTCCTGAGATTAGCACGTTCAACCAAACAAACAAACAAACTCTTCTGCTTTATAATATTAGTATAGATTCAGGAAAGACCAACTTGTTTGGGATGCCAACCAACCTTTTAATTCTTTTAGAATTATAACTATAATTAATGAATAAGTACCTTCACTAAACTTACAACAAACTAAAATATAGCATCATAACAATTTGTCTCCAACGCTGTCAGCTGGTAATGTGCCCAAGAGACTGCCAGCATTGGTAATAATTTAGTCTGTCCAAAGTAAAAGCCAGATTTTGGGTCATGAGAATTTATACAAAAAACTCCATAGAAAAGAGTAATCTTTATTTTACTGAAATTTCAAGGGCATCTTTTTTCCTTTTGTGAATGTTTATGATCCATACCTACTATGAAGCATAGACAAATTAATAAGTATACTAAAAAAAAAACAGAATTGAACTATAAGTGAGTGAGTATTATTATAATATTAGAATAAACTTTTCTAAGGTTTTTTGTTGCTTAAAAAATTTTATTACTCACTAGCTGACACACGCAAATTTGTCTGCGTCACATTATCCAATAATGCTCGGCTCCTTTTAGTCTTAGCGTGATGATATGTAGCCTATAGCCTTCCTCGATAAATGGGCTATCTAATACTGAAAGAATTTTTCAAATCGGACCAGTAGGTACTTCCTGGGATTACCCCCTACATACAAACTTACAAACAAATTTTACCTCTATAATATTAGTATAGATAGGTAGTTAGGTAAGCAGTTAAATCTCTACATTTACCTACATTGATATAAGTTATGTAAGTACTATAGGTAGGCACTACTTAGGGTTGCCAAAATTTTTAGACGAAACATAGTATTTTGACAAACTAAGCTATAAAAAATAACTAAAATATAGATTTTTTTAACACTCATAATACTCATAGAATATATTTTAAATATTTTTTATTTTTGTATGAGAACTACAAACAACCCTTACAAACTTTACAAATAACCCTGTATAGTACGCAGACATGAAATACAGTACAATGCTATAAATTTATAGTAAGTATGGTTAGCAACCCTAGTGCTACTAGGCTAATTAAAACAATGAAGGTTATTATTATATATTTTTATTTTAAATGCACTTCTATAAATTGACAGACCTACCATTTATTGTTTTTATTGATTAAAGTAAAAAATATGTCATTATAAATTAAGAAAGTATAGTTATATTGACTGTCAGTTAATTTGATTTGTGTATCATTGTCACTGTACATAGGTGCCGGCAAAAATAACTTTATCTTCAAAAATAATTAGGTATAGGAAGGGATGGTCCACAGTGAACTTCATTGGTTGTGGTGGTCTTGAGATTGAAGACATTGGAACGGCTACCAGACCTGTACAATTTAGAAAACATATTAGTTCTGCAATCCTCACTGATTCAAGAATCACCCTTATTATATGTTAAAAAATATACACTGTTTTGCAACTAATAAGCAGATTCAAAATAAACTGCTAATTGGTTGTAAACAGCACGCAGAGATTTTTGTAAATAAGACCCAGTAAGTTGTGCACTTACTGGGTCTTATTTACAAAAATCTCTTTAGCGTATGGTCATAATAAAAATACCACCATCTTATTTTTGAAATTCAATTTCCATTGACAATTTAAAAAAATACAGGGACCTTGGTAATGCCATTTAAGCGCCAACATATTACTGAACAGTGCATTCTCAGTTATTTCTATCTCTGACAAAAACTTCACCTACAAATAGGTAAGAGAGAGAAAAAGGTCAATGTGATGCAAAATCAGAGGTAAAAAATGACTGCGAATGGGTTATACTTTAAGCATGTGCAAAGACATTGAAACGTGCATTATCCCAGCCAGGAAAGGACTCAACGAATTTCATTCCCCCCTGTACATGACACATCGTGTTTCTGAAAGAGATCGTCACAGAGCTTAGGTATGCTATGTATATAAGTAGTTTATCAGCCATCTCGTTACCATAACACAAGCATTAGGTTGCTTAGCTTGGGACTAGATGGCGTTGTGTGAAGTGTCCAAGGATATTATTATTATTATTATTATTTCTATGGTATTCTTTATTTTGCTTCTCTTTTGGGAGAGTATATTACCTTATAGACGGGCCGGAGCCAAGTGTATAAGGGGAAAATTAAATTAAAAAGGTGGATGTCAGTGTTGAAGAAGTCAGGAATTTTCGAGTAATGCGACAGGTGTTAAGTATGGTAGCTTTTTGGAGCATGTTGAGTGTGTGAGCTGGCATCTGTAAAGTGTTGAGGCTTTGAGTGAGAGCTTTTGGTATTATGCCAGTAGACGAAAGAACAATGGGGACAATATGCACGGCTTGAGCTTTCCATTGGGTTTTGATTTCTATGGCGAGATCTTGGTACTTACTGAGCTTTTCGGATATTGTGGTTTGAATATTGTGTGAGTTAGGTATTGCTATATCTATCAGGTATACTGTTTTATTGTTTTTGTCGTGGACGGTAATATCAGGTCTGTTGTAATGAATCGTTTTGTCAGTTATGATTGTTCGGTCCCAATAAATTTTGCTATCTTTATTTTCTAAAATTGTTTCTGGTTTATATTTATAATACGGTATTATTTCACTAACAAGTTTATGTTTGTATGCTAAGTGTTGATGTATTATTGCAGCGACTTGGTCATGGCGGTGTTTATAATCGGTTTGTGCTAGTGATTTACATGCTCCTGTTATGTGTTGGATAGTTTCGGAGGCACTGTTGCAATGTCTGCACATATCTGTCATCTGATTCTGGTCTTTCATTATGTATTTTCTATAGTTACGAGTGGCTATTATTTGGTCCTGTATGGCCAGCATAAAACCTTCGGTCTCGGGAAACAGTTCGCCTCGTTTGAGCCATTCGTTCGACTTTATTTTATCGACGTGTGGCTGGCTCAGGGAGGCTCGGTGTCTTCCATGAAGAGCTTTTTTAGACCATGCAGCAATTTTTTGTTGATTACATACAATTTGTTCATTTATTTGCGTGTTTCTATTTTGTAGGTTTAGTGGTGTAAGTTTTTTATCTGTTTCCGAGACCTGTTTGTGTAGTAACGATTATTATTATTATTATTATGAGTGACAGCGATAATGCTCTACAAAGCCGAACTTTTTCGAAAAGTCGATGTGCCATTCTAACTGCCGATTACCACTGTGAGCAGGTTTAGGTCTAAGTGCGAGTTTTTTAACGTAGGTACCTACTCGATCTAATGTAAGTCAATTCGTTAAAAATCTCGCACTAAGCCCTCGATTTGAGTCAGATGAATTCCAGGAAATCGCAGGACAGCCAATTTGCGCAAAATCAACAAGCATGCAAAACATTTAGAATAAGTATGTTTTCTAATAAGTAGGTGGGTAGTTCTAACATGTTGTTTTACAAGCAAAGCTTATCACAGCCCTTGGGACAAGATCCACATCAATAATCCAATCTCATAATTCAGTTAATGAAGCAACATCCCATTGGAGCTTAGAAGTCCTAGGTAAGTTCAAACACCCTTCAATAGCAACAGAACTTTGAAAACCGCCTAGTAAAGGACTATTCGTGCTTTATAGATCCGTCTCTCTTTCACACCTTTAACACGTCACGGTACGGATCCAGACATAGGTAGATATAATAAACAAAATAGACATGGGCCCAGAATGTTCAAGATAAACCCTTATTTTAAAATGAAAGTAGTTTACTGAGTGCAAAAGCAATATCATGTCAGCGTTAATAAATTAGGTAGGTAAGTATCAAACAAATGATTCTACCAAAACCAAGTGCATTTTAGATAAAAATGTGTGCAATAAAACCAAATTTTTAAGTAAATAGACAAACGAAGGAATACATTCGTAAAACTGGTAAGATATTAACATAACGGCAGTTGCTTATGAATTATGATGATGACGGATGAAACAAAGAATTTAAACTTTGTATTATCACCTCAATAAGCATAGGTGCCAGCGAAAAGGAATATATCCTCGAAAAGTATAAGAAACAAGAAGGGACGATCCACCGTGAACTTCACAGCGGGCGGCGTTAAACTAACAGCAGAATAATTCTGCAAAATAAGTCCTGCGGAACAAATATAGTATTTAGGTAGGCCATCCATCGTCAGAACATATCTATTAGCTACTAAAACAACCAATGTAGGAATAGGTAAGCTTCAAACCCCTCCCCTTATCTCATTATCTGCCTAGGTTTGGTCACTTTCTAGCTTAGCCCTAGCTTCTGGCGTAGCTAAGCAACCCTGTTACTGGGTAACACGATTCTTCTTGCCAAGACTTTGTCAGACGACGCGCAAATGACTTTCAAGAACTACAGATGTAAAAGTAAAACCTCTGCTAAACACCCTAGCTAGAAATTGCATTGATAAGCTATCATAGGTTCCATCTAGTTTCCCATAACCTGCTGATATGTTTTGTTATTTAGGTCTCTACTTGCATACACAAGTAGTGCAGATGCAGATCATGTGCATGGTCGATAGGAGTATCTTTTATGCTAGCTTCTTCTCTGATGTCTAAATAGTATAATGCAAAGTTGCTGCCTGCCTCCGTCTGCTTCTCCGCATACGTCTTGAACGGTGTTTAAGGGAACGAGGGACGTTTCCCTAGTATTCTACAAAAGTCAACTCGGTACAATGTGGTGACGCTAGAACTGCTCAAGGTGAAAAATTACCACTCTGATATCCAGCTAATGTACCCCTACTTACTTAAACAATGATAAGTAGAAGACAAGAAACGTGATTATGTTACGTAAATTCCCTGTTAGAAAATGATTTCTGATTCTGAAAAGACCTAAGTTGGGTAAAGAGCGAACTATTTTTTAATCCTGGAAGAAGAAGTCGTGCTGAATATTGAAATAAGAGGAATATGTAATGAACATTTATTAACTAACGAAAAAAACTTTTTGTCAAAGCCAAAGAAAGCGTTATTAGCATTTTTGTTTTATTTTGGCAAGATGCTTAGTAAGTTAGCCTTTATAGCATTTGCGAATGTAAAAAATTAAGCATCCAAGGCCCCTTGCATGGCGCTCTCTCAATAGCAAAACTGCAAAATTAAGCCCGTATTCAAGGTGCGCGATCCTACAAAACTTATTGTAACGAAGTAACGAAAATCAAGTTACCGAGGCGACCAAAAAGTTTTCCAAACTGACAACATAAACTATGGCATTTTAATCACCTCATTTTGTATAAGTGCCAGCAAAAAGTATTTTGTCTTCGAAGAGAATTGAATATAAAAATGGACGGTCAACTTTAAACGTCAGGGGTTCTGTTGGTTCTGAATCCAAAGACAGTGCTTCCAAAACCAGTCCTGTAAATAATAATTTATTTTAAGTATTTAATCACAAGTAGAGTAATAAGAATATTGTGAAATTGTTGTTTATGAGATTTGGAGATTGACTCGCAGGAGCTGATTCGAAATGTCGAGAGCAAAAACCATAACGTAAGTATTGAGAATGAAATATGATTTTCTGTAAGTCGTCCTAGACGGGCCGTAGGCATGGGGGACGAGTTGATGAAGTACTCCGCGTGCGCAGAGAGTTTCCGGCACTGGGGGGCTACTCTCTAAGCCCGAAGTCCGTAGTTTCTGGCTTAGTTGCGGGCGTATTCTACTCCTTTTTTAGATTAGTCCCAAACCCGAACTAAGAATCGTGTTGTCATCATTATCAGTGGTTAGGTAATACTGAGTAGAATACGCCCGCAACTAAGCCCGAAACTACGGATTTCGAGCTTAGAGAGTAGCCCCCCTGATATAATGGAGTGTACCGACATAATCAATAAAGAAATATAAATTAAGTATGTATACCTATTTCTATACTAGCTGACTCGGCAAACGTTGTTTAGAAATATAGATTTTAAAAACCAGCCTACTACCTATTCTCAGATCTACACATACACAAAAAATTCATAGGAATCGGTCAAGCCGTTTCGGCGGAGTTCGATAACAAACACCGTGACACGCAATTTGATGTGTTGGAATATAGATAAGAGAGGTACATAATACTCATGGCGATCCGTTTTGTTTTTACGCCGAGCTTTTAATATGATAGTGTCAGATTATTAATTTTTTATACTTCGATAACCCATACATCGATCGTACTAATAAATATAATAAATGGGACCAACTGTCCCATTTATTAATGAAAATAGACCCCTAACGTTAGAAAACTAGGATTTCATTGATTAACAACCAACATTATTTTCATCCTTTTATCGATTCTGTTAAAACTTGTCACCAATATTCCCTTAATGACACTAAAACTTGATGGAGACCAGAACTCGTGTAGGTGCCAACAATGAGAATTTTGTCATAAAAGAGTATCAGATACAAAAATGGATGGCCAACTGTGAACTTCACAGGCGGTGGTCGCGGCGGTGCAGCTGATAGCATTACACGTCCTCCGGTTGATGGAAATTATCCTTACGATGATGACTTATTAGGTAAGTAAACACTAGTAATTTACGACACATACAACGAACTTTTTAAATACAATGAGTTCAGGATTACCTTCCCCTCGTGGTTAATAAAGACGACAGAATACATACAATCATGCGAATGCTTCTCCCCTGATGCACGGTACAAGTCGATACCTCATCAAGGAGAGGCATAGGACACATCCACATCACATCTATGAAGATTTCCACAGCAAAAAAGAAAGGATGCTGATTATGGAGACTCCTAGGAACGACTATCCTTCCTTAATGAGGTTTTGGCAACATGATAGTCAACCAACTTAAAGGAAAAATGTGAAGCAATGAAAACATTCATCATCTGCCTAGCGTATTCCCAACTTTACTGGAGTAGGCTTCCAGTCAAACCGGATTCAGTTGAATACCAGAATTTTACGTGAAGCGGCTGCCTACCAGACCTACACAACCCATTAACTGGGTAACAAGGTAGGTAGGTTGCCCGCCACCTGAACCATGCAAGATTTAAACGACGCAAATGATAGAGCTACTGGCCTACTATGACGTGTTAAAACGATCATGTCTAAGCTTTGGGAGAGAGACAGAGTTATACAAGACGCATAACACTATCCCTTTTTCTGAGCTTAATCATGACCTCATTGGCACGTCATAGTACAGGTTGCTCAATACTGGTCGGACAAAATTTGACTCGAGTTAATTGCCACAAAAAGAAGGAGTAGGAACATAATAAATCACCTTATTTTGTGAAGGTGCCAGCGAAAAGTATTTTGTCTTCGAAGAGGATCAGATATAAGAAGGGATGATCGACTGTAAACTTCGTTGCTGGTGGTGGCATAGACGGAGGCACGGCAATAATATCTGTGGATCACAATTGGATCATTGTTAGTGAATTATCGTACAGAAACAAACAAAAAAAGAGGGAAAAAGTAAACAGTGTCGAATTCGAAGAAAGGAGATCAGACCTACAAACACACTGGATATCGAAACTATGGGTGCACAGACATGGGTGTAACGACTCAAACTTTAACCTCTTTGGAAAACTAAAGACATGATGCTAAGACATCATAAAGATGAAAAAATCTGCTACCGAAAAGAAATGAGGATCTTTTTATAAAACGCACATGCACCTTAAGAAAGAAGCAAATGAATAACCACTTAAGTAAATACATGTTCTTAAAGTAACCTGCACCAATATATACCGACAGTGCCAGCATCTGACGGAAACCTAGAAAAATTGAAATGAAAATGTTCCAAGCCCAAGTTTAGAAATGTAGGTACAAAAGTCTGTTGATCTTCACCTTAGTGTGTGTAAGTGCCAGCAAAAAGAATTTTGTCCTCGAAAAGGATCACATATAAAAATGGACGATCCACAGTAAACTTCACTGTTTGTGGTGGTAAGGCTGGTAGAGATTCTGCTACAATTATAGCTGGAAATAATAAAACAATACAAATAAATGCTTAGGTATCAATTTTAAAGGGGTGACACAGCACGCGGAGTAAATATGTCAAAGTAGTTTAAGTTCTTAAAAATTACTGATTCGCAATCATGGCCCTGGATTCTCTAGATACCCACGTAACCTATAATTCAAAACGAATCATGTAACGACCAGAAGTCAAGCATTTTAGGTTATAAATAAACAAAATGTAACGACAAAAATGCTACATAAAGGAATAAGTAATGCAGATCATACTTTTGAGACAGGCAGGAAGCATCTCAAATGCCAAATTCAAAATCCTTCTCCAAGTGGAAAACTTGGAACATTGTTATGGCTGTTAGGCTTGGTACACAATCTACCGATTAGTTCGGGTCGGTATTTAGAACAGCGAATAACTTTTGAAGTAGGAAGTGCTCTAAGCGATCAAAATGAGAATAGGATTGACCTATCACCATATTCTTTGTAAGTTGTTGTTAAGTTTTTACTATGAAATTCGTAACGTTACAAAGTAAGCAGTCACGGCCAGTACTATTCTAATTTTGATTTGTGGTTTTCACCGCTCCTTCCACTTTTTGCGATAACTTTATGTTTTGTGTAAAATATATTTTATCATCACCTTAATGCACAAAAGTGCCCGCGAAAAGAATTATATCTTCGAAGAGAATCAAATATAAAATGGATGATCCACGGCGAACTCCATTGGCTCTGAATACGATTCGTTTAGTTCGATTGCTGGAAGTAAAGACAAACGATACCAATAATGCATACCTGTATGGATCGCCCTACCCAAGGAGTACAAAAACCACTAAATACTGACGGAGGCACAGCTTGTCGAAACAAATATTAAATACAAATAAACAACATCAAAAAGCGATTTTTGTTTAAAAGAAATACAAAAAGATTAGAAGACGTAGAGCAGCAGTGCGATTCTGTAAACATGTCGAAGTGAACGACAAGTGAGCTGTCAAACGATACAAACAAGATGGCATGACAGCTCACTTGTCGTTCACTCCACCTAAGTGATCACGGTGAGATGTCAACAGCAGTGCGATTCTGTAAACATGTCGAAGTGAACACTTAGGCGAAGTGAGCTGTCAAACCATACAAACAAGATGGCATGACAGCTCACTTGTCGTTCACTCCCCCTAAGTGATCACGGTGAGATGTCAACAGAACCGACCGGCTGAATGGACCAGCTGTAGTAGAAAAGATCAAGGAAAACGGATTACAGATTTAGTATAGAAAAAATATTTTTAAACAAAATCTTCAGTGATAGCCACAATACATAATAATTATGGTGTAGGTGCAGGGAAAACAGAACTTTGCATTCGTAGAGAAATGCGTATTATTATATACCGCGTGTATCTGACATCGACGCACAAACGATTTCCATGGGTCCAGGGCATGATTCTGGACACCCCAGAGTTAGAATTTTTCGTCGGCTTTTTTCTCATTTTTTATTTTTTTTCAAGGGTGTTTTTTACTTTAGACTGCTCATAATCGTTATTCTGACCTAACCTAATGAGATTTTTAATAAAAAAAATAAATAAATTAACTACTTTCACTAAAAATAGCAATCTGAATAAAACCACAAATAGATATCAGCTCAGCTGAGCTGATATACCTATTATTGGTACTCTTGAAAAAAATTAAAAAATGAGAAAAGAACCGACGTAAAATTCCAACACTGGGGTCCAGAATCATGCCCTGGACCCATGGAAATCGTTTGTGCGTCGATGTCAGATACACGCGATATATATATAATGAACATAGAGTATGGTTTAATAGTCTTTGATAATGAACGATTTTAGTAGCTATTGGCTAATGACTTCATTTTCACCACATTGCCAATAGCTACTAAAATCGTTCATTTGTAAAACGCATTATATTAGTATCACTGAAGATTTTGTTTGGGGATAAAACGTAAATGTAGCTTATTTTGACCAGAATGTTACACGACTTCATAAGCTTCACAGCCTAAATATAAGATCTGCTACTAAATCTGCCACTTCTTTTGTTGACAAAAACGTGTTGCGCCAAGTAACAAGGGGCTGGAAGATGATAATGACCTGTGTCTTCTACTGTTTTCTTATATAGGTAGGGTATTTGCCATAGTTACTATTCGTAGAATTGGATTGGTATTTTCGTACTTCTTGATTTTTGTGGGTAAATGCTTTTTTGGTGGGTGTATTTATTGCTATTTTACTTTTTGTGTGTCTTGTCCAAGTCCCGAATAAACGTTTGTTTTTTTTTTTTTTAAATAACCGGGGCTTCATAAGCATGCACAAGTCAACGCCCATGCTCATAATATGATTGTACCTACGTTCTTAGTACGCATTAGTTGGTGTAGGTGCCAGCGAACAGAATTTTGTCTTCGTACAGAAGAGCGTACAAAAAGGGACGGTCAACTGTAAACTTGACTGGCTGTGGAGGTTCTGCGAGTGACGATGTATATATGAAAACCATTCCTGTGGATAACAATGTAAAATTTAATCACCACTGAAGACTGAAACTCCGCTTATCATCAAGGATAACTGCGGGGTGCCAGGGGTAAATGGATGTTTAACAGTTGAGGCATAGCTGTTAGCGAAGGTAACAGGAACATGAAGACGCAGGCTTTTCATCCAATGACTACTCCCGCTGTGGGTGTAGCGGGAGGGAGTGTCAGACTTCTACTGACTAAAACCCATCCATGTTCCTTCATTGCCCTTTGTGTTCCGGAGCCACGGTGTCTCTTGCGAATAATCCCGCGACTCCGGCAGGCGTCGGCCCTTTCGGGACCCTCTGTGTTGCTGACTCTCTTTGAGGCGCTCGTGGAACAATAACGCGCCGTCGACACGGCCTGTCGTCACTAGACGGACGGAAGGCGAG
Source organism: Ceramica pisi (assembly GCA_963859965.1). Taxonomy (NCBI): domain Eukaryota; kingdom Metazoa; phylum Arthropoda; class Insecta; order Lepidoptera; family Noctuidae; genus Ceramica; species Ceramica pisi. Next base: position 17,914,966 of record OY982543.1, read on the forward strand.
CCACCCATAGCTCGCGGTTCACAGGCCCGCGCCTACGGTGGCCGGAGGTCACCAGGTGACGCAGGCTTGACTTCAAAACCAAAAGTCAAATGCGTATCTATCCTATTTCAGACGGTACCTATGTCTTTACAGTAGGTAGTTTGTGCAGACCCCTAAAAACAGAATCTCATATTGTCTTCGAAGAGAAACAGACATAAAGACGGATGGTCAACGGTAAACAAAACTGGTCTGGAAAAAGCGCCTGGGAAGATAGTCACAACTCTCTAGCATCCGAAGTGGACTGGAGGACTCATAATAAAATACTAGCAGAAAATGGACGTTGGTTATTTTGATCATAGGCAGATATCCTAGTTACTATTCGTAGAATTGGATTGATATTTTCGTACTTCTGGATTATTGAGGGTGAAATGCTGAGATGACCGGGGCTTCATAAGCATGCACAAGTTCACGCCCATGCTCATAATATGATTGTACCTACGTTCTTAGTACGCATTAGTTGGTATAAGTGCCAGCGAACAGAATTTTGTCTTCGTACAGAAGAGCGTATAAAAAGGGACGGTCAACTGTAAATTTGATTGGCTGTGGAGGTTCTGCGAATGAAGACTTACACATGAAAACCGCTCCTGTGGATAGTAAATAATCTAAAATTTAATCATCACTGAAGATTGACATTTGGAATACTATCAGGGATAACTTGCCAGGGGTCAATATACATTCAACCGTAGGCATCGCTTCTGGCAAAGAATACGCAGAGACGACTTTGATAAGCAAAAGTCAAGTGCGTATCTATCCTATTTCAGACGGTACCTACGTCTTTACAGTAGGTAGTTTGTGCAGATCCCTGAAAAGTGAATCTCATATTGTCTTCGAAGAGAAACACACATAAAGGCGGATGGTCAACAATAAACTGCACTGGTCTGGAAAAGGCGACTGGGAAGATAGTCACAACTCCCTCAATATCAATCATGTGAATGACAAGTAAAATTATGATGTTTGGGAAGACATTTTTAAAATTCGGTTCTTAGCATCCGAAGTGGACTTGAGGACTCATATAATAAAAGACTAGCAGAAAATGGAATGGAGATAAAACGTTGGTTATTTTGATCATAGGCATATAAATACCATAGTTACTATTCGTAGAACTGGATTGATATTTTCGTACTTCTGGATTATTGAGGGTGAAATGCTGAAATGACCGGGGCTTAATAAGCATGCACAAGTCAAAGCCCATGCTCATAATATGATTGTACCTACGTTCTTAGTACGCATTAGTTGGTGTAGGTGCCAGCGAACAGAATTTTGTCTTCGTACAGAAGAGCGTACAAAAAGGGATGGTCAACTGTAAACTTGACTGGCTGTGGAGGTTCGGCGTTTGACGACATAAACATGACAACTTCTCCTGTGGATAATAATCAATGTAAAATTTTATCGTCACTGAAGATTGATATTCGTATTACTATCAAGGATAACTTGCCAGGGTTCAATAGATATTCAACCGTAGGCATCGCTTCTGGCAAAGAATACGCAGAGACGACTTTGATAAGCAAAAGTCAAGTGCGTATCTATTCTATTTCAGACGGTACCTACGTCTTTGCAGTTGGTAGTTGGTGCAGATCCCTGAAAACAGAATCTCATTTTGTGTTCGAAGAGGAACAGCCCAAAGAGGGATGGTCAACAGTAAACTAAACTGAACTGGTCTGATAAAGGTGGCTGGGAAGATATTCACGACTCCCTCAATATCAAATCATGTGAATGACATGTAAAATGATGATTTTAGGCAAGACATTTTAAATTCGGTTTTTTATCATCTGAAGTGGACAGGAGGATCGACTTTTTTTAAATATTGATAAGCACACGGTTGACCACTATTTCACCTGATAGTAAGCAATGATGCGATCGAAGATGGAGTACGCTTGTCTAGAACTCCCAGGTCGTAGATACAATACAAGACTAGCAGAAAATAGAATTGAATGCCCGGAAGTGGGACAATAAGGTTAGTTAGATAAGAATCCATTCTTCATTGAAAAGAAAAAGATTGTAGCGGTTGCTATCCTGTTAATAAAGCAAATAGAGGATTTTTAGTCAGAAAAGCAAAACTAATTATACCATGCCTGCGGTGAGTCGAATCGAACACCGTGAAAGCAACCATGTCGTTTATCTATATTTTACCTCGTTAGTGTTGGTAGGTGCCTGCAAAAAGAACTATGTCTTCGAAGACAATTAGATATAAGAATGGTCGGTCAACTGTAAACTTCATAGGGGGTGGTGGTTCATAATTTGAAGATGTTGGTACTAAAACTGCTCCTGTGAAAGACAATCGATACACATTTTATGTAAAAGATGTGCTATAAAGTACCAGTAAGAATAGAAATTAAACATTTGATGTCACTGTTGAAGGCAGCCGATATTTACGGCGGTTATCAATATCAAATGCTGTGAATGATAAGTGGACAAAGATAAATCGTCACAGCGATAGAATTTCATGTGTATTCATTTGGCGACATTCGGTTGTGCGGTTACACTCTAACCGTTGGTTCAGAAGTGGATCTGTATACATACAGCCAGAAACTGATAAGACTGATGAAGTCTCCGAAGGGAACAGGAAGATCAGTACGTAGAAATGGGAGAGTGAACTAAAAACAGATCCTCCAGCGGGAAACGCGTCTTCGAAAGGAACTAGTTTGGTTCAGTTAATATAGCGATCCCCCTCGGGTAGGAAAAAAGCAAAAAGCCTGCGATGCGAACATTCGAACACCATATAAGCAGCCGTGTCGTTTATCTATATTTTACCTCGTTAGTGTTGGTAGGTGCCTGCAAAAAGAACTAGATCTTCGAAGAAAATTAGGTATAAGAATGGTCGGTCAACTGTAAACTTCATAGGGGGTGGTGGACGGGAATTTAAAGAATTTGGCACTGTAATTATACCTGTGGAAGAGAACCAAAACACACATTTTTTAACTACACTACGACACTAGACATGAATGGTGCCTTATAAAATATAAGAGTGGCTTCACACTAGCGTTTGTCCAGCGTAGGCGTTCGATTAAATTAACGTATGCGCAGCGTCAGTGCAAGGGTAAATGAATACGCTGCGCGACGCCACATAACTGCGGAGTCATGTACATGTAATCCTGTTCACATTCGACCTCCCCGCCAGCCGCAGCCGCGCGCCCCTGTGCTCCCGTTGATTTGTTCATTCGTAGTCAAGCGCCTGAACTAGTAGGTAACAACATAAAATGGGTTCAACAACAGAAAGTGGTTTTGACATGGAAATGTTTATTCATGCCATACCTTTTTTCCTTTTTTTATTTTCTCGTTTTCGCAAAGCCAACAATACGAGTTTCCTCGTCAGAATCCATTTTGTGTTAATGTTATTTCCGAAACGACAATGCAATTGTGTGACGTCTGCGCCGCGTAAACGCAGCGTTCAATTGACTCCAGAGGCGCATACGTTTATCGAACGCCTACGCTGGACAAACGCTAGTGTAAAGGCGCTCTAACCGAAATGTTAGTATTTGAACTGCCAGACAATCTGCCTCAACCTCCAAATGGTACAAACCTGTGAACGCGCCAGCCGTGGCTCCTTCCTCGTCAACTTTAATGAAGGCTTCTTGGAACGCCTTAGACACCACGACCGTTTGGTTTTGCACAATACCACTCGCTGACTCTTCGAATAGTTTGGAAACTCCCAGCTGTAATAACAACGATAATTCAATCAAAACCTTGTGGGCAACCTGATGAAAGTAAAGATAAATCAATCTTTTAAATGTAACCAGCGTTTTCTTTGAATTTATTTAGGTTCTTATTGACTTAAGAGTCCTATTACATTTTTTACGGAAATTCATGATTTTTGACGCTGTAGTTTTCAGCAGCAGTAAGATATTTTAATTATTTGATCCTGAATAACGATAGTGCCAGTCTCTTTCTTGTAAGTTAGAGTTACACATTTTCATTTTTCTTTTCGTGTAATTTACTATAAATATTTTACGAACGCAGTTTGCAAGAAAACATGTCGGCGATGGAACTTTGACGATCAAATTCACATTGTTACTATCAATTCTTTTAAAAGCTGAAATTACTAATAGGTAAGTTGAATGTTTTACTTGTTTATTGGAGTTCTAGAATTTCTTTAAAGTCCTTGAGTTTTCACGGAAAAAAACGTAAAGAAAGCTTAATTTAAGCCAGAAATGTCTTGATTCAGCGTCCATTATATTCCAAATAAAAACAATTTTATCAAATAAATTAATATAATATAAAATTTCAATCTACAATGAATACGTTTCATTAGTTTTCGTTTGTCAATATAATAAAACAAAATTACAATAAATAAAATTAAAGTACTATACATATATTCTGCGTCAATTCAGCGCGCGCGCTCCTCAGTCTCGCGCGAGCGCCCAAATAAACTATAATCCTATTCAGACTAATAAGTATCAAAATTGTTTCGCGGAATATAGATGTAGGTACTCCCAACGCAGACCAACGTAACTTCGTCTATTGCAAACGAGCATTTACGATTCGTAATAGGACTCTTAATAGGTACATTATGTAGACATTTTACAAGCTCAATACAATTAGAGAAAGATATAATCAGTATTAAAACAAAAAATAACTAGCGAACCTTTGGTAAGATTTCATTGAAGTCCAGTTTGGTCTTGATATCGAACTTCGGGATGTCTAGATCCACATCACGTCCAGCAGGGCTTAGCTTGAACACGTCATCCAGCAGTCCTTTCTGCGATGCCTTCTCGAGTACTGATGGTAGACCGTCTACTTCGTTCGGGAGCACCACGACCATGCGGAAGCCTCTTTCTTTGTAGGGCAGCTCAATCATCTAATTATCACAGCATTTAATTAAATGATTTCATAATGCCGAGGCATGGCAGTATAGAAGCCTACGGCAGCCTGGCCCAGCTGAGGGCTAATGATGATGATTTCAGGCTGATATAACTATAAAAGTATGGAGTAGAAATTTATTTAAAAGTTTTTTTTTTAATATACGGCTTCGCGAATGTCTTTCAGAGAAGAGTAGCAAAGTGACGCTTACCCGAGCACCAAGTTCAGGACTCTCCGCGTAGAACAGAGATTGTAATAAGTGCATCGTTGGCTTCTGGACAACAGAGCTTGTGCTGACATGGAAGTCTTTGTCCTTCGTCTCCTCCGATTTGAAAGGAACGTGCCAGTGGCCCTGGAAATTAATAAATTGTATCAAACAACATTTTATTTTACGACAAAGGTAGTTTGTTTGTTCTTGCGACTAGCTGAAACTTTGACACCATTTTGATTATTAGGTAAAGCACCTGTGGTGAATCCGAAAAAGAAATTCGAGATAAACCAGCAGTGTGATTCTATAAACATGTCGAAGTGAGTGCCTGGGTGAAGTGATCACGAAGTCAGCTGTCAATCAACGTAATCAATATTAATGACAGTTCACTTGGCGCTCACTCCAACTGTTTTTTCACGATGAGAGGTTTACAGAATCGACCCGCAGTTTTGCCTAACCAGAGAACGGTCTTCAGAAAGAGATGGTATCAAGCAAATGCGTGCAAATTGCTTAATCTTTTATTTTTTGGACCGACCGACTTTGACAATTCAAAAGTGCCTGTAAATGGTCTAATTGAAATAAATGCTTGAGAGTTGAGAGTTGAGCAAGCATTTTAGAAACTACTCTGAATGACATACCTTGAAGTATATGACGTTAAAGAGAGCAGCAGCTACATCGCTGCCGAGCACGTCTGGGCTGACAGGTGTCTTGATGTTGCCCTTGGTTTTCTCGTCAGCCTGTCAACATCAAAAACAGCGGTCATCATATTTCTTCACTAGAGACGAGCATAGTAGATTTGTTTAGTGTCGAATTATGATACAAATTATCACTGATATTTTTGAACATGATTGTTGTTGTTAGTGCAACTTACCCATTGGTTGATGACGTCGGCAGCTTTTTGTGCTTGACTGAAGTCGAGGGTGTCTACTTCGCTGCGGTAGGAGCGAGCGGCAGACGTGAAGGAGTCTTGCAGACGGAACTTGTCGGATACGTACACCTTGTTGGCGACTGTCAAAGCCTCAGGGTTCAACTGAGAGAATCTCTCACTCAACTCCCTGTAGGAATCAGAAGTCTGAAAACGTACAAAAAGTAATCAATAAGTTTGATACGATTATTTTATGTGTGTGTGCTTCGTCTGATTGTTCATACGAGGTTCAGAATAAATTTGTCTTGGTTTTGATTAACGTCATTTCTATCCTGTGTGACGTCGACATCAAGGTACTGAGACTGACATTTGAAATTAATTTACCAAACTTATTAAAATTTTATCGAATTTCTTTGTATTGATAGTAGGTCTACGCACAACGGACAGAATGAGAGTCTAAAGGCGGAGAATAGAGTCCCTACTGTACTAGTAGGTCATAATTAGGTGAACATATCACACAATAAATTATGTGCTGAAGCAGCTTTGTTAGCAATACCTGATTATGACGTAATCACATTATCGTTTTCAATTGGGCAACATTCCCTAATGATTTCTTACTATCGCTTCTATTCCGTCAATTTGTTGTGTGTTCAATAAGTGCTCACGTCAACGATAGTTCGCTCATTAAATTGCCACGATAAGGTATATTTATTTGTAAATAATGCATATTTAATGATTTTTGAATTCTTGTTCTTAGGAATATTCTCCCGTTAATAATGTTCTCGATTATAGGCCTCGGAAGCTAAACCTGCTCATCAGTCAAGAAGTGATCAATGAAATAAGGACCTAAGAGAGTTCATGATTCAAAACTTTGTTATATGTCGAAGTAATATCCACCTAGTCACCTGGCAGATCTTCTTATCGTGTGAGTAATACCTAAGGTCCACACACCCTAGTCTCAGAGTTTCTAAAATGCCTCAAGGGCCTCGTGACTTGGTTTAAGGTGGAAGCTACAGGGTAGCCCGCGAAATTCAAATATTTTTATGTTTTTTTGCAATTTGCCGGTCAGTGTGAAGCTGTATGATGAACAAAATACGATTCGCGATCGTAAAGAGCATTTATCTATAGGATCATAACCATTTGAATCATCAATATAACCCTCTAAGTTCATACAACTCGATTGAATGACTTTTTCACGAAATAACATTCAATCGAGTTCTTTCGATCAATATGCGTTACGGCCGCGAATCGTATTTTGTTTAACATACAGCTTCACACTGACCGGCAAATTGAAAAAAAGATAAAAATATTTGAATTTCGCGGGTTACCCTGGCGCTTCCACCTTAACGACCGCCATTTGGCGGCTGAGACCACCGGCGTATACATGCTTTCTGAAGCACGGAATCATCTTTTTATCAGACAATCAGGTGATTCAAGCCAGCAATATCCTAGCCAAAATGGAAACAACTTTGTATGCTTCCCGTGGGACTCGAACCTACAACCACAAGGCAAGCGCCTAAACCACTCGACCACGGAGTCAGTTATGGTTAATATGTATAGATAAAAAAAAATAGTATGCAGATAGTTAGGAGGGGCAGTTAATATGTTGATAAAAAAGTACTAACCTTTTGATAGTCTGTGCCACCCAAGAACTGGGTAATCTCTTCCTTGGTGCTGGGACCAGCGCCATTGTTGAACAAGGACAGCAGTATCATAAGACTGAGAGGTGACGACACGACGTTCTTGTCCTCTGCCAAATCGTAGGCCACCTGCCGAAGTCATTCTTTTTTTAAACACTTTATGATTTTCATTGCTTCCTCGTTCAAACAAAATCCGTTTTATAAGGGTTCCGTACCAAAATGGTAAAAAGGAACCTTTATGGTGTGACTAAATCTGTCCGTCTGTCACAGCTGGATATCTCAAGAACTACTAATGCTGTTAACTTGAAATTTGGAATAGTTTAAGATGACGTTTGCTCAACTATTTCGCAAATAAGAAAGAAATTGAAAAGTGTTTTTTTTTTGCAAAAGCCGCTGTAGTTATATAATCAAAGATAAATAAAATAGACAGATTGAGGAAAAGGAAAGCAAATGACGATGATAACAATTTCATCATCTGCCCAGTCTTTTCCCAACTATATTGGGGTCGGCCACCAGTCAAACCAGATTCAGCTGAATACCAGTATTTTACGTGGAGCGACGTCTGACCTCCACAACCCAGTATTTAACTGAGCAATACGGTACTTCTTGGCAAGACTGGCGTCAGATTTTCTGGTTTCTGACAATCCGTACCGACTGCTACTACTGCTGAAGCTAGAACCATAGATATAATAATCAAAGCCTCGCCACAACAACCGGTCCAGTGCGTCTCGCATCCATCGGCTACCCGCTACCGCTTTTTAGACTCGCAAAAAAGAAATTACCTTGAGCAGTTTCATGGTAGATTTGTCGATGCTCTCACCAAGCTGAGTCTTGGTGTAGGTCGGCGGACCGTAGAAGCTAAAGGAGTCGTCGAAAGGCGACGACATCGCGATGGTCGCCAGGCCTGGAAACGAACAATACATGATCTTAGTAATAGAAAGAGAAGGTATACCTAACATCGAAGTATACATGGTGACGGGCATAGAAACCTAAATTATTATATCTCTGACGGTTTTATTATTTTATTTAGTACTAGCTGACCCGTGCCCACTTCGTTGGGCGGTAAACATTTTAACTTGTGATGAAATTATGAGTGTGGTTCGGTTAGTACTGACTGCTATGATTTATTTCCTGACGGCCAAAAGGAGGGTTTTGTTTTTATTGCATAATAATATTTATGTATGTAGCTAGGCTAGCGAGCCGCTGCGAGCGCTCAGCGTTAGACTCCCTGTCCCTTGTTGCAGTGACATGCTGCTTTAAATCACAGACGCTGCGCACGTTCAGCTAGATTCCCGAGCACGGACCTGCGATGTTCTCCAGCTTTGGTTAGCAAGCCGCTGTGAACGCTCGGAGCTAGATTTCCCAGCGCGTGCTTGCGAAATATTTTCTCTATTCCTCGAGAGGCTCTTCCGTACGGCGTACTCGAGCTGCTCTTGTCTCATGTCTGGGATGTCTGACGGGAAAGTTGTGATATCCATTTAGGCATGATAAACAATCGCTGAAACTGTCCGATATCCCAAAAACAGAAATATCACAGCTTCGAACTCGAAGAATGAGAACGAAGTAATATTGTAATTGTGTTTTGAGAAACCGAGCAACAAAAACAATTTTAAAGACCAACAACATTCAACCAACTACGTACAACTCACCTACCAAACGACAAAAGTTAAATAATAACTGGAGAGGGATTTTAATCCGCGGAAAATCTTAACACCACGATTCAGAAAAATTACGTAATTGCACAACGCCGTCTATGGGTAAATGGATAAAACGTCCGTATAAAGCATGTTCTAATGCGGTTCGTGAATGGACGGCGCGGGCGGCGTTTTGCGATTTAGTAATTTTATATTATCTTCGAAACTATTCAACCAATTGACATACTGTTTTGGGCAAATCGTATCTCTATGATGTTCTTGTGATCATAATAACATTTTTTTCGATAAGGTTTAATATTTTGTTGTTTAAAAAATCGTCCAAAGATAAGTACGTCGAAAAATACTTTTTTAACACATAAAAGCTACTATATCTGCTAAAATATAAAAGATAGAAATATGTTGCCGCGGACTTTTTTGTAGAACTATTCTAGGCGGACCAGGTTGCCATACATTGTTTTCAATTACGCAGCGCAGCGGCAGCGCACGCAAATAACTCTGTTGTAAGAGCTATTTTTTTCCGCCTGGATAGACAAAAATTGAGATAGTTCGACTAATATGCATGATATCTTTATAATTTATAGCCTATAGCACTCACGAATATTGTAGCTTTCTACCAGTGAAACAATTTTTCAAATCGGACCAGTAGTTCCTGAGATTACCCCCTACATACAAACTTACAAACAAATGTTACCTCTTTATAATATTAGTATAGATAGGTATTTATTATATCGATGACGGGGTTGTACTATAGGTAGCTATTTCGATATCCGAGAGGTAGTAAAACTACAAAATGCCTTAAAAGAATTTGTTGCCTCCCGTCCAGCTGATTTCTTCAAGAAGGGCATCAATGAACTGCCACTGCGTTGGCGAAGATGCTTCGATTGCATTTGGCTGACATATGTATAAAAACGGCAATTTTATTAAAGAAAATTTACAGTTTCTTTTGCACAGGGGTCACAGTTGTGAACAAACTTTTAAAAAAATCGATAAATATTTAAAATAAAGATTAAAAAAAAATATACGTTTTCCGTCGATGAAATTAGTTGTAGTTTCCCTCATTTTCGTATGTGCACATTCTAAAGACTCACACTGTATAATACACTAGCTGACCCGCGCAACTTCGTCTGCGTCACATTTTCCTTTATTGCTCCGCTCCTATTTGTCTTAGCGTGATGATATATAGCCTATAACCTTCCTCGATAAATGGGCTATCTAACACTGAACGAATTTTTCAAATCGGTCCAGTAGTTTCGGAGCCTATTCAATCAAACAAACAAAATCTTTCCTCTTTATAATATTAGTGTAGAAGTGTAGATAGCATCATAGCCAGGGTTGGGCAGTATTTGAATTACTTGTAATTAAAATACAAATACGTATTTGGTATTTGTACTTCAATTACTTCTTTAAAATGTATTTTGTAATTCGTATTTCAAATACCTGACGCCGAGGTATTTTGTAATTTGTATTTCAATTAAAGCAAAGCGTGTATTTTGCCCAGCCCTGATCATAGCAAGCTATTCTATCATCAACACTAGCAAACATATTCGTGCTCCGTCTATGAACCTATTCGACCTTGAATACCAAGTCTTATGTTTAAATTTGTACTGTTGCACAAAAAATGACAAGGAAAAATATTGTAAAAATGCGATTGATTGTTAATGAACAAACCTATGTATGTATCTTAATTGTTTTGTGACGTCATAGTTCGTTTATAGAGTGGGGCTTCCCAATGAGCCGCACGATTTAGCCGACCTCAAACGGCTCAAACACTTATATTATAGCATTCGTAAATACTCGCTCCAAAAAAAATCGAAAAAAAAAATCGGTTAAAACTTTCAAAAGGCTAAGTACGTCGTCGGGGATGAGAATATATTCGTTCTTAAATAATTTTGTTTTTGCGTACTTAGTAGGTAATACGGATGCATTTAATTTTACAACAACAGGTTTTGTTCTTCGATTTGGCTTCCAGGAGACAGAAGCGGAATCTAGGCGGCTCGGCAGTACGTCAGGCCAAGTTCTGGCCTACTTATTATAAGTATTTACACGAAACATTTCTAACAGTTTTAACCACCTCATAACTTTGCTTGTAATAATCGCAACTTATTGAAACTTGGACCACTTATTACTCTAACCAAGTTGAAGAATACTGATTCAAAACATTAGGATAAACTGTTGAGAAGTTACAGGGGACCAAAAGGTGAAGATTTTGCTACTGACTCACTGACTCATTCATCAAAATTATGGGGCACTTTCAATCATGCTAGAAAGTTCAAATTTGGTGTGAAGATAGGGTTAAGGCCAGTTACTTAGGCCGCGTTTCCACCTGCAAGCAACTTGCATGCAAGTTTAATTACATTGCGGGCTATCAAGGGATCATATTCTGATCAAGCGCTCCATCGTGCCCCGTAGTGTAATTAAACTTGCATGCAAGTTGCTTGCAGGTGGAAACGCGGCCTTAGTTAGGCTAAGTATACAATCAGGGGCGATCCTCATGAGCTTATATATAAAAAAATAAACGTATAACAAAGTTAACGAAATCATTGAGGAGATTACGAAAAGTAATCCGAGGAGATTAGCAAAATAAAATGGTCTATGCTTTTTAAGTTTTTACTTTGCTAAACCTAAAAAACCCACCCTCAGACAATCCCCCATACGACAATCCTGGATCCGCCACTGTATGACAGAGTTACTTTCGCCTTTATAATGTTAGTATATCTAGATAAGTACCTAACACGTCATTCGCAAGTGAATAAATCCCCAGCCTGTATATTATCTTTCAAATACGTGTTACATTTAAGTGATATACTCGCAATATGTACATAACCAGCGTCCATAGCTGATTACGTGCGTTGCTTGCAAACAGTCAGTAGCGCGATAATACTTGTAACGTATCGTCGCGTTGTTTATTTATAAGTAGACAAACAAAATAATTGATAGACGTAAACATGTTTCCAATTAATAGAGGTTCGGAATCTAACTACAGAAATATTATATCGCTGAGTGAATATCGAGACCAGAGGTTATCAACTCAAAAAACTGGCTCTGAGTACGTACTTAATTTAAACTTATTTTTTGGTAGTCATTGTTTCGTTCTTTCCATTTTTAGCTAGCTTTTGCCCGCGACTTCGTACGCTCATATCCCGTTTTTCCTGTCCTTCCTCCTATCTTAATCCTATATATTATGTTCCTTTACACTGTCCAAGGAACCTACATGACAAATGTCAGCTTTCTACGAGCGGTAGTTTCTGCTGCCCGTTGTCTGTAAGTCGCTCAGTAATGGAAGAATTGTAAAATTATTATTATATTAATGACTAGGTTTGGCCGCGACTTCGTACGCGCATACACGTGATCCCGTAGGAATTTCAGGAAAACTTCTCTTAGTGCTCCCATACACATCCGAAGGAACCTACTTACATGCCATTGCCAAATTACAGCTCCCTGGGACCTGGGACCTCTGTAGTTTCGGCTGTGCGTTGTCTGTCAGTCACTAGTCAGCCCCTCCATCGAGTAGAAGAGGTCAGCTAGTCTATTCTGTAAATAACCATTTCGATATCGACTTCACCTGAGTGACTAAGCTTACAAAGTGAACTTTATTTCACACATCATAAGGTCTTAAATTTATACGAATTTGAAACTCACTTCGGATTCCGCTGTCGAGACACGAAAATGTTGTTACAGTCTACAGAATAGCACTGCTGATGATGGGTAGTCGCTCCATGTAGATTTAGTAATCTATACTAATATTATAAAGCAGAAGAGTTTGTTTGTTAATTTGGTTGAACGCGCTAATCTCAGAAACTACTGGTCCGATTTGAAAAATTCTTTCAATGTTAGATAGCCCATTTATCGAGGAAGGCTATAGGCTATATAGGTATCATCACGCTAAGACCAAAAAGAGCGGAGCAGTAATGAAAAATGTAACGCAGACGACGTTGCACGGGTCAGCTAGTTCTTCATACGTTTTAGCCGAGCCTAACATACTTTTAAATAGTTAAGCAAAAGATAGCCGACTGATGGAGGAGTTAATGAAACATTTAGATAAGCCATGTACTGCCGCCTTTAAGATAACTTACAGGAATTGTTTGTAATTATTATTATCAAATATCAAGCAGACAGTAGGTAGCTAGATCAGTGAATGACTGATGTAACAATAATTTACCTACCTCCTTAATACTTTTATATGAATTGTAAGATTATTTACCTACTCTACAGCTGGGCTATATATTATCATTTACACGAATATTATTAGAATATTACACAGTAAAAATAAACCGGTCAAGAGCGAGTTGAACTCGCGCACCGACAGTTCCGTAACATAATATAAAACGTGAAAATAATTTTAAATTTTCATCGGCGAGGCCGTAATTTTATATTCTTCGGAGAATTTTATAACTGCGGTGTACATTTTAGTTTTACATCAGCGCCATCTCTTGGCCGATAGTGGAACTAATATATTTTTTGTTGTCGATTTCTGAAAAAAGTGGTATTTAGCGACGTCTTTTCATTTCTCCTGTAATCTTTATGAAACCTTCTAGAATAATTTCAGATTTTTCTACGCAATTTTTTTAAATTTTTCGTCAAAATTCGAAAACCGTTCGTCTGCAAATAGCGTTCAATAATAATTTATAAAGAAAGAAAGAAAAGAAAGAAAAATGATCCGCCACATGTCATAGTAGCCCCACTTCGAATTTTTAAGAACCCCTTTTAGTCGCTATTGCAAGAACAACAATATACCTTTTTATTTATTTTTTCTTATTTGAATAGTTAAGCAAACGTCATCTAAAACTATTACAAATTTCAAGTTGATAGCATTAGTAGTTCTTGAAATATCCAGCTGTGACAGACGGTCAGTCACACCATAAGGGTTCCTTTTTACCATTTTAGAACCCTATAAAAAACTTTTTACAAAAAAATACAACCGACTTCCAAAAAAAAAATACTACAAAGTAAAAAATAACTTTAATTTCGGAACTCGGTGTTTTTGTTAATTTGTTAGTTTTTTGACCCCGACTTCCGAAATTAAAGTTATTTTTTACTTTGTAGTATTTTTTTTTTGGAAGTCGGTTGTATTTTTTTGTAAAAAGTTTTTTATTTTTTACTTTTTAGTGGTACCCCACACCTAACAACACCACTGCAAAATGCCAGAAAAGCAAAATACAAACGCACTAGTTGCCCATACGATTTTCGAAAGTTCCCCTCGACTTCTCTGGGGTGCCATCATCAGATCCTGGTTTCCTGTTTTGACCATTTGGGAATTATTCCCTTTCCAACAAAAAAATCATTTTTAAAATCGGTTGGCAAGCGGTGGAGTTATGCCCGAACAAACATAAAAATAAAAAAATACAAACATCCGAATTGAGAACCTCCTCCTTTTTGGGAAGTCGATTAAAAATGCTAGACTACACTTTTCAATTTCCACATCACATTGGTATGGGAGTACCTATGCGTGGAAGTGGGTTAGGTTAGGAAGGTGGTATAAGTTAAGAGTGTCTGTTCCATAGGATAACCTTCTCAACGTAAGTACCCTTTGTCTATCATGTAATACTGGTTGTAATGGAGGTACCTTTCAGTAATAAGGGAGCAGGTGTGACTCGAATTCGAAATACCTACACAAAACAAATTATACACCCCCTTTGTGCCCCGCAGTCGGGTAAAAAGATAATAGCTTAAACTCGTACCTACCTACATAATTTATTGTTGTGATAACAATGTTTTCATTTAGGTTAGTAGTTATAGGTTTCTAGAAATAAAGTCAACTTATCATAAACTAAGAAGACCTTTTAACCCGTTGTTGTAATAAAATTAACAAAAATTATAATGATGTAACCGGCGTTTTATTAGAAGAATTGGATGTTTCATCACATCACTAATAAAGATTTGAATGGTTCCTAATATGAATATAATAATAATAATTTATAGCAGACTGGTCACTGGGCCTATTTTTCAGCAGCCGATCAATGACGCGATTGCGTCACTTACTTGACTGGAATTTGATTTGTGATAACAAAAACAGGGGATAGGCAACAATATTGATTTTTCTACTGCAGTGCCAATAAGTATCTATTTCTAATGTGAGCATAACTTTTTAAGCTTATGACAGTAAGACTTATGAGAGTGGTGTACAATAATTGTCAACTCAGCACACTCAAAACATTGTTTAAAAGTTGTTGCATACCTTTGTTGGCTGCACGTAATTAATTTTCCAGAGTACCTACGTTGACGTATAATTTATTGGACATCCTTCAAAGGGTGAAGAAACTACGAAACTTCGCGAATATAAACAACACATGGGACCAACTACATAGTTATGAGATGACGTGAAGAAAAACGGCTGTTTATTCCCGGTACTTTGTCGAGTTATGCGAACGTAATTTCAGATAGTGAACGGCTTATCTTTATGCTACTAGTCGTGGAAACAAGGGCGGAATAAATGTTGCCAGCGCCCTAGGCAATCCTCATAGGCACCGCTAAGGTAAAGCTCGAGCAAGTACGGATCCAGTTGCGCTCAGTCACAGCCGTAACAACTGGCCACGGGTCTTTTAATAAACACCTCTATGCTATAGGAGCCACTGACAGCCCACTGTGCAGAGCCTGTATGGAGGAGGATGAGACAGCAGCACATCTGCTTCTAAACTGCCCGGTAGTCGCGGATTACAGGGCCAAGTACTTCGGTAACCCAGGTACCCTCTGTGAAATAGTTGGTAACACCAAGGCGTTGCTGGCCTTCCTCGGGGAGCTGGGGTGGATCGAATGACACATTTGTCCCACCTACACGCAAAATACGCGCTTAGTCGTGGAGTTGCGGAAACCAGCCCGATTTACATACATACAAGTACGGATCCAAAATTTCGCTCAGGGGATGGGGGAAAAATTGTCTATACGTCGTAGAGAAGTTATTAAAAAAAAAATTCGGTTTGACAATTTATACGATAGCCCGCGTAGCAAACATGAAAAATTACGAATATACAAAGTCATGCATTTATTTCAATTAAACCATTTACAGGCACTTTTGAATTTAAAAAGAGAATCACACTTTGCCCAACCCGTGAATCGAATCCAGGACCCCACGCTTAGAGCTGTCAATAAAGCAAGAGAGAACTATTGTGAATGTCGTTAATTAAACAGTTGATTGGTTTTTGGGACCGGGTCATGTAAAAGTAATCATTTTAAATTAGTAACAGGGGCGTACTTCGAAATCGATATACAATTATGTATTTTTTTTTAATTTATGTAAGTATGGGGTACTTTCTTCCTGTTAATTTTCCTCGTGCGCTGTTTCTGCAATCTGGCACCCCTAGGCGCGTGCCTATTTTTCCTTAAGGATAATCCGCCCCTGCGTTGAAATCATCTTTATATCCGAGTTTAGTCAACTAGAAAATGGCCGGCGCCATTTGCTTTTAAAAATATTGTCTAATACAATGGGCTAGATTCCATCATCCACAAATTGCAAAACTATTTAGTCCGTCAGTTAGGGTATTGAAAAATAACGGACACGTATTTTTTGTTCTTGTAAATCAATGAATATTGACAAAGATAAAACGCATCAAAACTCGGGAGTGGGGGCTCGTGACGTCAAGACTCACTAAAAATTATGCGAAGGTGTGACGTATTGAGAATTCAAAAGCCTCGTAAATTCGTCAATTTTGGTTCCCGTAATAAAAGAAAAAACACGGGTCAAATCTTTTTTCATAATCTAACCGACGGACTAATTAGATTTTTTCAGGACACAAGCCCGTTACTTGTGAACAATGAAAGTGTTATTTTGCTTTTCACAAAAGAAATAAGTATTATTTCATCGCATTAGCTAAACATTCTCTTTATTATATGGAACTAAATACTGTTTAAGGTTTCGTGCCCGAAGAGTAACAAACAGAACCCTATTACTAAACCACCGTTGTCCGTCCGTCAGTCTGTCTATTAGCGGGGCGTATCTCATGAACCGTAATAGGTAGACGGTTGAAATTTTCACAGTGACTAATAATTAAAAAAAAAACAGTAAAATTAAAAAGGGAGCCCCTTTAATTTTATTCACCAGTACCTACTCCCATACAAGAAATGTTTTTTCGGCTTATTTATAGTATGGAACCCTTCTACTAACAGTATTATTCGCACTTGGCAAGTATTTCAATATTAGTTAAACCCAATCAATTAAAATATTTATTTGCTAGAACATGGTACAGTCGCTACCACATCAAGCCACCCGAAACTCAAATTTTCCCAATCTAATTTGAACCCAATCTGATAAGCAATAAAGTTGAAAATCTAACAAAGACATCTGCCGTGGCGAGCAAATGTATTTACAATCAGCAATGTCAATAAATCTAACTTAAAAATTACAGATTCCATTGACTTGTCTTGTGAATAGTCTTAATCCGTGTAATAAATAATAAAGTGGGTAATCCCAACCCTGTAGGGCCAACTAAATACTGGCTGGTGGTTACTCAAAGCTGTTTTTTTTTTCTTGAGATGGGTTAATTCTTGTCTATGTCAGAGATGACAGACAGTCTACGATGAAGCGAGCTTACCCAGAAGTAGCCTGTTCACTCTAACTTTGAAAATTAGGGTTGTAAGCGTTCGTTCAAAAGAACAACTCAGACATTAGGTACTCTATGGTTCTCAATACTCATAATATGATTTGAGGAGTACGGATTGTATATGGACGTTACCTCTCTAGTTTGTTTCGGTGTTACTTCTCAGGGTAGTCAGCTAAGAAAAACCGGTCTCATCTATTTAAAATTACCAATAAAAATTGACGTACGATTGTGATTTTTAACCTATATTTACAAAATAAATATCTAGTACCATTTACTGGGGTGGTTTAAGTGAGGTATAAATCTCACACTTCCCGGACTTGTATCTTGCTTATGAAACTACCCGCGAAAAATAAATACTAAAAAGTAGTTACGTGGAGGGTAAACGGACATCAAGCAGTAATTCCCAGAGGTGGGTAGACGCAACCACGTGATCTAAAATCCGAATTAGTATAGTCTGACCCACTGTCCAAATAGGCAACGACAATAAAGAAAAGAAAACGAGTACCAGTACTTTCCAATTTCCAAAATGTTTGAAGATGATGATGTGGAATTTTCAGAGTTCCCAATATTAAAGTGAGTACCAATCTTAAGTATTATTTTTTGTTACAAAAATTATGGCTATCATAGATGTACTTTTTTCTAATATATAAAAATCTCGTGTCACGACTCACAGAGTAGGTCGGAAAATAGGTCGTAGGTTTTTTTTATCCTGGTAACGTTTGATTTCTATTTAGCATTCACTGACGAAGAGGTATGTGGGCGAATCGTTCGTTGGTGAAAAGTTCTTAGGATGAAAAGTTAATGGGTTAGAGATAATGTTGACCAACGGTTCATTGGCCAATCGACTCTTGGTGAAACGTTTCAGTTTCTGTGCCGAGTCAGTTGATACCGTACAGTAACTAAATAAAATGAAATCAGTGCGCATTTGATCAAGTTGGTTTAAAAAATAGTGGATAAACTTCACAAGTTTACAACTTAAATATCAAATCGAAATATAACCGAATTATCTAAACGATTGGGTAACGGGAATCATATAAATTCAGTTTCTTTTTTCTCTTTATTTAAAGGGGCTTGTCTCAATTTGAATATGTCGCCCCTGTAATACACATTTACAAAACCCATATAAATTCTGATTATAAACAATGAAAAAAAAAATCATTTCAACAAAATTGTGACTTTTTCAATTTTTTTTTTAAGTAGGTAGCTTCGCACGGGTGCAAATTGATTGCCGGTGGATTTTCTAATAAAATTCTTACATCCAAATTTGCCCTGATAATTGGACCCTGTTTAAGCAGAAAAGATCCAACCAGCAAATAATTTGTGGAAACTTGGATCTTTTTTGCGTGTATAAAGTTCGATGTTAACTATATTATTATATAACTCGATTTCCGACAAATTGCTGGTTGGAGCTTTTCTGCTTAACTTTTCTTTTTAAAATTGCAAACACGACAATAAAAAAACATTACAGGCAAGCGTGCTCCATCTTAGATCGCATCGCATCATCACTTAACATCAGGCGAGATAGTGGTCAAACGTATGACGATCAATAGTAAAAAAAAAAACAAAATGTATGGTTCTTACAGAGATGCGACAATTTACTTTTATTCATATACCTACCTACAATATTTTCTTATGTAAAAATGAATAAAATTGCTGTTCGTTAGTATCGCTAAAACTCGAGAACGGCAGGGCTGATTTCAGTAATTCTTTTTTTGTTTAGTTCGCCAGAATACAGGGAAGATTAAAAGCAAAAAAAAAAATGTAGTTAACGGGAGCGAAGCCGC
The DNA here is from genome assembly GCA_963859965.1 of Ceramica pisi. Lineage (NCBI taxonomy): Eukaryota > Metazoa > Arthropoda > Insecta > Lepidoptera > Noctuidae > Ceramica > Ceramica pisi. The sequence continues at coordinate 17,934,488 of OY982543.1, forward strand.
GGGGCACAGCTAGTAGATAAAACAATTTGCATTTAATCACTGCTGTTATAAAGAACGCTAAAAATAAGTTGATAGATATACCGGTGTCTTGACTTTAAGTAATGAAGTAGGTATCTCACAGATGAGCGGCGAGGATGTTATCATAATAATAAAAACATAAATACCTAGTAAAACGAGCAGTTTAGCCATGTTGTCGGTCCGAGGTGTCGCACTACACTGGCTCTCCGTAGCAACCTCCAACATATAAATATCGAAACCTGATTGTGATTATTTTATTGTATAACGACGTTCTCGTATGTAACGTGTTTGACGTTTTTCTCTTATTTTTTTTAATGATCTGTGTTGTGCTTAGTCTTCTTAAAATAAATTTGATTCCCCAAATCAGCCCAGGAAAATATGACAGTTACTGAGAATAAATCTCAGTTCAGTGCTTTTACTGGAATTATTTTTATTATGAAGATAAATGGTAGGTACTTACCTACCATTTATCTTCATAATAAAATGTATTATTTTCTTTAGGTAGGTATTTGACTACTTGCAGTAGCGTTAGGCCGAGAGGGTCATCATGGCCCGGGGCAGCAGACTGCTAGGGGCGGTTTATAACATACATCATAAAAGTCTTATATTTAAAATTGAGACACGAAAATGTTGTTACCTACAGAATAGCACTGCAGCAGTGCGATTCTATTATAGTATAAACATCTCACCGTGTAGGCTTAGGTGAGGTTAACATGAAGCAGCCAATCTATACCATAGGTACAGACGCCAGCACATCATGCTACAACAATCTGTCAAATTTCTTTGTTAGATTTTTAACTTTGTGTAAATAGGGTTCAAATTTGATTGGGAAAATTTGACAGTTTCGGATAGCCTGATGACTGTACAAGAGACGAACATTGTTTTGTTATGCATTTCTAATTTTCTAACCGTCCCGTAACTTATTGTCTTATCCTTAGAATAAATTATTCTAAGGTCTTATCAATAGAAAATCTTACGAAGTTTCGAGATGTTTTCGCCCTTGTTTAATTTTTTTTTTGTAAAATTAAAAAGAGAGTTTTCTATTTTTGTTAATTATGGGGCGGCAAAAAGATTTAGCCCGTGGCTGCTCCATATTTTTAAATACGCCACTGGGTAGGGTATAAGTACCCTACCCAGTGGCGTATTTAATAACATACTACTTGTCAAGTTTAGTGGAGGATTAAAGTGGAGTTTCTTGCACGTTCTTTATAGATCATATCTACGCTTTCGAACGTGCAAATAGCTTCATGTTTTTTGACTGACCGACCTTGACATTTCAAAAGTGCCTGTAAATAGTAATAAATGCTTTGAATCTTGAATAAACAAAATTCTGTAAACGTGCTCGATATCAATAGATACATAGACAATAAAAAAACTGACCCCTAATTCAACAAATAAAAAACACCTAGTTAGTAAAGGAGATAATAATTATTTTGAAGCTTGTGGCCACAATATGTCAAGTTCAATATTTATCTTACTCTTACGCGTGTGTTTTTTATTGAAGGTCGAAGTTGGAATAGGTAGGTACTTAACTATAATAGCAGATAAGCTACCTTCTTATAAACTAAGTTAATTAAAATAGTTTCTGGCCCGAAATTCAAACTCAAACAAAGAAATGATCTGATTAATTCTATCATAACAGCTAGTCTATTCTGTAAATTACTATTTTGATATCGAGCTTCACCTGAGTGACAAAGATGACAAAGTGATTATGCATATTCATCTTCAAACTTTGGGTAGGTATTTGACTAGATAGATGCAGTAGCGTATTTACCCTAAGGCCGAGAGGGCCATCATGGCCCGGGGCAGCAGACTGCTAGGGGCGGCTTATAACACAACATAATGGTTATATTTATACGAATTTGAAGTTCGAGACACGAAAATGTTGTTACAGAATAGCACTGCAGCAGTGCGACTTGTGTTTTGAGTTGCAAGCTGCCAATTTATACCGTAGGTAGGTACAAACAAGATGGAATGACAGTTCATTTCATTCTGACTCCGCCTATTTTAACACGGTGAGACGTTGACAGAATATAGACAGGCAGTTGTGTTCGACAATTTTTATTACTGCCGCTGTCCGTCTGTCAGCGGGCTGTATCTCAAGAACCGTAATAGGTAGACGATTGAAATTCATAGATTTTGCATTTTTATTACCGCTAAAACGTTTAACGAAACAATAAGGTTTATGGTACGGAACCCTTCGTGTGCTAGTCCGAGTCGCACTTGACCGGTATTTTTTATTTTTTTTTATTTGAGATGGGTTTTGGTCTTGACTCTAGTCTAGGTAAGAGCTGACAGAGAAAAGTCTACGATGGAGCGAGCTTACCCAGAAGTAGCCTGTTCACTCTTACTTTGAAAAGATTAGGGCTGCAAGCTATTTATTACTTACTTAGGTATTTTCTTCTCGATTGATTGTTATAGGTGAGAAAGTGATCTTACAAGTTTAAAAAATAACCTCGGCTATGAGATCTAAGCTGAATCCTCTTGAATCTGCTACCGGCTTTAATTGTTGAAATAGTGGTACCAAATTTTCCGATATTGCGTAGGTACCTATTGATAATTATAATTATAAATAAACGTTACGATTGTAATAGTGTCTTTTAAAATGGTTCATAGATAATTAATCGATGCCTTACGATCCATACAGTTGATGGATTCTTGGCCAGTTTTTTTTACTTAGGCTTAGGCACGCGTTTGACCACAATCTCACCTGATGGTAAGCGATGGTGCGGTTTAAGATGGAGCACGCTTGCCTAGAAGTACCTAGCCTATTCACTCTTGACTTAAATACTCTCAGGTTGTACCTATCAGGAAACACTGACTCCGGCAGGGAATTCCACCTCCTTTGCTGTACGCACTATGAATGTGTTCCAAAAACGTTTTGTGCGTGTGGGTGGGATGTCCGCCATGTACTGTTGGCGCATCGCCGTTCGTCTTGTGGTCCGATGATGGTACGGGCTTGGCGCAATTAAATTATGCAATTCCGTCGCACATTCCCCAAAATGCAACCGGTAGAAAACCGACAGGCTAGCAACTCGGCATCGATGCTCAAGACTTTGGAGCTTCGACTCGACGAGCCTGTCATTGCCGATGATCCTCTTGATTCGTTTTTCAATTGACTCAATTATGGGTATCAATTAAACACGGAGATGGATAGCTGACTGGTTTATTCATATTTGCGCATACCTACATACAGAATAACAAAAGTAGACACAATACCTTACAGTTTTGCCATATAAAAAAGTAGTATATACATAGTTCCATTTGTTTCGGAGGATTTCGATAGAGACGACGAAAGAAAAATAATGTAGTTATAGGTAATTGTGCCTGCCTACGTCACATTTCAGGAATATGAATTTTAATCATTGTGTAAATGCATGACTCATTTTCTTGAAAGCTAATTTTAAATACTAATAGTATTTTTTCATTATTTGTGAGAAAGCTGATGAATTAGCTATAAACTGAATTTTAATGTAATGCTATTGTATTTGGTTTGTGGTTATAATTGAATTACATTAATGTAGCTTGGTTTTCCTACAAAAAATTATTAACCATTGCATTTTGTCTATTACCTACTTTCTGTTCTGATGAATGAATCGAAGAATACGAACGTAAAACACCATTTCAATCAATTCACATTTCGTCGATTCTCTGAGTTGGCACTGTCTTGCCCTCTGTGCCCAAAAACTGCAGACAGAACGACTTACGCACTGCCTTTTGTGCTTTGACTCTGCCATGATTCCGTGGAGTTTTTAACCGACTTCCCAAAAAGGAGGAGGGTCTCAATTAGGTTGTATGTTTGTTACCTCATAACTCCGACAATTATGAACCGATTTGAAAAATTCTGTTGAACCGCGTATATCCTTTCAGTTAATAGGTTGTCCACAACCCATTCACAGGGTAACTGCTGGTATTCATCTGAATCCGGTTTGACTGGAAGCCGACCCCAATGTAGTTGGGAAAAGGCTAGGCAGATGATGTGGCATCCACTGATCCACTGGCATTCACTGATGTCATCCACTGGCTCTTTCCAAGCGAAGTTTTAAACGAAACAAATTTAATTAATAGCAGAACATTAAAATAAAAAAATGCAGGTATTTTATTATTCTGTATCTATCGAGAATATCGACGATTCGACATAGGTCGTTAAAAAGCAATTATTGTTTTGGATGTTTCCTATACTTCTTAGTAAAGTATAATCACTATGCATTATGCAACACTAGAAATTTTCCCAGAAAATACATGCTGTGTTTCATAGTAAGTACCAAAAGAATAATAGTTTACCAACAAGCAGTATAGAAAACATGAAAGTGACATTTTCTTAAATATTTTTTTCTTAGTAAATGTAAGGGGTAGTTTTTTTGTAGTAGGTAATCACCCCAATATTATCTTGTTTTGTTAATATTTGTGTCGTTCATTCATAATGTCTAGATTTTGCGTTAAATCTCCGGTTTTGTTTCGTTTTATTGCAATTAACTTAGTTTTTAAAGGAAAATCTATCAGCTTTGATATGAAAGCCCTAACTTAATAATTTAACTGTTAAAGGACTATTAATATGCGGTATTACATATTTATCACATTAAAAATACTCTTTCTGCACACATGCCTAGACATTTTTATCTGAAAACCCAGGTACTAGTGATGAATACGATGAGCGCATTCACCAAAAAATGATTTTCTCTTAATAATATCTTCTATACATACATAATAAAACTGTAGAAAAATGGTTTTTGTACATGAAAAAAAAAACCAAAAAAAATAGCTAGGGTGTTAAAGAACAACCAATAGAACCCATTTCCAGCATTTTTCAAATTTTTGTCTGTTTGTCTGTTTATTTGTTCGGGCATCACGTCAAATGTGCGAAAGCAATGTAGATAACTTTTATACACAAAGATTGAGCAAAACTTGAAGTAACATTTAGTTTTTGTTCCATTGCAATCGGTTCAGTCTATCAAAAGATATTTGAATATAAAGTTTTCCAGAAGTAAAATTAGGGTTATATGTATGCACTTGGTTTCATTACTTCGCGTAACTTTTATAGTGCGTAAATTGTAGTAATATTATTTTTTTTTGTTTCATCGTAATCAGTTTATACCTTACTAGCTGACCCGCGCAACTTCGTCTGCGTCACATTTTCCATTACTGCTCCGCTCCTATTTGTCTTAGCGTGATGATATATAGCCTATAACCTTCCTCGGTAAATGGGTTACCTAACACTGAAAGAATTTTTCAAATCGGACCAGTAAGTAGTTCCTGAGATTAGCGCGTTCAACCAAACAAACAAACAAACAAACTCTTCTGCTTTATAATATAATATTAGTATAGATAATAAAAAAATGTAAATTAATCTATATAAAATTATAAAGCAGTTCGAGTTTGTTTGGTAGAACGCGCTAATCTCAGGAACTACTGGTCCGATTTGAAAAATTCTTTCAGTATTAGATAGCCCATTTATCGAGAAAGGTATATATCATCACGCTATTACAAAGAGGAGCGGAGCATTAATGGAAAATTTGACGCAGACAAAGTTGCGCGGGTCAGCTAGTTCATACTATAATAGAACTAACTAGTAACTTTGTTGGCTGATGCAAGCCCAAGAACTAAGAGGTCAGAATGCAAGAGCGTGCGTAACGAGTTTGAAAATGACAGAATAACAGTGACGAACGGAAGAACAAAGAAGTGATCCTATAATGTGTTCCAGTTTTTCTTTTTGACCCTAAAAACACAAATACAAATAATCATACAATATAATGTCTTAAACTATTTAGGTTGGATTCGTTTGGAATACAAATAACACAGATATATAATGGACTTGCGATTGAGTACCGGTTTTTGTTTGGATCATAAAAAAATAGCGCTCGCTCGGGATTCACCGCACACATCTATACTATAATATTATAAAGCAGAAGAGTTTGTTTGTTTGTTTGGTTGAACGCGCTAATCTCAGGAACTACTGGTCCGATTTGAAAAATTCTTTCAGTGTTAGATAGCCCATTTATCGAGGAAGGCTATAGGCTATATAACATCACGCTAAGACAAATAGGAGCTGAGCATTATTGGAAAATGTGACGCAGACGAAGCTGCGCGGGGCAGCTAGTGGAAATATACCAAAAAAAAACATTCTCTCATATGTATATTTTATGATCGAATATCACAAAAACAATGCCTGATTCCACCCAGGAAAAGATGCAGTCAAAAACCCTGGCTATAAGTACATAAGCCGTAAAAAAATAAAACATAGTCAGCTTACCCTGTACTATCGCGGACTTTTCCGGTGAATCATCCATAAGGTTATTATCGCTTGTGCTCGGCGTTCGAAAGCAAATCTATTTTCACCCTCTACACACACGCAAATAATTTTTTACATCTTAATATATATAAATCACGTGTCACGTTGTTTGTCCGCGATGGACTCCTAAACTACTTAACCGATTTTAACGTGTGCAGTTTGATCCACTTGAAAGATAGGGTAGCTTACATCTAAATTTTTTGTTGCAATATTATTTAGGAGTGGAAAATGTGACGCAGACGAAGTTGCGCGGGTCAGCTAGTAAAAAATATAACTGACTTCCAAACAAAACACTACAAAGTATAAAATTACTTTAATTTCGGAAGTCTGTGTTTTTGGTTTAGTTCCTTTGTTTTTTTTAACACTGACTTCGGAAATTAAAATTATTTTATAGCTTGTGGGAGGCGTTTTGCTTGGAAGGCGGTTTTATTTTTCACTTTTAAGTGCTGAAACTTAGACGACGTCATACGCAGAAATAAAATTGAAATAAGCAAAATTGCACATAAAAAAAAACTACTGACCCGAACCGAATCAAATTTTTACGGGACTTAACAGCAAGTATGCTAAATCGAAAAAAATATCACAGAAATCGGAGCAGAAACCTTGGGAGTAATAATTGATGTACATGTACATTAAAAAAATAACCAACTAATTGAAAATCTTCTCCTTTTTTAGAAGTTAGTTTAAAAAACATGCGTTTGTACTTAAACATGCGTTTCGCCGTCCCAATTCCAACCTGTTTAAAATGTTCACAGTTCACTGGTTCACACAAATGTAGACCTAAACAACCTACATCCAGCCATTATATCAGCCAATTGCTGTCCACAGCTGAACGTAACCCCCAAAGAGCGTCAACCATCCCGGTCTTGAGAAGTCTACTATCAAAGTAAACATCTGTGTGTTACCTCTTCGCGTGGTAACAGCTGAACTGATTTCTATGAAACTTGGTACACGAGTAGGCTATGCCATGTATTTGGACATAGGAAAACGTCTAATCCTGGGAGTCTGTTTAGGTTTACCCAGGGATAATTTTCTAATTTCACTGTAACAAATGTTTGTAGTGAGAATTTGCCCGCATTTTGTTTTTGCGCTCCTTGTTCGATTTTCATCCGATTGATATTATACATACCTACCTAACGATAAATAATTGAAGGACTGTGGGCTGGTCTGGCTGTGGGAAAGGCAGGACGATAGCAGCTGGTTTCCTATCGAGTGTGCCCGTTTGTAGAAAAAATCTCGAATCAATAGTATTTTGAATTATATACAAATATAAAAATAAGCCCCAAATGGCATTTTATTTGTCATCTGCTATTAATACATTGCAGGCTCCAACATTTTCATCACCAGTTTTCCCAAGTACTTACTAAAATTGTTATTTTTACTTCATTGCAGAATGGAAACCAGGGAAATAGTGCAAAAGGGCTGCTTACTCAGCGCGAAGCTGACTGTAACCAACTACAACACCCCGTTCGCTTCGAAGACGAGCCCCGAGTTCGTGATCAGCGGCGCGGCGGTGTTCCAGGTGCGCTTGGTGGCCGCTCAGGTCAACAACGGCCACAGCAACGTGTACAACAACCTGGTGTTCGTGAGGTTCACCAAGCGCCGCCCCAACGACGATCTCACCTACATGATATTCTTCAACAGCGCCGAACTGAGCGTCACGCAAACGTTCACCAGCGACGATGGCACGTGGCACTTGATACATGAGAATAAGAGGCAGCAGTTCACGTTTGACGTGTCGGTGGAGATGCATCTGAAGGAGGGCGCGAGCTCGTTCGCGAGGCTGCACAGTGACGAGGAGCTGACTGACTTCGAGTTGCGCGGGGAGGACGGCTCCGTGCGCATGCACCGCGCCGTGCTGGCGGCCGCCAGCCCCGTGCTGCGCCGGATGCTGGGCGGCGCGTGGCGCGAGGCCGCCGAGGGACATGTGGACGTGGTCGGCACCTCCCGCGCAACGCTCGAGCACTTAAAGAACTACATCTACCTGCACACGCTCCCACAGACCGGCTTGGAGCAGCTGCTGCTACTGTCCTCGTACTACATGATGCCGGAGCTGGAGCGCCGCTGCGTGGACCGGCTGGTGCGCGACGTGAACGCGGAGAACGCGTGCGAGCTCATCGAGTTCGCCGCCAAGAACAACGTGAAGCGGCTGCTGTTGGCGGTGCTGGAGTGCGTGCAGAACGGCGCTATTAGCGTCACGGAGATGCGCGACCATCTTGACGACAGCGAGTGACGTTCGTCACAGTAGATCACTGAGACGCCTCGGCCGCAGCTAGGGACGCCATTGTCAAATGATGGCCTGCGATAATTCTGAAAACTGTTTTTTATTTCTTTTCTAACTTCTATCAAGACAGTACGAATGTTATTACCAATGGCGTCTCTCGTAGCTGTCGGTGCGGCGTGCCGTGCTGAGCCTCTGTCAAACGCTGCCTACACATACTTACACTGACTTGAAATATTTAGGCAGTAAGAAAACTGTGTGTGTGGATATTTGGCGTACATTAAAGGTTTATTCCACACTTATCAGAGCCGTGCCCGAACAGTGCTCTATCAGAAACTCAAAAATACGAATATCAGTGCGTACAGACGTCAAGCTACAACAATCTGTCAAATTTATTCAATAGATTTGCAACTTTATCTCTTAAGTTATAAGGTTCAAGGTTGATTGGGAGAATTTGTCAGTTTTGGGTAGTTTGCAGTGCTGGCGAATGTACATTATTTTATGTGAACTCGTTCACCCACGTCCCTGTTAAGAGTGGATTAACCTTATTCGAAAAACCGTACAGTTTTTGATAGCGGCTCTGAAGATCTCTTTTAAATTACCGCTCAAGTCTGATTGTAACCGAGTGATAATTATTATATTAATGTGTAATTAAATTCTCTCTAATTTTTTATACGTAGGTTAAACGTCGTTTTACAACGTCAGCGATAAGTATTGGTCCTCTCCTCGGAGGATACGAATTCATTCCTATTATTTTTTTATTTGTAGTCCTGTTCAGGAGAAACAGGCACTCAACGATTTTTAAGCGACATATTTTAATAAAATACAAGCCAATGAAAACATTCTAAACAAAATACCTACTACCTGTTCAACACGTACCTACCTGTATTGCAGCAAACTAATGACTCGGTCATGGCGGCACTATCGGTAAACAAAAATTATAGATCCTGTCAATTGATTAATGTTTGCCATTTCCAATTAAAGCCACGGGTTAGATAAGTTTACTGAGCTATAAGCGATTCACTTGACAACCGCTTTGTCAAGTGAATCGCTTATAGCTCAGAAAACTGTAAGTAGCTATTATTAAATGAAGAGTTTTGCAGAATAACGCAGACCTGGCAAATTAGAGCGCAACGCAATTTTCACTGCCAAGCAAATATCAACATTGAACGATTTAAATAAAGTTGACTTCATATAAAGTTCTATTTCTAGAAAGCAGAAGTGTCAAAATGTAGGGAATATTGAGGCGTTTTTGACAGATTGCGTCTGTGATGCGATGCTTTAATAAGTAGAATTTGATCGTCTGGTCTGTGCCGGTCCTAAGTAGACAAAATGGACATGAGAGTCGCGCTAGAGACTAAACTTAGTGTTGAACAAGTTCTTCTAAAACCTGTTATGTAAGTACTTATGGAATATTGTAAGAAAATTGAATATTAAAACTTTTCAAGATTTCTTAAAACTGCAGTTTTCTTTTTATAATTTTATCCCAACGATTAGTCGCGTTGGATGCAAGACGCACAGGATCGGTTGTTGTGGTTGTGGCGACACTTGGCTCTTTTGACGGCTGATATGCTGATGAATTAGTTGCGATAATTTGTGGTGTTTCACTTGAGTGTAGCAAAAAAATGGTATGGTATCATTGTTTACAACTTTTTAAAGCACAGTTGCTTGCCTGAGCTACGTTGAACCTGTGCTTCAGGCTACAAACTGCTTAATTAATTAATTGACTATATTAATTACTTATACATTCATTGTGCGAACAGCTAAGGAGAGTAATTTCCTGCCATAGTCTGTTTCCTTGCTCGTGGCTAAATAATAACAGCCGCACAGGTCGATCTTTATGGTTAAGCAACGCTTGCCGAGGTTGGTCCGTGGATGGGTGACCGTTCTCAACATACCGAGTTGCCACCGTGCCTCGGAAAGCACGTTAAGCTGTTGGTCCCGGCTGTCATTTGGAGATCTTTGGCAGTCAAATACAAAATCCTTTATTTCAAATAGACCAGTTTACACTTACAGGCACTTTTGAATAGTCAAGGTATGTCAGTCAAATAGATGAAGCTAATTCTGCCGCGCTAGCGACAAGAGTAGCAAGTTATTCTGCAACAAAACAAACTCACCGACCCTATCTCCAGCGCGGCAGTTGCACGTTCCAAAGAGTAGATCCTATGGAGAAGAACGTGCAAGAAACTCCATGGACACTCTTTTAAACACTGCCTTTTTACAAAATCATGGTTAGATTATTTAATGAGTCTATACAATGCAAAGATAATCTTACAATCTTCAGCAGGTCCAACAATGTTTTCAAAGGTTTTCACATCTTCATCAAAGTTCGGGCATTTTAGTCGTTGTGGAGCGGACCAGCATTGAGCCAAGCATTTTTGTCGTCAATGAACTCCCATAATTTATAATATTATGCTTGTTTGCATAGTGTGCGTTTTACACAGTTTTTAAATTTCGTCTCATTTAGTTCTAGTATATGTGGCGGTATTTTGTTATAAAACTTTAAACAGTATCCCATGAAAGATGTTGCTACTTTAGCAAGTCTGAAACCTGGTTGAACTAACTGATTCCTATTTCTAGTGACATAGTTATGTCTGTCGCCTCGTTTACTGAAAAGATGTAGATTCTTTCTAACGTACATAATATTTTCATAAATATATTGACAAGGGACCGTCATGATGTTAATTTCTTTAAACAGTTCTCTTAGAGAATCTCTCCGGCGCAGATGGTAAATGGCTCTGATGGCTCTTTTCTGCAAAATGAAAATAGACTCGATGTCAGCAGCCAGTCGTTACGGATAGTCAGAAGCCAGAAAATTGACACCAGGCTTGCCAAGGAGTACCGTGTTACCCAGTTAAAATGGGTTGTGGAGGTCTGGTAGGCAGCCGTTCCACGTAAAAGTACTGGTATTCAGCTGAATCCAGTTTGACTGGAAGCCGACCCCAATATATAGTTGGGAAAAGGCTAGGCAGATGATGAGTCTGTTTCCTGCTAGCTTCAAACTGGGGGTCTTTAGGTCAAAGAGTGAATAAGTTACTTCTAGGCAAACGTGTTCCATCTTCGACCGCATTATCGCTTACCATCAGATGAGATAGTAGTCAAACGCGTGCCTAACAATTGTAAAAAAAACTGAAGTTGAATTAAAGGACACAGCATGTTTTATTTACATTTTCGATCAAATAAAAATGTTGCTAACCTAACAAGTTGGTAGATGTGAACTCGACTCGAGTTCAATGACAGTCGCTATCCTCGAGTGTGTCTAAAAACTATAAATAGGTATATAAAAAAAACCAGTTCTAATTTAGGAGTTTATTTTGGTATTTAAATAAAATCATTTTTACATTAACAAAGCATTCTGTTGTTTAAACAGACTTACCTTACATTGTGTTGATAAAAAATTTTAACGACATAATTTAATAAAAAAAACAACCAAAAGAAAATATTTTTGGCTTTGTTCGGTACCTAATTAAATATACATACATAATATTAACAAAAATTATTTCACGGCATAATTATTATTTTTACTTTACATAAATATTATTCTAACAAAAACAAATATTAACGTCAACACCCTTCCACTCGAAAACATTATTTCATACTCGTGCGGAAAAGTGAGGCATTCAGAGCACGAAACATTTTTTTATGAAATTTGTAACTATATACGTGTGTTGAAAAATGTCGTTTGGTACACGTGGGAATGTGTCATCGCATTCTTTTGGCTCCAACACAACGGCCTCGCTTTCGTTTCGGGCGCCTAGTTTGCCTCGGAGGCAGTGACAAAGTTTGCCCACTTGAATTAAAATATAATATTCCAAGGTGCTAAAAAGTTCTTTTGGCTATTGAATGACTTTGGTACGCTTGTTGGTATAAAATTTGTTTCAGTGTCTGTGGAATTTGTATTAAGAAAAGATTTCGACGAGCGCACCAAAGGATCATTCTTGCTTAACTTACAATATTTGCATGATTTAAAAGTTTTTTCATAAAGCAACACTACGGTAGGCTCCGTAATAAGGTAAATACCATAGGTTTCCTAATATCCCTTCGTAGACACCCGAACAATAAATGATTCGTTTTTCATTACTAGAGAACGTACAGGTTCTGAATAGAAGTCGATTCGGGACAGCTTTATAAAAGTTTTTGATGTCAAACAGTCAATTAATATAGGTCAGTGACCGTTATTGCACAATTATCGGCACCTACCATAGGTATTAATTAAGTATTTAAGTAATTATAACTTGGCAAGTAAATTAAATGAAAGCGTCGGGAAAGTATCACGAAGCACAAAAAGATAAAAAGATCCATTCATTTAAGGGTTGTAATAATTAATCTATAAACTCAGACCAATTGGTCTGAGTCTATAAACTATAGTTTTCGATAAATACCTATCATAAGACAAGATGTACCTAACTATCTTATGATATTTATTTATCGATAGTGTATATCTCACCGGAAAATGGCAAACGCCGTAAGATTGTAAAATATCGCGTGAAATTGTTAACTTTTATTTCTAATTAAGACTCGGATAGATTGGAAACTATTGAATTTGGATGGGATTTATGATATACAAAACGATTTCTTCATAATACATCGAGAAAATATAATCTAAACAAGATTTATTACAATCTTGCGGAGTCTACCATTTTCCGGTGTCATATATTATATACTATACAGGATGGATTTTTGAGATGGGGCTCATGGCTGACCGTATAATTTTTCCAAAATGTGTGATTTAACTTAGCATTAAATACAACGTGTAACAGGATAAGCGCAATACCTCTTAAGGGGTCATTGAACTCATCATTATAAACAACTTTTACTATGGGACCAATACTGAAATCGCGAAAAAAATCGACTGCCCCATACATTTTTGTATGCATAACTCAAAATGTAGATACTGAACAGCTGATTTTTTTTTTGCGATTTCGGGGGTGGTCCCATAGTAAAAGTTGTTCATAATGATGAGTTCAATGTAAGAGGTATTGCGTTTATTCTATTACAGGTTGTATATTTAAGAACTTACGACTTTATTCCTGTACCTGCCTTTACTGCTCCAACTCAAAAACTGATCCTATATTCACAGCTTAATATACATAAAAACATATACCTACGTTTATCTTAATAATTATTATAAAATATGGAATGAAAAATACATGTCAATTTATTTAACATGACACATACATTGTCTTTATTTTTCTAACAAACTAGCTAAAATACATTTAAGACTGATTATTATTATCAACTATGAATATGATTATTTAGAGCCAGTTCAGCTCATACCGGAACGCATTGATTGAATGACATTTGTCTCAGAGTTAACTATCCCAACCTGTATTTGACATGGGACCGCTTTGATTAGGTACCTACTAATTTGATAGAAGCAAGGACTAGAAATCCTAATACATAAAATTCTTCAGTTACTGATCGTGACTGACGGACAAAGCACAGCCGAAACTACTAGTTGTAGAAAAGAATTTGACATATTATACGTTCTTTGAGGAGAGTAAGGGAACACTAAGAGATTTCTAGAAATTCCTATGGGGACAAAAGCTTGTCTAAAAATATACTATTTTCACTGCCAAGCAAATATCAACATTGAGCGATTGAAATAAAGTTGACTTCATATAAAGTTCTAGTTCTAGAAAGCAGAATGTCAAACTATAGGGAATATTGAGGCGTTTTTGACAGATTGCGTCCGAGATGCGATGGTTTCAAAAGTAGAATTCCTCCTAGACTTTTGAAATATGTCTTATAACTACATCATTAAAAAAGAAACTGGCCGTCGCACGTCGGACCGAGCTAGCAGATATCTATACTAATATTATAAAGCAAAAATGCGACTCAGACGAAGTTGCGCGGGTCAGTAAAATAGCTTTCGCCCGCGACTTCGTACGCGTCACATTTTCCATTACTGCTCCGCTCCTATTTGTCTTAGCGTGATGATATATAGCCTATAACCTTCCTCGGTAAATGGGCTATCTAACACTGAAAGAATTTTTCAAATCGGACCAGTAGTTCCTGAGATTAGCGCGTTCAACCAAACATACATACAAACAAACAAACAAACAAACTCTTCTGCTTTATAATATTAGTATAGATACCTACATGCCAAATTTCTGCTTTCTATGACCAGTAGTTTCGGTCGTGCGTTGTCTGTCAGTCACTCAGTAACAGAAAAGTCAGTGAGTCAGGTTTGCCTTTTATACGTATAGATAAACTTGTATCATAGAGATATTCAAAACTTGTAGCATATCTATTCTTTGATAGCAAAAGTAACGAGCATTGATAAAACCTTAGAATCAGTTTGCATCAGTGTTATTTTTGAAGTGAAAAGATTGAAATTTTTAATATTTTTGGGTAATATACAATGTAACAGAATAAACGCAATACTTCTTAAAAGGGTCATTGCACTCACCATTATGAACAACTTTTACTATGCGCCCAAAACCGAAATCAGCTGTTCTGTCGAGTTATGGGTACATAAATGTATGCAGGGTCAGTCGACTTTTTGTATTGCGCTTATTCTATTACATGTTGTGTTTCGGCCCTGGCTAGGTACTTTCTAAGCCCGAAGACCGTAGTTTCGGGCATAGTGACGGGCGTATTCTACTCCTCATCACCTACGGACCTACGATTAGTCCCGAATCAAAAATGAATGACGACACGATTTGACAGTTGCTGTCAAATCGTGTTGTCATTAATTCTTAGTGGTTAGTGATACGGAGTAGAGTACCCCCCCCGCAGCTACGGACTTCGAGCTTAGGAGTAGTCGGGCCTGGTTAGAGTGTCGGTAGTACGTCCTAGTCGGCTCGTGTGACGCTGGCGGAGATGCTGAAGGTGGGCAGGTCGTCGTGCAGCGGCTGGCGGCCAAGCTGCGAGTGCTGCCAGGCCACGTCGCCGTCGCCGCCCGTCAGCAGCGCGCGGATCGTGATGGTGCGGCACGATATGTCCAGCGGCACGCCCTCCGTCGCTGCGGACACGAACCACATCCGTTAGCATGAACTAGAATATGAGCGCCACGCCGCTGCGCCTCGGTTCATATTCGTACAAAAATTTAATTTTTACTAAAAATGTTAACGATATAATTGTCAGCCATGCCTAGGAAGAGTGGCGAGACGATCTGAACGCCTATTGCCAGAGTGCCAAAGTTGGTTCGAGCTGGCTCGGGACAAAAATATCTGGAAGGGCTTGAGATAGGCCTTTGCCTAGCAATGGGACAGAAAAATGCTTACTTCGTCCTGTATGGCTCCATCTCTCTCATATCAGAATCATGGCGGAATTAATATATTATATCCTAAGCAACCTAATGCTTGTGTTATGGTAACGAGATGGCTGATAAACTACTTATATACATTTTTTTTTGTAAATACATACATATTATAGATAGAAAAACACCCAGACTCGGAACAAATACATGAAGGTCGTACAAATATTTGTTCCGAGCGGGAATCGAACCCGCGACATGCTGCGCAGCAGTCAATCGCTCAAACACTGCGCCAACCGTGTCTTGTCCTTGCGCCAACCAAATTGGTACGTCATAGTCGTTTGGTGTCTGCCGCAATGCCAAGTGGATTGAGAACAAAAAAAAAAGCATGCATGTTTTGTGCTATTATATTCAAGTAGGTATTGAGATGTCCATTGTACGTATCCGGCGACAATGACCGTCCAAACCCAGGACCAGCAAACTGAATATAGGATACATGCTACGCAGCTACGTCGAGAAGTGAGTCGGCTGGGCGTACATAAGTTATGTAACTACTCGAAAGGGTTGACAAATGCATTGGATGATGTTAAAAACATGGATAATTTCTGGTCCGTACCTATGTCGAAGATAACTCAGCATGCTATGTATAGAAAATGTAATGCTCTGAGGGATCAGATATTAACACTCAATTCATAGTTTGAAATTAGCTAGATGAGAGAGACAGGCAATTGGGAGACGCCATGTTCGCAATGGACTGCTGTAGGTTGAACGTGGACTGTGAGGGGCAGAGCCGAGATGAGATAAAAATGTGAAAAACGTTTATTTTTCAACTTCACGCCGCGCCGCCCGAAAGAAGGCTATTTTCTTTATAAAGGCAGCCTAAAAGGCACTCCTTTAGCGGTCGGTTCAGCCGCCGTGGATAATTTGACATGAGGATGCGCAAGATATATCGATATTGGTATCGAGTTCGTATCAATTGCGATATTATTATATTTGTAAAGCAACTCTGGTTTCGTACTTAACTATACAAGCTTGTGTGCTGCCCGCTGCGGGTTAACCACAAAGGTATACTTAAAATGTATACCATAATTAAAAAATACTATTTTCTTTGTTCGTTCGTTTTCTTTATACGAATTTTGAATGTTTTGGAAATACGTATGTAATGTATGAATAATCATACGAAAACTGACGATATATCTAAACGGTCTTTCAAATAGGGTGGGTTGATATTGACAGACGGTGGCGGCCATGTTGTTTTGGCGGCATCTGTCAAATGCGTTGTTATTTCTTCAGTTACTGATGCCAAATCACCATAGCAAGTTACACGATTGAGCTGCACGTCCAAATGATAAAACTTACTATCAAAATGAGTGTTTGTTAGTGCAAAAATTGCGCGCATTACGTCCATTTACGTCAGACGCGGTGGCCCTTCAAAGTCGACTCTCCAACTTTTGGTGACCGAATTCGAGACGAATGGTTCGGTAAACAACCAAGGATGGGAAATCATCCAATGACTTCCCCCGCTCTGGGCGGAGCGGGAGGGAGTGTCAGACTTCTACTGACTAAAACCCATCCATGTTCCTTCATTGCCCTTTGTGTTCTGGAGCCGCGGTATCTCTTTCGAATAGTCCCGCGACTCCGGCTGGCGTCGGCCCTTTCGGGCCCCTCTGTGCTGACTCTCTTTGAGGCGCGCGTGGAACACGAACGCGCCGTCGATACGGCCTGTCGTCAGAAGACGGCCGGACGGTGAGCCACCCATAGCTCATCGTCCACAGGCCCGAGATACAAAATCCTTGAGTAAGGATTGATTGAAATTCACTGCAATGCACTGAGTCGTTAGGTCCAGGCGTCTGATATAATGCTGTCTTCCGACATTAGTTAAATTGACGTCAAAGTAACTTTTTCAAGGAAGAGTTCCTGTAGCGGCACCTGGTAATTTTCAAGGGAGAGGGCATCTCGCCTATATGGCGGCAACTTGGCATTTTCAAGAAAGAGGGCCCCTCGCCTATGTAGCGGCAACTGGTAATTCTCAAGGAAGTGGGCCTCTCGCCTATGTAGCGGCAACTGGTCATGCTATATTTTTTTTTTAATTAACAACGAGTTAACCGGTCCCGATTCCCATGAACCACATGTGGTCTTCACTGTTTGCTTAACTATTGAGTCTACGGACAGTGAACCGGTTATCACACCTTCTACGACAGTGAGTGTGAGACAACTGAAGGTGGCTCACCCAAGGTCTCTGGTTCGAAGTCAACCCCCAGGAGCGGCATGTCGTCCCACTGCAGCTTCCACACGAGGCGGCCCCTCTCGTACACCTGCGTGTTGGCGCGCAGCCGCAGCTCCGACAGTGAGTGTGGAACAACTGAAGGTGGCTCACACAAGGTCTCTGGTTCGAAGTCAACCCCCAGGAGCGGCATGTCGTCCCACTGCAGCTTCCACACGAGGCGGCCCCTCTCGTACACCTGCGTGTTGGCGCGCAGCCGCAGCTCCGACAGTGAGTGTGGAACAACTGAAGGTGGCTCACCCAAGGTCTCTGGTTCGAAGTCAACCACCAGGAGCGGCATGTCGTCCCACTGCAGCTTCCACACGAGGCGGCCCCTCTCGTACACCTGCGTGTTGGCGCGCAGCCGCAGCTCCGACAGTGAGTGTGGAACAACTGAAGGTGGCTCACCCAAGGTCTCTGGTTCGAAGTCAACCCCGAGGAGCGGCATGTCGTCCCACTGCAGCTTCCACACGAGGCGGCCCCTCTCGTACACCTGCGTGTTGGCGCGCAGCCGCAGCTCCGACAGTGAGTGTGGAACAACTGAAGGTGGCTCACCCAAGGTCTCTGGTTCGAAGTCAACCCCCAGGAGCGGCATGTCGTCCCACTGCAGCTTCCACACGAGGCGGCCCCTCTCGTACACCTGCGTGTTGGCGCGCAGCCGCAGCTCCGACAGTGAGTGTGGAACAACTGAAGGTGGCTCACCCAAGGTCTCTGGTTCGAAGTCAACCCCCAGGAGCGGCATGTCGTCCCACTGCAGCTTCCACACGAGGCGGCCCCTCTCGTACACCTGCGTGTTGGCGCGCAGCCGCAGCTCCGACAGTTAGTGTGGAACAACTGAAGGTGGCTCACCCAAGGTCTCTGGTTCGAAGTCAACCCCCAGGAGCGGCATGTCGTCCCACTGCAGCTTCCACACGAGGCGGCCCCTCTCGTACACCTGCGTGTTGGCGCGCAGCCGCAGCTCCGACAGTGAGTGTGGAACAACTGAAGGTGGCTCACCCAAGGTCTCTGGTTCGAAGTCAACCCCCAGGAGCGGCATGTCGTCCCACTGCAGCTTCCACACGAGGCGGCCCCTCTCGTACACCTGCGTGTTGGCGCGCAGCCGCAGCTCCGACAGTGAGTGTGGAACAACTGAAGGTGGCTCACCCAAGGTCTCTGGTTCGAAGTCAACCCCCAGGAGCGGCATGTCGTCCCACTGCAGCTTCCACACGAGGCGGCCCCTCTCGTACACCTGCGTGTTGGCGCGCAGCCGCAGCTCCGACAGTTAGTGTGGAACAACTGAAGGTGGCTCACCCAAGGTCTCTGGTTCGAAGTCAACCCCCAGGAGCGGCATGTCGTCCCACTGCAGCTTCCACACGAGGCGGCCCCTCTCGTACACCTGCGTGTTGGCGCGCAGCCGCAGCTCCGACAGTGAGTGTGGAACAACTGAAGGTGGCTCACCCAAGGTCTCTGGTTCGAAGTCAACCCCCAGGAGCGGCATGTCGTCCCACTGCAGCTTCCACACGAGGCGGCCCCTCTCGTACACCTGCGTGTTGGCGCGCAGCCGCAGCTCCGACAGTGAGTGTGGAACAACTGAAGGTGGCTCACCCAAGGTCTCTGGTTCGAAGTCAACCCCCAGGAGCGGCATGTCGTCCCACTGCAGCTTCCACACGAGGCGGCCCCTCTCGTACACCTGCGTGTTGGCGCGCAGCCGCAGCTCCGACAGCTGCAGCCCCGCGCCCGCCGATAACTTCCATGTCAGCTCGCCGTATTTAGAGCCCTCTGCACGACAAATTTATAACGTCATGCTTGAATAGTGTAGATTCCTAATAAAATTGTTCCCCATTATTAAACAATTAATAGTCTAGTTTCCATCATCCACAAATTGCAAAAATAATTAGTCCGTCAGTTAGAGTATTTAAAAATAATGGTCACGTATTTTTTGTTTTTGTAAATCAATGAATATTGACAAAGATATAACGCATCAAAACTCGGGAGTGGGGGCTCGTGACGTCACGACCCCCTAAAAATTATGCCAGGGCGTGACGTATTGAGAATTTTAAAAGCGTCGTAGCTTCGTCAATTTTGGTTCCCGAAACAAAAGAAAAAATACGGGTCAAATATTTTTTGATAATCTAACTGACGGACTTATTAGATTTTTTCAGGACACAAGCCTATTGTTAATAATGTGATGTGTTAATTATTAATATAACTTTTTTTTAACTGTTAATTTTTCAATGAGAATCTTGTACACACCTATGACTGATGTATTAACACAGAAATGAAGACCATCCCTAACTTGTTGCTATTCCACCAACTCGCACGAAGCGCTTCCAAGCGTCTTTCATAATGCACACAGCAAAGGAGTGGAACTCTTTGCCTGCGACTGTGTTTCCGAACGCTTACTGGCTTACGACCCTAAATTTTTGAGAGTTAGAGCGAACGGGCTACTTCTGGGTAAGCTCGCTCCATCGTAGACTTTGTCTCTGTCATCACTGACCAAGACTAGAGTCAAGAAGCATATACAGGGAAATTGAAAAAATACCCGAAACCTCTTAGGCAGTGAAAGTACACATGATTATAAGCAACTTTTGTTTTGGTAAAACTCCAAAATCTCGAAAAAAATATCAGCTGTTTCATACATTTTCATTGGCTAAATACTGCATTTTGTATGAAACAGCTGATATTTTTTTCGAGATTTCGGAGTTTTACCAAAACAAAAGTTGCTTATAATCATGTGTACTTTCACTGCCTAAGAGGTTTCGGGTATTTTTTCAATTTCCCTGTATATTAAATCAGTTTAGTTCTTCTGCTAGATTAACAAAAACACTGGCCAAGTGCGAGTCGCACTTTCACACGAAGGCTAATTCCTACTATCTTACTAATAATGATAAATGCAAGTTTGTGAGGATGGATGTCTGTCACGTCAAAACGCCTGAAAGGAGCTTGAGCACAGAGTTAGATTATAGCCTGGAATAACACATAGGCTACTTTTATCCCTGAAGTATGTTCCCTAGGGATCACGCGGGCGAATCCGCTGGCAGAAGCTAGTCTCAAATAATATTTAAAAAACTTACCTTTCCTAGCAAGGTAAACTTGCTGCCAATCATCTTCGACTTTTCTGAAGACACAGTAGGCGTGGTATACCCCTGCAGACCAGGGGGCTATCGTCTCTATTTCCTTGTCGTCATGGTAAACGCGGTACATGTCTTTGGCAGTGCAGTAACTGACTTCGTACCGCCCGGTTTCCTTGAACTCGTATATTCGGGGTTCCTGTTAATATGTAGTAGGAAAAAAATATGGAAGCAGAGGTGTCTGGTACTACGGTAGGCACTAGATAAATGTACAATAAAGGTCATTGATCCACATTCATTTTTAACTTTAAACAGAAATAAAATCATAAAGCTGTCCTGAATCGACTTCTATCGTGATTTTACGTTATCTAGTAATTCGGTTCATAATTTATTGTTCGGGTATCTACGAAGGGATATTAGGAAAAGATCATTGTACTTTATTGCAAGTTTATCTGACGCCTACCATACATATATTATTACCATCAATCAGACACGAATTCACGACTGCTACTGAGAATTTTCATATAGATAAACCTAGGTAACGAAGCCAGGATCTAATACTCAGCAGTACAGCATGTTTTTATTTATTAGGTCTGTCTTAGAATTGAGGTATAATCAAATGACTCCTCCCGCTCTGGGCGGCGCGGAAGGGAGTGTCAGACTTTTCTAACTAATGTTTCCCGTGTCCAAACAATATAATCTCACTCTCAAACATAACAACTTAGTCTCAAAAAAACATTCCGCTATTATAATAGGATTTATTAGGTCTACCAATTCTTTACGTTAGTGTTAAAGACTTGCCAGTAAAACCCAAGATTTACCGAGTTGTAATGGTAAAAAAGTCAGAACAGTTCTTTGATAGTTGGGTACTTCGGAAAATTCATTCCTTTCTTTATTTTGTAAAACTTAGAGCCTTCGTTACGGAATTGTTGGAAAGAGTCACCGCGGCCCTGGAACGCAAAGGGCATTAGGAGGAACACGGACACTCTGACACTCCCTTCTGCTCCTCCCAGAGCGAGAGGAGTTATTCGATGCCCCCCCCCCCTGGCAGCAGCTCATCTCCCACCCCCCGCACGGACCTGCCTGCCCAGCTCGCCGCGCTCGGCGCGCCACTGGTCCGAGCCCGAGATCCGGCCGTGAGTCTCACCGTCCTTTGGTTTCCTGTAAACAAGAAAGTTTCCCTTATAATTGTAGTGTATGCACCGAGGGTATAAAGCAGTGTCTTATGTCACGGGCGTCATATTGAATTTTGAAATAAAGTTAGCTCCCGAGCGTAGTGCGAGGTGCGAGGGAGTTAATTCAAGAATCCTGAATGCAGCGAGGGATTTAAGCTAGCTCAAGGCAGAGACACTTTTATTCGAGAGCTGGAGCATACTCTACTTTTCACATCGACTGCGAGAAAATTGTCTGTAAGTCATGAAGAGACATGGCCGGCCGCGTGAGGTTCCTATCGGTCTCCAAGTTGAATTCCAAATTCAAATCTCATTATTGACCTACGGGCCAATAATATTGTTACGAGCTTGGGGTTCGTGACAATAAAAACAGCCGATTAATTAACCAAAAGTGACACTTTAATAATCAACACTAATTATCACTTTAAACGCACTAATTATAACACACAATCGCACTATTAAACACTTCACTTCACTTAATTCGCAGTTGAAGATCGCTTCCGATGTATCGCTTGTATCGCCAATTCAATACTGACTCAGTCGCGAGCGATGCGCACCTTATATAGTCCCACTGTAATTTCCAGAACCTTCGAGAATGGAAATATCTAGAAAGTTCGGGAACATACCGGTCCCGACTGACTAGGTGTAGAAACATCGAGAATGTTCTAGCATCGAAAACTCTAGAAAGATCGTGACCCAATTAGTTCCACTACTCGATACTAGATGGCGGTAGTAGTACGTTGTGTACCCGGCATTAATTCTGGCGCGTAACACTGCCCCCTCCTAAGACATGCTCGTCCCGAGCATCGGTCCCATAATAACGCGCCAGTCGATCCACATGGACGATCTTAGGTGCAATTCTCGTACCTTTCTGGATACGGTAGGTCACGTCATTGATTTTTGTGACAATCCGGTACGGCCCGTCCCATTTAGCTTGAAGCTTAGGAGATTTCCCCTACTGCGTACTGGATTGTGCAACCACACTAGTGTGCCTTCGTCGAAACCTTTATTGTTCATTTTGCGGTCATAACGAGTTTTCATCTTTTCAGACATTTGCTGGCCCGATT
The DNA here is from genome assembly GCA_963859965.1 of Ceramica pisi. Lineage (NCBI taxonomy): Eukaryota > Metazoa > Arthropoda > Insecta > Lepidoptera > Noctuidae > Ceramica > Ceramica pisi. The sequence goes on from OY982543.1 coordinate 17,957,769, forward strand.
GTCTGATGTGCTCATAAATGTCATTCATTTTGTTCCGCAAGTCATTCGCATAATCGGTTATACTGCGTGGGGCATCAGATGGTATTCCGGTGATCAGATCTGCAGGCAGCCGTAATTCTCTACCAAAGTTTGCGAAAGCTGGTGTTACCGATGTGCTTTCGTGAACAGCACTTCGGTATGACAGCAAAAACGGTTGTATATGCTTGTCCCAATCGCGTTGCCGGTTTTCCACAACTTTAGCCAGGTATCTCTCCAATGTCTGATTAAATCGTTCCACCATTCCATCCGACTGTGGGTGGTAAGAAGTTGTTCTCGTTTTATGAGTACCCATAACTCGACAAGTTTCCTGGAATATTTGTGACTCAAAATTCCGTCCTTGATCGCTGTGAATCTCCAAAGGTAATCCAAAACGACAGAAGACTTCATGAACGAGTTTATCTGCAACTGTTGAAGCTTCTTGATTCGGAATAGCGACTTCCGGCCACTTGGTGAAGTAATCCATTACAACCATGAAATACTTGTTACCACTGTTACTTTCCGGAAACGGTCCCGCAACATCCAGGGCTATCCTTTCCCAAGGTGCACCAACATTGTACAATTTCAACGCACCTCTGCTACGAGTCTGAGGTCCTTTTACAGCCGCACAACTTGTACATTTGCGACACCAATCTTCGACATCGTCACGACAGTGAACCCAGTAAAAACGTTCCCGTATCTTCAGTAGAGTCCGTTTAACTCCCATATGGCCTCCTGAACATCCATCATGGTACAGCTGTAGAACATCCGGTACTTTCGCTTTGGAGACAGCTGTCATTGACAACCATTTGAAAATGACAGCTGTCTCCCCGAGCATTCTCCCATTTACGGCACAGGACTCCATCCTGAATCACTAAGCTGTCCCATTGTGCCCAATAGCTTTTTGTGATCGAACTCATCGCTGAGACGTCGCTCCACGTAGGCTTAGGAGCACTGGTCCTTATCCGGTCTAGAATCGGCTTGACGTCCGAATCTTCCTGCTGTGCACGTTGTAAGCTTTCCTTCCACTCATTGCTGAGGTCTGTCTTGAGCATCCTCACAAGTACAGCTTCTTTACTCTCTTGCCTAGTACAATGCTTGCAGTCTTCAGGGCAAGGTCTTCTTGACAATGTATCTGCGTTGCCATGAGATCTCTCGCTGCAATGTGCCACCAACAAGTCGTTCTCCTGCAGCCGCTGGGCGCTGTCGTTAGCCGCCCTACCTTTAAGAGATCGGCTATTTTCCCTTCCTGCATTTCGCTTAGGGCAATTGGATCTAAGGTGGCCCCTTTCACCACAGCCGTAGCATCTAGGGTTGTATCCTCTAAAACGGTCACTAATTGCAACTGCTGCAATCTCCTTGGTTCGGTGAGATCGATAATCCTGCCGCAAAGCTTCCTTTTCTGTAGTTCGCTTAGGGCAACTGGATCGAAGGTGGCCCCTTTCACCACAGCCGTAGCACCTAGGGCTGTATCCTTTTAATCGATCGCGAACTGTAGCCGCTGCGACCTCCCTGACGCGGTGGGAACGATGATCTTGCCGCACAGCTTCCACCTCCAGGGCATGGGCCAAAGCGTCCTTAAGTGTCGCGTGGTGCCCGAGCCTCACTGCAGCCCTAACTTCAAGGTCGCGGATGCCGTCAATGAAGGTCTGGACCAGGTTCCCTTCAATAAGCGCAGGTACAGACTGGTATGCCTTCCGTACCAGCTTCTCCACTTCAAGGGCCCACTGCTGCAGGTTTTCACCACTACGCTGTATGCGATCTCTTAGTTGCGCACGAAACACGTGCTCCAGATGAGCGTCACCATACCGGGATTCCAGTGCTTCAAGGAGCTGCTCGTAAGTTACTTCTTTACCGAGAGCTTCCAAGACAGTTAAGGCCTGGTCGCGCAGGCCTAAGGCGAGGGCAGTCATGGCTTGATTTTTACTCCAACCGTTCGCCTTCATGACGGCCTCAAACTGAATTTTGTAGGCCGACCAAGAAGACGTCCCATCAAAGGCGGCACTTTAAATCCACGTAGCGAAGGTGCAGTAGTTACGGGAGTTGCAATCCCATCTCCAAGTTTAAGGTTGCCCAAGTCTTTCTTCATATCGCAATATCGTTGTTACATTTGCTGATCAGTGTTTCAGCATCTGACAGGCGGTTGTCATGCTGAGCAACCTTATCCTTCACTTCCTTAATGTCTTTCCCGAAAGAAGCGTGAATTTCCTTCATGAGGAGCATCTGTTCTTCCTGGCGGCGCGCCTGCTCCTCCTTGTAAAGCTTGAGCTGTTCTTCCAAGCGACGGGCCTGCTCCTCCTGTCGGCGGGCCTGTTCCTCCTGTCGTCGAGCCTGTTTCTCCTGTCGGCGAGCCTGTTCCTCCTGTCGGCGGGCCTGTTCCTCCTGTCGTCGGGCCTGTTCCTCCTGTCGGCGGGCCTGTTCCTCCTGTCGGCGGGCCTGTTCCTCCTGTCGTCGGGCCTGTTCCTCCTGTCGGCGGGCCTGTTCCTCCTGTCGGCGGGCCTGTTCCTCCTGTCGTCGGGCCTGTTCCTCCTGTCGGCGGGCCTGTTCCTCCTGTCGGCGGGCCTGTTCCTCCTGTCGTCGGGCCTGTTCTTCCTGTCGGCGGGCCTGTTCCTCCTGTCGTCGGGCCTGTTCCTCCTGTCGGCGGGCCTGTTCCTCCTGTCGGCGGGCCTGTTCCTCCTGTCGTCGGGCCTGTTCCTCCTGTCGTCGGGCTTGCTCCGCCTTGTCGTGCTGCAGCTGTTCTTCCAACCGACGGGCCTGTTCCTCCTGTCGGCGAGCCTGTTCCTCCTGTCGCCGAGCCTGTTTCTCCTGTCGGCGAGCCTGTTCCTCCTGTCGGCGAGCCTGCTCCTGCAGCATCATCATCAGAGCAGCAAAGTCTGGTGCTGATGATGCCGGAGCTGCTGTGGACGGACCGGCTTCCATGGTCGGTAGCTGATTTTGCGGCGTTGCACCACCAAAACGCCTCTGATCCGTCTCCTGCTGGCGTTGACTACGGGTACGGATACCCTCCGTGTCGTCCTTTGGCAGAATCGGCATGATAATCCTTACTTCTGACACCAATTGTTACGAGCTTGGGGTTCGTGACAATAAAAACAGCCGATTAATTAACCAAAAATGACACTTTAATAATCAACACTAATTATCACTTTAAACGCACTAATTATAACACACAATCGCACTATTAAACACTTCACTTCACTTAATTCGCAGTTGAAGATCGCTTCCGATGTATCGCTTGTATCGCCAATTCAATACTGACTCAGTCGCGACCGATGCGCACCTTATATAGTCCCACTGTAATTTCCAGAACCTTCGAGATAACGCGCGTAACAATATTATAGGTAGGTACTGAATTTCATTTACCGGGCAATAACGACTTACTTTAGGTTGGGTTCACACATACCTCTCGAGCATAAGGCCCTGGCGCTCCTGCAGGCTCCGCTTGGCGAGGTAGCGCCGGCGCGGCTCCGACACCTGCCACTGTCGGTCCGCGCGCAGAGCCAGGATGCTGTCGATGTTCACACATACCTCTCGAGCATGAGGCCCGCCAGCTCCTGCAGGCTCCGCTTGGCGAGGTAGCGCCGGCGCGGCTCCGACACCTGCCGCTGTCGGTCCGCGCGCAGAGCCAGGATGCTGTCGATGTTCACACATACCTCTCGAGCATGAGGCCCGCCAGCTCCTGCAGGCTCCGCTTGGCGAGGTAGCGCCGGCGCGGCTCCGACACCTGCCGCTGTCGGTCCGCGCGCAGAGCCAGGATGCTGTCGATGTTCACACATACCTCTCGAGCATGAGGCCCGCCAGCTCCTGCAGGCTCCGCTTGGCGAGGTAGCGCCGGCGCGGCTCCGACACCTGCCGCTGTCGGTCCGCGCGCAGAGCCAGGATGCTGTCGATGTTCACACATACCTCTCGAGCATGAGGCCCGCCAGCTCCTGCAGGCTCCGCTTGGCGAGGTAGCGCCGGCGCGGCTCCGACACCTGCCGCTGTCGGTCCGCGCGCAGAGCCAGGATGCTGTCGATGTTCACACATACCTCTCGAGCATGAGGCCCGCCAGCTCCTGCAGGCTCCGCTTGGCGAGGTAGCGCCGGCGCGGCTCCGACACCTGCCGATGTCGGTCCGCGCGCAGAGCCAGGATGCTGTCGATGTTCACACATACCTCTCGAGCATGAGGCCCGCCAGCTCCTGCAGGCTCCGCTTGGCGAGGTAGCGCCGGCGCGGCTCCGACACCTGCCGCTGTCGGTCCGCGCGCAGAGCCAGGATGCTGTCGATGTTCACACATACCTCTCGAGCATGAGGCCCGCCAGCTCCTGCAGGCTCCGCTTGGCGAGGTAGCGCCGGCGCGGCTCCGACACCTGCCGCTGTCGGTCCGCGCGCAGAGCCAGGATGCTGTCGATGTTCACACATACCTCTCGAGCATGAGGCCCGCCAGCTCCTGCAGGCTCCGCTTGGCGAGGTAGCGCCGGCGCGGCTCCGACACCTGCCGCTGTCGGTCCGCGCGCAGAGCCAGGATGCTGTCGATGTTCACACATACCTCTCGAGCATGAGGCCCGCCAGCTCCTGCAGGCTCCGCTTGGCGAGGTAGCGCCGGCGCGGCTCCGACACCTGCCGATGTCGGTCCGCGCGCAGAGCCAGGATGCTGTCGAGCAGCTGCTGCTCGGAACACTTATTGCGACGTTTCAGCACCTACAAGTAGGAAAGAGTAACCATTTATCCTACCATGGAAAACGCACAAAATAACAATTGATAGTAATGTGAACTAAAAACACCGAAACCTCTGAAGCTTGGTCCTTGAGACTGCAGGATCTTTGTCAGTAAAATTAGAGTTTCACCTCGGAATGAGATGATAAGCTGGAAACTCGTATGCATCTTTGTTTTGGAGATTTAAATGTTGTGTCAGAAGTCTCATAAAATCTCGTGTCTGCGTCTAAGTTATTGAAGGCCAAATGTAAAACAAAATCGGTTTTCGCGATTTACTTATGATCAAAATTGTAGAGCGGCTAATTTGCGAAACTTTTTTCATACGCTCAACCGTTTTTGAGATAAGACGGAGAGCGCACAACGCTCACCCATACTGTATTATATGGTCAACCGTGAATCTTGGTGAAGATAATACCTTGTTGAAGAAATCATTCCGAGATGTACCCACATTTTAACAAAAAAAAAATTGACGTAATTGTTATATTTTTATACAATTTTGTACTGTGACTGGACTTAAAATCGACGCACGAGCGATGTAGCGCTGGAGACACCTTCTGAAGATTCCGTGACCGGCGTTTCGCACTAATGAACGTGCACAAAGCTTCATGTATTTGACTGACCAACATTGACAAGTGAGATGTTCTTAGTCTGGGGTTACGGGGGTCGTTGCTGTGTTCTTCGCGCACGTACAAACACATAACATAACAATAAACCTTGACAATCAAAAGTGTCTGTAACTGATCTATCTATACTAATATTATTAAGAGGTAACATTTGTTTGTAAGTTTGTATGTAGGGGGTAATCTCAGGAACTGCTGGTCCGATTTGAAAAATTATTTCAGTGTTAGATAGCCCAGTTATCGAGGAAGGCTATAGGCTATTTATCATCACGCTAAGACTAAAAGGAGCCGAGCATTAATGGAAAATGTGACGCAGACGAAGTTGCGTGGGTCAGCTAGTTTGTTATAACATGCTTTGTATCTTGAATGTACCTCTTTGTGGTCCATGGTGTACCTCCAGGTGACGTCTTGCACGTCGTCTTTGGACACGGCGATGACGTAGGAGATCTTCTTGCCCCAGCCGAGCGAGTACAGCAGCGGCGCGTCCAGTTTGGCCTCGCACGGGTCCGCGTGCAGCCAAGTGTTGGAGTCGTAGTCGAAGATCTACGACGTAACAGTCATTTTGATGAATTAGATGGATTTGGAGACGGTTACAGGCTACTTTTATTTCGAAAATAAAACTTGAAGGGGAGAAAAGACAACTTGAGATTCTTGGGGTAGATAGAGACAAAAGGTCAAGTGGCTGCAAAAAAGTTGGGGATCCTAGCAAAGGTGAGTAGGTACTTCACGCCGGAACAGCTGCTCAAACTATATCAAGCGCAAGTTTGATCGTGTATAGAGTACTGCTCGCATCTTTGGGACGGATCTGCCAAATACCAGCTTGATGCTCTTGAGTAAATTGACAAACGAGCCAAGAGGATCATCAGTAATGATAGGCTCGTCGAGTCGAAGCCCCAAGGTTTTGAGCATCGACGCCGAGTTTTTAGCCTGTCGGTTTTCTACCGGTTGCATTTTGGGAAATGTGAAGTGAGAGCAAAGGAGTGGATTCCCTAATAGTTACAACCTGGGAGTCTATAAGTCAAGAGTGAATAAGTTACTTCTAGGCAAACGTACTCCATCTTAGACCGCATCATAGCTTACCATCAGGTGAGGTAGTCAACAAACGCGTGCCTATCAAAAGTAAAAAAGAAATGGGGCGAGGTGCGTGTGAAACCGCGTTATAACCACTAACACTTATTTCTTCCACAAAGTCTGTAAGTCTGGCCGAAGAAACTTATGTTTTGTTTCACAGACACAGTATTTTGCGCGAATGTAACGCATTTCTTCCCAACTTTTATCAATTTCTAATTTTGTTTATTTTTTCGGTATGCGTCATGCTTGGCGCAAATAAACTCTTTTACATTCCTTCTATATGGTTTCACCTCGCACCACACGTGGTCGGTTGGGTCGTACACGTAGCGCGTCTCGTAGCCCAGCGCGCGGCACAGCAGCGCGAAGCAGTTGTCTCACCTCGCACCACACGTGGTCGGTGGGGTCGTACACGTAGCGCGTCTCGTAGCCCAGCGCGCGGCACAGCAGCGCGAAGCAGTTGTCTCACCTCGCACCACACGTGGTCGGTGGGGTCGTACACGTAGCGCGTCTCGTAGCCCAGCGCGCGGCACAGCAGCGCGAAGCAGTTGTCTCACCTCGCACCACACGTGGTCGGTGGGGTCGTACACGTAGCGCGTCTCGTAGCCCAGCGCGCGGCACAGCAGCGCGAAGCAGTTGTCTCACCTCGCACCACACGTGGTCGGTGGGGTCGTACACGTAGCGCGTCTCGTAGCCCAGCGCGCGGCACAGCAGCGCGAAGCAGTTGTCTCACCTCGCACCACACGTGGTCGGTGGGGTCGTACACGTAGCGCGTCTCGTAGCCCAGCGCGCGGCACAGCAGCGCGAAGCAGTTGTCTCACCTCGCACCACACGTGGTCGGTGGGGTCGTACACGTAGCGCGTCTCGTAGCCCAGCGCGCGGCACAGCAGCGCGAAGCAGTTGTCTCACCTCGCACCACACGTGGTCGGTGGGGTCGTACACGTAGCGCGTCTCGTAGCCCAGCGCGCGGCACAGCAGCGCGAAGCAGTTGTCTCACCTCGCACCACACGTGGTCGGTGGGGTCGTACACGTAGCGCGTCTCGTAGCCCAGCGCGCGGCACAGCAGCGCGAAGCAGTTGTCTCACCTCGCACCACACGTGGTCGGTGGGGTCGTACACGTAGCGCGTCTCGTAGCCCAGCGCGCGGCACAGCAGCGCGAAGCAGTTGTCTCACCTCGCACCACACGTGGTCGGTGGGGTCGTACACGTAGCGCGTCTCGTAGCCCAGCGCGCGGCACAGCAGCGCGAAGCAGTTGTCTCACCTCGCACCACACGTGGTCGGTTGGGTCGTACACGTAGCGCGTCTCGTAGCCCAGCGCGCGGCACAGCAGCGCGAAGCAGTTGTCTCACCTCGCACCACACGTGGTCGGTGGGGTCGTACACGTAGCGCGTCTCGTAGCCCAGCGCGCGGCACAGCAGCGCGAAGCAGTTGTCTCACCTCGCACCACACGTGGTCGGTGGGGTCGTACACGTAGCGCGTCTCGTAGCCGAGCGCGCGGCACAGCAGCGCGAAGCAGTTGGCCCACTCCCCGCAGCGGCCGCGGCGCGTGCGCAGCAGCGTGCGCGGGTCGTTGTAGCGCACGAACTTCGCGCCCGCACCGCACTTGTTGCAGTGGTACGACTACACGCATAAATATTTCAAAATGAAGGACATGACAGAGATAGACGGAACTCTGGAGACGTTTATGAGCTACTTTTTTTTACGAAAATAAACCAATGTAGCCTACCCAGGCAACGTTAATGTATTCACTCGACACTGACTACTAAGTCACAGGGTCCAGGGTCCAGGGAGGAGGCAAGGTTTTTTACTACATTTGCAGATTTTTTCCCAAAACCTACCTATACCTTTGTGAAATATAATGGTATTGTATGCAAAGGTATTTTGTGGTAATAAACGTTACGTCGGGAGGATGTAGCGAGATTATCTCGCTCAGAAATGACGTCATACGAAATCGTTTTCAAAATTGACATTCCTACTTACTTCCATTTTACAAGACTCCCTTCCCGTGTCGATGGTGTAGTGCTTGCTGAAGACGGTGGGTCCCCCGCAGCCCTCGCAGGCCGGCTTGTCCACCCACGTGAAGAACTTGTGCTTGAACCACCCCATCAGCTCCATCAGGAGCGCTATGTCGAACGGCAAGTCTACAATGTCCTTTTGACCTGTTTAGTAAGTAAGTGGACATTTATTCGCTCACAATGGTCCTTGAAGTTCACTTCACCAAAGTTTTCAGAGTGAGATGAGTACAGAATTAGGTTGCGTTTCCACCAGAGATGTGCGATGCAACGATGCGTAGCTAGGGATGTTTGTTAAGAACCATAGATAAAATAAATAAGGAGATGTGCCCGCTGGACGAAAATGTATAGGAACCTAGTGTCTCCAGTAGACCCCCTCCAAACGCCAACACATGCACTTCAATAAAAGCAATAGATAGACACGCAGTCCTCAAAGCAGAACGTACAGGCTAGATTCTATCATCCACGAATTGCAAAACTATTTAGTCCGTCAGTTAGGGTATTGAAAAATATGGACACGTATTTTTTGTTTTTGTAAATCAATGAATATTGACAAAGATAAAACGCATCAAAACTCGAGAGTGGGGGCTCGTGACGTCACGACTCACTAAAAAATATGCGAAGGTGTGACGTGTTGAGAATTTTAAAAGCGTCGTAACTTCGTAAATTTTGGTTCCCGTAACAAAAGAAAAAACACGGGTCAAATATTGTTTGATAATCTAACTGACGGACTAATTAGATTTTTTCAGGACACAAGCCTATTATAAACCTTATCGTTTCAAACACAGCTTGTATTTCCCATGCACCGTACAACTTACCCACACACAAACAGTGGTCGCTATCATTGTGCTGTACGAAAACGAATTCATTTTACATACGCTAGTGATTGGCTAAATCGGAAAGTATCGGATCTTCAATTTATAATTGTACAAAAAAGTATTTGCAGTCTTAAAAATAAAATAAACAAAACACGGCAACGATAACACTCGAACGATTATTAACCTATTTAATTAATTCACCTTACGAAAATTTTGTTACGTATTTCTCTATTACGCTGTTAATAATTAAATAAGTAAATACACGTTATTTTACTTCGATCTTCTAACCGGGTTAAAATACGGTTGACAAATTGAAAATAAACTTTTATAGCAAGATTTCGTTCATCAATCGACACTGTTGTCAAGCAGACCAGTCAGAAGTCAAAAGTCATTTATTCAAATTAGGCTGACTGCCAGCAGTTTTTGAACGTCAACGTTTACAAGACAGTCCCCCAAAAACGTCCGCCAGTCACCACTTCCTAGTGTTTTAGCTGGGAAGAAGAAGTGGCCAACAAACTCCCCAGCAACACATCTGTCTGTTGCGTTATAAGATCTTGCATTTATACAAAATTATGAAGTATTATTATTACCAAGAAAAATAATAAGACATGGGTAAGTGTATATTGTTAGTGGTCAGGCAGGGGCCAATAGTTCTTCTATACTAATATTATAAAGAGGTAACATTTGTTTGTAAGTTTGTATGTAAGGGGTAATCTCAGGAACTACTGGTCCGATTTTAAAAATTCATTTCAGTGTTAGATAGCCCATGTATCGAGGAAGGATATAGGCTATATATCATCACGCTAAGACTATAAGGAGCCGAGCATTAATGGAAAATGTGACGCAGACGAAGTTGCGTGGGTCAGCTAGTCTATAATAAATTCGATTATCAGTCCAACAAACCGCCCAAACCCATAGCGTTTCATCTTTGGTTCCATATTCTGCAAGTCTTGCTCCAAGGGATTGTCCTTGGGAATACTTTCACAGTGCACACAGGGATAATCGCCGGTGCCCCATTACATTTGAAATGTCGAACGGGGCCTCTGCGAGTTGGTTTCGGCCCCTCGTACGCCTACCAAAGGACCGGGTCTCCAGGGACCCGAGAAAGAAAACAAACATGGGTAACACATACAACCTAAAAACTAAAATCATTCGACACTTGTAAACTAGCACACACCAGCGGCCGTACTACGCGTTGCACCCGCAAAAAAGTATCGATTTATGATTTTTACATTGCTTGTCCTGTCCAGTGGCTTAGTGACAATTTTGGGTAGTGGTTAAGACAAATTTAATAAAATACTTATACTTAGATAAGGGAAGTGATTCCATGATTTACGAAGCCTTAGTTTAGGCTGCAGTTTAAAAAAAAAACCACTGAACAACACGGAATTCTTATAATTTGTCACGATCGCGGTCGAAAGCGCATTGGTTCGTCGAGACGACCATTTGCCTATAATATGCTAAACGATAGCATGTTGCACGGACACCGACACGCCCCCTTGAAGACAGCCGCTAGGAAAGCTTCATTTACCTCGCACAGCGTAAGGTATTGTTCTTAACAAACACTTGCCTCACTAGGCATCCTGCGTTTCCACCAGAAGTGTGCGAGGATGCAATCTGCAGTGTATTAACACTGTAGATTGAGATCCTTACCAGCTTTGATCTGTTTCTGGACCTCACGCATCCTGTCCATAGCCATCAGCTGTAGTGTGACAATGGGTATAGCCTCCCGGGCCAGCGCCAATAACTCTTCGTCTTCATAAACCAATACCTCGTTGAATAACTTCTCTATCCTCTTGAGAAATGGGTTTGTTGTTTTCTGTGAATAAAGATTAGATAATTAATACAGTCGTCATGAATAAACAGTGTCCCAGAAATCACTTTCTTTTTTCATTATATGTTACTGTAAATGTAAATAAATATAAGCTTTATTATGGAAATAAAGTTGGATATCAAATGATCAGGCCAAGAAGTATTTATTTTTTATTTATTAAATTAACAAATATGGATATTACTTATAACAACAGATATTTTTATAAAAAGTGAGTATTTTTTAAGCAACTTTAGGTCTAGCACCCACACTTTTAGTAGATTTGCACAGAAATGCATTGATTTGTAATAAAAAATAAAACCCATTTCTAGCTATGAAAGCATTTGTAAGCAAAAAAGAGTAGTAGTGTCTTTTAGCAAAAATATTCATCTTATCAATACTGCTTGCCATAAAAACTTCACAACATTTGTATAAACAACCAAATGATAAGAAAAACAATGATTAAACAACACTGGTGCAGGATTTTTGTTTACAAAATTCAAAGGAGATTCTATTTAAACATAGAAAAGCAGTCATAGGATATTTCTGGGGATAATGGATTAACACAGATTCAAGCCTTGTTGGCATATTGGTATGGCCAAAAGTGCAATGTCCCAGCTTCAGAAAATGTCTAGCAAGACGAAGATGAAACTTTTAACATCTTTAGTCTTCTCCATAATTAGCTATGATTCAGAAACATAGACACTAAAAAAAACTTTTTACAAAAAAAATACAACCGACTTCCAAAAAAAAAACACTACAAAGTAAAAAATAACTTTAATTTCGGAACTCGGTGTCAAAATACGAAGAAACTAACAAAAACACAGACTTCCGAAATTAAAGTTATTTTTTACTTTGTAGTGTTTTTTTTTGGAAGTCGGTTGTATTTTTTTGTGGTACCTAACAATCTCCTTTTTGAAGTCGGTTAATAATTATACAGAAGAAAATTCGCAAAAGAAGCTCACTTTAAGAAGTATTTATTAGTTTTTAGACTAGATGCTGATAATCCAGGCTGCAGCATCAGGCCAGACTTATGACAACATTGCATTGAACTTAAAATTTAGTCCTGTTTAAAATGAGCCTAAACACGACTATGGTGCTGTAATTTCAAGGTTTGTACTTTTTCTGATGCTCCTGGCTTCAGCATCAGGTCTCAATGTACTTCGGTGTTCCTCATTAACAGTACGTTTATCCACACATCTAGCCCTTTTCAATGACCCTAAACACGATATATCTGCTGTTAGTTGTCGAGGAGTTATGTACTCTGCAGCATCAGGTCATGACTTGATGATCATGAGACCAAATGTGGCAAATGCCCTATCAAACATCAAAACCAATTTACTAAAACAATCCTTGCCTGTTCGAGTAACTTCTTACCTACTGTTAAGGAGTTTGTACCTTCCATCATCAGCCCAGCTACCTGAGATGGTGACAACCGTACGCAAATACACAAGATACTTCATAATATATGCGAAAAATAATGAGTAAGCCTATAAAATTTGAGGTTTGCCCTCGATTTCTCTAAGATCCCATCATCAGATCCTAACTTGGTGACAGTGGGACCACCTCAGAACTATCTTCTTTCGAACAAAAAAAGAATTTTGAAAACCAGTCGACAATTGGCGGAGTATTCGATGAACAAACATAGAAAAAAAAAACATACAAACATCCGAACATAGTACCTCCTCCTTTTTGTGAAGTCGGTAAAAAAGGCCGATCGTGACCGCATTAACTCCTTCGAAATGTGGTATTGGAGGAAGATGCTGCAGATTCCGTGGAATGCGTTCCATACCAATGACATTATCCTTCGTCCACTACCTGCCTGCGAAGGATCACGATCTCGAAAAATTTATGGTGACAAGCAAGATAAACGGCAGACGGTCTAGAGGTCGCAGCCCTATTAGATGGTCAGATCAGATTCGTCGATGGTCGATGATGTCAGGGGTACACGGGGACGTGGACTGGACGCAAAGGCTACGCCGATCTCCCAGTGCAGCCCCACTCAGACGTTGCGGGAATTTCGTTGCTGGGTTGTTTTAGTGGGTATACCGGACTTTCCCGGGGAGTCCCACATAACCCCCCACTCCCCCGAGTGGGAGGGTATGCGTAATGCATTTTTTCCCAGCCGAAACAAAAAAAGAAAGGGGTACACGGGGACAGGCAGTTGAGGATGGTTGATGGTATGGCTTCGGGTACGCGCGCCCGGCCTCCCGAGCTGCTACGGGCTCATACGTATGTCTTCGGGTACACGCGCCCGGCCTCCCGAGCTGCTACGGGCTCATACGTATGTCTTCCGAGTCCGTAGTCCGTAGATCATATCATTATTACCCCTATACCGTTCTCCTTTCCTTTAAACATTTGATTCCCGAAGTGGGTTGACGTCAGGCAGGCGGCCGGTCGTAAAACTACATCCAAATCAAATCCAAATATGAATAGGCAATCAGGCCGTACTTGAGCGGCACAAACGGGAGGCCACGGAGATGAAAATGTTGCGCTGGATGTGTGGAGTTTCGCGGAAGGACCGCGTGAGAAACTCCCGCATTCGCGACAGCCTCCATGTCCGTGACATAGCACACAAACTGCAGGAGAGCCGCCTACGCTGGTATGGCCATGTCTTGCGTAAACCGGAAAACTACGTAGGAAACAAGTGTCTGGCTATGCCACCTCCGCCAGGCCCTGGCAGAATAGGAAAACCCAAAAAGTGCTGGCTTGATGTTGTCCAGGATGATATGCATGCCAATGGACCCTCAACCAAGGATGCCAAAGACCGTGCAAAGTGGAGAAGAAAAAGCCGGAAAGTGGACCCCAGGCTCCGAAGCAAACCAGCAGAGGATGCAACCGGGAACACGCTCAGATGAGAGAGGGAGATGATCAGATCAGATTCGCTCAATGCTCAACATCAAGCTGCATGATGTGCTCCATGATTCTAAGAATGGCGCCGGTGGAGAGACATTGTACAGCGTAAATTGATCACTCATCGAGGGCTTCACGACCCTCAGCAATGAGGAATACGACGCCATGTGGAGGAGGAGGAGGTTGGTTACTTACACAAGCATTGTACTTGTCATGTAGAAGCGAATCCAAAATTTTGGGTTAGGGTTTTCAGGGCCACAACGTATAATGGGGTACAACGCAACAAAAAGCAAAAATATTAACATACATTACCAGAACATGATCAGTAGGTTTGAACTTCTGCACCTTCGGAGTGGGACTGATTTCGACACTAGTGCGGTTGTTAGGGGTACCGTAACAAAATGATATCTTCCTCTCAATGGCTGCTTGTGCCATTCTCAAGCTGTTTAGTGTTTGTTCTTTCGGGTAAATGACTTCAGTGGCCACCTGTAATTATTGTACATATTTTATGGATTTAATTTGATAAATGTATGTGAATATTCAAATTGGCAAGTTTAGCCTAGAATATTATTGAATGGGTTTTTGTCAATCTACAATATTTCTTGTGTGAAAAATGCAATTAACCGATTAGATGGTTGGACCTGATGCAATCGATTTTATACTTTATTTTTATGTTTTTGCGATTTATTTTAAATTTCGAACAAATCGAAAGCCGACCCTTAGCACCCGGACTAAGAGGTTAATGAGCTAATTTTCACATTATACTACTTATTGATAATATTTGTAAATGTCAGATCAAGATAAAAATGATATCATTCAAGAAATTACTGAATCAATATTGTTATCTACCGCCAAACTGCTATAAGACAGATATAGATATTTTATAAATAGGGCTAACAACTCAAATTTGCCGACCCGGACTAAAACTTTAAAAACCATGTACGGACACTTGGGTGAAATTTATTATCATCTTCAGACGCACCTCAAAAAAAAAAACACCCACCGCAACGATTTAAAAAAATATAATACAGCATAATAATAGTTTAATGTAAAATGTAACTCAGATGCAGATCCAGGATTTTGCTCAAGAATGGCTGCAATTATTTGTCAGAGCAGGGGATAATTTCATTGTCACAATGTGTTAGATGCTTTCCCAGTTGTTTAATATCTTATGGTTTTTGACTATTTGCAAAATCATGTTCCTTCTCATACTACAAACTACAAATTTATTTTTATTAATTTCAAATTCTAAAGTAAATGAGCATAATTATTTTCTGTACTTACACCCGTCCATACCCGTCGAAAACCGACATATTTCAAGTATTCATTGAAAGCGACGTCACTCAACGATAAATCTTTGAGCATATTGCTTTTTATTGACCTCTTTTCATGAGGATTTTCCAAAATAAGATTTATTTGCTGCAAAAGTTCATACAGTATTTTATGAAATTTATCCACATCTCTCAAACTTTGTTCTACCACTGCAAGCCTCGCCATATCCTCCATTTTCGATTTAGTTTGTTTTATTATTTTTTGATGCTTTAAAACTGTGTAAATTAATTTTATCGGCGTATTTATGAATCTACGAAATTCATCACTTGTAATCATAATATTACAACAGACTAACAGAGCACTTGTCAATTTTTGGTTGGTCATTTTCGCAGTGCTACCAACTCCAAAAAATATTCCCCCTAAAATCACAATTCACTTTAATCCCCCTATAAAAATGAAAAATTGCATAGCCTCTGAACTGTGGGCGTGGAATTTATCGTAGTGTCATTGTCATAGTTAACATTGATAACAATATTATACTAGTTTTTTTAGGACTTTTTTTGTTTGTAATAAAATAGCTGCTTAAAGAAACAGCATTTTTTGTTAACTGTAAAATTAAAGAAAATAATTTAATCTAAATTATAATCCAATCTAAAAAGTTAATCTAAATTTAAAAAAAAAACGGGGTTGCTATCCGGGATTGCCGGCAGAAGTGAAAACTTGAACACTAACGTTGTGCATTTTTGAATCATCCGTTTTACGAATTTTCGATCAGGTCACGTCGGGTCCTGACGCGAGTTTAACATTTTATACCGATCCCGAGAAAAGTGCTCAACGCCGCTAAAGAAGTTTTCACTTCAACAAGTGAACAATAACCAACGTATGTATTTTTCAATAACAGTAAGCATGAAAAAAGGTACCATACACGACTGGAAACCTTTGTTATTATTACAAACTACTGAGATACTGCGTATACATTATGATTATTATCATCACTGTGACAGTGACAGTTATTTGCTTCTTCTTTTCTTAATTCTTTTTTTCCGCATTCGTAGTAGCAATGAATTGCTCTAGAATTCTAGATGGCATTACGTGCAGCTAGGTCAATAACTAAAATAGATCAGCTGGATTCAGTTATCTTAGGGTCAAATTGTCGGAACGTGTTAAAAATCAAAAGCCCCAAAAATATAAAGCTCCTAAAAAATGCCATAATAATATGTACCACCAATTAACACCGTGAATTTGGGGAGAAAAGCCCTAAGTTGGGAACCCCGCGTTTTCGTTCGGAAACGTCGATTTGTCCTTTTTATTTTTTCGAATGGATCACAGACTACATAGAGATACTACGTATGGATGGATCGATATTGCAACATGGAATCATTTTCACTTAGAATAATAACGCATAGAAACCTAGTACGAGTGCAAAAAGTGAGGCAACTAAAACTTAGCCTAATCCGTCAAACTTAGCCATCAGGCCGTCAGTACTCAATGTCACGTTCCATCGAACACAGCTCGCGAGTAAATAATTGAAAATGACAGTTTGTTGCGTGAAAGGATGTTATAGCACATCAGGAAAACAAAAAAAAATGTGATAAAATAACATTTCACAAATAAGTACTCACATTCTATGCACTATTTTTACGTAAATCGATAAATAAAACAAAATTGTAATAACCTAACTTGTCATAACACAGTGTTGCTATTTGTGAGGAAAAAATACCCACATTGCTTTCATTCATGTTTTTCATTTTTGTAATTTTAAAATACAATACTTACTGTTAATTCATATCAAACCCGATGTTTTAACATTGTTTATAATTATAACCCATCAAGCATTCGAAACGCATTGAACAATATCTCATTCTATATGCGATTTATTTCCTTTTATTTTGAAATAAATTGAATTATACCTTCCGAAAAAATATGTCATATTACATCAAAAATCATGTTTACCTTTTCCAGTTCCCAACAACATAAAATACTTGCCTTGATAGCAAAATAGTAATGCGTCTTCCCATATTTTGTGGGTAACGGCTTAGTAATGGTATCACTGAAAGCTATATCTGTGTGCGTTAGAGGAACGTAGACACATTCGGCTCACGCACACAAAGAAAATGAAGTGGACACACGATTTTGCTCGGGTTTTGTTCTAGACGCGGCTTCTATGCGTTATTATTCTAAGCATTTTCATCACGGAATGGAAAAATTGTATGTAAATAATATTACTTTGAGTAACCACGTACCTTTTTATTTGCGAGTTTCCGATATTTCGGCACTGTTGCAAGCGCCATGATCACGAAGTAACTGAAGATCTTGCGGGTGGGATTTTATTGGCAGACACAGACATATCGGTCAACCCTCTTTCGTAGTCTTTTATTACGACCATCTCCGGTACCACTGTCCACAAACTCACTTTTTTCCCGCAACTGTTCTCGACACACAACACTAACCGTACCTATCTGACCGCGAAGTAACACTTTGTTGATATCTCCGGTTTTTACACATTCGAATCACTGGATTCCAGACATTTGACAATTTAAACCCATCCTCACGATTGAAATTTTTGTAATTTGTAATTTCAATCGCTTCCCTGATCTAGGTATGTAGTGGCGTTCTGTCGAAATGATCTGAGGGTTGTGAAACTCAATCCAGTGATTTGGACCCGAGTTGATCAAATGTTCCGCGATTGCCGATTTCTATATGTCATTGTTTTTGACCGCTTTTATTGTGTTCCTTCATGCAGCACGCTTCAGTAAGTTTAGTTTGGCCGATATAATGACCTCCCACAACTAGGGGAGATCCTTGTACCTTGGGACACTTTTCTTTAAACCTCTATAATTTAAGTTCAAATTGATCCATCGCCTTGAATGTTAAAATTTCTATTAAGTAGCCAATAACATCACAATATTATGAGGCACCTACTATGTTTTGTCAATGAAAAAATGAAAATTAATTACTTAAGGATATTTGTCCCAAGGTACAATCATGGCTTGTACCCAGGGTTGGGCAGTATTTGAATTACTTGTAATTAAAATACGTAATTGAAATACAAATACGTATTTGGTATTTGTATTTCAATTACTTCTTTAAAATGTATTTTGTAATTCGTATTTCAAATACCTGACGCCGAGGTATTTTGTAATTAGTATTTCAAATACTTGAGGCTTCAAAATACATTTTAACAATAAAATACATTTCACCATCATTTAGCGATCGTGAGTGTGAGTGCGAGTCGAGACCGCAAAAAACCGGCCAAGTGCGAGTCGGACTCGCGCACCGAGGGTTCCGTACAAACCTGTAGGTATTATAAGCAAAAGTAGCGGTTTACGATTTATGACGTATTAAAAAAAACTACTTGCTAGATTTCGTTCAAACCAATTTTCGGTGGAAGTTTAGGTACATGGTACTATTCAGTTTAGAAAAAAATGAACCCTCAACCTCAATATCATTTTTGAAGACCTATCCATAGATACCTCACACGTAGGGGTTTGATGAAAAAAAAATTGAGTATCAGTTCTAAGTATCGGGACCACCAAAATGTTTTTTTTTTTTTTTCTATTTTTGTGTGAAAATCGTAATGCGGTTCATAGAATACATCTACTTACCAAGTTTCGACAGCATAGTTAGTTTCGGAAAAAAAATCGCTGTGACATACGGACGGATAAACAAATAGACAGACAGACAGACATGACGAATCTATATGGGTTCCGTTTTTTGCCGTTTGGCTACGGAACCCTAAAAATCAGTGATCCACCATTCCGACACTGTTGCAATAATTCAGCAGTATTTTGTAATTTGTATTTCAATTAAAAATAGCTAAAATACTGTATTTTGTATTTTATATTTCAAATACCTTACTTAAAGATATTTTGTATTTCGTATTTTAAATACTTGCGATATAGTATTTTGTAATTTGTATTTCAATTAAAGCAAAGCATGTATTTTGCCCAGCCCTGCTTGTACCTCGAGACACCAATATTTGTACCTTGGGACACATTTTTGTAAACCTAAACTACCGCCAGATGAGTATTATCTCTATCAATTAACATATCTAAATGTTTTATATGCCGGAAATTTTGGTGAATGGACAGTTTAAGGTATTTAAAGCATTGAAAACTAAAGATAATCTTAATTTTATATTTAAAAAAAACAGTCATTACAAAGCTTACTTTCAATCACTTTTTAGATACTCAGGAAAACAAAAATAAAAAAAAAACTTGTTCACAAACATGACTATTAGTTTTCTTTAGACTTCTTTAGTTTTCTTTAGACTTTAGAAGATTTTGAGAAACGAAATTCTTCGGCAGCTTTCCGAATAGATAAACGTTTTTGGATAACCATTTTAATTGCATGGTCTAATGGTACAAAACAAACATAACCTGTATTAAGACTATATGATTAAATAAAAAAATAAAAAAAATGCATTTTTTACATTTTCCTCACTTGGTTTTGGCCGGGTGACTTTATTTTTACTTCGCGTCATCTAAAAACATGAAAACAAACATTTAAAATACAATATTAAAATGTATAGGTATAGTAAAAAAAGCAATGCCTTGTACCTTGGGACAGTCCCAAGGTACAAAAAATTCACTGTCCCAAGGTACAAATTTCAATGGTCGATAACAAAGTGTCATTATAATTTCTGAATTACGGAAATCTAGTAAATTATATTAAAATAAGTGATTATGAATGAAACTGACAACTAATTGTATCATAATTAAATTACTTGCCTCAAAATGTTTCGTATAAAATAAAGATTCAAGTGGATTGGAAAAAAAAATCTGACGAAAAAATCACACGTCATAACACATTTATGGAACAAGGCAAAATGGCCGACTTTACTGCATGTTTTCTGAATGTTGTAATGAAATGGCTACTAGATGTCGCTACTTACCACTTCTCAACGCAACATTTTTGACTCAATGAGCTTGTCTCGAGGTACAAGGTGTCCCAAGGTACAAGGATCTCAACTACAGTCAATCTTGTAGACACCTGGTTTCTCCAAAGGAAAACTGTCTTTTGGGGATCGAAGACCTAATGTTAGTGCCCATGAAAGTTTAAAACAATATACTTAGGTACTTTGAGTAATTTATTGGTCCACTTGGTAGGTATATAATTTTTGAAGTTTCGTCAAGATTATCAAAGAATAGTACGTTGACCTAATTTTTAAAAGACGCCAGTAGCCAGCACATCAAACTACAAAAATCTGTAAAATTTCTTTTTATAGATTTCCAACTCTATTGCCTTCTTAGAGAATCGATTACATGCTGTTTTCACCAATGGATGAAGTCTATTGGTGGTTTTTGAGTTTACCGCGAACAAACAGACAGACAGACGCGGCGGAGGACTTTGTTTTATAATAATAATATGTAGTGATAGTGAAGGGATTAAATTAGAGTGAATGAGGAAATTTTATAGATTCGGGTAGGCAGCGTGATTGTGCTGGCGTCTGTAAATGATCATATTTTCACATATTGGGGCGCTACACACCTAAGTGGGTCGGCGCAATCGATTCGCCGGTATTATATAATATGTATATGTGGGACGACAAAGCCGGGCCGAATAAATTATAACAATATCTACGTTTTTAAGTTCCGTACCTAAAAGGTAAAAACGGGACCCTATAACTAAGCCTCCGCTGTCTGTCTGTCTATCTGTCAACAAGCTGTATCTCATAAACCGTGATAGCTAGAAAGCTGAAATTTTCACAGATTGTATTTATTTATTTATTTATTTATTTAAACTTTTCGCACAAAAAAAAGTACAAAGGCGGACTTAATGCCTTAGGCATATACATATGATTGTGTATTTCTATTGCCGCTATAACAACAAATACGAATAAAAATTAAGGGTCATGGTACGGAACCCTTCGTGTGCGAGTCCGACTCGCACTTGGCCAGTTTTTTAAATATTTAATTCGGATATTGCCGATCGGGTCCATTCGGCACAATTCGATTCTCTCATTCTTAGCGCTACCACTCACTACACAGTGTACCTACTACTATAATACTGGTACTCACTACTTGCTAATGGTCGCCAAAACCCGACTGGCATAGCCGAATGGCATTACAGTCAACAGCACAATCATCAGGTTTTACAAAACTGACAATTTTCACCAAATGATTTTAAACCTAAATTCGATGATGATGTATTCACAATCGATTGAGGAAATTTGACAGTTTATGGTAACTTGATGTGCTGTTGACTGTACATACAATATGTTTGATTTTGCCGGGGGGCTGTGCGATGCCGTAGCACCCAACGGAATTATGTACAGTCGTCATTGAACCTTATACCTATCGTGATAAAGTTGAAACTCTATTGAAGAGACACATTTTTGTAGCTTGAAGTGCTGGCGTCTGTACCTACCTATAGGTAAATGTACTTAGTTACCATGGCAGTAAGTACTGATACAAACAAACAGGATAATAATTAAGAGCTTCTAATAAAGAGCAATGAAGAAACGTCGATTCTCTTTAGAAAGCGTTGCAGATGGTAGATAAATAAGTTCAAATTATATTTATATCTTAAATTGAGGATTGATTTGTAGATGTGATGGCGGGTTTTTACCAATTTTGTTACCAATTTTTCTTCTTCTTTGATGTCTATGTCGTCATACGAAATGTCGTGGTGTAAATTAAGAAGGGAAGAAGATAAGATGAGGAAGGTTGTAGTGTGTATTTGTACCTAAAGATAATGATTTCACCAGGTTTCCACACCGGCTCTCGCAACTGGCTTCTTCATGCACGCTACGTTAGAGGAGAACATTCGTTATGTCTGGACCTCGCCGATGACCTGCAGAAACAACACGATAATAAACATAGATATGCGTATTACATAAAGGTAAGATACACAATGATCGTTGGTATAGTTATTAATTATGAGAATCTATACTTAATATTATAAAGCAGAAGTTTGTTTGTTTGATTGAACGCGCTAATCTCAAGAACTACTGGTCCGATTTGAAAAATTATTTCAGTGTTAGATAGCCCAATTATCGAGAAAGGCTATATATAGGCTATATATCATCACGCTACGCGGACGAAGTCGCGGGCAGAAGCTAGTCATTAATAAAATTCTTCCGGGCTTCCATTGTAAAATGAGTTTCTACTAAGTACCTACCTACATCGTTTTTTGTAATAGTAAGCTGAGAATGCGCCACTCGACTAACAGGGGGTCTGGTAGCTGCTCTAGAAAGCTTCAGGACTCTCCTTGTCAAGGTTAAAGAGACCCTTACTTTTAGTACCACAATCTGCTTAAAGGACCTTTTCTACTAATCAGGGTTCAGTGTTGGCTGATGCTGGCAGGCTGCAAGAAGCGCTGGAGAGGTACCACAGCTGTATACGACTCTATCCTCAGGACCCTGAGCCTTTGAAACAAGTCGCCAAATGTTTGTATGTATCATAACCATAGCAGCGGAATAATAGGTAGGAAGCCGATCAACCCACAGTCATGTCTGGAGTGTTGTGAGATCCTGAGACGAGTCTTTGAATATTGTCCTAAATATTTTTGTAATGTCATTGGCTGAACGTCACAAGTAAAAAAAAAAAAAATTAAACATGTTTTTTTATCCACAATCTGCAACTACTGCGGCACAAGTCTTCCAGCTGGTTATTTTGAATCCATGTTATAATTAGGCGAACTTTATTATGCGTAGAAAAGATGATCAATTTTAAAATATGTACTTTGTCATTGCAGATCCCGGCAGCATCGGTTTCAGTTATCCCTGGAGGCTTATTTAGAAGCTGACAAGTTGTCCATTCATCCTGATCCTGATATATACTGCGCTTTAGGTAAATTCAAGTCTGCCTATCCTCAGTAGACCTCTCTCAAATTATGCAATAATACCCGATCTCCGCGTTCTGCATTCAGCTTGTCCCAGTGTTAAGGTCCTTGGGAGCCTGGAGGACCAGATTAGGCCTTGACGAAAAGTGAGGCGATTCAGAATCGGCTGACGTAACATACCTAATATGTGACGGCCCCGATCTATGCTGGATACATTAATCAGGCACGGAACTGGTAGTTACGGCGTACCTAACAAAAGACCAGTCAGACCAGAGTTATTTCTTGTAGTAAGTAAACTAGATTACAGTAGACGGTGGAGGTGCTCGTGGTTAAAGAACAGCCGCACGGGTCGATCTTCAAGGTTAAGAAACGCTTGCCAAAGTTGGCCTGTGGATGAATGACCAGCTTAACTTAAGTACCGAGTTTCCTGCGTGCCTCGGAAAGCACGTTAAGCCGTTGGTCCTGGCTGTCATTTGTAGATCTTTGACGTGTGATCTTTTACGTATTTCTTTCTTCTTTCTTTCTTTCTTTATTCCGGTTTGACTGGAAGCCAACCACAATGTAGTTGATAAAAGGCTAGGCAGATGATGACTAGAGTAGGTACCATAGACTAATTTTATATTGATAGCGTGCTAGACCAAGATGGAGAATCGAAAGAGCAAAGACAAACAAAATATTTACAGCGGAGTGTTCGTGGAACCTAGGCGAGCTGGAGAATGGTGTGGAATGGGCCAGGTCCGCGGTTCAGGCAGGGGGCGGGGAGCGAGCCGGCGCTCTCCTGGCAAAGCTACTTCTGGCCTGTGATGACGTGCAGGGCGCCTTGGTGGCATATGACCAGGCTTTAACGTAAGTACCTATAACCTGTTTCTTGGGAGTATCTAGGCATTTTGAGTATACTTTTCGTTTAATATAGCCTCGAAGTCCTCGGGAAAGATGAAGAAGCCGTTTTGCAACTATTATTGTTGCATAAGTTATCTCATAGTATAATGTTATTTTTTTTAATTTCTATGAGTTATCCTTTTAAACAATCCTATTCAATTAATAAACTTTAAAACAGCTACTTAAGTCTGTTTCGGGGTTCCATGCTATCTAATACTTGGCCAGCATGCATCTCTTATCAAACACCTTACATCCTCGCAGCACTCACGCTTGCGGGGCAGACACATTAGCAGCAGCTGGAGCGCTACGTCTCCGTGCTGGTGACCCTCGACGTGCCTTCCAACTCCTGGGAGCAGCACTGGCGCAGCAGCCAACGCAGCACGCAGCCGCACTGGCCCTCGCAGCCATGATGCTGCAACATAAGGACATAGACGCTGCGTTATCCAGGCTCAAAGCAGCCTTGACAGCGCATCCGACTTGTGTAGCGGCTCATGCCAATCTGGGAATGGCTTTGTTAGCTAAGAAGAAGTATATTGCGGTAAGGTTTGACGTCGTTGCTATTTATTTTTATTCAATTGGTTAAGCTAGAATGCTACAACTACTATTACCTACGTTTTCTATTGCTTAGGTAGGTAACTTCAGACGGGCCCCGCTAAGGCCAGTCCCTGCCAGGGTTGCAGAATTTCTTAGAAAGAGTGACCGCGGCCCAGCTAGTCTATTCTGTAAATAACCATTTCGATATCGACTTCACCTGAGTGACTAAGCTTACAAAGTGAACTTTATTTCACACATCATAAGGTCTTATATTTATACGAATTTGAAACTCACCTGGCATTCCGCTGTCGAGACACGAAAATGTTGTTACAGAATAGCACGGAACGCAAAGGGCATTACGAGGAACATGGATGGGAGTGTCAGACTCTTACTGACTAAAACGTTTGACACTCTTTTCTGTTCCAACCATAGAAACAAAGACGGGTTTGTTACAACACTTATAACTCGAGATCTGCTGAACCAATTTTCATGGTTATTGATTCGTTGGATTTGTCTCCGCCCCGAATAGCAGAATACATCTTAAAAACAATGAAAACTCGATATGTGCAATAATTACTTAATTGACGGGAGCGAAGCCGCGGGGGACAGCTAGTAATTTATATATCTGTGGTTCCAACCGAAGCGCGGCGGGAAAGTCATTTGATGATTCTAGATTCTTGCCTTCTAAAAAAGATAAAAAATGAAAAGATGATCGGGCTTAGGTCAATTGCTCGAAATAATAATAATAAATCGGAAGGAAGAATCGGATTTTACTGTCCTCGATCTCTTGATCGAGGACAGTAAAATCGGCAGCACATAAAGCTACCGCCGAAACTGCTAAACTTTCCCAATCATCCTTGAACCTTATTCCTTTCGAAGTAAAGTTGACAATGTGTTAAAGATATTTGACAGATTTGCAACTTGATGTGCTTTTTTTTTAGGAATGGGAAATCATCCAATGACTCCTCCCGCTCTGGGTGTAGCGGGAGGGAGTGTCAGACTTCTACTGACTAAAACCCATCCATGTTCCTTCATTGCCCTTTGTGTTCCGGAGCCAGTCTTGCGAATAATCCCGCGACTCCGGCAGGCGTCGGCCCTTTCGGGCCCCTCTGTGTGCTGACTCTCTTTGAGGCGCGCGTGGAACACTAACGCGCCGTCGACACGGCCTGTCGTCACTAGACGGACGGACGGCGAGCCACCCATAGCTCGCCGTCCACAGGCCCGCGCCTACGGTGGCCGGAGGTCACCAGGTGGTGGCCCCGACGCCCGCGACGTTTACCACGGCGGCCGGGACGAGAGGGTCTCCTCTCCCTCTCCTCCACCTCCTTCGCTAGCATGACTGCTTCGCAGAAGGAGGCAAGGCGTCACATTCCGTCTCGCTCCGCACCATGGCTCGGACCAGGGCCGGACACGAGAGAACTTGATGTGCTGGCATCTGTACAATGAATTAGGACAAGAAATGTGTCTACCGAATCTATTTTCCAGATGTGATTGATCGTTAACACTCCTCCAGACCCTGACTTGTCTTCAACGCGCGTCATGGGCGGCGCCGCTGAGTGCGCGCGCGGCGCATGACCTCGGAGTGGCGCTGCTCGTGTGCAAGAGACCAGCTTCGGCCTTCTGCCGGCTCGCCACAGCCGCCGCCTTGCAGCCGTTCCAGCCTGACACGGTAGGGACACCGAACAACTAGGCTACACGAGTCGTTTTATCAACAGCAGCGTAACATATCTGGTAGTGTAAAGAACTACTTACTTATTTTACTTTCAAGGAGTATAAGAATAGGACCTATATCGTTCATCAAAAGCAGCCTTGTTCTACTCACTGTTGCAACAGGATTTTTTTGTGGCATGATTAATCAAAATCCAATCCAATTTCGATTTTCTCAAATTGTTATTTCTTTAAATGGCATGGAAATATTTGTACGCTGATACTTACAGCTAAACATGACTGGCACTGGACTTAAACTGTGTTATATCTTGCATGCTTATTTAACACTCTAAGCACAAATGTACAGAGGCGGACTTAATGCCACAGGCATGCTCTTGTATGTTTACAATGTTTAAACAAATAAAGAAATCTTATCTTATCATTCTCATTGGGAAAAAAAAAACCGGCCAAGTGCGAGTCGGACTCGCACACCAGGGTGCCGGACCAGAAACCTTAATTTTTATTAAGTAGGTATTTGTTGTTTAACGACAATAGAAATACACAATCTGTGAAAGTTTCAATTGCTAACTACTTATTACGGTTCTTGAGATACGGCCAGGCTAGTAATAGGGTTCCGTTGTATACCCTCTGGGTATGGAACCCTAAAAACCTACTGCACTATTGTTTATACAGGTGCTGCTGATAGGCATAGCCCTAGAGCGTTTGGAGGACAGCCGAGCTGATGCGGCGTTCTCGCGCGCTTTGGCGCTGGCGACTGATGACCCACTCATCAGACTGAACGTGGCAGGGAGACACGCCAGGGCTGGGCGGCTGACTGAGGCCTACCAGGAGGCTGAAGCCACAGCTGAGCTACTGCAGAAGGAGGAGAAGCCAGATGCACAGGTAGCTTTCATCTTCGAGATTTTTGTATACCGTGACAATTTAAAAGTATTAGGTACCTCAGACTTCAGAGATGACATACCTATACCACGGCGCTGATGATGGCCTCTCGGTGAGTGTATTTGTGCAGATTCGTTCATTTGTATGACCTACCTATTATTGCTTGCTATTTTTACCCTAAAACTTGACATCCGACGGCCGTTTGACAAAGAATGAGAAAAGTCTGTACATACATTTTATCTAAAAACTTACAAAAATAAAATACTTACAGTGAAAATAGAATCAAAATTACGCGAAAAACAAACGAGATATAATTATTTTAAACAAATAGGTATATCTGTCCCTCTCGCGGAGACGCTGTTTTCTATGGCAGCTGTATTAGCGTTGTGGACTTTGACGTCAAAGTCCATATCGGACTTCTCTTTCTAAGCGTAATCTTTGAAGCTTTATAACTTAATCGCTGATGAAAGTATTTGGAAAATAATTTGATGATTGTTTACTAGAGCTAATTTAATAACTATTTCATTTTACTATAATAAAAAAATGCATGCATATTCCCTGTGGTGTACCTTTATTTTTGTCTCTATAAGCGTTTCAAAATTTAAAAGGTTAAGGGAAGGGGGGGGGGTAAGGTTTTTTATTCGTTGGATTCATGTTTTCTTAATAATTTTGGTTATGTGTATGTATGTATTTATTATAGATTGTATTTTTTTTTTCCTTCCTCTCGGTTTGTCTTTTCTATAATTATGTTGCACCTACCATGCTGTCTCTGCACCACCCTAAGGTCGACTGGTAGAAAATGCCTATGGCATTAAGTCCGCCTTTGTACATTACTTGTGCATAAAGTTTTAATAAATAAATAAATAAAAGGCGATTTGGGAACCAATCTCCAAAACTGAAATAGTATAGTGACAAAGCAACGGACGATGGTCCAAGTCCATTTCTCAAACAGTAAATATGAAACTATTGTCGACAACTCTTGATAACTCTTTTACAGAGGGGCCCGAGTCTGCTATTTTATAAATTTGTCATTCCGACACGATGTCATTGTCATTTTGCTAAAAGTTCGTAATCTGCTAAATTCATAATGGTGCGGTCACTGGCCGGTCACTGGCACGTCAATGGTCTCGTAATAGAATTGCGGTAGGAATGCCGTATTGCCATTATTATAAAACCGAGCTAAATTTGAGCATTTATTCATGCCATATTTTATTTATAATTTAGTTTTACATATTATTTATTAGTGTTATACTTATAAGCAATCTGAAGTAGTGAGAAGTTCGTAAATACTAAATCTGTCATTAAGTACGAGATTACCATTCATATGGCTTTCTTTCAATGGCGTGTCAGTGGTTGATCATTGGAATGTCATAATGACGCCATTATGTTAGTAGATTACCAAAATCAACCATTTTGAAATCAGTGATTGACCATTCTGACACTATTGTAATAAGCAGACTCGGGCCCCAGTACTATAGCGGAAATGCCTTTCCCAAGTGGGTACAGTCGCCAGCACATCCTATCCGAAACTGACTAATTTTCCCAATAAAATTTGAACCCTACTTCCTTGAAGAAATAGTTGAAAATTTAACAAAGAATTTTGACAGATAGCTTGAAGTGCTGGCGACAGTACTGCACCTAAGTTATAGTTCTTAGGCTCCCGACATGATCGATTATTTTTCTTTTTACGATGATCTGAAAATCCCTTGTGTCCAGCTTACCAGTGCGTTGGTATCACTGCTAGAGCTACTAAGTGAGGCTGGGCAGTGTCAGCCACCACCAGCTATCGCTGATGCTGAAGATGAGCTGCCAGCCGTGGAAGCTGCAGAGAACGAGCGGTTTGCAGCTGACGAAGTTTAGGCAGCGCTTTGAGGTGATCAAGAAGTTGGTATGTAGATTATGTAAGTAAATTAGTTTCATATTTATTTCCTGAAGGGTCGAGGTTTCCTTTGAAAAAGTCGAAGGTGGTCCTGGTCCTCACTACTCATTTGTAATTTTGTTATTTCTACTGCACCTCATTGATATAACAAACTGGCCAAGTGGGAGTCGTAACTTACCCGAAAGATTCCGTACAACAAACCGAAAAATGCACGTTTTTTGGATCGGATCCTCCATTTAAAGCCCCATTTTTGTTACAACAATAGAAATATCCACTGAAAATTTCAACTGCCTATACCTATTACGGTGCTCGAGATACAGCCGCTGTCGGACTGACAGACGGACAGCGGCTTTAGTAATAGGGTGCCGTTGCTTACCCTTCGTGTACGGAACCGGAAAAAAAAACGATACTAGTGTAAAGTCGCCAGCAGATCAAGCTGCCCGAAATGGTCAAATTTTCCCAAACTACCTTGAACGTTACACCTTTAGTGATAAAGTTGAAAATCTATTGAAGAAATTTGACAGATTTTTGTAGCTTGATGTGCTTGCGTATGTACTTAATTTGTATCGCTAAATAATACCGATGACTTTAGTCGCTAGAAATGATTAAAGTCTATTACCTATATAGACTTGCCAGGTCTGAAAACCGAAAAGCCGGACAGACCAGTCAGTTTAGCCGGACACTCTTTTATTTTTTTAGGTGCGATGCAGGCGGAGCGGACACCAACACGTGACAAATTATTTTTTATTTTTTTTGGGACAAGCCCGCCACACATTCCCAAATCCCAACCACTGCTACTTCTGAAAGTCAGAATCAACAGTGGCGACCACCAGAAAAACGCCGAGCTAATGAAGCCCGACGAGTCCCGATTCAACTGTCTTGGATCCCGCATCGAAATTAATCAGAAGAGTACAGCGGAGGAGTAGGAAAAAATAAACATAATTACAACACGTGACAAAAATAAATAAAATACAAATTAAAAAAACTTAACAAAAGCCGGGTAGGCCGGACACCGTCTCACATAGCCGGGTACATAACCAAAAAGCATGACTGTGTCCGGGTTTATCCGGACGCCTGGCAACGCTACCTAGGGAAATCTGTTTCTCCACTTGCCTCTTCTCCTAAACCACGCAACGGATTTTTGTCGGTTTTTGACACCGACCAATTATAATTTCGGAAGTCGGTGGAAATACACAATCTGTGAAAATTTCTACTGTCTACCTATGACGGTTATTGAGATGCAGCCCGCTGACAGACAGACGGACAGCGGAGGCTTAGTGGGTTCCGTTGGTTACCACAGAAATATAAAACTATGGTTGGTTACCCTTTGGGTACGGAACCCTAAAAACGAAGAAACAATCAAAAACACTGTTTTTCGAAATTCAAGTTAAGTTATTTTTATTTTGAAGTCGGTGTATTCTTTTGTAAAAAGTTTTATTTTTTATTTTTCACTTTTCACAAAAAGAATGAGCTATAAACGAGTTTACGTTATCGATTGTTTAATTTTAATGTTGCTCGCCATAAAGTGTGAACAATAAATAAAATTGTTAGCGATAATGTGGTGAAGGGGACAATGTTCTTTTTGCTGGCTTTGGCTGCAGTTTCAGTTAGTTTCACAGTGGTGAGTGCATGAATTTATTATTATTGAAGTGAAAACTTCTTTAGCGGCGTTGAACACTTTTCTTGAGATTGGGTATAAAATGTACATATAACTCGCGTCAGGACACGTGACCGAATCAAAGATTCGAAAGACGGATGATTAAAAAATGCACAACGTTTTCACTTCTGTCGGCACACCCGGAGAGCAACCCGTTTTTTTTTTTATTTGGATTAACGGTAAAATCTGTAAAAAATCGGACTCGCACACAAAGGGTTCCGTATCATACCTACCCCGAAAATCACGGGCCCCCTTTACAAACCCCTCAAACATGCGTTTCGTGTAGTTTCATATCTCCACATTAGTCATCAGTTGATCACCACAAAATATACAAACAACAAGACCCAACCTATAAAGAGAAAGTCATGAAATTCAAAATAATTAATAAAACCGGCCAAGTGCGAGTTGGACTCGCGCAGGAAGGGTTCCGTACCTTTATCTATAAAAACTAAAGTGTGGAACTCTCTGCCAACGTCGGTTCCCGTCCACATATAACCCGTCTGCCTTCGAAGCAAGAGTGAACAGGCATCTTCTAGGCACGTTCGCTCCATCATAGACCTCATCCATCGCTTTCCATCAGGCGCGATTGTCAAAAGCAAGCCCATTATTTTTTTGTTTTTGTTAGTCTCCAATTGTGTCTCACTGCTGGGCAAAGGCCTCCCCTTTCTCCTTCCAAATCTCTCTATCTTGGGCGATTTCAAGTCAAGTTAGTCCCGCAAACATGATGAGATCGTCACACCACCTCCGCCGCCGTTGACCACGACGACAACGTCCTTCAGGTGTCCAGTGAGTGGCGATCTTCGCTCATCTCTCTGGTTTCATTCGTGCGACATGGCCAGCCGAGTCCCACTACAGCCCATTTATACTTATTAAAGAATACAATATTTTGTTACCAAAAAATATGGCAACAAAATCAGGATTGTAGTATGGAATCAAATCAAATCGTTTATTGCATTCCATAATGTACACATACAGGTGGTAAAATAGATTAAAATTGAAACAATTATGGACCCTGTAGGGCACAGCAAACTTTAAAATAATTAGGAGAGAGGAAGAGCGCTTTAAATTCTTTTTTAGTAAAATAAGTGTAGTTTTTTATTTCCTGTCCAACTTTTTCTAATGTTTCTAATGTTTTTTACATATAATTATTACCTACCTACTTTTTATGGAAATACAGCATCTGTGAAAATATTACGGTTCATAAGATACATCCTGATGACAGACGGAGGGACAGCGGAGTCTTAGTAATCGGGTCTCATTTTACCCTTTGGGTACGGAACCCTAAGAAGCCGTCGTGTGTTGTAAAATTATCAAAAATTGCCTGCACTTCACTACCGATAGGTTTTACTGCGTCAAACGTTTAGGGGTGACAAAAACAGTGGAGGCAGATCTCACAGTGACAAAAGCAATTCAACGAACGCTCGGGTGTCACCCTTTAAACGGTGTGGGCCATCCTTACCCCCCCCCCCTCGCTACGCTACTGGACTCACCTACTTTAAATACTTACCTATCTGTTCTCTAACAATTGCAGAGTGAAAATAATGAAACAAAGCAGCGCATCGCGAGTTTGGTCGTCTTGCCGCCCCTGGTACTAGGCTATGATGAGCTTTACCATGACTCAACAGAAACCAACAAGACAGCTGTTCCGGTAATAATGGAACCATCTGCGGCTCCAGTTCCAGCTCCAGTAAATAACAAGAAACCAACTGTGACTCCGGTAACTAAGAAGAAACCACCTGAAGTTCCGGTAAAAAATAAGACACCACCTGCAGTTCCGGTAAAAAATAAGACACCACCTGCAGTTCCGGTAAAAAATAAGACACCACCTGCAGTTCCGGTAAAAAATAAGACACCACATGCAGTTCCGGTAAAAAATAAGACACCACATGCAGTTCCGGTAAAAAATAAGACACCACATGCAGTTCCGGTAAAAAATAAGACACCACATGCAGTTCCGGTAAAAAATAAGACACCACATGCAGTTCCGGTAAAAAATAAGACACCACCTGCAGTTCCGGTAAAAAATAAGACCCCACCTGCAGTTCCGGTAAAAAATAAGACACCACCTGAAGTTCCGGTAAAAAATAAGACACCACCTGCAGTTCCGGTAAAAAATAAGACACCACCTGCAGTTCCGGTAAAAAATAAGAAAACAGGACCACAACGCACTATAATAATAGATACAAAAGGAAGACGAAATTTCAGAAGGAACTATAGAAGCCTTTTAAAAAAGCTGAAAAAGAATCAACAGCGTGCCTATTATTAATTCGACAGAACAAGTCTTCTTGAAGTTGTCGATATTAATAAGGATTTGAGATTTGTAAGACACAGCACTTAGGGACCACTCACACTTATTCAGCTTATGCCCATAGAAAACAACGATATTGTATGGAGACGCGTACGCATCCGTTCAGCTTTCCGCATCTATTCAGCTTTCGCTGCAAACAAGTTTAAAATTAGGAAAAATGTGTTATTTTCATGCGAGTGCTATAGATAAAGTTCAGCGCTGTTCTGCCGCTGCCGCCTTCTCATTCTTACGACGCTGTAAACATTTTTATTGACAATTTGTTTTATTCAATAACTTAATATAGGTGCAATGCTGAGTATACCTTCCGGATGCTCCTAGCAGAGCTTCACATCGCTGCCAATGTAGTGAATAAGGGACTACTCATACTTATTCAGATCTATTCAGCTTATGCCCATATAAAACAACGATTTTTGTATGGAGACGCGTACGCATCCGTTCAGCTTTCGCGGTAT
The DNA here is from genome assembly GCA_963859965.1 of Ceramica pisi. Classification (NCBI taxonomy): domain Eukaryota; kingdom Metazoa; phylum Arthropoda; class Insecta; order Lepidoptera; family Noctuidae; genus Ceramica; species Ceramica pisi. The sequence continues at coordinate 17,990,970 of OY982543.1, forward strand.
AAAATGTGGACAAATGTGTTATTATCATGCGAGTGCAATAGTTAGAGTTCAGCGCTGTTCTGCCGCTGCCGCCTTCTCATTCTTACGACGCTGTACGCGGCTGATAGAAGCAGAACTGTATAAGTGTGACCAAAATCGTTCAGCGAAACGCGAATTGAGCTGATTAAGTGTGAGTTATTCTACTTATTCTATTTATTAAACAAACTCATTTCTATTGACAATTTGTTTTATTCAATAACTTAATATAAGCGCAATGCTGAGTATACCTTCCGGATCGCTACATGTCTGCGTAAAGGAGCTCCTAGCAGGGCTTCTTCGTTGCCAATGTGGTGAATAAGTCGACTGCCTTAAGTTCCAAAAACAAGACGCGTTTGCTACTTATTCTCCACAGGTTAGGCTAACGTATTCTAACATTCTAAATGGTACTTCTTCTTAATGCGAATATTCACACCTACCGATGTAGGTACCTACATACGGTACCTACCCCTTATCATTAAAAAATCTCCGTTAAATATTTTGAGCACCTAGTCGCCTTTTGAAATCTCCGTAAAAAATAGGCGTATCTTGATAGACTACTGTGAAGTAAAATGGCGGTGATGCTGATGATGGCAGCGTCCCAGGTTTTAATGTTACATCGTCAACATTATTTACTATCGTGTCTGCAGGTACATACAGACCTGGAAAAATAAATGCAATGGTCAGTTTTTTACAAGTCGATGGCTAAGTCCTTATAAATATTATATTATCTGGGCACAGTTTGGGTGGCTACCGTTGACAGCAACTACGGTGGCATTAATTAAATCCCTCAAAGTGCAGGTGTATGGGCACTTGGCGAAATGGGGTTTAATAGACTTGTCGGATACCCAATTTGAGTGCGGTGCCCCTGTTCAGAACATGACCCACACGTTGGAGTGACCCAAGTGCCCATACCTAGGTACTGCAACTGAGATATTCCATGCTCAGATTAGTGTTTGTAACCACTAGGTACACCAGAGGGCTAATTCACGTACTTAATGTTAAGACGCGCCGATTAAGTTTTAGTGCAGTTGCAATTAAGTTTAAGTTCGAGTGATAAACGGTATTCTTGTAATCTTTGAACTGCGCGTAAACTGCGCGTGAACTGCACGTCAACTGAGGCCTTAGTGTGAGTTTTTTCGACACACGTTCGAACGCGTTCGATTGCGAGCGCGTTAGAATTTAGTATGGGAAATTAGGTTCTACGAGTGACCACCAGGTGGCACTATAACTAAATTCCCATACTAAATTCTAACGCGCTCGCAATCGAACGCGTTCGAACGTGAGTCGAAAAAACTCACACTAAGGTTTAGAATAATAACGCATAGAAGCCGCGTCTAGAACAAAACCCGAGCAAAATCGTGTGTCCACTTCATTTTCTTTGTGTGCGTGAGCCGAATGTGTGTACGTTCCTCTAACGCACACAGATATAGCTTTCAGTGATACCATTACTAAGCCGTTACCCACAAAATATGGGAAGGATACTATTTTGCTATCAAGGCAAGTATTTTATGTTGTTGGGAACTGGAAAAGGTAAACATGATTTTTCATGTAATATGACATATTTTTTCGGAAGGTATAATTCAATTTATTTTAAAATAAAAGAAAATAAATCGCATAAAGAATGAGATATTGTTCAATGCGTTTAGAATGCTTGATGGGTTATAATTATAAACAATGTTAAAACATCGGGTTTGATATGAATTAACAGTAAGTATTGTATTTTAAAATTACATAAATGAAAAACATGAATGAAAGCAATGTGGGTATTTTTTCCTCACAAATAGCAACACTGTGTTATGACAAGTTAGGTTATTAGAATTTTGTTTTATTTATCGATTTACGTAAAAATAGTGCGTAGAATGTGAGTACTTATTTGTGAAATGTTATTTTATCACATTTTTTTGTTTTCCTGATGTGCTATAACATCCTTTCACGCAACAAACTGTCATTTTCAATTATTTACTCGCGAGCTGTGTTCGACGGAACGTGACATTGAGTACTGACGGCCTGATGGCTAAGTTTGACGGATTAGGCTAAGTTTTAGTTGCCTCACTTTTTGCACTCGTACTAGGTTTCTATGCGTTATTATTCTAACAAAGACTATTAAACCACTTGACTGCGCATACAGTGCCCCGACGCACGAAAACTATTAGTGTTTTTGCTCAGATGTTAGGCAGTGGCACTAAGTAACCATTTTAGTTGTAACCAATTGTTAGACCTGTGGGCATGCTAAGTTTTTACAAATCGTTTTAATTTTTATGCAATTTATAACGCATAAAACTGCCTTCATACCCGCTGAATTTGTGTGGGAAACATTCGTAGACCTTTTGTTACAAAAATGATGGCATAACTTTTCATCGGAGAGTAAAGACTACGCAAAATATTTTTGATTTGAATCAGATGATGAGCCACTGCAGGGGTCTATATAAAATGGTGGTTAGTTGAACGAGCACACTGTGAGAAGCGCGCGTTGATGTCTTTTGGAAAAGTCTCTTTCTTTCATTAGGAAATTCTTATATTTTTATCCCTTTCTTCCCCTTTGTATTTTTATCGTAAAAATCTGTGCTGTTACGTTTAATGATTGAAGTCGATTTATCGATGAACATAAAATTACAACTAATACAATTTTTAATCAATTCACATACTTACATTAAACACGTAACTACTTTTAAACGACTTTAAAAATAGGAGGAGGGTCTCAGATTTTTCATCTGTGTGTTTGACATACATGTTTTCATTTTAGATTTTCGAAGATATCAGAATTAAAATAAAAGTGGTAAGATAAGGTTAATAGGGAAACTTTGTATAAACAAGATATAGCGCTGTTTGTTTGGATTGAGTATTTTTATAATTTTAAAATCCATTTTATCGATATCGACTATTGTCCTTTAATCAAGTAGTGCCACTACTAACCATAGGCTACCTATGCAACTTGACCTTGAACGGACCAATTGCAGCCGCGCGTTGTTCCCGGCCCGCTGTAGTGAGCCGCGTACTTAGAAGAAATCAGCCTATACGCTCTCTAGTGGTTATATACTCTATGTATTCTAAGCACTAAGGCCTCTGCACGACAACCAAACTACCAAACTTACTGACGGTGGATAGAAAAAAAATATTTACTAATTAATAATCGAATAGAAACGATTAAATTTCAATGAATAAGACGCTATTATAATATTAAAAATTAAACTTATGCTTATAAGCTGTCATTTTGGGACGTCAAACAAATAGTAGGTAAAGGTAGAATACCGATCATGTTGCGTTCCGAAGCACGCACCAAAGACGCGCAACAGTAGAATGCCGTTGTTGCGCTCGCGACAACGATGACGATGACGCGTGCGTGTCTGACAGCGGTAGAGAATACGAAAAGCGTTGTTTTGATCGAAACTTAACTTCAACTGCACTGCAACAGCACTTATTTAGTTACGTGAATATTGACTACTGAACGACGGAAAAAATGAATAAAAAAAATCTTCTCCTTACAATGATAAATACTTACAAGTGAGTACCTTAACTCGAGTTCCTTCGTCTGATACGGTTATAGCGCCATACTGGACAACTGATCCATTAGACACAGCATTTATCTTCAAAAAAAATAATACTTCTTTATTTTACACTCATTTAACCCGTAGGCACTTGTCTGATTGTCTCACCGCCGGCGAGGGAGCGATTAGCTTTCGACTATTTGCTCGCTGAGGAAAGGGACAAAAGATATAGATCTCGTGAGAGTATAAGAGACACGTACATTCATAGTCGATAGCTGGCTGTTCACACTGTCGGCGAGCGGCTTATTGATCGCAGAGACAAGAGCTTACAAAGATGTGATCGCTCAGCGACACTCGCTTGGCGATACTCGCTTGGCGGTGAGACAATCAGACAAGTGCTCACCTACCAGTGGTAATTTCTACTTATAGTGCGTGCTGGAGCGAGTAATAACTCGTCGCGCAAAAGCACTCGCTGAAAGCCGAGCGTCAAAACCATAGATCTGTGGTCAAAACTATTGAATCTTTTCAATCGCTACTCGCTGCCTGCCAACTATTTTCGAGTTTGAAGCTTTACTCGCTACTCGCCGATCGACGGCGTTGAAACAAGTGCCTTACGCTGCTTTTACCTCAGATGTGCTATGCTATGCAAGCTCGATATTCACCAATCATTTACATCGTTCCACATAGCATAGCACTGGTGGAAAGTGATTCAACTAAGCTACGCTTATTATATGGAAGAATGCGTGCTAGAATGCGAGCTACAGATGCGTGCTATGGGTGCGTGCTATGGATGCGTGCAGAGCAGTTCGCTACTGTCGATACGTCGCATAGCTCGAGCTGCACATCTTCCTCGCATAGGTACAGTAGTACCCAACTGATATGGCTTACCGATGCACCTGCGCAGAAGATGAATTTTCAAAGCGCGGGAAATGCTATTGACCAATCGGCACGTTCCAAGCACCGCGCTTCTTTTTCTTGAACCGCTTTTGGTCGGCAGCCGCCGCCATCTTAGCGATCGCCGCGTGGCATGTTAATCAGCCGCCATACTTCCTACAATGGCTTGCGAGTGAGATGGAACTAACAGCTGCAGTGTATTATGAACCTTATAATAGTGATCTTAGGTTGATTGTAAGTTTTAAGCATTCTTTCGTTAATCTTCGGGACCATACTTTCTTTTCTGCGCGAACGAAGATTCACGACGCGCCATATCAGTTGGGTACTACTGTACTGTGACGATTGTGTGTCCTGGGGCCCGAGTCTGCTATTTTTATAAATTTGTCATTCCGACACGATGTCATTGCCATTGTCATTTTGCTAAAAGTTCGTAATCTGCTAAATTCATAATGGTACGGTCACTGGCACGTCAATGGTCTCGTAATAGAATTGCGGTAGGAATGCCGTATTGCCATTATTATAAAACCGAGCTAAATTTGAGCATTTATTCATGCCAGATTTTATTTATATTTAGTTTTACATTTATTATTTATTAGTGTTATAAGCAATCTGAAGTAGTGAGAAGTTCGTAAATACTAAACCTGTCAGTACGAGATTACCATTCATATGGCTTTCTTTCAATGGCGTGTCAGTGGTTGATCATTGGAATGTCATAATGACGCCATTATGATGCCATTATGTTAGTAGATTACCAAACTTCTCAAAATCAACCATTTTGAAATGAGTGATCGACCATTCTGACACTATTGTAATAGCAGACTCGGGCCCCTGGGCTTAAGATACTCTTGTGTGTTCAAGAGTTTATGAGAATTGGCATTGGCCATTTGTAAAGCTTTGGAGCGGTCAGATAAAAAGTATAGCTAAGGTTTAAATTTGTAGAATCCTCACAGTACCTAGTACCTAGCGGCACATCTGACTCCCTCCGCTACGTAGCAAACGCCCATACAATTTCGTAGCTTAGCTTTTACATTCTCGCAGCATAGCACGATGTGCTATGAAAATGCGCTGCTGCAAGGTACGTGTGCGAGGAAGATGAGTCGAGCCGTAGGTAATTGAGTTTGGAACAACTTTTGATTGGTCTCCTATTTCTGGGTGGATTAAAAACAGTCAGAGTTCATGATACCCTTTTTTTTTTGTAATGTGGACCTACTAACTTAGTTTGTAAGGTTTTGTTACTAACAAATGGACTATGTAATTGTCTGATTAAGTAAATAAATTGATTGATTGATTGATTGAAAAAAAAAACCGGTCAAATGCGAGTCGGAAGAGTAAGAGATACTTTTTATTTTATAATTTAATTACAAATGTGTAGTTTCAGACTTTTCCCTATACTTGTAGTATAAGGCGACATTACTTGCCAAAATTCATAGTTCTAGGCCAACGGAAATATCCTGTAAATTGTGATTCTGTTGAGTATCGAAATATACGTTTTTTGCGGCTTGATTTTTTCACAGCTTCAAGGGAGAAGAGATCAGAAGAGCCTTAGTAGAAGTGTAGATGTGAGTAAGAGGTTTTAATTTCAACTTGATACCTACGTGTTCCCGAGATATAGGGGCTTTGCAGACAGACGGACGGACAACAAAGTGATCCTATAAGGGTACTGTTTTTTTTACTTTTGAGGTAGGGAACCTAAAAATAACCACGGGGTTCCATCTCTTTCTAACCTAACCTTTAAGAGTTGGGGTGCCACAAGTAACGAACTCGTTTCGCTCGCTCTTGCACTCACAGTAAAATATCGAGCGCGCTGATTGGTTGTTCCAAACTCAATTGGTGGATTTTGTAGACAAAGTCTACCATGGGAGTTTAACGACCAATCAAAAGCCACATATTATAATTCTCAACTTTCACGAGGGCCAAGAGCTAGAGTACTATATTTAGAACTTACTTCTTTGATTTGAGCTCTTGATTTGATATCTATACTCATAGGGGTTGACAGCGCCGTGTCTGCCGTAAATAGAGGCTGTATGCTGTTCACCGCTGCAGCAAGGCCCTGATTGGTCAGCGTCGAGAACAAAGTCTTCACTATCACGTCGTTTTCGTTCGGGAGAACTAACACTAACTTGCAGTCTTTAGAACGAAGGGGTAGTTCCATCAACTGTAAATAATAAAAGGCGATTTACCTTTTAATCAACCTCGGAATAATAATTATCATTCTAAGGTTGTGTGTGTTGGGGGTGTAAATGGTGTAATATATACCTACTATAAAAAAAAAAACTTCACTTCCGATAAAAACACTACAAAGTAAAAAATAACTTTAATTTCGGAAGTCGGTGTCAAAATACGAAGAAAGTAACAAAAACACCGACTAGCGAAATTAAAGTTATTTTTTACTTTGTAGTGTTTTTTTTTTTGGAAGTCGGTTGTATTTTTTTGTAAAAAGTTTTTTATTTTTCACTTTTTAGTGGTAGGCCACACAACAACACCACTGCAAAATCGCAGAAAAGCAAAATACGCAATTTCGATTACTTGGATGACATAAAACCATCATCCAAGTAGACGAATTCCAGCTATTTCGATTTAAAATCCAAAGTTCGTAACCAATTTTGATAAAATTTAAATGGGACCAATCTGCAAGTACATATATTATATCCTTACAGATAAAACAAGATTTTTTCAAATCGGTTCATAATAAATTGTCGGAGTTGTGAGGTAACAAACATAAAAAAAAATACAACCGAATTATTGAGAACCTCCCCTTTTTGGGAAGTCGGTTAAAAATCATGAACGAATACTTATTTGATAGATGTTAATATGTAAACAGTAGATCATACGATTGGTGAACAATAAATAAAATTGGTGGCAAACCAGAGAAGCTATACGCTTTTGAAGTTATTTTTCTATTCTTGTCACACAAAATGTTGTTTGTAGTGATGATGGCTTCAATTCAATATGGCGGCATTTATGATTGACGTCATATGCCATTAGTGATCTCTGTCTGATTTTGAAACGCTGACAACACCGCCAGATCCAGACCACCGAGAAATCTCGAAAGATGAGATTTCTAAGTATATTTTTAACTGCTTGCCTTTTCTCTAGGTTTTGAGAAGGTACGTTTAATTTTAAAAAAAAATTCAATGCCGTTTTGGGGAAATTACAGGAAATAAACAAACATCTCTTTAACATAGGCCGTTGGGCTATGGACCACAAATCTCTGACGTTACTTGTTCTTCTGGATTTCAGCAGCGCATTCAACTCTGTTGACTTCGATATCCTTCTTGGGATCCTCAAAACTCTCAATTTCTCTTCTTCTATAATAAGATGGTTTGAATCCTATCTTCGAGGACGCTCGCAGCGGGTACGCCTTGATGAATATTTTTCGGATTGGTGCTCCCTTACTGCGGGTGTTCCTCAGGGCAGTGTTCTCTCTCCGCTTCTTTTCTCTATTTTTATAAACTCTGTCACTAAAGTCATCTCCTCTAGCTTCCATCTCTATGCCGACGATCTGCAGCTTTACCATCACTTTTTAAGGCAAGATGCGGAAGCTGCTGTGTCCGCTGTGAACCGTGACCTGGGATTGATTGGGGAGTGGTCGCGGTCCTTTGGGCTGCAAATCAATCCAAAGAAGTCTCAGGCCTTGGTTATTGGCGGCAGGTATATGCGGAACAGGCTAGATATTGCGACGCTGTCTCCACTCTGGCTGAATGGAGTACAAATAGAATACGCAAAGACTGCTAAAAACTTGGGGGTGATCATGGACTCCTATTTATCGTGGACTAGCCATTATGCTGAAGTCAGTCGTAAGGTCCACTACACATTTCATTCGCTGAAGTGCCTCCAGAGCTTTTTGCCCTTGAAAACCAAAATTTCCCTAGCTCAAACTCTTATTCAGCCCATTATTGACTACGCTGATGCCTGTTACTTGGATGCCACCGAGGAGCTTTTAAATAAACTTGAGCGTTTGCAAAATATCTGTATTCGTTTTGTGTTTAATCTTAAAAAATATGATCATGTTTCAGGATTTCGCAAGGTTCTCAAGTGGCTCCCTATTCGACTTCGCAGGAACTCTCGGATCTTGTGTCTGCTATTCAACATCCTTCACAACCCCAAAACGCCTTCCTACCTGCGAGAACGCTTCTCCTATTCCCGTCCTTCGAATGCGCCTTGCAGGTGACATCTTATAAATCTCCTTAAATCCCCTCCCCACTCTACCGATTTTTATTCCTACTCCTTCACTGTGCATGCGGTACGGTTGTGGAATTCGTTACCGCCTGACATTAGGGAGAGCCAAACTCTTGCTATTTTTAAAAGAAGACTGAAAGAACACTATCTTTCCTTCTCGTCATAGTTGCATATAAGTATATATTAATATTTATATTTTAATATTATTTAGTATAATATGTATATTAGTTGGTTATTTATGTATTGTACGTACCTAATATTTAAAATTTACTATTTTCATTTTAGCTTTTTAAAACTTTTGCACACAATGTCTACATCTCTTTCTATATACTCTCCTTTCGCAGGTATGCTGGAAGAGATTTCTTTAGAAATAAGCATCACCTTTGTACCTATTTTTCTGTTTCCTTCTTCTCTTGTTCTTGTTAAATGTGTGTACATAAATGGTTAAATAAATAAATAGGCGCCACGGACAGCTCACTTTGCAGGGGCTGCTTTGATGCCGAGGAATCAGCCTCCCACGTCATCCTGGAATGCGAGGCCGTGGCTGGACGGTGACGTGAACACTTCGCGAAGGCTGTGAAGCCCCCAATAGTCTTCTGGGCTTCTGAGCGGAAATTGTTAGCCAGGACACCCACGGAAAACGGACTGAATGGACACATCTATTGGCCCACCTTAGAGTTTAGGTTTCGATGGCCCCTACCGAAATATGATTGCTAGATTGAACAAAAACTATTGATGCAGTTTTAAACCTGATACATTTTACCATCTTTTTCGATCGTATTGTTTTAAATTTGAATTCAGAATACCATACGACATGGAGCTACGCCTTACAAGTCGGATCTGCGCCTTGTTAAAGGCAAATGATTTTTGAATAAAACACTTGTTTTATGAAATAAAGGTTTAATTTAATAACGCGTGTTGCCTCCATGGGCATCTACCACAGCTCTCATACGATTAGGCATAGAGTTTATCAACCGCTCTATGAAATTTTGAGGGATCATCTCCCATTCCTCTTCTATGGCAGTTTTCAACTCCTGCATCGTCTGGGCAACTGGCTGACGAGCCCTAACACGTCTTTTTAGCTCGTCCCACATGTGCTCAATGGGGTTCATGTCTGGGCTTCTGGCTGGCCAGTCCATAACTGTGATGTTCACATCCCGAAGATTTTCCCTGACGATGCCGGCCGCATGGGCTCTTGCATTATCATGCATAAAAAGGAAATTTGGGCCCACATATACCGCGTATGGTATCACATGAGGTTCTAAGCACTCACGAATGTACCTTTCAGCATTTAATGTTGGCAGCCGTGGTCCTGTAACAACCTCAAGTTGAGTTTTGCCGCTCGCGGATATACCGCCCCAGACAGTCCATGAGCCACCGCCATAAGCAACCCTCTCTTCAAAGCAGCATTGTGCGAAACGCTCTCCCTTACGTCGGTAGACCTTCTTCCTTCCATCATTGCCATGTAACACAATTTTAGACTCATCAGAAAAGAGTACACGGCTCCAATCTTGCTGTGTCCAATTTAAATGACTGCGTGCGAAATGAAGGCGCGCTGTTCGGTGGGCTCGCGTTAGTTTGGGCCCATTAGCTGGCTTGTGTGGTACCATATCGCGTTCTTTTAACCTTCTCCGAACAGTTCGAGCGCTCACAGATACTCCGTGGAAGTCGCGAAGTTGGTTTTGTATCTCAATGGAGGTAAGGTGACGATTTCTCAAGCTGGTCGTCACGATGAATCGATCCTGCCTTTCAGTTGTGACCCGAGATCGTGGCCTTCCTTGGCAACGAACAAAGCCGCCAGTCTCTAGGTACCTCCGATAAACATTTCGGACCGCAGATCGACTTAAATTAAGTTGAGCACTTACGTTTCTTTGGCTGTGTCCGGCCTGAATAAGTGCCACAGCTTGGGCGGCGACTTCAGGTGAAGTATCCATAGATTATTGATAGAACCTCACCTTAATGTTAAGAATAAGTAATGTTTGTTGCAAAACCAAAGATATCAATCACTTTTTCAAGAATTAAATCCAAGTAAACCAATAAAACCAAGTTTTCTTAGTATTCGATTGTTTGATATCAACAAACAGGCTCCAAATTGTTCGAAATAAAAAAAAAGACTATTGAATGAAATTGTGAATGTGCCAGGTTCAAAACTGCATAAAAACTTTTTGCTCGAGCTAATATAAAATTTTAGCTAGGATTAAACGAAACAGAAAATACAAGGTGGGCCAATAGATGTGTCCAGAAGTGTATATAGGTAATCCGTGTGTCAGCAACCGATGGCACGCCCGCGTGCCATTAACTGTTTATCCGTTAACACCCTACGCGACGTCACCGTTACGTACAAGTACTTGTAGATACTTTTTTGTTGCGATTTTTTATTTTTTGTAATGTTGGTATAATATTTTTAATTTCTGTTTTAGTGGGTGTGCCATAGGGTATTAACGGTTGAAACATTCATGGCACGCGGGCGTGCCACCGGTTGCGGAGAGGTGCGTTTGGTAAAGTTGAAGGTACCTACAGGTGCCTTAAACACAGTGGCATAACTAGTCTAAAAGGGGCCCTGTATCAAATATTTTTTGAAGGCCCCGTTTTTAGGGGTATTGTGATTTTTATACAAAATAGGCCCAAAGAAGGTGACGGCAGGACTAAATGTAGGTAGGTATACTTCTTTTTTTACTTTTTATAGGCACGCGTTTGACCACTATCTCACCTGATGGTAAGCGACGAAGCGGTCTAAGATGGAACACGCTTGCCAAGAAGTAACCTATTCACTCTTGACTTAAAGACTCCCAGGTTGTACCTATCAGGAAACACAGACTCCGGCTGGGAATTCCACTCCTTTGCTGTAGGTACGCACTATGGACGGGTTGTTTCAACTACACTTAACGCACGCGTAGGTAAACGTTAAAAATGGTGCTAACTATCCTCAAATCAAAAAATTGGGTTGTTTCACAAAATGTTAGCGTTAACGCACGTAAAATATAACGTTTACGTTAACAGATGGTCTGAGCACTCGTTAACGTAACTTTAGTTGCCTCAAATAGAACAATATTGTGAAAATTCTTTTGAATTCCTCAATACCAGTTCTTCTGATGACACAAATAAGTGGTGGAATGCAAAAAAAGCTATTTAGGTAGGACCCGTGTCAATAACTTAGCTATTGGGATGAGCAGGAATTTATACCAGAATGTTTTGAAAAAACGCTTCTAATTTAACGAACGTCAAACATCGTCCGTAATCGTAACTTTTTGACGTACGTATGTTACGTTAACCGACTGTTTGATACCTACAACCCGCCCTATGAATGTGTTCCCAAAACGTTTTGTGCGTGTGGGTGGGATGTCGATGTCCACCATGTACCGGTGGCGTTGTGATCCGATGATGGAACGGGCTTGGCGGATTTAAATTATGCAATTCCGTCGCACATTCCCCAAAATTAAACCGGTAGAAAACCGTCAGGCTAGCAAATCGGCGTCGATGCTCAAGACTTTGGAGCTTCGACTCGTGCAGCTTGGCGGCTTTCGTTAAAAACGGTGTCGTAAATAAACGGTGGCCCATAGCAAAAAATGTTCTTTTACATAAGAAATTAGAGTAGGAATTTTAAGCTAAGGAGCGCAAGACCTGAGAGATACAAAGAAATTTGGATCTTTTAGGGGGTCTACACACTAAAAGTCATTGAGGAAGTTACATACGTAATCCAAGGAGGCTTTTTATGCGTTAAAGCATTATCTATCTGTCAATGTAAATAAACTTATCTCTAAAATAGCTAAACCAATCTTATTTTGAGTTTTCACCACTTGACTGAATTCTTCCGGAGGTTAGGAATCGGTTATTATGTTTTGTTTATAAAATAACTCACTCTACCCTCATATCTGATATCATCCGCATAATTGAATGAGTTGTATAACTTCATTGATAAACTGGAACATTCATTTAACTGCCACCGACTCTGAAATAATAAATTAGTAGTTAAATATAAATACTGGACTCCTCCCGCTCTGGGCGCAGTAGAAGGAAGTGTCAGACTCTTACTGACTAAAACCTAATCCGAGTTCCTCCTAGTGTCCTTTGCGTTCCAAGGCCGCGGTGACTCTTTCGAACAAAATCCGCAACCCTGGAAATACTTAGCTACCTATCTAAAGTAAAACACTAAATTCAAGTTATCAAATTTTTCTTGGGCCTTTTTTTTAATAAGTGCTAGTAAATTCTGAATACCCACCTCAAATGTACACACATTAGTGTAAATAACCTCTGTTTTATTAGAAAATTCATGATTTCTCAAATCTCCATGTTTGTTCATCTGAAATAAATGAAAACTTTTAAATTCACAATCTCTTAAAATAACAGCTATATCTTAAATTAGCTGACCCGTGCAACTTCATCTGCGTCACATTTTCCATTATTCGTTGTTATAGCGGAAATAAAAATACACAATCTGTGAAAATTTCAACTTTCTACCTATTACGGTTCTTGAGATACAGCTCGCTGACAGACGGACAGACAGACGGATGGATGGACAGCGATGGTTTAGTCATAGTGTTGCATTGGTTACCCTATCGGTACGGAACCCTAAAAAATTAGCCCATTTATCTTTGACTAGTTGACCCGCGCAACTTCGTCTGCGTCACATCAGCCTATAACCTTCCTGGATAAATGGGCTATCTAACACTGAAAGAATTTTTCAAATCAGACCAGTAGTTCCCGAGATTAGCGCGTTCAACCAAACAAACAAACTCTTCTGCTTTATAATATTATATTAATTATCTTTGATTTTTCAGAACATAAAGTAACCAAATACACTTATGATGAAAACAAGTTAAAACAATAGTACCCACATAAACAGTAAAGCTATTTTCTTTTTTACTGAAGTCTGCTTTCTCTTTATCAGTAAACTGTCCCAAGTTTGATATTTGTTTTGATGAACATACAAATACTCTGTTATTAAGTTTACATCCTTGAGTGTTCTGCAAAGTCTTGGCTATCTGAAATTAGCATAAAATAAATTTTATTACAGGCTTAGAATAATAACGCATAGAAGCCGCGTCTAGAACAAAACCCGAGCAAAATCGTGTGTCCACTTTTTTTCTTTGTGTGCGTGAGCCGAATGTGTCTACGTTCCTCTAACGCACACAGATATAGCTTTCAGTGATACCATTACTAAGCCGTTACCCACAAAATATGGGAAGACGCATTACTATTTTGCTATCAAGGCAAGTATTTTATGTTGTTGGGAACTGGAAAAGGTAAACATGATTTTTCATGTAATGTGACATATTTTTTCGGAAGGTATAATTCAATTTATTTCAAAATAAAAGGAAAAAAATCGCATAAAGAATGAGATATTGTTCAATGCGTTTAGAATGCTTGATGGGTTATAATTATAAACAATGTTAAAACATCGGGTTTGATATGAATTAACAGTAAGTATTGTATTTTAAAATTACAAAAATGAAAAACATGAATGAAAGCAATGTGGGTATTTTTTCCTCACAAATAGCAACACTGTGTTATGACAAGTTAGGTTATTAGAATTTTGTTTTATTTATCGATTTACTTACGTAAAAATAGTGCATAGAATGTGAGTACTTATTTGTGAAATGTTATTTTATCACATTTTTTTGTTTTCCTATGTGCTATAACATCCTTTCACGCAACAAACTGTCATTTTCAATTATTTACTCGCGAGCTGTGTTCGACGGAACGTGACATTGAGTACTGACGGCCTGATGGCTAAGTTTGACGGATTAGGCTAAGTTTTAGTTGCCTCACTTTTTGCACTCGTACTAGGTTTCTATGCGTTATTATTCTAAGATTACAGGCTAACATTTAAAAAAAAATCCGTCTTCTTCTAAGTCCGCCTGGCAAGCTACCACCATCATGTCTAAGTCTGTCGCCATAACAACAATGTTAACAGCATTGTTGTGTTCCGGCAGTTAGAGGTATGATAGCCAGTTCCTCTGTGTAAGAGGATTCCGGGTGAAACTCGCTTCCATCTTCGGCCTAATCATCACTTTCCATCAGGTGAGATTTGGGCCAAGAGTTTCCCCGTTTTGTATAAAAAAAAAAAAAAAAAAAAAAAAATACGGATATATTTTTTTAAAGTTAGGCCCAAGCTGTAATGGCATAGACAAACTAGATTCAATGGGATCTTTGTAAATGAGAATAGGTGCCAAGATTATTTTTTTTATATGATTGGGCCACATGCAGCCGCTGAGCGTACAATAAGTTCTTTATCACAGCTAGCTTCTGACTGAGCACAACCACACAACAACAGAGCAGAATCATCATCATGATCTACAGCTTGATCTTTTTTGTTTCTCAAGAACTAACTGATGACCCATCCAGAATTGTGTGTTTCTGGATGCATCATCAATTCCATAGAACATCCACAACCATACCAGGGGACTGTTTTTTTTATTTAGATAGCGTAAAACGCGTGCCGCGTTTGACCACTACATATCTCACCTGATGGTAAGCGATGATGCGGTCTAAGATGGAGCATGCTTGCCTAGACATAACCAATTCACTCTTGACTTAAAGACTCCCAGGTTGTAGCTATCAGGAAACACAGACTGGCAGGGAATTCCACTCCTTTGCTGTACCTATGCACTATGGATAGTGTTCCCAAAACATTTTGTGTGTGGGTGGGATTTCCACCATGTACCGGTGGCGCATCGCCATTTGTCTTGTAGTCCGATGATGGAACACTATTGAGCATAGGCCTCTTTTACAGTGACCGGTTCTACCCGCAATGGCAACTATCACACAAAGAATCAAACCTCTGATTAAGGATTTGTAATCCTTAATTTTCATGAAATCTTTTGTTATGCAGGCAAGTTATTAATAAGTATTCATTATCATTAGCTCTTTCATCCTCAAGCTTCTACCTCGTGTTAATTTTATTTTTGTTCATTTCCTTCTCTATGGTATAGTATATCCTGGAGTTCAGTGTGCCTGCCCAAACAACTTTTTTTTTTACAGAAATAATTATGGGTAACACAGAATCGTAGTCTACAATAAGGTGGGTGAAGCTCTGTCCTCCTAGATAGGCTACAAAATAGCTTGTGTTTAGGAGACACAGGCTAACAATTTCCATTGCTCTCTGTCCTTTGCAATTCTTCTATGTTTGTACCTGTTGTGATATTAACCGGTTGCGCCTGGAGTGGAAACATTGGTTCCACTTGACGTCACTGATATAAATCGTAATATCATAAAAATAAATTATAAAATCAATTGAGTCAGGTGGCCTCAATGGTTCCACCGCCGGGCCCAACAGGTCAAGTTCGTTGTCTTATCTTTTACGTTGTCTTCGAAATTCATAATTTTATTACCTGTGCATATTTTTCCACTGTGGACGAGTTCTCTTTGAGCATAGAGAGGAGTACATTGAAGCCGAGAGGGGATGCCACCCACTGCCTCGGCGCCTGTCACCACCCAACTTGCAATAAACAAAGGTGCAGCATCAGAGTTAGATTGTGTTGAGCAGTTGGTCAGTGGGTCGTTTTAGGGGTTATTATGCAAGTTTCATTCTAGGATTGGATAGGTTTGGTAGGTAACCTTTTAGGCCTCAACTCCAGAATGGATTTGGATGCAATTTGGAACATGGGTATTCATCATCATAATATCAGCCGAAAGACGTCAACTGCTGGATATATGACTTCCTCCAAGTGTCACCAGAACAACCAGTCCTGTGCGTCTTGCATTTATCGGATAGGTACACGTGACAACATTTTTTTATCCGCTGGCAAATGTTAGTACTATGTAGATAGAGCATACTTATGTCTCAAATCATAGGACCTAAGGTTTAATCATCCCAATTCCATGAGTACAAAAACGATTTCATACGAACCTTTAACATTTTACAAGTAATAGAACTTGACTGTAGGTAATTCCAGCTGATCCATGTGCGTCGTGTTTTGTATACCTAACCAAAGGCTGGTTTTACTTGGACTCCACTTGATGTTTATTGTGTTCGATTGACTTTTCTTTTAGAAAATTAGACCAGTCTGTGATGTAAACAAACTGAAAACAGCTCCTGTTTGTCATTTGTGAATGTCATTTTTTAGTTGTCAACCTCACTGACGTCTAAATACGTCAGTGGTCAACCTTGATACTTGACAGCTGTCAAAAAATAATTTTAGGTTCAGTTGCCAAATAAAACAAAACGTTATAACCAGAATAATATATCTAATACGTTTTCAAAACCATCCTCTTTAACCACCATACTAGCGTTACGTTTGTGGAAACTTATATAATACAAAGTGGGCACCTAGGTACTCTGCGATAGAAACAGGTAGGTACAGTCGCCAGCACATCAAGCTACAACATTCTGTCAAATTTATTTGTTAGATATTCAACTTTTTTACTAAGTTGATTGGTTTCAAATTTGATTGGAATTTGACAGTTTTGGATCTGATGTACTGATGTAGCGACTTTACAATGTTCTTTGCCGCAGTCTTTCAAAATAAACTGCAGTGAGGGTCAGTTTTTGAGAAATTTAAAATAATAGAGTTTGAAAATAATAAATAACGATAGCATATAGGTACAAATAATTTATTATACCTACCTATTCAAATTCACTTCTTCAGTGAGTCATTGTAAAAAAAAAAACAACGGGTTGCACTCCGGGAGTGCCGGCAGAAGTGAAAACTTGAACCATGTGCATTTTTGAATCACCCATCTTACGAATTTTCGAACAGGTTACGTGTCCAGACGAATCGGCGTCTTACGAATTTTCAATCAGGTCACGAGTCCTGACGCGAGTACATTTTATACCCATTCCAAGAAAAGTTTTCACTTAATAAAAACACATTTTATTAAATATACATTGAATTAAAACACAAATCCGTGGTGTTGCTTTACCTAATTTTCAAATTCCATCTTAATAGTAGTAACGCAAACATCAGAAGCGGGAGACAGACATTCATTTCGTTGATTTTCGGTGTCGCTCCAAGATGAAGCACTGCCACTCAGGGAATGAGACCGGTATGTGTTAAGATGATTCCCAGCATTCATTTGTCTTACAATTTTTAATTGAATATCCGATATTGTCTTTTGTAGCTCAGTTTTTGCGATTATTGAAAACTCTTGAGGCATTGAACGCAGAGATGAAGCGATGTATTTTCCGAAACTGTCAAACTCATCTTCGATTTTAATATTTGGCGATGTTTTCGCATCTGGTAATTGGTCTGTTTGTCTAGTTTCTTTCTTGGCTTTGTTACTGTCATCTTTTGAAGGTAAAAATCTGTCAACATTTTTGGTTCCTTTCATTGGTTTCTGTAACAAATATTAGGCAATTAGTTAGGCTTGTTAATGTAGTTTACCTACATATAGGTATTCAACTAGCACTTCGCTTGCGACTTCATTCGCGCCTGTTTATTTGGTAATCCATGAACTTCATCTCCTTTCTAATGGGATATGATCGTTTAATAAATTGAATAAAAAAAGGGTAATGTGTATTTTTAGCGTTGCCCCACATTAGGAAATTCTCTTGTGTCGTGGGTACTATAAATACAAAGTCACATACACAAACAGGCAGATCCAGAACCACTATCTGTAGGCCATATAAATATTAATTTTGTTCCGTGCGGGAATCGAACCCACGACATGCGACCCAGCAGCCGGTCGCTCAGCCACTGCGCCAACTGTGCCGTTAAAAAAATGCAGATAATACCTAGTTCCTTACATATAATAAGCCCGTTCATTTGATGTCACACGATGCGGTTTAAAAGCCTTTTTTACATTCTAGTTTGACCCCATCCTCAAAACTTATTTATTTACGTAACGCGTCCGTGTTTGGGTCGCAGACGTCCATATGTGTACCAAAATTTCAAAAGAATCGGTCCAGTATATTCGGAGAAAACTGGCTGACAGACAGACACCCGAGTGAACCTATAAAGTATAAGGGTTCCGTTTGTTACGCATGTTCGGCGGAACCCTGAGATGGCCTTAAAAGTTGTTTTACCATATTAAAAAAAACAGCCTTAGTTTTTTTAATTTGGTAAAACAACTTTTGCCGAGTCAGCTAGAATTATATTAAATTCTTGCGTTACTGTTGACTGAGTGACCTAGACTATCAAACAACGCAGAAAGTACTGGCCGTAATAAGTTATTGGTTCCTTGGGGATTGTAGGGGAGCACAAACAGAGGAATATGCGCGTACGAAGTCACTGGCAATAGCAAGTTAATTATAAAGTGTTCAGACTGGGGATGTACAAACGCCAGCAGATCAAGCTAAAGCGCAATACACACTGAGCCCGCCGGGCCGCCGACAAAGCCCGGCGACACAACCCGGCGGCCTGTATGAAAAGAATCATGTCGGCAACATGCGCCCGCGCGTGTTGCCCGCCGACATGTTGGCGGCTTGGGTACGCCTGCGCTCAGCTGCCCGGCGACGCTCGACCTGTAGTGACGTGCTTGTATTATTTTTACGACATGGAGACATCTCTTAATCTGTCATAATTGCTATAACAATTGCGACTCAGTAAACAAGGTCTAACCCAACAGCTTCGTTCCCTTTGGAGCGATCCAGCAATAAACATTCCACAAGCTGCTATCAACAGATCACTGCCATCGTCCATTTTTAAGATTATTTCTATTTGCTGAATTATCGAAGATACACCACCAAAATTATATAACACAATCACACAACCTTTATCGACACGTGGCAATCACTGACTGCCAAATAAATTTCTCATCTCAAGCCGACATGCCGCCGACCAAATTTTCCCCGCCAACTAGACCGCCGACAGTTGCCGCAAGTTGCCGACATATGTCGGCGGCCCGACGGGCTCAATGTGTATTGCGCTTAAAACAAACTGTCAAAGGAGTTGTTCCAAAATGGGCCAGATCTATGTACACTACCTCAATAAAAAGAAAAACATCTGTAGAAATCGGGTAAAATACAGATAATACATTTATATGTGTAGGTACTATGGTAATTAATTGATGTTTATTCATTAATTTTATCGATTTTCGACATAGCGTCTCACTGATTTAGTTACTCTGTGCTTAAACTGTCAAATGTCACAACAGTGTCACTTCAGTCCATTCAGTCTCTATCAAAGGGGCGGGTTGTTTCAACTACACTTAACGCACGCGTAAACGTTAAAAATGGTGCTAACTATCGTCAAATCAAAAAATTGAGTTGTTTCACAAAATGTCAGCGTTAACGCACGTAAAATATAACGTTTACGTTAACAGATGGTCTGACGTAACTTTAGTTGCGTCAAATAGAACAATATTGTGAAAATTCTTTTGAATTCCTCAATACCAGTTCTTCTGATGACACAAATAAGTGGTGGAATGCAAAAAAAGCTATTTAGGTAGGACCCGTGTCAATAACTTAGCCATTGGGATGAGCAGGAATTTATACCAGAATGTTTTGAAACAACGCTTCTAATTTAACGAACGTCAAACATCGTCCGTAATCGTAACTTTTTGACGTACGTATGTTACGTTAACCAACTGTTTGATACAACCCGCCCTAAACCACTGTAAACTTTAACGTCAATCAATCAAAATGACAGCTTACCGCCATGACGGGTTTTTTTTGTGTGTTGCAATTTAAAGTGTAATTTATTGTTTTTTACCAACAAACAAAGCCATTTTAAAGAAATTGGACAGTTGAGATCTGTTTAAAATATATTTCCCTATTTTGATGCACTGAATATTGTGCACAAGGACCTGGCCCAGGCTCCACACATTTTGGAACATCTCTTTTCTTTAAGAGCGTGTATTCCGTCCACTAGCGCCGCCAATCGTTTTTTATTATTTGTGGTAAATTTAAGACACGTAGATAAAAAAACCGCTCGTAGTGCACTGAAGAAATGTATTTATTATGTTTTGAGAGTTATGTTTTGTACTTTAGAACATAAATAGTTGCCAAAGTCGATATTTTTGCTAAAAGTGGCCACTTTTAGCAATAATTGCCGTTTTGGCTATTTAGCCATGAGTTATGTCTGTAATAGCTGTCAAAAAATAATAGATACATTTCTTCAGTGCACTACGAGCGGTTTTTTATCTACGTGTCTTAAATTTACCACAATTAATAAAAAACGATTGGCGGCGCTAGTGGACGGAATACACACTCTTAACAGATTTTCAACTTTATCGCTGGAGCATTAGGTTCTAGGTTGATTGGGAAAGTTTGACAGTTTTGGATAGGTTGATGTGCTGGCGACTGTACCGAGTAGTGGCCGAATTTTTCATGTTTTTTTAAATAGGTACTTATACCATTTCGAAGTAATTTAATAAAATAGAAGAAAATTTGCCACGCGAGTTTGACCCGCACTTGGCCAATTCTTACATAAATAGTTAGAAAGAGACTATCATTAAGCGCTTTTGGTGACTTTTTATCTTGGTAAAATGCATGATATTGATAAGCTACAGGAGCAAACCCGCTGGAAATAGCTAGTTGAAAACCATTTTGAAATGAGCGCGTAAACGTTGTCTCTTGTTTCTGCGACTTCATTGTTATGCCATTGCATGTGCGCACAAAACAGGCAAGTTCAGAAAGCCAACTTAATACAACCAGTGAAAAGCTAGGTACTTAATTTTGGGGGCTAAGTTATTGGAAGGAATTTCGTATGTTTCAGCAGTGTTTTAATATTGCAAGCTTAAATTTCGAAAACCTTTAATAAATCATTGAACGAATATGGTCGTGTTTTAGAATGCAATTGAAAAAAGCTTCGAGTGAGCGCGTAAACGTTGTCTCTTGTTTCTGCGACTTCATTGTTTGTTATGCCATTGCGTGAATGCGCATAAAACAGGCTAGTTCAGAAAGCCAACTTAATACAACCAGTGAAAAGTTAGTTAATTTTGGAGGCTAAGTTATTGGTAGGAATTTCGTATGTTTCAGCAGTGTTTTAATATTGCAAGCTTAAATTTCGAAAATCTTTAATAAATCATTGAACAAATATGGTCGTGGTTTAGAATGCAGTTAAAAAATAGGCCGACCTTTGGTCAGTGGGTCGTCTTAGGGGCGGTTTGCTTACTATATTATCGTTTTCTACCATTTGGTGTGACTTATTTGTATTTGTTATTAGGGCAACACATTTTTCATTATTATTTATTACGATAACTTTATAACTTCATCGATACTTTGTCAATTGGGCGACAAAAACCATTGCGAGCGGGTGGATATTTTTGGCCTTCTGTAACTTGCTATTGTGGCAAAAGTAACGGTGTTTTCGCGAAGGCATTACATTTTAAGGTAAGAAAAAACTGTCTTATTTCCATATTATTTGATATTTTAATGTAAAGGACTAGATTTCATCAAAAAAACTCAGTAGGCAAAGGAAATAACTAAATAATAAAAAAAATAACCGTTATAAAAATTAGTTGTTTATCAAATTAATAATTGTGAGTCTGAAAAAGTGTTAAAAATGTAAAATACAGTACCTAAGTAATTATTATTTTTGGTTCAACCGTACAGTCTTGACTTTGTCTATGCACTGTAATAAAAAGGATTAATCTGGCGGGGACACGGTGGTGAGTGGCACGGTGTCTCATTCACACGGAAAAAAAATACTGGAACGATAAGCATACCTAATATGTAAGAGTTACCCTTCTAGGTAAAGTTGCGTCTTTTACATACAACTTTGCCTACGGAGTCTTAGTAATTCAGAAAAATTGCATGAATGATAAAGATTTGGGTTCTACCGGGAAAGATATAAGGCCTATTTTCCATCTAAAACTCACTTGAAGTCATAATAATAAATATGTTCTGAGATACCAACAAAAAACGTCAAAATTGCAGGCAAAGTTGCAGTGTTTTACGGTATGTACCTACACAAAAACAGCTTACACAAAAAATATGACAGCAAAAATATTGTATCACTTACCTTCGAAATAAACTCCCGCTCATGCCTGAATGGTCTCAAGAATCCATCTACTTTTGTGAACCATGACACCCTCGGTTGATAAACACTTTCACCCAGTCGTATACTTCTTCTAACCTTCTTGATCTCCTGGTAGTACGACGACCTTAGGTTTTTAATTTTGTTCGGGATATCTTTAGTATTTAGGTTAGGAATGTTCAGTTTTTCAGCGATTTCCTTGTAGGCTCTTTGCCTTGCTTCTTTGTCTCTATATGAATCATGTTTCATATCCCATAGGCAGTCGTATTCTTTGTAGATTTCTACGAGTCGAACCATGTCGGCTTCCGTAAAATGAACGCTCATTTTGTTAATTTGACGAACGTGATCAGTCGTTGAATAGCAGACGGTGACTGAGGGAGTTGAGGGGCCGGAGGGGGGCTGCTATGCGATGCGGCTAGCCGCAAGGGCCGCGCGTCGCTCTGATTGGCCGATACGGGACCGCATACGGGCAGCGCTCCCCTCGCAGCTGCCGCGCCGCGCGTCGGCGTCAAACGAACAATGCGTAAACATAGCGGGAACGAACGAGTTACCAGCGCAGCGACAGGGTACGTCGACTTTTTGAGCGCGTGTTATATAAAAGTGCGCTCTCACTCACATACCTAGTTGACTGTTCTGTGCGTGCAAGTTATCAATAATTCAACTTTTTTGCTTCCATTTTGTTTACAGCGAATTATTGGGAGAACATTTTAGTTTATTTAGTTAGAACCTAAATCTAAATAACAACCTAAGTAAATGGTTGTACGTAAGAGATTGCTCTGTGCGATAAGACCGCCCATCGTAGGCCTACACTTGTTTTATAAATGTTTTTCCTGTGCTTGTTATGTGGTGTACAATAAAAATTTAATAAACTAGCTGACCCGCGCAACTTCGTCTGCGCCACATTTTCCATTATTGCTCCGCTCCTATTTGTGTTAGCGTGATGATAAATAACCTATAACCTTCCTCGATAAATGGGCTATCTAACACTGAAAGAATTTTTCAAATCGGTCCAGTAGTTTCGGAGCCTATTCAATTCAAACAAACAAACAAATCTTTCCTCTTTATAATAATTAGTGTAGACAAATGACAGCCTAATTTTGGTGATTTTCAGAATTTTTATGGTTCCGTCAGTACCTCCTCTCTATGGAAAAACGGAACTCTTACCTATAGGCTCACTTGGTTGTCTGTCTGTCCGTCTGTCACGCAGCCGATATTCTCCGAACCTATTGGATGATTCAGTTGAATCTTGGTACCTACCTATCTATATTATAACCTTGTAAGATGTGATGTGAACTAAATAATAATATTAGGTAGGTACACGTCGGTATAGAAAATAAAATACAATGTTATGAAAATTGGGTCACTTTTTGGGAGCAAATTAGATTTAAAAGAAAAATATTTTTAGATTGTAGATAGTACCGTGTAACATTATTTTGTCTATGGACATATCGAATGGAAGGGCTCATCGAATAAAGCCGGCTTTATTCATTATGCGTATCTGCGGTGTGCTATGCGGCTACATCAGGCGTTATCCGGGTTGTTGGGGCATAAAGCTATAGAGCATTAACTAAATATTATCTGTGTATACTTATTAATATTAAAGCTGAAGGGTTTGTTTCTTTTGTCTCTGGCACTATCACTTCCCAAATCTCGAGGAAGAAGTAACTTCATAAGCTTAACATCATAGGACACGCTATGACTCAGGAAAAAAAAAGGAAGGGCAATGGAGCGCAGAATTCTAGGTTTAAAAATAATTGATTGAGTACGGAACAACGAACACCACGCTGCGCTCCAAAACAGGTATCATAGACATGGGCAAAAAGCTGCCAGGCTGCAATGGGATTGGGCTGGTCACACCGGGCGCTTGCTAATGACAGCTAGGGTAAAGTCTCCACGCAATGGATGCCAGAGGATGGACGGCGTCGCCTTCGCCGAGGCCGGGCCCCGAAGCCATATTTATACTGTGCCCGAAGGCGGTGCCGCGGTGGCGAGACGATCTGGACGCACACTGGGAAGGCTGGTTCGAGGTGGCACGGGAAACGAGAGTCAGTAACGATATGGGGAGGCCTTTGCCCAGCAGTGGGATGCAATAGGCTAATAAAAAAAAAGTGAAAACGAACATTTTAGTCGAACTGGGAACCTTCTTCTTTTTTGAAGTCGGTTAAACCTAATCTTTCTGAAGCGGGATGCTTGATAAAAATGTTCATAAATCTGAGTGCCAATAAAATTCTACTAATATTCACATTCGCATCTCAATCGCAAACTGTCAAAAACGTTTTATTAGACGGACCTTGTAGAAACCAGAACAAATTTCCGTGCGTTCAGGCGATTTTGCCATACCTATTACTGGAATCAAAAGTAGCTCACAATTTAGGACCCATTAGTTTAAATGTTAATTTATATAATCCGTGGTGCTTGGCAACTGGGCTTAACCCAGTTGTATATGTCCCTTGGTGTCTATTGGCCTAGCTCTAATCTGTCTCCTGCTTGATATGGAGGGAAGTGGAAATTATATTTATTTTCCGATTCCTCCGCTGTACTCTTCTGAGGCCTTAGGGCTCGTACACAAAACTGCGATGCGACGTCGCATCGCAAAAATGTGCGAGCTCCCTCTAGGTTAATGTGCGACCTCCCTCTTTTCTGCGTTGCGAATTCGCATCGCATCGCAGTTTTGTGTACGAGCCCTAAGGCCTCAGAAGAGTACAGCGGAGGAATCGGAAAATAAATATAATTTCCACTTCCCAGTTTTGTGTACGAGCCCTAACCTAGAGGGAGCTCGCACATTTTTGCGATGCGACGTCGCATCGCAGTTTTGTGTACGAGCCCTTAGTGTGAGTTTTTTCGACTCACGTTCGAACGCGTTCGATTGCGAGCGCGTTAGAATTTAGTAGGTATGTAATTCGTATTGAATCTTATCACAAAAAAAAAAAAAACTGTCAAAAATGTGTGAAGAATGCGAAAGTTGTTTAAAAATTAGTAGAATTGGCCCTCTGATGTTTTGTTGACATCATCACTATCTTTAGATATCTTGTAGGGTACCTTATCTAAAAGTTAAATCAAAAGTCGTAGGTACGTCATAACATTTATTTCACTAATCTAATTGTAACAATAACAACCACAATGTACAATACAATCATCTAAAAATATGCAATAATTATGTAACTATGTTAGTAGATCTAATATTGAGTTTGTTTTATATAATTATGTCATCGGAAAGTGGCAAAC
The DNA here is from genome assembly GCA_963859965.1 of Ceramica pisi. Lineage (NCBI taxonomy): Eukaryota > Metazoa > Arthropoda > Insecta > Lepidoptera > Noctuidae > Ceramica > Ceramica pisi. Next base: position 18,016,630 of record OY982543.1, read on the forward strand.
GCCGCGCCGTAAGATTGTAAAGTAACGCGTGAAATTGTAAACTTTTCTTCTAAAAAAGACACGGATACCGATATTAAACTATTGAATTTGGATGGGATTTATTATACACAAAAGGAGTTTTTCATAATATATCGAGAAATTATAATCTAATCAAGATTTATTACAATCTTACGGAGTCTGCCATGTTCCGGTGGCATATATAAATAAAAAGAAATGGTGACATGTTATACCGCGTGTATCTGACATCGACGCACAAACGATTTCCATGGGTCCAGGCGTCCAGGGCATGATTCTGGACAGTGTTGGAATTTTTCGTCGGTTCTTTTCTCATTTTTTCATTTTTTTCAAGAGTACCACAAATAGGTTTCAGCTCAGCTGAGCTGATATCTATTTGTGGTTTTATTCAGATTGCTCTTTTTAGTGAAAGTAGCTAATTAATTTTTTTTTTAACTAAAGTCTCATTGTGTTAGGTCAGAATAACGATTATGAGCAGTCTTAAGTAAAAAAACCCTTGAAAAAAATGAGAAAATGAGAAAAAAGCCGAATCTTGTCTCTCGAACTTGTCGAACTCTGTCCAGAATCATGCCCTGGACCCATGGAAATCGTTTGTGCGTCGATGTCAGATACACGCGGTATAGGTAGGTAGGTACTACCTACATATAAAGGTTTAAGTAGTAAATGTACTAACATTAGTCTGTAAGTTGTAGATGTCCTTACTTACAATAAGTGGATTTTACTGATCTGACAAATAAAATATGAAATTAAATGATGATGAATGAAAATAAAGGCAGCTATCTTGATGTGGCTTTTTACACAAACACATTTTAAACAAATAAAGTACAGCTACTGCTAAAAGTAGGTAATGGTTCAATTGATTTAGTTATCGTTATTGTTGCATTCAGTTGGTTACATTTTATTTTTAAACTGAGTTTTTAAACTAAAAACATATCCAGATTAATTACCTTTAAATAACTGCCTGAAACATTTCTAGTGTAGTAAAGTATTTTAATAAAACTTGTACCACTCGCATTGAACACAATAATTAGGTAGAGACATGTGATACAAGTAGCATCAAACCTAATGGCGGTTTGGAATACTCCACTAGTCGCTGCGCAATAGAAAATTCATGTGCCAGCACTGCCAGCGGGGTTGACGGATCTGCCAGAGTAGCGGAATTTGTTTAAAAGAGTCCCCGCGGCCCTGAAACTGAAACGCAAAGGGCACTAGTAGGAACACGGATGGGTTTTAGTCAGTAAGAGTCTGACACTGCCTTCTGCCCCCATTTTCAATCCTTAAAAAAAGCGGGTTGAAGAATGGGATATCTACAGCGCCAGGAATAGTGGACTTCATAGATCAGATATCATCATTTTCATAGGTATACTTAAATTAATATTTCGTGTCCTTTGTCCAGCATTGGACTATGGTAAGCCTAACTACCTAACTACCTACTTAATTGATTAAAAACAATCTATTAGTGATTAAAATGAACTATTACAAAATGCATTAAATACTTTTGTTTGAAAAAAAAATCTGCTGTTCAGCGCTGTTCAGCAGGTACATTTGTACAGACGCCAGAACGTTCAGGTACAACAATCTGTCTAAATTCTTTAATAGATTTTAAAGGAGAATGCCCACGGCACTATGGACAAATGTACTCAATTCAACATTGTTGTGTCTTCACAAAATCATCTTTAAATACTTGATGGCATGTCTAAATACTACCTCAAAAGAATTAACACAAACTACAATGGCATTTCTGAGATATTTACGAAAATGAAATTACTATTTTGAGGTTATGTTCGACCAAAAATTAGTTGAAAAAAGCTATTTAAAAGAGTCTGAATGTCTGTCATAATTTGTGTAAAATCTGTAACGTTTTACCTCACCAAGTCTTACTGATTTAGATTTTGCGCATTTTTAAATCTCATGCCCGTGTTTCATGAAATTGCAAAGCATGGAAGAAATCATTACTAAAATAGTCAATCGCTCAGTGTTATTATCTAGATCAGCGGTTCTCAATCTTTTTTGGTGACGGAACCCTTTTGCATAGCGATATACTATTGATGGAACCCTACAATAAAGCAATATATTTTAAAAGTGTATTATTTTTAATAAGCATAATAAAAGTACTTATCATGTAACAGATAGGTACTTATTAGGTACTTACTTACATAACAAGTAAAATAATAGAAGATATTAAAAAAGAGAATGCATTGTTGCATTAAGTCCGCCCATGTACCACTATTGTGCATAAAGTTTAAATAAATAAATAAATAAAAGAAAAAATATCTTAGTAATGGGAGGTATGAAACTGTTCTTAATTTTTCATCAATCGGTTGATATCAGGTTTGATAGAGGACAGTTGAAGTCTCATATATTCGGCGTCCAGTCTATTGCGATATTTTGTTTTCGTGGCTGCATAGGTTGAGAATCCTGTTTCGCACAAATATGTTGTTGGGAACGGGAGAAGAATATTCAGAGCCATTTTGGCAAGCATTGGATATTCACCACGGATTCTGCACCAACAATTATTGAGAGGCGTCGTTTTGAACAGTGACTCCATACTTGTGTCTGATGACATTTCTAAAAGCCATTATCTCGTTTGACATACTTTCGGGCTTTTGTAAGTTGGGTAAAAAAGGATTATGAATCCATGAATTCAGTTTCATTTTTGTATTCTGTTCTTCGGGAAAATACTTCTCAAAAGATGCGCGCAACGAAGTGAGATATTGGACCAATTCTTCGAATACATAATCTTGAAACATTACTGAGTCGTTATTGCTAACAAACTCACTGGGTGACGTAAAGCTTTCTATTTCTCTCTTTCCAACGCAAATAATCCAAAAATCTTATTTTCTTTTGAAGGCAGTTATTTTGTTACAGGCCTGGAACACTGTTGTCTGTTTACCTTGCAATGATAAATTTAATTCGTTCAGTTTTTTAAAGATATCTGCCATAAAAGACAGTCGGAAAAACCAAGTTTTATCATAAAAACGGTCTTTCAAATTAAAAGAAGTATCTGAAAGAAACGTTTGTAACTCGGCTCTAAGCTCAAATAGCCTTGTTAAGTTAAATAGCCCGAGACAGCCATCGCACTTCTGTATGGAGCAGCAGTGTTTTATGTTTGCTGTCATTATCTTCACACAATTATGAGAACAATCGGGATTGCAGTGGACGTGAATGATACGCCGCGTCAGAACAGTCGACCAGAGAGGTGTTTTGATTTTATTTTTTCTAAATTCTTGCGGAACCCTCACAGGGGTATCGTGGAACCCCAGGGTTCCGCGGAACACACTTAGAGTATCGCTGATCTAGATCCTACTCAAATCATAGATGTGGTAGGTATCATGAAATGGTATTTGTAAGTAGAGAGGGAAGGTAAAACACACAACACCAAATACAACAAATAAAAGAATGATTTTATTCTTCTAAAAATATGTTATATACTTGTGTCCTCCAAGATTTGTATGGTACGTAAACATGAAGCGCTGTTCCTAACTAAAAAAAATCCTACTACGTTAAAAATACAATGTGCATTCTTACCGGTGTTGGTGAGATCCAGACTCGTAAAATGTCCATGATGTTATTCGGAATCTCCGACAACATGTGTCTGCGCCTAAGTGGCGTTAATCTCAAAGAGCAGTTGAGACATTGCATCACAGTCGCACTCGCCATGATCACAACTCAAAAAGTCCGGATTTTAGTAATAAACAATACACACGGTGCAGTGGCGTTAAAAATATGTTTATTTTCAATGGGTTGGCAGCAGTAACGGAGGAACTAAAAGGCTCGACTCGAAGCACAACGTACCAAAACCAGCAGAAATAACAGTATTGTATTGCAATAATATGACAGACGCGCAATAAACGTCAAATAAGGTTGTACCCATACTGATGAAATATCGATTTTTGATCGATTTCCGTAAACCAGCCAGTGGTATTTCACAAATACAACTTAGCGCCGATGTCGCCGTTTACAACCACTGATATTGATAATGACAGCAACAATTTGTGATTTAGAACTCAGTTATTACTTTACAATAAAAGATTGAACAATCAATACAAAATCGATATCTTTTTATTTTATGTAGCTAAGTACGCACATTACCCGCAATAGAAAAAAAATGGACATCCCTAGTATTGACAGTCGGTAGTAAAAAATGGCGTAGGTACTATAACGTCGGAAACATAAAAGTACTATTTATTTTTCAAATATCATCCATATTATTTATTTATTATTAATATCCATTTTAAATGTCAATCAAAACCTTTTTTAAAAATATTTTTTTATTTTAAATATTTCATGCCGTTCAAGGTTTTGAGACACAAGTAATTTATCAAGAGTACTGTTCATGGGCAATCTCTTTAGAATTTAGACAAATTGCGCACATAAAACAATGGGAGTCCTTTTTTTTTTCGCAGTTTCAAGTACTTATTGTGTTTATTCTGCGGATCTTAAAAGGCCACTTTAGAAGAATCAGCCAGCACATCAGGCTGCACGAAACTGACAAATCCCAATCAACCTTGAACCTAATGCTTTGGAAATAAAGATGAAAATGAAGTTTGACAGATTTGTAGTATGTTTATATTATGATCCTAATATGATTCACTAAAGTGACCATTTTAGAGCCGCTGTAACACGTTGTAAATTATACGAGATTGGTATCCTCTACGGGCCCTTTATCCTGTCATGCGTGTTGTCGCTTGCGCACGGATCTGCAGTGCGATTCAATGGGCTTGTGTCCTGAAAAAATCTAATTAGTCCGTCAGTTAGATTATCAAAAAATATTTGACCCGTGTTTTTTCTTTTGTTACGGGCACCAAAATTGACGAAGTTACGACGCTTTTAAAATTCTCAATACGTCACACCTTCGCATAATCTATACTGAGTCGTGAAGTCACGAGCCCCCACTCCCGAGTTTTGATGCGTTTTATCTTTGTCAATATTCATTGATTTACAAAAACAAAAAATACGTGTCCATTATTTTTCAATACTCTAACTGACGGACTAAGTAGTTTTGCAATTTGTGGATGATGGAATCTAGCCTATTAGTGCGCTGTCAAACCATACAAACAAGATGTCATGACAGCTCATTTTTCGTTCACTCCACCTAAGTAATAACGGTGAGATGTCGACAGGATCGACCGGCTGTTTCACATGCAGGATGCCCGCATCCTATAATTCCATAGACATTTTTCCTATCATGCCGCAGCACGCACGCGAAATGCGGATTAGCTACGGGCGCACAGCCCGTGCAAGCTAACCGGATGCGGGTGCCGTTCTTCGGTGTCGTTTTTACTGTGATGCGGGTCACGCGAAAAGTCGTAGAGAACATGCGTGCGACCCGCGTCACTGGCGACACGCACGACACTGCAGCGACAAACGAAATCTTTGTCTTGCTTGTGGCCACATGCGGACCAGCCGGTCGATTCTTTAAACATGTCGAAGTGTATGGCTTGGGTGAAGTGATCACGAAGTGAGCTGCCAGTCTATTCTGCCGGTCGATTCAGTCGAAATCTCACTGTGATCACTTAGGTGGAGTGAACGACAAGTGAGCTGTCAAACCATACAAACAAGATGGAATGACAGCTCACTTGTCGTTCACTCCACCTATGTTGACATCTCACCGTGTTCACTTAGGTATAGTGAACGAGAAATGAGCTGTCTTTTCATTTGTTTAATGGTTTGACAGCTCACTTCGTGATCACTTCACCCACGCCTTCACTACGACATGCTTACAGCCGGTCGATTCTGTTGACATCTCACCGTGATCACTTGGGTCGAGTGAACAAAAAATGAGCTGTCATTCTTATCTTGTTTGTATGGTTTGACAGCTCACTTGTCGTTCACACAGAATCGCACTGCAGAATCGACCCGTTGAACCGTGCGTGAGCGAAAACACGCATGACATAAAAAGCGCCCTTTACCTATTTGAGATTATAAACTGAAGATCTATGTAGGTAGGTATCTATGTACCTGCTACTTATGTACCTACCGCAAAATTCAGGCCATTTCAGCAGTGTGCGAGCTCCAATTAAACTTGTGCTAAATACTTATTATAACTAGTTTATTCTCTAGGCATTTCTAAAGCCATTTGTTTTAGTTTCCTTCTGTGCACTTTCGTGGAGGCGGTCATTGGAATAGCGTCGACGAACAACACGCCACCTCGCAGTTGCTTGGCGTCGGAGAGTGATTCTGTAACAAAGCGGTAAAATGTGTTTGAGAAATGAAGGCTCCTTCTGGGTAAGCTCGCTCCATCGTAAACTTTGTCTCTGTCATGTCTGACCAAGACTAGAGTCAAGAGCAAACACATCTCAAATAAAAAAAAAATGAGCTTATCTAATTTTTTTTGTATCGGGTCGTTTTAATCACATGACGTTTTTTAGTAAACTTGTAGCCCCTCCCCTCCCCCTGTTGATACATGATGAGGTTTATACTAAAGCACCCCACCCTTACTCATATTTACGGGTGTTAAATTGTTTGTTACAAAGTCTCTTAAAAAAAATAATAAATTATGTTTAAAAAAAGGGATAATCAAATTCAATTCTGGAAAATTCGCGTTCAATTAAAAATAAATACACGCGATATCTCACTTCACCCTCCTCCTTGTTATAATATTTCATCTTTTTTTCTCAACCCCTCCCCCTTCCGGGACTGACGTGATTATTGGACGACCCCTAAGAGAGTCGTCATATTCGGCAACAGCAAAATTATTAAAAGAAGGAAGGATATGTCATAGATAGATGACGAAGTATTGGAAGGTCTCTCAATAGGTAGACTGATGACCTGTGGCTCCACTTAAAGAGGCCACTTTAACAGAATCAACCAGCACATCAAGCTACCCGTCACTGTCAAATTTTCCCAATAAACCTTGAACCTAATGCTTTAACGATAAAGATGAAAATGACACTGGATAGATAAAGTGACTCTACTTAAGGGACCTTCTTAGACACGCAGATGAAAGCCGCGGGGACTCTCCATGTAACGACGCTTGCACTATTTTCAGCAGGTTGACGTCTCTTGACTGAAATGACGGTGATAATGTGGATCCTCTACCTTTGACCCAATCCTTGATCTCGTCAGCAGAGGGCTCAGCTCCAGGGCGCGGCACGACGCACGCCACTGGCATGTCGCCACACTCTTCGTCGGGCACGCCCGTCACCGCCACGTCCAACACGCCCGGGTGCTGGCGGATCACTGCTTCTATCTCCACTGGTGATATCTGGGTGAAGAACACAAGTTATCAAGAGCGCACCGAGCTTTTGGTTTAGGTATTCTATGCGGTTCTTGAATGTTAAGTGCAGACGCGGAGAAGGGGACGAAGGTGGCTCTATCTAGAATGGACGGAACGCGCACTAATTTAAGTATTTCGTTCGTATTAATAAATCAATAATAGGAAAAATGTAGTTTTGTTATCATTAAAAAACGAATGACCTTTTGTGAAGTAAGTATTTACGCAAAAAAAAAAGAGATTACTTTGGATTCGTTTTTCTTTCAAGGAAGCTACAATTCACTGGTTTCTAAAGTGTACGATTTATAGTGTTAATCTTTAAATATCTAACATAGTTTTATAATAACTAAAGTTTAAGTTATAACGTGCAGCACGGGGTCAAACGATCACCAATAACGTATCATTTCCTCTATAACCATTGAAAGGAAGAAGAAAGCACTACGATTTTACAGTACTTTTTACAGTTTTACAAGTTTAAGTTGTGTGTAACGCAGGCTACAGTCACAACAGATGTTCAAGTAATTTGATCAAACAGGCTGATTCAAACAGTTCTATAAAATTGTCAAACGGAATGAAGAATTAATATGAAAATTCATATTCCTCTTTGATCAAACAGTTTGATCGTACTGTTTAATCAAGTTACTTGAACGTCTACGGCCCGCTTAAGGTTCGATGAGGGAAGGTCAAATACATACCTGATAACTCTTGTATTTCAGCAACAATTTGATCCTCTCAACAAAGAAGAAGTTCCAGTTCTCGTCTCTGTAGAAGGTGTCTCCTGTTTTGAACCAGCGGTCTTCAGCGAATGTCTCCTCCGTGGCTTCGACGTTATTGTAGTATTCCTTTAAAAATATATATATATATTTATATACCTACTTAGAAGCCTTGTATCGATACTCAGGTATGGTATGTATAACTAACTATAGAGGATTTGTTTTTTTTTTTTTTAGTGATGGTAAATCGTCCCATGACTCCTCCCGCTCTGGGTGTAGCGGGAGGGAGTGTCAGACTTCTACTGACTAAAACCCATCCATATTCCTTCATTGCCCTTTGTGTTCCGGAGCCACAGTGTCTCTTGCGAATAATCCCGCGAATCCGGCAGGCGTATAGAGGATATACGGTATACACAGTAAAGCCCCACAAACTTCCATTGGAAAGGGTGGATCCTCTGTGTGAACGGTTTTTATGACCGGTGGGCAAGATGATATTCCGACTGTTGTAAACATCATCAACATCTACATTAGATACACTATGTACAAATTATAGGTACACTAAGTACTGTTTTCGATTGTATGCGAAGTAATTTGGTCCTAAAACGTTACCTTGAAAACACTCGGTCCTTTGATCCACAACTCACCGGGGACGTTGGGCTCGTAAATATCTTGCTGCGTCTCCACATCAATGATCTGCAACCAAAACAGGATAACAATATTGCAGTACTTATCTACTTCGCAAAAAATATATTCATTGATAGACAACGCACTGCCTAATCTACTGTATTTTAGAATTTTGAATATGAGTTCCTTTTTGTTACAAAGTTGAGTACTTGAAGCATTTTTGACAATTCTTCCTTTAAAGGCGCTAATATGGGGAGGAAAGATCTTTGCAAAGCCAAGGCGGGAAGTCTTGCTTGACATAAGTAGTTACCGATCGCCTGCTGACCGAATAAATTTAATTTAATTTATTTAAACTTTATGCACAATAGTGGTGGGACTTAATCGCACACACTCGAACGCGATGCACGATCGTTGATTTTGATCGAGAATCGCGTTCGAGATTGACTGTGTACGGGCGGGCGGCCTTGTATTCGGTCAGTAACTATATGTCGAGACTTCCCGCCCATGTCTTTTGTATAAGTTATTATCTAACAAACAATTTTATTTCGTTGTTTTTCTCGTGTGAGCTTCAAATAAACGTTTTTTTCTCTCTTCTTTGCCAGTTTGCATTCAAACATATTAAACTGACTGATTTCCTCACCCGGTATTGGAAGCATCCCATCGGCTTGCCACAAGAGCCTGGGGCAGGGTTATCTCCGTGGAAGGCCACACCACCTAACTCGCTCATGCCGTATACGTTCAGGACTTCTGTGTCGGGTGATATAATCTGGAAAAAAATAAGATAAGGATGAACATAATAGTAGATTATGAAACGAGGGGATTAAGCAGTGTCTTATGACATGGGCGTCATATTGAATCCCGAACACAATGAAGGATGTGAAAGATAACTCATGAGCTTAGCGAGGGAGTTCTTACGAGAATCCTGAATGCAGCGAGGGATTCAAGCTAGCCCAAGGCAAAGCCTTTATTCCTGAGGAGCATACTCTACTTTTCACACATACTGCGAGAAAATTGTTCTAGCCATGAAAACAGATAGCGTGCGTCGGCCCACGCTGCAATGAGCAGGTCGCGCGTCCAAAGGCTCCAGCCCACTGCCGGGAAATGGTAATTGTACTGAATGTTATTATAAACCGGGCAATAATGTGATTTGAATTTGGAACGCATTTTGACTGCACTCGATGCACCTAGCAGCGGAGATGGACGGGAGCCGCTCGCGGGTTATTATGACGTACTTTACGTCAGGTTTGCATGGCCAATAATCTGACGTTGCACCATGGATTACATGGAGCAATTAGACACAACCGAAACAACATTGCCGAAACAATTTCCGAATTTTATTGGAGATGCTCTACTAATTGCACTAGATTGATCCTTGCGTGTTGCTCAGAAATAATTTAACAAAAAAAAGCCTGTGTACTTAGACGCACCTTATGATAACACATGCAACTAATATCGCATTTTTTACGTTTCCATGCCCGAAGAAACGCTTGACACTTGGCCGTTTTATGTTTTTTGCCCGGGAAACAATCAAATGACTTCTCCCGTTCTGGGCGGAGCGGCAGGGAGTGTCAGACTCATCCGTTTTCCTTCAAAACACCCCTTTGCGCTCCAGGGCTGCTGTAGCTCTTAAGAACAATAATGCATTGAGCGACACTCCTCAGAATTTTATCTCAATTAGCATTATTAATAGACTATTAACCCAGTTATCAGATGTCCTATGCGTATTCCAAGAAACAGCTGTTTATCGAACATGCTCATACATCTATACTAATATTATAAAGCAGAAGAGTTTGTTTGTTTGTTTGGTTGAACGCGCTAATCTCAGGAAGTACTGGTCCGATTTGACATCCTTCCTTCTTTTAATAATTTTGCTATTGCCGAATATGACGACTCTCTTAGGGGTCGTCCAATAATCACGTCAGTCCCCGAAGGGGGAGGGGTTGAGAAATATCTATACTAATAATATTATAAAGCAGAAGAGTTTGTTTGTTTGTTTGTTTGGTTGAACGCGCTAATTTCAGGAACTACTGGCTCGATTTGAAAAATTCTTTCAGTGTTAGATAGCCCATTTATCTAGGAAGGCTATAGGCTATATATCATCACGCTAAGACCAATAGGAGCGGAGCAGTAATGAACAATGTTACGCAGACGACGTTGCACGGGTCAGCTAGTTATTAGATTATATGTAATTTTTGGTCAACCGGTACTATCCCACTAGTACTACTAGCAAGTGTAAGGGGTTGCTGTTGTAGTCCCTGAATTTTAATAAGTGTAATATTTAAAACATTCTTAAATATGTATAAAACCGGCAAGTGCGAGTCGGATTCGCGCACGAAGGATTCCGTACCATTATCTATAAAAACGGTAAAAAAATCACGTTTGCTTTATGGGAGCCCCCCTTAATATATTTTGTTTTAATTTAATTGTTTATTTTTTAAAGTGAGCATTTAAATAAATATTCTGTGAATATTTCAAGATTCTACTTGTTGCCCTTATCAATATCGAGCAAAAACGAGTAAAAAAAATCACGTTTGTCGTATAGCTCCCTTAAATAATATTTAAGGGGACTCCCATACAGCAAACGTGGACAGAAATCCATCATCTTTGAAAATTTCAATTGTCTAACTATCATGGTTCATGAGATAAAGCCTGGTTACAGCCTGACAGACAGACGGGCGGCCAGCGGAGAGGAATAGGGTCCCGTTTTACCCTTTGGGTACGGAATCCTAAAAATACATATGAAGATTTTAAAAACTAGCATCCTGAACACTTTGTCACTTTGCCTAGAGTCTAGACAAAGTGCCATTCTATGAACGAATGTAAATGTCGGAACGCCAAAATATACCTAAGGGATTAATCACGTGACATTTCGACAGTGTTCCCCAGTGTTCCCATATACGAATATTTTGACGTAAAGACACGTTAACGTAACTGAATTTTGAATGTGTTAAACTACAACCCCATAGTATTTTGGTTTAATTTAATGGGACATACACAATTTATATCATTCAAAAATATGACTTTAGTATGTAATTCAAATAAATACTAAGTGCAAAACGAGTACTGTAGCTATGGTAAAATTTTACGCAAAGTTACTATACGTCAAAAATATTCGTGCCAAGCCCTATGAAGTGAGCTGTCAATCCTTTCAAACAAGATAGAACGACAGTTCACTTCATACACACTCTATCTTAATGTTGAGATGTTCCCAGAATCGCACTAGTTGGCGGTGGGATGGCGAAGGCGTGTAGCAGCATCAATAGGCTAGTTTCCATCATCCACAAATTGCAAAACTATTTAGTCCGTCAGTTAGAGTATTGAAAAATAATGGACACGTATTTTTTGTTTTTGTCTACTCAGGATTGGGGGCTCGTGAAGTCACTACCCGCTAAAAATTATGCCGAAGAGTGACGTATTGAGAGTTTTAAATGCGTCGTAACTTCGTCAATTTTGGTTCCCGTAACAAAAGAAAAAATACGGGTCAAATATTTTTTGATAATCTAACTGACGGACTAATTAGATTTTTTCAGTAAACAAGCCTATTCCGCTACCAGAGAAACCTACTGAGCAAATCTACATCGCAACAGAAAGAACCGCAACGCCATCTATCCAACAAGCAACGAACTATTATGACGAAATTCACGCGGTATCAGAGTTTACAACAGCCCGAAAATCGACTATCGGGCAGTTGCCCACGCCAGGCACAACGACCGCCTGGTCGCAGGGTCCTCCCTTTTCAATGGTGGTTTGCAGAACTTTACTCTCTGTACCGTATAACCTCTAAAGGCAGAATGTCACGAGTATTTTTTAAGTAGAAATGAGAAATCATCGAACTGATTAAAACACGAGTAAAATACCAGTCGTATTAAGTAGCTATAGCAGGTCGAAGGTTACCGCTACTGGTTTTCTTTATGGATGGGAAATCACCAACGGACTCCTTCCACTCTGGGCTGGAGCTGAATGGAGTGTGACTCATCCGTGTTCCAGCAAATGCCCTTTGCGTTCCAGGGCCGCGGTGACTCTTCCTTTCGAACAAATTTCGCAACACTGGATGAATGTCCCTTATCTAAAGCCTCAGGAACATTGGCGACTAGCAATGCTGTAAAACCTGCCGTAGGTACCAGTACAAACCTTCAATTCATCAACTAGTTCTTGTGGCACAGCGCTCCCACCTAACATAAGCACTTCCAAGCTGGTGAAGTCGCATCGGTCACGTTCGTCAGGCTTGATGAGCGTCGTCATCATCGTCGGGCTGAAGATGGTGTAGGTTGGCTGTAAGGATATGAAAATGAGAGCACTACAATATCTGCTTTAAAAGGTCAGGCGACGAAGGTAAACATAAGTCGATGCAAACGCCCGTTCCCACTAAGACGGGACGTCTGTTTAAACGGAAGACGGCAGCCAGAATTTCGTGTTCCCAATAAGACGGACCGTCGACGGAATGTCGGCTGCCGATGATTGGCAGTTTCCTTCACACAACATTCGATACGGGTGTGTAGACGGCTCTTGGCAGTGCAAAACGTCCGACAAAAAAAATCAGATACATTATTTTTCTCACTTATGAAAATTCAGATCTATTCAGCTTATGCCTATAGAAAACAATGATTTTGTAGGAGACACGCACGCGTCCGTGCAGCTTTCCAAATCTATTCAGCTTTCGCGTCAAACAAGTATAGGTAAAATGCGGAAAAAACTGTTATTATCATGCGAGTGCTACAGATAGAGTTCAGCGCTAATCTGCCGCTTTCTCATTCTTAGGAAACTATTATACGCGGCTGATAGGAGCAGAACTGTATAAGTGTGACCAAAATCGTTCAGCGAAATGCAAATGGAGCTGAATAAATGTGAGTAGTCCCTATCACTGCATATTATAAAACAAAGTCCTCCGCCGCGTCTTTCTGTTCACGATAAACTCAAAAACTACTCCACCGATTTTCATGCAGTTTTCTCCAATGGATAGAGTGATTCTCGAGGAAGGTTTTAGTATATAAGTTGTCGAGCATCAGCTAGTGTTGTATAATTTGTACTGACACTGGCATACCGTCTCTTAAGACGGACCGAGAAAATAAACGTTCCGTCTAAAGGGAACACGCAAGTGCGGCCGCTCTCTTCCGTCAGATGTAATGTAAGTTGAGGGTCTGCCGGGCAATTCAGAGCTGATGCAGTTCCCGTTTTATTAAGGAACCTTTGCATTCGCATCTCAGTAGCAATCTGTCAAAAATATATTTTAAATACGGTCAAAAAAATGTGTGCTAGAATGTGTTCTATTTACTCTCTATCTTCCAAAATTTCTCCCAAATGAAGGTGGCACCCCTTATAGGAAAAATATACCTTTCACTATAAAACATATAAAATAGTATCTCTTACCCTATACGTGTTGATCAGATCATAAGCGTGCTCCTGCGTCATCGTCAGCGATGTTTGTAGCCTGGAGAACCTCAACATTGGTGAAATGATGAAATTCAAGATGGCTGTCAGCCATTGCAGCGGTGACCCGACCAGGGCGAGACGAGTCGGTGTTGGGAATGTTGTGAATCGAGACCTAGAGGAAGAAACGAAACAATAATCTTTTAAATCAATGTGTTGCACATAAAACAATTAGTGACTAAAATCGATGGCCTGCTAGTCTATTCTGTAAATAACCATTTCGATATCGACTTCACCTGAGTGACTAAGCTTACAAAGTGAACTTTATTTCACACATCATAAGGTCTTATATTTATACAAATTTGAAACTCACCTCGGATTCCGCTATCGAGACACGAAAATGTTGTTACAGAACAGCACTGCTGGTGCATGAGGGTCGCGGGTAGCCGATGGATGCGAGACGCAAAGGACTGTTTGATGTGGCGAAACGCGCGGGGAGGGCTATTTCCGGCAGTGGATGTCTTTCGTCTGATATGATGGCGATGATGATTGGGTCGGTCTAGCCATTTCCCAATTATTACTCCTGTCATCGCACTGTGCCAATCTCTTTATCTCTCTCTACATGCAACCTGCTATCCACAAACTCAGAGAAAAGCTTCTGCCCAGTCTTTTCCCAACTCTATTGGGGACGGTTGGTGAACTAACGTTTGAAACTTTACCCTGGCAAAATCGTTTTTCAAAAATTCGTTTCGGCCCGGAACCTTTGTTGCGTTATAAATGTTTGTGAATAGCAAAATTAGTATTTGGGTTCGATTTTGGTGCGGTAACGTATTGGGATCTTCCAAATCTCGAAAAAGGAAGTTTGAAACAAAAATACCAAAAAGAGATCTTAATTTGTTAGATCGATAATTCGATTTATTAAATTACAATGTTTACAGTATCTAAATTATGTACAAACGCGTTTAAAAACAAAATAAATCATTGGGCATCAAAAAAATTAATCCAAATCGCTGTCAACGGCAAAAGTGCCCAGAACACTGGCAGCTTTGCCACGTTGAACGGCAATTTGTTAAAAAAATTGTTTTTGATTTGGCTGACGTAAGCCAATCTAATTTAGTTAAGTGTCTCAAAAATCAGAGATGACGAGCCTACGAGGGTAGGTAAATGAAGCGATTCTATCAGTTCTTAACAAACAAATCCTTCGATACCCTCGCTACACATCCTTGTATACCTCTATTGGAAACTCAGCCTAATTCTTTGGTAAATTCTAATTTTTGACAATCGATATCTGTAATAGAATGTCAATTTGTCTGACAAGTGACACTGCAGAGGCTTGACCGGTCAGTAGCGACGGAAATCTTACCACACATAAGGCGTTATGATGGCAAAGTTCTTGTGGGTAACGGCAGCAGCTTTCGGCAGACCAGTGGTGCCACTCGTAGCTATGAGGAACGCTGGGGAATCTTCGGGGTCAAAGTCTGTACACCTGCAAATAAGCTAGATATGAGAACATATTATATGGGATTATTGAAATTAGCTAGCGAAAGTCAATTCCAATTCTTAATTCTTTGTGTTTTTTTAACCGACTTCCCAAAAAGGAGGAGGTTATCAATTCGGTTGTGTTTTTTTTTTTTTTATGTTTGTTACCTCATAACTCCGACAGTTAGGAACCGATTTGAAAAATGCTTGTTTTATCTGAAAGGATATACTTGCAGATTGGTCCCATTTAAATCATATCAAAATCCGTTACGAACTTTGGATTTTAAATCGAAATAGCTGGAATTTGACTATTTAGATGATTCTTTGATAATCGAAATTGCGTATTTTGCTTTTCTGCGATTTTGCAGTGGTGTTTTTAGGTGTGGGGCACCACTAAAAAGTGAAAAATAAAAAACTTTTTACAAAAAAATACAACCGGCTTCCAAAAAAAAACACTACAAAGTAAAAAATAACTTTAATTTCGGAAGTCGGTGTCAAAATACGAAGAAACTAACAAAAACACCGACTTCCGAAATTAAAGTTATTTTTTACTTTGTAGTGTTTTTTTTTGGAAGCCGGTTGTATTTTTTTGTAAAAAGTTTAAAAAAAAAAATTAATATGGGTTTGCTCTTGACTCTAGTCTTGGTCAGAGATGACAGAGACAAAGTCTACGATGGAACGAGCTTACCCAGAAGTAGCCTGTTCACTCTAATAATAGTTAATTAAGTTAGCAGACTCTTTTATCTTTTTGAGGTCTTCTTGACCCTCCTAATAAAAATCCTTTAAAAATATTATAAGGGCTTGATTCAGCTATAGATTAACGTATAGAACTCATTAAACGATGAGTTAAATACCAGTTGTATTACGTAGGTACAGCCGAAGGTTACCGGTACTGGTTCTTTTTAAGGCGGGGTTGCAGTACTTTTTAAGATTTTTGAACGTCTGAAAATCTTATTAATTATGAGTTTTTTAATAAATAAAAATCATTACATAAAAATTGAACATACCCTCAAGTAAATCGTAAAGATAGAAACGCGATTTAGAATGATTGGCTCGATACTTTTTTTAATCAAACATGACACTAAATTACAATTTTAAACGTGTACTGCTAAGAGATTTCTTCACGAATATATATAAAAGTTATACCGATAGATAGAGCTTTTTATTTTGAAGTAAATGTTGAAACCATATTGTATAATTTCTTTATCAGTTTTCGCCAAGAAGAAAAAACAATCAAAATTTAGGCACTATTTCGCTCGCCGGACAGTCGCTGTTGTTCGTCAAAACACACAGTACTGCAACCTCGCCTTAACAAGAGATATCATCAATTATTGTCTTCTTGAGCTCTAGGCGGAGTGGAAGGGAGTTTCAGACTATTACTGAATAAACCCATCCGTGTTTCTCATAATGCCCTTTGCGTTCCAGGACAGCGGTGATTCTTTCGTTCCAGGATAGCGGTGATTCTTTGTTCCAGGACAGCGGTGATTCTTTCGTTCCAGGACAGCGGTGATTCTTTGTTCCAGGACAGCGGTGATTCTTTCGTTCCAGGACAGCGGTGATTCTTTGTTCCAGGACAGCGGTGATTCTTTCGTTCCAGGACAGCGGTGATTCTTTCGTTCCAGGACAGCGGTGATTCTTTCGTTCCAGGACAGCGGTGATTCTTTCGTTCCAGGACAGCGGTGATTCTTTCGAACAAATTCTGCAACCCTGGCAGTAGTGGTTACAATTGGACCTACAGCCTAGTACAGAATTGTAGTCACACATTGGAGGACATGCTGTAATAGTTTTTAACCGACTTCCCAAAAAGGAGGAGGTTCTCAATTCGGTTGTATGTTTTTTTATGTTTGTTACCTCATAACTCCGACAATTATGAACCGATTTGAAAAAATCTTGTTTTATCTGAAAACACTACAAAGTAAAAAATAACTTAAATTTCGGAAGTCGGTGTCAAAATACGAAGAAACTAACAAAACACCGACGTCCGAAATTAAAGTTATTTTTTACTTTGTAGTTTTTTTTTTTGGAAGTAGGTTGTATTTTTTTGTAAAAAGTTTTTTTGTTTAGTACTAACGTTCGGCTTGTACACAAATACACAAGATTAAACAACAAACTTAACACCCCATACAATACAAATTTATTTAATGACATCATCACCATAATCTTGATAAGATAAGGCATACAACGAAGTCTGCAACATAAAGGTGCTCATATAATTTGTAGAGAGATCTTGGGAAGATTATTGGGGTCACCGGAGTAAGTACACTATACATAGTTGAGTAACAATAAAGATAGACTAAAGATTGTTGTTGGTTAACAAAAGAAAAAAAGAGCATAATCCTAATACAGTATGTCTACGACATATATGCAATAATTGAAACCACAAGTAACACTTGTCCACAGAAGTATAAATAAATTGTTATAAATTTAAAAAAACGTAAATGAAAAAATTTAAGTTTTCAAACAAAATAAATATGAAAATAAATTTAGTAAAAGTAAATCACCCTATTTAGAAAACGTACCTTGACCTCGACTGACCTCGAGAAGTGCGGCAACAATGCTCGCGCGGCGGCGTTTTGATTTATCTTTGCCAATTGCGATGAAATTCACTATGGTTATTTTTCACCCGTTCTTTTTTACTTCGTGATAAGTTGATTACTGAACTAATCTAAATAAATTCTGTCATAGCACAAGATGGATTAAAACTTAAATTTTCTCATGTTCGAAATATCCACCACGTTTTTGAATGCACAAGTGACATCGCCGAACAATGTTGTCCCGAACCTTGCCCAACAAATTTCGACCAGGATTCGAGTGTTTATTTCACCGTAAAACATAAGTACCTAGGTATGTACAAATAAAATTAAAAACACAATTTACACACACAAAAGTCCAGTACCTACTCAGTGTCTATTTCACTGTAAGAAAATAATTACTAATACATACAAGTGAATAACAAAAATCACGTAAAACAATGCGTGTACTTAAGTACCTATCAAATCTTTGCGAAATGCACACACGCTATCCCGGAAGACTCGCGGTGAACTGACAAAACTTACATCCGTACTGGCAAAAAATAAAAGTCATAGGTAAATAGGGTAAACAATGTAATAATTATCTTTTATCGATAGTTTTCTACAATTACTTATCTAATAAAGACTTAATACGCAATCAAGGCATTACAATACTAGTACTATTTTTAATAACCGTATTTAACAGTGAAGTGATAGTTAAATTTATTGGACTTTTAAAATAAATTTTAATTTTTGTACGTTTCGACTTACGAAACTACCGTAGGTACTACCTAGATAGTGAGTAATGTAGAAAACGGGTGAGTACGTTTTTTTAATAGGATGTTTCTTCCTAAAATGTAAACAATATTACATTAGTTTTTTATCTCTAAATCCACTCAATTATAGTTTTTAATCAGAATAGGTAGGTAGGTACATAGTGGTGCTATAATAATTCTAAACTAACCATGTCCATTAAAAATAGAACATCTTTTTTGCTAACCGATCATTATTCTCTTCAAAAGACAATGAGAGAAAGCTGATAATATTGTCGATAACTGTGTCCAAACCTACGCGTCGAGCGCGCGCGCAACCCGCTCCCCGCGCCCCTCCTCGCCAAAAGCCGAAGGCCTTTGAGAAAGCCGACACACGCGTGCCGCGTCTTTTTGTACTAAGCCGACAAACGAACCGCGCCGCCGTGATCATCCGTGTACACTTGCAGGTATTGTTGGAGTGTCTCAGTGAAAATGAATTTGAGTAAAAATAACAAAATAAAATTTCAGCCGTGACAGGTCAAGAACATTTCACAAGGAGAAATTTCACGTACGAATGTAACGAAAAACAAACAACATTAAGATTTTTAATAGTCGGTCCTACAATGTTCCCTCTGGTTAGGGACAAAAGCCTCTTCTCTGTGAGATGTTGCAATGGAGTGGGTTGCAATCCACTACGCGGGCATACGGGTTGGTAGAAATCACATGTCTTCGATTTTTTTTTTCTAGGACATCTTTAAACTTGAAGTTTTCTTTCATTCACCGTTTTGAGAGCAGTGATGATAAATAAATTACACAATGAAAAGTGCTTGCCTGGTCTCACCCACGACCTTCAACTATGCCACAACAGCTTTGTTCTGTTTTCAATTAAAATGCAATACAAACACATTAAAGTCCCGCCTGTCGTTTAGGTGTACCGAGTTCGCATTTTAGGTAAATAGGTAAAATGAGTACAACTGCGTAGGTGAATGATTGCACAGCGTGGCAACGTCGCTTTTCAATGTTCAAGGATTCAAGTTCATTGTACTATTAACCTACTGTTGCAATTCTACAGAGTGTTCAAATTTGCTTTAAATTAAAACTCGACTTTTTGACAAAACTACTGGACCGATTTCGTTACTTTTTTGTATAGCGTTATCAAATACCATAACTAGTATGTGGTTTCAAGGATTGCATATATGTCGTAGACATACGGTATATCCGACGGCACGGTTGGCGCAGTGGTTGAGCCATCAGCTGCTGCGTCGCGTGTCGTGGGTTCGATTCCCGCACGGAACAAATATTTGTATGACCTACAGATAGTTGTTCCGGGTCTGGCTGTTTGTGTATGTGACTTTGTATGTTTGTAAACGCACCCACGATACAGGAGAAATTCCTAGTGTGGGGCAACGTTTTTAAAAAAAAAAATATATAAGATTCTTCCGTTACCTACTGATTGACTGACAGGTAACGCTCAGCCGAAACAACTGGTCTTAGAAAGCTGAAATTTGGCATCTGGCTGCCCTACACACCCGGAAGATTTCCCGAAATTCCTAAAGGAATATGAAAAACGGGATATAGGCGTAAGAAGCCGCAGTCCAAATCTTGTCAGTCTATAGACGTGCCAATAGGGAATATGCATAAAAAAAAATATTTATTATCTAAACACTTTATCTAAAAATATACAAAAATATATAACTAACAGTGGAAATAGAATCGAAATTGCTCGAAAAACAAACGAGATATAATTATTTTAAACGAATATATCTGTCCCTATCGCGAAAACGCTGTTTTCTATGGCAGATGTATAGACGTCACGTAATGTGACGTCAAATTTCATGTCGGATTTCTCGTTCTAAAAGTAATCTTTGAAGCGTTATAACTTCATCGCTGATGAAGATATTTAAAAAATATTTTCTAGAGTGTTTACTGGAGCTTAAAAGTAATTCATTTTATAAATAAATAAATCGTGTGCATATTCCCTATTGCTTGTACAAAGGCCTCTCTATGTGCGAAAATGTGCGGTAATCTACTACACGGACTCGGGTGGAATATTTAGTCCTGGGACATGATACATTCTAGCGATGTTTTCCCTCACCGTTTTGGCTTTGAGAGCAGTTGTGATGTTATACATTACAGAAAGTAAAGGACCCACGCACTGGTCTATGACACCACAGCTAAAACTAAAAGAAAAGGGTGAATTGCCCAAGCAAAAAAATACACGGCAAACCTGAGAACGGTAGTGCAATGTGCTGATTATTAATTTTATATATTTTTTCTCAACAACGTAAGTATTTCTCTACCTTGGCAAAAAAAATCATTGGTATCTACCCTCTAATATACCCAAAAAAAAAATTACAAACTGTTATTTTATCATCACGGTGACCTGTCCTGAACCCAATTCCGCTCATAACATACCTTCTCCTGCAAATACATTCGTAATATGGATTTAAATTGATTTTGTTATCATTAAATTATAATATATTCGATCAAATAAAACAATTTTTGTTTGTTTATCTTCTTTCTCATGGATTTGACAGGCAGTCAACTTTTGTCTGGAAAAAAGTTATCATTTCAGAGGACAGTAAGTTTTAGTAGAATAGCCACATCAACATTGCGTTGTTACGCCCCTTTCACCTTTTCTCACTCCGGATCAGTCCGGCTTAAGCTCTCGGCGCGAACGCACCGGTCCCAACGTCTTGCGGTTTCCCGCCAAAAAAGTAAGTTTATCATTTCAGTAATATGGGGACAAAAATAGTTTCATTTCGGTGGCTGTTATAACTCGTGCTAGATTTGTTTAATTTGTTTCAAAATTGTGTATTAAATTCGCAGTAAGTACTGTTTTGTTTGAGTAGTGTTCATATTTTTTAAATAATTTTTTTTCGGAGTTAAATGTAGAACTAACCTCTATTTTATCATCTCAGTGTTATCATTTCAGTGGATTCGGTGGACTGTTATACCAATTACAGTCCACCGGAATTAAAAGTATCTCCGAAATGATAAAAACATAAAGTTTTAGAGATCCTGGTGTCAAATACAAAGTCATAGTTTTGTAATGTACCTACTTTTACCTAGAGTGTCGATTAGATTATTTAGGTGTATTTGTTGTGTTATATTTGTGCTTAAGATATATAATATATACATATATCTATGTAGTTAGTACATGTTTACTATACTTTAGATACACATTTGTTCGGCTCAACGAAAATGTGATGAGTGTGTGGGTCACCACAGTGTAGATTATTATACCTACTAATTGTCAACAAAATAATTATTTCGAGGGTTTACCTTCAATATAAGTCACTTACCTTTATTTTTATATCATTTATTACGAGTAAATAACAATAATAAATAATATTTGATATAATTACAAAATTTCTTAATTTTACAAGATATAACAAATAAGTTAAAGAGCATTTAAACGTTATATGAAAAAAAAAGAGATATACCTATGTGATGAGAAATTGCCTGTGAGAGTGTTTGTCTGAGTCAATGCAAGAGAGCTAGTGTGTGAGCGCGTGGTGTATCTGAAGGTATAGTATTTTATAGGATCATAGTATAGTGTGTATGAATGTATGTCTGTGGATATGAGAAAGAAGAAAATTGAAAAGCGTGTATTTTGATTTTAGGATGCCGCGGCCTAAGCAACAGACTAGAGAAGAAAGGTTGGAAAAAAGGAGGTTGTATGAAAGAAGAAGAAAAGAGAGAATTAAGAGCAATGAAGTCTCACGCGAAGAGTTTTTGAGAAAAGACAGAGAAAGGTATGCCAGAAAAAAAGCAGCGGGATTAATTGTTTCAAGGCATCTAATGACCCCTAAAAAATTAAGAATCCTAAGAAGAAAAAACAAAATAAGTGCTGCTGCTTATTACCAAAGAAAAAAAAATAGAGCAGCTCCAGCTCCTATAGCGGCTCGTGCTAACCCTCTGGATGAGACAATTGGGGATCAAAGTGATGGTCCTGGACTAAGCACTTCCTGTCACAGTTCCTTCTTGCCTACTTTACGGCGCAGTTTACGATTGAACAGCAATAGTATTAGTACATAAACAAGCAAAAATATTTATTTAAGGTTACCAGCATTTACGATAAAGTTTTCCAACATTTTCACACAACAACAACCACAAAAATTACCAAAGGTTATAAAAGTAAAGAAACTATTCATTCATATCATAATAAACATTACATTACATTAATATCATTCTTTGAGGTTATTGTAACCTCAAAGAATGATATATGTAATAATACTAACTGTAATATCTGTATATTAATGATGATATTAAAAAAACTGTGTACTGTCCTGTCTCAGTGTTTATCTAAAATTTGTGGAAATCAAACCTAACAAAGTACGGAACCCTGGCTGGGGGCACGGTTGTTCTTAGCTGTATCATTTCGGTGGATTTATCATTTCGGTGGTAATTTTTATCATTTCGGTGGACACTTTTAATTTCAGTGGACTCTTAAAACTTTATCCTTAAATATTTATGTAAGTTTTGATAATATTTGATGTCCACTCACGCACAATGTTATAAAATAGACTAAAGTATTATTTGTCACTAAAAATATATAGATTGCATTGAAATAAAAAAATCCCACCGAAATGATACATAAAAATCTCTTGTTGAAATTCACCCAAAAAGGCATTCAGTCAGTGCAAGAAGTGGTTTTTGCAGTTTGAAGGACCAGAATGTTCATAAAGAAACGGGAAAAAGACAAGTTTTTTGTATGTTCCCTGCTATTTTTTATTTTCTGAAATTGCTATTATTTTGTTCAAACTCGCAAACTTAAACTCAAGCATTAATTTCAATTAGACCATTTACAGGCTAACTAAGTACTTTTTCCGCCGCCCATTGTGTCACCCACCCTATGTAATGTTTACTTATAATCTAAGAATGTTTACTTAATTTATTTTTTCTGTTACTTATATGGTGTACATAATAAAGAGTATTCTATTCTATTCTATTCTATTCTCTATGGAGAAGAATGTGCGAGAAACTCCAAGGACACTCTTTTTAAAAATAATGAATTATTACAAAGTTTGGTTTACATCGTCTTGAAATTATACATACCTACATGTGAGAACGATGTAAAAGACGAGCAGGTTAAAAGCATCCGAATTAAAAAATGAACAATGCAGCTAAGAAATGTCCAGTCCCAACCGACGGCGCCCGTTCACAAACATGACGAATGCGCCAGGCCCATTTGATTCGTCTCAACCATTTTGAATGGAGCCAAATGATCCATCAGCTAGGCTTTTGAGCATGACACTCCCAACCACTAGGGTACATTCAAGTAAAAAAAAAACGTAATTATCTGATAAAGTCCGGCCGCAAAGCAGGAAGAATTTCGTCCGTTGACCTGTTATTACCTGTCTCTGTCACTCCCGCGTAAATAGAATGAGTCTCGCTCGCACAGATGTTCAGTTCAGTTCATTTATTCAATAACAATTTACATTGTGTCTGAATGTGTTACACAAAAAAGAAAAATAGTTCGGTAAACAAAAGCAGATAACACGATTATTGGAATAATTGAAAAAAAATAAGTAATAATCATCATTCAAATAAAATTAATATAAATCACAATCATAATAATAAAAAAGCAAAAATGGCAATAGCAATGGCCGCCGTCCTCAGGGATTGTAAACCTTTGCCTGAGAGTGTAATGTTTCTTCTTGTGTGCAAGTGTATGTCACGTAAAAAAGAATTAATCGAAATTAGTTAAACTAGATGATAATGAAGATAAAACTGTTGATTCTTTTGTAATAAATGTGATAGGCGAGACGTTTTCGGAAAGCAGTAACTCCGATAAAGAGGAATCGGATTCTGATTTTTGAATTTATTTTTTGTATTTTTGCCGTACCTATTAGTAATTGAAACTCGATTTTTATAACTTATAATATAAAATCTAAATACATCATTTATATGGGTACTTTCTCCTTCAAACATTTCATGTAAACCGCACTTAATACAAAAATGTTTGTAACCACTGTCAGTAGGTAAAAAGGTCAGTGTACGAAATTCTTTCTGCTCCGCGACTGGACTTTAGCTATACTTTAAGTTTAAGGTACACAGTACACACTAGTTGTAATAGCGGAAATATAAATACACACATTGTGAAAATTAGAACTCTACCTATTACAGATACCGGCACGGTTCTTGAGCGCTCGGCGGAAGAGTGGGGATCGCTTTGCGCATCGTACACATTAGGACAAATAAAACGTCGTCGTGAGGTACGTGCAGCAAGAGTAAAGAACAAATCCCGAGTAACGGCTATGACGCGCGATGCGGTCCGGGCCAATCACTGCACTTTCCCCGCCCCCGCGCCTCCACGCCTCACTTCATATCACCAAAGAGACCCAACAACTCACTTTTGCGCAGGTGAAGGTCAGCGCTCAAGAATCGTGCCGATGATTGTACCTCGGTTCTTGCATGAGATATAGCCCACAGAAAGACAGACAGACGGACAGAGGAGGTTTAGTTAGTCCCGTTGGTAGCTTAACCCTAAAAAGAAGATAAATTCAAATACTAAATATCCTCACTTGAAATCTTCCACCGGTGAGTCGTCCCCATATTGCTCCAAGAAGTCCTTAAAGCTGCAGAGATAGTCTCCCTTATCAAAGCTGACTATCTGAGCGTCAAGGTTCAAGTTGTTCAGGCTCAGCTGCACATCTGATGCTCTATCGCTTTGACAGAAGATCACCTTTGGTCTCGAGTATGCGAACGTTTGTTGGAGTTCATCTGGGAGATAAGGTAAACACTAAGCCTGTATTCTGGGATACAATAGTCAAATATTTATGGACCCTCGAGTAAGTATATCACACACGCATATTACGCCAGCTATCTTTAAAATTAATTATTGCATAGAACAAGATACAATTTAATGTAATATTAGGATAAAATAACAATCGACGTGATATACAGGTACAACCATAAAGTTTTCATAGGGCAACAAAATTCTTCCTCATCGCTGTCAATGGGAAAGGTGCCCAAAGACTGTTGTGTGGTGTTGCTGGTCTCTTGCAATGCAATAACCTGGGCAACGATCATATCCTGGGCTGGTATAAAGAAGTTTGTCACAGATAAACCCAATTACAATTTTCTTATCTTCCATCATGATCGGCAGTCGTACTGTTTCTGACCACTATAGCAAAAATGTAGACTGAACTTTAAACTGCCTTCTTTATCTATGGTAGGCGCCAGATAAACTTGCAATAAAGTATATTTACCTGTCTCTAATAATCCCTTAGTTCCCGAACAACAAATCATGAACCGTTTTTCATTACTACATAACGTAAAGGATCAAGATCAACACGATAGAAGTCGATTCAGGTCAGCTTTATTTCTGTTTCAATAAATGTATATGGGTCAATGACCGTTACTTATTGCATATAATATCTAGTGTCTATCATAGAACTTGAAACTACGTCAGTAGGCCTAAGAGCGCACATCGATATTGGCCGTGCAAAGTTCACACGGCATATTATTACGTGCTGAATATTGATCCTCTTCCATTATGTCATTGCAAGGACACAAGAGTAACTGACTTTAAAGACTACGTCATACGCGTTTTTATTGTTAAATCATTTGTTTCTAATAATATTTTTTTAGTTCGAAAGGATCTAATGCAAACCACTACAAATAAGATCGCAATGTAATTCACAATCGAATTTTATTCCAGATTCCATGCTTCATATGTTTAAAAAATCATCTCGCTAACGTACAATATGCCAAAAAAAGCGTAGGTATGTAGCCGATATATTTTTTATCACGCAATCTCAGACCAATAAAAAAGTATGGTCTGAGTACGCAATTCGCTCACAATGGGCCTCATCAGAAGGCTTAAAATCACCCAAAGGGGAATAGAGAAGGCAATACTTGGAGTTTCCTTGCGTAATCGAATCAGGAATGATAATATCCGCAAGAGAAGTTAGTTTACCGACATATAGCTTCGAGGATCGCCGAACTGAAGTGGCAGTGGGCAGGGCACATTGCTTAAAGAACGGATGGTCGAAGGGGCCTAAAAGTTCTAGAGTGGCGCCCACGTGCCGGAAGGGGCAGCGTTGGATAATAGTTTCCCACTACCTAGTTAGACGGATGACCTGGGGAGGATCGCGGGTGGTCGAGGGATGCGAGACGCACAGGAAAGGTTGTTGTGGCGACAGTTGTTGGAGGCCTATGCCCAGCTACGATGATGATGGTAACGCAATTAAGTTGCATATCTACATATCGACGCCTTAGAGTGAAAACCTCGTAAGTATAAAAAAAGTAATTTTTCAGGAGGAAAAAAAATGCGTGCTGTAAAGTTTTTGTTCGGCGTCTTTTATTAATTAAATATGTAAATTTAAACCGCTTTTATATTCAGAACTGTTCGATACTATAATATTGTCTGAAATGCATAAAACGACATGTTAGTTGCAAGTTATTTAAGCCCAACTGACAGATGCGAGTATTAACGAGGTTCTCATTTACTGTCATAGGTAGCGCTACAAGTATCGAATGAACAAATTAGTCAGATCCAGTATGTGCGTTGCAAGGTTTTCATCCTAGAAAAGTAATAAAATAAATTTGAGCAGAAATGCATTCCCGAGGTTTTCACTCTAAGGCAACGATATACATGACAGTCAATATCAGCAGACTTAGTCAAGGGTCAGTTCGGCGATTGCAATATTCCCGTTACATCCAGCTACGTTCACTGGGTCATTGATATACCCATAGCAACATAAATAATCACTTAGAAAGCGTACACACCTACAAAACAAGGAAGGAAAGACAAAATTTGAACGACGCGAGCAAGCAGAAAATAAAACAAAAACATACTTGTGGTCAAAGTCCTGTCTACAACTCCAACAATCACTCCAAGATACAGGGCAGCATACAGAGGTATGGCCACGTCCAGGTGGTTAGGAGCCATCAGAATCAGCACATCACCATGCTGAAGTCCCAGGTTCTTCAGGCTGTTGGCACAGCGGACTGTTCTTTCAAGAGCTGAAGCGTATGTTTCGGATTCGCCTGTTGCTCCGTCAATCTGTGGAGATGATTTACGATTGAAAAATCCCTAAAAACATCCTTTACTTGTCATTTTAGGCTCGTGGCTAAATAAGAACAGGCGCATGGGTCGATCTTCAAGGTTAAGCAACGCTTGCCAAGGTTGGTCTGTGGATGTATGACCTTCTTAACATATCGAGTTTCCTCCGTGCCTCGGAAAGCACGTTAAGCTGTTGGTCCCTGCTGTCATTTGTAGATCTTTGGTCGTCATTACGGATTGCCAGTAGGTAAATCAGACTCCAGTCTTGCCAAGAAATACCGTGTTATCCAGTTTATGGGTTGTGGCAGCCGCTCCACGTAAAATATTGGTATATAGCTCAATCCGGTTTGACTGGAAGCCGACCCATATTTAGTTGGGAAAAGGCTAGGCAGATGATGACTTGTCATTTTAGACTTATTTAAGGTAATTCGTTTGATAGTAGGAACTAATCTACGTTATCCCATATCTCCGTTGTCATTTTAGTGAAAATCATCTCCTTCCTTGTCAAATCATCATTTACAATCCCATTATCCTCCACGTTTGCCAGACAAACCTACCGCCTACCTGTGACGTACCAAAGTCATCATGACTTCCTTGTGAAACGGGATAGTGTTAAGTAGTAAGTAAAATTTTATACGTTTAAACATGGTGTACATGATACATGCAAGATTACAATGAGCGTCTTCTTAAGCTCCGTCGTCCTCCCACACCATAATTATGATGGTTTTGAGGCGTCTATGGCCGCTGATATTATCTACATGCCGAGGGACCTGTTGTGAGTAATGTTTTAGGGTATAAAAGTACGGGTAAGATTCAAGGAATTATGGAAAGATTGTGGGAAAGCTGACAAAGCTACAAAGGAGCTTAGGAGACTATTCAGATGACGATGGATCTCTATCCATGCAATATCTCTAAAAAAACGCAGTTCTATCTATACCACCTGCGACGAACTACCGAACGAAATCCTGCAATTTTCCGTGCGTATACATTAAACAACCGTCCGAATATCAATTATAGGGCATTTGCCCATCGGATACGAAAACAGTCCAGTCAGAGGATCCTCTCTTTTTTAAGCAGACTACACCCTGTTCCTCATACCTTCTAGAAATATAAACACCTCGTACCTGCAGCACAAAATCCGGGGCATCCTTCAGGCTTTGGAGGAGGATCTTGCCAAGATGGTGTCGGTCGGAGGGGATTCCTGATTCAGCCACTATCCGAGAGGTCAATTCTCCCATGAACCAGTGGACAGAGTCATTGGCCATTCGACGTAACGTCATTTTTGGTCTTTTGAGATTTTCTTTTGGTCCTTAATTACTTGTTTTGCCTGAAACAAAGGATAAGTGTTTTATGATAGGTTCTTGAGTTTCATTATTATAACATATTATCTGTCATTGTCATACTTATTCTATTTAATTGTTTTAGTGGTTCTCTTACTTATTATGAAATTAACCGGCCAAGGGCGTGTTGGACTTGCACACTAAGGGCCAGTTTCACCGGTTACGGATAAAGTGTCGGTTAGCCTATTAGGAACTTATCTGGCAGATGAACTAAAACTTTTGGTTTCACAGGTGTCGGATAGCGATATCTGGCAGATGAAGTATTGATTAAGTGATCAGCCGAATCAAGTGGCTGTTAAGGAAGTTATCATCTACATTATAGTACATTTCAAGTTGTATTTCAAGTGGGAAAAGTTTTTTATTGCATTTGAGGCGGTACCAGCGGTTCAGGTGTTTGTGATCACGAAACACCGAACCCGACGAACTATTGAAAGCCTTTTCGATGTCTTTCCAGGCTTTTTCTTTATCTTGCCAAGTCGTAGCGTCACTTTTTAGGGTTCCGTAGCCAAACGGCAAAACCCTTATAGATTCGTCATGTCTGTCTGTCTGTCCGTCCGTATGTCACAGCCACTTTTCTCCGAAACTATAAAAACTATGCTGTTGAAACTTGGTAAGTAGATGTATTCTGTAAACCGCATTAAGATTTTGACTCAAAAATAGAAAAAAAAAAACAAGAAATTTTGGGGATTACCATACTTAGAACAGAAACTCGAAAAAAAAATCATCAAACCCATACGTGTGGGGTATCTATAGATAGGTCTTCGAAAATCATATTGAGGTTTCTTATATCATTTTTATCTAAACTGAATAGTTTGCGTGAAAGACACTTCCAAAGTGGTAAAATGTGTCACCCTCCTGTAACTTCTAAAAGAAGAGAATGATAAAACTAAAAAAAAAAAAAAAAAATGTACTTTTTAGTCTTTGATAACGAAATATTTTGAACATTTATACATTGTAGGCGAATGAGCCCGCATCCTCTCCATCTCCGCCAGTGCGTCTGTATTGCATGGTGTTTTACCTGTCAGCTTAGAATAGTCTAGCTCCTCAATCTGGAGAACACTAAGTGATTTTACTCTACTTTGGGCCACATATGCCTCTCCAGCCGCAAAAGTACGGGACCCTAAGCACACACTGCGTGGTCTACCGTACAGCCTTGCATCTTGTGCACGGTAGATGTCAAACTTAAAATCACAGGAAACATGCGCCTTTCCACCACACCGTAGCTGTACTTGGCCGGAAATTGGATGCCTATAGGCTGAATTAGGACGGTATGTCGGTTTCATACATTTGGTCGCGTTTAAAGTGCGGTCAGACGCTGTCCGAAATGAATCCGATACTCCCATTCACTAGCCCCTTCTCCACGTCTACATTGGATCGTAGCATGATTTTAGCCCCTTTTAAAATTCTTAATTTACTCGGTAGTCCACCCGTTTTATTTATATCGCTGGGAATAATGGACTCCAATGAAGTATTTCCAAGGTCTTTGTTTATGTCGTACATTCGAGTACCTTTTCGTTCGTAAAATTTAAGAACTTCATTGTTGTGCTTCTCTACTTGGCCGTTTGTTGGATAAATACACAGTGCTTTTTCAAGCGCAAACTCGCCGGTAGCATTTGATGAGACCTTAGTCAGCAATACTGCGAGATGCTCGCTGTTCAGCTCTCCGACCCTCAAGGCGTTCCAGATGTCGGTGAATGTCGTGTCTCCTCGCTGGCTAGCGCAAGAGTTGCCGGAGAGTTAAGGCATGTACACTAAGACGCCATCTCTTTAAACTGGTAATTTGAGCAAGCTATGCACTGTAGAACCACCTATAGTCGTGTTGCAACTCCAGTCAGAGCGCCAATCTTTGTAACCTGCTTCCCCTAACATCTGTTCACTTGATTTTTCAAAACAACAAGAACGTCTTTCCTGTTCCAGCGCCACCAGTTACGAATAGTTTAAGCCTTTGCTGATCGCCCATTTACAAGTCAATATATATTATAATAGGTTTGTTATAACCTTGAAACTGGATCGTGGTCAAAGTTCATTATAAAACCTTTCTAACAAGTCCAAACACGGCTATGATACGATATTCCATCATGGAATGCCAGTGCCTATCTTCTGGCTGCATCATCAGACCTTGAAACCTAATCGTAGTCAAAGTTCATTATAAGACTTTTCTAACAAATCCAAACACAGCTATGATACGATGTTCCATCATGAAGTTCCAGTTCATATCTTCTGGCTCCATCATCAGATCAGTTCGACAATACCATATTATTGTATTGTCATCAAAACTACATACAGCTGCCAATTTTCAAGACACTACGATCATTGGAAGTTGGTTAAATTAGTATTAGTATTAGTATAAAAGCGTGTTAATTGTATACATCAAAATGTAAAAAAAGTTGACTTGGATTATTTAGAACAAAAATTATTTCATTAATTAAGTTTTCAAATGAAAATATTTTACGTATAGTAGAATCGAAACGCAAAGAAGCGACGTTGCCATTCCGCTTGTTATTAAGTGGCCAGTATCATATCTACCGGATAAATTATCAGGAAGTTTGACGGTGAAACCGAAAAAAGTTATAACCAGCCTGTAAGTGGTAGATAGTATTAATTAACAGATAACTAACCGACACTTTATTCGTAACCGGTGAAACTGGCCCTAAGTGTCGGTTAGTTATCCATCAGATAACTAACCGACACTTTATCCGTAACCGGTGAAACTGGCCCTAAGTCTCTGTTTCATTTGTATTATTTCTTGTTATAGCGGCAATAGAAATACACTCTGTGAAAATTTAAACTCTGCCAATCACCGTTCATGAGATATAGCAGGTGACAGACAGTTCACTCGAGTTCAGTTTCATCGAGCAATTGTCACGCATCTTAATTTTACCGATCTAAATGTAATAATTACTTTAATTAAATTCATTCAGTAAATTATATCGGTTTTATTTGCATCCTCGACTGAAGCCGTACGTAATTATGTGTCTTTCGCTGTTGTGTTGTGTCTGTTTTGCTTTTGTATTCTATTCCAAAAGTAGACGAATTCGGCGACATGGCCATTTAATATGTGTTGGATTACTGGTACATTATTTGGCTAATAATATAAGAAGGTATAAAAATTAACAGAGAGAGTCAGGGAATTAATGTAATCATATAGTACTTACTTATATTATTAATTGAGAATAATAATACGTTTACGATGCAAGATATCAGCACAAGTATCACATGAAGTGCTAAGTCCGTAAACGATGCATATTAAATATAATAATTCCCTACCGCAGTATCTCTACGTTGACGTCGTGGTGGGGCTTGCGCGTCCTGATGGACCTTAGGTCATACCTAAGGTGAGGGGCCAGACAAAGAGAGATACAATCCGCAAGGCAGTTTTGTGGCTAACTGTTGGGCAGTAGCGACCCCACGAACCTTATCTCCCGGGAGAAGTCTTGTTCCTCATCTACGGCTTGCCTTTATTGGCTGGCCAGAGTGAAAACTGACGAGGAACAGAGCTCCCACCTCTTTCTTGCCTTAATTGGCCGGTCTGAGTGGAGATTCGCTAGAGCACACGTGCTCAGGAGAAGGATGTATAATCCAGTAAGATGCTGGTAGGGATCTTGACCGCATTACCGGGATTGTCCTGATAGCCGTGGTATACCTCTCTACTCCTCTAGCACCTCAAGCTATGTTGCCATCGTGGCGCGTACGTCACTATGTGCTAGCGACCGTTTTCAGGGGGCCCATTAATTGAGTGTGCAAGTCACCCCCTGCCATTTAAAAGCCGAGTATATTACTAGTGGTCAGGCAGGGGCCAATAGTTCTTCTATAATAAACGATTATCAGTCCACTAAACCGCCCAAACCCATAGCGTTTCATCTTTTGTTTCTATATTCTGCAATAGTCTTGCTCCAACCGGGGATTGTCCTTGGGAATACTTTCACAGTGCATACAGGGATAATCGCCGGTAGGTGCCCCAGTACATTTGAAATGTCTAACGGGGCCTCTGCGAGTTGGTTTCGGCCCCTCGTACGCCTACCAAAGGACCGGGTCTTCAGGGACCCGAGAAAGAAAACAAAATCAAAATAATAGTATATTGTTACTGTCAATATTATTTACTACGGTGTGCTGATGTGACGTCAAATAACTACATGTCATAATTAATGTCTTTAAGAATAAAGTTCAGAATATGTAGTGTTTTTTCTCTATGTAGTTATGAATGAACACAGCTGTAAAATGCCTGCGGCTTCGTCCGCTTGACAAATTATATACTAAAACCTTCCTCAAGAACCACTCTATCCAATGGTGAAAACAGTATTAAAATCTGTGCAATAGCTTTTGCGTTTATTGCGAACAGACAGACAGACGCGGCGGAGGAGTTTGTTTTATAATATGTAGTGATTACAAGAAGTTGAATTAACATGCAGTTCAAAACGGGCATTATGTTTTTTTCCAAAGTTTATATTTGTCATCAAGTTGTATTATCTAATTAATAAATATCATCATCTGCCTAGTCTTTTCCCAACTATATTGGGGTCGGCTTCCGGTCAAACCGGATTTAGCTGAAAACCAGTATTTAACGTGGAGCGGCTGCCTGCCAGACCTCCACAACCCATTAACTGGGTAACACGGTTCTCCTTGGCAAGACTGGTGTCAGATTTGTTGGCTTCTAAGTATCCGTAACGACTGCCAAAGATCTCCAAATGACAGCCGGGACCAACAGCATAACGTGCTTTCCGAGGCACGGAGGAAACTCGGTATGTTAAGATGGTCACCCATCCACAGACCAACCTCGGCAAGCGTTGCTTAACCTTGAAGATCGACCTGTGCGGCTGTAAATATTTAGCCACGAAATCTTTTCATTCTAGGATAGAAAGAAAGTGTCGCCAATGATGGATTTGATAATCCATCATCCATAAGAGATGGATTATCAAATCCATCGTACGCTTCGTACTGAGAATGGTTTAACTATCACCAAATATTCGACTTAGGGTTCAGGGAGCTTAAGACACCCCAACTCGGATAGGTTAGGTTCAAATGGTATCACGGGAGCGACAGCGAGCTTACTATAGGTACTTTAGGTACATATTCTACTTTGAAGGTATCTTGCTGCGCTCTATCAGGGTCATGTAGGTACTCATTAATTGTAAGAAAATTCTGTAACTGTGTAAATTGTGCAATAAATAAATAACTTACTCCCGTCATACCATTCATGTCATACCTATTTATTTGATAACACCGAACCCATTAAAAAAATATAAAATCACATATATTATTTTAAAATTTAAAGACGCCACATAAACACCTACTGAAGAAAAAATGTTTAACCAATAATTAATTGAATTTACTGATTATAAATGTTTATTCATTCTGAGGCAGCGTGCTTATTTATTATATCTATGGTGGTAACCATTACCATTTATGTATAAATAATTAAATACATGACAGTCATGTTTCTATGTCCTACTCCTTATATATAAGTGGCAATGGGGAAGTGCGATTGAAGGTTGAGTCAATCAAACTCTTAAAGCGGGACGCGTCGTTTACACTTTTGTAAGTAGGAAACTAACACTGGCGATTTCGTCTGCGTCAAAGGTCCGCTCCAATTGGTCGTAGCGTGATGTTAAATAGCCAGCCTTCCTCGATAAGTCAGCTACCCAACACTGAAAGATTTTTCCAAGTCGAACCAGTACTTCCGATGAAGAACTGAAGAACAGTTACACATTACATTTATTTAAAAAAAAATACAAAAGAATGTGTTCAAATGCGAGACCAACAACATTTTCCACGAAATACAACAAAGAGATCTTTGCAAAGCATGCGATTTTAACAAAATCCTTTAATAGACAAAAGAAATATGCAATACATTTTATAAAAAAATGCTGCTTTTGCCTTCCAAATCTTAAGGATAATGAAATACTAAAATGATAAACAAATCAAACGATCATAATAACTTTAGTTAACTACAACTGACCCAATGCACTGAGTAAATTTTTCTGAATTTAGCTGCAGACAAAACAAACATACCTATCGAGTTATCGACAAACATGACTTCAGCTTTATAAAATTAGTATATTTAGATGGGAGCGATGCGTACCGAAGGACCAAAAAATCATGGTGCCATTTAAGTCGTATTAAACCATAGCCATTTTTTCAATGCATAGTACTTAGTCATTGAATTGATGAAGTGGGCTATAGTGGGCATAGAAAAGAACAGACATTTATGAACAGTTGATTTATTTAAAAAAAGTAAATATTATTCATTATCATGACGTATGATGTAGTTTGAAACATTAACAGGATGTTTCATAATTCAAATGCATTTTTTTTTTAATTATTTGAAAATATAATCGTGGCTGGAGGTAGTTTATGTCGAGTACTTAATGTACATTAAGTGGGCCGCCTTTGTAAGACAATAACATTTAAGAGATTAAAACAATAACATTAGAGCTAGAGTCCGAACGAAAATGAAATATCTATTAATATTAAAGATAAACAGAAAAGGAAATAGAAATATACAAGTTACTAAATCACGCCCCCTCATAAATTACTTAATTAATATTGTTAATAAACTGTAATAAATAAATAATTTATGCGACAGTTGATTGAAATAATGAGTCTCTTATATTTACAAATAAAAATAAATACCTACTCATAATTTATTGATTGCAAGGACAATGCCTGCAATCAAAGTTTTTATGGCAAGTGCTAATATTATCTTATCTTTGCCTGAGCCAGCAGGCGGGCTCCAATCAATCAATCAAATGTCATTTATTAAAATATGTCTATAACTTAAAGCGACTCTAGACATTCCCCCAAAACCCGCCCGTCACCACTTCCTAGTTTTTAGTGTTTTAGCTAGAAAGAAGCGGCGCACCTTGATTTTTTAATAATTTTCAATTCCCTATCCGATTTCTTTCTAGGGTTCCGTAGTAACACAGTCTTGTAGGTTTAAAACAAATCTGTCTATTGATAGTCTATTCATGGTTAATCTTTAGATAGGGGCTTTCTAAAGATGGTTTCTATAAAGAAAATGTATTCTTATAGAGTTTTTTTCTCAAGCTCGATTATTTTTAGAGCATTTGTTCTATAGCACACTTATTTTAAGTACGTTTATAGGTATATTGAAAGTTTTAAGATAAAATGCTCTACAAATAGTCAATAATGCCTAAAGGTACCTAACTTGAAGTAATTTTATAGATAAGATGATATATTTTAAGACAAAACATTCTATTTTAGCTATTGGTACTCTTATCTTTGTTTATAAAGAGACTTAAGTCTAGATAAAATCGTTTAATACTTAGATACATTAACTTTGTCTAAAAAAATGATAGTGAAAACGTGTTTATAGTGTTTTTTTTCCTAAAAATGGCTGAGTTAAGTGCATTTGTGTTCCATATTTGAATTGGATGATTTTATGCAATGGAGACAGTGAAAAAAATTAAAAGGTCTGGTGGCTTTCGTCGAAAAATCGGCACATATTTAAAAAGGAAGAAAAGTGAAGAAGAGTTGCAAAGTAATTCAGATTCAGAAACTTTCTAGTAACTTTTTCCAAAACGCGGGAAATTGTTCTACGATAGACGATAAAGATAAGACAGAAGATGAAGATACAACTGAATTTGCAGAGTCCCCTACAACATCACAAAATTATGTTAGTGAGCAGTCCGATTCGGATGAAAACAACACAAATGACGACGACGAAAGTCGTGATATTAGTATTTATTGAATTACAATGTTTACAGTATCATTTTACATTATATACAAACGCGTATAAAAACAAAATAAATCATTGGGTATCAAAAAAATAATCCACATCGCTGTCAATGGCAAAAGTGCCCAGAACACTGGCAGCATTGCCACGTTGAATGGCAATGCTGATTCTTTGGCCGAAGAAAAGCCCAGCTCTCTGGTCACGTGAACCGTCGACAAATTGTTTGCTGATGTCCCGAAAGACTCTATGTGCACTCGGACCCCGTGGGCCTAGTGTTTCAACGCCAAAAAGCTCAAATATATAACTCCCAAATAGGTTATTACATTTGCGCCTTTTGAGGTTTTCTGCACCTGCAGCAGCCGCCCTAGCACAGCCCGCCGTGCTAAGAAGATGGGATGGCGCAAGGTGTCAATACATGTTGCATCCCACACCAAAGGCCTACCCACCTTCCAAGCATTATGGTCATCCCATCTGGCCTCTTCCCATCGTCAACGTGCCAAGCCGTGGCGTGGGGTTCTAAAACAGCCGGCACCCCGGTGGAGACAAGAGCCCGACGGAAGATGTCATTAATGCGTGCCGCGCTAGCCGACCAGCGCTCCTACTGCAGGGCAGGTCATGGTGTCCGAGGCGGTCGACTGATTCACCGTATTGACACCGATGTGGAGCTCCGCTAGGAGCACCCAGACGCGGACACGTAGCGATCTGGAAAGTTCTGTCACTCAGCATAGTACCTATGTTGGGTGACGGTAGTGCCTGTAGCCAAAGACCCGACTCCCATTCACCCACAGCCAGCAGGCGGGCACGCTGCGTAGTATTGGTGGTCGTGTTTAAGAGGTTATGCCTTACCAACCTGCAGAGCGGCTCATCCCATTGCCTCTGGGAAAATGGGTTATCGGGCAACGCCTTGTTCGGGCAAGCCACTTTCCAGGCGTTCACAGCATCGGTCAAGCAAGGTACTTCACAGTTAACCAATGTTGGAGTTAAAATCCTTTTGGTTAACTTTTCAGTGCTGTTGACCGAAGACAGGAACGCCGGTAGGCTTATACTAGAAATTTTGCGGATGCCGAGCCCACCAATGCGAATGGGTAGTGTGGCTTGGAGCCAGGCTCGGTCATCCAGAGCCACATTAGATGTTAGTTTGCATTGAATGATTTGATCAGTTTTCTCCAGAAGGTGTGACTGCTTCCATAAAGGGGAATAGCGGAGAAAATAAATGAAATTTGGCCCAAAACAGCAATATCTCATGAGGGTGAAAGCCTAAGTAAACTAATTTTAGAAAGTCTTTCCGAAATATCGTTAAAATGTTTAATTTTGTCGTCAATGAATGAAGAAAAACTGTCTTCCAATATTGGTGATCCTAGGAGGTGCAGAGAACTGTTATCTAAAACTTTGATGTCTTGGGCTATAGAATTGAATTTCTGTAGAGTCATTGGTCTGTCGGTATTGTCACAAATAAAAATTTCACACTTCGAGTGGTTGAGGTCAAGGCCGATGGATTGGAACTGCTTTTTCAGGTAAATAAAATCATTTAAAACGGTGTCTACGTCACCTCCTAGTGTTCCATCATCTAGATACCAAACGTTAAATTTAGTTTTTGAATGATTGGATGGATAGCCAAGCTGAAAATGACTGGCCCGAGGGGGTCACCTTGTTGGCATCCAACTGCAGATTCTAAAACGTTGCCTTTGTACAATAATTTTCAAGAAATCGAAAGTCGTTGAATTTATTTTTTAAATTGCTCTGCTACTGCATAAGTTCTTCCGTTCACAACACATCAAATTATCTGTTCACTGATGTACGTCTAGAAATACTGTGAGAAGATAAAAAGGAATACAGAGATGACAGTTACTAGGTAATCATAAATCTGTTTATTCTTTCACTAGACAGTTTAGTATGTAGCAAGTGAAATTATTCTTGTCTAGAGCTAGAGCCATACTACAGAAAATTCTTTAGAGTGTTTGTTCTATTAGATTCGTTTTTCTAGTAAATTTTATCTTGACGCCATTTTTATTGCCTATTTTTGTTTCAAATAATTTTTGTTACATTTATTAATGCTTATATTTATGTTTTTATCATTAAATTATATCTAAGTAAACATTTAAAATGTTTTAAATGACTGTATTTAATAAAATGAGTATTTTAAACGTTAAAATGCATTTTTTTTTAATTTTATAATAAATAATATTCATATTTCGTAATAAAATTTATTAAATCTTACATTTACAGGGGGCGCTCTTATTTTAAGAGAGTTTTACATAATATTCGACGATAGAATTTCAATCGCATATAGATTTGCTTGTTTACCCATTATTAACTAGCTAAAAAGTAATCTAAGAAATAAGAAATTTGTTACGCCATTATGCAATACAATAATAAGTTAAAATAACTCTTGTAAGTTCTGCGCCATTATGTGTCGTTGTCCATTACAAATCAAATGTAACTTAAAGTTGTTAGTCTTGAGTTAATTTAGGTTTAAAAACTTGTCGAATAAAGACTTCTTCAAAGGTCTCAACTTTATCTATAAAATATCTACTAGTAAACACAAACAGTTTAGTGAGACACTAGAAAAATCTCTACAGACAATTTCAAAATACTAAAACTCTTATCTCTATCTATTCGTGTTTTCCTAACTCATTCTTATGAGAAAGGATAAGCTTGTGCCCACTTTTACTAAACTGTGTCTATAAGCGTTCTTGAATATTACTTGGGAGATATTTTACTCTTAAGGTAGACAGTACAATTAAATTCTATTAGATGTCTAATAGTCCGTTTTTAGACGCGATTGTGTTACTTGGGTGAGCATTCGCTGTCAGTCCGTTCGTCTGTCAGTCAGCGGGCTGTACCTCAAGAACCGTAAAAGGTAGACAGTTGAAATTTCCACAATGCGTATTTCTATTGCCTATAGCGGCAATGGAGATAAGTATTGTGGAAATATGACCACAGCAAATGATAGAAGTTAAGAGGGCTGTCACAATTTTTCTTGAATTTTAGCGTTTTATTCGAGTTTTGATGTGTGATTTTGCTTTAGATATAGCTTTTAAAAAAAAAACAAAAATATGCCTAAGACAGTTTGATCATTTATCTTGGGAGTGTTCTAAATAAATATTTCAATTTGTTCACGTACATCAGTAAAATCCTTGACTCCGCAAAGGATGTTTCACAAAATGTTGCTTTAGGGAATCTTTTGATGCCTTGGTACACCGAAGACATTATAATTTAATCATTTATAAAAATGTCCACGGTACAACTGTATCTTGTACTTTGAAATTTTCATCAATTTATTACGATTCATACAGTAATACACCAAAAATAATTCTGTAAAACTGAGAGTTATTGACAATTTTCCGTATGAAACTATAATTTTTATCTATGAAATTGTAATCCAAATTCAAATAAAAAATATTTAATAATTAAGGTGGCGTTGGTATATTGCTTGAAAAAAAAAATTGGTCTAATTAAAAGTAAAGTAAATATTTTTAAATAATTGTTGTATGCAATGCAAAAAT
Organism: Ceramica pisi; assembly: GCA_963859965.1. Lineage (NCBI taxonomy): Eukaryota > Metazoa > Arthropoda > Insecta > Lepidoptera > Noctuidae > Ceramica > Ceramica pisi. The sequence goes on from OY982543.1 coordinate 18,056,861, forward strand.
CAATATAAATCTTGTGACGCGCGGTATTCAACTTTAGTCGACCTGAGCAATTCGATTTGGTCAAAGCGCTCTTAAATAAATTTAAAATTGAAAGGGCTCCCAAACAAGAAACGTGTTTTTGTCGGTATATGGTGCGGAACCTCGTGTGTGAGTATGACTCCCACACTGCGGGTTTTAAAAAAAATAACATTGAGGTTGAATGAAAAAGTATTAGCTGAAGGATAATTTCTTGCTTGTCGAAATTAAATTAATAAGATGAAACAAAAACATCGAATAATTATTTTGTTTTACAAATAGTCGGCGGAATTAAAAATTAATTAATAAAAAACATGTAAACTTAAAGTCCAGGGTCCTTGGACTTGTAGATTTATACACAATAATTTGTTAATATTAGAGCAGTAAAAAATATGTGTAAGAAGGCATGACTGGCACTAACTTCTAATAACGGAAACTTTTTGTTCTATTTAATGATCGATTACATTATCAAGCAAAACTCCGAAGACTGTGTCATGGACTCCTGTATTTCGGTCTGCAAAGAACTTTAAAAAAATAATTTCCATCATTTCTATACTTAACATTAAAAAGCTGAAAAGTTTGTTTGTTTGTTTGTTTCTCTGCTTGAACGCGCTATAATCTCAGGAATTACTGGTCCGATTTGACAAATTCTCTCAGTATTAGATAGTCCATTTATCGAGGAAGGCTATAGGCTATAACAAATATCATCACGCTAAGACAAATAGGAGCGGAGCATTAATGGAAAACGTGACGCAGACGCAGTGATTGAATATGTTCGCTCTTTCTACTGGTAGATCAAATAATAATGTAGGTACTCGAAATTCCAGGGATTTGGAATTTATTCGAAAGAGTCACCGCGGCCCTGGAACGCTAAGGGCATTAGGAGGAATACGGATGGGTTTTAGTCGGTAAGAGTCTGACACTCCCTTCCGCTCGGCCTTGTGCGGAAGGAGTCAATTGAATTTTTTTTTAGAGGGCCGAGTCACCCGCGTCCGTAGGAGAATACCCTTCAGCGAATCCCTACAAGTGGTCCCCGGGTGGTGCTAAACAGGTGACACTAACCACCTCCGTGGTCTAGTGGTTATACCACCTGATTCAGACCCAAAGGTGGTTCGATTCCCAGCGGAGGCAAATTTTTTGCTCGGTTTTGTTGGTGGTAGGACTTGTTTCAAGTCCGCCTGGCAAGCTACCACCATCATGTCTAAGTCTGTCGCCATAACAACTATGTTAACAGCATTGTTGTGTTCCGGCAGTTAGAGGTATGATAGTTCCTCTGTATTAGAGGATTCCGGGTGAAACTCGCTTCCATCTTCGGCCTAATCATCACTTTCCATCAGGTGAGATTTGGGCCAAGAGTTTCCCCGTTTTGCATAAAAAAAAACGAAAAAAGAAGTCGCCATTCGAGTCAGATTCCGTACAAATTTTTAGGTAGTCTAAATATTAGTTTAAAAGACGACTATATTTTTTATGATTTAATTACAAATCTATAGTTTTCAGTTTTTTAGTGTACCTAAGTATAGTTTTCTAAAACAAGTAGGAAAAACAATAGCTGTGTCCACAAACCTATCAGTAGGTACTAGACCGTATCTTTTTTACGAGATTGTCTGCCATTCAGGATATTGACAATATTTAAGTGTTATCAATCACAACCAGGCTTATCAATGATAATGATTATTTTCATATCGAGCAATCTAAAGCTATGAGCTTCCTTATCGCTAAAAAATCGGCCAAGTTGGAGTCGGACTCGCATGTAAAAGGTTCCGAACAAATAATATTTATTTCACACCTGCACGAAAACTTCAAATTATTTGCCAAGTAAATCTCAAAAGTACCTACGTCATTCTAACCCACGAGCGGATGGTCTCGCAGTCAAAATGGGCTTCCAAATTCAAATCACATTATTGTCCGGCAGGTTATAATGAAATTCAGTACAATATTATTGCCCGGTGGTGATCTGGAGCCACAGCTTTGGACGCGCGACCTGCGGCGGGGACCGACGTGCGCCACCTGCTTTCATGGCTAGATCACAATTTTCTCCCAGTAGGTGTGAAAAGTAGAGTATACTCCTCAGGGATAAAGGTGTGCGCTAGCTTGAGTCCCTCCCTGCATTCAGGATTCTTGTATTAACTCCCTCGCTTCGCTCCTGTGTTAAACTGTGAACTTGATCGCTCCGCTTGGGAGTTTAACTCTCGATATGTCGCCTGTGTCATAAGAAACTGCTTTTTCCTTCGGTTCATAATCTACTATTTAACATGTTACTTTATTTATAATCATAGACGAAAATCTATAAATTACTTTTAAACTATTACATTTTCGGCTCAGTAGTTTCAGATATAAGAGCGGAAATGGTCAACTTTCATCTATTTTTCTTTCACAACTTCACAACACCCAGGGCGGGTTTTTGCATTTTTTGCCAAATAAGAATGAGCAAACCCCACTTTAGTGCCAGGTTACTCAACTGACAAATATGCCCATTTCGAATGCAGAAAGTAGGCGATAATTTTAACAAACAAAACACGATTAATGCCCGGTCTCTGAGGTTTTTAACGGGCGTATATCTGTCCGTTGACGCTAGGTCATAACGCCACCGGTTGGGCACTGGTTAACGAACAGATAAACGACCGATAAAAACCTTAGAAACCGTGCATAAACAAACTGAGTAACTAGGTACCACTTATCTTTATCAAAATCAATTTGAATTAAATATTTAAACGTCTCAAAGAACTAAAATAAACTTTCCGACTTACTGTTCAAAAGGCTGAATTTCCCACGCAAATCCAACTCCGGAACTAACAAACTAATTTACGACAAGGATTTCTGGTCCTTAGAAACACTTGGATAAAATTTAACAGAACCACTGTCCTGTATTATTAATATATAGCGTTAAATATGTAGCATATTAAATATGTGCTATCCGTTATGAGTTCAGTAGTATTCTGTTTCACTATTAGGTCTACAAGTAGACATATGCCTCATTATATAAGTAAACTGATAATGTTACTGACACACCGGGCGAGAGAGGAGTGCAATTTTATATTATTTTATGCAAAACTGACACAGTCATTTTAAATGATGGTTTGTGGGTAGTATTATAGCTTTTAAAAAACTTTTTACACAAAAATACCACATACATTGTAGTGTTTTTTTTTTTAAGTCGGTTGTATTTTTAATCAAATCAAATCAAATCAAATCATCTTTATTGTGGATCATAGGTACATAATACAGATGGTGTTATTTAAATATTTAGGACCAGCTATGTCCTACCCTTAGGGCGTACAATAGAATGTAGGTACAAATGTAGGATTTTTTTGTAAAAAGTTTTTTATTTTTCACTTTTTAGTGGTACCCCACACCTAACAACAACAACAACACCACTGCAAAATCGCAGAAGAGCAATATACGCAATTTCGATTACTTGGATGACAAAAAACCATCATCCAAGTAAACGAATTCCAGCTTATTTTAAATCCAAACTTCGTAACCGATTTTCATAAAATTTAAATGGAACCAATCTGCAAGTAGGTCCTTCCTTTCAGATAAAATAAAATAAAATGCTATCCTGCTATCCTTTCAGATAAAATAAAATAAAATTTTCAAATCGGTTCATAATTGACGGAGTTATGAGGCACAAACAAAAAAAAATACAACTGAATTGAGAACCTCCTCCTTTTTGGGAAGTCGGTTAAAAACACTTGTCGTGGTTTACTTTTTAGCGTTCCGTATCTAAAGGGTAACCAACGGAACCATTACTAAGACCCCGCTGTCCGTCCGTCTACCCATCCGTCTGTCTGTCAGCGGGCCATCTATATCTCAAGTAGGTACCGTAATAAGAAGGTAGGCAGTTGAAATTTTCACAGAGTTTGTGTTCAGTGTATTCTATTTCCGCTATAACAAGACATCATTAAAAAAAACTTTTTACAAAAAAATACGACCGACTTCCAAAAAAAAAACAGTACAAAGTAAAAAATAACTTTAATTTCGGAAGCCGGTGTTTTTGTTAGTTTCTTCATATTTTGACACCGACTTCCGAAATTAAAGTGGTACCCCACACCTAAAAACACCACTGCAAAATCGCAGAAAAGCAAAATACGCAATTTCGATTACTTGGATGACATAAAACCATCATCCAAGTAGACGAATTCCAGCTATTTCGATTTAAAATCCAAAGGTCGGAACCATAGAGTAATAACCACTAGAGAGCGTATAGGCCGATTTCTTCTAAGTACGCGGCTCACTACAGCGGGCCGGGGGACGAGGAACAACGCGCGGCTGCAATTGGTCCGTTCAAGGTCAAGTTGCATAGGTAGCCTATGGTTAGTGGTGGCACTACTTGATTAAAGGAAAATAGTCGATATCGATAAAATGGATTTTAACATTATAAAAATACTCAATCCAAACAAACAGCGCTATATCTTGTTTAAACAAAGTTTCCCTATTAACCTTATCTTTCCACTTTTATTTTAATTCTGAAATCTTCAAAAATCTAAAATGAAAACATGTATGTCAAACACACAGATGAAAAATCTGAGACCCTCCTCCTATTTTTAATGTCGTTTAAAAGTAGTTACGTGTTTAATGTAAGTATGTGAATTGATTAAAAATTGTATTAGTTGTAATTTTATGATCATCGATAAATCGACTTCAATCATTAAACGTAACAGCACAGATTTTTACGATAAAAATACAAAGGGGAAGAAAGGGATAAAAATATAAGTATTTCCTAATGAAAGAAAGAGACTTTTCCAAAAGACATCAACGCGCGCTTCTCACAGTGTGCTAACCACCATTTTATATAGACCCCTGCAGTGGCTCATCATCTGATTCAAATCAAAAATATTTTGCGTAGTCTTTTACTCTCCGATGAAAAGTTATGCCATCATTTTTGTAACAAAAGGTCTTGGAATGTTTCCCACACAAATTCACCGGGTATGAAGGCATTTTTATGCGTTATAAATTGCATAAAAATTAAAACGATTTGTAAAAACTTAGCATGCCCACAGGTCTAACAATTGGGCACAACTAAAATGGTTACTAGTGCCGCTGACTAACATCTGAGCAAAAACACTAATAGTTTTCGTGCGTCGGGGCACTGTATGCGCAGTCAAGTGGTTTAATAGTCTTTGGTCGGAACAGATTTTGATAAAATTTAAATGGGACCAATTTGCAAGTATGTCCTTTCAAATAAAATAAGAATTTTTCAAATCGGTTCATAATTGTCGGAGTTATGAGGTAACAAACATTGAAAAAGTATATATAGAATGGAATAGAATACCTACTCTTTAAAAAAATAAATCATAAATTAAATCTATAGCATATTCTGCAAAACTCAGTATGAATTTGGTGAGTTTGTGAGTGGGAAGGTTATCTCCGGAAATACTACACCAATTTGAAAACATATTTCAACATTTTAAAGATACTCGTAAGTTCATTAATCGTGATGGATTTAGGCTCTCTATTATATAATATAACCCGGTAAAGTCAGGAAGCAGGCCGCTATCATTAGAACTTCACGTAACTCCAGTCTGCCACCATCCTTATTCTCCACAAACGATCGACTCGTCGTTCTTGTTAAAATATGTAGTAGGGGATATGAATTATTTCGTAGATAATGGCCGCTCTTTGTGGCACAAAATTACGGGTTCTGCCTGCTTCTGCTAAACGATTGTCTTCAAGGACGTGTATTAAATTTCACCTTGTCGTGGATAATCATGGGAACCTTTGCACGTGCTAAGAGGAGACTACTATGTTGGTCTGCATGGTTGCCATAGGCGTCATGGTTGGTTGCTATGATTGCCTTTGGTCTTGCACCTGGGAGGCTAAAAAGGCCACTTTAAGAGAATCATATTAGAATCAAAGAAATTTCGAAACGGCTGGTTGACACTTCCCGTGACCCAAGAGCTGGTCAACGTGGCAATGCCGCCAGTCTATGGGGTACATTACCAGCTGACAGCGTGGAGGACGAATTTTTTGATGCTATACTTTAGTCTTTTGTTAGTTTAGTATATTTGTTAATATAAAAATATTAGAATCTGTCTAATTTCATTTTCATCTTTATCGCCAACGCATTAGGTTCAAAGCTGATTGGGAAAATTTGCCAGTAGCGGGTAGCGTGATTTGCTTTCAGACTCTGCTAAAGTGGCCCTTTTAGACCCGCTGATCTCTCTCTGTCAGATTTCCGCTCCATCGGACTATGAGAGTGATGGAAAGGACGTGCGTCGGTGTTTCTGCATACACTTGTGCACTAAAATATGCCCTTCACCAATGATATATAAAACTATAGATACGTTGTCGGCACTCTAAAATGACAACATGAAATGAAGCCAATTGGCCACATCGCGCTTAGTTACGCACCAACCTGTCCCGCGACACTACGTTTGTTTTGATGTCAATTTGACTATTAATTATCCTGTGACGTAACTGAAGATGTATATTTATCTCCCTCTAGCAACAGGCATCCCGCCGTACGGTGACATATTTTCTTTCCCTTTCTTCATGCGTATTAGTAGCTATTTATATTTTCGCCGTTTTTAAGCACCGCGATGTTGGTTTATGACGTGTCTATATAATATAATACGTCATTGCCCTGCACCGATGCGATGGTTATATAATCTCCTCTTAGAAGACTACTATGTTGGTCTGCATGGTTCCCATAATTGTCATGGTTGGTTGCCATGGTTTTCGTGTGTCCTGTGCCTGATCTCTATCTGTCAGATTGCCGCTCCATCGGAATATAGCGCTTGTGACGCTCTTGATTACTATGTTGGTCTGCATGGTTCCCACAATCAATCGTCATGATTGGTTGCTAGGTAGATTTTTTTTTTCCTTTATTTATCACTGAAACAAAGTACAGGACAGGATTATTCGTATTAAATAGCAACCAAAAACCACTTGGGTTTAAACTTGTGCTATTACGAGTCTATCAATATATAAATTAAAAAAAATTGCTTAAAACAAAATGCATACTAGAATTACAATATAAGACTCTACAATTATAAACGTTTTTGTTGATAACAATTAATAACATCATTAACACACAATATTTAGGTATTAAATGAGTTAAAAAACTTCTCTAAATCAGTCCAGTCTTACCAAGACGTACCGTGTTACCCAGTTAACGGGTTGTGGATGTCTGGTACAGTGTTGCCAGGGCCCTTGAGTCGTAAGTTACGTTTCGTTTCCTAAAATGTTACATTTTTGCTCCAAAAGTTACATTTATGTATTTTTTTTAAATTACGTATTTTTGGGTTCGGTGGGGAAAATGGCGGAATATAATGGAATCTATGATGTGTAATGGTGTATTTAACCTAAGGATAAAATTTTGTCATCTCTCTTTATTGTGTACTAGCTGACCCACGCAAATTCGTCTGCGTCACATTTTCCATTTATGCTCGGCTCCTTTTAGTGTTAGCGTGATGATATGTAGCCTATATCCTTCCTCGATACATGGTCTATCTAATACTGAAAAAAAATTTTCAAATCGGACCAGTAGTTCCTGAGATTACCCCCTACATTCAAACTTACAAACAAATGTTACCTCTTTATAATATTAGAATAGATAGTATAGATTAAATACTGGTGATCTCTTTCTTACGGGCCTTCATTAATTTTTTTCTATTCTTTTTTTCTTCAATCACGAATTTGAGACAAAAAAGTCATCGAATTCGCGAACCTGAACTTGGCATCAGTTTTTTATTTAATATTGTAATGTAATACTTGTTGAGGTTTAAATCACAGTTATCAAAAATCGTTGATTTGTTTCTGTGTAGATATTTTACTTGTTTGCATCTGCAATAAAATACAGATTTTGTATTTTTATTTTTATTAGTATAAGTTGCAAACTTTGGCATGCAGTTTGCCAACAAAATAAAATATTAGTTGGAAATAAATGTATTCATCAGAACTTCACTCACACACATAATACAACACAACGCAAGGAAAAAAAACAAATTATTTCTGTAGCTACGAAACCGCGTACGGCGGGAACTTGCGAAGTACGAAAAGTGTGCGTACACGCTCAAGCAAAATCAAGTTTTAAAGCAAACACTTTACGAATCATTTTGTCGTGGCGCTTTCCATTCAGAGCCGTCTATGAGTGTGATATGGAGTGAAATACTTTTTAGATGCGCAGTTTTAGGTGCGTTAAATTGAAATACGTTCGTAAACTGTTTGCAATAAAAATCTAGTGTTACAAATCTCGTTGTTCTCAAAAGTTACGAAAATTGCTTACATGTTACGCGAGGGGGTCAAAAGTTACGAAAAATGTAAGAAATGTAACCTTCTGGCAACACTGGTCTGGTAGGCAGCCGCTCTACGTAAATACTGGTATTCAGCTAAATCCGGTTTGACTGGAAGCCGATCCCAATATAGTTGGGAAAAGGCTAGGCAGATGATGATGATAATTTAACCAGTAGTTCGCTCGCCATACGTAATATTGGCGTGTACGAACTACGAAGTCTATTCTCGATGTTCGATTTTGTTTCATAAAGAATCATTGAAAAATTGTCTGCGCCTGATCTCTCTCTTTCAGATAGCAGTCACATCAATGAGAGTAATGGAAGGAGAGCGACTCCGTGCTCGTGTAAGCGCTTCTGCAATATAATATGTGCTGCACCGATGGCTACATGGTCTCCTCTTAGAAGTCTGCATGGTCCCTATAATCATCATGGTCGGTTGCCATGGTTGCCGTTGGTCCCGCGCCTGATCTCTCTCCGGTGTCAGATTACCGTCCCTGAGGATATGAGAGTGTTAGAATGGGGAGTGAGTTGGTGTTTGTGCATACGCTTGTGCGCTATAATATGTCCCGCGTCGCTGGTTAGCCTTCGATACAGTTAGTTCCTCTTGATATGCTTTACCAGACGTATGTGTGCAGGGTTTTCGAGATAAGTTTCGATGGTTTCCCAAGTTTGTATCCTTACGCTTGTTAAGAGTGTGTATTCCGTCCACTAGCGCCGCCAATCGTTTTTTATTAATTGTGGTAAATTTAAGACACGTAGATAAAAAACCGCTCGTAGTGCACTGAAGAAATGTATCTATTATTTTTTGACAGCTATTTTTAATACATAACTCATGGCTAAATAGCCAAAACGGCAATTATTGCTAAGAGTGGCCACTTTTAGCAAAAATATCGACTTTGGCAACTATTTATGTTCTAAAGTACAAAACATAACTCTCAAAACATAATAAATACATTTCTTTAGTGTACTACGAGCGGTTTTTTATCTACGTGTCTTAAATTTACCACAAATAATAAAAAACGATTGGCGGCGCTAGTGGACGGAATACACGCTCTTAATGTGGGTTACAATTGAAGTTCTAAATAAAACCAATATTAACTAATCAGATACAGTCTGGAATAGCAAATAGGTTAATTTTTATCCTGGGAGTAATTTATGTCCCTTGGGATAATTTATGTCCCTTGGGATAATTTCCGAAATTCACGAGGCCGATGTTGCTGGCTGAAGTTCTATATTTTAGACATACACAGGACTAAAAAAACATTTCAGTTTAATTTATTTTCCAAAGTTATTATAGCAGCAATAGAAATACACACTCTCGAAAAATTCAATTGTCTACCTATTACGGTTCTTGAGATACAGCCCGCTGACAGACGGACAGACGGACGGACGGTTTAACTGCGGAGGCTTTAGGTAAGGTAGCCTAAAACAGCATCGATGACCTGTATATGTTCATTTTTTATATGAACGTTTAAAGTTTTATAAGAAACAATTTTTAGGAGGGCGGACTTCTGTCTTTAGGACTTATCAACGCAGCGAATGACAAACATCGTTTGATCTCCAGTTTGTTTCGGTGCTTCTTCTCAGGGTAATCAGCTAGGAAACACCGGCCTCATCTAGAATAACATGACCGAAACTATTGGCGTGTGAAAGAGTTACATGTAACTTATTTGCAAAAAAAAAATGATTTGATTTTGATTTGATTTATATAGAGCTCCCCTACACTGCTCAAGTAACCTGTAGTGCGATTCACTAAGGAAGAACATCTTTACAACCAAGAAATCATCGTTGAAACATCTGATGTGGCATATATTTAACAGATGTTTCAACGATGATTTCTTGGTTGTAAAGATGTTCTGCCTTAGTGAATCGCACTACTGCATACCGAATTTTAGCTTTCTATGACCAGTAGTTATAGGTATCGGTTGTGCGTTGTCTGTCCGTCATAAAAAAAATTATACTCCATCGTAGACTTTGTCTCTGTCATCTCTGACCTAGACTAGAATCAAGAGCAAACCCATTTCAAATTAAAAAAAAACACACACATCTATGAACATTTTCTTTCGACGACACGGTTGGCGCAGTGGTTGAGCGATTGACTGCTGCGCAGCATGTCGCGGGTTCGATTCCCGCACGGAACAAATATTTGTACGACCTACAAGTATTTGTTCCGAGTCTGGGTGTTTTTCTATCTATAATATGTATGTATTTACAAAAAAAAAATGTATATAAGTAGTTTATCAGCCATTTCGTTACCATAACACAAGCATTAAGTTGCTTAGCTTGGGACTATCTATACTAATATTATAAAGAGTTAAAATTTGTTTGTAAGTTTGTAAGTTTGTATGTTTGTATGTTTGTAAGTTTGTATGTTTGTAAGTTTGTATGTAGGGGGTAATCTCAGGAACTACGGGTCCGATTTGAAAAACTCTTTCAGTGTTAGATAGCCCATTTATCGAGGAAGGTTATAGGCTTTATATCATCACGCTAAGACAAATAGGAGCGGAGCAGTAATAAAAAATGTTACGCAGACGACGTTGCACGGGTCAGCTAGTCTATAATATGTATGTATTTACAAAAAAAAATGTATATAAGTAGTTTATCAGCCATTTCGTTACCATAACACATAGCATTAAGTTGCTTAGCTTGGGACTATGTGGCGTTGTGTGAAATGTCCAAGGATATTATTATTATATTATTATTACATTTATTTCTTAGTTTCATAAATAGTAGATAAGTTTCAGTTGGTTGAGTAAGACCAATTTGGTTGACAATCTGATTTGTATTCGGATCATAAGACTCGGCAATATTTGATAAGCAAACTAGGAAAAAAACCGTTAAACAACTTTAGGATGGCAGATTTAACCGGTTCAAAAATTAATAATACGGGAGATAAAAACATCCATCATGTTAATAGCTTTTCAAACAATGATAATTAATATTTTTTGCATGTCATAGGACGTAAGTATAGCCACGACAGTTAGAACGCCAGCTCGTCTATGTTGACACTAGATATTATGTTGTGTATTGGAAAAACCGCAGACAAGGCGGAACCCACCGCGGCGTATCTCAAAACTGTGCTGCGATACAGTTATACACTAGCTTTATAGTGCGTCCACACGATAGGCGCGTCCCCGTGCAAAACGCATCGCTAGCCGTTTTTTGTGCAGTTTTTTGGAGCTAAGTATATATTCTTCATCCAAAAGAAATATCAACTTATAAAAACACATTTACATAATCTTGGCTTCAATATGGTAGATTGTTATTTTTTATTACTAAGTATAATGTTTAAGTAATCTCCTCACAATGAAACTACATAAATGAGAAATAATTACTGAAAACATGCATCTTCTCGAAAACTAACGATTATTTTGATTTTGTACTTATACTAATGGATAGGTAATTTAATTATGAACATTTTGGTAGAAATATTTTGTTTAAACGAGCAAAAATAGATTTTATAATGATTTTATTCAACATTCTGAGCGTATTCGCTATTGTATCTCTTGCGCTGTTATTGAGGGAAAAAATGCTCTAGGTTATTTTGGTCAGGGTACGGCCTTAAGGCGCAGCCCCACCGCGGCGCACGTAGGGGCTACGCCCGTGTGTAAGTTTCGTTTTGGAAGAAAATGTATGTGATTGTGTTTTGCAACTCACGGACACGCTACGCATCAATTGACGTGGACACGATATTAGAGCGACTTCAAAAGTAAGTACTACGCACGCATGAAAAACTTTTTCTTTGATGCTATACCCGAAAACTCGAATAAAATACCAGCTATTAAATCATAGATTTTCATCGGCTAAATGATGATAAATTTTGTATGAAACAGATGACATTGATTAAAATCATCGAAATATATATACCGTGAATGTCGGAAGGCTGAAAACGGGATCCTATTACTAAGACTTCGCTGTCTGTCTGTCACCAGGCTGTATCTCAAGAACCGCGATAGCTAGACAGTTGAAATTTTCGCAGATGATGTATTTCTGTTACCGCTATAACAAAAATACTAAAAAACAGAATAAAGTAAATATTTAAGGGTTCCCATATAAAAAACTTGATTTTTTTGCCGTTTATAACGGTACGGAACCCTTCGTGTGCGAGGCCGACTCGCACTTGGCCAGTTTTTGTATACCGATTTCCGAAATACACGTTATTTTTTATACTTTGTAGTGTTTTGTTTGGAAGTCTAAAAACGTTTTTTATTTTACACTTTCAAGTGGCGATACTTGACCAATCATCGTCTACACAGAAGCTGAAATTAGCTAATGCCCATGAAATAAAAACTACTGAGCCATACTATATACATTTTTACGGTATCAAAGGGAAAGTATGCCGCATTGAACTAAAAATTAATCACAGAAATTGGATCAGAAACCTCGGGTAATCGGTGTACATACCTACCTACATAAAGAAAATACCCGCCGAATTGAGAAACTCCTCCTTTTTTGGAAGTCGGTTAAAAATTATGTTTGAAATCGATATAAGGCCTGAAATGACTTTCACTTTTTTGCTGAGATAAAAATACAAAGGACATTGTTCAGTGCCCATATATCGTTCGCCTAAGAACCAACAGAGACGTGAATTTACTATCTGTGTTTTAAATAATGCATATGTTCGACTGAAACTAAATTAAAATCACGGACACTTTTCAGAATTGTAAAATATCCAAAATGATTTCGGATTTTGAGGTTATAAAACATACCAAATGGACTAAGATCCCACAGCTGCCAGACTTTTTATCTCACCAAAAAATGGTGTAGAGTAGTGTTACTATGTTCTTCTAACATACGAAAGCGTGGTAACTTAGGTCGACGGCCGATTCCCTGATATCAGGTGCAAAATACGTTACATCAAAGTGTCAACTGTCATTTCATCGACTGTCAGTGTCAATAGTATTCGTGTCATACAGCGCTTTAATCGCTTTATTCTTTTTGTAGGTAACTAAAAATCTTACAGCGCTGAGACTGCTTTGTTTCATTTTAAAATAATGACGCCGGGTTATAAAACCCAAGTGAGTTACTTTTTAAAATGGTTTCGTAATTAAAAAGTGTCCGTTCTATTCTAATCATTAAAATGTAATTTTAAAAAAAACTAGGAATAATGGTAAAGGTTTCGCATGTGTTGATTCATAGGCCACTTTTTACCATGTCCTTTCTATTCACATAAAGAATTTTATTCTCTTATGAAATGAAATGAGATACACGTGCTTGCGTTTAAATAGTATAATTTAGCCTCTAGGGTTTTAACTTTAACGTGCTTTAAATATGTTAATACCATCAAAGAAAGAAAGAAAAGATAGAAAAAGAGTTTATTTGCGGACAATATGACGCATATCAAAAGTACACAAAAAAAAATTACAATTATGTCTATGAAAGATTAGGAAGATATGTGTCAAATCTGCGCAAAACGGCCATCACTCAGCATAATGCTGCGACTCGTGTGCGAGACAGAGCCACAGCGCTGGTTTTCAGTGACAGCCGGCGTTGACGGTCACACACTTATTTAAATCCTCTGATAAATTATTGAATAGTTGTGTGCTTCCCTCAACCAATATTGTTTTTTATTTGTCGTAATTAGTCCCGTGTGTAACATTGTGGTATTCGAATGTTATTCTCTTGGCATAGTGAGGACCATTTCTTTAAGTTTCTTCCTGTTTATCTTGGAGGTGCTGGTCTCTGGTAGCTCTTTGAAGAAGATCACGCCTCCTCTTAGTTGCTTGGTATCTGTCAGCGACGCTGGAAAGAGTTAAGAGATTTTGTAATAACTTGAATTTGTATTAAAAAAGTGTCCATGAAGTTAAAATTATATTTGTTTTGTAAATACCTAGGTTTAAACAAAACACTTTTACACGTCAATCCTTTTTGATAATTTTAAACTAGATGAGGCCGGTGTTTCCTAGGTGACTAACCTGTGCAGACACATTGAAAAATACTCAAAGGTCAAAGTCTCTTTTGAAGTCCATACAATCGTACAGGGGCCCGAGTCTGCTATTACAATAGTGTCAGAATGGTCGATCACTGATTTCAAAATGGTTGATTTTGACAAGTTTGGTAATCTACTAACATAATGGCGTCATTATGACATTCCAATGATCAACCACTGACACGCCATTGAAAGAATGCTATATGAATGGTAATCTCGTATTACATAATGACAGATTTAGTATTTACGAACTTCTCACTACTTCAGATTGCTTATAACACTAATAAATAATATGTAAAACTAAATATAAATAAAATCTGGCATGAATAAATGCTCAAATTTAGCTCGGTTTTATAATAAGGGCAATACGGCATTCCTACCGCAATTCTATTACGAGACCATTGACGTGACAGTGACCGGCCACTGACGTGCCAGTGACCGTGCCATTATGAATTTAGCAGATTACGAACTTTTAGCAAAATGACAATGGCATGACAATGGGATCGTGTCGGAATGACAAATTTATAAAAATAGCAGACTCGGGCCCCTGGTCAAATCATTATAAGAGCCATGTAGGTCTATGTCAGAAGTGGTCTTTTGAGGAAAGTACCACACAGATTTGAGTGGACCTGTCTAGACGTCAGACGTGCAAGCATTTGTCAGTTATCGTGTAACTTTTAAACTTAGAAGTTTAAGTAGCTCAACGATGTGACGAACAATACAAATATTTTGTTAATTAATAAATGACTAATGACTAATACCAAGTAAGGACAATTATATAGGCCGCATAAAGAACACAAACTGCCAGACTATCATGCAATGATGACCCTAATATTGCATTCAACGAGCAAGGAACTCATTTGAGAGGATTTTTTTTTACCGAAAACTGTTATATTTATTAGAGGTAGGAAACAGCTACTACCTTTAACCAAGTCCTTGATCTCCTGTGCTGTAAGGCTGCATCCAGGTTTCGGAACAACGCACGCCACCACCAGGTCCCCGCACTCCTTGTCAGGTATACCTGTCACCGCTACGTGGAGTACTCCAGGGTGCTTCTTTATCACCGCCTCGATTTCTATTGGTGACACCTGCAATCACAATGGGGAAGATGAAATGGGTGAAAGTAAAACATACTAAATAGACCAGAAAAAAAATCATTTAGAAAGAATAACTGTCAGTAATAACGTGAGGAGCTCGTGGCTAAATAACAACAGCGGGTCGATCTTCAAGGTTAAGCAACGCTTGGCAAGGTTGGTCTGTGGATGGGTGACCATTTTAATATATCGAGTTTCCTCCGTGCCTCGGAAAGCACGTTAAGCTGTTGGTCCCGGCTGTCATTTCTTTGGCAGTCGTTACGAATTGTCAGAAGCCAGTAAATCTGACTGCACCAAGAAGTACCGTGTTACCCAGTTAATGGGTTGTAGATGTATTCAACTGAATCTGGTTTGACTGGAAGCCGACCCCAAAGTAGTTGGGAAAAGGCTAGGCAGATGATGAACTGACAGTTATAAACAAATGTTGGGTGAATCCGACCCTCTGTAATCGCGAAAAACGTCTGTCACACACATTCAAAGGTAAATATATTATTATTATTAAATTTAATAGTATGTCTTATTTGCTTTGTGTTGTTTGTCCATTGAAATGTTGAGCCAAACGACACGGTTGGCGCAGTGGTTAAGATATTGACTGCTGCGCTGCGTGTCGTGGGTTCGATTCCCGCACGTAAAAAATATTTGTATGGCCTACAGATAGTTGTTCCGGGTCTGGCTGTTTGTGTATGTGAAATTGTATATTTGTAATCGCACCCACGATACAGGAGAAATTCCTAGAGTGGGGGGCAACGTTTAACAAAAAATATATTAGTCTTGATACATGATCATGAATAAATAATAATAATTATGTGCGCATTACTCTAAAAATTGTACAGAACTGCTGTTTATTTTTGCGATTTTGGGATTTGTACCAGAGTATAAATCTTAATATATATATATCTCGTGTCACAATGTTTGTCCTCAATAGACTCCTAAACCACTTAACCGATTATAGTAAAATTCGCACACCATGTGCAGTTCGATCCAACTTGAGAGATAGGATAGTTTAAATCTCAATTTTTTGTTGCAATATTATTTAGGAGCGGAAAATGTGACGCAGACGAAGTTGCGCGGGACAGCTAGTTGTTTATAATGATGAGTACAGTGACGTGTTCAGGTACCTAATTATTGCGTTTACTTTGTTACACGTTGTATTGTGTGCACCTACATAGAGTGTCCTTAGACTTTCTGGCAAGTTCTCTCCATGGAGATCTATGCTCTAGAACAGTTTCATATCTTGACCGAACTTGACAATTCAGAAGTGCCTTTGGTCACTATTCATCGTGTTCCGGGCGATATACATAAGGATTTTTCATTATAGACACATTTAACAGACCTTGTTTTTTGTTAGTTTTCATAAAAATTGAATACTTTGACGTAAATCACCCGACATGCATTCCTCTTTATCCGAATTGGCAACGAAAAACAAATTCAAATAGTACTTTTTAGGATTTTCATTTTAATTGCAATATAGGCTACATTAAATTTAAGACCCTTTCATGCTGCACAGGTTAATTAAATGCAATTACAAATATCTTTGTAACGAAGCCTTTTTAAGTACTACTTCATGTGTTGGATTTCATTTGTTAAATCTATATCACGTGACTCATGCTCGCCGGCGGCCAAGCGGATAAACTTTTGCTTAAGTTTATGGATAACGTTAAGAACACGGTGTTTATGGTTTAATTGAAATAAACGCTTCAACTTTTTAGATTTTAAATCTTCCAAGGTAACTCACCTGGTGATTTCTATACTTCAATAATAACTTGTATCGTTCTACAAAGAACAGGTTCCAGGAGTGGTCTCTGTAGAAAATGTCACCAGATTTGAACCAGCCGTCTTCTGTTAGCGTCTCCTTTGTCACCTCGGGGTTGTTGTGGTATCCCTGGAAAAATAGTAACGCGAATTAAAAAAAAATGGACTGAGTTTTCAATGGAAAAGTATTTTCCGTACAAAATAAAAAAGAATTGCCAAATATAACGCGCATAACTTCGTATAACGACTGACACACATTGAATAATTATTTTGTAATCGTGTTTTTAATTTTCCGGGCGATATAGAGGCGGGCCAGTAATAGTTACTTGTAAAAGTATACCACGAGCTTCGGTAAACAGCTTTTCTTAGGAATAAGTTAAGCACCACAAGAAAACCAACGAAACAAATCTACACTTCTCGTCAAACTGCTTGGCCGCTCTGAAGTTAACTACAACGGGGGCGCAGTAATAAATCTCATACAAAAACAGCACCGCGCTAGGTTTGCGCATCGGAAAACTAACTTCAGGGCGGCCAAGATATTTGGTTAGAACTATAAATCGCAACAAGAAGAACCGTGACGCCATCTGTCCAACTGGTGGCGAACTTCAAAATCCTATATCGCGCAAGCAGAGTTTATAACCTTGCATCGTGCATATACATCGCCCGAACATAAATTATTGGGCAGTAGCCCCCCAGGTACAACATCTGCCTGGGCCTCCCTTTCCAACGGAGGTTTGCGAGATTTTACTCTCTGTACCGCATATTTCCAAAAGTTACAACAAGCCACAGACTTAGACAGTCGCCAATTAATTATAAGATGACCAATATTCAACAAAAATTGAGTTACTGATTAGTTATTGAAAAATAGGATCCAATGAAATAAAACTTACTTTGAATACAGTTGGTCCTCTAAACCACAATTCTCCCATGACGTTAGGTTCAGTAACATCTTGATTGGTTTCAGGATCCACCAACTAAAATGGTAAAATATACACTAAGGAGTTGTCCCAAGGAATTTAAGGTTAGAGTGTTTATTCCAAAAAAGGTAAGAGCATTTATTGCAAACAAAGTTAAGGCGTTTATTGCAAACAATGTTAAAGCGTTTATTGCAAACAAAGTTAGAGCATTTATTGCAAACAAAGTTAGAGCGTTTATTGCAAACAAAGTTAGAGCGTTTATTGCAAACAAAATTAAAGCGTTTATTGCAAACAAAGTTAGAGCGTTTATTGCAAACGAAGGCCCAGTTTCGAGAAACGAAAACAATCACAAGTGTTGTTACAAAACTGTCAAACTCTCTATAATTTAGCTCTCGCTATAATCTAAATTAACTTTAGCTGTTTAGGCTCGCTGGCTGACAGCCTATTAGCATCGCGTGTTACTACAAAGACATTGCATTCAACTTTACGTAAGGCGCAATTATCGTGGCGGAGTGCGTGAAAATCTTTAGCGTGTGACACTATTCGTACGAGCAGTCGAACTAATTTTTCTGTCTTAAAAACCTGTAATTAAACCAAGTAATTTTCCAAAAGTTCATTTTTTAAGTTTAATTATATAACGGTTGGATTTTATTTTCCAGAAACCGGGGTAGGCAGGTGTTTCTAGTTTCTAACTAAACAAGCTTTTGTTTTGTTGCCAAACGTAATGATAATTAAATCAATAAGCAGTAATGTAGTAATAACTTGTGAATAAGTTTTCTGTTTCGTTAAAGTCCGACTGTAATAATTACTTTTGTTTCTAAACAACCAAGAGGTCGTCCGCAGGAGCCGGGCGCCGGCGGGTAGTCGTGCTGGACAGCCAGACCGCTCAGCTCACTCATGCCGTACAAGATGGACACATCATCTACTTTCGCTATTTTCTGCAGAAAAAAAACCATTGTTAAGTAACTCCATGCACATAACAAATGAGTGTCAACGAAGTGCGAGTTGGAATCGCGCGCAAAGGGTTCCGAACGAAACATAGTCTTTTTCAGCTGACAATCTTTTTCAGCTGACAATCTCGGAAAGATTCTTTTTGTCATTCGAAATCTGAGTGCAAAAGTGCATTTTATCCGTGGAAAGAATTTTTAAATTTCGAAACTTTTTGAGGCCCAATTCTTCTCATTTAAAACAACGTTTGCACTCGCATATCCTGCGCGTGTCCGTCGAAAACTGTCAAAAAGCCTCAATTTTCATACATTTTTGTCAGATTGCTATTGGGAGGCGAATAAAAATTAGTAGAATTGGCACTAATTTTTAAAATGTTCAATAATTTTCTATACCACTCGTCCACTACTAATTTAATATCAGAGCGCCAACCTCATTTCTAGAAAAAATGTATTGGCCAGCACGATGGCTGCATGAAAAAAAAAACAGTATTTTTTACCAGCTTATTATTCGGACGTTTGAATCCTTAATAGTATGGAGTATAAAGATTACCTTAACTTGATCGACAACCTCCTGCGTCACAGCGCTGCCACCTAACACCACAGTCTCGAAGCAGGTGAAGTCACACTTGGCTCTGGCCATCATGGCCACCATCATTAAAGGGCTGGTAGCGATATAGGTGGGCTGGAGAAGAAACACCATATTATATAAGATTTAATAAATCTAGTGCTCCGTTATCCGTATCGGGCAAAAAGTGAGGAAAGCACTCTCGTACCTTATATTTATTGACTAGTTCCGCAAAGTGTTCAACAGTTAGAGGAGACGATGTCTGCAGCCGCGTGTTCTTCATGACCGGGGAGTAGAGGTAGTGGATGCCAGCTGACAGCCACTGAGCTGGCGCTGGCATGAGCACCATCCTTGTGGGTGTTGGGAACTTGTTGAAGCTTGCGCTGAAGGGAAATAGTACATTTTAATGCAAGTCGGCGAAGGAGATAGAATCTTTGTGGCACTGGTGACGCACGATTAAACTTAAACTAACATAAACAAAGAAAATATTTGCAAAATGGTGCCCTAAAGTGTCACGTTGCCGAGATATTTGGAGGTAAAGTCGCCATGTGGGAACAATGACAGTCATTTAAAATGCCTAATTTCGCGCTAACACAAATTACATAGATTTGATTCAAATAATAGTTTCCAGCCATATTTAACCATTTATATTTATACCGCGTGTATCTGACATCGACGCACAAACGATTTCCATGGGTCCGGGGCATGATTCTGGACACCCTAGACTTAGAATTTTTCGTCGGCTTTTTTCTCATTTTTTTATTTTTTTCAAGGGTTTTTTTTACTTTAGACTGCTCATAATCGTTATTCTGACCTAACCCAATGAGATTTTTAATCAAAAAATAATTAAATAACTACTTTCACTAAAAAGAGCAATCTGAATAAAGCCACAAATAATATCAGCTCAGCTGAGCGGATACTTTGTAGTACTCTTAAAAAAAATCAGAAAAGAACCGACGAAAAATTCCAACACTGGGGTGTCCAGAATCATGCTCTGGACCCATGGAAATCGTTTGTGCGTCGATGTCAGATACACGCGGTATTTTAAAAAAAATTGGCTACTGCGAGTCTGACTCGCGTGTTAAGGGTTCCAAACCAAAATTCATTCATTAACATTTTATTTTAATACTACATTCTCTATCCATTTTTATCGGTAGGTATCATCGCGCGCCGCGACTTTGAAAAAATAAAATTCCACTCGCCAGTCGTTTCCAATTTTTTTTTTGCCAGCTCCCATTTAAAAAACGAAAAAATAACCAAAACCATCGACTTTCGAAATTAAAGTTGTTTTATACTTTGTAGTGTTTCGTTTTTGGAGGTCGGTTGTATTTTTTTGTATAAAAGTTTTTAACAGTATACAGGCGTGATGTTATGTTATGGACAGGTATAAACAACAAAAAGTCATGCGATTTCAGCTATCCCGATCTATTTGCTATCATTCATTGAAAAGATCTGTTGCCTACCCCTGAAATTCTTCATCAGATCTTATACCTTCCGTCATTAGCTCATCAACATGAGATGATCATTACCAGGAACAAATATCTGAATTGCGTTAGAAAGTTAATGTAAAACATTTTATGTGCCTATAAAATTTGAGGGTTTCTCTCGATTTTCATCAGATTCTGACTTGGTGACAATGAAACCACCTCAGGAGTACCTACAGGCTTTTGAATACAAAAAGAATTATTAAAATCGGTCCACAATTGGCGGAGATATTTGTGAACATACATTAAAAAAAAATACATAACCCGAACGTAGAACCTCCTCCTTTTTGAAGAAGTCGGTAAAAAAGACGATTTGACGACGAAACCATTCGGTCATACCGAGACTTTAAGTATCGACGAGGAATACTTTTCGAGGAGAAATCAGGATCGATGAATTACTAACCACGTATACGGAAGAGCAGTATTCAAGTTCTTGTGCGTAAGCATGGCCGTTTTCGGCACTCCCGTGGTTCCACTTGTTGATGTCAGGTACGCTACGGTTTCCGCTGGATCGAAGTCTGTTGGGCTGCAAGTGGATAAAGGTTAAAATAAATTAGAAAAACAACATATTCATTATACAGAATTGACGTTCACTACAAATTATAATTGTGGAATCTATAGAAGTGTATCAGTCTTGCCAAATGTGATTGCAGTACGCTAGTACCTACAATTTCAATATACAGAAAATTTCTTACTTAAAACTTTGAATTGCTGTCTCATCATTGTTTTGTAGCAGGTTTGCTAGGGTAGTATATTTACTACCCTTATCGTAGGTCACAATTTTAGAATCAACTTTGGCCATTTCTAACGCCTTCTCAACGTCTGATGTCTTTGCGCTTTGGCAGAAGATTATCTTCGGGCCGTTTGTGTGGAATAAGTCTTTCAATTCATCTGAAATGTGAAAATTGTAAGTTTGCGGAATCTTACATTATATAAGATAGTCTTGGACATCACTGACTATGGTGAAGATAAACACTGTAAATATACTTGCTAATTATGGTCTCATATTAACAGTTCCCTTAGAGCCAGTATTATAAATAATGTAATCAATGAATAAATAACGGTAATCAATGATCAACACGTCAGGCTTTTATCCATAGATATGATAAACAATTTCTATGCTTTTTACTGTACAAAAAATTAACAAACGTGTGCGCCTGGTTGAACATTTTGTATGTAAGGCAAGCATTCAGAGGGTCGATTCTACTGTTATTTACATCGTCGTATTCGCATCCCAGTCGCAATCTGTCAAAAAAGTCTCGATTTCCATACCTACATTTTTGATAAATTGCGACTGACTTGCAAATGTGAACGTTACTTTAAAATAGTAGAATTGTCAATCAGGTCTCTGAATCTGAATTACTTATCATGAAACCGTCATCATCATCACATCAATCGAAAAACGTCCACTTATGGACATAGGCCTGCCCCAAGCCCTCGCTACAACGACCGGTCATGTGCGTCTCGCATCCATCAGCTACCCATATCTTAGTATAATATAAATACCGAGATAGTTAAAACCAAACTCACTGGGTCCTAAAGTAGCATCGATAGAAGCTATCATAATGCCAAGATACAGCGCTGCGTAGTGGGGTATGCAGAAATCTAAGTGGTTGGGTGCCATCAGTATCATGACATCCCCCTTCTTCAGTCCTAAGCTCGTGAGGGAGATAGCGCATCGGATGCTCCTGTCTAACACCGAGCCATTGGTTTCAGATTGACCTGTTCCTCCATCGATCTGGTGAAAAAAAAGAATGGATCAATGTGCTTTCCCTCCCAAGTAGCACATTAGCGATTAGGTCATAAACGAGAGATGAAAGAATATTGCGAGTGTTTAGACTGTATTAAGGAAAAATTATACATTATTAAATCGCATAGCTGGCAAATGACTTCATAATAGCGAAAGAGTATACAAAAAACATTAGAGTAGAATTTTAAAACGATCTACTGCAGCATATGGCTGCATGTGATACTTCTTGCTGGTTTAGAAGCTCAAACCTTATTGACAACTGATCAATACGAAAATTCACTTCTCTTGTAAAGCTGCAGGCTGTAAAAGTGTCGAATAGTGCTATTGGCTTTCAATAAAAAAAAATATTATTTTATTCGGATAAGCAACATCCATATGGGTTAGTAAACAAAAAGATAACTTATTCCTATGTTAGTAAACTTATAATCTATTTAGAGACAAGGATGTTATTTGAGATTGAGATACATCTCCGAACAACATTCCTTAACAAAGGAGTGTCGTACCTTCGCTATGGTCTTCAGGATGGAGTTGAAGCTGACCCGCACCCTGTCGGGAAAACAGGCATTTTTCTGTCTGACGATGGCATGAAAGCCAACGACGTGTGCTTTTGCAAACATAACTAATGCACTGCATAAACGGGGCAGCCCCATCAACATCTTGACCCGTTATTATACTGGACAGTCATCTGCGTACCCAACAAGACCAGGCTAAAGTAGGTCATTAATGTGCAGCAGGAAAAGAGTTGCAGAGAGAACTGACCCCTGAGGAACTCTGGCATCAATAGCCATGAGGTCAGAGGAGCAGCCGTCTATGACTACAGGGATCGACCGTTCACTTAGGAAGTCTGATATCCAGCTACAAAAAGCAGCTGGGATGCTATAAGCAGGAAGTTTGCTGAGTAGACTTGCATGTCAGACCCTGTCAAAGTCCTTCGAGGTCGAGCGACACGGCAAGTGCTTCGCCGTGTCTCTCGGTGACCTCACCTTAACAGTGCGTGACATACACAAGAAGATTGCCAGGTGACCGTCCCCAGCGAAAGCCATATTGACGGTCACTGAGGAGATCATTGTCTTAACGTTAAGTCAGCAACTTAATGTTCAGAACCCTTTTCATAACCGTGCATAAGATGGAGGTAATAGCGATCGGACGGTAATGAGCAGGTTCCGCGTGGTACCTTTTTGGGCACCGTTTGCACATTTACAAGATTCCAGGATTTTTGTACCGTTTTTTTTTCTAGAGAGACAGGAGCACCTTGCCTCAAGACTCTCGCTGGAATGCCCTCAGGTCCACTGGCTTTATTTGTATCTAGACTGCACAATACTCTCCGGACCACTTTAATGTAAACTGCATCTTCCAGCATCAAAGAGTAACAACGAGGTAAATTTGGTGGTTGCTTGGAGCCAGCGTCCAGACAAGAGTTGCTCGCAAAGAGAGATGCAAATAAATTTGCTTTCTCACTTGCAAAGTCAGCCAGCGTTGTTTGTTTTCAGAGTGGTTTCAACATTGGAGGCAAAGTGGGTCGACAGAAATTCGTTTCAATAGCTATCGATATGGACTAAAACAGCTTACTACCCGGAGAGTACGATGCTAGTTTGGCCCCGATATGTCCGACATGGTCAAAACGTGCCCTACGTAGAACCCGCTTGCAGAACTTAGCGATAGAATTAAAGGCTCTTTTCCTCGCACGAGGGTTCTGACTATGTACTACTTGGGCTGTATCCACTGATGGTTTAGTAAACTCTTTGAGAATTTTGTACGAGGGGCAGTATTAGTTACTCAGAGTCACAATGTTATAAAAGTTAAGATTTTTGTCGATTAAAATCAATACTAACCAAGCCTGCGAACATTCGTCAGCATTTAAAATAAAAATCTATTTAGCAGCAGCAACAATAGGCTAGATTCCATCATCCACAAATTGCAAAACTATTTAGTCCGTCAGTTAGAGTATTGAAAAATAATGGACACGTATTTTTTGTTTTTGTAAATCAATGAATATTGACAAAGATAAAACGCATCAAAACTCGGGAGTGGGGGCTCGTGACGTAACGACTCACTAAAAATTATGCAATTTGGAAGTATATATATCATATGTATGTAGTACGTATTGAGAATTTTAAAAGCGTCGTAACTTCATCAATTTTGGTTCCCGTAACAAAAGAAAAACACGGGTAAATATTTTTTGATAATCTTACTGACGGACTAATTAGATTTTTTCAGGACACAAGCCTATTAGAAACATGGCACATACATAATACATGCAATATTTAAAGATCTAGTTTAAAAAATATGAGTAAAACGTAAATACCTGCATAACAAAATCGGGGTCATCTTGCAAGCTGTGTAGTATGAGTTTGCCGAGGTGATGTCTGTCTGATGGGATCCCTGTCTTCGCCACCACACGGGACCCTACCTCACTGATGTACCAGTGAACCGCGTCGAAAGCTCGTCTAGTCATGACTGTTGGTATTTATTCCTGTAATCAATCAAATCAAAGATGTGATAAGGGAGTTCAGACATAAAAATGCTGTAAGTAGGGAAATCGAATGCTGTGTGCCTGACCGAAGTTCGATCACGACCGTCTATTTCAACGGAGACTTGCCAAGAACGAAATCCCAATTACGAGTTACTGTGTTTGTGCTCAGAATAGAAGAGAAAAGAGTGAGTGTCTTCTCTCTTTTCAAGCAACAAGTTCAGGAGACGGACTTGCTCTGGGGCATGGCTACCCGCTATTTCATTGTATACCATGTCCTTCCCACCATATTGATCTGACTGTCTGTATGCCGAAAATATTATCTCTTGCTGCATCGTTATTACCTAACCCAGGTCCAGACGGATTAATCAATCATTCAAACAATATCTTAAACATAATTTAAAATTCTCGTGTCACAATGTTGGTTACCTTTTTTTTTTTTTTACTTGGTGTGGGTTTGCTCTTGACTCTAGTCTTGGTCGGAGATGACAGAGACAAAGTCTACGATGGAGCGAGCTTACCCAGAAGTAGCCTGTTCACTCTAACTTTGAAAAGATTAGGGTTGTAAGCATTCGGAAACACAGACGCAGGCAAAGAGTTCCAGACGCCGCGGGCGTCGGGGGACACCACCTGGTGACCTCCGGCCACCGTAGGCGCGGGCCTGTGGACGGCGAGCTATGGGTGGCTCGCCGTCCGTCCGTCTAGTGACGACAGGCCGTGTCGACGGCGCGTTAGTGTTCCACGCGCGCCTCAAAGAGAGCACACAGAGGGGTCTGAAAGGGCCGACGCCTGCCGGAGTCACGGGATTATTCGCAAGAGACACCGTGGCTCCGGAACACACAGGGCAATGAAGGAACATGGATGGGTTTTTTTTGATTTCCCATCCCTAAAAAAAAAAAAAAAAAAGGCAAAGAGTTCCACTCCTTTGCTGTGCGCATTATGCACTACCTTACTCTTCCGGCGAAACGGCTTTACCGATTTTTACCAAATTTTATATGCATATTCAATAGGTCTGAGAATCGGCTACTAGGTATCTATTTTTCATGACCCCTAAGTGATAAGGGTTTTCCACCCCTAACATTTTTATTTTTGGTCATTTTTTTTTTTTCTATTACGTGGGATTAAAAATACTTACAAACCTAAATTTTTACCCTTCTATCACCTACCCTTATTTTTAATAGCGATATTATTCATGAATAATGTGACGCAGACGAAGTTGCGCGGGTCAGCTAGTAGGTATATAATATTCTTCGGTTACTGAGTGACTGAATGACTGAATGAGTGAGTGAGTGACTAACCGACAACGCACAGCCGAAACTACTGATCGTAGAAAGCCGAAATTTAGCTTGTAGGTTCCTTGGGGACTGTAGATGAATACTAAGAAAATTTCCAGAAATTCCTATGGAAACGGGAAAATCGGAACGGATATGCACGATAAAGCTAGTAGGTGATAAAACTATCGAAATTAAGAGTGTGTATTCCGTCCACTAGCGCCGCCAATCGTTTTTTATTAATTGTGGTAAATTTAAGACACGTAGATAAAAAATCGCTCTGTAGTGCACTGAAGAAATGTATCTATTATTTTTTGACACCTATTTTTAATACATAACTCATGGCTAAATAGCCAAAACGGCAATTATTGCTAAAAGTGGCCACTTTTAGCAAAAATATCGACTTTGGCAACTATTTATGTTCTAAAGTACAAAACATAACTCTCAAAACATAATAAATACATTTCTATAGTGCACTACAGAGCGGTTTTTTATCTACGTGTCTTAAATTTACCACAAATAATAAAAAACGATTGGCGGCGCTAGTGGACGGAATACACGCTCTTAAGTGTCCATATTCGGCTATAGACATAAAACAGTCATGATATAGCACATAACATAATTATGTCTGGAAACAGGAGAAAAACAAGAAGTTAAAAATAAATAAACAGCACGATTGGTTGTACCAGCGCAGGGCCAGCTCCACATTAATAGGAAAGAAGAATATTTTTTTAAATTATTTGTGTGGAATGAAAAAGATAAGAAAATGGTAGCATTCAAAAAAGATGACGTATTCTGGAAGAACAGTATCAAAATTAAAAACATTTTAAATAACAATTGTACACTTACAAACTTGGATTTATATAGATAGTAACTAAGGCAATGCTTACACAACTAGGAACAGGCTAGACAGAGAGTCAATGCTTACAAATTACAATATTGTCGATACTAGTGCTTCTCGCGAGGAGTCCCAGTCAAATGTTTCTAATCCCCTCTAATGCGTCTAATGGAATCAAATCTTGATTTGAACCCGGACCTACAAAAACAAATTATACTTAAGTTGTTAGGTATATTGGTGTTTATCGAAGTTCAATCAAGATAGTGATACCTGCAGACGCACAATTAGAATAATATCAAAATACGTTTCATATCTTTAAGGCGCTCCGCAGAGGAAGCTACACACACTCTTCAGCTTTATAATACACTAGCTGACCCGCGCAACTTCGTCTGCGTCACATTTTCTATTAATGCTCCACCCCTATTTGTCTTAGCGTGATGATAATAAATGGGCTATCTAACACTGAAAGAATTTTTCAAATTGGATCAGTAGTTCCTGAGATTAGCGCGTTCAACCAAACAAACAAACAACTCTTCTGCTTTATAATATTAGTATAGATATACGTAAAGATATACCTTTTAACTACTACATCCTACAAACCCTATGATCTAAACTCATCGAATTGCATAACGTAATATCAAATATTTAATTGTAAATGGTTTAATCCCTAATACTATATACTTACGTAGAGTTTAATATTAATAAAAACATGAAAACAACTAAACCTAACCGTATACAAAAACAATATACGCTTAGGCGTCGAAGAATTCCTCCGCATCGCCGTCATCCGGAAACGTGCCCAGAAGACTGGCAGCATTGCCACGTTGAATGGCAATGCTAATTCTTTGAGCAAAGAACGAGCCAGCCCTCTGGTCACGCAAAGTCTCGATTAGGATACGCGCACTCGGACTCCATGACCCAAGCGTTTCGACCCCAAACGGCTCAAAACTGTAATTACCGATAAGATTACAGTATTTGCGCCGCTTGAGGGCCTCAGCAGCCGCAGCGGCAGCGCCGGCACAGCCCACCGTACTTGGAAAATGTGATGGCGCAAGGGTGTCGACACATGTTGCATCCCACACCGGAGGCCTACCCATCTTCCACGGCACCAACGTCATACCATCTGGTCTCTTCCCATCGTCACGTACCAAACCACTAGGTTCTAATACTGCCGGTACGCCGGCGGTGACAAGAGCCCGACGAATAATATCGTTGATGCTAGCATGTCGCGCTATGCGGCCCGCGCTCTTGCAGCAGGAAAGGCCATGGTGTCCGAGGCTGTCGACAGCAACTCCGCATTGATGCGGAGCAACACAAGGTGCGCCCAAGTGGAGACAGACCGCGATCCGAAACGATGCGTCATCCAACATAGTACCTATGGTGGATGACGGGAGTGCTTGAAGCCACAAACCCGACTCCCACTCTCCCACAGCCAACAGACGCGCGCGCTCAGCAGTATTCGATGACGTATGTATCAAGTTATTCCGTATAATACTGCAGAGCGGCACATCCCATCGTCTCTGGGAGGTCAGGTTGTCGGGCAAATCCGTGTTGGGACAAGCCATTTTCCAAGCATTCAACGCATCAGTCAAACAGCTTCTTTCACCAATGTATTCGCTAATTTCTTTTTTCTGCTTCATCATCAGACCCTGATCACAAATAATTTTTATAATCTATTCATGGAGACCATAAATGACCTCAAACAAGACGCGTCTGCTGTACGTAAGTGAAGAGTAGGGTATTCTGCAGATTCCAGGCCATGCTACAGCATTAAGGCAAGGTTACTCATTTCTTAAAATCTGTTCGTCATCTCCTTTCCAGTGAACCTAAAGATGGTACCTCTACTGTAACTGAGGAGTTTTGTATTCTGCAGTCCTCCGGTCATGCTGCAGCATTAGGTCAAGTTTACCATATTCTTACGATACTATTGAATGAAGTAATAGAATACCAAATTTTCACATCGATCAGACCCGTGGAAGTTGGTCACAACTCTTCATCAAATATAAAAGACCTTCAAACGGCTGAACTAATACTGGAAGACCAGCGTCAATAAAAAAATCGCATCCAATTGGGTTCACTCGTTTAAGAGAAACGGTGCCACAGACAGACACACATAGCGGTACGGTGTTAAAAAGTTGGTAGTTGCGTCAACTAAAATTGCTCTGTGTGCGGAATGCCAAGGTCTTACTCGGCCAGGCTGAAAAATAATAGTTAATAGTTTTGATAACATACTCGTACGATTATAATAGTGACGCTGATTGTACATAATAAATACAGGGTAGTTTTTTTCAAGTTATCGTGGATGGCTCGATCCAAAACCGTATTTTTCGATAATCTTAATTATGAAATAAAAAATACACTACACACATGTATTATTATTACACCTTCGCGCTTCGCTACTAAGGATCATATTCTAGGAAGTTGCAAACTAAATAAAAGGCAACCAAAATCAATATTTACCAAAATGTTTTTATTTTTATTTTGATATGTTAGATTTATTTTTCAAAAAATTTATTACATATATTCTGTTACCGGAAAATGGCAAACTCCGTCAGATTATTAAATAACTTGAGAGATTCTCTTCGATTAACGACATAGCCGGAGTTTGTATAGAGCTGTGCCCTTACAAAAAATATTAATGTATAGTGACATACACTACGTATTATTTATTTATCTATACTTATGATATTATAAGGCATTACTTATATCTATACTAATATTATAAAGCAGAAGAGTTTGTTTGTTTGTTTGGTTGAACGCGCTAATCTCAGGAACTACTGGTCCGATTCGAAAAATTCCTTCAGGGTTAGATAGCCCATTAATCGATGAAGGTTATAGGCTATTTATCATCACGCTAGTTTATTATATATTTAACTAGCTGACCGGCGCAACTTCGTCTGCCTCACATTTTCCATTACTGCTCCGTTCCTATTTGTCTCAGCGTGATGATATATAGCCTATAGCCTTCCTCTATAAATGGGCTATCTAACACTGAAAGAATTTTTCAAACCGGATCAGTAGTTCCTGAGATTAGCGCGGTCAACCAAACAAACAAACAAACAAACAAACAAACTCTTCTGCTTTATAATATTATAGTATAGATTGCACACCGAAAAAATATAGAAAACTACAAACTAAAACACATA
This sequence comes from Ceramica pisi, assembly GCA_963859965.1. Taxonomy (NCBI): domain Eukaryota; kingdom Metazoa; phylum Arthropoda; class Insecta; order Lepidoptera; family Noctuidae; genus Ceramica; species Ceramica pisi. Next base: position 18,087,273 of record OY982543.1, read on the forward strand.
ATATATGTACAATGGGCGTCATATCGCATTCCGCGATCTCGCCGCGTTCTTATTAAAGCTTACCTTTATTGCTTTAGGTAAAATAGTTTAAGTTTTATAACTAGAAAGCAAGTGAGAGACAGTTAGGGAATAATTGAATGGCAATGATGTCGCTACAATCACACGTTAAAGTGACAGTGATAGTGACAGTCAGAGGTTTAAGTGCCATTCAAAATTCGGGCATAATTCTATTAAATGTACCTATGAAACACTCTCACTGTTAGTTTTCCATTTCTATATTTTCACAGAATTACGCGTCAACACTCAGCTATTGAAAAAAGAGTTAAAAATACCAAGTCAAACTTAATTACATTAATGAATAATTGTAATGGTCTCTGCCCCTTCAAACGTCATCATAGGCAGACCGCAGTAGCGATGAAGATCTCGTCTACAGATATTACTGGACTTATTGAATTCCTCATGGCCACTGCAAAAAAAAATACAATTGGAATTATGCAATAAAACACATACATATTACTTGAGTATTCAGGTATTTCATTGAGTCTCGGACTTTAATTGATGAGACACTTTCAAACTTTCCGATTTTGTAGTCTTATATATATATGACGGCGTCAGCGACGGCTGAGCGATAGCGTCATCATCGTTTGGGTTCGGTGGTATCAGGATCATTGTAGAATAAAACACTCAATACAGTACTAAGCTCTCATTATTAACTGTGGCTGAGTGCTAGTACTTTACAAATAGACAGTCCCCCAAAACGCCCGCCCGTTACCACATCCTAGTGTTTTAGCTATGGAGAAGACGTGGCCAACAAACTCCATAGCAACACATCTGTCTTTTGAGTTAGAAGAACTCGCATTTATAACATTATTGAATAAGTCTGTTTAATTTAATTAAAATAGGTAAACCGACAGTTTCGTTCGGGACGAGTGTCTGACTAGTCGGTGTCTCGAGCAAAAGTGCGCTCGGCAAAGTCCCCACTCTCCAATACGACTCTGTCCACGTGCCGCCATTACAACTGTCAACTGACGTCACGGCGTTTACCACTACCCACTACTACAATACTCAAATCAGCAACGAATTATTAAATGATATCTTTATCCACGACATATATATATACACGACATTACACGATTTAACACGAACTTAAACCGAATGCTCGTAAACAATTTGAAAAATTACTACCTAACAATCGAAAATTTCTTATCCACAGAGGTTGAAAAATGACCAATAAGTTTTTTATGATAAATCCATAAGTTTATTCTATCTATTTCATACTGACTTCCTTTGAATTAGAGCTCCTTAAAATAGATTTCTGAAAAATCTCTGCGAACTTCTATTGCCGCTATAACAACAAAAAAAAAACCTAATTTAAAAAAAAAAAATTGGGAGCTCGCAACATTAACTCTGTTAGGTTAGTACACAGACAGATAACAAGAAGATACATTCAATGTTTTATCGACTCATGTAGTAGAGTAGAGTAAAGTAGGGACTCCATTTTCCGGATTTTCGACTCTCATTCATTCCATTGTGCGTAGGGGTCCTGGCTAAGTTAGCGAAGCTAGCTCCACCCAGAAGCACAGAAGTTTCGTGGGAGCTTCACAGGCTCCTTTTTAGGGTTCCGTAGCCAAATGGCAAAAACGGAACTCTTATAGAATCGTCTTGTCTGTCTGTCTGTCCGTCCGTACGACGCATGTCACAGCCACTTTTCTCCGAAACTATAAAAACTATGCTGTTGAAACTTGGTAAGTAGTATTCTGTGAACTGCATTAAGATTTTCACACAAAAATAGAAAAGGAACAATAAATTTTGGGGGTCCCCATACTTAGAACTTAACTCAAAAAATTCTTTTTCATCAAACCCACGTGTGGGGTATCAATAGATAGGTCTTCGAAAATGATATTGAGGCTAATATATTTTTTATCTAAACTGAACAGTTTGCGAGGGAGATACTTCCAAAGTGGTAAAATGTGCCCCCCCCCCTGTAACTTCTAAAATAAGAGAATGATAAAACTAAAAAAAAAAAATATGATGTACCATGTAAACCATGTAAACAACCAGCGAAAATTGGTTTGAACGAGATCTATTAAGTAGTTTTTTTAATACCTACGTCATAAATCGTAAATCGCAACTTCTGCTTATAATATAATACCTACAGGTTTGTACGGAACCCTCGGTGCGCAAGTCCGAGTCGCACTTAGCCGGTTTTTTTTAATGAATGTGTATTAAACAAGGTAAATATGAAGAGGGTTGCCATTATTAGCCGATTAAAATTCACCGTGTACATGAAGTTGTATGTGTAAATGAAAATTTAAGTTATACTTTCTTCCATGTTGCAAAGTCTTGGGACATCCTGTACAATTTATCATTTCCTGTATATTGATTGTCGATATGAGTGTAATTATCACTATATCACTATCGAATTAGACGATTAGTAAAATATGTTTATATCCTAATCACTTGTGCCATACACGGCCATGCTGAAAGTCACATGCACTTGGTGCTTATAATATCTTCATAATTATGCATATCTTAATATGATTAGTCTAATATAGTTAGTAATATCTTTATATTTATATATATCTTAATATGATTGATTAGATTCATTAATTTTCCCGTTTGTTTGTGTGCCGTTCATTTTATCTTTTGTTATTCTTATCACATCAATGTCAGTGTCTATTTATTTATTTTTTATTTATTTAAATAGGTTTACCAACAGCTTCTGTATAAAGTAAGTATTTCTTAGGATAAGTAAAACAAGCCTCATTCTTATACAGTCGCCAATTACAGGTTAACCAACATTGACAAAATTAGTAATAACACAATAATAAAATTAGAATAAAATTACAAGGTACTTAATATAATAATAAAATCAACAAAATTCAATGAGTTCAAGACTGACAATGAAATCAAGATACCAAATTAATCAAAGAGAAATAAAAGCAAAATAACATAATATAAATTAATCAATGGAACAAGATAATCACAGTTTTCAGAATAATAATAATTACGTAACAAATTTATAATCAAATAATCAAAATAAAATTATAATTTATGTAGGTATTCAAAAAATATAATTGTCAAATGTCAGTATCACAATCTAATTTGTTTGCGTTCCATATCACGGCGCTAACTATTTTCAACACTGTTTTAAACACTCCGTTACACGGTCCTACACTTTTATTTAGCTATCCTTTTTTTTTGCAAGTTAATTTGATACCTGGACAACAAAATAAAAAATATTTTGTTTTATCTTCACGTTTACTATTGTGTTAGCACAACTGGCAGGTGGACCCAAACTTTTAATCGTAATAGTTATCACAATAGTTATTTTAAAACTCGATAAAGTAAAAAACGGAGAAAACAAAAACACCGATTTCCAATCGATGTTTTTGGTTTCTCCGTTATTTCTTCTAATTCGAAAATCAAAGTTATAAAAGCATTTTAAGTGTGCAATGTATTTTATTTTTTTAATTTTAATTTTGTGCTCAATATTTATACTTGTACTTTTTATGTACCTATCTATCTGTTTACATAACTCAAACTGACACTTTAATTGTACAACAATAATTGAAAATTTTAAACACTAATTATCCATGTCTATGTTTTTTTTATATAATAAAATAGTAAATCGTAGGGTGTATGCTTTCAATTGGCGAGAAAACTACTGAACCGATTTTATTCATATTTTGCATAAATAATACTGATAAGTACTACGGTCAACATATATAGGCTATAATTATGTTATCACGCTATGTGCTATGGAGAATGAGCAGTAGTCAAAAAAGTGTGTTTTGAACGAGAAAGTGCACATGGTTCGGCACCGCCAACAGATATTATTTTTGTATTTATTTTCTCTTTAAAAACGTATTTACCAATTATATTTTTTGCGTACTTATAGTAACATCTGATTTTTATTCGAAATTTTTCCAAACAGCTCTGCGAGGGATAATAATTGTTATAAGAAGACACAACATATTACAAAATTGCATATACTTATGGCTCTAACCTAAGCAATGATTATCATCACGCTATACTTTGAGGGAGGTTAGCAGTGAAAAGCCATGACATCAATAAGATCCAGACTATTTCAACCGATTTTCCAAGAGCGGTCATAGATCGTCGTCGGTTTGAAGGCTAACTTTCAAATAACTTGGTGTGGGTTCGAATCTCATCTGTCGTAATTTCTTTGGTTTTTCTTTAACTTACGCATTTCCTTACTTTTATGATTCCTATTTTTAACCGACTTCCCAAAAAGGAGGAGGTTATCAATTCGGTTGTATGTTTTTTTTTTTTGTGTTTGTTACCTCATAACTCCGACAATTATGAACCGATTTGAATTTTTTTTGTTTTATCTGAAAGGATATACTTGCAGATTGGTCCCATTTAAATCATATCAAAATCGGTTACGAACTTTGGATTTTAAATCGAAATAGCTGGAATTTGACTATTTAGATGATTCTTTGATAATCGAAATTGCGTATTTTGCTTTTCTGCGATTTTGTAGTGGTGTTGTTAGGTGTGGGGCATCACTAAAAAGTGAAAAATAAAAAACTTTTTACAAAAAAATACAACCGACTTCTAAAAAAAAACTACAAAGTAAAAATAACTTTAATTTCGGAAGTCGGTGTCAAAATACGAAGAAAGTTACAAAAACACCGACTTCCGAAATTAAAGTTATTTTTTACTTTGTAGTGTTTTTTTTTTAGAAGTCAGTTGTATTTTTTTGTAAAAAGTTTTACATAATATTTTGAAATATTTATAAAATGTTATTTTTGTATTTGGTTTATTTTTATTTAAGTATTAAAACTTTATGCACAAGTAATAACACTGTACAAAGGCGGACTTAATGGCATTTTCTACCAGTCGACCTTAATATTTTTAGCATTCATCTAAGTAAAAGTAAATTAACAGATCCTTTTTTCTGTTTATCTGTATTCTATTTTGTTCGCATCGTTATAAAAGTATAAACCCCAAGTAGATCTTTTACACATGTTCCTGTTAGTAAATGTAGCAATGTACTAGAAGAATTCAACTTATCTACCCGTAATGCCTTAGTAATGTAGTTGACTGAAATAGTACTATCAGTATCAACAGCATGAGAATTAAAACAAAGCATATTTTTTTAGTAAGTAGTGGTTTCAAGGAATTAAAAAAAAGCTTTGCTTGGGGTCTCTTTGAGAGATCGAATCCGCAACGAAGTGATCCGACCGAGAACCAAAGTTGTGGACATAGCTCACAGAAAAATGGCAATGGGCCGACCGTATTAGCCGTAGAATCGATGACTGTTGGGGTAGACGAGTTCTTGAGTGGAATCGGCAAACGTAAGGTAGGACGCCCTCAGGCTAGGTGGAGCGACGATTTTCGCAGGGTGGCTGGTAGCAGCTGGATGAGAGCTGCCGGTGATCGAGCCAAATGGCGAACGCTTGGAGAGACCTATGTCCAGCAGTGGACTGTTATAGGCTGATGATGATGATGATGAAAAAAAATATTATTTATATAAGGTATTAAAAATAGGTAAGTAATTAAAAAGTATCGTTCTGAATGAATTCCTATTAATAGATATAAAAACGAACCCCGAACTTGACAGTTCTATTTCATATTCCATAGATGGCGTTATAGGTTACTTCTGGGCAAGCGTGCTCCATCTTAGACCGCATCATCGCTTACCATCAGGTGAGATAGTGGTAAAACGCGTGCCTTACAAAAGTAAAAAAAAAAACAACTTGATTAATCAAGTGAGTTTCGAGGATGGTTATGACATGTTTCCCGTTGCTTCACAACCTAAATGATTTTTTTCTGTGTATGGGGAAACCACCGACCAAGCATCAGCAATCAATACGCATAATATTGACTAATGTTTTCCGTTTAACTTTTGTGATTTCTATTCAGATATTTAAAAACTTTGCAAAGGCACTCGGCTGAAAATCACATATATCCAACAAAATACTTTCAGTTGAGTATCAGTGAGCTTATGAAACATCATGACCAGCTCAGAAATTATCCGTACGACTAAAACCCATCCGTGTTCCTCCTAATGCCCTTTGCGTTCCAGGGCCGCGGTGACTCTTTCAAACAAATTTAGCAGGGCAGGCACTGGCCCTAGCGGGCCCCGTCTTCTATGCTAATAGGTCTTTGAGCCGCACGTGGAACAGAGCGCGCTGTTGGCCCGGGCCTGGTTTTGATCGGACGGCGAGCCACTAAACGCTCGCCGTCCGCAGGCCCGCGCCTACGGTGGCCAGGAATTGCTCTGCGACTACCGACGCCCTGGTCGTCTTCTTCTGTTGCGGCGGCCTCGGCGTAAGGTTCCCTCCCTCTGTATGGCAAAAATGGCCATGTCAAGATTGATCTGCGACTATATATAACTTAACGACTTATCAGCCAAAATAAAAATAATTTCCGAATAATAAAAAGAGTAATTACGGGTAATTTCCGCCTAAAATAACACCTTTTAAACATAGGTCCCACAGACAGTCCAGTTTGCAGTAGTTGCTTCGACCGAGGAATCAGTTGCCCACGACATCGTGAAAGTAAGGCAGAGGCTTCCCGACGTGAACCAATTCTCGGAACGGTTAGGTCGCTCTGAGAAACCTGTAAAGCACTCAGGAGGCTTCTGTGCATTTGGATGGAGCTAGGCTGACTAACTTAGCCAGCACAGGACAACGGACATAATGTGAGTCAAACATGGTGCGGATAACGGAGTCTTGAATCTACTCTACTCTACTCTCTCTGTTCCAGGGTTGTTCTCTTCCGGTTGGTTTTCCCAGGGCCAAACTGTATGTACCTCTATCGTGTGATAACAACCCTAGCAACTTTCTTTATCCATTATATATAGAGAAGCGGCAACATCAAAACGTTTCTCATTACGAAACATTACTAGAGCTGGTCGGCATTTTGAACAGAAGAGGTGAAACAGCCAGTTCCGTGCATAACACTCTTCCAAGTTCCAAATTCTAATAGGAGTCAAGCAACGCTAGATATTGACTGTTCGTATATAATTCTTATTATGGAGATCTTACCAAGCGACAACATTTTACTTTCCGACTTTTACGCGAATGAAGTCGCGGGCAACTGCTATAGTATAACATAATTTCACGATTGAATATGCACAAACAACACACACATGTTGAAGATCGCTCTCGAAGTTATCACTCGTATCGCAAATCCAATACTCGCACGCCCCCAATTTATAAATGCGTGTTTGCTGCAGGCGCGCCGCGGCACTTTCAACTCAGTGTCGCTTCTTCACGACACCTTCGGTCTACGTCGGGTGACACTCCTAGTGACGTGGGCGGCGAGGGTGCTTTGGACGAACCTGCAGTCAGTATGTGGTTCCGTCCGCCCCGCTTCCAGAGTTAACCGGTCACAGTCCGGACCGCAGAGCCGTCTTATGTGTACTGACTCAGTTTTTCGTCGTCGTAGATGTCCCCTCAAGGGAACATGGCGAGTAATATCGGGGCATTGCCCCCAGACCACAGGAGCGCTCCTCGGCCCGTAAAAACGGGCAACGCCTGCGAGAAAAATGATAGCATCGCACGCCCCTATTTATTAAAGCGGGGTTGCTGAAGGCGCGCCGCGGCCTTCGGCCTTCGGCGGTCAGTCCCCGTCGGGCGTTCCAGTGACCTTGGGGAGAGAACGAGACGAACTGTTACATATACACCGTTCACACGGGAGGCTAGCGCGACCTACTCCCCAGCCCATTTTTTAATTTTGGGAAATCATCGAATGACTCCTCAAGTCAAAGTCTGACACTCCGCTCTGGCGGACTTTACTGACCATCCGTGTTCCTCTTAATGCCCTTTGCGTTCCAGGGCCGCGATGAATCTTTCGAAAAAATCCTCAAACGTGGCAGGCACTGACCCTGGCGGACCTGATACGGATGCTGACATTTCTGTGGCGCACATGGAACACAACACGCCGTCGACCCGGTACTTTAGAGGTATGCGGTACATAGAATAAAGACCCGCAAACCGAACGGTTGTTGTGTCTGGTGTGGGCAATTGCCCGATATTCGCGCTTCGATTTTTCTTGTGGCGGCATTGGTGCCGCTACTACATCAGGAGTCCGTTTATACTCTATGTAGTATCTAGTTTAGCTTCGCCTGTACTATGATGATGGGTTTCTCTAAAAAACCGGCCAAGTGCGAGTCGGACTCACGCACCGAGGGTTCCGTACAAACCAGTAGGTATTATATTATAAGCAGATGTTGCGATTTACGATTTATGACGTATTAAAAAGACTACTTAGATACTAGATCTCGTCCAAACCAATTTTCGCTGGTAGTTTAAATGGTAATGTACATACATATTTTTTTTTTGTTTTATCATTCTCTTATTTTAGAAGTTAAAGGGGGGGGGGGGCTGCCAGGGTTGCGGAATTTGTTCGAATGAGTCACCGCGGCCCTGGAACGCAAAGGGCATTAGGAGAAACACGGATGGGTTTTAGTCAGTTACAGTAGGAGTCTGACACTCCCTCCTGCTTTACCCAGAGCGGGAGGAGTTATTTGATGATTTCCCATCCATAAAAAGGGGGGGGGGGACACATTTTACCACTTGGAAGTGTCTCTCGCGCAAACTATTCAGTTTAGAAAAAAATCATATTAGAAACCTCAATATCATTTTTGAAGAGCTATCCATAGTTACCCCACACGTAAGGGTTTGATGAAAAAAAAATTGAGTTCCAGTTCTAAGTATGGGGACCCCCAAACTGTTTTTTTTTTTCTATTTTTGTGTGATATGTTAATAATAATATCCTTGGACATTTCACACAACGCCATATAGTCCCAAGCTAAGCAACCTAATGCTTGTGTTATGGTAACGAGATGGCTGATAAACTACTTATATATAGATTTTTTTTTTTTGTAAATACATACATATTATAGATAGAAAAACACCCAGACTCGGAACATATACTAAAAAAAATCTACTAAAATAATCTTTATGCGGTTCACGGAATACATCTAGTTACCTCAACAGCATAGTTCTTATAGTTTCAGAGAAAAGTGGCTGTGACATACGGACGGACAGACAGACAGACATGAAATCTAGGGTTCCGTTTTTGCCATTTGGCTACGGAACGCTAAAAAGGGACTTTATTTTCTGTAACCGTGATCGAAATTCGGGTGGGCGGATTAATACTATCAACTAGCTTATTGGTCAATGGACCGAAAGCAGTAGATAAAAGCAGAATGATAATGCCCCCTAATCATATTAAGATAGATATAATGATAAAGATGCTGTCTCCCGTGGCTTCGCTTCCGTCAACTGGTTTTACCCCGCAACATTCTTTTTTGTTCATATGAACCTTCTCCTGATAATAAAAAACACATTTAAAAGGAATTCGAAAAATGCCGTGACCAAGGGAAACAGGGATTCATTTTTATATATAAGAGACTAGCTGTCCCCGCGGCTTCGCTCCCGTCAGCTGGCAACTTTTTATTTTTTCTTTCATAAGATCCTTCTCCAGACAATAACAAACATAACAAAAAAAGAATTAGCGAGATCGGTCCAGCCGTACAGAAATAGGGATTCATTTTTATATGTAGATTAGGCTGAATTGATTGCATTGTCATAATGATTCGGTTAATTCGGTGTCAAGTGCGCCGTCATGATGACTTGCAATATTATATTGTACCTATCTACATGTCAATGCAAATAAAATTGATTACTATCTGTTATGGACTAAGAGCCTCGACGATCAGACGTGTGGTAATTTATAAAAACCTGAAAGTTTCTCTGTGTATATCCCCAATACAGGTATGAACGATCCCCAATATGAAAGGACATGGCCAAACATGTTAAGGACCTGTACCCCAGAATGTACAGAGATGAAACATATGTCGTTCGATAGGGCGATCTTCAGTAATTAAGAATTTAAAGTTACATAATATAGCTATGCAGTCGTGGAATAAAGTAATGAAGATTTGAAACTTTTGATTTTATCAACTCAGTTTTCATCATGACTTTACAATCTATTCATAATATTATAATTTCCTGAACGTTTAAATAGGTTGAGGTGTATGTATTTGTCTTAGGTAATTAGTAAATATCATATTATTAGAACTTGGAAAAACTGCCACAGCAGTTACTGAAATTTTTTGTATCATAGGTTAACATTAGGCAGAATAAAACCACATACATTACTATATACCTACATTTAATCATTCAATGTTACAAGTACATTATCCAGAAATGCAGCTGGTGGAACAATACTTCTTTGGTATCAGGAGGTATATCAGGGGGTAATGATGATGTATCATGCCGCCTGATGCGTTCTCTAAAAGCGACACCACAGTTAACACACGATCGTAAAAGGTCCATTTCCCTTACTTATTATGTAATTACATCGTTTATTTATTGTAGAGCACTCGCGTGGGGCTACGACAGAATAAAATAAAGATGAAATAAAATACTAACACAAACACGAAGCAAACGAATACCGTTATGCGAAGAGTGTTTGAAATGCCAGTTTTGACGTTTGACGGATTCATTGAGTGTTAATAGTAACTAGGTCAAGTAATACCTTTATGTCAATATTGTAATGCTAAGATAACCCGACGTAACTGTATTAGAATATGCTATCAGTATGTGTACTTTGACTTTTGATCTAAAAAATCATTAAGAGAAGGTTGGTTTGATGGATAACAAACCGTAAAAAGTATATTTAAATTAATATTTTGTTACGAATATTTTAATTGCTCCATGCGTTTAGTTATCTTTTTCTCTAAGCATTGATATTATTAAAAGGCAACATTGAAGATACTTCAAAGAGAAGTTCGCCGGTTAAAATAGCTTAAAATTCTTTTAATTTAGTATTTTATTCAGAGACTGCTATGAAATATTATTAGCTATTACAAAATATTTATATATTTAAATTTAATTAATTTATTGTAATAATTTTAATTATGTACAGCTTGGGGAAATTTTGTCCATCTCCTTTGGATCATGGTAACTTTGGCTGTTTATGTTGGTTTGCATATCTTGGACACTAGGTATCGTACCGACGCCGACGTCGACAAGTGTTACGAAGACCAGGAGAACGCTGACGCGACATGTATTTTGAAGAAATCACCCCTTATACCCCATATACTTCTAGCTATCGTACCGAGATACTATTCATTGAAAAAGGCTCACTAAATGTCTTAAGGTCCATTACAAAAATTCTTTTTCAACATATCCAACCCGCACTGATTATAATTGGTGAAGATGCCATTCACATGGACGATAATAGGTACTCGGGCCCACCGCTCTGGCGACGTAAATGTCGTTTGGATTGGCCAGTACGGAACTCCGACCTTAACTCCATTGAGCACGTCTGGGATCGACGTCTGGGATAAAGAGGCGAGTACAATCTGTCCAAACACCTCCACAAAACATCAGGGAGCTTAAACGTGTGATCTCGCCTGAGTGGGAACACATTCCACAGGACACCATCAATAGCCTGGTTTGAAGCATGACAAGACGATTACAAGCCGTAATCGCTGCAAGGAGAGGTCAAGAGTACGTTACCTAGTGTCCAAGATAGGCAAACCAACATTAACAGCCAAAGTTACCATGATCCAAACTTCATAGTCGGGGATCGTTCATACCTGTATTTGGGACATACCTAGACAAACATTAAGGTTTTATATAAATTACCGTACGTCTGATCGTCGCGGGCTCTTGCTCTATAAGCTCAATGGACAACCTACCAATATCGAACTGATAATATTTAGATAGATAAAAAGATATTGAACAGAATTGATTGTCATAAATTCATAATGATTCGGTAAGTACCTACCAGGTGTTCGGCACAGCTAGTCGATGTACCAAACTTTAAAATTTGGTCAAAGTTTAAAGTTTGGTACATTTGTACATGACTTGCAGTATGGCCGTATATTGCACAAGTGATTACGAAATAAATAATTATATTGTACTAATTATACATATGTGCACCGGATGGGGTGTATTGGATCTCCTGGCTTTCAATAAAACTTACGAAAACATGAGAAAAGAAAAAACATTAGATAAGTGAAATGTATTAAAATGGACCTAGAAAATCTTAGATATTTTGAGCTCCCGTACTTGTCGAATGACTGGCACAAAATGCTGTGTGATCTGTGAGACTGGAGTGGGTGAAGTCTTGACACGTTGCAGTTGAACGTTGAACACAACAACTTGACGTGTGTGGTACAAAGGAGTTCGAACATTTTGTATGGAAGCTGCCATAGCCACCAGCCGGAATTTTTAACCGACTTCCCAAAAAAGCGGAGGTTATCAATTCGACTGTGTATTTTTTTTTTATGTTTGTTACCTCATAACTCCGACAATTATGAACCGATTTGATTTTTTTTTGTTTTATCTGAAAGGATATACTTTCAGATTGGTCCCATTTAAATCATATCAAAATCGATTACGAATCGAAATTGCGTGTTTTGCTTTTCTGCGATTTTGTAGTGGTGTTGTTAGGTGTGGAGCACCACTGAAAAGTGAAAAATAAAAAAACTTTTTACAAAAAATACAACCGACTTCTAAAAAAAAAACACTACAAAGTAAAAAATAACTTTAATTTCGGAAGTCGGTGTCAAAATACGAAGAAACTAACAATAACACCGACTTCCAAAATTAAAGTTATTTTTTACTTTGTAGTGTTTTTTTTTATTCTTATTTCAAAATCGCGGCGCGCGATTTTACATGTACAGACGGGCGCACATCAACAATCAGTCAAATTTCTTTGTTAGATTTTCAACTTTATTGCTAAAGAGAATGGGTTCAAATTTGATAGGGCAAATTTGACAGTTTCGGATAGCCTAATGTGACTGTACCTACCTACGGCTAAACCAAGCCGCGAACTGTTATTGGAATACAATCTACTGATGTTACGTAATTAGTTCATTTTCAATGATTTTCACTCGCATGGTGGCTTTATCTCCGAATATCTCGGCAACGTGACACTTTGGGGCACCACGTTCCAAACATTTTTTTTTTACGGGGGCTATGCCACTAAGGTTCTTTGTCAGTTGCTAGTTGTGGTGATTTAGCATTGATTCTATCTCCGGTTGCCGCTCTGAAAACTCTGAAATATTCTTTTGAAACTACGAGTTAGTAAACGAGAGTGCCAATTCAACAAATTTTCGCATTCGCATCTCAATCTGTCAAAAATGTATGAAAATTAAGGCTTTTTTGACAGTTTTCGATTGACATGCGAATGCGAAAGTTGTTTAAAAATTTGTAGAATGGGCACTTTGGTTGTTGCGGGTTGTTAGTTGCCAGCTGTTTAAAGGTGCATCCACACCGCAGTTACTTTTTGTGGACCAACGTTTCTAAGAGTTAGTGGGCCACATTCTATAACAATAACGTGACCAAAAAGTTGAAGAACCTAATGTTATCGTGTTGCATTCTGTTGCTCCACAAAAAGTAACTGCGGTAATGATGCACCTGTAGCTATCTTGTTTGAACTTCGATTAATATCAATTTAATAAAGGCTATCTAATATCTAAAAGATTATTGCATTATCATAACTCCAGTATCAGCTGTGAATGGAAAATAAGATATGCTTGTTTGGATGTATATGTATTGGGTTTTAGACGGGATTATAAACATTCGGCTGGGTCTCCTCGCGAGAAGCACTAGTGTCGACAATATTGTTATTTGTAAGCATTGACTGTCTGCCTAGCCTGTTCCTAGCTGTGTAAGCATTGTCTTAGTTACTACATATATAAATCTAATTTTGTAAGTATATTATTTGTGTTGTGTTATGATTTTGTGAATTTATTTGCTGGTTAACTACTAAACTCCTATCCTTAAAAAAAGGGTTAAAGCTACCGATGGGTCTCAGAGAAGGGAACCTCCTCATACATAAGTCTCAATACGAGCCGAATCAAGGAGTCTTCGACAGATGGTCGTCTAAGCTTTTTGTATTATTATTATAATAACAGTGAAGTTCTTGCTTGAAAATGGAGCTGGTGGTGGAAGAGAGGAAGGTGAACCTCACTCTTTCAACTTCTCAGTTAATAGGGTTTGCAGTTTTGGCAAGTCTCCGTTGAAATTGACGGTCGTGAATTCGTGATTGAACTTCGCTCAGGCAGATATTTATAGCATTTTAAAGTCTAAACTCCGTTATCACATCTTTGATTTAACTGATTACAGAATTAAATACCAACAGTCATGACTAGACGAGCTTTCGACGCAGTTCACTGGTACATGAGTGAGGTAGGATCCCGTGTGGTGGCGAAGACGGGGATTCCTTCAGACAGACATCACCTCGGCAAACTCATACTACACGGCTTGCAAGATGACCCGGAATTTGTTATGCAGGTATTTACGTTTTACTCATCATTTTGTTTAACTAGGTCTTTTGATATTAGGTACTACAAATAGGTATATATGTTACCGGAAAGTGGCAAATTTCGTAAGATTATAAAATAACTTGAGAGATTGTAAACTTTCGATAAATTGTTAATTGAATATTCGGAATGCTTGAAGATTAGATAGTTTACAATTTCTCGATTTCATTTCGCGTCCACACAAAATGTGATTGATTGGCGACCAATCAGAGCACAAGTCTACAAAAAATTTGGCTCTCATTGGTTTGTTCATTGAATATGCGATGTCACATGTACGCCATAGAGTTAAGAATTAAATGGACGTCCCGTTGTTCGATGTTGGCTGAGTTTACTTTGGGTGTGTAATGTTAGGTATCACTAATTTTTAATTTGAATGTGGATTCGGCTTAAATTGCGGTTGTAACTAGGGCAAGCTAACGGAGCCCCGCTGGGCGCATGAACCTAACCTATCCGTGTCGGGGTGCCCAAGTTCCCGCGCGGTCGCTCTTTGTGCAGCGGTTAGATTCAATGTCAGTTATACAAGATGATAATTGGATCAATAGAACATATTAAATAAGAATATACTAAAAGAACGAAAAAACCCCATTATTTGTCCTTGGTCTTTTTTATTTCGCATAATTGAAATCGACTCCATTCAATTCGTAACTCTATGGCGTGCAAACCAATGAGAGCCTCGTTTCTTATAGACTTGTGCTCTGATTGGTCTCCATTTCAGATCACAATGTCTTCGGAATGTAATAGAGAAATTATAAAATATCAAATTTTGATACGTAAAAAATATTCCGAATGCTCATTTGACAATTTATGGGGAGTTTTTAAACTCTCAACTTGTTTTATAATCTTACGAAGGTTGCCACTTTCCGGCAGGTTACTAATAATTAACAAATTTTATTTGATACAAGCTGACCCGTGCCCACTTCGTTGGGCGGTAAACATTTTAACTTGTGATGAAATTATGAGTGTGGTTCGGTTAGTACTGACTGCTGTGATTTATTTCCTGACGGCCAAAAGGAGGGTTTTGTTTTTATTGCATAATAATATGTATGTAGCTATGCTAGCGAGCCGCTGCGAGCGCTCAGCGTTAGACTCCCTCCTGTCCCTTGTTGCAGAGACATGCTGCTTCCGTACGGCGTACTCGAGCTGCTCTTGTCTCATGTCTGGGATGTCTGACGGGAAAGTTGTGATATCCTTTTAGGCATGATAAACAATCGCTGAAACTGTCCGATATCCCAAAAACAGAAATATCACAGCTTCGAACTCGAAGAATGAGAACGAAGTAATATTGTAATTGTGTTTTGAGAAACCGAGCAACCAAACAATTTTAAAGACCAACAACATTCAATCAACTACGTACAACTCACCTACCAAACGACAAAAGTTAAATAATAACTGGAGAGGGTCATTAATCTGCGGAAAATTTTAACACCACGATTCAGAAAAATGACGTAATTGCACAACGCCGTCTATGGGTAAATGGATAAAACGTCCGTATAAAGCATGTTCTAATGCGGTTCGTGAATGGACGGCGCGGGCGGCGTTTTGCGATTTAGTAATTTTATATTATCTTCGAAACTATTCAACCAATTGACATACCTACTGTTTTGGGCAAATCGTATCTCTATGATGTTGTTGTGATCATAATAAATTTTTTTTCGATAAGGTTTAATATTTTGTTGTTTAAAAAGTCGTCCAAAGATAAGTACGTCGAAAAATACTTTTTTTAACACATAAAAGCTACTATATCTGCTAAAATATAAAAGATAGAAATATGGTGGCCGCGGACTTTTTTGTAGAACTATTCTATACATTGTTTTCAATTATATACAACTGTTAAGGCAGCGCACGCAAATAACTCTGTTGTAAGAGCAAATTTTCCGCCTGGATAGACAAAAATTAGATAGTTCGACTAATATGCATGATATCTTTATAATTTATAGCCTATAGCACTCACGAATAATGTAGCTTTCAAATCGGACCAGTAGTTCCTGAGATTACCCCCTACATACAAACTTACAAACAAATGTTACCTCTTTATAATATTAGTATAGATGGACTAGGTACAACCAGACAGGACCAAATAAAATTAGTTTAATAAAAATTTCTGACGAATTTTCGCAGGGTTGGTGGATATCGATTTCAATCGATAAAAATCTTAACATTTCATACAGTACGACTCTGAGTAACTAAACCTGCCCCTAATACAAAATAGCAGACTTGTCACCGGCTCACCTGATGCAATGTACTTTTAAAGGTCTTAAAAAGTTTCTTAAACCCTCAGTGGATACAGGGAAAGCGCTTTGATCCATTCATTTGTTTTCACCAGATCGATGGAGGAACAGGCCAATCGGAAACCAATGGCTCGGTGTTAGACAGGAGCATCCGATGCGCTGTCTCTCTCACAAGCTTAGGACTGAAGAAGGGGGATGTCATGATACTGATGGCGCCCAATCATTTAGATTTCTGCATACCCCACTACGCGGCGCTGTATCTTGGCATTATGATAGCTTCTATCGATGCTACTTTGGGACCCAGTAAGTTTTTTGGTTTTTACCATTTTGATATTTATGTAAATGTTAGTCAGACAAAAATATTTGTAAATTGAGACTTTTTTGAAGGGAAAACTTCTTTTGGCGCACCACACACAGGTTTTTCCGTAAACCTAAGTTAGGCTGACCCACGTGCTCTGAGGTGAAAGTCTCGATCGGGTGAACTCGGGACCGCCGAGTGTACCCGAGCGAGAAAAACACAGTCAGCTGCTCTTCGCTGTTGTGTCGCTGTGTTTAGTATATTCAATTCATACATAATAACTGTCTTTATTAATTTAATATTTATTTCTTGATATATGAGTAAAATTCAATCTAAAGTAAGTATTTATTTCTCATTTTAGTTGTCACAAACCCAATGTAGAATACGATAACGAAAATAATTATTTAATTAATAATAACTTGAATTCTTGACTTGTTTCTCATTTATTCTACTAATACGATCCAAAATCCAAATACTATTATTTAGGGCTTTCAATACCGGTGTTACGGGATCCCGTAAAACCGTAATCACGGATATATTTTGGACTTTTTTCAATACCGGTACTGACGAGCCTATACCGTGATTACGGTATTACAATCTTTTTATAATTTTAATTTCTGATCATCAAGGCGGTGACGATGCTTTGAATTATGTTGAAGCACAATTGCTCGAAACAGAAAGACCTGAGTTTATTTACAAAAACCTCATCGATAATGTAAGAAAAATAGTCAAACTTTTTCGTAAGTCCCCTACAAAGAATGATTTGTTACAAAAATATGTCATTGAAACTCATAAAAAGGAAAGGACATTAATACTAGATTGCAAGACAAGATGGAGCAGTATGGCTGATATGATTGGACGCTTTTTGAAACTAAACGATTGTGTTTTATGTTGACAAAGTTAGATGGTCAAGCTAATGACTTAAGCCAAAATCTTGCAAAAACACTTCGAAGACGCATAAAGGAGCGACGACTTTTAATATCTGGAGTATTACAATATTTGCATGACCCTGAAACTTTTTTCAGTAATGATAATAGCGATGACGACACCTTTATAAAACCCACATCTAATGAAATATTAGATATTATAGTTAATCTACTTACACGTTTAAAATATAATAATAACATAACAAAACAGTCTCAAAGAGACAGTGAGAATATGGCTGATATGACGATAGAAGAACCTTCTTCTTCTTCTTCAAGTTGTGAAAATGAAGACACGTCCATACAAAAGCAATTAGAAAGGGAGATTTCTAAATTGCCTAAAAGTAAGGATGCTGCCTCGGCTGTAACCACAAGCACTGATTTTAGATAAATAATAAGAGTAGAGATGTGTGTCTTTGAAACTGCTGGGGGTGGACGTGAGATATTTCTATCGGCGGCATACAAATATTTACTGTCTGTTGTACCGACAAGTGTTGAAGCAGAGCGTGCTTTTTCGTCAGCAGGCTATTTATGTAATAGGCTCAGAAGTTCTCTTTCTGATTCGACCTTAAATGCACTTACTTTTTTGCGATCACACTTTCAAAATCAAAATCAATGAAAATATCTTTTGATTAAAAATGTTTCAATATGATGTATTGAAGTTTAGATTTTTATTATTGTTTGTCAGCAAATTTGCAAAATACTATTTGATTTATTTTGTTACTTGTTTAATTTTGGAATTTATGATTGTTTTTTTTTTAATAAATATAATAGCGTTAGTAAAATGAAAACCTAATGATTGCTGTAATAATAAATATAAGTATAGATCTCATTATCATTGTAATTTGCATATTCCAAGTTAATTGCCTATGTTCGATATTACATTTAGCTCAAGTTTTGATTACGTTTATAAATCCTAGTCCTATAATCAATCAATACCAAATTGTTATGCTATTAAAAAAGAATAAAGACTGATTTGGAAACAAAAATACGTATTTAAATGGTTTTATTAATGCCCTAATTAAAGTTCTTATGAACCTTAGAAGAATCCCTTAGAAGGGATGACAGTCAAGCGCTAGTTTAATTTTTTTTTTAAAAGCTTGAAAAACTTGAGTTCAATACCGTGATCACGTGATCACGGTATTGAAATTTCTAATACCGGTACTAATACCGGTATTGAAAAAATCCGGTATTTGAAAGCCCTACTACTAATATATACTAATACTAGCTGTCCCCCGCGGCTTCGCTCCCGTCAATTAAGTATTCATTGCACATATCGAATTTTCATTGTTTACGATGTATTCTGCTATTCGGGTCGGAGACAAATCCAACGAATCAATAACCACGAAAAGTGGTTCAGCAGATCTCGAGTTATAAGTGTTGTAACAAACCCGTCTTTGTTTTATATATATAAGATTATAAAGCAGAAGAGTTTGTTTGTTTGGTTGAACGCGCTAATTTCAGGAACTACTGGTCCGATTTGAAAAATTATTTCAGTGTATATAATCACGCTAAGACAAATAGGAGCGGAGCAGTAATGGAAAATGTGACGCAGACGAAGTTGCGCGGGTCAGCTAGTACGATATAAATTGCGATTTCCAATGAAGTTTTCACTTCTTCTTTCAACCTAATCAGCAGTGCGATTCTGTAAACATGTCGAAGTGAAGTCTTGGGTGAAGTGATTAAGAAGTGGGCTGCCAATTCAAGTAAGCAAGAAGGAATTAAAGCTCATTTCATAATCACTTTACCCATGTTTGCAGAATGGACGGGCTGGAAACCGTACGTATGCAGCCGGCTTCTTTAAGGTGTCGTACGTGTCATAGCTATCAGAAAACAGCGAATTAGGGACTACATACACTTATTCAGCTCTATTCAGTTTATGCCCATACAAAACAATGATTTTGTATGGAGACGCGTTTGCATCCGTTCAGCTTTCCGCGTCTATTCATTCTTTCGATTCGCACCAAACATTTATACTATGAGGAAAAATGGGTTACAGCTATATAAAACACTCGCATGAAAATTACACACTCAATAGTTCTTGAGTTTATAGTTTGACGCTGTCAAAGACTATTAAACCACTTGACTGCGCATACAGTGCCCCGACGCACGAAAACTATTAGTGTTTTTGCTCAGATGTTAGGCAGCAGGCACTAGTAACCATTTAAGTTGTGACCAATTGATAGACCTGTGGGCATGCTAAGTTTTTACAAATCGTTTTAATTTTATGCAATTTATAACGCATAAAAATGCCTTCATACCCGGTGAATTTGTGTGGGAAACATTCCTAGACCTTTTGTTACAAAAATGATGGCATAACTTTTCATCGGATAGTAAAGACTACGCAAAATATTTTTGATTTGAATCAGATGATGAGCCACTGCAGGGGTCTATATAAAATGGCGGTTAGGTGAACGAGCACACTGTGAGAAGCGCGCGTTGATGTCTTTTGGAAAAGTCTCTTTCTCTCATTAGGACATACTTATATTTTTATCCCTTTCTTCCCCTTTGTATTTTTATCGTAAAAATCTGTGCTGTTACGTTTAATGATTGAAGTCGATTTATCGATGATCATAAAATTACAACTAATACAATTTTTAATCAATTCACATACTTACATTAAACACGTAACTACTTTTAAACGACTTTAAAAATAGGAGGAGGGTCTCAGATTTTTCATCTGTGTGTTTGACATACATGTTTTCATTTTAGATTTTCGAAGATTTCAGAATTAAAATAAAAGTAGAAAGATAAGGTTAATAGGGAAACTTTTTTTAAACAAGATATAGCGCTGTTTGACGGATTTTAACATTATAAAAATACTCAATCCAAAGAGTATTTTTATAATGTTAAAATCCGTTTTATCGATATCGACTATTTTCCTTTAATCAAGTAGTGCCACCACTAACCATCGGCTACCTATGCAACTTGACCTTGAACGGACCAATTGCAGCCGCGCGTTGTTCCTCGTCCCCCGGCCCGCTGTAGTGAGCCGCGTACTTAGAAGAAATCGGCCTATACGCTCTCTAGTGGTTATATACTCTATGGACGCTGTACACAGCGTGTGACCAAAGTAGTTCAGCGGAAATAAGTGTGAATAATGGAGCTGAATAAGTGTGGGTAGTCTCTAAGCATGAAAAATCTTTTAAACTTAATACAGCAATTCACTATTGTGGCAATATTGAAAAGTCCCACCCCACGCCACGGCAAGTTCTTTACATATTGATGAGGAATAGAATAACCATTGATACTAACACTAAGGGGACTTTTAATATGAGCTCATAATAAGCAAAGTATATAGGTATACAGTGTTTTTCATCACCTATTCAGTGATGTCCAAGACAAACTCATATAAGTATGACAAAATTCCGCAAACTTGCTCTCGGGTACATTATATATACAATTTTCAAATTTCAGATGAATTAAGAGACTTATTCCACACAAACGGCCCGAAGATAATCTTCTGCCAAAGCGCAAAGACATCAGACATTGAGAAGGCGTTAGAAATGGCCAAAGTTGATGCCAAAATTGTAACCTACGATAATAGTAGTAAATATACTACACTAGCGAACCTGCTAGAAAACAAAGATGAGGCAGTAATTAAAAGTTTTAAGTAAGTAATTTTATTAAGCTTGGATTCTGAAGTACTAACGTACTGCAATTACATTAAGTAAGACTGATAAACTTATTTAAAGTCGTAGATAATTTACACAATTTGACAATAAAAATATCGCAACATGGTTTTCAATAGAAATAGTGCCCGCTGACAGCATCGCCTCGTTGAAATATTGAATCTTTGACTAAAGAAAAGGCTTTGAATTCTACAATTATAATTAGCAAGTATGCTTGTCAATTCCCTAACAATTAAAATTTTGTCGTTCACAATCCTAATCTACACTAATATTATAAAGAGGAAAACTTTGTTTGTTTGTTTGTTTGATTGTAATGAATAGGCTCAAAAACTACTGGACCGATTTTAAAAATTCTTTCACCATTCGAAAGCTACATTATCCACGAGTAACATAGGCTATATTTTATTTTGGAAAAAAATAGGGTTCCGTAAGATATTTGGGTTTTTCGGACACAAGGTGTAAAAATCAACCAGAAAAGTAACTTATTTTGTGTACGCTGCCTAAACTATAAAAGATAGAACCATACATTGTTCTAATTAATTGTAGATCTTATAAATATCTACAAAAAAGTCCGCGACACACTATACCTATCTATGTCGAGTGAGGCACAACAACCATTTTTTTAATTTAAAAATCTTGATTTTTTTTTGGACTACATTTAAACGCGTTTATTTTACTCACGCTATTAATCTTTATCAAAATAAAGTATTTCATCACTAAGTACAGTTTATGTAGATAATATTTGGTCTTTGAATGATTAAAATCGGACGTTTGGTTTTGAAGTTATGGCGAAATTAAAATATTACGATTTCTGCTGCACGACCCGTTGCGAAGTGGACGTCACCAAGGCGGGGGTGCGCGTGCGGGAGGGGAGTTTAGATCTATGAGTAAGGAACCCGCGCGGCTCAGCCGCGAGGTCGGCTCCATAGATAAGTATAAGTACGTCGGCTCCCTACGCAGCGGTCGCGCGCGAAATCTAATAATTTTCGTGCGATTTTCTTTAGATTTCGTTCTTAAAACTACACCTACGCAAAAGTTCTTCTCAGAGCCAAACAACAGTTCTTTTCAGGGCTAAGCAACAGTTCTTTCCAGGGCTAACCAACAGTTCTTTTCAGGGCTAACCAACAGTTCTTTTCAGAGCTACACAACAGTTCTTTTCAGGGCTAACCAACAGTTCTTTTCAGGGCTACACAACAGTTCTTTTCAGAGCTAGAATATTACACGCTATTAACATTTTCATAAACATTTGAAAATGCCTAAAGAGAGCCATGTCTCAACTTACTAAACATAGTTCTCAAGCACGGGCAGCAAGAATACGCCGTATGGGAGAATCTTCACCTGAACGTTCACAACGCCTTGCTGAACAAAATCAGAGAAACTCTCAGGTACACGCACGAGAGTCGAGTGTCGAACGTTCGCAACGCCTTGCACAACAAAATCTGAGAACCTCTGAGTTATAATATTATAAAGCAGAAGAGTTTGTTTGGTTGAGCACGCTAATCTCAGGAACTTTCAGTATTAGATAGCCCATTTATCGAGGAAGGCTATAGGCTATATCATTAAGCTAAGTCAAAAAGGAGCGCAGAATTAATGGAAAATGTGACGCTGACGAAGTTGCGTGGGTCAGCTAGTCAATGATATATAAAACTATAGATACGTTGTCCGCACTCTAAAATGACAACATGAAATGAAGCCAATTGGCCACATTGCGCTTAGTTACGCACCAACTTGTCGCGCGACACTACGTTTGTTTTGATGTCAATTTGACTATTACTTATCCTGTGACGTAACTGAAGATGTATATTTATCTCCCTCTAGCAACAGGCATCCCGCCGTACGGTGACATATTTTCTTTCCCTTTCTTCATGAGTATTAGTAGCTATCTAGTATTTTCGCCGTTTTTAAGCGCCGCGATGTTGGTGTATGACGTGTCTATATATAATACGTCATTGATCCTAATATATAAAATTCTTTCGTAACTGAGTGACTGACAGACAACGCATAGCCGAAAGTACAGCAGTGCTATTCTGTAACAACATTTTCGTGCCTCGACAGCGGAATCCGAGGTGAGTTTCAAATTCGTATAAATATAAGACCTTATGATGTATGAAATAAAGTTCACTTTGTAAGCTTAGTCACTCAGGTGAAGTCGATATCGAAATGGTTATTTACAGAATAGACTAGCTGGTCGTAGAGAGCTGAAAATTGGAATGTAGTTCTAAAGGTAATTAATTGAATCTAAATCCACTTGCAGATCAACCGACTTTGATCCAGAGGAGACCGTAGCCTACCTGACATCGACAAGTGGAACCACGGGAGTGCCGAAAACGGCCATGCTTACGCATAAGAACTTGAATATGGCTTTCCCATATATGTGGTAAGCAATTCATCTCCATCCTGACTTTTCCTCGAAGAGTATTCCTCGTGGATATTTAATGTCTCATTAACACCAAATGAAATATCACTTAATGCGCCGCGTA
Source organism: Ceramica pisi (assembly GCA_963859965.1). Classification (NCBI taxonomy): domain Eukaryota; kingdom Metazoa; phylum Arthropoda; class Insecta; order Lepidoptera; family Noctuidae; genus Ceramica; species Ceramica pisi. The sequence continues at coordinate 18,111,157 of OY982543.1, forward strand.
GTCGCGGCGTCTAGGCTGCGCATACGTTTATCGAACGCCTACGCTGGACAAGCGCTAGTGTGAAGGCGCTCTTAAGTTTAACAGTGCGCCGCGTCTGGAAAAAAATGAGAATGGCGGCTGGGTGCCTATGCCACAAAGGTTCTATACCTTTGGCCACTTGCATTAAATTCTACTATTTCCCTTCAGGGTAGGATTCACAAAGTTCCCGACACCCACAAGGATGGTCATCGTGACATCACCAGCTCAGTGGCTGTCAGCTGGCATGCACTACCTCTACTCCCCGGTCATGAAGTACACGCGGCTGCAGACTTCGTCTCCTCTCAGTCCGGAACACTTTGCGGAACTATTCAATAAATATAGGGTAGGAGCTTACTTATATTAAAGCTGCTTGGTGTGTTTTATGTTGAGAGATTTTTGTTTCAGTGTACCGATTTTCAATGCTATGATGGTCCTTTCTCCACGGGTAAAGGCAGTGGCCTTTTTTACAAGCTTTTCATTAACTTGCTATGCATGCAGCAGGTAGGTATGTTTGTCCTTTGTGTTGTTTTGTTTGTGGGTGGAATCTTGCAACTGAATTTTAAATCAGTTAAATTTAACCTATTGAGCTGAAATTTGGTTATATAGCTTATTTTGGATGATTTTCAGTATTGTTTTTAAACCTTGGATGATCCCCTGAACATTCAAGGTTTAAAAACAAGCTTTTATACAAAATATAAAAAAAACGATTTATTTATTATAAGGACAGTAAATAATAAAATGACATCATGTTCCTCCAAAACCCTTTGCGTTCCAGGGCCGCGGTGACTCTTTCGAACAAATTTCGCAAACATTGAGTGCTTTCCGTGCTTTCCACACTATTGGCACTCTACAAAGGTTGAGGAAGTCGTGCAGTACTTGAATGAAAAGACCAAGTGGACTCTGAGGGTCGAAAGGTTGGAATCGTGCAACAACATCAACTTTAAGTCGTTCGTGGTTCGAGTTCCAACCCACCATCTACAGATCTTCTTGAAGTAGGACTTTTTCATGTCGTATTTCGACGATTCCGAGGACGGCTACGCGATAAGACTCAGCGGAACGCGACGCCGACAACATAACGTGTATATAGCTATAGTTCCAATAAGGTTTCATCAATATGTATTAGTTTATTTTATTTTAATTTTGTGTATTTATATATTTTTTTTATTATATTTAGGGGCTAAGTTGCCTGATAATAAAATGATTATGATATGAAATGAATCCAGCACCCTAATAGAACTCATTTGCAAGCGCGACTTTTGGCAAGAGCAACGGGGCACTAGATTGATTAAGTCTATAATATGTGGTGATTTTTCTCCAGCCCACCTTTATGGCTACCAGCCCTACAATGATGACGACCATGATGACCAGAGCTAAGTGTGACTTCACCTGCTTGGAGGCTGTGGTGTTAGGCGGCAGCGCTGTGACGCAGGAGGTTGTCGATGAAGTTAAGGTAATCTTCTTTATTATATTATGCGATAGCCAGAGTACCTACCTTTTTTCGGTGGTATTTTCTCCCCTCTGAGAAAGTTATAAATATTAGTCCTACAGTTCAAGAGTACACTTTTTCTTAGGAAATTTTCGCCTATTTCGAATCTTTTTTTTGTATTTCAAAAATCTTAATTAGATTTTGAGATATTTATAAAATAAACAATTCTCTTTTTTCAGTATATTATTTATAGCTTCTGCAGTTTTTTCCAGCGGTACTTTATTTTTTTCAAAAATCATGTACCTACATGCTCTTCCGAATCAAATGACACCTCATTCATAGTATTCCGAGACTGCTGAAAAAAGTTGAACAAAAAAGCATTTGTTGACTACACAAATACGAGAGCTGTCAAACCATACAATATAAACAAGATGGAATGACAGTTCACTTGCCGTTCACTCGTGTACCTACTCTATGAGATGTCGACAGAATAGACCTTTTTTTTTTTTTTTGGGATGGGATATCGTCCAATTTCTCCTCCCGCTCTGGGTGTAGCAGGAGGGATTGTCAGACTTCTACTGACTAAAACCCATCCATGTTCCTTCATTGCCCTTTGTGTTCCGGAGCCACGGTGTCTCTTGCGAATAATCCCGCGACTCCGGCAGGCGTCGGCCCTTTCGAGCCCCTCTGTGTGCTGACTCTCTTTGAGGCGCGCGTGGAACACTAACGTGCCGTCGACACGGAGAATAGACCGTCTGAATATTTGTGAGGAGGTGAAGAGTTGTCGAACCCTTTGCCCGCGATTCCAACTCGTCGAAACGATGACGACTCTGATTTGTGATGTCCCTGTATCTAATTAGTACTAAAAATTATTATATCTTTTACAGCAAATAGCGAAAATAGATGACGTTTTCACCTTGTACGGCATGAGCGAGCTGAGCGGTCTTGCTGTCCAACACGACTACCCACCGGCGCCCGGCTCCTGCGGACGACCTCTTGGTTGTTTAGAAGCAAAAGTAAGTACTTAAACATTATAGACTGACTGACCTTATCAGAAAACTGTATTCAAAATTAATTAAGACATAACTGCTTCTTATTTTTAACTATAATTACGTTTGACAACAGTTGACCAATGTGTAGAAACACTTACCGCGGTTTCTGGAAAAAATCCAACCGTTGCAAATGAAATGCAAGTCAAATGATATGATTGACGGTTGAATACCAATCATAGCTAGAATGCGAATTTGACAGTTTTGTAACAAGACTTGTGATAAATTTCGTTCGAGAAATTGTTTTTTTTTTTGCACTAAACGCTCTAACTGTGTTTGCAATAACCGCTCAAACTTTCGACTTCTTTGGGACAACTTTACATTGTAAAATTTTCGGTTTTAGTTGGTGGATCCTGAAACCCATCAAGAAGTTACTGAACCTAACGTCATGGGAGAATTATGGTTTAGAGGACCAACTGTGTTCAAAGTAAGTTATATTTCATTGGATGCCGATTTTTCGATAGTCAGTAACTTAACTTTTGTGAATGTTGGTAACCTTATAGCCGACTGTCTGAGGCATGTTGTTTCTTACTTATACCTAAAAAAAGCTGTTGATAGAAGCTTATACCAAGAGCTTCTATAAACAGCTTTATTGATAACTGGTGCCTCCGGTTTCGCCCGAATGTTTTTTTTTTTTCAAAATTTGTGTTCATACAAAAAAAAAAAAACATTTATTTCAATCCACAGAGATACCTATTCTACTAATTTTCACATTCGCATCTTAATCGCAAACTGTCAAAATGTATGAAAATGAAGGCTTTATTGTCAGTTTGCGATTGATATGCGATTGCGAAAGTTGTTTAAAAATTAGTGGTCTTCATAATTAAGAAGCACATTTGACTTAAGAACATTAAAACTTAACATTAAAAATAATAACAATTAAGAACACAACTAAGTATTAAAGAATTATACAATTCGTATCAGTCGTAACGATTTTTAGAACCTTTGCGCGTACCTACATTTATTCTGCGGATCATTTTTATTAGGTTCAAATTTTGGTTTAACGGATTTTGTACATAAAATCTGTCGAAATATTGTCAAAGAGTCATACAGTATTCTACTTTTACTATAAAACATCTGACCATTGAAGAATCAGCCGTCCGTCTTTCTATCATTCGTGTTTCACCAAACTTTACACTACAGTTTAACTTTTCCAGGGATATCACAACAACCCTGAGGTGACAAAGGAGACACTAACAGAAGACGGCTGGCTCAAATCTGGTGACATTTTCTACAGAGACAGCTGTTGGAACATGTTCTTTGTAGAACGATACAAGTTATTATTGAAGTACAGAAGTCACCAGGTGAGTTACCCTAAAAGATTTAACGGAAAAAAAAAACTTAAAGCATTTGTTTTTACAACAGGCACTTCTGAACTATCAAGGTCGGTCAATCAAAGATACGAAACTATGTTGTAAAGCAGATCTCCATTTTTTATGGGTTTACTCTTGACTCTAGTCTTGGTTAGAGACGACAGAGAAAAAGTCTACGATGATGGAGCGAGCTTACCCAGAAGGAGCCTGTTCACTCTTTCTGTTCTCTCCATAGAGTTCTCACAGTGCAAGATACTTCATGGATAGTCCGTGAACTCATACAATACAATGTTTAACAGTGTAAACGCAATAAGTATCTGAAATTTATTCAAATTAGGCTGAGAGCCAGCACTTTTTGATCGTCAAGTTCTACAAAAGACAGTCCCCCAAAACGCCCGCCCGTCACCACTTCCTAGTGTTTTAGCTGTGGAGAAGAAGTGGCCAACAAACTCCCCAGCAACACGTCTGTCTGTTACTCATAATAGGGAATACTTATGCATGAATTTTTTTTATTTGTAAAATAAAATACTTATTAGCTCTAGTAAAGAATCATGAAACTATTTTTTAAATACTTTCATCATTTATTAAGTTATAAAGCTTCAAAGACTACAGTTAGAAAGAGAAGTCCGATACGTACTGTGACGTCAAATTACACGACGACTATACAGCTGCCATAGAAAACAGCGTTTCCGCGAGAGGGACAGATATATTTGTTTAAAAAAATTATATCTCGTTTGTTTTTCGAGCAATTTAGATTCTAATTCCACAGTTAGTATTATATTTTCGAATACTTTTAGATAAACTGTTCAGATCATAAATACTTTTTCATGCATATTCCCTATTATTAACAACTTTTACGATAGTAATGACCTCAGCACATCACAGGCTACCCGAAACTGTTAAAATTCCAATCAAATTTTGAACCCAATCACTATGGCTGTAAAGTAGAAAAACTATTAAATAAATTTGACAGATTGTTGCAGGTTGATGTGCTGGCCGTCTGTGCCAAATCCGAAATCACGAAAAAATGAGCATTTCAGTACGTTTTCTAAAGTTATGCGCACATTATATACCACTAGCGTGTACCAGCGGCTTCGCCCGCGTAATCCCTAGGGAACATACTCCTGGAATATAGAGCCTATTTACCCTTATAGTTCCCGTTCCCATGGGTTTTCCGGGATAAAAACTATCCTATGTCCCTTCTTGTGTCTCAATCTACCTTGGTACAATATTGCATCCAAATCGGTTCAGTGGTTTAGGCTTGAAGAAGACACAGACAGACAGAGTTACTTTCACATTTGTAATATTAGTTAGGATTAGGATTGTGTGTGATGTTTTATTTTTGCGATTTAAGAGATTCGTTCTAAATGCTTGTTTCTCTATCATTCATTATGATAACAGGTTTCTCCAATGGAAATCGAGACGGTGATAAAGAAGCACCCTGGAGTATTCCACGTAGCGGTGACAGGTATACCTGACAAGGAGTGCGGCGACCTGGTGGTGGCGTGCGTTGTTCCGAAACCAGGATGCAGCCTTACAGCACAGGAGATCAAGGACTTGGTTAAAGGTAATGGCTGTTGCCTATATCTAATAAATAGAACAGATTGCAGTTAACAAGTTTTTCTCAAATGAGTTCCTTTCCTTGCTTGTTCGGGAAGAACTTTTGCTTTACTTAAAACTTTATTTCAAATAAACCATTTGCAGGACCTTTAAATTGTCAAGGTCAGTTAGAAAAGTGATTATAATTTCATATTCCAGAGCATAGACCTCCTTGGAGAAGAACGTGCAGGAAACTCCATGGAAACTCTTTATTTCAAAATCTCTTGACTCTTTCCAGAATCGCTGACAGATTCCAAGCAACTAAGAGGAGGCGTGATCTTCTTCAAAGAGCTACCAGAGACCAGCACATCCAAGATAAACAGGAAGAAACTTAAAGAAATGGTCCTCACTATGCCAAGAGAATAAAATTCGAATACCAAAATGGTACGCACGGAATAATAAGCGCAAAAAAAAATACCAGACAATTTATAAAAGTGTGATAATATAATAGTTATTTATGATATTAGTTCGGTAAGTTTGTTTTTACAGACGAGTAGACGAATGAAATGTGCTGACCATAGTCACAAGTTAGTGAATACCAATATCCGCACGTGTATCATACAACATTTTACAACACATTAGTGAGAAAAATCAGACTAACTTTTTTTTTAGGAAAGTCGCAACAATCTTTACAATATAAAAATGTCTCAAATTTGCAAATTTAAAATTAGAACTAACTACATCGTCGTCTCATTTTTGTCTAAAAAGCGCTTCCAAGTAGGTTCAATCATTCAGCTTTCCACTAATTTTTAATCAACTTTCGCATTCGCATTTTCATACATTTTTGACAGATTGCGATTGAGATGCGACTGTGAAAACTAGTTTGCTGATATTCTACTTTTAAAACTGAACTTGAAAATACTTAGAATAAATAAGCATTACTTTTCTGACGCTCCATTTTTTATGTAGTTGAAATTAAAGTTCTTACCTACTTAAAATTAATGAGAATTTAGTTTTATGTGGCGGTCATTTTTTGTCTGTGGTATTCGCGATTCTCTCGCAATGGAATGATGAATATAATTTTGTTAATAATTAATTGAATATTATTGGAAAATATAAGGAAGCATTAAAAAGTTTATTGCGCTTTATTTCACCTCCTAGCTTTTTAATTTCTCCTTGGTAAAATTACTGTAATTTTATAGGAAGTAAAAAAAACAAACCGTAATGGATGTGCATGATACGTAGGTACCTACTTTACTGCACGCTCCGTTGTATGGCTATCCAACGGAGCGTGTGGTAAAGTAGGTAATTAGGTGATAGTACTTATTTTACCGCACGTTCCATTATATGGTGCGTAATTTTTAACTTTCGAACAATGTATACATCATCTGCCTAGCCTTTTCCCAACTATATTGGGATCGGCTTCCAGTCAAACCGGATTCAGCTGAATACCACGTTTACATGGAACGGTTGCCTACCAGACCTCCAAAACCCATTAACTGGGTAACACGGTACCTTGGCAAAACTGGTGTCAGATTTTCTGGCTTCTGACAATCCGTAACGACTGCCAAAGATCTCCAAATGACAGCCGGGACCAACAGCTTAACCTGCGTTCCGAGGCACGGAGGAAACTCGGTAGGTATGTTAAGATGGACACCCATCCACAGACCAACCTCGGGAAGCGTTGCTTAACCTTGAAGATCGACCTGTGCGGCTATTTTTATTTAGCCACGAGCTCCTGCTTTCGAACAATGAATACAAGCTTCGTAAATGCATTTTTAGAGAGTTTTTTTAAATTTATTTTTATTTGATATGGGTTAATTGATTGATGACGGAAATTGCTTCAGAGTCACCATAAATCGTATGTCTGCAGGTTAAATAAGTTTTAAGATACAGCACTTTTCAGAACATTTTTCAGAAAAAGTTAGGAATATTAGTTTAGGCATTAATAGTGTCACACTATGTACACTGTTTGGTGCTCGGAAAACTTTCTATTACTCTATTTTTTAGATTTTGACTTCAATTAAACTTCTAAACGGTGCACTGTAGGAAAAAAGTCATTGGTAAAAAGTCAATCCGCATACTTTAAAAGTAGACGATAATTGCTTCAGAGGCACCATAAATCGTATTTCTGCATGTTAAATAAGTTTTAAAATACAGCACTACAAACATTTTTTTGGCAGTGCCTTCTTCGTCCTGGCTTACGGGGCAGGGGGGCTACACTTTACGCCCGAAATCCGTAGTTTTGAACTTAGTTGCGAGCGTTTTCAACCCGTACCTACTACCTAACCACTAATGAATCACACAAAATCATCTCATTCAATCTTAGTTCGGGATCAGGACTCATTTATGTCCATAGGTGATACGTAGTAGTATATACGCAACTAAACCCGAAACTACGAACTTCGGGCTTAGAGAGTAGCCCTCTGAACGTAAGACAGACGTTAGGTGGTCTAGGAGGCCCACCCAGCGAAGGGCCCGGTTATTTGAAAACTGTAACATAAAACCTACATATTAAGTTGATAAAATTATCCACGGTGCAATAATTTTCGCTTCGCTCGGTTTTGCATTGTATACTATCAAGTGCCTGTGTGCATTTCTCAAAAAAGTTTATTTCATTTATTTTTTAAGTTAGACTATACCAGCTTCTTTACATGCGTGCCAAATTTCATAAGAGTATGTATGTAATGTATGTTTGTTTGCCCATATCTCAAATACTATAAGTCGGATTGCAAAAATTCTTCAGTGCGACAACTTAACTGCGATAGGTATAGGTATTGATACGATACACGGCTAAGTGCCAATGTTTATTCCGAATATTAAGGCTGGTTCCGACCGCAAAAAACTATAATGGTTGGCATAGGTATTTATTTTATAATACTTTTGCACTTTATCTAATACCTCCTGCGTACGGCTTAGAATAGGCCACCTGCACCGTGGTCGAAATTCGGTCGGGCGGATTATTATCAGTATTAGTTAGATTATTAGTCAATGTTTCAGTAGATAGCAGTTAACAATAACAGACTGATAATGCCCCCTAATCATTAAAATAGATTAATATAATTATAAAGATGTTAAGCTGAATTTATTGCGGCGCACTTGCGCCAAATCATTATGACAATCATTTGATTCGGCTGGATACCAAGCGCGCTGTCATGATGACTTGCAGTATGGCCGTGTATTGTATAAGTGATTAGGTAATAATAGTAGATTATGAAACGAGGGGTTATACCAGTGTCGTGACGTCAACACAGGCGTCATATTGAATCCCGAACACAATGAAGGATTCGAGAGTTAAAAGTTTAGCGAGGGAGTTTAAAGTTTAACTCACAAGCGAAACTGGAAACCACAGGAAACCTGCTGATTCAATGTAGCCCAAGGCAAAGACACCTTTATCCTGAGGAGATACTCTCCTTTCCACACCTACTGTGAGAAAATAGTGCTCTAGCCATGAAAGCAGGTGGCGCGTGTCGGCCCTCGTCAAAGGAGCAGGTCGCGCGTTCGAAGGCTTCAGCCCACCAAGCAATTCACTCAATATTACAGGTAGTAATATTGTACTGAATTTCATTATAACCCGTCGGGCAGTAATGTGATTTGAATTTGGAATGCATTTTGACTGCCTTCGCTGCACCTAGAAGCGGAGGCGGACGGGAGCCGCCCGCGGGTTAGAATGACGTACTTAAAGTTAGGTTAAATAAAACTCAAGTATTAATTTCAGTTCAAATTGGATATCGATAAATTAGTAAGACTATTCCGGTGCATAGGCATTTAAGTCGAGAAATCATTTATGGTCACAGAGTTAGATATCTGTGGGACTGTTGTTTCCGGGATGGACTAAAGAAGCATTTTTACCAAGACTGCAAGACAGACGACATGAAATAGATCGTGCTGCCTTGATATTTTTTAAACCCAATGGTGTGTTTTGGAGAGAGTCGCTGGGTCGAGTTCCTTTTTGCTCGCAGCCTGAGAAGACCGATGGAGTCGCAGCCTAATAATTGCTAGGCCTAGTTCTGGAATTTGATGGTAAGACCCACGCACGTGGTTTATTTTCTATTGCCTCTTGAGGTTTGTGTTCTGGTGTCTGATTAGGGGGATATTGTTGCAGATTCTGGCTTTATGACGCTAGCCTGTAGAGAGACGCAGATGTCAAGTTTGGTGCGAGCTGATAAGTACTAGTTCCGGCGCGTGTGCGAACAGCGTGGCCGACCCATTTGCCGAGGTAGGCCACACGCATTTCCACCTCGTTCGAGGAGGTCCATGAAGGTACCTATAACGTGTTTTGCGCACAGCACGTACCTACGGGGAAGATATCGTTCAGAACGGGAACAGAAGAATAAAATTATTCTTCTGTTCCCGTTCTGAACGATATCTTCCCCGTAGGTACGTGCTGTGCGCGTGGCTCGTGTGATAAGCACAGAGCTGATGCCAAGGGGTTATTGACTCGCTATGCAAGACCGCTATAAAAGACCGCTAAGTAGGAACGCTAATTTATTAAGCCATAGACCGCTAACTATGACCGTTGGCTAGGTTTATTGTATGTCGAGTTTGAGTCACATTGAGAAAGTGAACCTCACTGGTTACTTATTGGTAGAAAGACCGTGTAATTGAGGGGTTGGTATAATTTACAGTGTACGTTGTGTCTCAAGGGTTGAACATAGTCTTTTCTGCATAGAGCACAACTAATATTTATTTAATTAACTTAAACGATTGAGCTTAAAGTTATTGGCAGTTCACCTCACGTTCCCATACAAACGTCCCTGAGTTCGTATACTTTTTATGTCTCATGTTGATTATACGTTCACCCTGGAACGGAGACAGGGTGAGCGTGTATTCATGTGATTTTACAGGGTTTTAGGGAAGAGTGTATCTTCTGTATTGCATGTAAGTACCTGCATATGTACTGTTATCAATAAACTTTGTATTGTGTAGCAAGGTACTTGTTTTAATTGAATCCTCCTTATTTTTGTATACCCTACAAATTCACTATAGCACGGGTAGGTAATAAATACGTCTGTGTCAGTTGCCGTGTTACAGTTAATATTTATCTAATTAACTGTAACAATTGATGACCGTGTTACAGCTTGTCAATTCTCAATTCTTTATAGCGAACCATAATGTTTACAGTTGGAAGAAAAATAATTATATTAGTTAAATAAAAAAAAAAATAAAAAAAACACATTTATGGACCCTGTCGGGCACAGCATACATCAAGTAGGAGAGAGGAGGAAGAGCACTTCGGCTTTAATGTGATAATTTTAATAATTAGTTAAGTAGCTAGTAAATTGTAATATTATACAGAGTTAAAATAAGAATAATATAATTATATTGTTTTAACATTATTTATTTATTTAGAAACATTGCAATTAATAATTGTTTATTCATATAACTATTTATATCTTTATTTATTAATTAAAAGTCAAGGTAAGCTATTTATTGGGCGATCACTATATATATCACTGAAACATTCTTCAAATTCGAAACGGTAACTGACAACCTGCAGAAACCAGACTAGAGGGCCAGTAATTTTTTAACAACTTTCGCATTCGCATGTCATTCGCAAACTGTCAAAAAAGCCTTGTTTTTCATACATTTTTGACGAATTGCGATTGAGATGCGAATGTGAACATTAGTAGAATTGACGCTCTGTTTACTAGCTGTAAACAGGTTGCTCTGGGTTGTCAGTTGCCGATAAAAACGACAACCCGCAACGACAGGAAAGTATTTTTGATATCTTGCGACTTATGTATACTTATGTATCTTGTTTGAACTTTGATTTATACCAATTAAATACCTAATATCTTAAAGATAATTTTATCTTTCGTGACTTCACTTCAGTTAGCAGCTGTAGGTGGAAAACAAGATAAGTATGCTTGTTTGTATGTGTTATGGGATTAGAAATACTTAGTCGGTTGGGTCTCCTCGCGAGAAGCACTAGTGTCGACAATACTGTAATTAGTAAGCATTGACTGTCTGCCTAGCCTGTTCCTAGCTGTGTAACCATTGTCTTAGTTACTATACAGGGAAATTGAAAAAATACCCGAAACCTCTTAGGCAGTGAAAGTACACATGATTATAAGCAACTTTTGTTTTGGTAAAACTCCGAAATCTCGAAAAAAATATCAGCTGTTTCATACATTTTCATTGGCTAAATACTGCATTTTGTATGAAACAGCTGATATTTTTTTCGAGATTTCGGAGTTTTACCAAAACAAAAGTTGCTTATAATCATGTGTACTTTCACTGCCTAAGAGGTTTCGGGTATTTTTTCAATTTCCCTGTATAAATATATTTTTGTAAGTGTACAATTACATATTATTTCTGTTGTGAATTAATTTGCTAGTTTATCTACAGCTTTTAAATCTGTAGTTTTAGATTTGCTGGTTCTTCAACGATTTGACGACGTTTTGCATACTTATCTAAGGTATTATTTTCTTTATCCATATTTCTTCACTTATGTCAAAAAATAATTATAAACGCTATACCTATATCAGAGGACCTAGCACGAATGCTTTTGACGTATGGTAACGTAATGTAAAAATTTACCATAGCTACAATACTCGTTACGCATTTAATATTTATTTAAATTAGAGACCGTATTCATATTAAATTTTTAAATGATATAATTTGTGTATGTCCCACAAAATTGAAACAAAATAGTATGGGGTTGTAGTTTTTCACATTCAAAATTCACTTACGTTATCGTTTCTATACCTACGTTGAAATATTTGTGCTAGCCCATGTTGACATCCAGCATGCATCTTTCAGCATTTTTATTAAATACTAGCTGTCCCCCATGGCTTCGCTCCCGTCAAATGGCAACTCTTAGTATTTTCTTTCATGCAAACCTCGCCCTGACAATTACGAACACACCTATAAAAGAATTATCCAATCTGTATCAGTCGTTACGAAGTTACAGCGTATAATACATGCATACATTTCAGAGATTCATTCTATTCATCTATACTTATATTATAAAGTAGAAGAGTTAGAGAGAGTTTGTTTGTTTGTTTGTTTGGTTGAACGCGCTAATCTCAGGAACTACTGGTCCGATTTGAAAAATTCTTTCAGCTTTCGATAGCCCATTTATCGAGGAAGGATAAAGGGGTTACTAGCTGTCCCGTGCAACGTCGTCTGCGTAACATTTTTCATTACTGCTCCGCTCCTATTGGTCTTAGCGTGATGATATAGCCTTCCTGGATAAATGGGCTATCTAATACTTACTGAAAGAATTGTTAATAGTTAATAGTTCCTAAGATTAGCGCGTTCAACCAAACAAACAAACTCTTCTGCTTTATATTATTAGTATAGATAATTGAAAACAAAGTATAAAATAACTTTAGTTTCGGAAGTCGGTGTTTTGGTTATTTTTTAGTTTTTTAACACCGACTAGTTTAAAACTTAGTAAAATTGGCCCTCTGGTGTAAACAATAAACAGACATGCAATTTCAGCAATCCCGATCAATTTGTCATCATTAATTAATTGAAGAGTTCCGTTGCCTACCTCCAAAGTTCTTCATCATATCATCACCAAATTGAAATGGGACTTGTCCGGGAGAATACTATTCCCAACAAAACGAGAATCATCCAAATCGGTTGACAATTGGCGAAAATATCGCTGAACAAACATTTTTCATGGGATTCCATCATCAGATCCTAACTTATAGCTTCCATCTGATGAGATGAGATGAGATGATGATTACCAGGCACAAATGTCTGAAAAACATTGTATGTGTCTATAATTTGAGGGTTTCCCTCGATTTTCATGGGATCCCATCATCAGACTCTGACTTGGTGATAATGAGACCACCTCAGGAGCATAGGTTTTCGAGTACAAAAATATGTTTTTAAATCGGCCCAAAATTGGCGGATATCGGTTTACATTTAAAAAAATGGAAACACCCGAACATAGAACCTCCTCCTTTTTGAAGAAGTCGGTTAAAAAGGGAGAAGGCACTCACTCTTTTCTTTTCTATTCTGTGTACAAACACAGTTACTCGTAATACCCTACGTTACGTTTTGGGCAAGTCTCCGTTGAAATAGACGGTCGTGATCGAACTTATGTCAGGCAGATATTTATAGCATTTTAAAGTCTAAACTCCATTATCACATCTCTGATTTAACTGATTACAGGAATTACTATCTACAGTCATGACTAGACGAGCTTTCGACGCAGTTCACTGGTACATGAGTGAGGTAGGATCCAGTGTGGTGGTAAAGACAGGGATCCCTTCAGACAGACATCACCTCGGCAAACTCATACTACACGGCTTGCAAGATGACCCCGATTTTGTTATGCAGGTATTTACGTTTTGTTCATAATTTTGTTAAACTAGTTCTTTTGATGTTACTACAAGTATGAAGTAGCATGTTATTAATTGTTAACCAATTTTATACGACCCTGACTTACAACAAATCAGGGTCAAATTTAATTACATAGTTTATTAAAAATTGCTGGCGAATCTTCGCATGCTTGGTGGATATCGAATAAAAAATCTTAACATTTAATACAGTACGACTCTTTGTACCTTATACTGCCCCTTATCCAAAATTGCAGAACTGTCTCCAACTCAGCTAATAAAATGTACTTATATGGGTCTCAATGAGTTTCTTAAACCCTCAATGGATACAGAGAAAGCGCGTTGATTCATCTATTTGTTTTCACCAGATCGATGGAGGAACAGGCCAATCGGAAACCAATGGCTCAGTGTTAGACAGGAGCATCCGATGCGCTGTCTCTCTCACGAGCTTGGGACTGAAGAAGGGGGATGTCATGGTGCTAATGGGGCCCAATCATTTAGATTTCTGCATACCCCACTACGCGGCGCTGTATCTTGGCATTATGATAGCTTCTATCGATGCTACTTTAGGACCCAGTAAGTTTGGTTTTAACCATCTTGATATATATTAGTGTTAGCCCGTCCTCATTCCTACGTACGGTTTCCTGAAAAGGCTTCAGAGACCTGAGTGGCAATTCTCTAAAAATATACTAATGGAAAATACCTAATGCAAATTCTGTTTAGAGCGCCAGTTAGAGTATTGAAAAATAATGGACGCGTATTTGTTTTTTTTTTTTGTAAATCAATGAATTGATCAAGATAAAATTCATCAAAACTCGGGAGTGGGGGCTCGTGACGTCAGAACGCACTAGAAATTATACCACGGCGTGACTTGCTGAGAATTTTAAAAGCATCCAAAATTGACGATGATTTCATCGTCAATTTTGGTTTTCGTAACAAAAGAAAAAACACGGGTCAAATTAGACAGAGATACAAATACGATCATTGTAAATAACAGTAGAATTTTTCCTCTGAATGCTTGCCTGACAAACAACACTTTTCACATTTCAGATGAATTGAGAGAATTATTTCACACAAATGGCCCGAAGATAATCTTCTGCCAAAGCGAAAAGACAACAGACATTGAGAAGGCATTAGAAATGGCCAAAGTTGATGCTAAAATAGTAACCTACGATAAAAGTAGTAAATACACTACACTAGCGAACCTGCTAGAAAACACAGATGAGAAAGCAATTCAAAGTTTTAAGTAAGTAATTATTTAATAAAATATACCTACACTAGGTATTCAGCCAATACATCAAAATTTGCAAAAATGACAAATTTTCCTAATCAACCTTGAACCTAATGCTTCAGTGATAAAGTTGAAAATCTGTTACTTCCAATTCCATGATTGGATTAAAATGTAGCATAAGAGGAAGGGATTCGACCTCAAATAATGATGATGGTGATCTTTTATGGATTACCTTAATCTCTTTGAGTACTTCCAGGCCGACAGACTTGGATCCAGAGGAAACCGTAGCGTACCTGACCTCGACAAGTGGAACGACGGGAGTGCCGAAAACGGCCATGCTTACGCACAAGAACTTGAATATTGGAGTTCCCTTTTAATTTGATACTTCGACAATCGTATTCGCTCTTAGAGCGGATTTCACCAATTAAATTAATCGCGATCAAGCTGCATTCAGAGTTGTCAGTGTTAATATTTAGAAAATAATGATACTGACAGCCCGTAAACGTGATGCTGATCGCGTTCAGTTTTAGAATGGTGAAATCTGCCCTAGAATGTCACTTTTCTAGAGCCTCAGAGGCTGGCAGAGAATGCCTATAGCATTAATACCACCACCGCGTATGTTTGTGCATTATGTGTTAAATAAATCTGGCGTGAAGTTCTTGCTGAAGCACAAGAGCTACACAACACCAACTTCCAAGGACCGGGGTGTCACAGAACAACTTCTAATGGAAACTCGGTTTCCCGACCTGGGAGTCGAACCCAGGACTCCACGTTTAGAAGTCGCGGTTGCAAATGCGAGAGCAACGGAGCAGCTAGATTTATTAAACCTACAATGTAGTGCTTCTTTGACAGCCTACCTACGTCGCTACCAGCCCTACAATGATGACGACCATGATGACCAAAGCTCAGTGTGACTTCACCTGCTTCGAGACCGTTTTATTAGGTGGCAGCGCTGTGACGCAAGAGATTGTCGATGAAGTTAAGGTATTCTTATTTCCATTATCTATTTTTAGGGTTTAAAATGTGTGTCTGCTTGTCCGTCTGATACAATTCACTCTGTACCTACTGGACTGACTCCGTTGGGTACACATACTTTATGAACTTTTGTGACTCAAATAAAGACGCGTATTCGTCGTAAAGTAAAAAAAAAATATTTGAGTACGGGGTCACAAGAATTTCAAACTGTTTCTCATAAGTTTTTTTTTTTCAATTTTATTTCTGATGACTTTAAAGTTGTTTAAGAAAACTATTCTACCTAGTATGTCCGACAATGAGCTAAAATTTGAAAAAAAAAATACAGTACTTCTATACGCATCATTGTAGGAAAACAAATAATATAACGGAGACGAAGCATACGACTTGCAATTTGCCGATTTTACTTAAATTATTTTAGAGAATCTTTCCTAGTGAGGCTTATACTAAAATAAGTTTTGTTTTCCAGAAAATAACGAAAGTAGATGACGTGTACATCATGTACGGCATGAGCGAGTTGAGCGGTCTTGCTGTCCAGCACGACTACCCGCCTGCGCCAGGCTCCTGCGGACGACCTATTGGTTGCATGGAATTGAAGGTATATAAGCATTCGAGATAATACTAACTATGCATTCGAGAAAGAAAAGAGATCCTAACTGACTGTTATCATATTATATCCTGTTTTAGTTGGTGGATCCTGAAACCAAACAAGATGTTACTGAACCTAACGTCATGGGAGAATTGTGGTTTAGAGGACCAACTGTGTTCAAAGTAAGTTTTACTTCAATATCGATCCGATCTATCTTGGGCTACCCAAACCCAATCCTTTTGGTCCAGCTCTTCCAGGATCTACCTCGTCGCCGGCAATAAGTATTACTAACTATTATTTGTGCTCCTCAAACTTAAACAACATATTCAATGTAACTTTTCCAGGGATACCACAACAACCCTGAGGTGACAAAAGAGACACTAACAGAAGACGGCTGGCTCAAATCTGGTGACATTTTCTACAGAGACCACTCCTGGAACCTGTTCTTTGTAGAACGATACAAGTTATTGTTGAAGTACAGAAATCACCAGGTGAGTTATAGGAGGATTTAATCCCTAAATACTCAAAAGTTCAACTTCAAGGCTTTGTCCCATATAGACTAATGTCAGGTCAAGGTCGTGGAACTTGGGTGCTTGTGTTGCGAGTGGTGATGAAGACAGCATAAGGCTTTACAAGCATTTTTAATTATAATTACTATAGATCACTCCTGACTCTTTAAGATCCCCAGGCTGTAGTTATCAGAGAACGCGAAGCCAACTCCGGCGTGATTCTGCTCTGTAGCTGTACGAACAATGAAAGTTGGTTGTCATTCGGGTCGCTAAAAGCTTTTTTAGTTGCTCATTTGAGATATTTTAGTTTCACCAATTTCATATTCTCCATTGTGACTGCAGGTTTCTCCACTAGAAATCGAGACCTTGATAATGAAGCACCCTGGAGTATTCCACGTAGCAGTGACAGGTATACCTGACAAGGAGTGCGGCGACCTGGTGGTGGCGTGCGTTGTTCCGAAACCTGGATGCAGCCTTACAGCACAGGAGATCAAGGACTTGGTTAAAGGTAATGATTGTTTCCTGGTTGCTCAATCTCTTCCCCATAAAACATTGCATCAAAAAAGTCACATAATATCCAAAGTATTGTATAATATAATATGCATTTTTCCGAATTTTCATTTATAATAAAATTGTTATTTCTTATTTGGTTAAATAGAAACAAATCTAAGTCTTGTCTGCCCTACCCCTAGAGTGTCAGCCCGCAATTGAGGAGCAGGTAGTTGTAACGCTGGTTGTAAACTTGAATCTAATTTCACAATTGAAAGCACAGAGCTCCATGGAGAAGAACGTGCAAGAAACTCCATGTACGCTCTTCTAAGTTATCACAAAATATCTTCACTCTTTCCAGAATCGCTGACAGATTCCAAGCAACTAAGAGGAGGCGTGATCTTCTTCAAAGAGCTACCAGAGACCAGCACATCCAAGATAAACAGGAAGAAACTTAAAGAAATGGTCCTCACTATGCCAAGAGAATGAAATTATAATACCAAAATGTTACGCACGACAAAAAATCAATATAATATATTTATTTATTTTTGTTAAATAATGGGTTTGGTCTTGACCACAATCACGTATTCAATAATTTACCAGAGGATTTAAATAAGAAACATGTGTACAAATAAGTACTCTGTAACATCGCCAACACTATAGAGGAAGTACCTAGAGTGTATAAGATTCATACATAGGTATCGCATTTTTTAAAGTAAACTGTAAAGTAAAAGTTCTTATGAGAATAAAATCCTTAAATCCTTTATCAGGAAAATTGCCTGAGCATTTTTTTTTTATCTCAGCGAAGAAGTGATATACTACACACAAAACACACTACGTACAATACATAATATTATGTTATGTGCCGTGTTTAGTATACTAAGTATACATAATATTGCGATAAACGAATAGACCCCCCCCCCGCCCCTAAACATTCATAGTATAGCTGTAATGATGATGATAAAGCAGTGAATGAAAACACTGGCTGGTAGAGACATCGACACCGCCATAGAAAAAAACTAACGTAGTGAAAACTGTGCCGCAATCAAAACTAACTCAGCGGCAAAGAAACGAGCAAAGAAATCCTGCATCGCCGTATCAAAGTTTCCGATCGATTTGAACATATACAGCAGTCCGAATATCAACTAAAGGGCAGTTGCCCACCATATACAACAACTGCCTGGATCCGTTGGAGGAACTTAACTTTTCAATGGAGCTTTGCGGGACATTACCTACACCTTGTTCCGAATGCCTTTTAAGACTCATCATTATGAACAGTTGAACCTTGGGGCAGTTGATTTTTGTTTTGCTATTGCAGGGTTGTTCCAACAGAAAAAAAATGTTCAGTCTGCCTTTTCTCAACTATATTAGGGGGACCCAAGACAGTTCAAACGTTTCTCCTGGGCTCGTCGGGCTTCACTGGCTCAGCGTTTTTCTGGTGGTCGACACAATTCTGACTCGCGTTTTCCAAGGCTCGAAGGATTCACGGTATGTTGAGATGGTCGCCCATCCACAGATCGACCTCGGCAGTCATTACTTAACCTTGAAGATCGACCCGAGGCTGTAATTATTATTCAGGCAACGGCTCCTCACAGTGCTCTGTTCAATTGTTGCCAGTGTTTTATTTTTTTATCGTATCGTTGCCTCTACATTTTGTAGATAATTTATAATCATATTCCTTATCAAGAAGAATTGCTCACAGACATCAGCACACCGTAATAATCGGTTTTATCTTTGTACTAATAAATATATTATACTATTACATAACGGTATTATAAAAATGATTCAGAGACACCGCCTTTGCATATGACGAGGCTTTTCAAGAAACATATCTAAATAATTCTTCCAAAAGCGCTTATTACACCACACGGTATTTGGGGCCCAAAGTCTAAATAGATCCTAAATAGGGTGACCGAAGCGGCCCGATCTAATTAGCTCCCTTACTCCCTTCCTACCGAGGAGTGTCATAGCGTAACTCCTTTTTTTTATTTGAGACTAGCTGACCCGCGCAACTTCGTCTGCGTCACATTTTCCATTATTGCTCCGCTCCTATTTGTCCTAGCGTGATGATATATAGCCTATAACCTTCCTCGATAGATGGGCTATCTAACACTGAAAGAATTTTTCAAATATATCATCACGCTAAGACAAATAGGAGCGGAGCATTCATGGAAAATGTGATGCAGACGAAGTTGCGCGGGTCAGCTAGTAAATAATAAATAGCGTTTAAAAACGTGCAAAACAAAGTCAAAAGTCAACTGTAATTGGTGATGACACACCACTGGTTCATCTGTTAATGTCAAGATGAGGCCGATATTTCCAATCTGACTACCAGAAGAAACACTGAAACAAACTCAGAGGTAAGTCTTTTTAAGACCATAAAATTCGATGATTTCAATTGCAAGTTTATCTATACAATAATCTAATCGTTCTGAAACGAAATTATTTTATCAGGAGCTCAGTAACTGTTCAGACTATCTGTGGATCATCGTACACGAGTTTTGTTATTTTATTACCTAACTATAACTTCACCCGCGACTTCGTTTACACGTGTATAATATTGAAATCTTCGTAGGGATCTCTATTTTTCTAAAATAAATTATAGTTACCCTCTGTTACTTCCTGATAAATTAGCCTTCTATTGGCCTCATCAGAAGGCTTAAAGTCACTCAAAGGGCAATGGAAGGACAATGCTTGGAGTTTCCTTACGTGATCGTCCCAGGAATGATAATGTCCGCAAGAGAACATAGATCTTTTTAACATTTCTCTTAATAGCCTTATACAAAAACTTAAAAGTAGATATATCACCTAATTGAAACAAACCTTTTGTTTTAATTTGTCTACCTTCACTTCACTTTGTAAACTGATAATGATGTTTCCTTGAACTTATGTTCTGATACAAAAGTTATATGTCTTTGCACGTCTTTCATTGTTAAGAGTTTAAATTGTACCTTATTTTTACCATTATATCACATTGTCGGCACTATAGGTCTTTTGTAAGTAACCAATTTTCTGAAGAATTATATTGATTGTATATGACTGTTTGATGCCAAAATAAAATAAAACAAAAATAAAGAACCAAGGTTACCGTCATAGCCCGAAGGATCGCCAAACTAAAGTGGCAGTGGGCAGAACACATTGCTCGCAGAACAGATGGTCAATGGGCCAGATAAGTTCTGGAGTGGTGACCGCGTACTGGAAGACGCAACGTTGGAAGGCCTCCCACAAGGTGGACCGATGACCTCTTGAAGGTTGCGGGTAGCCGAACAGCTAGTCTATTCTGTAAATAACCATTTCGATATCGACTTCACCTGAGTGACTAAGCTTACAAAGTGAACTTTATTTCACACATCATAAGGTCTTATATTTATACGAATTTGAAACTTACCTCGGATTCCGCTGTCGAGACACGAAAATGTTGTTACAGAATAGCACTGCAGGACAGGTTGTTGTGGCGACGCTTCAGGACATAGGCCTCCCGCCTATGTCCTGAAGAAACCTCTTTCAGCTGATACTATGATGATGATTGGTGAAGTGGTTTTGAAGCCTATTCGGTACATATAAACAAAAAAACTTTCCTATTTCTAATATTAGTATAAACTAGTTGTCCCGTACACTTCGTCTTTTTTTTTATGGGTGGGAAATCATCCAATGACTCAGCTCTGGGTGTAGCGGGAGGGAGTGTCAGTCTTCTACTGACTAAAACCCATCCATGTTCCTTCACTGCCCTTTGTGTTCTGGAGCCACGGTATCTCTTTCGAATAGTCCCGCGACTCCGGCAGACATTTCGTCTGCGTCACATTTTCGTCAGTAGTTCCCGAGATTAGTGCATTCGAACAAACATACTCTTCACCTTTATAATATCGGTGTAGATTTATAGGCACCTACTATAGATATGATATAAGAGTTACTGACTTTCAAAACGGATACTACAAATACATTTATCAAAGTAACATTGCACTTCTTTTCAATTTATGTACTTACTATATCTGTAGTGAACATGTCCAGAAAACCTTTTGACGCGGTTCACTGGTACATGAGTGAGGTAGGATCCCGTATTGTGGCGAAGACAGGGATCCCTTCAGACAGACATCACCTCGGCAAACTCATACTACACGGCTTGCAAGAAGACCCCGATTTTGTGCTGCAGGTATTTGTGTGTCATATCTATTTTTTTTTTAAGAACGCTTAATCATTAAATGAATCCTTCCGCACACTGTCACACTCACACACACACACAGCTCAGGCTCAGGGTCAGGCTCTTACCGACTAAAACCCATCCGTGTGCTAGGTGTTCCTCAGTGCCCTCTGCGTTCCAGGACTACGGTGACTCTTCCGAACAAATTCCGCAATAAGATATCTATTTTCCGCGATTTCAGTCTTGGTCCCATAGTGAAAGTTATTCATAATGATGAGGTCTATGACCCCTATATATAAGAATAGGTTCATAAGATATATATAAGAATAGGTTCGACTTAGCGCCATATTGTCACGTTCGTATCTGTCAATTCAAACCAATTAGGTTGGGTGAGCAAAGCAAGATTATTACCTTTTAATTTTTATTTACATTATTGAGTGAAATAAGTGTTATGGTATGGTTTAAAATAACTAATAATGACTTTATAAATGTTTATATTACATTTAGCTCATTTAGTATTAAAGAATGTTTTTATTTAAATTAGATTTAAGACTTATTTAAAAATTGTGAAATAAACTGTTGATACTAAGTAAGTAAGATGTAACTAAGTTTTCTATGCAAACCGTACTTTTCACGAGACATTTGACAGATAGAGGTCATTAACATTGCAATTCTTATTTGAAACGCATTTTATCTCTCTATAATATGTAAATTATCACGCACGCACCGCACGGGTCGATCTTTAAGGTTAAGCAACGCTTGTCAAGGTTGGTCTGTGGATGGGTGACCGTCTTAACATACCGAGTTTTCTCCGTGCCTCGGAAAGCACGTTAAGCCGTTGGTCCCGGCTGTCATTTGTAGATCTTTGGCAGTCGTTACGGACTGTCAGAAGTCAGTAAATCTGACTCCATCACTCCAGTCTTACCAAGAAGTACCGTACCCCAACTAGCAAAATCAGTGCTTATAACGATCTCAAGACTACTTTTATTTTTACTTATAAGAAACTTGTAGCATGCTACAAAGCTGGATTTGGGCGCAGTTATAGAAGCGTTTATTTCTATAACTATCTTATAATCAACTTATAAAATGTTACTAAGCCCTATAATGTACTTGACGAAGCGCAATAGCTTCTATATTGATATGAGACTACACAATTACAAGTACAAACGCTCTTATTAATATCTGGCATAAGTATCATACTAAAGCAAACTTGTTTATATGGCACTAGTAATGTACTTAATAATGAGTTATAAGTATATTTTATTAAAGGTTTTCTTTGTTGTTGCTTCGGCTTGTGGTGCCGGTTGTTTTTTGATAAATATTTAATAAAAACGTAAGTAAGATTGCTATTACTAGATATTATTTTGTACTATTGTAAAACAGAACTAATAATGTATGGTAAATATAGTGTGTGAAGTCTCGGGGAAGTCATATTTACTGTAAATGTGTACCGCAAAGTAGTTATTTTTACGATGCCCTTCGAAAAATAGCACGTTAGTATATTGTTGTAAATAAAATTATTTCATTAATTCTAATGAATATTGGCCATGTTTTAAAATTGCTCTTCATAAAGTACTTTATAGAACCATTGTAAGTAAATTAGTACTTATAGCAGTCTCTGTCCAAATAACTCGCCTCCATTTTAAAATAAATTAGGGTTCCCTTGAAGTCTGCCTGCTAATGATTGATTTTCATTCTTTTTTAGGATTTAATTAACAAGATGGTTGCATTTCTGGATCTCGACTGTTTTTGACAAAATCTTCTTTGATTTTACTTAAAAATATGAGATGGCCTTGGACAAAAACACATTTTGTGTTATCCGAAAGCTGGAATGGGTGTGGATCCCCAGTTTATTATAAAATATGTATAATACAATATATTTTCTCAAGACGAAGACTGTATAATACAATATATTTTCTTAACTGAATGTCAAATAAATGGCTGACGTTTACTAATAAAGTGTTTAATCTACTAACTTATAAGCTTTTTTGATCTTATATCGCTCTTTTTAAGTACTATTAGATTGATAAAAGTCTCAAGCAAGATTATGACGACAAAAACTTATAGTCGTCTAGCCAAGTATGTTACAATATCTTTTTCTCTCAGAAAATGCTACTATTGGATCAAAATATTATTCAGGATTATTTAGTCTTACTGCAAACAATTATAGAAGACTTATTCCTAAAAGTGTCCTAAAAGATAATCTTGTAGTTAACTATAAGACTGAGATATAAAGGCAATTAGTCTTGAGGATATCTGTGCTTGTAAAATGCTATTACTAGAAAATAAATCCTATAAATGATTGAGAGGTCAGTCTTGTAGCAAACTATAAGACCGAGATATAAAAACTAATGCACTTGAGTATGTTAAGGCTTGGCAAATGCTATTATAAGTTAAGGAGTCTACCGCAATGCCTTTATAAGAACGTTATTAGTAGTGATAGACTTATAATCTTTCTTTATAGGATTACTTTACGTGTTACCCAGTAAATGGGTTGTGGAGGTCTGGTAGGCAGCCTCTCCACGTAAAAACACTGGTGTTCAGCTGAATCCGGTTTGACTGGAAGCCGAACCCAATATAGTTGGGAAAAGGCTAGGCAGATGATGAACATGTAAATTATCGATAAAGATTTTTAAATCATAGAAACTTGCTTATTGTCTAGATTGATGGAGGAACTGGCGAATCAGAAACCAATTTTTCAGTTCGGAACAGAAGCATTCGATGCGCCATCGCTCTCAAGAATATGGGACTAAAGAAAGGCGACGTCATGGTACTGATGGGGCCCAACCACATTGATTACTGTATACCCCACAATGCGGCGCTGTTCCTTGGGATTATGGTAGCATCTGTTGATGCTACTTTAGGTGTCAGTAAGTATATGTTTATTTTAACTCGCTAAATAAAATAATCAAGAAAGATCCTCACAACAGACTAATCAATCAGAAGCATTGAGGTAATGGTGGTGAGGTTCAAAAATAATGCAATCGATCGCAACCCCACCTTTTTATTTTAAATCGCTTGTTTTACGCTGTCGAACGGACGAAGTTGAAAATAAACGAAGCTATGGATCTACGTTTCCTTTCAATAGTGAAAGAATTTGCAATTTTGGGGGATGATAGAAATTAATTTGTTGAAAAAGAGGAATCAGGATCCCAATCGAAGTTACAGGTGGGAACGAGAGAGCCAGATAATAAGTCGAATACTCTTACCGTTTCAGATGAGTTGAAAGATCTATTTCACGCAAACTGCCCGAATATAATTTTCGCTCAAAGCGCAAAGACGGAAGACATTGAGAAGGGGCTAACTCTGTCCAATGTAGATGCTAAAATTGTGACCTTTGATAAGGATAGTAACTTTACGAGACTGGCAACACTGTTGGAAGATGTAGATGACGAGGCAGTCACCAGTTTCGAGTAAGTCAAATTTTATTGCTAGGGCTGGGTTTTGAAAAGTCATAGCAGACAGAAATCATCAAGCATCTAGGCTTTAGAAGTTTTACGAAGTTCTGTGTTATTGAAGAGATTATAACAGGAGATAACTACTGAAAGAGATATATGAAAGACCAATTATTTAGTCAAGTAAAAATAAATCCAGAATAAGGCTGCGTTTTACCAGATGTATGCGAGGATGCGAGGAAAGTTTGTAAAGAATTTTAAGGGTTATTACTGGTTAAGGTAATATGTACTTTATGAAAGAAAGTCAAGTAGAATACTACTTGACTTCCTTTCTTTCTTTCTTTACTGTAGTTTATAAGCGAATAAAAGTCCTCGCTGTGTCACGGGCGCAGCTGTGCGGCACCTATACTATTACGATGAGTAAGCTTGTACATTGTGTCCCTAATCAATAGAATCGCTTGCGCTTGGCAAGGCTAGGTAAATAAGACATCACTATTGGTTAACAAACACATCCCTCGTTGCACTTCCTTACATAATTATCTCTGGTGGCAACGCAGCCTAAGGCTTTGAGGAAGATTTTAACCAGTTTATCGGCTTTCAATAAATATGAACTACAGTCGACCCCCGAAAATCCGGCCCCTGTCTATTCCGGGGCCCCCTGTAATCCAACATGCATATCACCGTATATAAAATTTATTTTCCTCTATAATAAACACAAATACATAGTATGATGTGTAGTTCAGATAGGATCTTCTCATTTTGACTTTTAATTTGTCGGATTACAAGGTACTCTTTTGTTAAAAATTCCAGACTATAGGAGGTCTTAGGCGGTACTCTATAATCCGACAATTTCGATAGTTCGACACTGCCTTGCAAAACGTTTGTCGGATTACCGGGGGTCCACTGTATTATCTTTGAACGTTTCAGACCAACAGACTTTGATCCAGAGGACACGGTCGCCTACCTAACTTCTACAAGTGGAACTACGGGAGTGCCAAAAACAGCCATGCTGACTCATCTGAATTTAACCTCCATAGCTTATATGTGGTAAGTATATGTGTACACCCACCACATTGTAGTTTCAACCCAAAGGTTTATCTACCACCACAGTGTAGTGTGTGGTGGTAGATAAACCTCTTCTCTCTCTCTTATTTCCTTCTAATGTTTGGTATGAACTTTTAAGTCCGAAATAAAGCTATTCATTTGCATTAAATCCCAGTAGAGTTAATACTTGAAATGCAAGCCTCTAGGATATTATTTATTGACCTGTATGTTTCAACAAAATCTGATCAAAGACAGGTGACCAACAGAATTACTTTCGGATTCATAATATTATTAGTTAGTATGAATTTGTAATTAATAGAATAGAATGGCACTGTTCCCTACAGGTCAAGCTTCTCCAAGTTCCCCACACCCACAAGGATGGTAATAGTGACCTCACCAGCACAATGGCTGTCAGCTGGCTTCCATTACCTCTTCGCCCCTATCCTGAAGTACACGCGGCTGCAGACTTCATCTACAGTCACTCCAGAGCATTTTGGTGACCTTCTTAATAAATATAAGGTATGGATTCCATGATTTGAACGAGGCCAATGAAAGGGTTGTAGGTAAAGGTTGCTCAATACTGGTCGAAAAAATTGTTGTATGAGATAATCGACACGTCGATTTTCTCCTGTATCGTGGGTTCGTTTACAAACATATAAACTCACATGCACAAACAGCCAGACCCGGAGCAATAGGCTTGTGTCCTGAAAAAATCTACCAATTATTCCGTCAGTTTGATTATCAAAAAATATTTGACCCATGTTTTTTCTTTTGTTACGGGAACCAAAATTGACGAAGTTACGACACTTTTAAAATTCTCAATACGTCACACCTTCGCATAATTTTTAGTGAGTCGTGACGTCACGAGCCCCCACTCCCGAGTTTTGATGCGATTTATCTTTGTCAATATTCATTGATTTACAATAACAAAAAAATACGTGTCCATTATTTTTCAATACTATAACTGACGGACTAAATAGTTTTGCAATTTGTGGATGAACAAATATTTTTAGGTGCAACTGTCAATTGCTCAACCACTGCGCCAACCGTGCCGTCATTACACATTCACATCACTGAGGGTAGTTTATTTATGAGTGTAGTTTACGAATCCAACCTTACTTTAATGCCAAAATTTGATCAGCCTTTTCAGGCTAACGTTTAAAAACGGTGCCACACGCCAACACTTGCCTTAAACGTGTGTGGAGTGTGGTGGACGCATAGCAAGCGCTTGCGGAAAATCCCTTTGATATCTCTTTTTAGAATTATTCAACTTCAAATTCATAACTCTGAAATCTAGAGTTGGACAGAGATATTCACCACCACTGGAGTGGTGGTGAATAGCGGTAGTAGTTAACAAATTGAACTGCGTTATTCTAAGTTGAACATATTAAAAATAATACTGTTATGGGTATCTTACTTCTGCAGCCTACCTACATTATGATGAGTCCCACTCTGATGACGACCATGATAAGTAATGCTAAATGTGACTTCACGTGCTTGGAATACGTGGCGCTCGCAGGCGGCGCTCCATCGCAAGAGCTCATCGACGAAGTGAAGGTAAATTATCTATTTAATTATTTATCAATTTATGTACACACACACAAGTAGATTGACGACACGGTTGGCGCAGTGGTTGAGCGATTGACTGCTGCGCAGCATGTCGCGGGTTCGATTCCCGCACGGAACAAATATTTGTGAGACCTACAAGTATTTGTTCCGAGTCTGGGTGTTTTTCTATCTATAATATGTATGTATTTACAAAAAAAAAATGTATATAAGTAGTTTATCAGCCATATCGTTACCATAACACAAGCATTAGGTTGCTTAGCTTGGGACTATATGGCGTTGTGTGAAAATGTCCAAGGATATTTATTTATTTATTTATTTTATTTATTTATTTATTTATATTTAGATAACAAAAAAGGAGACAGGAAAATAGGTACAAAGGTTATGCTTATTTCTAGTGAAATCTCTTCCAGCATACCTGCGAAAGGAGAGCCAAATAAAAGAGATGTAGACACGTGTGTAAAAGTAAAAAAATAAATAAAAATAAAACAATAAACTTTAAATATAACATACAATACATAAATATTACAAAAAAAAAATATGAAGCTAATATATACTAAATAATATTTTAAGATAAATACAAATAAATAAATACATACTTGCAATTATGACGGTACAGAAAGGTAGTGTTCTTTCACTCTTTGTTTAAAAACTGTAAGAGTTTTGCAGTCTCTAATATCAGGCATTCAGGCGGTAGTGAATTCCACAACCTAACCGCGTGCACAGTAAAGGAATAGGAGTAAAAATCAGTGGAGTGGGGAGGGGACTTGAGGAGGTTTCTAAGATGCGACCTGCAAGGCGCATCTGAGGGACGGGAAAAGGAGATCTATTTTATACGTCACCGGCTTAGTGCAACTTCATAGTCAAACCACTGCAACTCTTGTTTGTAAGACTTTTATCTTTGGAAACGATTGTCATCATCATTTGAGCATGGTGATTGAGAACATGTCATGCTCACTCAAATTTTTCACTGATGGCGGCGAGTGTGTTGGATCATTCAGTTCCCTTCAAAATGTTTGAGCTGAATGGTGCCGAAACATGCGTCAGGTTCGTGAACGGGCGCCGTCAGTTGAGATTGGTCATCTCTTAACCACCACTGGCTTATTTTGATCTTTACATTTTAAGTTCTTGTAATAAGTTTTTTCCAAGTATCCTTTTCCCACGCCACCTCGTGCCAGCCCTCACGGTACGCGTCCAGCTCGTCTCGCCAACTCTTTCTGGGCCGGCCTCGGCGGCGCCGTCCATCTTCGGGCACCCATTGTGTGGAGGTTTTTGCCCAACGGTCAACGTACATGCGGCTAACGTGACCCGCCCAAGCCCACTTGAGCCTGGCAGCCTTCTTACCCACATTCATTCCCGTTTTGGAACGCAGCGTGGTGTTTCTGATTTGGTCCTGTCTTTTTAGGTCGAGGATGCTGCGTTGAATCTCGCACGAGGTGGCGCGGGAAAAGTATACTTGGAAAGACTTGGGGGAGGCCTTTGCCCAGCAGTGGGACAGTACAGGCTAAAAAAAAGTCTTTTATTTTGCATTGCCCTCACATGAAGAAGCAAGTACATGTAACTAAGATTTTTGTGAAATATCACATGATTTAAAAGAGTGTCCGAGGAGTTTCTTGCACGTTCTTCTCCATAGAGATCTACGCTTTGGAACGTGCAAATAGCCTCATGTTTTTGCCTGACCGACCTTCACATTTCAAAAGTGCCTGTAAATGGTTTATTTGAAATAAATTCTTTGAATCTTTATTAGCCGAAAGACCTGCTGGACATAGGTCTCCCCCGAGTGTCACCACAACAAGCAGTCCTTTTTTTTTTAGGGATGGGAAATCATCAAATTATTCTCCCGCTCTGGGCGGAGCGAGAGGGAGTGTCAGACTCGTACTGACTAAAACCCATCCATGTTCCTTCAGTGCCCTTTGTGTTCCGGAGCCACGGTATCGCTTTCGAATAGTCCCGCGACTCCGGACAACAAGCAGTCCTGCGTTTCGCATCCATTGGCCACCCGCGATCCTCACCAGGTCATCGGTCTACCTTGTGGGAGACTTTCCAATGTACCGTCTTCCGGTATGCGGTCACCACTCGAGAACTTTCGGCCCCATCGACCATCGGTTCTACGAGCAGTGTGCACTGCCCTTTGCTACTTTAGTTTGGCGATCCGTCGGGCTATGTCGGTAACACTTGCTGGTATCAACATTTCTAATTCGATCACGCAAGGAAACTCCAAGTATTGCCCTCTCCATTGCCCTTTGCGTGACTCTTTCTGAAGACGCCCATAGTGACCGACCATGTTTCGGTTCAATAAGTCATCACGTACTGGTCATAAACTTTCGTCTGTCCCGAAAGAACGAACGCTGAGAACGCTGCTCAGCCGAGTTGAATTCGACGGTTGACCTCTTTCTCGAAGTTAACCATACTCAACCCACCAGAAAGTAAGAAACCAACCTGAGATTAATAATACCTATTCTTATTATACCTATCAACTGTGTAATAAGCTCTGTTCTGTCGCCTGCTCAATAAGCAGTTGGAAGTTATTATGTTGTTCTTGACGCCTCCACTGTTCTTTTCGCTTTGATTTCGTTACGGCATCAAAGACAGATGAGTTGTTTCTCCACGGTTCATCAAGCTTCAATGATTCGGCGCTTTAACTGTGGTCACCACTGTTGATTCTGTCTTTTAGGAATAGCTGTGATTGGGAAATATGTGGTGGGTTTATCCCAAGAATAAGTGGTAACGATAAAGAAAGGGTTTAATCTGGGTTAAATAATCCCAAAAACTACTTACATTTTGTTTTGTTTGTACAGCTACTCACGAAAACAGAAGACGTGTACAGTGTATATGGTATGAGTGAAGTAAGTGGCTTGATTACCCAACACGACTATCCGGCGGCACCAGGCTACTGTGGTAGGCCCTTCGGTGGCATAGAAACAAAAGTAAGTGAAAATCACAAATGTTGAACTGTTGAACACTATACCTAGGTATGTTCCTAGTAATTTTGAAACTACTTCCATTCCACTCGACTCAGTCGCCCAGGCAATGAAAAATACTTTCAAATTCAATGACATTTATTTCGATTTTCACGATGATTTTAACAAATAAGGCAATGGATAAGGAATTTCCTTCAAAATCCTTTGAGCTGTGATGGAAAGTGCGTTATGTTCACTTCAGGTTCACTGTCCGCAAAGCAGACAATAGTTAAACAATCAGCGAATACCACATGTGGTTCTTGGGACTGAACCGAATAAGGCTAAGCGTATGATAAGGTGTAGGTGACGCAGAACAGCACAGGCAGGGCAGGTGAAGCAAATTTAGGCGTCTGCGTCTAGGTACGCACGGCAGCTCTCAGCATGTTCATGCATTCCAAAATCTACTCTGCTCTGCGCTGCTTCTCAGCATATTATGTACGCTTAGTCTTCTCATTAGAACTTTGCGGAATAACATCATGTTTAATTAACAATCAAACATGAATTCAATTTGTTTCAGTTGGTGGATCCCACAACCAATGAAGACATCACGGAACCGAACGTGGCAGGGGAGTTATGGTTCAGAGGTCCTTGTGTGTTTAAAGTAAGACTTGATATTTATCAACTTATGCGTCTGTTTTATCGCCACGAAGGACAAGATAGGAACTTTTACTCTAGCTGAAGCAGTACAGACAGACGGCAGCACATCAAGTTACCTGAAACTGTAAAATTTTCGCAGTCAACCTTGAACCTTGAGCTTTAACGATAAAGTTGAAAATCTATTAAATAAATTTGATAGATTGATGAAGCATGATGTGCTTACACTAAACGATCACAGCGTAAATTCGCGATCGTCGCGTTAATTTGTTTGGCATGACTTGAAAGCAACCATTGCCAGCGCGAAGACGATATGGGGTTTGCCGTACCTATATACGTCAATGTCACTGGGATATTCACGCGATGATCGCTTTTTTTTAAGACAGCCAGTCTACTTACTGCTACTATAAAATACTCTATGAAGTGGCGTGACTCGGGTGTGCTTTAAGTGACCCCACTTGTCGGACCTAAACCTCCAGTTAAAACCAGCGACAAACAAACAAAGTAGGTATAGTAAGTGGTTGATTTATGCTGAACTGGGTCTATTTAAAACACTCTTATGCGCACACAATATTTTTTTTATATTTTTTCTTATTACTTAATTTTGGGCCCAATATTGGTTCCTTTTTTTCTTCATTCCTTACATTTAAATGTTGTCTGCTGGGCAAATTTAACTTTCCTGACCTGAAAATAAAAACATCAGAAAAACGGTTCTTTACACCGGGAGTCTATAAGGCCACTTTAGCAGAATCAGAAAGCAGATCACGCAGCCCGTCCCTGTCAAAATTTCCCAATCAACCTTGAACCTAATACGTAAGCAATATAGATGAAAGTGAAATTTGACAGATTTTTGTTTTTTTTTTATGCAAAACGGGGAAACTCTTGGCCCAAATCTCACCTGATGGAAAGTGATGATTAGGCCGAAGATGGAAGCGAGTTTCACCCGGAATCCTCTGACACAGAGGAACTGGCTATCATAACTCTAACTGCTGGAACACAACAATGATGTTAACATTGTTGTTATGGCGACAGACTTAGACATGATGGTGGTAGCTTGCCAGGTGGACTTAGAACAAGTCCTACCACCAACCAAACCGAGCTAAAAATTTGCCCCCGCTGGGAATCGAACCCGGGACCTCTGGGTCTGAATCAGGTGGTTTAACCACTAGACCACGGAGGCGGTTAGTGTCACCTGTTTAGCACCACCCGGGGACCACGTGTAGGAATTCGCTGAAGGGTATTCTCCTACGGACGCGGGTGACTCGGCCCCCAAAACTGTGTTAAGTTGTTGTTCTTGTGTGGTTAACATTATGAATCTAATATGATTCTGCTAAAGTGGCCGTTTTAGACCCCAGTAAGGAAATTATTCCGATGTTCTTGTGTTTGAACTTCATAATGGTGATGGTTATATTTCCAGGGTTATCACAACAACCCAGAAGTGACAAAAGAGGCATTAACAGAAGACGGCTGGCTCAAATCTGGTGACATCTTCCACAGAGACCACTTCTGGAACCTGTTCTTTGTGGACCGATATAAGTTACTGTTGAAGTACAGAAACCATCAGGTGAGTTAGATGGATTAATAGGTGTAGGAGGCTTGGTTCCTTTAGAATTTGTTTTGTATTTATTGTGGGAATGCACATTTCTCGTAGAACAGATGGTCGATGGGGCCGAAAAGTCTGGAGTGGCGACGGCGTACTGGAAGACGCAGCGTTGAAAGGCCTCCCACAAGGTGGACCAACGACCTGGTTACGGGTAGCCGATGGATGCGAGACGCACAAGACCAGTTGTTGTGGTGACATTTAGGGGACTGAGGTCTATGTCCAGCAGTTGACTTCTTTCGGCTGATATTTACCGATCTCTCATTGGTCAAAAAATTTACGCGACATCTCATAGATTCATAGTGTCTAGTTTAACTTGAAAGGCAAAGAAATGAGTGGTATCGTATGACCATCACTGAAATATTCACCTTTTAGAGAAATCTATACTAATATTATAAAGAGGTAAAATTTGTTTGTAAGTTTGTATGTAGGGGGTAATCTCAAGAACTACTGGTCCGATTTGTAAAATTCTTTCAGTGTTAGATAGCCCATTTATCGAGGAAGGTTATAGGTATATATCATCACGCTAAGACAAATAGGAGCGGAGCAATAATGGAAAATCTGACGCAAACGAAGTTGCGCGGGTCAGCTAGTGCTTAATAAAAACATAACTACAACGTTATGACGTATCAGTAATTCATCATTATGATAACAGGTGTCTCCAATGGAAATCGAGATGTTAATAATGAAGCACCCTGGAGTATTTCACGTAGCAGTGACAGGTATACCTGACAAGGAGTGCGGCGACCTGGTGGTGGCGTGCGTTGTTCCGAAACCTGGATGCAGCCTTACAGCACAGGAGATCAAGGACTTGGTTAAGGGTAAAATTGACAAAAAAAAAACTGAGCTATTCCACATTACGGTTAGAAAAATTTACTGAATGGTTCTAAAGTGCACAATCGTCGTACCGGAAGGCGTATCGTAGATGGGGAGTTGCCCTGCGGCCAGGGCGTCTACTTCTGTTCCGGCGGCTGAAGCGTGAGGTTTTCATCTCTCTTAAGCGTTTGGCCTCCTCCTTCGCTAGCATTACTGCTTCGCAGAAGAAGATGACCGCTTCTCATGCCGGACCATGGATTGAACCAAGGCTGGACGCGAGAGGTCGCTGCCGCCGATTCCCTCGACGAAGACACGGTGCTGCTCTGTCCAAGCAGAGGCGCGAAGGGCGACCTCACCGAGTCCTCCGGGAGATCCTCGCAGTGTGGATGTCTTTATCTACGGCTAATATTATAATGATGATTAAAACTGAAACTAACAGAACCTACTGCAACGTGAACCAGAAAACAGTCCCTATGCTATGAAAATGAAGGCGTCAGCGACAGCTGAGCGATAGCGCCATCATCGTTTGGGTTCGGTGGTATCAGGATCATTGTAGAATAAAACACTGAATACAGTACTAAGCTCTCTTTATTAACTGTGGCTGAGTGCTAGTACTTTACAAATAGACAGTCCCCCAAAACGCCCGCCCGTTACCACATCCTAGTGTTTTAGCTATGGAGAAGACGTGGCCAACAAACTCCATAGCAACACATCTGTCTTTTGAGTTAGAAGAACTCGCATTTGTAACATTTAAGAGTCCTATTACATTTTTTACGGAAATTCATGATTTTTGACGCTGTAATTATCAGCAGCAGTAAGATATTTTAATTATTTGATCATGAATAACGATAGTGCCAGTCTCTTTCTTGTAAGTTAGAGTTACACATTTTCATTTTTCTTTTCGTGTAATTTACTATAAATATTTTACGAACTCAGTTTGCAAGAAAAAATGTCGGCGATGGAACTTTGACGGTCTAATTCACATTGTTACAATCAATTCTTTGAAAAGCTAAAATTACTAAAAGGTAAGTTGAATGTTTTACTTGTTTATTGGAGTTCTAGAATTTCTTTAAATTCCTTGAGTTTTCACGGAAAAAAACGTAAAGAAAGCCTAATTTAAGCCAGAAATGTCTTGATTCAGCGTCCATTAAATTCCAAATAAAAACAATTTTATCAAATAAATTAATATGATATAAAATTTCAATCTTCAATGAATACGTTTCATTAGTTTTCTTTTGTCAATATAATTAAACAAAATTACAATAAATAAAATTAAAGTACTATTATATTCTGCGTCAATTCAGCACGCGCGCTCCTCAGTCTCGCGCGAGCGCCCAAATTAACTATAATCCTTTTCAGACTAGTAAGTATCAAAATTGTTTCGCGCACTATATATGTACTCCCAACGCAGACCAACGTAACTTCGTCTATTGCAAACGAGCACTTACGATTCGTAATAGGACTCTTAATAAATAAGTCTGTTTAATTTAATTAAAATAGGTAAACCGACAGTTTCGTTCTGGACGAGTGTCCTAGTCGGTGTCTCGAGCCAAAGTGCGCTCGGCAAAGTCCCCACTTTCAGTATATAGTAATGTACTCTGTGGTCCCCACTCTCCAATACGACTCTGTCCACGTGCCGCCATTACAACTGTCAACTGACGTCACGGCGTTTACCACTACAATACTCAAATCAGCAACTAATTATTAAATGATATCTTTATCCACGACATAATAATAGATAAGTAAAATATTAATGTCATTCCAGACTCGCTGACAGACTCGAAGCAACTAAGAGGAGGCGTGATCTTCATGAAAGAACTGCCAACGACCAGCACCTCTAAGATTAACAGGACGAAACTGAAGGAATTGGTGCTCACTATACCAAGGGAATGAAGTACCAGGGAGGACTAGGCTTTAAATAATTGTAATACTAATAACATATCAGAGGGTTTTTAGCCTTTAAATAAATTCAATAAAAACCTAAAATTTACCCCTTGTTACTAACCAGACCTGACATGCCGGCCACACGCTTGCCAAACCTCGTCAAAGCGTCACAAATCCAAACGAATGGATGGGGACTTTTTTTAAGGATGGGGAGTCCTCCGGCGGAGCAGAAGGGACTGTCAGACTCTTGCTGACTAAAATAAAATCCATCTGAGTTCCTCCTACTGCCCTTTGCATTCCAGGGCCGGTGTCTCTTTCGAACAAATTCCTCAACCAAGGAGTTTGACCTGGTGTGCGCTTGCAACCGGCGCTTTCAATCCTACAAAAAACAAGTAAATCCAATCGAATGCGTCGTTTGTTTGGCACAAATAAAAGAGAATTAAATTGATGATTGTGTTTTTTTTTTTTTTTTTATTTCATTTGTATAAATAAAATACGTTAAAGTCGACACTGATTGACATACATGGCGTGTAGGTTCCTTAGTTAAGTAGGGGGATACTCTGAGGGATTTCCCAAAATTCCTGCGAGAACAAGAAAAACGGGATATCCGTGTATTACCTACTCGCGCGCGATCAGAATGGGATGCCACCTTTTGGAACTGAGACGCGCGCGGTCCGCCGGTCAGCCGTAGCGTCGGCAAAGTTGCCAGCGGGTTTAAAAAAAGCCACATAGCAGAATCAACCAGCAATTCAAACTACCCGAAACTATCAAAGGATTTGTCCATTCTCGGCTTCGCGTGGTTACGATGCTCGAAAAGATACAAATAAATCAAAAATCATGTTTTGTTTTTAAACGCATACTTATTCAATACTTTTGTATCAACTTGCGCCTACGATGTGGTTGTGTATTTAATAAATAATTAAAAATTGTTTTTTTCTTTGACATATTTACATTACTCGTCCTTCAGTGTTGCCAGTTTCCAACAATTAATCGTACCTACAAATCGATTCAAATTGTTATTTTTGAAGTTGAACCTAGTCCTCCTTATTCTTAAAATGAAATTGTTTTTATTGTTTTATAAATAGCTGTTATTTGTAATCAAACATGTTTTATCCATATAATTGGAAAACAAAAGTAGGTATCGAAGATGGTCAATGAATTTCGATTTTTAATGTACATAATAAATACTCGTATATCTTAACATTATTATTAAAATGATTGCAACCATGAAACTTCTGTATATTTACACAGCCCTATGATAGATCGTAGAAATAACTAATTTATAATTAATTCAGAGTTTTTTCGCTAACGCTACTTGTCTTGAGAACTGTCATTTTCTATTTACTTTGATATGGTTCCATCCCTTTTTGAACGCGCGTGGAGTATACGCGCTGTCAGCGAATGCGAGTGTCAAAATGCCATAAATAAGTGATTAATCACGCGACATTTTGACAGCTTCTGTCAATCCCATTTATTGGACAATCGCTTTCGCCACGCCACCGCTATTAATAATAATATCACCTGTCGAGCGCCTTTGGACGTTTTCTGTTTTTCCGATGTCATTATCCACTTTTGGCTGTCAAAAGGCTTAAAAGGTATTTATAAAACAAAATAAAACAATAAATATTTCTTTTTCAATTATTTATATTGAAATTATCACCTTCATAATACCAGCACTGAAGGGTGTCCACGTTTCACGTACAACACAATTACAATATAACCACTGACAGTACAAAATGAAAATACAACAGAACCAAGGAAGAGCCGGTCTGGCTATTTGGACTCGCCTGAAGGCACTTGAGGTCAAATATTTGCTTGGAGTTATAGTTGGCAAGTCGAATGGTTGGAAAATCTATAAAGTTATCAGTTACAATATAAAAATTAGGAAAAGAACAGATATTAAGACAGTATAAATTCAACAGACATTTTCAATTATTTTGATCAAAATATTGCTTTAGCATTTAGACAAACTCCGTTGATACGCACTGAATTATTGACTAAATAAGCTAAAAACACATTCTCGACAACCAATAGAGTTGTTCATAAAATCACGGCAGACCGGCCGAAGGCTTCGAAATTATTGCTCGACATTTAAAAGTTATTTGCTTAAGAAATTAATTTCTCTTCTCATACCAAAAATATTTTTTTAAACACCACATGCGCCTCGCTGCGTTCAGACTGAGATGCTTTATACAGTAACTATTCTTTTCTGATATTTTTTTTAACTTTCGCTAGTTTTTGCAGGAACATATTTAACCAGAAGTACGTAGTCTTAAAGGATGATGTTAGTTAGCTGATATAAGTACATTAAGGGCGGGTTGTTTCAACTACACTTAACGCACGCGTAAACGTTAAATATGGTGCTAACTATCGTCAAATCAAAAAATTGGGTTGTTTCACAAAATGTCAGCGTTAACGCACGTAAAATATAACGTTTACGTTAACAGATGGTCTGAGCACTGATTAACGTAACTTTAGTTGCGTCAAATAGAACAAAATTGTGAAATTTCTTTTGAATTCCTCAATACCAGTTCTTCTGATGACACAAATTAGTGGTGGAATGCAAAAAAAGCTATTTAGGTAGGACCCGTGTCAATAACTTAGCCATTGGGATGAGCAGGAATTTATACCAGAATGTTTTGAAACAACGCTTCTAATTTAACGAACGTCAAACATCGTCCGTAATCGTAACTTTTTGACGTACGTATGTTACGTTAACCAACTGTTTGATACAACCCGCCCTAAGGGAAAAAAAGTAACAAAAATATCGACCATAAAGTCCGACAAAAAAAAACACTTTTCAAGCAGTCTGATGCACATCAAGTCTGTAATCGAACTAAATCAAATGCCATCAACTGTAACAAACTGCTTGAAAAGTCATTTGATCAGAACTTTTAGTCGTTTTTCTCTATTCACTTTTTCCCGTTCGCTATTTTTTCCATAATGTACATATATCAGCTATCTATCATCCCCCTCATCGTCATCGTCACCATCTTTGACCACGCACTTCTGAAACACTCTCTATAAAAGAAAACAAAGAAACCTAAAGGTTTATTGCCTTATGAGTCAGATTTTTCCCAAGGTAATTATGTTTCCGCTAAAACAAGCCTAAACTTAGCTATGTTATGCCGTTCTATGTATGTAACATGTATAAAGCAGTACAATAATTAACATACATTTTACTGTCCCTATTGATCTCTTCACTACTTGATATTAATTACTTCTCCGTGTAAAAGTCTCTGATACGGAAGATACTGGATGTGTAAGTACCTACTACTATCAGCGCTCTAACTAAAAATCATATTTTTTATATTTACATTTATATCAATATTATAATGAGTACTAATGTCCTGTTTTTTTTTATTTGACACATTTTAGGGTTGGCAACATTTTGATATAATGAACCAATACATTTTTTTTGCATGTTTCTTTGTACAGTGTCAAAATATTTTTTTTGCGCAACCCTCATACACACCACAAAAAGTACAAAAGTCCTTCATTATGTCTATATACTATTCAATTCATACTATTCTCTCAACACTAACCATACATCATCTCTATTTAAATATTAATCATTTCTATCTTTATAAATGCACTTCTTGTTAAAATTTTATATTCTACTCTAAACAAGAAAAAGGCTGAGTCAGTAATAATGATTGAAGTAAAATTATATTTATATTCAAAAGTAATCAACTCTTAAATAAGATTTGTGTAACGATATAGAAATAGACAAGGTAAACGGCATGATAAGTTAAATAACGTCTTTTTAATTACCTATTAGATATTATTAACTGGTTAACAGGAGTTTACTGCAGCGCCGATTATAACACTTGTGTTAAAAGTATGCATCCCTTTGATAACAGATGTGCCGCTCAAGATAAAAACTAAATCCAGGGAGCTAACGTAAACAAATATTTACAGATACAGAATACTCAAGAATACTGAAAAATGATGGCGTTTCTTATCTCACACTTGGACTTACGATATATTTCTTTGGTGTTGTGTCATATTTTATGTTTATCCCTTTGCTATTGGACGCTATACGAGTGGCGCACTAGACTACTTACAACTGGCGACTTGTGCGGTATAGGGAACGTGCTGAAGAAACTTTAGGCAGTACAGAAATGTCATTTATATTTTACCTATAACTTTTAAAATTGCAAAGCTAGATCGTGCAGATGGCAGCATAGCAGCGTCAATGTCAAGTGTTCTGAACCTTAAGAGGAAATGTGGGCTTGTAGACTTTGTATGTAAAAAGTTATATTTCGAGGTTTGGCTCTCGCCTGTTTCCTTCTCCAATATTAAATCGATTTAATAGATATTACACAAGCTGAATAAGAAGGATGTGACTGGATGGACTGTGTCTCTATGTTTTCTCTATTCATTAATAGTTGCCAAACTTGTTCAGTAAGGCTCTTTAGACAGCAGTTTATTGGACAATTTTGAGCATGTTTTGAGGGTCCTAGTGCTTTTACGTTTAATATATCATCAAAAAAGAAAACATAGCAACACAAAATATATTCTTCTTATTCAGTTCATGAAATATCTATTAAATCTGTCCAATATTGAAGAAGGAAACAGGCGAGAGCCAACCCTCGAATTATGACTACGAGTATTTACATACAAAGTCTCTCCGCCCGCGTTTCTTCTTAAAGTTTCGAATATACGACAGTAGATGGCATAGCCAACACCGTGCACGTTCCCTATCGCTTCACGCTCCGTCATCACAACACGCCGACATTTACACAGTTTGTACAATCGCAATCCTCGCACTAATCCTTACATTAATCAACTAATATTCTCAATTCTAAACTTGTCTCCGTACTATATTTACAAACTCGTTTCTATTTACACAAATGGAATTATTGAGATCATTTCTTACGATTATAAAAAAATGAAAATTACGAGGTCAGCCGTATTTTATAATTATTAAATAAAAAATAATACTTCAGAATAGACTGGTTTGGTACACGGCGGGTACACGAGATTTTGTGTACCTTGCATGAGGTAATGATTTTTACCGCAAAGGTAAAATTATTTCGAGCCTAAATTACCGTGGAACGAAACGTTTCATGTCCTCGTTTTTATGTAAGTAGCATTGTCACCCTAGTGCTTGACAAGTCATGGGCATTTTTTATCTAACTCTTAACAAAAGTGGGGATAAATTTGTCATTCAACTTATTTTTGACATTAAATTCTAAAATTATTATGCATCATCACGTCAAAGCCGTGAAACGGATTCATCATGGCAGCTTATTGCACGATATTAACAAAACAAAAACAAAACAATTGAAATGAAAACAATGATTGCACCAAATAAACAATAAACTTAGCATGCCATGAGATTTACACTATTTGTTTTTACTACTACAACTGTGGTCAAAGACCTTTGAAATCATAGAGAGAATTGACCACCAATTCATATTTAAGGTCTCCATCAAGTACGCTTCATAGACCAGACTCCACTGAATTTTGCGTACAATTTTCTTTACCATTCCCAGATAGCTTAAATTTCAATCTGTGCTTAATAATTGCTGAAAACTCAACCATTTTGCACCCTTAGGCTTTTGACCACAGACGTAGCATATTGAGATTAACAAAAGCATAAAAAACCGGTGTTATTAACCAGTTTCCAACAAAAATTACACGCATCAGAACAAAAATGCTTTCTTTTTATCACAGAGCACGACACACCACCGGCAGTTACTGGAAGCGGCATTGGTAATATTCATGCTCTGCGCAAGCACAAGCTTCGTCAGTCATAGCCAGCTTTGGGATTGTCACTGGCCAGCAATAGGGAATATGCATGAAAAACGAAAAATAACTATGTAGTTACTGTGAAAACAGAATCAAAATTGATCGAAAAACAATGGAGTCTGGAGGCCATGTTGGAATCCTCTTTCTTACCAACGAAGCCTTCTGACGTCATCGTTGATTTAGATATTTCAATTTTCTTTTTTCATAATTGTTTTAAGTTTTTTTTTGACATGCATGTTCCCCATTTCTATGAGTAAACGAAACCTTCACACTTGCTTACTCTCTTGGTTTGTATCGAAATGCCGTCTCTAGAAGAGGCCGGCGAGTGTGCTCACTATGAATATG
Organism: Ceramica pisi; assembly: GCA_963859965.1. Classification (NCBI taxonomy): domain Eukaryota; kingdom Metazoa; phylum Arthropoda; class Insecta; order Lepidoptera; family Noctuidae; genus Ceramica; species Ceramica pisi. The sequence continues at coordinate 18,152,688 of OY982543.1, forward strand.
GAATGCCGTATCTAGAAAAGCCGTTGCTAACTCGGTGGGCTTTGTAACGAGTGAGTTTGCTGCATCATCCGAATCTCTCTTTAACGAGGAACATGAGTTTCTTCTTCCCTTTGTATTTGAGTTTGATCTCCTGCAGGAGTGCGGCGAACTGGTGCGGACCGTCTGGGGCCAGCGCGAATGTGTCGCGGGCTTTGCCTAACGAAAAGAAATGCGGGGTTAAAAATAATACAGAAAACTTGTAGAAGTATTATTTTATTACTTTCTTGATGTTATCGAAACCGAATTTTATACGGAAGAGCCTAAACAGGTAGAGAAGGATTGGGACTTGAATCTATTCTTCCCTATCTTGAACTTATTTACTCGACAAAATTGTACCAGGCTGATACTGGTATATCAAACACCCGGGGATTGAACCCAGTATCTTAGCAGCAAGGTCCACATAAAATAAGCAGGTACGTTAACCTGCGTTTGCAATTTAATTTTTAAACATGTAAGTAAACATATATACTTATGTATTTTTGGAAAAACAACTTTATAGTCGGCAAAAAGTACAAGATGTGCTATCGTACCTACAAATCATGCTGAAATCAACTTAATTCCCATTCTCATAAAGGTGATATTTGCTTGAATAACATAATTTTGAAAATAAAATACATACCAAGAAACTCGACAAAGTCGGCGTAGTGCCGCGGCGAGATGTGCGCGAGGCGCGCGTGCGTGGTGGAGGCGTAGGCGCGCAGGGCCGCCTCCAGCAGCGGCCGCAGGGGCGTGGGGGGCCGCGGCGGCGCGCCGCGCGAGCGCGAGCAGCCCGCCGCCGCCACGCAGCAGCGCCGCAGCACGTCCGACTGGGGGGGAATGTACTCATAAGACGCCGGTAGTCTGAATTGTGAATTGATGAACAGATTCATTCACTGTTTGGTATTGTACGTCTAAAGTTAAGCTTTACTTCGATTTTGCTTATATTTATTTACTAGCTGACCCGTGCAACGTCGTCTGCGCGTCTGCTCCGCTCCTATTGGTCTTAGTGTGATGATATATAGCCTATAGCCTTCCTCGATAAATGGGCTATCTAACACTGACAGTTTGTGTCAATATGATGCCCGTGACATAAGACACTGCTTTATCCCCTCGGTGCATAACTACTATTATATACCTACTGAATGCAGCTAGGGTTTCAAGCTAGCCCAAGGCAAAGACACCTTTATCCCAGAGCTAGAGCATACTCTATTTTTAACACCCACGACAAGAAAATAGTCCGCAAGTCATGAAGACAAGTGGCTAGCGGCATCGGTCCCCGTCGGTCTCCAAGTTGTGTTCCAAATTCGAATCACATTATTGACCTTCGGGCAATAATATAGTACTGTGAAGGTTAAATACTCATTGCTTCAGGGCTTTATAAGAATTGTCATTGGCCGTATGTAAAAGGAAGGTTTGGAACGGTCACCTGAAAAAGATAACGTTTCGAATGATGAAATAAGAGTTGTAGTGTTTTTTTTTAGGGGATTCCTTGTATTGGTTTGAAGCCGGGCGCATGGTCGCCAATATATTCGATTATTGCTGCATTTTCTTGTTTAATTTCCTTACGCCCCCATTTCCATAATCACAGTACTCAATTTCGTTATAGCCCGTCGGCCAATAATTACTTACTTTATGAGAGATAAGATAAGATAAGATAATATTTATTTGCCAGAATGTAGGTGTACAAAGAACACGTATACGTATGTTGAGTTAACATGACCTATAATGTGACGTTTTCGTGTGTAAAATTAATAAATGTGTATAAGTTACCAGCACGGGCGCGCACTGCACGTTCTTCACCAAGAGCGGCAGCATGGCCTGCAGCTCGGCGCGGCCCAGCGAGTGCGCCAGCGCCACCGCCCAGTGGATGTCTGCGATCGCGGGGTGGCTGTCCTGTAGGCAAACGATTACTGTGTTTGAGTAACTCGACTTTTCTTAGTTTTAGTGTCATAGTGTGCTAGCTGACAAGTGATATCTTTTTTATTTTGTGCCATGAATTATACTTTGCATACTAATTATTGTAAAATTGTAGTTCCTAAAACGTAACAGACAGTTGTGTTTCTGGGGAATTTGTTGGCCACTTCTTCTCCACAGCTAAAACACTAGGAAGTTTTGGGGGACTGTCCGTTGTAAAACTTGACGTTCAGGAAGTGCTGGCTCTCAGCCTAATTTGAATTTTTGTGGTGTTATATGTTTGTTGTGTTACTTTGTGACCTTGTTATTGTTACTGGTTGTGTTTCTTACTTGTTAATAATACAAAACGTAAAAATCAGAAAAATATTCTACGAACGTAACACTTTTTTACGCGATTGGACCTGCGCGGTCGTCACTAAAAGTTAACTTCGGAGCAGCAAAGAAAAAATAATCGTACTGTACCTGATTATAATGCAGATGCAAGTTGCGCATGGCGAGCGTGGCGAGGCGCATGGCGCGCGCGGGCTGGCCGCGCTGCTCCATGTAGCGCGCCACGGCGAACAGCTGGCTGGAGGCCAGCGCGCCGCGCGCCGCCGCGCCGCCCACGGCCGCGCACGCCGCCTCGAACGCGCCCGCCGAGCCCTCGCACACGGACAGCGCGCTCAGCGCACAGCCCGGCGGGTCCTGGGACAATGGACAACTCATTTTTAGGCTGTGACTTAACAGCTAGAGATACGACCAACTTAAGAGTTCTTTTTTTTTGGAACGAAGTTCCTTATCGCGCGTTGCGAATGGGGGCTAGACGGAAAAAATTAAGACCAAAAGTTGTAACGACACTTTCGACACTTTTTGTTGTTTTTGAATACCGAAAAGCAAAAAGATTTAGACAAATTTTAAAATCCTATTACTTTCGTTAGTCGAATTCAAAACCCAAAAGTCAAAGTCAAAAAGGAAGTCCAAGTCAGAAGTCAAATTCAGAAGTCCAAGTCAGTATTCAAATTCAGAATCAAAGTCCGAAGTCAAAGTCAGAATTCAAAGTCAAGGAAATTCATAGGATATTAGATACTAATGTGTTTTTGTTGCGAGTATACATAATAAACAAAAGGAACTTCGTTCCATCAGGGTGTCCCTTGAAACCTCTCAAGTTTAAACGTTGCGCCACACTAGAAATTTCTCCTGTATCGTGGTTGCGTTTACAAACATACAAAGTCACATACACAAACAGCCAGACCCGGAACAACTATCTGTAGGTCATACAAATATTTGTTCCGTGCGGGAATCGAACCCACGGCACAGCAGCCGATCGCTCAACCACTGCGCCAACCGTGCCGTCAAAGTTAGATGGAGACGGTTAATTAGAGACGGTAGAGAGTTGACGAAAAGATAACAGAGTGGACTATGCTTGGCAGAAATCACGTACAATCAAGACAACTGACGTAGGACAAAGTATTGACCTTGAGTATTGGCCTTTATTGACGTGTACTAGCTTTTGCCCGCGTCTTCGTCCGCGTGATGATATATAGCCTATAGCCTTCCACAATAAATGAGCTATGAGCTAACACTGAAAGAATTTTTCAAATCGGACTAGTAGTTCCTGAGATCAGCACGTTCAACCAAACAAACAAACTCTTCTGCTTAATAATATTAGTATAGATTATGCAAATTAAATATTTGATTGATTGATTTACTAAGTGGCAGAAGGCGAAAAAACATTGTTTGAAGACCAGGTGATGTGGTCAAAGTGACTGTCCTCTCGAAAACTACCATCGACTCGAAAAAAAGAAGGATACCTTAGCAGCACACTGCAGCGCCAAGGTCCTCGCGCAGGCGCTCAGCTTCTCCTGTTGCTCGAAGCTGAGGCCGAGCCGCAGCGCCGTGTTGTGCGACATGGCGGCCGCCGCCACGGGACCCGTCGCCTCCGTGGGAGTGAATAGTTCGTACCTGGGGAGGATATGGCATGTTTAGACGAGGTTTTATCGAAATATAATAGGCTTGTGGCCTGAATAAATCTGATTAGCCCGTCAGTTAGATTATCAAAAAATATTTGACCCGTATTTTTTTTTTGTTACGGGAACCAAAATTGACGAAGTTACGACGTTCATAATTTTTAGCGGGTCGTGACGTCACGAGCCCCCACTCCCGAGTTTTGATGCGTTTTATTTTTGTCAATATTCATTGATTTACAAAAAAAAATACGTGTCCATTATTTTTCAATACGGACTAAAAAGTTTTGCAATTTGTGGATGATGTAAACTAGCCTATTGTCGCTAATAAGCAGAAAATGCCGTAATGTGTCGTGTTCAATCTATATATCCGCGACAGTTTAAACTGTTGGCAGTCTCCATTGAGATTGGCCGCCATGATCGAAATTTGGTCAGAAGTACTATGACTTTGATACATGCTTGTCATATTAGGGTGCATAGAACAGCAGCAGATCTAAGCTCTCAATCACCTGGTGAAATTAATGAAAGCAGTAATTATGACCAAAACAGGCTAGGCGGCATCATGATAATACTGACCAGTTCTGCATGATGGACAGCAGCGCGTCCAGTCCTAGCTCCGTGGCGCACGTGACCAGCCAGCGCACCATCTCGCGTCTTCGCCAGTTCACAGACGAGAGCGTCATCCTTAACACCTGTAGGAGAAACGAAAAGAATTCAAAACTTTGTCCCTTGTTAAACTATTGATTATAACAAGCGTTTACTTTCGTATTGCAGTGGCAAACTGTCAAAAACAACTTTAGATTGCCAAAATTTTGACATTGATTTTCAAGATGGTACAGTCGCCAGCAAATCATGCTACAACAATCTGTCAAAATTCTATATTAGATTTTCAACTTTATAACTGAAACCTTTAAGTTCAATTTTGACTGGAAAAATTTGACAGTTTCGGGTACCAAATATATATAACAACCAAATATATCAAATTTAATTTTCATCTTTATCGCTAACATGTTAGGTTCAAGGTTGATTGGGAAAATTTGACAGTGACAAGTAGCGTGATTTGCTTCCTGATTCTGCTAAAGTGGCCTTTATAGACCCGCAGAAGGGAGTGTCAGACTCTTACTGACTAAAACTTATCCGTGTTCCTCCTAACCCTGGCAGGTCAATACGGTACTGCGACTTGAATTTGAACGTTGGCCTTATCATATATATCATATCAGAGGCAGCCTTAGAACAATGCGAGTCGATTGCATCGGGGGAATTGAGTACCTTAATACTCGAACGTTCGGCGCACGTCTGGCGGGTTGCAGCATTATCAATTTTATTTCAACAGCTGCAAGATCGATATTCGTTTAACAGAGTGGTGCGGATGGCAAAGCGTTGGAAGGACTTTCACAAGGGGGACCGATGACCTGGTAAAGGCCGCGGGAATCCGCTGGATGCGCATGCGCATTGCACAGCGGGTCTTAAAAGGCCACTTTAGTAGAATCATAATATTAATCATACAACAATCTATCAAAAGAGATTGCCCATGAACAGTACTCTTGATAAATTACTTGTGTCTCAAAACCCTGAACGGCATGAAATATTTAAAATAAAAATATATTTTTAAAAAAGATTTTGATTGATATTTAAAATGGGATAGTTTTTTGAAAAATAATTAGTACTTTTATGTTTCCGATGTTATAGTACGCCAATTTTTACTACCGACTGTCAATACTAGGGATGTCCATTTTTTCTATTGCAGGTAATGTGCGTACCTACCTACATAAAATAAAATGATATCGATTTTGTTTTGATTGTTCAATCTTTTATTGTAAAGTAATAACTGAGTGCTAAATCACAAGTTGTTGCTGGCATTATCAATATCAGTGGTTGTTAACGGCGACATCGGCGCTAAGTTGTATTTGTGAAATACCACTGGCTGGTTTACGGAAATAGATCAAAAATCGATATTTCATCAGTATGGGTACAACCTTATTTGACGTTTATTGCGCGTCTGTCATATTTTTGCAATACAATACTGTTATTTCTGCTGGTTTTGGTACGTTGTGCTTCGAGTCAAGCCTTTTAGTTCCTCCGTTACTGCTGCCAACCCATTGAAAATAAACATATTTTTAACGCCACTGCACCGTGTGTATTGTTTATTACTAAAAGACGGACTTTTTGAGTTGTGATCATGGCGACTGCGACTGTGATGCAATGTGTCAACTGCTCTTTGAGATTAACGCCACTTAGGCGCAGACGTCATGTTGTCGGAGATTCCGAATAACATCATGGATATTTTACGAGTCTGGATCTCACCAACACCGGTAAGAATGCACATTGTATTTTTAACGTAGTAGGGTTTTTTTTTGTTAGGAACTGCGCTTTATGTTTACGTACCATATAACAAATCTTGGAGGACACAAGTATAATAACATATTTTTAGAAGAATAAAATACAAGTTTAAGAAATAATCATTCTTTTATTTGTTGTATTTGGTGTTGTGTGTTTTACCTTCCCTCTCTACTTACAAAGACCATTTCATGATACCTACCACATCTGTGATTTGAGTAGGATCTAGATAATAACACTGAGCGATTGACTATTTTAGTAATGATTTCTTCCATGCTTTGCAATTTCATGAAACGCGGGCATGAGATTTAAAAATGCGCAAAATCTAAATCAGTAAGACTTGGTGAGGTAAAACGTTACAGATTTTACACAAATTATGCTTCAAAGATACCAAGTTCACCCGTAAACCCATTCAGACCCTTTTAAATAGCTTTTTTCAACAAATTTTCTGTCGAACATAACCTCAAAATAGTAATTTCATTTTCGTAAATATCTCAGAAATGCCATTGTAGTTTGTGTTAAATCTTTTGAGGTAGTATTTAGACATGCCATCAACTATTTTAAAGATGATTTTATGAAGACATAACAATGTTGAGTTGAGTACATTTGTCCATAGTGCCGTGGGCATTCTCCTTTCTTTTTCATCTTTATCGCTAAAGCATTAGGTTCAAGGTCGATTGGGAAAATTTGATAGTATCGAGCTTGATGTTCTGGATGATTCTGCTACAGTGGCACTTTTTAGACCCGCAGGACTGGTCAGTGTGGCGACTTGGGGCAGGCTTAGGTTTGTTCAGCTGATAATGATATTCAGCAGTCTCCAACTAACGGCTAAAATAATGATGTCGGTATATTGTTTTGAATACAGTTCATTTACCTAGAAACAACAAGGTCATTGATATGGTCTTTATTGATTGGACGACTCGTCATCGATTTTGTGGTCACTAACATTAGAAAACTCGCAAATAAAAAGGTACATGGTAGCAATCCCGTTATTAAGGGCGGGTTGTTTCACGTTCACTTAACGCATGCGTAAACGTTAAAAATGGTGCTAACTGTCGTTAAATCAAAAAATTGGGTTGTTTCACAAAATATCAGCGTTAACGCACGTAAAATATAACGTTTACGTTAACAGATGGTCTGAGCACTGGTTAACGTTACTTTAGTTGCGTCATATAGAACAATATTGCGAAATTTCTTTAGAATTCCTCAATACCAGTTCTTTTGATGACACAAATAAGTGGTGGAATGCAAAAAAAGCTATTTAGGTAGGACCCGTTTCAATAACTTAGCTATTGGGATGAGCAGGAATTTATAACAGCATGTTTTGAAACAACGCTTCTTATTTAACGAACGTTGAAGATCTTCCGTAATTGTTACTTTTTGACGTACGTATTTTTTTATTTTTTTTTGGGACAAGCCCACCACACATTCCCAACCACTGCAACTCCTGAAAGCCAGAATCAACAGTGGCGACCACCAGAAAAACGCCGAGTTAATGAAACCCGACGAGTCCCGGAGAAACGATTCAACTGTCTAGGATCCCGCAACGAAATTAATCAGAAGAGTACAGCGGAGGAGTAGGAAAAATAAATATAATTTCCACTTCCCTCCATATCAAGCAGGAGACAGATTAGAGCTAGGCCAATAGGCACCAAGGGACATATACAATAGGGTTAAGCCCAGTTGCCAAGCACCACGGATTATATATTAACATTCAAACTAATGGGTCCTAAATTGTGAGCTACTTTTGATTCCAGCAATAGGTATGGCAAAAATAAAAAATATAAATAAATACGTACGTATGTTACGTTAAGCAACCGTTTGATACAACCCGCCCTAACTATTCTAATGATGTCGGTATTAGTTTGTGGAGGTGGTACCTGCAAGCCCAGCTCGAAGGCGGCGGCCAGCAGGTCGCGGTGGTGGTGCGGCGCGGCGGGCGGCGCGGCGTGGCGCAGCGCGTCCTGCGCCAGCCGGAACAGCTGCGCCGCCGAGCGCACGTGCCGTTGTGCCGCCCCCAGCGCCGCGCGCAGCCGCCCCGGGTTGCCGCGGGCCGCTCCTGAGACATGATGCAAACTTTATACGACTGGATCACTTGGAGGACATTGAAATAGTATGTTGTATTTGTAGTAGCATCATATAGGCGTGACGCGATCTGACCACACATATATGTAGAGACAGATTCCGTCATTGACTTAAGAGTGTGTATTCCGTCCACTAGCGCCGCCAATCTTAAATTTAAGACACGTAGATAAAAAATCGCTCTGTAGTGCACTGAAGAAATGTATCTATTATTTTTTGACAGCTATTTTTAATACATAACTCATGGCTAAATAGCCAAAACTGCAATTATTGCTAAAAGTGGCCACTTTTAGCAAAAATATCGACTTTGGCAACTATTTATGTTCTAAAGTACAAAACATAACTCTCAAAACATAATAAATACATTTCTTCAGTGCACTACAGAGCGGTTTTTTATCTACGTGTCTTAAATTTACCACAAATAATAAAAAACGATTGGCGGCGCTAGTGGACGGAATACACGCTCTAATCCTCTTGACCTATTTTGGCCATGGGGGTCTATCTCAACGGAAATTAACCATCGCCGAGAGGCCTATTATAGTTCACAAGCGTGTGAGCAAGCACAGATGCGCTCCCTCTCTGTACATGTGCGCTGCCATCCAGCGCGTATGATGATGCTGGGTGGTGTCAGTGCGCGTTACCTAGCAGTGCGCTGGCGAGTGCGGCCTGCTGTTGCTCAGCGTGTTGCAGCGTGTGCCAGGCGCCGGCCGCTGCGCTGCCTCCCGTGCTACTGCCGTCCAGCGCGTACGCCTCCTCGACCATCGGCAACCTGGGGATATACCATCATTAATGATACTGAAAAAGATCTAAAAAAATAACCCTCTTGATTACTTTTCAAGGTCTAGGATTAATCAAAAGTTGACTGGTAGAGAAATAAAGTTTATGTAAAAAATACAACAGACTTCCAAATAAAAAAAACACTACAAAGTAAAAAAATAACATTGATTTCGGTAGTCAGTGTCAAAATACGAAGAAACTAACAGAAACACCGATTTCTTTTTTTTATTTGGAAGTCGGTTGTATTTTTTTGTAAAAAGTTTTTTATTTTTCACTTTTTCGTGGTACACCTAACAACACCACTGCAAAATCGCAGAAAAGCAAAATGATTACTTGGATGACAAAAAACCATCATTCAAGTAAACGAATTCCAGCTATTTCCATTTAACATCCAAACTTCGTAACCGATAAAATTTAAATGGGACCAATCTACAAGTATGTATATATATCCTTTCAGATAAACCAAGAATCTTGAAGTTGGTTCATAATTGTCGGCGTTATCCTCCTTTTTGAGAAGTCGGTTAAAAATACAACTGAATTGAGAACTCCTTTTTGGGAAATCGGTTAATATATAAATAAAGAATGAATAGGTGAAGTAACCTCATAGCTCTGAGGCCGACCCGGTAGGCCAGGTCGGGGTGCGCGGGCAGCAGCGCCAGGAACAGGAAGCGCGCGAAGGTGTGCGCGGGCGCGGCCCGGGGGTGCACGCGCGCGCCCAGGCACGAGGCCGGCCCGCCCGCCAGCAGCGCGCCCGCCACGCGCGCGCACACGCCCCCCGCCGCCTCGCCCTCCACGCGCTGCAGCTGCGCTATCAGCCGCTCCTCCTGCACCAAACGTTCACATTATTCCTGAACAAGCTCACGTACAATGCGTTTCAAATATAATAGGATCGACTTAGCGCCATATTGTGACGTCATGGCTGTCAATAGGGAATACGCATGAAAAAAGTATTTATGATCTGAACAGTTAATCTAAAAGTATTCGAAAATATAATGCTAACAGTGAAATTAGAATCTAAATTGCTCGAAAAACGAACGAGATAGGTACTATTATTTTATATATCTGTTCCTCTCGCGAAAACGCTGTTTTCTATGGCAGCTGTGCAATTTGACGTCACAGTTCGTATCGGACTTCTCTTTCTAACTAGTCTTTGCAGCTTTATAACTTCATAAATGATGAAGGTACAGTACGAATAATCTAAGTTTACCCATGCGAAGTACGTCGCAATCGATTGCGCAGGATGTCAATTTGACAAGAAACATAGAAAAGCGCATGCGCGGGTACGTCGCGTATGCCGTCTCAGTCACTCGTATACGTTTGATGCATACTTGTGCCTCGCTTCCTCAATGCAATACGACTGTTGGTGCGAAAAGTGTTAAACGTTGTTATTGTTTTAATTAATTATTCTGGTTTTTTCGTACTGTTTGACTTGTATTTTGTGTTTTCTTGTAGTGTATGTGTTTGTTGTGTTACTTTGTGATCGTGTTATTGTTATTGCATGCATTTTTTCAAAATTCAAATATAACACGTACAAAAAAAAACATAATCTACGAACGTAACACTTTTCTACACGATGGGACCTGCGCGGTCGTCACTAACAGCCAACTTCGCATGGGTAAAGTTAGAATATTCGTACTGTATTTAAAAGAATTTCATGATTGTACTAGACTTAATAAGTATTTTATTTTGAAAATAAAAAAATCGGACGTATTCCCTATTCAAACCAATTCAGTACGGTAAGCAAAACAAGACTTTTTTTATTATTATTTATTAACATTGAGTGGAAAAAGTGTTTTGGTATGGTTTAAAATAACTAATAATGACTTTAAATGTTATATTTAGCCAATTTACTACTATTTAACGTTTTTATTTAATTTGATTTAAGACTTTTTCAAACAAAGTAAATTACACCGTTATCGATATGCAACTAAGTTTTCTTTGCAAACCGTACTTTTCAAGAGACATTTGACAGATAGAGGTAGATTTAAAACGCATTGTATTCACATAAAAGTAAGGATTAGTAGTGCGATGAACGCGTGAATACGCGATCTACGCGTCAATTTATTCGTCAATACTGAATTTTCTTGTGAAAGTTCTTTATGTTGATGCTACGATGAACGATCATATTGAACTATGAACTGAACATAAATTCAGATGCCGTATCGAACTGCTGATGAGTCATTAAAATTTTGAAAAGCCGGATACCACTTTGCACAATTCAGTACCAAACGCTCACCTCTCGCTCGGGAGTCACGCTTGCGACCATTAGGCCCAAGCTTACTAGCAAGATGTAGTTAAACGTCCAGTATTCAAACTGAGGGCTAAATCACGTAATTTTATGACGCGCTGATTAAATTTTAGTGCAGTTAGATTTAAGTTTGAGCGATATACGGTAGGTACCTATTCTTGTAATGTTTTAACTGCGCGTAAGCTGCGCGTAGTTCACTGCACGTCAACTGCACGACAACCAAACTTACTATTATGGTGGAGAGAAAAAATATTATTCACTAAATAATAGAATAGAATCGATAACATTTCAATTAGTATTGTTACGAGCTTGGGGTTCGTGACAATAAAAACAGCCGATTATTTAACCAAAAAAATGACACTTTAATTATCAAAACTAATTAACACTTTAAACACACTAATTACAACCACAATCGCACTATTAAACACTTCACTTCACTTAACTCGCAGTTGAAGATCGCTTCCGAAGATTCGCTTGTATCGCCAATTCAATACTGACCCAGTCGCGAGCGATCCGCAGCTTATATAGTCCGACAGTAATTTCCAGAACCTTCGAGAATGGAAATATCTAGAAAGTTCGGGAACATACCGGTCCCGACTGACTAGGTATCGAAACATCGAGAATGTTCTAGCATCGAAAAGTCTAGAAAGATCGTGACCCAATTAGTTCCACTACTCGATACTAGATGGCGTTAGTAGTACGTTGTGTACCCGGCATTCATTCTGGCGCGTAACAGTATGACGTTATTATAATATTAAAACTTAAACTTAATCTTATAAGTTGTCATTTTGAGACGTCAAACAAATAGTAGAATACCGATCATGTTGCGCAACAGTAGGTAGCCGTTATTGCGCTCGCGTGACGCGAACTTGACGCGAGCGTGTCTGACAGCGATAGAGAATACGAAAAGCGTTGTTTTGATCGAAACTTAACTTCAACTGCACTGCAACAGCACTTCTTTAGTTCCGTGAATTAGCCCACTGATCAGTAAATGAAATAGAAGAAAAATATTTTAGACCAACCTGCTTGCAATGCCGCTCCTGTGCGTACAAGCCCATAGGCAACATACGCTGCACGCCCAGGCCCAATAGAGCTGCCTCCAGCGCTAATGCCAAGTAGGTTTCCTCTGGGTTCTTGCTGCCAGCTACGGGGACGTGCTGATATCTGTTATGAAAATACATATTTGTGAAGTTACTCTTCATAAGCCCAGCCTTCTCCAATTTGAGTCTCTCGTCGTGTACAAACTTACTTCGGAGACATTGAGTGTTTATTGATCTTTCTATACATAAAATTGGCGAGCTGTCTCTGAAGCTACACTGTATTTAATTTCATGTGCGACAACAATAACGAGGGTTTGACATAACACATCGAACTTAAAGAAGATTTGCATACAAATTCCATAAGCGTGAGATAAATATGCAACTCCACAGGGCGACTACCACGATTTCAGCGGCTTATTTGTGTTACTTGTTTCGGCAGAGGCACTGCGATTCGTATAAGTAACAACTTTGAAATGTGTCACGTACCTATTGTATCAAATATCAGTAACAGAGACAACGCTGTATTAGGGACTACTCACACTTCAGATTCATTCGCGTTTCGCTGAACGATTTTGATCACACTTATACAGTTCAGCTTCTATGAGCCGCGTACAGCGTCGTAAGAATGAGAAGGCGACCGCGGCACAACAACGCTGAACTCTATCTATATCACGCGCATGATAATAACACATTTGTCCTCATTTTATACTTGTTTGCCTTGAAAGCTGAATAGACGCGGAAAGTTGAACGGATGCGTACGCGTGTCCATACAAAATTATTGTTTTCTATGGGCATAAGCTGAATAAGTGTGAGTAGTCCCTTTTTTTTGGGATCGGAAATCATCAAATGACTTCCCCCGCTCTGGGCGGTGCGGGAGGGAGTGTCAGACTTTTACTGACTAAAACCCATCCATGTTCCTTCATGTGCCCTTTGTGTTCCGGAGCCACGGTATCTCTTTCCAATAGTCCCGCGACTCCGGGTGTGAGTAGTCCCTTAAACGGAATTTTCTTTTACAAGATGTACACAAATCTGTAGGTACAGTACTGTTTTGTAGCTAGTTACCTAGGAGGCAGGCCGGTGTTGGGCTCCTCGTCGAGGTAGGCGGTGTGCAGGCGAGGAGACGCGCGCTGGTCGTCGGGCGCCAGGCAGGCGTCCGCCAGGCACTCGTACACGCACCAGATGGCTTCCAGCGTCCAGCCCGTCCAACATCTGCTGTCTGTAGGGAAGATACGAGGGTTTTTTTTTAGTGTCATCGTTATGTTTATCAATCAAAGCGTGCTTAGTGAGATAGTTTGACATCATTATCATATCTATGGTTGACGTTGTCGACATATCATGAAGATAATTTAGAATGCAAGAAAGAGATCAACATATTTGCACACCACTTCGTATAGTTTAGATTTTCTTTCACTTAACTACTTGAGAAACTTGAGAAAATATTAACAAGCGGTGTCTTTGTTGATTTTATCATAAAATATACTGAAAACGCAGGGTGTAAGAGACTGAAAGGAACTCGAAAAATTTACCACCCGTCCTAGTAACTATAGGACGGGTGGTAAATCAAATCAAATACGCTACAATAGTTGATGAGCTCGAAAGGTTCTAGAGTGCTCAAGATGAAGCGTTGGAAGGCCTCCCATAAGATGATGTGTTGGTAAATAACGCGGGAATCTGCTGGATAACAGACGCACAGGGCAGGTCAATGTGGCTGTCACCGGTAAGATTGTCCATCTTGATTGGAATATATTTTTTCGATATTATAAAAACATCGTTTTTTATGTGATGTTCTAACCTATCCGTGTCTTATTTAGAAAAAAAAAGTTTACAATGTCACGCGATATTTTACAATCGTACGGCGTTTGCCACTTTCCAGTGACATGGCGACTCCTGGGGGAAACCTATTAATAGCAAATGCTGAAATTATGTTGCTGGGCAAGAAAGTAAAGGCATCAATCTTTTTTTTTATTTTAGATGGGTTTGCTCTTGACTTTAGTGTTGGTCAGAGATGACAGAGACAAAGTCTACGATGATCATCTGACCTCGTCCGATACAGCGCTGCGAGTGCGACAGCGCGCAGGTGGCGGCGCCGGGCAGGCAGCAGCCGTGGTCCATGTGCGCGCACACCTGCGACAGCTTGGCGCGCTCGCCGCACGCGCCCGCGCACGCCTCCGCGCCGCCGCACGCCGCGCCCGACGACGACGACGCCTCGCCGCCGCCCGCCGACTGCCAGCGCTGCTGGGACACCTCCTGCGGAAAACGCTCATTTGTATTCCATATTTAAATTCATAGCGTGCAGAAACTTTATGGTTCTTGCTGTGATTATGGGTGGTAAGAACATAAGTGTCTATGCCAAGTATTTATTAAGCAAAAATGGAATACTGTTACAGACAGAAGAAAAAAATAGTTTGTTTTCCGTAATCCTTATTACTTGTCCACTTACCAATAGTCCTTTCACAGTTATTTTAACTTTTTTTACTACTATCTCAATGCTCTTATTGTTGTTGCAGTCATAGATAAAATAACTGTGAGCACACTGTAGGGCCGATTTTTGCAAAGTATCTCATTATTTAAAAATCAGCCCTTAAACGAACATAATAAGTCAGTTTATTTCAGAACTAGCTGTCCCCCGCGGCTTCGCTCCCGTTTTACCCGCACAGTTCCCGTGGGATTTCCGGGATAAAAAAATCCAAGGTCCTTCCTCGGGTCTCAAACTATCTTTGAACAAAATTTCATCCAAATCGGTCCAGCAGTTTCGGGGCCTATTCAAATCAAACAAAACAAACAAACAAATCTTTCCCCTTTATAATATTAGTGTAGATTGTTGAAAAAGAAATCTAAAAAGTTCCAGCGCAAATTAAACGTTGCGTGTGGGTTTTATAGTATGTTTTCAAAAACACAATATTGTTTTTAAAATGTCATGAAACTAAAGGAGCGTCCATGGATGAACAGTGGATGCCACATTACTTGTCGATGCCTCATTGCCCGGGCGGCGCTGACGGCCAGCCTGAGGGCTGCGGGCGCGCGGCCGTGCGCTCGCAGTGCTTCTATGCGCGCGCCCACCACTGGTAAGTGTTCTGCAATGACAACCATCACATTAGCTCATAGCTGGCTATTAAGGGAGAAGTAAATAGGCTAGATTCCATCATCCACAAATTGCAAAACTATTTAGTCCGTCAGTTAGAGTATTGAAAAATAGTGGACAAGTATTTTTTGTTTTTGTAAATCACTTATAGATAAAACGCATCAAAACTTGGGAGTGGGGGCTAGTGACGTCACGACTCAGTAAAAATTATGCGGAGGTGTGACGTATTGAGAATTTTAAAAGCGTCGTAACTTCGTCAATGTTGGTTCCCGTAACAAAAAAAAAACACGGGTCAAATATTTCTTCATAATCTAACTGACGGACTAATTAGATTTTTTCAGGACACAAACCCATTGCAGCTATGTACTTCTTAATTCTTTATTGTACACCAAAACGACTTTTAATGCAACGAGTATAAAGTACAAGTGCAAAGGCGAACTTCAATCAAAGTGGAACTCTCAGCAAACCCTTTGGGTGTTTGAGAGCCACAAAAGGTGATATCGCTTAAAAAATCGACTGAAACAAAAGACTGTTAAGCTTAAAACCGTTCTTCACTCACCATGCCACAGAGGCTGTCCATCCTCATTGAACTTGGGGTAGGGCAGCAGCGTGGTGGTGGTGGAGCTGCCAGGCTTCTCCGGCTTGTCCGGGTCGCCGTACTCGTCGCTGCCGAGGATGTTCTTCAGGTGCTCGTTCTCCCAGGATATGTCTACTGCATCCAGCGCCCTGGAGGGAAACAGGAGTCAGTTTGGAACAGAAGCTGATTGGCGTTACAAGCTTTAAGCTGTAGCTGGAGCAAATCACACTGGAGTTAAAAATTAAGAAGTTTGTGTAGATCTTATTCTTCTTTTTCTCTCCTTGCAAAATGCATGAGAGGCCGATCAGATTGAGACGTGTTTCCTCAAGAATCAAGGGTATGAAGGAGCCGCTTCAGGGACTACCCACGCTTATTCAGCTTATGCCCACAGAAAACAACAATTTTGTAAGGAGACGCGAATGCATCCGTTCAGCTTTCCGCATCTATTCAGCTTTCGCGGCAAACAAGTATAAAATCAGGACAAACGTGTTACTATCATGCGAGTGCTATTGCCAGACTTCAGCGCTCTCTTTTTTACGACACTGTACGTGGCTGATAGAAGCAGAACTGTATAAGAGTGACAAAATCGTTTAGCGAAGTACGAATGGAGCTGAATTAGTGTGAGTAGTCCCTTAGCCTTTTCAATTCCAGCCCCGACATATTTATGAAATATCGATGGTGTCTAAGGTAAACAGGAGTTCACGATGACTGATTTTTTCTTGGGTCTTAGATTAAACTTACTTATGAAAAACAGTCCTTGGCGTCAGTTGCGGTGCAGATCTTTGGTTACTTAGTCTTAGTCTCTTGCTAGCTCTCCTGTATTCACGTTCATAACTGCAAATAAAATAACATCATTACACAACTTAGAACACATTAAACATACATGGAAAGGCCATTTTAGCACATCATGCTAACCGTCGCTGTTAAATTTTCCCAATAAACCTTAAACCTAATGCGTTAGTGATACAGAAGAAAATTTTTGACAGATTATGTGTGGTTAATATTATGATTCTAATGTGATTCTGCCAAAGTGGCCTTTTTAGAATCTCTGAACGCCAACCCCACAAAGACTACGATTAACTAAACGTCTAGAAATTCTTTGGCAACAAGTGAAAAAAAAAAACTTTTTTTAGGGACCATCGACTAGAAAAAGTAACAAGATGGACTGCCTTATGAAGAGGAGGACCTTGACATATCTCAGTCTATCTAGTGAAATTAAAAAGAGATGCTTATTGTTTGTTAAGAGCTACTCTTGTATATTGTACTGTGAAGGATAAAAGATGGGAACAACTTACTTATTAGGCCTAGATTCTTCGTCGGAACTTTCGGAATGGGAATGCATTTCTCTTCTCTGTCTTTCTCTATGTCTTTCTCTGAAAATTATAAAAGATTTGTTAGTAAAAATATGGTTAGGCACGTTAATTTTTATTCGTAAACAGCTTTCAGTATTTCATGAATTAAGTTTAGTTTCCCGACTGATGACTTTCTTGGACCTTTACTTGGTTTATGTTACATTAAATGAAGTATATAAGTATGTATAAAAGCAGAAACTGACTGATCAACGCACAGCCGACACTACTGGTCGTAGAAATCTGAAATTTGTCATGTAGCCTCCTTACACTCCGCAGGGCTGCACGTACTTCCCGAAATTACGGGAACGGGAAAAAACGGGATGTGCTCGTACGAAGTCACGGGAGAAAGCTAGTTAAGACAAGAAAGCCTTTTCCTCACCTATCTCTCTCCTCTCTCTCCCGCAGTCTCTCTCTGTCCCTCTCCTCGCGATCGCGGTGCCTCTCTCTGTCTCTATCTCTGTGGTCTCTGTCTCGATCCCTCTCGTTCCTTTCCCTTTCTCTCGCGTACTGTAAAACAAGGATGCAAATATTATTGTTGTTATCACGGTTGAATTTGAATTCAGAATTCTAGAATGCCAAAGGAAAGTAAATTCAAAAATTATGTATGTATGTTATTTCGGACAAGATTCAAATAAAATTGTTTTTTTTTTGTGTTGTCAATAAAATATGTGATCACTAAAAACAATCAACGTAGTTTACATTGATCTAAAGCAGATAGTTGTACAAGATTCAGGGATAGTTATAGAACTCGAGTATTCAAACAAATTGGCAAATATTAAAAAGAATAAAAATCTCTCTTGAAAGTAAAAGATTTTAATTTTAAGTGAATGGGTTTTTTGCCTATACTAAAACATACATACCAAGGGAAAGGACCGGTAATCCGGATCCTCAGTAGGACACACTTCGACCGCGGACCATTTCTCCAACAGATGTCTCCATTGTATCCTATGATGCTTATTGCTGCCAGGGTCCAGCACTATGCTGACCCATAGGGCTCCTAGCTGTTCCCACAACTGCCTGCACTTCTCCGTCATGGGCGTGTTCTGGTTCCTCCACAGCAGTAGCCGAGGGTCTGATAGGAACTGCTCTGTCATGAGCATCAGCATCCGAGGACCGTTGGAGTCTTGGGCGCGGAGCATTTCTCTTACCTAGAAGAATAAAGCGTTGTATAATCCGCGCGCAATCAGAATGGGATGGAACTGTGTCAAAGTAAATCTAAAATTACAGTTCTTTCTTCAAGTAGCGTTAGCAAAAATGTTCTGAATATTGATAATAAATTAGTTTATATGATGGATCGTAGAAATAACTAATTTATTATCAATATTCAGAACATTTTTTATTGCGTTTCAAATAAGAATAGGAACGTCAATGAACTCTATCTGTCAATGTCTCTTGAAAAGTACGGTTTGCATTGAAAACTTAGTTGAATTTAATAAAAACGTTCTATAGTAGTAAATTAGCTAAATATAATATGTAATACTTAGACACTTATTCCACTCAATCATTTTGTAAATAATAATTTAAAATAATAATCTTGCTTTGCTCACCCTACCTAATTGGTTTGAATTGACAGCTATGACGTCACAATATGGCGCTAAGTCGATCGTATTCTTATTTGAGTTGAATTGTAAAGTACCGTAAGACACCGTGAATTCCTTTGGAGCTGATTAAACGTGGCCACTGCGCTTAAACTGTCCAAAAGTTAACGATCGACTAGAAAAGAAAAAGGTTTTGTGGCTTATCACCTATCTTTGAATTTGGTGTTAAGCTACCAAATTCAAAGATAGGTGATGCCAATCTGGTACCCCTAGAGCTTCTAATGAGAAAAGTTGGTTAAATCCAGTAAGGATTGTCCAAATTCGTCTCATAGGTCTTATAATTACAAAAACTTGGGCAGGCCTAGCAAGGCCAATCCTTCTAAGCAAACTTGTCCACTTACCTTAGAAAATAATGAGTTAAGTTGTTTATTTGCATTGTAGTATGTCCCCTGTAATAAGTACGCTCGCACTTGTTCGCAGACCTAGAAGCAAAAAGACAATCAATTTAAGAATTTGAGACTCCATAAACATTATTTAGTAAGCAGAATCAAGCTTCAGTATGTCTATGGCTGCAGAGATGAAGAAGGTGAATTAAGTCTTAATTTTTTTTTTAAGAGTTGGAAGAAAATAACACAATAACCAAAATAAAAGGAGTCAGAGGTATTTGCAGAACGATCAAGTGTAACGTAATAGAAAAACTAATTCCAGGA
Source organism: Ceramica pisi (assembly GCA_963859965.1). Lineage (NCBI taxonomy): Eukaryota > Metazoa > Arthropoda > Insecta > Lepidoptera > Noctuidae > Ceramica > Ceramica pisi. Next base: position 18,172,306 of record OY982543.1, read on the forward strand.
TTAAAACGAGGCCATTGACTAAATGACCGACCACTATTTAGCAACTTACTAATTAATACTGGTCGGTCATTTAGTTTAAATCAACTGACACGAAAAGAAGATTAAAAAATAAAGCAGCACGTAGTACCTGCTGCTCATCCAAGTGCCAAGCATGGTGCGCGTCAGGCGGGGGCCCGGCTGTAGGGTCGGGGGCCCCGCAGATCCTGTTGATGGCCGACCTGGCCTGCAGGACCTCGTCTGCTAGCTTCTGCGCCGTCGGCAGCACCTCAGTGTGGTGCTCCGCTATTAAGTACTGCACAAACTTCTGGAGCTGCTGTCTATCCATCTGCAGGAGGGTTTCTGGAAGAGGAGACAGTTGTTTTATTTCTTGAGAACGTTTTTGCAAAGGTTCGTTACGTTACAGCAGAAGCTGAACCTTTATGTAAAAGCTTTTCAAAAACTTGTTCATCATTTCAGAACACAGGAGTTGCGAAGATGGAGGATAAGTTCTGGAGTGGCGACCGCGTACCTACCGGAAGACACAGCGTCAGAAGATCTCCCACAAGGTAGACCGATGACCTGGTGAGGGTCGAGGGTAGCCCATGGATGGGAGACTCACAGGCCTGCTTATTGTGGCGCTTTTAGATCCGGAGGTGGAACCATTAAGGCCGCCTGACGCAATTGATTTTATACTTTATTTTTATGACATTACGATTTATATCAGTGACGTCAAGTGGAACCAATGGTTCCACTCCGGGAGCTACCGGGACACCCGTTTCCGAATTGAGAATTGAGTTTGGAAATAAGAACATGACAAACCATACTTTAATACCTACTAAAGTTACAAGCTTTCAAGCTAAAGTAGAGTTCAACAATTGAATAAATATGGTCCACTTGCACGAACCAGAATTATCACGAACTTGGAATTTCAAGTATGAAATGAAAATATATTTTTTTTAAGCTCGTGGTAAAAGATAACTTAATTAAGTGCATGAACTCTATTTACTGGATTACTCAAATTCTTTATTCAAAAACCAGCCATTTGTCTGTAATGTCGTGATGTCAAGTCTCACCTGAAATAGGCACCCTCAGCCTGACGGAGTCTGCGTTCCTGATGCGGTACAGCGCCAGCGCCACCACATGCTGGCACCAGAAGATGTCGCGAGCTTCGCAGCTGCACGTCACTCCCGTGATCTTGCATCTGTGGGGGAGGTGGAATTAGAACGGAGATGTGTAAATTGGGAGTTGGCGGGAGTAGTATAGAGCGCATCTCTATTCCCCATTATACCCCATTATAAAAGGGCTCAGTAAGTCAGTACTTAGGTATTTAATTAAAGAGGGATTTGGAAGGGATTTCTGAAGGCATATGGTATACATAATGAAAAGTATTCTTTTCTGTTCGTATTTCTGTGTTTGTGTGTGTTTCCTCCTGGAAGCTCAAGCACAGCCAATTAATTTAACCCCAAATACTCATTCTGTGTCTTGCTCTAATGAAGGTGCTATAGATTCTGATCTTTGGACATGATTTTACGATACCTTCGCTGACTTAACTTATACGAGTATAATTACTGAAGCGGTTAATAAAGGGACTTCAGCCAAGTTAGCAATAGTTAAAACTCGACTTTATTACTCGGAATTGCGATCTTAATCTCTCCGAATCTCGAAATTCACAGAAGCTTATTATTTCGCGGTCGATGAAGAAAGGGTCTTCAATCAAGCTAGCTATAGCTTAAACTTAATCTTGCCAAATCATAAGAGCTTATGTTTCCATGACATATATTCAAAAGTCCCACAACTTCAGCTCTACAGAATACCATCGTAAACCAAACGACAATCGCCATTATTGGAAGTGACAAAGTTTTCTACACAATAGCCATTATGCGGGTACATCGGCCTTTGGGTAAAAAGTGCCCTTTTAGAACAAACAATGGTAGGGTCTTTGTGACCCTTTCTATTAAAAGTTCTTTGTTTTCTTGTAAGCTGATGGCTGAAGGAACTATTTATTTCGCTTGCGTGGACTGTGATTGATTTTGGAATAGAGGCTTTTGTATTTGTTCTTCATCATTACTTCTACGTTCTAAATGTGGATTTGCTTACTCCCAAACGCTTGCTCAGAACAGTGGTCCTCTAGTGCCAGTTTTTAACGTTTCCGTTGACTTTAGCGTAAACGTAATTTTCTTTTTATTGAAAATGAATGAGCGCTGGTGGGAATAAAAGATTTTTTTGAAGTTAATACTTCTTTAGCGGCGTTGAGGACTTTTCTGGGGATGAGTATAAAATGATACACTGATATGATCGAAAATTCGTAAGACAGATGACGCGTCAGGACACGTGACCTGATCGAAAACCCGTAAGACGGATGATTTAAAAATTCATAACGTTAATGTTCAAGTTTTCACTTCTGCCGCCACTCCCGGAGTGCAACCCGTTATTTTATTTTTTTCATAAAATTGACAATAGCGAACGTTTACGGTAACGCAATCGAGTACGTTAAAAAAACTCGCACAAAGCCCTCGATTCAATACGCTTGAAAAGCCCACTAATCCCAGGTGGATTTGATTTGCCTGTCTGTTTGAACCTTCATTACCAAAGTTCCTTAACTTTTTCGATTCGATCGATTGTCTATGGACAGCCTTGAGACTCTTCTCTCCATAGATTGATTTTATTATATCTATGCTTCTCTCCCATATGTAGTGTCTAGGCTTATTTATCCTTCGTGTTAGTATTTTATAAATTAAGCAACGCTTGCCAACGTTGGTCTGTGGATGGGTGACCATCTTAACATATCAAGTTTCCTCCGTGCCTCGGGAAGCACGTTAAGCCGTTGGTACTGGCTGTCATTTGTAAATCTTTCGCAGTCGTTACGGATTATCAGAACCCGAGAAATCTGACTCCAGTCTTGCCAAGAAATACCGTGTTACCCAGTTTATGGGTTGTGGAGGTCTGGTAGGCAGCCGCTTCTCGTAAAACACTGATATTCAGCTGAATCCGGTTGACTTGAAGCCGACCCCAATGTAGTTGGGAAAAGGCAAGGCATATGAGTTAGTATTTCATAAATCTCAAAACAAGGCTTTAGCGCTGACCATTCGCTAGCTATAGACAATCTTTCTGATCAGAGGGCTAACAGCGCTGATGCAGCGCGCATCCATTTCTCTAACCTTTGACCTTCACCCGTGGACCCTTCACACCAAAGTAAAAAGGCAGAAATTACTGGCCTAGTGGAAACCACGCAGTCAAGTCTGAAGGAGTGTAGCAAGAACTAGCGCCAGCGTACTTTTTTTACTTCGTGTAAACCTGCCTTTATTTACTCAAACTTTATGTACAGTAGTGGTTCCAAGACATTCTCTACTGATTAAAAAAAAAACATTTGTGGTTTTTTTTCTGTACTTTTTAACCGACTTCCCAAAAAGGAGGAGGTTCTCAATTCGGTTGTATGTTTTTTTATTTTCTCTGCTAAGTGTTGTTTGTGGACATGTCATCGTCATTTTTTTGCTTTTAAACCTTCCCTGTATTCTGGCGAACTAAACGAAAAAGAATTTTGCAACTCGGCCCAGCCGTTTTCGAGTTTTATCGAGACTAACGAACAGCAATTCATTTTTATATATGTCTATGAAGAAGATAATTTCTCGATAATATTGTGAACATATAATTTTGAAAACAACAAATCTTTTCCAAATTAAATAATATCCAATGTATCCGTGTCTTTTCAAGAAAAAATAGTGTACAAGTTAACGCAATCCTAATACATAACATTCTTGCTTTACTGAGTGAATGACAGACAAAGACAACGCTCAGCCGAAACTACTGGTCATAGGAAGCTGAAATATCGCATGTAGGTTCCATGGGAGATGTAGGGGAGCACTAAGAGAGGATTTCCCGAAATTCCTACAGGAAAGGGAAAAACAAGATATGCGCGTACGAAGTCGCGGGCAATAGCTTTTATTTATATAAGAAAGAAAGAAAGTAAAGAAAGAAAATGCATTTATTCCGCCAGCAGCGACACACAAAAACACAGGCCCTATCGTAATACCAGCGCTGTGTTATTTATTTATTTTAAAAATATCGCAGCATATGCTGAGATAGGGACCTTTTTGGCCTCGCACAGATCAATTTAATGTTATTATCTGTATTTTGTTATTTTGCTTCTGTCTGTATTGTGCGAGTCCCAAATAAAAATTTTTCTTTCTTTCTTTCTTTCTTTATCAATTTAAAAACCAAAAAAAAATATGTTGTCTATGTCAGGCCTGGGCATCAACCTACCACGACTCTCTGGTCACACCACCTACGATATATGTATTACTTACAGTCTGCTATTTGAGTGACAGATATAAATAAAATGTGGTGCTTACCTGTCGAACGAGACAGTGACCCTGTATAGCCGTTCCGGGTCCGAGCATGGTGGGATTGCGGCAGGCGCTCGCACCACTCCGCTCAAATGGAAACCTGAAAACAACAGAATATCATGGTTAGTCAGTGGAAAATAGATGACTTGTAGTCATTTACAGCCAGGCTGTTGAGTACTGCCCGTTACGGATTTGTTCGTAAGAATTCCCTTGTCCCTGGAACGCAAAAGACAATTGCAAGAACACAGGTGAGTTTTAGTCAGAATGAGTCTGACACCCATTAGATGACATTCCATCCACAAAAAAGGTCATTTAGTAGACAATTCGTACGATGATGAAAGCTCGTCAAAACTAATGTAAAAGTTAAAAAAAAAAATTACTTTAAGCCGACCCCGATATAGTTGGGAAAAGTCAAGGCAGAGATAATGCTTTTTCTTTTCGTCATGCCGTAACTACGTGAAAATACAGAACCTTGCAATGATAAGGATTTCAAATCATCTTGATGACTGACCGGATGAGAGGCGGTTTTCTTCTTATCGGGTCGATGGTTAATTGCTTAGATTGTTTGGGCTCAGTATGTAGCTAAGTTAATTGCAGCATCCCTGGCATTCATGAAATTCCTCCGAAAAGTGCAGATATGTGTATAGGCACATCGTTTTTTACGACTAAATATTTCGTAGAGATATCATCAAATAGGTATACCTACTTCGAAGCAAATCTAAGATAGTTACGACTATATTTATTACAAATATTAATTTTGATGGTATATCGAGAATTCGAGACTCGTTCCTAAAATACCATGGCTATAGCAAGTCCCTTCGACTCGAGTATGGAAAACATGTTAAAAAGTATATTTGCATCAACTTTAACGACTCCGAAACTGTTTAATATTTTGTAAATAGCCCATTAGAGTGGCAACGGTTTACAAAATAATTGACTGCCATTAATATTTTAACGGCTTTCCTGTTAAAATTTGAACGCAACGAACTTAAGTGTTCACATCCTGTGGATATTTTTGAAATAAACATAGTATTTAATTTGGTGGTGATGGTGACCCGATTAAATTATTTTGAGCGAGTGAAACTCTAGCACATATATGTATATGTAGGAGGTACGTAATGTGATGACAGCTGTCAAAGATCTGTCAATGTTTCATTCAAAAGCGTTATTACCTATGTATTCCAAGTCAAATTAAATTATTATGCCTAATGCTGGCCAATAAGCAAGCGGCTATCCTGATGGCTGTGCTCCCCGCCGCCCTTTTGATAATAATTAATTAATTGACGTCTTTATATCTATATAAATAATATATTTATATTAGGTATGTGCTACGTGAGGGCATCACAGGCCCGGCCCTATCATAACACCAGCGCTGTATTATTTATTTATTTTAAATATCGCAGCATGCTGAGATGGGGACCTTTTTGGCCTCGCACAGAGCAATTTAATGTTATTATCTGTATTTTGTTTAAAGTATTTTGCTTCTGTCTGTTTTGTGCAAGTCCCAAATAAACATTTTTCTTTATTTCTTTAAGCTGTCCAAGTCGTGTCTCTGCGGAAAGACCACAAAAGGAAAATGTTTCACATTTGGACGACTTTATTTTTAGTTGCATTTGCAAATGGTTCCCGTCAGATTTTATCCTAATTCCCAATCGATTACTCAAAAAAGAGAATTAAAGCCGTGAATTGCAGCGTACACGATATTTTAAATAGCCCCACGATCAAATTATATAATAGGTACTAATTTCGAGTTCTCACGAACACGGAAGAAAGACTTGGTATTCAAGTGCATTCGATCACAATATAGTGGCACCCTAGTTACTGGACTGAATAGATTCGGTACGAAATCGTTCGACTCGACTAATCATAGCGTCGGGTTCTATACCAAATCGATTACGATTCGTCAGGCTTTGAAATTCGAACTCCTTTTGCTTTGTGCAACTTTTTTTTTTCGCTCTTCAATTTTTCGTTTTCGAACGCAATTTCAAAGCGTTTTTTTTTTACTAATGTGCGTGTTATTTCTGTTGGTGATGTGATGAAATATTTGTTTAGTGAATTAAAAAAGGCGAATAACGTTATTGAATTCTTATTTGCCAAAATGAATCTCTTCTTTTAAGTTTAGGTATATTTAATTTTCATTGACTAAATTTTACGACAAGACTTTTTTTTCATCAATTTTTTGGGGTAACTTGTAGCTACTTCATAAAACTGTCAAATAGTGCCCGATGTGATTTGAATTTGCGTAGAATGTTGGAAGCAGTTTCTATTTATTTTTCATATTGTAATAAGTCCACTTTTCACGCACAACTGCGTCCTAATTTATCTAATTTCTGATACAAACGTTACAAAACGACTGACGTAATTCACTTTTTAAAATCGAAAAAATATCATTCAACTGGTTTCATACCTTTCGTAACAATACGCATGTCCAATGCGAACACTGCAGTAATTTAGACTCAATTTATTTATATCTAAAAACTGTAATTGAAAACGACTGGTTTGAGCAGTACGTACCAACTACGAAGCCAATTATTGATTATTTATCAGCATCGTGAACGAATCGAGTATTTTTTTAAACACAATCAATTACTCAAGTACTTATTCGGTGCGATAAATCGTATCGCAACGGATCAATGCGAAATCGATCGCAAATACGACACGTCGAAAAAAAAATTAAAAGCGTTCGCGCGTTCGTGCGAAGAACAGTAGTTCATAAGCCACAGAGTTTCGACGCAATAAGGTTGAGTTTCGGCTGTTTTTTTTTTTGAAGATAGGAGTAGGTAACTATAGGAAAAGGTTTTTGTTGGGCGAAAAACTTGAAAAAATGTTAGCACAGCTGCGTTGGCGGGGCGTTTTTATTGCGCGGTAATTTATCGCCTACATCGCGTCGCATCGCATCATTCAGGATCAGGATTATTCTGACAAGACCAAAATTACGACTTACTTACCATGGTGCTATCGATTTATGACTTCTAGCTGTTTCCCGCGACTTCGTACGCGCACAAACCCGTTTTTCCCGACCCTTAGTACTTCCCTACACACTCCAAGAAAGCTAAATACCAAATTCCAGCTCTCTACAACCAGTAGTTACGGCTGTGCGTTGTCTGTCAGTCACTGACTCAGTCAGTCACTTATTTACGGAAGCAATTTATGTACAGGGTGACATATTTTCTTTCCCTTTCTTCATGCGTATTAGTAGCTATCTAGTATTTTCGCCGTTTTTAAGCGCCGCGATGTAGGTTTATGACGTGTCTATATATAATACGTCATTGAGTTTTAGTAATTAAATCAAAATGTAGGTGTACGGCGGGATGCCTTTTGCTAGAGGGAGATAAATATACATCTTCAGTTACGTCACAGGATAAGTAATAGTCAAATTGACATCAAAACAAACGTAGTGTCGCGCGACAGGTTGGTGCGTAACTAAGCGCGATGTGGCCAATTGGCTTCATTTCATGTTGTCATTTTAGAGTGCGGACAACGTATCTATAGTTTTATATATCATTGCTGAAACTAAGCAATATGTTCATTAGAAAATTTGAAAGTGGAAGGGCCGCGAAGTTTTGTTTTGATTTTTGTACACTGGGAAACAAAACAAATGCTCGTGATTAAATACTTAATGACAGCCGCACGGGTTGATCTTCAAGGTTAAGCAACACTTGCCGAGGACGGTCTGTGGATAGGTGACCATATTACCATATCGTGACTCCTCCGTGCTTCACCGTTGGTCCTGGCTGTCATTTGTAGATCTTTGGCAGTCGTTCCTGGCTGTCATTTGTAGATCTTTGGCAGTCGTTACGGGTTGTCAGAAGCAAGAAAATCTGACACGTCTTGCCAAGAAGTACTCAGTCGTCAGTAGATCCACGTAAAATACTTGGTATTCAGCTGAATCCGATTTGACTGGAAGCCAACCCCAATATAGTTGCAAAAAGGCTAGGCAGACGACGACAGTCGGTAACAAAATTTCGTGACTGGGTACCCGAAACTGTCAAAATTTGCCAATCAAATTTGAACCCAATCTCTATGAAGAATAAAGTTGAAAATCTAAAAAAGAAATTTGACACATTGTTGAAGCATGTGGTGCTGGCGACTGTACACCTCAGGGAAACGAAATATTTAGCACTATGTACAGTCGCTAGCACATCAAGCTACAACAATCTGTCAAATTTATTTTTTAGATTTTCAACTTTATCACCAAAGAGATTGGGTTCAAATTTGAATGGGAAAATTTGATAGTTTCGGATAGCCTGATGTGACTGTACCTATTATTTATACATAGTTACGTATATATTTTCCTGCTAAGTATATATTGCACTAGTATTTTAGGTGTTGACTTCACAAAATTAAAAAAGGCCCGTTTTTTTCCAAATTTTTCATGAGTCACATTAAATTAACACGACATAAATTTCACTATATACCTAAGCTACGTTTGAAAATGGCACCTTCTAATAGGTTGGTATTGGCCTATCTTACTACCAGTAAGTCCAGTCTGTATGTTAATAATGTGTATTGTCATACATATTCAAGTTTCTTGAGTGAAATGCAAAGTGGCTTTGGACATAAGCAGCTAATGGCACTTCGGGAGCAGAAGACCATGTCTCTATGTCCATGTCTTTAGGCCATGTTTTAAATGCGTTTTTAATACTGGCCAGCTGGCCTACTATGACGTCTTAAAACGATCATGTATAAGCTGTGGGAGAGAGACAGAGTTATACAAGACGCATAACACTATCCCTTTTTCTGAGCTTAATCATAACCGCATCGGCAGGTTATAGTGGGCCCTGTAATTGTCCCAGGACAGGGAAAAGGACGCATAAAAGAAAGAAGTAGACTTGTTTACTGGTTATCTACTTAGAATTCATTGGTAAACGTATTTTTACCAAACCAAAATATTTTAATTAAAACGACCAATAGAGTTGTCGACGGATAATTGCAGACGCCGTAAGATTGTAAAACATCGCGTGAAATAGCAAACTGATATTTCTCCATAGGACTTCATTTGGGAACTGTTGAATTTGGATATGCTTTATTGAATTCAAAATTATTTTTTAATAATAATAATATCGAGAAATTATAATCTAATATAGTTTTTTTTTTAAATCTTACAAAGTTTGCAACTTTGTTAGATTAAAAAAACAGAGACATAGATAGAAACATACTCATTACATAAATCCACCTTTTTTTCACTCACATGTGATTTGACCTAGGTACTTACCTACACCAAATTTCTTAAAAAGTCTTAACAATATTGCTAAATATATGGGTAAAATGACGTCTTATAGCTGTCAGCTATATCCAACAGACCGCCACAATCACAGTTTATTCCATATACTCTGCGTATGTAGAGAAAATTAAGTATGAACATTTTCATATAGCATTATGAGGGTATTTGCAAATTACATTCAAATTTGGAACGTGGTCGGTGCTGATGCGGCGGCCACGCGTACAGTCACGTTCCTTATTAGAGGAGCATCCCTAGCGTCAAAGCTAATAGAGGAAGTGTTGTACAATCAGAGTTCGTAAGCCGAAGTGTGTAGTATTAGGAATAGACAATTAAAAAAAAAACATAAATGTCACTGGGAAATGGGAGACTCCATAAGATTGTAATAAATCTTAATTAGATTGTATTGTCACGATATATTATGAAACAATCGTTTTGTATATAATAATCCCCATCCAAATTCAATAGTTTCCAATCTATCCGTGTCTTATTTAGAAAAAAAAAGTTTACAATTTCACGCGATATTTTACAGTCTTACGGTGATTGCCACTTTAGAGTGACATTTGTCAAATTTGCCAAGTACATTCATGGACAAAAGGTTTCCGTTTCAATCGTTTTTTTCCTTTAATCTTAGTTTACGTAGTCTTTTATTACTAAACACAAAAGTGCCATACACTTTATTTTATATTTTACTAGCTGTCCCCCGCGGCTTCGCTCCCGTCAACAGCCTACCCTGCAACTTTCTTATTTTTTCTTTCATAAGAACCTTCTCCTGACAATAATAAACACAACAAAAAGAGAATTAGCGAAATCAGTTCAGCTGTCCTCAAGATTTGCGCTTAGCAACACATTCAGCGTTTCATTTTTATATTATAGAAGATTTGGAACTACATTTTCTACTAAATTGTACCCAGAAGTCACAAATGTCACAATGCACTATAACTATGTCCGGATGAAGTTGAGCCATCTTTACCGTAACATCAGAACAAAGCTGCATACATCTCAATCCTAAGCATCAGGAAATCGAGCCCTGTTGGCCTCAGCGCAAACCTGACTAACTGGCCCCCTGCTACTTGTTGAATGGCCCTGTGGCTAAACTATCGTACTGGTCATACAACTTATATTTCATAATGTACTTTATGTTTTAAGTGCCTTCCTTTAAATGGTACTTGTGTTATGTACTGACTTCCTATATGCCAGCAATTGGGTAGATCTTAAACGGTGTTGACCTGAGTTATTGAGGTCTCAGTTCGTTCAAAATAAACAGTTTTTGAGGGCATTTATAAAAAATAAAGCATAAAAGTAACTAAAAATGCATTATTTTATTTACCGCATTCAGAAGTTTTCTTTTCTATGTCTAAATTTGAGTGGGCTTGGGATATGTCTATGGAATTATTGTCTACATATAAAATGGAATTTACATAGAAATATTCAAGTTTATTCATATGCCCTTTGGCTAGAATATTAATAATGTACACACCTACAGATTTTATATCTTCTAGTTTGATTATGTGGAAGTGGAACTATAAAAGTTGTGAAAAGAGCTGCGGAATTTGTTCGAAAGAGTCACCGCGGCCCAGGAACGCAATGGGAATTAGGTGGAACACATAGGTTTTAGTCAGAAAGAGTCTGACGTTCCCTCTTGCTTCGCCCAGAGGGAGTCAAAGGGGGTGAATAAAAACAAAGCTTTGAAGAAAATTTTGAGTTTATTTAAATTCTGTTTGCAGATGGCTTGCAGCATTTAAGGACTCCAAATTTTAAATTAATACATTTTAGTAACCAATAATGTGGTATTCAAGTGAAAAGACTATTTGAAGTTTTCAATACGTTTTTGAGACTGCGTCAAAAGTGAACTCAAAGCGTATGTTTTACAGTCAGCTACTGTTCATGCTAATAACCATAAAGCTAACTGGAATATTCTTAGGTTCATTAACTTTGGTTTCGTTTCTGTTGTAGGAAATTTGCTTCAAGAAATAGCCCAGTCAGGCTTTGATAGCAATGTTAAAAAGACATTTAAACTAAATATTCAAACAAGTTTGCGTGTGTTGTTTAAGCTTAACACATTTGAGATTGTTGACAGGTGAGATATGGACTCCGCAGCTACTGTATTGATAGCTAACCGTTATTGTCAATGGCTTAGCCGTCAGGATCCTGTGCCGATATTTCGGGACCGGGATCTCGATACAGAAAGCAGTACTACAGAATATGGCATGAATAGTGATGAGGGTTTTGGCTTTGAAGCCCGTATTAGGAAACAGGCCAATCTTTGGTCCGAGATGGCCTGAAATTTATGATCTTATTAACTTAATTGAAGTACAGCCAGTCTATGAAGGGAGTTGTCAATCTATCCTATCAAAGCGATATGATGACAGTTCGCTTGAAGCTCACTCTACTAAAGTTAACACAGGGAGACGTTAAAAAAAAGACCAGGAAACGAAGTCAAAACAACGGTGACAGATGATAACCACCATCACAATAACTCCCCTTCATAGCTCCGCTTAAGTGGTATGATGACTTGACCAGCGTCAGAAATGAGATGTTCACAGAAAAGACAGACTGTTCTACTCCAACAAAATGAAGACATTATTTATTTATTTATTTAATACTTTACGCACACATGTACAGAGGCGGACTTAATGCCTTAGGCATTAGTAGTAGCCAGGAGACTACACAAGCATAACATAACCCCTTCGTATTTCCTTCTAAGTGAGATGGCGATGAAGAGTTGACGAGCGTCAGTTATTCTGTTATCAGGAGATCAGCATAGCTGGTAGCTGGTAGCAACACAATTACGTGTAATTACAGCTGATTGCCGAGCTAACAATGGCGGACGCCTTGACCCCGCTATTGACCTAGATACATTTATCCAGGTCGAATTACAGCTGTACGCTCGCGTACGGAGGTGTTACGCAGAACAATCGAGTCAACGGAATTAGTTATTAATTTGTAGAGTGGGTTTGAGGCTGGATTGAATGCCAGTATTCAATCAAGCCAGTGTGTGCGTGTTTAGGGTGGAATTGATGATGTATTTCTATTTATCACTAATTGTTAAAAATATTCCAGGCATTATGAATCAATCAAAGGCGCGATTGCGATGCAACAGAAGTAAGGAAGGGAACCTTTTTTTTTACATTTCAAAAGTTGGTTATTGCATAAAATTGTGTCTTTGATTAGTAGCTCAAAGACACGATTTATGAAATAACTAATTACGTATGAAAAGGTTTAAAGTATATTTTCATATTTATAAGAAAACACAATTTTCCATGTATTTTTACATAGCTAGTTACTTTAAACTGCCATGCTCAAGACCATTTTGTAATATTTGTGTATTCATATTTTTTTCTACTAATTTAAATAACTTATTTACAAACAATGTCATTAGGTATTTATGAATCTTTATCATTGTGCATTTTACGTTATTATTAATCAACTTTGAAGGTTACCGTTCAAATAATAATGCTATAAATGAGTTCATCGGGTTTTTTAATCTAACTAGACTCAAATTATTCTAGAAAACCTATTAATTATGTTTAAAGAGCAAACTGTATTAAACGTTCTTTCCATAGTCAAATGTGAATTTTATCGACCATTAATTTCGCTTAAAAGTGTGAACGCATACACTTTAACGAATTTATTAATGTTCGGACTCATTTCGAGGATGTCCGATGTTTTAGAAAGTTGTTAGGTTTAGAATTACAAATAACGACGGCTTTCTCGATTTTATATTCAGCATAACGACTTCATATTTCGGTATGTTTATAGTTAAATATCTCAAGACTCCAAGAAGAGGATGAGTAAAAAAAACAAAAAACCTAATGTTTCTTTATTTTTATGTCTGGATTATGATTACGACTTGAAGAAATTGATGTAAAAACTTCGGTATTAAGAAAAAAACATGTTTTAGTTAATAACTACGTAGTAACTTGGAATATTATATAGGAAAGGACGGTTATTGCCGGAATTCAGTGCGTCATAAAGTGGCTGGAACTGGTAATTTTTGGGTAAATGCCATAAATTTTCGAGTAATAACAGTACGCGTCGGCCCGCGCGCTATTCGTTTTTATTTACGACTGTACTTGTTTCACATTCAGCCGGTTATAACTTTTGTGCGCGACTGTATTGTGATTTTTATTTTAATTTTTTTATAACGCTATCTGTATTCCGTTGGGTTTTATTGTTCTTTGTTGTGGAAATTGGAAGCTTTCGGCTTTTTAAAAATGGTATTAAATTAAGCTTGCTTTAATTCTGAAACAAAGGATACTAAGTTACTTTCAGAGTTTCAGTTCAAGATTTAAAAACGAGTTCATTACTACAAAACGCAAATAATGCAGCAGCAAAAATAGAACGGTATTTTAATAATCCTAACGTTCTATTTCTGTTTGTTTATCAATAAATATGTATTACGTGTAGGTAGGTATAGATAGACGGTATAGTATACAGATGGCCCACTTTTGTGCGCGTTCTATGTGTGCGTAGGAAGAGCTGAACGCGACCGGTTTGTTTACACTAATCACAAGCGCCGCTCTAGTGTGCGCCGACACGACTGTGTAACTGTGTGAGTCACGTCTTTACGTCACTTTGTTTACCTCGACGCAAGTGTACAACAGCGTGTTTCATAATGTGCGTGGACACGTCACGCGAGGCGCGCGCGAGTGTGGGTGTGTTCGCGTGCCGCGGGTGACGTCACGTCGTTTCGTCACGCGCGTCGCTGGGTGTGTGTGTCTGTGAATAGTGTGCCCGTGTGCGAGCGGGCGTGTCAACCGTCAAGTCAATGTTACATTTTTGTGACCTTAACCGTCAAATATGTTGAGAATCTTTGTCCTTTGCATAATTATTATTAGTGTCTGGGGAAATAGTTGTGGAGTTATTTTTAAGTATTACCTATATTATTAAGCAAAGAATTAATGAGGATTGCAATTGTTGCAAGTCAATTTTAGACGTTTGTTTGCTTGGCTCTGTTATAAACGAATTTCTTACTTATTATTAAGCGGTATTTCTCAATGCACTTTTTCATGATCTTAACAACTCGCTTTTCCAATTTCACTATCTGTTACGTTTTCTTTGCGTGAAAATCCAACATTAAAAATGCCAAAATTAAGTAGACCTACTTATTGAAGAACATGATTTTTTAATTATTTAATATAATAAATATAACTTGATAAGGTGCTTAACATTTTTATTCCTGGACTGTACACTATGCTACTGTACAGGCAACATCAAAAGTAGCATCAGATACTTTATATGTTGAAAAAAGTCTTACTATTATGACAAGAAAGTAAATTGCTTAATATTGGCTCAACCCTTTAAAAATCTAAAGCATGACGGCTGTCATTTCCATTTGAACATGGCCGCCACACTCATGCGCCGCTCCAGGTAAACTACCATTCATTAATTAGTATGTGTGTCACAAACTGGCAACACTACTCGTTATTTATGTAGCCATCACATAATAAGAATTTATCACAATATTATTCAGCACTGTTGACTTTAATTGCTGCCATTTGTTTACTTATATTATTTAATCAGCTCGAGTTTTTTTAGGTTATGCTGTCAAAGTGAAACGGTTGGTTTTGGTATTTGGAGCCGCGACACGCCCGCCGCTCAACCACTGCGCAAACCGTATCGTCATTTTGATTTTGACAGTTCAACAACATTCAATGCGTTTTTCACGATGTCTAGCAAACGAATCTTTTCAAATAACACTGTCATCGGATTTTCTTTAAAAATCTCCTGGATTGTGACAGAAACTATTCTTCTTCTCCTTTTCTTTATCGTGTGCGCTGTAAGGTCTAACGATCCCACAAACCCTAGTCTCAGAGTTTCTAAACCGCCTCCAGAGCCTTTGACATGGTTTAACCACCGCCATTTGGCGGCCGGTACTACCGGCTTAGTCGTGCCTTCCGAAGCACGGAATCATCTTATTATCAGATAATATAATAGAATAGAATAGAATACTCAGGAATAATCAGGTGATTCAAGCTTGCAATGTCCTAACTAAGCTGGAAACAACTATACAAAGCATGCTTCCCGTAGGAATCGAACCCACGACCACGGTGGCAAGTTAGCCACTCAACCACGGAGGCATTTTGCCACATACTATCTCTGCCTGTTTGCTATACTCTATAGCAAGTCTGTAGAAGCAACTATTCCCAGAAACGGGTACCTATTAGACCAGCACAAACATCACGTATCTAGTCAAATTACCGACAAGTATGTATGTCAATTGACACGCTGATAATGCATCCAATTACAGCGTTCGGTGACAATGACAAGGTCGAACGAGTTGATAAGAGATAAGTTTTAATTAGCAGCTGACTGTACTTGGAACAAACGCTGAACAAATGCTTGTCATACATCCTGAATTTGATAGAACATTTAGCAAGACAGATATAGGGAAAATTGATGAGCATCGCAATTTACAGATGATTATTTAATTTTCTCTGATTGCTTGGGCCAAACGTTGGCCACAAATGATTTACTGTATTTGATAGAATCAGAAACGAGATAGAGCTCTGTAAAACAGAAGAACATCGCAGGGAATTTTTCTCATCTCTTTTTTTTTCTTTATTAATTTCTCAGTAAAAGGCAATTATTTAGTGATGTCAACATAGGCATAAAAGACTCGAAACTTGCTTTAAAGTTTAATAGACCCGTCGGTCGATTCTGTCGACATCTCGCCGCTGCTGCTGCACCGTGATCACTTAGGTGGAGGGAACGACAAGTGAGCTGTCATGCCATCTTGTTCGTATGATTTGACAGCTCACTTGTCACGTTCACTTCTCCTAAGTGTTCACTTCGACTAATTACAGAATCGACCACCTGGTTGAGCCAGCCGTAGATGCCTACAGGTAAAAATATTTGTCTAATAAATTAAAAAAAAAATGTCGTTAAGTAACATCTTCATCGTACATTCAAGATGCTCATAAATACCTGATTCTACCTGATTCCTCTTTTATCTGTACGATAAAACCCAAATAACGAAAAGGTCCTCAAATGATGGTCAGCAATAAACCGTATTTTTACAATTCTTCATAAAATAAAACCTTATGCTACTGATGTTTCGTGCGGAAAAGAGATGGTGCTATACAATCTGTATTTCTTTTTCTTTTTAATGTATGGATCAGAAATCATCAAATGACTCCTCCCGGAAGGAGTTGGGGGCAGTCTCAGACTCTTTCTGACTAAAGACTCACCCGTGTTCCTTCGAAAGAATGCTCTTAGCGTACAGGGCAGCAGTAACAGAATGAAATGGCACTATACAGTCTCTATATCTGCATCTCTTTCCTAAGATCGCAGTGTCAATTTCTAAGTAGTCACAAAAGTTTAATATCCAGTTGTCATAAAGGTGTGTAAAAAATTTGAATGAGGATTAATGTCAATGATGTTTTTGTGGCACTTTTGTGTATTCTAAGAATGCGTCTGTTGCGTACATTGCTGCTGGTGTATTTGTGATCGTGTCCTGTGGAGATACTATGACAGATGCTGAAGAAAAAGAAATTTGGTTACTATTAGGAGTGACCGGACTAGGGAATGCAATCCGGATTCTTCGAAATTCGAAAATAACTGAAAAATCCGGATTTTCTGGACTTTTTAAAATCCGGTTTTTAAGACTCAAATCCGGTTTTTTCGAATTTCAGAAGTAATTGGTAGATCGGTATTACCTGAACTAATGCGCAAATCCGAACAAAATTTGAATTGGTAGGATTAGGTATATGTTCAACGTTTGCGCGAATTTGGAGCGAAATCCGTGATTGATTTAGTTTACGCTCATATACGACAAAAAAAAAAAACAAGCAGCGCGCCCCACCCCACGCCAAGACGCACGCGTCGCGCCAGCAGCGCCCCGCCCGCCGCGCCGCGCGCGCATTCGGCCAGCAAGTTTTATAGAAAGTGGTTGTCTTGGATTGTGTTTCGTCTATTGGATGATTAGGTGCGATCCATCGCCACTCAGTTTTAAAGAAAAGCTCAATCTTCAACTTTCTCTTGCAAGTGTTGGAATTGATCATCAGCACCAGTCAACGAGTGTGGTCAATGCAACTGATTTGCCTCAATGATTCACGTTGAAATGACGTTATTTGAAAACGGTGGAGGTCGTGGAGAAATACTAAAAAGATCTCTGAACTGGTTGCTTTCCATACCGCCGACCAGTGTTAAGCCCGAAAGAGCTTTTCAATCAACTTTATACAGCTCCAGCACCCTCATGAGCCATGTTTGTGGCACCGAGTCATAGGCCTTCTTATAATATATCCAGCATGTCGACAGATCCCTTCGGGAACGACGAACCTGTTGGCTAATGGCAATGTCAATGAGGAGCAGCTCCTTAGTACCGCGGAACCCGTTCCTACATCCATTTTAAGAGGCAGACATAATTGAATTACTATCAATATGATGAGTAATCTTTGCTCTCAAAATGGATGCAAGAACTTTATAGACCGTCGCCGTCTATAATTTTTAGGCTCCGCGGTACCACCTGATTTATGGAGCAGGTGGGTTATTCCTGTAGTTAGGAACTGGGGGCAGTGACCCTGACTCTAAGGCAGACGGGAATTGAAATGCCAAGCGGGCGTGCGATCTTTTGAACCATTTTATCCAAAAATTGTGCAGCCCGTCCGGCCCTGGCGATTTCCAGTTAGGCAACGGACGAAACGCACAGGCAACATCTTGGGGGCTGATGGTAATTGCCCCCATACCTAACCCAACCTAAGCATAATGCTGACGCTTGAACCTTTTGCTTCCGGTATTATAGTTTTGTGTATGTACTAATACTACTAAATGTAATACTGGAGACAATAAACGTTATTCTATTCTATTCTTTTTCTACTGCTGGCATATTCTGTAATAAAATAAGATCGCGCCTAAACGATGAGACACTTGACGCGTTTATGTTGATCTCGTTGTCTAAAAAACAGTGATTAAAATTCGTATTACTGTTACAATAAATATGACTGATTAGATACCTAGTTATAAAGGTAACTGATTGAGTACCTAATTATTTTCTTATTTGTATTGTATGTGTAACATTTATAACTGACTAACGTTAAAAGTTATTTTTTTAGACTGATTTTTATCAGGAAAGATGAGTGATATGTACCTGTTTATATTAGTTGATTTATTTAGTTCTGTGAATTGAGCAAATAAATGCTGATTTTAAATAATTTATACTACTTTTAGTTTAATTAAATTACCTTAAATTAAAAACTTCGAAAACTTCGAAAAATCCGGATAATCCGGATTTTTATCAGACGAGAATTCTTAAAATCCGGATTTAAAAAAAATCCGGATTTTGCATTCCCTAGACCGGACTGACCTTAGGGAGAAAATAATATGGCTCCATCTTGAGCATGTATTATCATGCATGGAGGCAGTCTAGAAAGTACATGTGGTCGGACTGACCTTAGGGAGAAAATAATATGGCTCCATCTTGAGCATGTATTATCATGCATGGAGGCAGTCTAGAAAGTACATGTGGTGCAATAAGCCCTTCGAAGCTAGTCCTCAAGTCTCATCTTAGAAATAATAGTGTTTCTCAGGCTAGATTCCATCATCCACAAATTGCAAAACTATTTAGTCCGTCAGCTAAAGCATTGAAATATAATGGACACGTATTTCTTGTTTTTGTAAATCAATGAAAATTGACAAAGATAAAACGCAACAAAACTCGGGAGTGGGGGCTCGTGACGTCACGACTCACTAAAAATTATGCGGAGGTGTGACGTATTGAGAATTTTAAAAGCGTCGTAACTTCGTTAATTTTGGTTCAAATATTTTTTGATAATCTAACTGACGGACTAATTAGATTTTTTCAGGACACAAGCCCATTCCGATCTTGGCGACCGCAACCGGCAACAATGACGTGCGACCGCAACCCATTGCTTTGCACAAGCGACCGACAAGACCCGTAAGTGTTCTATAGTAATTTATACAAAGCAATGGATCGCGGTCGCACGTCATTGTCGCCGATCGCGATCTTCAAGACAGGAATTGTACCTTTATGAGAAGAACTAATCATTTGTTTTTCAAGAAGAATAAAGTTAATCAATGGCCCGAGTGCAAGTTACTCTCTCAGAAGACACTCGAATATAATATGATAGGTATTTGCATTTCCAGTAAAGGCTTAACCACAAAAAATATTCAATTTAATTTCAAAAGAATTTCAACATTTGCCCAACGGGTTGGTCCAATATTTGAGCACCAACGTTGGGTATTGGCGGACATTGTATTGTATTGTAAGTAACAAGTGTTTGTAAACGCTTAAACATCTGCGACATCGGGGACCGACCCTTGGGGAGGGTACTACCCTACAAAAATATCCTTACCAACTAGCAAACTAACCTGGCACGCGATTTTGCTCCTTATCCCCTAAACTTAAGTCCGACGGTCACAAAAAAAAAAGAACTTGGTAACCGTAAGGATAAAATTGGCGGAACTTGTTGCGAGTTGCGACGTCGCTGCTGCAATATGTAATCAATGTCGGATCAGTTGGCAAAATACGTTACTTTCAAGGTTTGGTAGAATTTCACTTAACGAATTCAGTGAATGAAAGGAAAGAATACGTATAAGTAATTGAGCAATGATGTAACGGAAACATGGGATCCCTGGACTCAAACAACTTGAGGATCGAGTACCCATGGTTGTTACATGTTTTTTTTCAAGCCTGGTCATTTGGAGATCTTTGGCAGTCGTTACGGATAGTCAGAAGCCAGAAAATCTGACACCAGGCTTGCCAAGGAGTACCGTGTTACCCAGTTAATGGGTTGTGGAGGTCTGGTAGGCAGACGATCCACGTGAATACTGGTATTCAGCTGAATCCAGTTTGACTGTGTTGTCATTCTTTCTTAGTGGTTAGGGGATACGGAGGAGAATACGCCCGCAACTAAGCCCGAAACTACGGACTTCGGGCTTCGAGAGTTGTCTCCCTGGTATGCAAAGGGCAATTAATGGAACGCGGTTGGGTTTTTTTGGAGGAGCTCGTGGCTAAATAATAACAGCTGCACAGGTGAATCTTTAAGGTTAAGCAACGCTTGCCGAGGTTGGTCTGTGGATGGGTGACCATCTTAACATACCGAGTTTCCTCCGTGCCTCGAAAAGCACGTTAAGCTGTTGGTCCCGGCTGTCATTTGGAGATGTCTGGCAGTCGTTACGGAGAGTCAGACGCCAGAAAATCTGACACCAGTCTTGCGAAAGAGTACCGTGTCACCCAGTAAATGGGTTGTGGAGGTCTGGTAGGCAACCGCTCCACGTAAAATACCGGTATTCTGTTGAATGCGGTTTGACTGGAAGCCGATTTAGTTGGGATAAGGCTAGGCAGATGATGGTTGGGTTTTTAGTCTGTAAGAGTCTGACACTCCCAACTGCTCCGCACAGAGCGGAAGAAGTCACTGATGATTTCCTCATTTTCCTCTAAATAAAAGACATACATGAAACCGATACACCGAACTATGACCAATCTCAAAGCAACACTTCCCCCAAACCAACTTAGAAATTCAAGCGCTCCCCTTTTAGCCTTACTGCACAAGACCCTAACGGCATCAGCCCCGCAAAATACCAAGACGAATCCCTTAGGAACTACCAAAGACTATTCTCTATGGGAACTCCTGATACCAGTAACATACCAATCCGTGTTCCACGGCGGATGTTCGTGGAAATAGCAGCTGCTATGCCAATCTTGTTCTCCATCATACCCAGATTTGCATGCAAGCATGTTGTTAGAACAAGTTTATGGCGTTATGGACACAAGCTAGACCATGATATGGGTATTTATTCCTACTGGTAGGTATTGAAAATGGCGACCAAGGCATTTTATAAAGGAGATGGATGGCTTTATAGTAAATATTGAGCATGATTATGCGGCAAAAACTGGCTGTTTTATGAGTTCAGGGAAGTGTGGTTTAAGGTCGCCGTTCTGCGAAGTATTTACTTCTGTCATTATAGATCATAGTCCAGTTTTAGTACGTGATACAATCGTATCGCCTTTTTAAAATAAAATACATTGCTTTGACCAATGTTCAAAACGGCGGCAATGGAAATGAAAACTATTTGTGAACATATTTTTTTCTATTAGACATTCAGAACAATTTTTTTCTCCATTGGTTGTCTTAGTAAAACAGCAGCTTTAAAAACCACTTTTGTAGTTAGTGGAACTATTTCAATATTAAGAGAGTAAATTTCTGTTTCTTACATTGTATAGTTATTATACAACATTAAATATAGGCGACAGATGTTCGCGGTCTACCATGCTTTATCATTATCAGTATCCCAGAATATATTATTTTCTTTTACTTCGTCTTGGTTCAATATTAATTACCTAACAACCACAAAGACTGGTATAATTTACGTGCAGATTATTAATAAAGTGAAAGTTAGTTTGGGTGTCAGATCTCGAAAACTGCACGATCGTTACGTTTTGGGTGACTTTGTCGCAGTTGGAAAGTTGCCTCGTAGTATGCAGTTAAGGATATCTGCACGCATTCTGATACATATTCCATTGGCTGGTAAGACAGCATGATCTCAGAATAACTGTTTAAGAATGGAATGCTTATTTCTCACATAGGTACAGGCTGGATAGCTTTCACTCAATGAATATGATTTCTACTCCTAAAGCTGTCTTATTTTAGATTTTTTGCTAGTAAAATAGAGCGGAACACTATGCTAGCTGGAAAAGAACCTACAAAAGCCTTTAAAAACATTCTACACCACCCAATCGCGCCCTGAACATACATCGAAGGCGTCCTACGCACTATCCAATATCGCGTGTAGGCGTGTCGGTTGCGTTCCGAATCGCAATCGCTAACGCACCTGTCTTACAGGTGCCGGAAATCTATTAGCACTTAACACGTATTCTGAACGCGCCCTTTGTTCCGACGCGACGTTTGAACGCATCTTTATGGACGCCATGTTTGCTCACCAATATTGACGATATTGTCTTTACTTGAATGTCGAGTTTCGAAGGAAACTCGTTAAACCTGTGTGGCTTTAAAATGTTAGCAGCTATGAGCAATACAAGCGGAATCGATGTACGAAACGCAATATTCTTCGATAGAAACCGTGTTATAGCATAATAACTGTCCACATATATGTTAAGCTGCACTTATGAGCCAATCAAACCTCGGATTTACGAGTGCATAAAACTACGCAGTAAAATAAATAATTTACTAATGTTCTTTATGATTAGTATTAACTGCTTTACTTCGTTTTGAACTTGTTCTGAGCTTAACGACTTCTTAATAACTTGAGTGGAATCAGGTGATCAAGTGACAGAGGTTGACGAGTCAATCATTTGTTTTTATGTGGCGGCAAGACGTTTCAAAGATGGCGGGGTGCCCGCATGACAGCTGTCATTTTTTCCTTCCAGTGACACTCATTTCCATTAAATAGTGGTTTAACGCGACAAAACGCGGCACACGCTAGCCGCATGCTAAATAATTTCCCGGATGTACAAATTTATTGCTTGCAAATGCTTTTTACAACGGACAAGGGCCGGAGTTGGGGGCAAGGGCGGAAAGAGTTCTGCACTCGTTAATGACTCGTGCGTGGCGAAATTATTCCTTGTATCTGGCATACATTAAACCCACAGTTATGTCATTAGATTTACTAGTTTATTACCTAATGTCCTACTTAAATAATAGAGTATCTATACACAATAGTGCGTTTAGAGGACAAGAGTTTTTACTCAATTTGTTAACTGTATTGAAAAGTTCAGCTTTCTTTCGTTTTGTAATGGTCTCTTTAGCGTTAAATTCCAAGGCTCGTTTTTTGTGGCTTCATGGTTAGTGACGAGGTCGTTTCTAAATCTTGATCGTGCAATGCGCCTGTCGCTACGGATACTGAGATATCTCGAAAAGTATAAGAAAAATTAGGAGAGAAGCCTGAACCCTACAAAAACTAATGTTGTGACTAGGAAACCCTCGCTTTCCAAATAAGCATCTGAAGAATATAATAGAATACTTTTTATTATCTACACATCACGATATAATTATGAAGAAAACATTACATTGGGTGACACAATGGGCGGCCTTATCACTAAAAGCGATTGAAGATCAATATTTTTATGAAAAAAAAAACTCATTCTCTAATTTAACCTGAAAACTAGTACTTTTTTGGCACTGAAACCGGGTTGACAGGTTCTTAATTCAAAATATTTAATACAGAAACCCGTCCAATGACAAGACATGATATCTCTGCCTCATAAATTCATAATCAGTCAGATAATTTCATGTAATCTTGACCTACACAACAATAAGATAAGAAAAACTTGATGCTTGAAAATTGATTGTTCTAAATAACTCTGTTATTTTAAGGAGACAGTTGCTCAACTTACTAGGTAACTTCAAGGTCGACAGTCAAAACGACATTGCCATTGTTCTGACACAAGACGCACCAAATAAGCCTACGGTTCTCTTAAACAGGCACCGCGGACCTGGAACGCAAAGGGCATTATTTTGAAGGACCACGGATAGATTTAGGCCATAGATATAATAAGCAAGGTTTGTTTAGGCAGTAAAAGTTTGACACTTTTGTTGATTTCCCATCCACAAAAAAGTGGCTAAAACATAACCAAATTTTCACAGCTTTAAGTCCCATTAAATAGGTTATTTCAAGGCAAGCGTGTTCCATCTTCGACCTTTCATTGCTTACCATCAGGTGAGACAGTCGTAGTGGTCAAACGCGTGCGTAACAATGGTGAAAAAATCTTATAAAACTTGAATTTGAAATGCGACCCTGGTCAAGAAAAGAAAAAAGTAATAAAAAAGCCAGTGCGAACAAATGCGGGCCAGATGTGTGTTGTCCAGGGGAAGCGACGTCTCGGAAACGCAAAGCAATCGGCCGTTGTATCATAATAGCTCATTATTTCACCGATAGCATCTTATTACGTCATTAGGCACTGGAAAAAGGGATAGGCCGCTAAATTGTCGCAGCTGACGTCACCCGCGGGCTATCGAAGACAAATATTGTGGAAAGGAAGCTAATTTGTATTGCCGCGTTGTGAAATTAACCGCCATGTTTGGGCTCCTGAATGTTTTTTAGTGTTTAGAACTAAAATAAGCAATCTTATTTTATAATGTCTGCCCTTTATGTAAGAACTGATTTCTTCTTGATCCATGTGTGCTTTGTGTTTTAAAAGGGGTCACGAAATTCATAATAATCAACAGATAATGTAGGTACATTTTGTCATGTTTTAAAAAAGGAACGTGTTCGCGAATTCGAACGCAATCGATTTTGTTGAACTGTCAAAACGAAAGTGATTTACATTGTGATTTAGATTTAGATCGTAGGTTAAATCTATCTGCCTAGCCTTTCCCCACTATGTTGGTTTTTGCTTCCAGCCTAAGCAGATGCAGCTCCACAACTCAGTAACCGGGTAATGTGGAACCCCTTGGCAAGACTGGTGTCAGATTTTATGGCTTCTCTCTGTGACAACTGTCAAAGCGGCTCAAAATGGGTTCAAATGACAGCCGGGACGGAGGAGCAAGGGCTTAAATAACTTTCAGTGGTACGGACGTATCTCGGTTCCTATGTCAATGATGATCACCCATCTAAGAGCTTATCTCAGCAAGCATAGCTTAACCTCAAAGTTTGACCTATACAGCTGAAAATTCAATCTAGCTTTTTATGTAAAACGTTATTACATCTTGGTATCAATATCCAATATTAGAGTAAATAATTACTTAATTGCTAGATACGTAGGTACTTACACAGATATCCTATGTATTGTATGGCAAATTTATAAATCATCCTAACTGTTAAAATTTTACCATTGTGTGTCTAAATCCATCGATAGGCTAACAATACGTGCGAACATTCAGCCTTCGATAAAAAGTGTTGCCAGTTGCGTAAATAACCTTAGAATTTTTTGCGCTGGCAATGGCAACGTTCACATTATTTACTTTGGAGACAATGAACTCGCTGTATACTGCCTATTTATTACATTCACGCGTATTTTAATGTTTTATTAGGGTTCAGTTAAACCACTAGCTTCGAGAGTTTTTTTATTTAAATCGATGGGCACAATTATTTTTCTTTTTAAAAATACAGCTTTTTAGCATAATTTTAATGTTATATAATTATCTAAATCTATAAATGCGAAAGAAAGTTTCTTGCTTAAGCTTCGACGTTTGAATCGCTGAACTGATTTTGAAGAATGTTAGCACAGGGGGCGATGGTCCCTTGGAGACGGTGAAAACTACTTTTTATTTTGCTAATAAGGCGAGCAAAACCAACCTAAAGTCAAGGATAAAAGTATATTTATATAAAGAACAAATTATATACACTTAAAATAGAAAAAAAAATCCTTACTAAAATATGGCATCAAAAAATTCGTCACCATCGCTATCGACTGGAAGTGAGCCCAAAAGACTGGCTGCATTGCCACGTTGTATGGCAATGCTTATTCCTCTGTCCAAGGTAAAAGCCAGCTCTTGGGTCACGCGAAGAGTCAACTAAGCGTTTTGCTAGATCTCAAATCAAGGATTAAATATTTTGAAACTATATTTTATTAACTCGAAATAATAGGCGGACGGAACCCATTTAATTATTTTAATACAAGTGGATGGACACATAATACAAATGGACAAATAATTGTTTTATATACTGCTATCAATACTAAAGAGGATGTTTTACCGACTAAATTGCTGAACTATTTTGCAGCGCGGATTCATACCAGTTTTTCGAATTTTCCTGTTAGCATCCCTTTATGAAAAAGGGTCCTCTATTTAAAAATAATCGTTTGTTACGGAAATGCTCTAATTTGGTTAACAATGATATGGCATTGGCGTTTTATTTTAATTATTTTGCATCACTCTATATGTTATAAAACAAAGTTTTTCGCCGCGTCTGTCCGTCAGTTCGTGATAAATTCAGAAACTAGGTACTGCACTGATTTTCATGCTGTTTTCAAAAATGGATAGTGTATTTCTCGAGGAAGGTTTTAGTATATAATTTGTCAAGCGGGCGGGGAACTTTATTGCCAAACTGATTGAGTTTAAATTTGATTGGGAAAATTTGAAAGTCTCGGATAGCGTATGTTGTGCGACTGTACCAAGCCGTTTTTTTTGTATTTTTATGGTACCAAGTAATTGACCTGCCAGATACTATTGAAGATTTGTATTTAAGTTACCAGTTAAATTGTACACAAAAAATATTAAAAATACGTGTGATAATTATCTGCTTTGATTGTAATTTTCTCGCTATAGAAATTGAGATTCATTAAGTTAGATGACGAGGATTTTAACAAATATGAGGCTTTTACAACTAAAACCTTCACTACAATATTTCCTTTCTGTATGTAGTAATTTTATAAAGTTGTAAGTATTTTAATGAATTGCTACAGATTACAATAATTCTTATGATAAAAGAAAAAATACAGAGATTTCCTTATACACTACTAGCTGACCCGCGCAACTTCGTCTGCGTCACATTTTCCATTACTGCTCCGCTCCTATTAGTCTTAGCGTGATGATATATAGCCTATAACCTTCCTCGATAAATGGGCTATCAAACACTGAAAAAATTTTTCAAATCGGACCAGTAGTTCCTGAGATTAGCGCGTTCAACCAAACAAACAAACTCTTCTGCTTTATAATATTAGTACAGATGTATTGTAGGTACTGACTTACCCTTCTTATTTTGTCATTGCAGTGGCAAAGCAAATCTCATTGAATTTAAATTATCAACTATATATTACAGCACCGATTATGATGCATGTGCAGCTATTGCCATAGATATCTATCCTAACAATTCGAAGAAAATTCCTAATCCACTTTTTTTTTTGAGATGAGTTTGCTCTTGACCCTTGCCTCGCTCCATGTTAGACTTTGTCTTGTCAGAGATGACAAAGACAAAGTCTAACATGGAGCGAGCTTACCCAAAAAGAGCCTGTTCACTCTAACTTTGAAGAGATTAGGGTTGTAAGCGTTCGGAAACACAGACGCAGGCAGAGAGTTCCACTCTTTTGCTGTGCGCAGTATAAAAGACGTTACCATTGCTCTTTTGACGAATATCGTTGAACTGTAAAAATGAAAGGCGTTTTCATTGATGGTGTATTTCACAACATTAACCAATAAGTATCTCTTTTGGCTATGGGTTTACCATAAACAACACGCGCTTATCTCAGTACTCACCAACAGTGGAACAGTTTTAGCAACAGGAAGGAACGACTTATTGGCTATGGTCACTATTGTCTATGATCTCACTGGTAATCCCCCACTTACCTGAAACAAATAACAAAGAATTTAACATACTGATTTCTATTAAATATAATAATAAAATAGGTAGAGCAAAATATAAATAGGTATGTATTTATGTTTGTCATGGCTGCCGGACAATCAGTGGTTTGTAAAATAAAGGATTGGTGTCCTGGAACAGCGAGACACGTTAGAAATCATTAATGACGAGGAGTCATTAATGATTTCTCGGAAGGCCGCTTTGGGCAAAGCAGAAGAGTGTCGGACTCTTACTGACTAAAACCCGTGTTCCTCCTAACGTCCTTTGCGTTCCAGGGCCGCGATGATTCTTTAGAACGCATTCCGCAACCTGGCGTAGAGGAGGTTTGTGTCAAGTTTTTCGATGAAATCTCTTTAAAAATTTCTTCAAATAATATTTTTCAAGAGTTAACCCGCTGTGATCGATCAGAACAGAAAAAAACCGCGTGAGGTATTGAAAGTAAAATTACCAACACGATATTAATTCTCACTGTACTGTTTCAAACTCACAGCTTTAAATCTATCATTAGCTAGTTACAGTGGTGGAAAGTGCCGCGAAAAGCCACAAGTTTAATAATAAATTGAACACGTGTCTGAATGGCGGTAGGGGGCGCCACCTGACACTGTAGGAATGCTGGCAACACTGAAATTACGACGTATTTTGGTGTTTGTATTTTTAACTCAATTCTGCCAAAAGCTTCATTGAATTATATGAAGGGCACAAGAGTGAAAAGCTTTGCTATGAGTGTAATATGACTGAATCCGCAATACAGAAGTTAGAACAGATAGGCAGACAGAAAAAAGACAAAACGGAAGAAGTACGGCAGATCAAAAGCCGGAAGGATGATGATATTCTACAAAGAACAGCAAATAAGACCTGGATTAGTCTTGCACGGACCAGGTAAGCATGGTAGAGGAGAATGTCTTCTACGACTCCTCCCCAGCACTGACCAGAAAAAAAAACAAAAGATGAGTGAAGTTTGTTTACCGAATCCAAAAGTAATTACCAAATAAATCCAACATCCACAAATTAATGATAACGTTCCAAATATAAATTCAAACCGATTCCCGAGAGCCAATAATGATGCAACTGCAGGCAGGCAGTAATACGGGTGAAATTAAAAATAATAAAAGCGCGCGCGGAGCAAAAACCGCAGTGATCCGGCTCGACGGGCTGCCGTGAGAAGTGTCCCCGGGTTGCGTAATGTCCCGTTACGTTCCCGGACTCCGGACATATCACGGTTTCAATACTGTGGTCGGGGCAGTAAGATGATAGGAGTTATGAGATCGTTGGCATAGACTTTGGACTTCATGTTTGAAGATGCTAGTCAAAAATCTCTAGAGTAACCAAAATTATGGAATCGATAACGAAAAATTGTTGACAGATCTTCGAGATATTGGTCATTTCGACAAAGTTTATATCGCAACTAGCTTTTCATGCCCGCGACTTCGTAAGCGCACATCCCGTTTTTTTTTCCGTTCCCGTAGGAATTTTGTGCAATTCTCTCCCCTACACTCCCCAAGGAACCTAGGTACATACTAATTTTGCAGCTTTCTACGACTAGCAGTTTCGGCTGGGCTTTGGTTGTCAGTCACTCACTCACTCAGTAACGGAAGAATTTTACTTTTAGGATGAAAGTGGTTAAGCCGTTGCCTCCTTCTGCGAAGCAGTCATGCTAGCGAAGGAGGTGGCGGAGAGGGAGAGGAGACCCTATCGTCCCAGCCGCCGTGGTAGACGCCGCGGGCGTCGGGGGCCACCACATGGTGACCTCCGGCCACCGTAGGCGCGGGCCTGTGGACGGCGAGCTATGGGTGGCTCGCCGTCCGTCCGTCTAGTGACGACAGGCCGTGTCGACGGCGCGTTAGTGTTCCACGCGCGCCTCAAAGAGAGTCAGCACACAGAGGGGCCCGAAAGGGCCGACGCCTGCCGGAGTCGCGGGATTATTCGCAAGAGACACCGTGGCTCCGGAACACAAAGGGCAATGAAGGAACATGGATGGGTTTTAGTCAGTAGAAGTCTGACACTCCCTCCCGCTACACCCAGAGCGGGAGGAGTCATTGGATGATTTCCCAACCCTAAAAAAAAAAAAGGATGAAAGTGGTTGAATTGTAAAAAAACTAAATTATTGGCATCGATTATTTCGCACCCACCCCGCTGTAAAAACACTTCTTGATCATTTCAGCACATCTAAGTTGTTAGTCTCAATTATCTTAAATTTTAATAACAGCAAAAACTGTAGTACGCTCACTCCATATTTTCAAGTCCACCCAAAAATGGCGTGTCGAAAAGGAGTCTGCCCAAATACCAGCCAGAGGTAGGCGTTTCTTGTAATTCTCGTTTACATTGTCCGATATTAAGAATCGAACTTGTTCTGCCATCGCGGGCTCCCACACGATGTATCGGAATCATTGCTTAATAATACCCTGAGGTTTTAATGTAAGTTTAATTCGAGTTCGTATTGTAAGGCTATTTCCTTAATTAATTTAATAGGTTTTGTAATAAGTACGTTATTGCGCCGTATGTATATGTTATGTACTAATGATGTGGTCTTTCTGGAAGGAAGCATGCAAGAGAATATTTCAGTGAAAAAATTATGCAAGTGACTAGTTTAAAATGGAAATTGATCCTTTGAAAATTTTGAGGTGGACAAGGCTTCTTGTATTTTTTTAGGATCGGTTACGATAACGATATTATTCAGAATAAATTTTAGATATCTATTTAAACATCTAATTAATTTGCCAATCATTAATAATACAGCCATTTCTTGTATCTAAAAAATCGTCAAAAACCGGTAGCACATTTCCGTTACCTGTCTACAGAAAAAAAATCTCCGCCATTTTGAATCTCGACACTCACAAATCACATCCCAATCAAAACGGAGTTCGATTTACAAAAATCGCTCGCGGGAACCGATTAAGTATCGCGTGCGACGATCGAGTCCACATATCGATGGCGGGCGCGGTCGCCGATTGATCAGAGCGGGGTCAGCGACCGCTCTCCCTGGCCCTAATTTGAATTCGCGGCATTACCAGCCGGGAGGCCGTAATTGGATAACAATGAGGGCGCCAACCTCCCCCATTGGTGGTTTGGACATAACGCCTCTGCTGGGAAAACTTTGGACGCGCTGATTGGCGGGAACGGTCATCTTGTGTAGACAGTTGTTTGTGTGATGTTCCTTGGGAAATGTGCGGGTTAATCGAATAGGGGTGGCGAAATTTTGGCTGTGTTTGTTTAGATCAACGTTTAAAAAGAACTCCTAGCCGCACTACCCCATTATATTTTCTTAAACATAGCATTGTGCGATTAGACAGGCTGTTAAATGTATGGCAGCGGTGATTCCGCAAAATTTTGATTAAGACTAAAAAGGAGTAAAGTTTAATTTGATCATTAATCTGGCAAAATTAATTCGCTCAAGCAAATTGCCGCCGGAAATTCCCAGCAATATGTTCACGCGAAGTATTCCTTAGAAACGCGAGATTATAATCCTTGTCACAATGTTGCCATTGTCACGTCTTGGGCTTTGACATAACTCGCAGCAGCTGTGGGGCGCATGCGCGTCACTAACATCGTTACATGGCCAGTAAAGTGAAGCGCTATCAAGGGTGGCAGTCGTCACTGAAATTCTATTACGCGTTTTATACGCGGCCCGCGCCTTAATGCGGGGGGGGGGGGGGCGCGTTATAAAACATGACCATTATGCTATGATCCCAGACATCACCCACCACTCCCCCTCAATGGCCCTCTAGAGTATGAGCTCAGAGAGGCGGGGAGGCTCACGAAATATTGGCTGCGTCGTAAAACATTGAAATCTGCGTTTCGTAACTGCAGCGCTTGCGAGGGTAAGTTTAGATGGCCGATTCGATTCGCGCAGTTTATTTTAAATTATAACAGATGTAAAGAAGGGTGGTTTTTAATCTGTGTATTTGGATCACTGCAGTGCTCAGACAATGCAAGGAAATATTAAACTTTTTATCCTCAAACCCGAAGCTGATCCGTTTGATGGATTTATTTTTATGATAAACGGAGCAATGCACGTTATACTGCTAATGGGCCATTCTATAACAGCCAGCAATTTAGTAGAAAAACTTCAAAGGCTTCAAGAACCAGCCTCTTTCGTTACACTCATAAAACGTGCGCACACCTAAGCGAGCGGAGCGATAGAGAGCGAAGATAAAAACGTACAATTAATAGAATCCGAAGAACAAACAGCGAGACGTGACCGGTGAACTACGGTTTCTAACTAAATACCGTCGTACGTGCCCGAGAATCGAACCCGTTGGAGGATTAGCGTTATGCTGAGCCACGGACAGAGCATTATGCTGTGACACGGAGCCCTGAGCTTTAAATTCAACTAGATGCTGGAGCTAGATTGAATTTGAGCACTAATTGGGTTCCTGCAGGTTTTTCCCGTTTGCGTTTAAATCAGCATCGAATGATGGCTGATTTAATTTTGGGATTTTTGGTTTTATTTATCTGTGTTGTAACTGTTGATAATGTTACAGGGAAAACGTTATTTTAACTACGAAACTATCAATAACTATTTAAGGTTTGATTAAAACGAACTAATGACCTAACTTCATCATATGCCAAGCCTTTTCCCAGCTATATATTGGAAACT
This sequence comes from Ceramica pisi, assembly GCA_963859965.1. NCBI lineage: Eukaryota > Metazoa > Arthropoda > Insecta > Lepidoptera > Noctuidae > Ceramica > Ceramica pisi. Next base: position 18,204,665 of record OY982543.1, read on the forward strand.
ACTTACCGTCAAACCGGATTCAGCTGAATACCAGTATTTTACAGGGTGCGAGTGACTATCTGACCCCCACAACCCACTTATAATCCTATACTAGCAAAAAAAAAAAAAACAAAAACCCAGTACTGGCATTAAAGTATAAAAAAATATAAAAAACAAAAACAGACTAATTAAAACTCATTCAATCAATAACGGTGCATCGTAAAAACGTTCTCATATTTTATACGCCACGCCACAGACGCACATAAATCCTACGTAGGGAATCCGTGAAATACAACGAAAATTTTACGTTGCAAACATAAATTGTACGTCCGTGCGTTTGTATGTTCGTTGCGGCATGATAAAAATTTGTAGGGCCAATGACGGGGTAAAAAATTTATACTAACTGTTTTCTCTACCTGAGGTATGGGAGTGTATAATGGTTTCTATAAAATGTTAGATCTATAACTTGATTTTTGTTGAAGATTATACCGTATTTTGGTAAAGGATTATAACAATTATAGTACTAAGACTAAATAAATATGGGACTACAACATTTTCAGTCTTTGTATCTGTCATATTCTTTAAAGACAATTCTTAAACGAAATCGCGTTTTTTTTCCAAATTCGCAACTACAACCAACGGTTACAGTTTTTTTTTTTATTAGTGGTAAAGTTATTTAATTTTATGTTTTTGTGCGTCATTTCTGGCAGAATAAACGTGGTTTCTTTTTTTTCTTTAACGCTATTTGTCTCTATATCACTCAAAGGTTTACTGGAAGAAAACATCTTAACACAAATTCCGCCTCTGTACATCTGTGTGCGTAAAGTAAGTACTAAATAAATAAAGTAACCTGAATTAAAAAAATATTTCGTTTTTTCAAATAATGCGTGTACAATCCCCAAACAAGTGAAAAACATAATCAGTAAAACGACCTTTCATAATGTCACCCAATTTTCTATTACAACGCGTTCTGGGACACAAAAGCGAGTTCGCGTAGTACCGAGGTTTACCTGGTAGTCATGACCATCTAATGGTATCTCGCCTCCCTTCCCCTGGGCGCTATAACCCCCCACGGGCAGCATGACCATTTCCACCATTAGACTTAATCAGGACTTATGGTCCGTCAGACCACGCCTAGGTGTTTTTGCTTTTTGAGCCTTTTGCGAGAACTGGTTTGAACCGGTGCAATGCGTTACGTACGGATATATCATTGTTACGGTCTATGCTATGGGAGGTTTTTAGTACGAGTTTGTGAGAGACTGGTTGTGGTCAAAATTGTATAATTTGCGTGTCTAAAAACGTATAGGTACAATTGGTCTACGTTACTCATTATACTCTTGTCGCAGGTCTGCTGGAAGTTTTTTTTTTTAAATTAGCTGTGCTCTTCTGTAATGTTCTTTAACCAGTGGATTGTATGTACCTAAATAAATAAATAGCTGACTTTTTTGCTGCGCACCAAAATTATATCAAAACGGATTCCAAAATAGGCGTTAAAAAGGTTTTAAGCAAATTCCACGAAAAAGAAGAGATTATTTATTACATTTACAATGATTTAGCTAAAACCTCTGTGCCACTCTAAAAGGACGAAGTTTTCGTTACTTAATTGTTTTTTTTTGGGACTACTCTTATAAACATTGTTTCATTTTCAAATCATACAGCTAGCTCTGTAATTTTTTTCATAAAATTTATACTTCCAAGTATTGGCAACACCGTGAAGCATGGTCACCCGCGTGCTAAGCCCAGTAATCTGCACAACAAACAAGGGTGCGCGCTTTGGTTCCATTCGTTTTTGTGGCACAGGCACGCACACCGTACAGCCACAGCCAGCATGCGAAATAACATAGAAAATTGGATCGCTATAAAATGTATAAGTGCTTTCGAGATATTTTAAAAAAGTCGATTTGTTCAGTATTTTTGCCACGTACGAAAATGTATTGAAGTAATTGTGAGGAAACGAGTTTTGCTCAAAGCGATTCGTAATCCAGTTCGGCGAGCGTTACAATCTGACTTGTTTCGAGGATTTGAAACAAAAATGTTCTGCAACTTATCGATAAATCGCATGAAACAAAGTTCAAAGTAAGTTAATCACGATCAAAAATAAAATCAGAACGAGAGGGTTGTATAGTAAATGCCTTCGCCTCAGAACAAAGAATACTTTTTTTGTTCGACTTTCAAACACCGAACTGCGTACACTCGCAACGTCCCAACTATCCGGTTATCATTATCACGTTTGAAAATAGAACGCACGCGAGCCAGCCAACCAAGTAATCGGGCAAAAGCTTTTATACGAACGACCAGCACAGCTTGGTCTGCGAGTTTACACGCCCATTTCCTTCTATGGCCTCTTTTATGATGCCTGTCGGGGGGGCGAGGGGGCCTTTTTATGGTGGTATTAGTTTAAAGGCCCCAAGGCACGGGCTCACATGTGCCCGAACAGATAAGCGGCGGCATCCCCACTCGAAAACTTGTTTAGTCGGAGCGATAAGTTGGTATTGTCTGCGGGGGTCTGCAGGCCGACGGAAAAATTTGTTCGTGTCTAACATTGTTTTCATTAATCTGCATTGTTATTGAGAACGTTTTATTTCTTTGCTTTGTTAGGAACGCCTTTAGTAATGTCGCGGACTGGTTTTATGTATCATCACGGACGAACGTGAGGGGGCGGAGCAGTGATGTACGTGCGGCGCTTGGCTCAGTACTTAGATAAATAAATGGGAGATAAGATTGTACCTACTCATTTAACTCGCCAGCCTGCTTTGTCATGCAAAATACTGTATCATGTTTTTGCTGAACATTTGCAGCCTTATGCGGATTCCTGTGCCTGCTACTTTGACCTAGTGACATTAAAATCAATTAATCACTTACGTAATTTTTGCTGTGTTCAAAAATATAAAACCCTTCTATTCCAAAATCGAAAGCATCTAGTGCGATTTGACATCCAAGCGACCTCGATTAAAACAATAGAGTTCGCAGAATAACCCGTTTTGCGAAACGCGCCATAAAATACAATTTTAGCGATTCAGAAAATTAGTCTCCGTCAAAGTTTAAGCCGGTTTACAGTTACAAACTGTATCAATCCCTCTGCTGTAAGCCAGTAACATAAATTTCTAGCCCTAATTCAGAGAGCACGGCTTAAGACGCGGGGGAGCCCGAACAAAGATCGATATCAAGTGCCAATGGCGCCAATGTGTGGCCCCCTCGGCCTAGAAGCGCCATTAAAGCCAGACCTCTGACATTCTACACCAATTCCCCTGTGGCGTTTAGTTATAAAGACGCGAGGGGGGGTGTGGGGGCTCAATTTATGTCGGTTATCACCAGGGTGCGTTCCATTTATGGTGTAAGATTGTGACGCATCTGTTCCGTTGCATAAAATATGAAATTTAAAAAACAACGGACGCGAGTGTGGGACTGCGTGTTAAATTTGGAATTCGTGTACCTACTGAGATGGGGTTCATTTTACGTACAATTCGTAGTAATACTATGTATGGCAGAATCAAGTTTGATTCGTATGACTCGACAAGCTATACAGGGTGTCCCAGAACTCAACGTCAAGCCGGAATCGGGTGATTGGACAAATCATAATAGTTACCTACCAGAAAAATATAAAAAAAATCTGCCATGTATTTTTTTTAATTACAGCAAGTAATTTCTTTTTTTTTCCATAAATGCATCCTGTATATTTTTCTGAAATACCCCGTATACCACCAAAAAGAAACAAAACAGCGGCCAAGTGCGGGTCGGACTCGCGCACGAATGATTCTGTGCCATTATCTATAAAAACGGCAAAAAATCAAGTTTGTACTTTGTTGTATGGGAGCCCCTTAAATATTCATTTTATTCTGTTTTTAGTATTTGTTGTTATAGCGGCAACAGAAATACATCATATGTGAAAATTTCAACTGTATAGCTATCGCGGTTCTTGAGATACAGGCTGGTGACAGACAGACAGACAGTGAAGTCTTAGTAATAGGGTCCCGTTTTTACCCTCAGGGTACGGAACCCTAAAAACACCAAATCCTCTGCCAAAAAATATCTAACAAGAACGTCCAGCCAGTGCCAAAAAAAAAAAATCTTTCGTGCCAAATTTTTGAAAATAGAACTTTTCAATCTTCCTTTCTCGTTGGTACTTCTAGTTTCCCACATGTGGGCATAACAGCCCCGGTAGCCGCCAAACCACTCGAGTTTCTATGAGAAGAGAGCCACTTAGATTAATACTCTCATAGAGATCGAAGATGGATGCCGCACGGAAGAGGACTTATCGCCCGGATGCTTTTATATGCCGACTGTACAAGTACTTTGATAAAATAAATTGAGATCAGCCGAGTAGTTTCGGTATATTATAACATGGGTATCAGCTTGAAATATCTCACAAGGGCTGGAACTGGAGTCGTGGTGAAAGAACTGACGAAGAAAAACTTCAGTACATATGGACACTAACTAATTAATATGAACAACATCTTGAGTTCTGTTCCATATTAAAGTACTAGCTGACCTGCGCAACTCCGTCTGCATCACATTTTTCTCTAATGCTCCGCTCCTGTTGGTGTTAGCATTATGTATAGCCTTCCTCGATAAAAAATGTACTATCCAAACCGAAAAGAATGTTTTATTTCGAACCAGGAGTTCTAAACGAGAAATAAACAAACTCTTCGGCTTTTTAATATCCGTATATGGACACCCTACTTAGAAAAAATCTGCATTCAAATTTCAGTCTTATGAATATGTACTTAACCTAAAACTCACTCAGAATAAAACACTTCCATGGCAAACCAAACTCGAGAGTTACTTCAAAAGTAGGAAAAATAAACCAGTACGAAATGCATGTTTTACGAGAAAGTAATGCAGGAACGGCGTACGATTTATTATTTATCGGGAGGAAGGGGTCAAGGGGGACTAATGAACTAAAAGGGGGACGCTAAGATCATTTGGCTTTGCCTAACCTAATATTAATAGGGGATGTCGAGTCCTTCTCTGGATGGTCGAAAAACTCTAATACAGCTTTGTATAAATAATTTTCTAAGTTTGGCTGCAGTATTTTAAAGATGTTTAATAAACATTTTAATACATTATTTTAATCAAGTTTTATGAGTGGAAAAGACATGGGATTCAACGGGCTTATTTGAAATTAGAATGTACAGTATTCGTTTTTATTTTTAAACTCATAATCGACTTTTATTAATGAAGTGTGATTCTGAAACATTTTCAGTAGTAGTTGATTACAAAATTGAGATAAAATGTCGTCCTGAAACTACTTTAACCTAGATTTTACCCCAAAATACCCAAGTTAACGAATTCCAAATATAAAACTCAAGAAAATGCTGAACCTACTAAGCTAAAACTTCTCAGATAAATGTGTAGCAAAAGTAATTTTAATCAGGCGAACTTGTAGTTTGTAGTCAGCTGTGGGCATTCCAATATGTCGTGTGGGGTGTGCCCCATCCCACGCCACCAACCCCTGGGATATTAGCTCGTACTGAGGTGTGGCTTCACTCGTGTTTCTTGCGGAATTTGACGATAGTGTTCGGGAAGGCAATGTGTATCAGTCTGTAGAGGAATTTGGTGATAAGGACGTGCGATTTTTAATTATAATACTTTGCTAGTGTACATAGTAAAAATATTCAATCTGACACCAGACTTGACAAGAAGTACTGTGTAAGTTTTAAGTTAGATTTGATTTGATATGTAAAAATATTGTTTGTAGGATGTTTTTTCTTTCGGAAATCCTGATAGCTCAGTCTAGTCTGGATCAATAAAATCATTGTTTTTATTGATCCAGACTTATTCAGAGACTTATACTACCTACTCATAAAGTTGTGGGAAAAATCGGGGTACTTATTGTAACTTGTGAAAGGATACTGATTGGCGACGGAACCCTAGGTGCTATCAACTGCTTATCATCCGGTGCAAGCTGTCATTAATTGAGAGTAACGGGTTGCAGTGACATGCCTGGGGGTGCTGGGGGCTGCACCCTCGTTCTACTTATGCGCTGCTTATGCACGAGCCAACATGGCGTAAGTCCAAATAAAAACTCGCAAAAGAAAAAAAAATCCTCTATGAATGTTGAAAATTAAGACCGATTTAAAAAAAGAATTCTGCATGTTTCTTTTTTCTTTATGTAAGGCACTTTTCGCTAGTTAAAATTTGACACTATATGGGGATTTCGTGTGTCTTAACTGTTTTTTTTTTTGCATAATGGTATTTTGACACGGTGCTACGTAAACGCATCGCATGCAATTTGTAAAGAAAGAATATTAACATAAAGTTTGCGTTTGTACTCAGTAGATAGCAATAGACTCATCTATGAATTATTTTGTCTTAACTCACAAAATGCGGGTGTTCTTTACCCCTGTCTGGCCTTTTAAAGCCGCCGGAGTTTCTTGCACGTTCTTCTCTTTGGAACGTGCAACTGCCGCGCTGGAGACGAGGTCGGTGGGTGTGTTATGTTGGAAACAACCTGCTGCTCTTGTCGCTAGCGCGGCAGAATTAGCTTCATCTATTTGACTGACAGACCTTGACTATTCAAAAGTGCCTGTAACTGCTCTATTTTGAAATAAAGGATTTTGTATTTTGTTCCTAAACAGGGTAAAAAATTAACGAAACTATCTGAAAAACTATAAAATAGGGATTAAAAAGTGCAGTCGCGCTCTGCTTAATCTTAAGTTCTTACTTTGTAGAGAAGTAAGCGAGCTCCATCATCGACCAAACCATAGTTTACCATCAGGTGAGTTTGTGGTTAAACCATTATAAATACGATAGTTTGGATGGTTACTCAATCTGGCTGAACGGATCTGGATGTTTGGCACAGAGATAGGTTATAGTCTGGAATAGCATTTTATCCTGGGAGTGATTTCCCTTGGGATAATTTCCGACAAACACGCGGGAGAAGGCGTTATCAGAAGCTACTCAATAAGAAAAAAAAAACTGTGCTACAGATTAAAAGAGTCGCGAACCATGTAGGTTCTTCTTCTAGAAAATTGAAGATCCTGATACTTTGGAACAATGTGACCACATTTTTGTCTCTGGACCGTACCTCAGTTAAAATGCATCAGTCTGTCATCGACCCGTGGCGATGGCGATGGCGGCATGTCACTGGCATTTCCGGACGCCAGCCGGTTCGGAAATCGGTTGCATCAAGGTGCAGTTTTTGTTTTAGACCGCTTTGCAACAAAGTTGATACTTAGATCGTAAGAATTTGCAGGTATACGATTTGATGTGAACATTAATTCGTGAAGACGAACAAAAGAAACGGTAAATGCTTAATTAAAGCTTGGCGAAAGAAGTTTATTCATATATTTTTTCAACACAAAACATGGCAGTCGTAGCTGTCAATGTCAATTGCACTAATGTCATTATGTTCTGTGCTGCCATGCGTAAATATTTGTTTAGGCTATTTTATATAGAAACACACTATTCCTGCTACGACATTTATCGTAAACCACATAATCTAACGTTATCTTTGCATTACTTAGATTTCATCCCGTCTAATCAAATATCCTGAAGCCATAGGGTAAGCCAATTCCCCATACATCTCAACTAAGCCTATGGAAAGGGCACGCCCATCTAATCTGCCTTAATCTCAGGCTCAGTGGGCCCAAACTTAGTCTAATTTAATTTCTACCCGTATTCTCTTATTGGTAGATAACCTACTAGTGTATGTAACTTCAATGTTGTTGGTTTCTGAGGGAATTATTTGAGTAGTAGAATTAGTTTAATCTTCTTTAGTACAAATCGTTTAATGGTTTTCGATGATTGCAAAGTTCTCTTTAGATAGATTCTTGTAATTATTGGTAGGTAGGTACTAATGGCGGTATGACAGCTTCAGTCTAAAAATATTATGTTAAAACCACTGTTTTTTTTTGGCAAAAGTTTTCTGGGATACCATCCCTAGATAATTTAAGAAAGAACGTTTCATTGGTACTTAAATTAAAAATGACTAGTTTTGTTTGTCAATAATTGTGTAATCCTGTAATATTATTTATTTAGTCTATTTTATTTTAAAAGATCTAGAATTTTAATTAGGTAATAACTAATATTTATTTACTAAACGATAATATTCGAGAATCGATTCATTCAGTTTAGCCAGTGACATCTCTGATTGACATGTCATGATGACAAGTAATTGACGTTTCAAACGTCAAAATTGATTCCTCAATTCGAATAACGGTTCCATCGATGTTTAACTAAATTGTTTTGTTTTATTATAATTTTTATTATTTAATTGTCATGTCAGCATGACAAATGACAGCTCAATTTGACAAAAACTGTGGGCTTTGGAGTTGGGATAGAAGACATAAAAGAGATATAATTGTCGCTGTTGTGAAAGCGATGGATAACAGATAAATAGAAAAAAATATAAGTGGTTAACGGTATTCTTTTACGATTACATCTTTTAACGGTAGCCTTGTATTATACTTTTGCAGTATCTGAAAACTGCAGTCTCGGGAGAAATGTATAAAATATGCACCTAGTCTCGAGGCTGTCTGCCTTTAAAAATATCAGGTCGACCCATTCTTAAAATAGTTAACTCTAAAATAGTCAATACCCAATTCCGTTGCCGGAGTTCTGACGTAATAAGTACAGTATGAACAGTGATGTCACACCACGAACGTGAGATTAGCGTGTCAGCTACAGTGCAAGGGTTGTGCCTGTTTATATTTGGTCCTGAAACGCTTTCAAATGCAAAACATACGAGTTGGGGTGATATTAGGGTGGATTGGCTGCTGTGACGTTTGCTGTCAAATTCAAAAATCGAAGCGTGTGACTGTTTGTTCTTTGGTAATTTTAAGTAATTCTTTTGACTTCCGAGGTGTTTTTAGAATGCCAATTTTTGTTTTTGAAATTGTTGTCAACCAAACTCTTAAGTACTGACCTACCGTTTTGAATGGAATGCAATTATTCGGGATGAATTAAAACTATCTGTGATTTAATAATGATAGAACTGTTTGTGGATTCCTTGAAAATACTAGTAAATGTATGGTATTTCCTATAGTTGCATTTAAACGTCAATGATTTAAATAACAATAATCACGCTCAATATAATCTTATTATAATAAACTGGTTGTTACCCATATCGGTTTTATGCTTACACTTTATGAGCAAAATAATTTAGGTGAAATATAATTCAGTTCATATTCCCGCCTACGCAATCTCACAAGTTATCCATTTATTTATACAGATTCCTATTGGTTTAAATGCATCGAGAGTTTCACAATTTTTTTTTTCTAGCATAGATTTAACAGCATTTTTTAAATAGCCACCAGAAAGCAGTGGAAGGAACCCAAGGAAAAAAGAGAAATAAAACATTTTGCTAAAATTGTAATTTGCTAGAAATACCACACATTCCGTTCATACGTTTTTATATAGGTCTACTTCAGTAAGTGAAAAGACCCTCCGACGGCCATGAAGATGTAGCAAAAATTATATGAAAAACACTCTTAAAAACTTAAGGATTGAATTGAGGAAAAAATTGTTAACACCAATTACACGATTCTCGTAACAATGAGTCAAAAAAGAGGTTATTGCTCTGCTAATGGACAATTTGAATAAGTACTCATTCGGACTTGTTAATTTTGCATTTTTGGGTGTGGGTACGAGTAAACAAAAATGTGAATTTAGCATAGAATTTGGTAATTTAGTTAGTAATTTGAGAAAGTTACATAAGTCAGCTTTTTAAAAATTTACTAGATGTGTGTCTATTAAAAATGTCTACGAGCATATTTTTAGTTCTCGCTGATTTTCACTAAATTATTTAATCGTAGGTTTAGCTAAATTGACACCAGCTTATCTTATTGAAACACTTTTTTTGTACGTGGGAAGAGGCCCATGACGCCATAGATATCTTCTGGGACCTGACTAAAGCCTTTGGTTGCGTAAATCACGGAACATAACTCCTGAAACTCGATCATTATGAACAAAGTTATCAGCGTTAATTTGTATAAAATCGTTAATATTTAAATTAAAGAAATAAGCTGGTGCCAATAATTATTAGAATCGGTGTCAATTCTCCAGGAATAAATGTGAAACGGGGGTACCACATGGTTAGATTTTGGGTCTCACATTTTACAAAACATCTATGTTTACCCACACTTGCTTCTCACTCAGAGTGATTATAAAACTAAACTCTTTATAATAACGCTCAAATCTTTGTATATAACTTGGGATTGGAAATTAATTATTGGTGTTATAATAACATAAATCGGGGTCAAAAGTTAAATGTATAAGCAAAAGATATCAACTTCAAGTATAGCACCATCTTTGTATGTGAAGAATTCTCGCCATCTTCTTTCTCTCCCTATCTTACAGTGATAAGCCTCTTACTGTCTATGTTCTTTGCCGTAATGGTAATCACAATAATAATGTTTTTTTTCTTTCGCAGCTTTTCACTTTTCCTTCCGTCTTTAATTTATTTCTTAGTTATTATCACAATCTTTAGCTCAATCCATCAGTCCTGTCCTTGCTTTGTTTAGACGATCCATCCAAGGTAATATTTTGTTTATTTTCTGAATAAACTCACACAAAATCTTTTAAAACTGTCTCCGTAAATGAAGACCAGAGACAACATCTACACATTTTCGATCTGACGGTATTAAAAGTGTTATGGTCTCTTCCAAACATTACAAGGTTTTAAAGTAGAGAGTCCATTTTCATAAGGTTACCTGTCATTTTTATTTACTTAAACTGATTTGTAAGGACGCAGTGTTTGACAAGAACTTGTAATGTTGGCAAAATAGGTTGTTGCTTATGATTTTAAGATAAATTGTTGTAAATGTTTTTGTCTTTTGGTACTGCACGGGCATTATTTTTTATGGATTTCAGATTATGTTTTGATAGATTTTTGACAGTTTCGTTGCTTTGTCTGTTGTTCTTAGTTCTATTCTGTACCTCTAAGGACAACTTACTTTTCATTTACATTTTTTGTAACGTTATGTAACTTTCTTCTAAAAGTATGAAAACAATATCTTCCCCAATCTTTCCACAGTGCACTTGAATTCAATTCATGCTTTACTCATACTCTAAAACCATTTCCATGTTAGTCGCATCCAAGGCTGCTATTACAAGGTGGTTCACTACGCATCCTGCCATGCGATAATCTAAGATTAAATCTAATCTATTGATTGCAGGCATCCGGGTGGGCTGGGAAGTAAAACGAAGTAAAAAATGCGTTCAAAACAATAGCCCGAACTCGTTCAACGGGTTAAGAGAACTAACTTACACGTGCAGGTCTTAGAAGCTTAAACCACTTAGGTATAAGTGCCAGTTTTCCTTGTGTCAGTGACGGGGTAAGTTTGCGAGGTTGAATTGTGGTCAGAATGTCAGATTCGGCTTGCGGTTGGAGTGCTCCTTTGAAGGTTTAAATTTTTTGATTAATGTTAAAGGTAAAGTATTGATGAAAGAATCGGAAAGTGATTCGATGTGGACTTACTCAGTGTTTTACCGTTTCTCGAAGTGTTATCGTTCTCGGAACAACATCCGGAAGAAAACAGCAGTATTTAAACAAGTAATCGTGTTAAAATTGGTGAAGTAAATGGTGTGTGAATTACGCAAAGATATAAATTCCTACGAATAAATCTTGTAGATAAATGCCCTCTTTGATCAAACATGTAAAATAACGAAACTTATTTGTGTACTGGCGTGGCGTGCCGAAACAAAATCATTTCTCACAGTTTGCACATTCTTACCAAAATTTATAGGCGTGCAGTCGCCAAACTTTCAAACACATGTAAGCATTAGTTATAAAAATACTGACAGTTCAATACCAGCTCTCGGTAATGTGAAACTTATTGTACAAAATGTAGCTGCTCAGTTCTCAAGACTCAACCCATTTTCTGTGCGTTTTGCACAATAGGACATCCATGTGTGGATACAAGTGCAGGCATCTGGCATCACCCGGCTACACTTTTTGTTGAGCCCACAGGTACGAAACGACGAAAAAATTTAAGAAAAAATGAACCACTCTCCGAGGGGGTAAAAGCATATTTACTTGTTCGAATACTCAGAGCAAAATTGAACCTTATAGTCGCACTTTAGGGTTGAATAATGAAAAATTGTACTCGTAATATAACACCACGGGGACGCAGGGGTCTAATGACACGCGAGACGTTTTTATATGATATTTTTTTGTGAAGTTTCGGTTAATTAGAGTTGAAATTCTTGGCCTTTTTGTGTTTTCACTAATTCTGTTTTAATTGGTTGTAGTGGAGATCGTTTTATGCGGCGCCTGGAGTTATGAACCGGCTCCCGCTTGCGGTCTCGACGACCCGGGACAGGGTAAGACTGTAATTTTCTCGCGTGTACAAATTTTTCTTTCATGTTGGCTTTTGGAGAATTCTGATGAAAATAGCAGCTTATAAAGTACCTTGAACCCAACCCAACATCAGATTCGCAACAATGATTTACCGCCGCGCTTTACGAATATCAAAATTAACCGCAAAAGCATTTCTGCGTGAGGAGCGGCGTCGTAAGTCTGCGGCTGACGCTTCACTTTGATGGTGCCTCCACCATGCCAAAGGAAACAACGCTAAATCCTTTCCTACAAGGTGTCGAAATATGTTAGCTTGCCAAATCTCTGGGCCGGCCAGTGCATTGGCAGGCGCATTAAGGGCGCTGCCAAGTGCCGACCGGCCAACGTGCCAGGTACCTTGCCAACTGCCAAATCTTTCTGCTTTTTTTCACAACACAAATTTGTGAAGCCTATTTCGGATTCAGCCAACATGGCGGACCCGATATTGGTTTTCGAACGGAGAATGAATAATTTTGTAGGTTTTTTGCCAAAAGTAAATTATGTAAAGTTCCCGTTCTAGGCGCTCTCGGCGCGGGCAGGGAGCCAATTTCGACAAATAAGATTCTGTACCTTTCATTATTAAAAGAAGATTATTAATGCGAATAGGCAGCCGGGACTTTCACCTTATTAATTATTTATGGTTCTCCTTTGTGATTCTTCCCCTTTGGTCATGATAATATATGCTCTATACGTCCGTACGGATACCTGTGTGATACCTTTGTGTATGGATGTGTCATTATAACCATTACTCATCCACATTTACCTGAGAGGTCCGCAGCAAAGTTGTTAGTTGCCTTTCGACTCTATAGATAGAAATAATGATGTTTCTGTTTAAGATTTATAGTTATTTTGCTCCTTTACACAGGCAAGTAATTTTTGAGATCGAAATCTTTATTCTCGTAAAATTTTAATGCTGTATCTCTACCCCAGAATATGACGTATAAAATATAATGCATAAAAAGCATTAAAAACAAAGCAGCGATGCACAACGACAGTAATAACAGTAGAAATGTCCTAAAACGTTGCATCTATTAAAAATCAGTTGGATTCTAAAGAGTTACAGCCCCCCCACTAGGGGGCAACTTGGTTCAAGTTGGTCGGGAGTACCCCCGCAGGCAGTTCGACCTCCCCAGCCGGGGCCGCTTTATAGGGTTATTGTTAAATTAGTGCATTCATACTTTGTTGTTTATGGCAACACTAAACCGATCGCTGTTACGAGCGCCAGCGTCCCAGCGATGTTGCGCTTGATTGATTTACTGATATTTTTCTGTTTTTGCATATTAAATTGATGGGGGAATGGCCAAAAGTTGTTTAATAAATTTTCATTGAAGCTGCCGGGTGTACAGGGCTTTGCAAGTTATGTGAGCATCTGTCTCTTTCACTGAACACAATGATTCATTGGGAATACCAATTTCGTCAAGGTATTGACTGTGCAATACAGTCAATACCTTGACGAAATTTTTTAAAGAAATTCCGACTTTTACATTAGGGTCTCATCAAGTACCGCTGGGGAATTAGCTACATCACTTCTTCACAGCTAAAATACTAGGAAGTTGTGACAGGAGGGCGTTAAACATAAAAAACTATTACACAGCCTAATTTGAAAAATTACCTTTGATCATGAAACCTCATTGATTTTAGTCCAACTTTTCACCAAATACTATTTTTTAAATTTTAGAACATACTAAGATACCACTTCTGAACAATTTACCCCGCGTTTTTAGTTCCCAAATCGGTCAAAATACCCACAAAAAATCGTCGAAAAAAATTTAGCCATAATAACTTGAGTGGCGTACCTACCGTAGTTCCAAAGGGCCAATACAATAGTAATTTGTTTTATTATTGGTACAAAGTGGAACCAAATTACACATGATTGGTTGGTACGTTGCTTTGCTACGATTAGTTTCGTCGCCTCTGGCTTATTTATAGGATCGATTGGATTTTCTGTCGAATTTACTAAATCGATCTTCCTTCCCTTGTTTTCTGATATTTCGGGCGGTTTTAGAAGGTTAAGGCACTTACGAGTATTATAGACTAGAGGCCGCCCGCGACTTCGTCCGCGTATAAATTCTCGTTATTCCCGTGTAAATCCCGATCCCTCGGGAACTCCGGAACAAAATGTAGCCTATGTGTTATTCTGGGTCTTCAGCTACCCACATACCAAATTTCATCGTAATCGATTCAGTAGTATTTGCGTGAAAGAGTAACAAACATCCATACATACTCTTTTTTTACAGTTAGTATTATATTTTCAAATACTTTTAGATAAACTGTTCAGATCAGAAATACTTTGTTCATGCATATTCTCTATTAGAATTGACAGTGAAGGTTTTAACTCATCCTCAATTCCTTACCAAGACCTTTTAATGGCTGAAGTGAACCTACGTTTTTAATAAAAGGACCGATCAAGTTACGAATACGTACATGGCTATATTGGTCCTCAAGTATCAATTATTTGCTGAATCATTCAAAATGAGTGGTTCTTTGGGTTCTCTTATTCGTATTTGATTTTCAAACCAAACCCTTGGAAATATAACTTAATTCCGACCAAGGTAACCTTAACTCCAAATCACGTAGCCAGAACCAATACTCCCATCTTCCAACACACATTGTCATTTCTGAAATCAGAACCTTTTTAAGATTTTATCCAAAAAGATAATTAAGCGGAGCGAAAAACTCGTTGAATACGTAATCACAGGGTAGGTACATACTCTACCGCACAATCTAAAGTTGAATAAAGTGCTATTCTCAACTACTCGCTTCCGGTGCGTTCCGAACACAAGACCGCGGTAAAGGTGTTGGTATACTGATCTGTAACGTTGAACGAACATCATCGCACGCACATCAAGCTACAAAAATCTGTCAAATTTCTTTAATTGATTTTCTACTTTATCACTGAAGCATTATTAGGTTCAAGGTTGATTGGGAAATTTTGATAGTTTTGGATAGCACGATGTGCACTTGTTTTTTACAGTCGCCACTGTACAAAAGAAGGACCACTTCTAAAGACTCGCGAAATGGAGAGCTCTAGAAATAGCTTAATATGGCAGTTAGCAAACGCAGAATTAACTTTCTGGGAAGCAAATGTTGGTCTTCCCTTACAATGTAGTAGTATTATATGTATTTCTCAGTGCTTTGAAACAAAATAGGAAATTTAATCTTCTGATAAGAGACAGCTTGATTATTTCGGTACTATACCTAGAGTTTTTGCCCTGTTATGTATAAATAAGGAGCTTTAGGCGATTATTATCATCTTTTAAGCCAGACGTGTAAAAGGGTTCGATTCTGATTAAACAAAATGTGGTACTCCTGACTACATAATCGCGAATGAAATTATAAATCTTTCAAACATAAACACGATGCCAACTGATACACCTCAATAACGTCCAAGTGAGAAGAAACCTTTGAACAGTGTTAATGATACCACTGACCTAAGGATGATAGAACTACTGCGAAGTGTTAGTAATGTTGCAGTAATGGTTTATTGTTTCGCAGAACAAGGTTTTTCATGTTAAGACAAATGAGTTAGTCCGATAGTGTTGCTTGGTTCCGGTTTGCATGGCTGAAGGACTTTGAATCCAGTTTTAGTATGAATGGAAAACGTTTATCATATTGTGTATGTGATTCTTAAACTACAGCCAGGCCCAAACAAAGTTTACATTACTGTGTTTGGAGAGACGCTTGTTCAACCAACATAATCCTAAAAGTAATGTTTGATATGTTAATCATTAAAGAAAAGAAAGCAAAAACTGATAAAGAGCTAATTAAAGTTCAAAAAGACAAAAAACAATAGAAAGTAATAGTTTCTTTATAGAAGACCCAAGAAACCAACCTACCTATGACAAGGAATTAACTACAAATGCTAATACTGAAGTAGCTTTTACATTATCTACTCTAGAATACAACTGCTAGTCTGCTACAAAGCTTGGATATATTTCGCAATAAACAAGCGGCAGTACTTACAGCCAATCAGCACAAAACAAATTAAATAGTAGGTACTAGTAACATTATTAGAAGTGCTTGTCAAAATGTTTTGACATACTTACCGTATCAGAGATTGAATATTGGGTCAACCATGCGAGCCTATCGGTCGATAGTGACCAGAATTGCGAAACTAGATAAAATGGTTAGTTTTTCAAGTGTACCGACCTTATTTTGGTTTTTTAGAGTGTGTGAAATGTGGGTGAAAGGTTTGTTAACAACTTAGGTGTTCTTGACGTTTGATTGGTTTCTGTAAGCTGACAAAACGGGTCATATGATGTTGGTAGCGTAGGTGATTCGCAAAACACTGATGAATGTCAATTGCTCAAAATTGGTTGAGTTAAAAGCCTAGTAATGGAATAGGAAGTTGATAAACAAATATGTTGGCGGATGAGACATGAACATTAATGAAGATATTTTCAGTCACCCTTTTGAATCCGTAGATATAGAAGTAAATAACGCACTTTACAAAGATGAGGTCCATGCAGACACATTGCAGGAATACAAACCTTAGTGCTAATTCTATTAATTGGTAAGCAACGTTAAATTGGCATTCGACATTCAACTGACAACCAGTGCTGTGTGTCTGACGCCCAGCATATGCTGAGATGGTAACCCTTTCGGCTTGGGCACGTTCAGCACAATTTTACAGTATACCTATCGTTTTTTTTAATTTTATGTTTTTGCTTCTCCTTTTTTAAGTGTTTTTTGCTGTTGTGTCGAATAAAAGTTTTCTATTCTATACATTCCCGTCTCTCATCAGTCGCAATCTCTCAGAAATGTATGAAAAATGAGTTTTTTTTAATAGACTGTGGAATTGAACCTTAGATATGTAAATATGAAGCCCAAAAGAGACAAGAAATACAAACAATTGAAACAAGATCTTAATTCAGAACAAACAAAAAACGATCAGCCAACGACCCACGACGTAAGTCGTTGTCACAAGCCGTTTATGTTTGCCGATATAAATGTACAGGCCAAGCCAGCCTTCAAGCAAGCTCGTATCATTATAATTGACAATAACAAATGATACATATCTACATTACAAAACCTTCTTGTCTATGGTTTGATGGATATTGGAGTCTATTGTCATGTTACGAGTATTTAAAAGTTGATGTGCTTCGGTTGATACAAGTTTAAGGTGTTTTTTTTTTTCGAAAACAATTTTGGTTATATCTTTGTGGTTGTATTAGTAGATTTTTTTTGTTTGCGTATAAATTCAGAATCCAAAACAATCTATTTATTAGAAAAACTAAAATTAAGAGGAAATTAAAACAAAAAATATTGGTGATAAGGATACACCAAATAAGGAAGAGTTTAGTCTTAAAGTCACTATACTTGAACTCTTATAAATAAGAAATTATTGTATTTTACAACAATTTCTATGTTCGAGGATATATTCATTTTTTAATCAATAGTCAATTTTTAGTCACATATTTGATTCTTATGGTATTTTGGCAGAGCTTCAAAACGAAGCTAATGTAAAATCGATTAACATAAGTTTTGATTTTAATTGGTTGATGTGTCTAAAATATCATCTATACTAATATTATAAAGCTGAAGAGTTTGTTTGTTTGCTTGAACGCGCTAATCTCAGGAATGTAAATAGTTTGTCAGTGTTAGATAGCCCATTTATCGAGGAAGGCTTAAACATCACGCTAAGACTAATAGGAGCGCAGCACTAATGAAAAATGTGACGCAGACGACGTTGCACGGGTCAGCTAGTACTATATACATAACAAGCAGAGAGCCCCTTGATTTGACAATACCGTCAATGATGACGTCTATAATATACGAGGGTGAGCGTATTAGGAAGAACGATACAGTTGAAGCGTCTCAAAAACCATCTACCAGAAAATGCAATAACTTTTTTGAGAATCAACGATTGTCAGTTTTCGACCATCAGCAGAAAGGCGTCCAAAGCTGGACATAAGCGTTGCCCAAGTGTCGACTCATCGACCGGTGCTGTGCTTCTCGCAAGCAACGGATCCTCAAACAATTCGTCACCCGACACCGAATAAGTCACAATTATTGAACCCTATTCTGTAAAATGTCAAGCAATACGCACACCGGGGTCAGTGCCAAAGCCTGCCCCCTAATAACTTAATTCCGCCTTCCTGGCGTCTGATTGAAGCTAATTGCACGACCTCCCACCTTTCGCCCCTTTGTCCCAGTAATTGGATCTGACCTGACTGTATTTGACCCAGGCGTGGTGACAAAATTATTTAACGTGATCCTATTTTTAGATTAGACTATTTTGAGTCCGTTTCGCAAGTCTCGTTTAGCTGGTTACTCTTCTATTTTAATGGCACGTTGATTTTCCTTGTTTTGTTGCTGTAGTTAGTATGTAAGTTTTGAGGTATGTGTTTGTCTAAATTGTATTTTAATATTATACACCGATTTGAGATTACGACATTTTGGGAGCTGCTTCTTTATCTCCTTAATTATAATTTAAATGTCCTCCTTGCAATTTTTTTCTCAACATAAGGGAAGCAAGATTTCGTAACGGCAAAACAAACATTTGATTTCTTAAGAACATAATTATGTGTTGCAACATTTTCTTTGTCAGTATTCTTGGTAGCGTCATGTCTTCATCCAGTCCCGGTTTTATTTACAAAATAATAAAATGCTCATTGTTAGTCCGTCAATAACATACAGACTGCTTCAGAGAATTTGGTGATGGTAATATTTACTCTTTCGGATGTAAACCATGGGTATCTCCTGTGGAAAACGTTTCAAGGAAAATTCTCAAATGTATGGTGAATTCTCGAATTAGAACGAGTTCAGGTGTTTAGTTAAAATCTCTGACAATACTGAAAGTTCCGCGAAATCGACTCAAGTGGTCTTAAATCTCAACCGATTTTTTTTAATGGTGAAAGCCTATGTTGTTGAATACCACAAACAATCGATGTAATGTTGTAGGCCACCATTTACTCACAAATCGTGTAAAGGTTCCTGCATACCAAGAAGCTGCAATAAATAAAATATACCAGGAAGAAATCATAAAACAAACAATGAGCTCATATGTAATCATTGTATTTAAATTCTACAAC
The DNA here is from genome assembly GCA_963859965.1 of Ceramica pisi. Taxonomy (NCBI): domain Eukaryota; kingdom Metazoa; phylum Arthropoda; class Insecta; order Lepidoptera; family Noctuidae; genus Ceramica; species Ceramica pisi. The sequence continues at coordinate 18,223,955 of OY982543.1, forward strand.
TGTTTATTACATTAATACAAAATATACATGGCAGTGAGTCACTGGTAGTCGCTGCAGTAGGTATGTCATTGGAACACTCATCACAAATCGGATGGCTGTCGAAATCAGTTTAAACGAGAACGTGTTAGAACTGGGTCGTTGATTACCCATCGATTTAGCTGCTTTACGATTATTGAAGACACTCAATTTTTATATGCAGCTGACTCTCAACATTTATGTGAATGTTGCTCAAAGACCTGACTTCAAAACACGACCTAAATAAGTTAAAACACGCACAATATCGAAACTTGTTTGGAAAACTGATCAAGCAAGTCCGAATATGAATGTATGGTAAAATATTAGATGTGTATGTTCTTTAGGGCTCATCAATGTCCTCGTTTTCTTCTTCTGGCTACTTTTTCAACTCTTGATCATTTGAAACTGGTTGTTCTTGTTTACAATTTAGAAACTAGCACACATTATATAAAATACTCGATTAATCGTTATCGAAAGAAATATCGCACGGCCAGTCTCAAGCATCAATATAAAAGTCCCAACTTGCTTGCCTACCCATTACTCGTCTTAGCCAAGATCATCGATCACAATTCAGAAACTATAGCTATTGCTACAAAGAAGTCATTTGAGCCCGATTGATCGCGAAGGTCGAAAGCTTTGCAATTGACTATATCTGACCTTGAACTCAGTATCATTTAACACCTAATATAAAGTACCATTAGTTCCCACGTAAAATTGAATAATTATTTACTTATTTAGTTTAGTCATCATAAAATTGGTTTAGCATTAGTATGGATCTGGTTAGACCTTGGATTTGCATTCGGAATTTACTTTATTATCAGTATTTAGACTGGGTCTTATATATTGATTCTTATTAGGAGGTTTGATAATTGAAGCACTTAAAATGGAACCATCGTCTGAATCGTAAATCGTTATCAAAGAATCATCGAATAATCCAGTTAGTTTTTATTCTTTTCGCACAGCCAATCTTTACTTGATTATTTTCTACATTTGCTAGATAAACATGCAGTAATTTAGCAAGCTGCGTTATTATTACCTCTTCAGAATACTACATTGAGTACTCCATTATTACCAACGTCGTAATTCAATTACTCGTTAACATCTAATTGATTATGCCCACATCCATGGATATCGATGGAACAATCCAAACCAGTATTTGCGTGAACGTAATGTTCACGCAAATACTGGTTTTAGGTGTCACAAAGCCAATTCTGTCCTAGATTATATCAACACGTTAACACAAACTCGGTATAACCAAAGCAAATAAACTGGAAAAGTAATAATACACATATTTACAAAACACCTTGTTGTACGGAATTCAATTTTAAACTAGTTCGAATGGAATTTCTGTAACGTATCAGACGAAACTTCTCAACAGTACCAAATTTCTCAGGTACTCGCAAGTTTATCTTTACACCATCAAATCAAGCATTCAATACTCTTCACAAGCTTGTTTGCCTTCAAAGATTCACTGTGTACGTTCACCAACAATGCCTCTATTCATTGCAAAACATCCTCTATTCCCTGAACGTTAAAGACCTCCCGAATTGCACGCTTAAACTTGCAATAGGATTCTAAAATGCGGAGGTGCTTTTGGTACTGACAAGCAGGTCTTTGTGTGCATGACCAGTGTTTCGAGAACTACCTCGTCGTTCCCATTGCTTATTGACATAGGTGTTAGAGGGGGTAAAGAGAAGCATATGGGCGGGCGGGTTATTTTAGTTTTTGGTGCGAGGTCGCGCGACAGAACTGTTCTTGTGTGGATACTATGAAACACTGTTAGTGGACAGTGGAGCATTGAGTTTGTCTGTTTGTCAGTATGTTCTGTAATTTCTTTGTTGCTATGAATCGCGATTGTATTGACATGTGGTTGCTGGTTTTTTACGCATGTGATGGTGTGTTCGTGAATAGACGCTTTAGTTGTTGAAATACTAACGGATATGGTTTAGTAGAGTGACTCATTGTAGTATTGCAAATATATAATGCGAAGGGAAACCGAGGCTAGCCGAACGGGTCTCGTTGTCTTTAAATTTGAATGCTCGAGCTTATTGGTAGAATTCTTAAGAACTGTATATCAGCTTCCTGTCATATAAAAACCACAGACATATAGATCTTGAATTATCTTCAGGTTGTTCGTGTATTGGAAAGGATCATAACTTAATAAAACAACGAAAAAAAGAAAGACATTAAATTTTTCAAGAACCAGCACCAGTTCCCTATGACCTTCAGTTGGTTCAGAAAGTCAAAAGGGAAGCAAACTAAAGCAGCATTATGCAACAATGTGTCACCAAAAATGTTTCTATTTTCATACCGAAGCAATTACGGCTGCGGACGAAACCACGAGATTACCAGCAGACATAATAGCACACAGATTGTTTTACAATTACACACATCACGATTATAGTTATTTAAACTACGATAAGAAGTAATTACAATGACATATTCCATTTTGATGGTTTTGTAAAAACCATTGTTGTACAAACAATGTTTGTAATATATTTAAACAGCACTGGAGGAAGTGTGCACAAACTCTTGACTAGTGGTGTGATTAGGCTGATTTGTGTTTAAATACTTGTATTCTTTGAAATTGTAAAAAATACTTGATGTTATTAAGCAAGAGAATCGTAAATACCAAAATGATTGATTCGTTATACTGGATAAGCTTGGACTTCATAGGTTTGATGATGGGTGTCCAAAAGTTCAGGTAAATGCATGCTTGGACCATCTTAAAAACATTTGGGGAAATATTTCTCCTTGGTATTCTTATCGTACAAGCTTCATGGTAGCTATAATGTGTCAGAATGGTAATCTATACTTCAATGCTAATATTATAAAAAGGTAAAGTTTGTGCTCCTGAACTGATTTTGAAAATTCTTTGATCAATAAAAGTCCACGTTATTTGTGAGTGACACAGGCTATATTAACCCGAAAAATTCCGGCCAAAGAAGTAGGCACGGGTCAGCTAGTCTATTATAAACTGTTACTGGAACGTGTATGTCATGGCTAGTGCAAATACTTCCCAATTGTTTTAATGGGGTCTCAATATGAACTGTCACGAAGATGGCTTGGGATTTAAATTGACCAATCTAAAAGTAGTTTTAGTTTAAAATTTTAGTAAAATTTGATTTGGGAGAGACATGGTCCTCTTTTGGGTGAATGACGCTGAAAATGACGAGTTTAACATTGAATACAAAACAGTTGATAATTTCTTGTTCTCATTGCTAATAACGAGTATGGTCCTTGCTTATCTTTGAGGAAATTGTTAATTTTGAGTTCAAGCAAATTAATTTCCAGTCCTTAACAAAAACCGAGATAAAACTTAGGATTTTCCGGTTTCCAGTACATTTAATGATGATAGTGAGTTAAATTAGTGATATTTGCAACTAGCATCCGGTAAATATTAGTCAGCCACCCACGTACCCCGTTACTATGCAACAATCCTTTTTTCCTAGTTTTTTACTTTTAACGAAATATATAAATAATAAAAAAAAATATATTGGTTCTCATTCAATTGTTCTACAGCACAAAATTGAGGCAGCCCCGTTAAGTTATAAGGATACTTGTGATGGGGTTACCTCGCAACTTCCCATGGATTACAGTTTACAATGTTGAGACTAAATTTAAAAAGAAAAACGGTTCAAGGATGATACAAAATTATTGTAGCAAGTTCAGGTTTGTGTGAAAGGTCACAAATGAAACTGGTCATAATACAGAACGGGCCCAAAAAATCTAAAAGGACCCGACAAAAACCGCAGACGTTAAGCTCAAAACTTGTTATATACAAGAATGGATATCATACGAACATCTTATGAATAATGGGGGCGTTACAGACCTTCTGAGAACTGCAGTCATACCGTGAACTCTTAAATTGGTGACGAAACACCGTGAGACCGACATGAGGACGGAAATATTCATATCATCTTTACTTTGATGTATTTAGTTATTTAGCATCTGCGGCAACATTGTTTTAATTATACCTTCATCTGCATTCTGTTGAAATTCGCAATTTGAATATGTATCATGATCTTTTTTGGCATGACGGATGCCTCACGTTGTCAGTCGAACGCGCAGGAGTGATTGCTTACAGACTGTAAAAATATTTGTTTGCAGTATTTCATATTTTGTTTGTGATGTATGTGGCAATTTTGGTAGAAATATGTACGCTTTTGAAGATGAATCTTCATGACTGCGGCTGCCACTGGCATGCCTCCATATTTTTAGTTGAAACATATTTTTCAGTTTTGTTTCAAGTGAAATTCACCCACAGAACTGCCTTGTGATTAGTAGAACATAAAAGCAATACAATATTTAATAAGAACGTTGATGTTGCACTTAGAAATTTAATGCATTATGCTAGCCAATGAAAATCGATTCTATTGAATCTACGATCGCTGTCGACACAGTACGGAAAATGCTTTTTCCTTGGAATTACAAATTATAATTGAACAGCAGTGTTAGAAACGTGATGTAGTTCGTTTTATGTGAAATGAAATCCAAACAAAGAATGGTATCGATGGTTTGATCAAACACACCCCTACAGCAGCGCTCTCGATCAGCCAGCACAGGAACCGGTTGGCGCTTACACAGATTCGTCCGAACTGAATTGATATGAAGTTATTATCATTGAATTAAAATATTTACAGAGCTGTGCCGGGTGCGCTCGTTTATTTTTGCATGACAATTAAATATGTACAATATGTACATGCGCCTCCAATACATTTAAAACCTGGGGTTCATTTTCGATCATTTGCATGTACCTTGAGGGCGCAGCGTTCTTTTATTCATACAAACGAATCTGGCTATTCTCGTTTGGTGAGTTGCGCGAATGGTGCCAACCAGATATTTTTTCCTTCACATGACATTTCGTGATGTCTGAACGCTGTCACCGATGGAACTCGATATTCATGCATTAAAATTTAAAAGCGTCCAAAAGTTATTCATACTCCATTAAAAGTTCCAAAGCTGATTGCACGAGCAAGAGACTTAATAGAAATCGAGTTTCTTTCAATAGGAATTTAAACAGAGCTCCTTTTTCTTTTGCCCAGACCTCGTTTGACCTACAAATTTACATAGCAGACAATTTAATCCTTCCTTGGCTTCAACCTTTGTTAGCTACGACTAAATTCTCGGAACATATTTCAGCCTGTTTTTACTTCAAGTAGGCGGTTCCTCCTGATCGTAGATTGTGTGACTCAGATGATATGGGTGTGGGAACTTATATCACATCAGACAAGAGAAGCATGCCGACCACTAACGCGTTTATCTGTAACATAAGTACACGATTCATATCGGAAACGCTATCTCTCCGAGGCGGCTCTTCCACCGCCCTAAAGTTGGACGTAAGCCAGTGCCTAAAATCGTTCTGCGGACATGATTCAACTATGAATTCGTGTTTATGCTCCATATCTTTTATTACATTAATGCGTCTGAAGTTCTCCTGAGACGTGACAGCATTATGAACGATGAGGCCCCACCAAATGTGGTGTATGCGACCGCAGTGCGACCCGAAACGGCCCAAAATGACCAGTAATCGCCGTTCTGATGGCAGATAAGCACAAATGAATATGTAACGCCCGTCCTCCCACGACCGAGCACAATAAAACCGGGTCTGACCCTATAAAAATAAAAACAGGCAATTAATATTGTTTATTCGCGTCCGTTATTCAGAGCGGCGACAGTAACAAACGACGTCTGCATGGATTAATGCCATCGGAGCCGAGCGCGTCTCTCCGCGACACCGCGACCGATGCCGCGGACACCACCACAAGCCGGTTGAGTAATTCCCTATGTAACGGGACTTCCAGTTATGTAAATCTCAGCCGAATTTCACGATGCATCTGCATGGTTTCGAAAGTAGATCTTAATTAGCCGTTCGATTAATTGTACCACATCATTTTACATCGATATTGTGACCAGGAAAATAAAGCCATTGAAGTGGCTTATGGATTATGGATGCGGAACGGAATCGATGCATAGTAATGAGTCCCAATTAATTACGGGCGCTCTGATTTCCTATCGGCCGGCGTGCCTCAGGGAGACATTATCGGGCCAGTACCAGTGTCCGCTGGAAAATCGTGAATATATTTAACTTAGGATCGATTAAACGTCAATGCAACTACCGGGTTATCGATATCGCAGCTTGATAAGCCTATTAGTTGCGTCACACGGATAGTGAGCGGCGCGACCGGCCGACCTCTGTGATCAGCGGAGGTTGTGGGGTCACCATCACCGTCCCCGGCAGGCCCTAATCTCCTGAAACTTTTACGAGCCGACGCATGAATAATTCCCGAGAGGAGCAGCTATCGATCGCACACGTCGAGGTTTTTATTTATACGGCGCGGGTGGGCGAGGCGCATATTAGTAAACAGGCGCAGGCGCGCCGGGACACTCACCGACTTGTAGCACGTTCTCCACGCAGCCTGCCTCCAGCAGCTTGAGGCCGCGGCAGAAGGCGATGTTGCGGTGGTCGTCGGGCGGCGCCCGCGCCAGCGACGAGTACATGCAGATGTCCCGCTCATCCCGCGGGAACGACCAGTACACGACGCGGCGCTGCACCGGCTCCGGGATGCGTTCATAGCGCTCCTCGATGCGTTGGAACGGGATCGCGGCGGCGACTATTTTCGCTGTGATGTCAAGTAGCGTCGGCGGGGCGCGCGGCCGGCAGCAGGCGCGCGGCGCACACGCGGACATGGCGCTCGCTCGGCCGCTCGGCGCGGACTGACGGCCGGCGCACCCCTCCCGCCCGCGCCTTCCGCCCCGAGGGGGGCACCCCGCGAACCCCGGGGGATGTGAGCCCCGAATCGACACACTGCGATAAATTATTCATTTGGCAGGCATAATGTGCGATATATTATTAAAAGTTGGCATTTTTGTTGTTCTCTGTAGTCTCGAATAGAATCCATAACTATTGGAATCGCTGTGGTTAGCATTCATTAATTATTAATTGCACTGAAAGTCCTTAGTATTATGCGATGCGATTTATAATGACTTTACCTAAGTACGTTGAATTTTTGTTCAAACTGGTGGCGTGGATATTGAAGCATTATATTCAGCCATTACGAAATTCGAAACATAACACTGAACATCAAAAACTTGGTACAGAAATAAATAAGAACAATACTCATAAAAATATAATGTCGGTGCGTGTCGTTGATAGCCGACGCTCCTCGCATTACACAAACGAAGGGGAAAGGCTGGTGCGGTGTGCGGGACGGCGGGGGGTTACATTAACAGCTGATGGCAGGGGGGCGGGAGGGAGGAGGGGGGGCGCCGACGTCAGGTGTCCGACCTGCTGGCTCAGCTGTGATTGAGCGCGGCGCTCAGCGCTGCAGCCGCTTACTTGCAACGCATGTACATTGACCTTTTTGTTTATCATTTTTTTGTAAACATTACTCACTCGGCCGTGCTCGAAGGTAACAAAGTATGGTTTTAGAATGTATTGTCTTAGCAACTGTGGTAGGATGGCCTGTCGTAAACTCGTTTTGGAAATCGAGAGTCGGGTGACAATAGCAGACCCATTTAAGTACTCTATGATCTTTAGTGGTGTTATTTAATTTCTTTGACAAAATTTTCTATAGACGCTTTCAATGAGGGACTTTTTACAGTCAAAAATTTTACAGCTATCTTAAAAAAAAGCTAAAGCAGCGTAATCGTAGTAATTGAATAGAAACAAAACAAAACCCAATAAATAAACTACTTAAAAAAAATATTTTTCAAACAAACCACCCAAACAGCAAAAAACGACCTAAAAATACCATTTCTAACTTAATCGCAAACAAAAATTATACCATCAAAAAAAAAAACAAACAGCACAAAAACAATAGAATTACAATAAAAAGCGCTTAATCCGCTGAAAGCGCCCGCTATCATGTCTCGGGCCTCGGACGACGAGGAAATCCCGACAGAACGCGAACATACCTATACATATACACAGTATACAGTACATACCTACTGTTTATACATAATGCTATTATGTCGATTTATGTGTAAGTAGTCAGCTGATCGACATTGAAAATGAATCAACCTTTTTTGCTATGATTAGGTACTTAGATATAGCAATTAGGGCATAATTTTGGGATGATACTATGTTGCTGATGAACGTACTACTACATTGGTATCTAATTTTCGCGTAGAGAAAAAAATAAACCAAGTCACTATTTTGTTGTAAATTTTTAGGGTTACGTACCCAAAGGGTAGGACCAACGGAACCCTATTACTAAGCCTCTGCTGTCTCTCCGTCCGTCCGTCTATTTGTCAGCAGGCTGTATCTTTAAAATCGCAGGTGCTTTCAGTCTGTTTTTTAATTTAAAATAAAAACCAAAGGATCCATAAAAGAATCGTGTTTTTTTCGGCTAGAACCCTTCGTGCGAGATTCCGACTCTCTATTGGCCTGTTTGTGCGATTCTGTAGTGCGATTCTGTAAACATGTCGAAGTGAACTCTTAGGCGGAGTGAACGACAAGTGAGCTGTCAAACCATACAAACAAGATGGCATGGCGGCTCACTTGTCAATAGGCTTGTGTCCTGAAAAAATCTAATTAGGTAGTCCGTCAGATAGATTTTCAAAAAATATTTGACCCGTGTTGTTTCTTTTGTTACGGGAACCAAAATTGACGAAGTTACGATACTCACATCAATATTGTGATGTATTTCCACGTCATCCTACCCTGATGAATTAAAGACTGGCATAATTAGACCCATACACAAGAAAGGTCCATACAATGACATAAATAACTATAGACCTATTACTATTCTACCTAGCATAGATAAAATAGTGGAAAGGTATTTAGGTAACGAAATTAATACTTTCTTGTCTAGTAATGACATAATAAACAAAAAGCAGTTTGGGTTTCAGAAAGGTCGTAACACGTCGCAACTTTTGTCTGCTTTTTCTGATGAGGTCAACAAGCATCTGGGCGCACGTGAACAGGTGCTTGTTGCCCTCATCGACTTTAGCAAAGCATTTGATACTCTGCGGTATAAAACATTATTCAGTAGACTTGAACAAGGTGGTATACAGGGTCCTTTTTTGAAAATGTTTAAAAATTACCATAAAAATCGTCATACAGTAGTTCGCTTAGGAAATTGCCTTAGTGAAAAAATACCCACTAAAATGGGCACGGCCCAAGGATCAATAATTGGCCCAACTGAGTACTTATTGTATGTTAATGATATGTGTAATATTATTCCTGAGGACTCTGTATACCAGTTTGCCGATGATACCTGTCTGGTTACCCATAATAAAAACATTATTGAGGCTCAAACAGTGATGCAACGTTTATTTGATAACCTGTGTAAATGGGCACACGATGCAGGCCTGGTTATCAACGCTAGTAAAACAAAGATTATTCATATACACTCTCCTCATATGAAGATTAGTCATGTACCTACGATAACTGCGCATGATCACCAGTGCCTGCATCGCGGGCCCACTGCTCGCATGTGTGCATGCCCTACGTTGGAGGCTGACGACCAGCATTCTTATCTCGGTCTCATTATAGACAAGCATTTCAATTGGGGACCACACATTGAAAATGTAAGTAACAAACTTAGGTCTATTAACGCCAAGTTGGCTATCCTCAAGTATAAACTACCCTTCCACACGCTTCGCATGCTGTATCTCGCTCTGGCGGATTCAGTCATAAGTTATGGGCTAACCAGTTACGGACGTTCCTACAAAACTTATTTAGATAAAATATATAGACTACAGCTAAGTATGCTTAAGACTATTGTACCAAAGAATATTAGACTTAAATATAAAGATGATGAGTATGGAATATTTAAATATTGTAAAGTTATGTCAGTCTTTGATAAATTCAGGTCAGCAATTATCTTGGATAAATTTAATAATATAAGTTCCTTAACTTTAAACATTAGACCAAAGCAATTACGTGATCTTGATTACCTACCTGCATATAAACTACCTATAACTGTTAATGTGTATAGCATGAGAACGTGGGAATATATTCTACCTGATACCTTAAATAAAATTCCTAAAAATGTACAATCAAATATTGTTTCTAGTTCATATAAAAAATGTAAAAAATTATTAAATTATTACTTTTCTGGTGACATCACTTAAGTTTTAAGGAGGTAAAAGTTTACCTGTTTGTATTTTTTTGTAAGTACATGTTGTGAGCGAGTTTGCTTCCTCCACTTTGTCACATAAACCTTTATAGGTTTCAGACAAGTGTTAAGTATTTGTTAATGCAGCTTGTAATAATGTTTTTGGAAAATAAAAGCAAAAAAAAAAAAAAAAAAAATTCATTGATTTACAAAAACAAAAAATACGTGTCCATTATTTTTCAATACTCTAACTGACGGACTAAATAGTTTTGCAATTTGTGGATGATGGAATCTAGCCTATTGCCATTCACTCCACCTAAGGGATCACGGTGAGATGACAACAGAATCGACCGGCTTTAATCCTCTACCGTGATAGCTTAGGAATGACAGCTCACTTCATGCTATCTCCAACTAAGTGTAACGGTGAGATGCTGACAGCATAGACCGGCTGGGACTCTACACAAAAGTGACATTCTAGCGACGAAACCCAACTAACACCAAAGCGTTAAAATAACCTATTTATGACTCGCATATTAGTTCCATTTGAGTATTTATTTATTTATTAAAACTTTTCGCACGAAAAGGTAGGTACAAAGGCGGACTTAATGCCATAGTCATACTCTACCTGTCAACCAATAAAAGAGTTCACGTATACCAGCAGGCCGATTCTTTTGTCATCTCACCGTGATCATTTAGGTGGAGTGAACGACAAGTGAGCTGTCATTCTATCTTGTTTGTATGGTTTGACAGCTCACTTGTCGTTCACCTAAGTGTAAAATCGGTTTGGTTAACACTACGGGTGGTAGGAAAGTATCGGAGAAGAGTTCATTGCTACTAAAAGCTTTATAAGACCTCATAAGAATAGAGTATTGATACCATGACTCTTACAAGTTATCTAAAATGGTCTCAGGTAAGTGTTTACCGCTTCTTGATTAAATTATAAATAAACTGTATAGCTTTTCGTGTACAGTTTAGATTTAAAAAACCCTGTAACCTTAATAAAATTAGATAGTTAAAGCCAAAATGTTTGAGATTCTTGTGACCTTTCGGTATCGCATGTCAAACCCATACAGTTTGGACGTTTCTACAATCGGTACTTATCGCTAACAAATTTTACAATCACATCAGCAAAACACTAAATACAGGAACAACAACAATACACCACTGGCAGAATAGTCGGAACCGGCTCAGTTGCCATAAACGAAAAAACCACAGTACAGGGAAAATGATAATTTTATCCCTAGGGTTCCTTATTTAGTTACAGCCTCAAGTAACTACACTGTACTCGATATAGATGAGGCCGGTGTTTCCTGCTTACCTACTCTGACAACACCAAAACAAATTAAGAGTCCTATTACATTTTTTACGGAAATTCATGATTTTTGACGCTGTACTTTTCAGCAGCAGTAAGATATTTTAATTATTTGATCCTGAATAACAATAGTGCCAGTCTCTTTCTAGTAAGTTAGAATTACTCACTTTCATTTTTCTTTTCGTGTAATATAAATATTTTACGAACTCAGTTTGCAAGAAAAAATGTCGGCGATGGAACTTTGACGGTCAAATTCACATTGTTACAATCAATTCTTTTAAAAGCTGAAATTACTAAAAGGTAAGTTGAATGTTTTACTTGTTTGTTGGAGTTCTAGAATTTCTTTAAATTCCTTGAGTTTTCACGGAAAAAAACGTAAAGAAAGCCTAATTTAAGCCAGAAATGTCTTGATTCAGAGTCCATTATATTCCAAATAAAAACAATTTTATCAAATAAATTAATATGATATAAAATTTCAATCTGCAATGAATACGTTTCATTAGTTTTCGTTTGTCAATATAATAAAACAAAATTACAATAAATAAAATTAAAGTACTCTATATTCTGCGTCAATTCAGCGCGCGCGCTCCTCAGTCTCGCGCGAGCGCCCAAATAAACTATAATCCTATTCAGACTAGTAAGTATCAAAATTGTTTCGCGGACTATAGATGTAGTCCCAACGCAGACCAACGTAACTTCGTCTATTGCAAACGAGCATTTACGATTCGTAATAGGACTCTTAAATCCTTTATACCCAACTACGGCATTGCCAAAAACGTCGTCTGCGTTACATTTTTCATTAGTGCTCCGCTCCTATTGGTCTAAGCGTGATTATGTGTATGATAAAATATAGGTATATAGTCTATAGCTTTCCTCGATAAATGGGCTATCTAGCACTGAAATATTTTTTCAAATCGGACCAGTACTTCCTGAGATTACCGCGTTCAAGCAAACAAATAAACAATTAAACTCTTCAGCTTTAATACTAGCGACCCGCCCCGGCTTCGCACGGGTGCAATGCTGATACTAAATACATGTTATTATACATATAAACCTTCCTCTTCAATCACTATATTATAGGTAAATATTAAAAAAAAACGCATCAAAATCCGTTGCGTAGTTTTAAAGATTTAACCATACATGATGAAGTATAGATTAAGTACATACCTACTGATTTTTTTTTTTTTTACAATTTTTTTTTTCTTTTGAGGATAGCATTACAGATTGAGTGAACATGCCTGGATGATCGTTATGCAACGCAACCATGTGTCAGTTATCCTGTCGATGTAACTCGATGAGTAGCTGCATGGAATATTTTCTTCTCACATACCAGAGTCTCTCCTAGACGAAAGTCACCATTGCGTCTTGCCAACGATGGTATAATATTATGAAACTGAAACGTGGTCGCGCACAATGGATCTCATCACAAGGATTAAAGGCCCCAAAAGGTAATGGAAAAGGCTATGCTCGGAGTTTCCTTGTGTGATCAAATCAGAAATGAACATATCCAGGACAACCAAGGTTACTATGATAAAGCCCGAGGACGCCAAACTTAAGTGACAGAGGCACATTGCACGCAGAACAGATATTCGATGGAGACGAATGGTTTTGAAGTGACGATCGTATACAGAAAGATGGAGCGTTACCTCCAACAAAGTGAATCGCGGGTATCCGCTGGTGGAAAGGACCGGGTCGATTTGGCGACACTTGGGGAAGGCATGTCCAGTAGTGGGAGGCCATAGGTCCAGCAGTGGACGCCTCATAGCTGAAATTTCAGCTGTAATGGCATTTAATGATACAAAGTACCTAAACACACTTGTCATGAACTCAAACTATCATTATTCAACAGTCATGATTTCATGAAATGATGAAACATATATAACTGGTCCGCAATCAAGCTTCAAAGTGCGCTTTACTTTTTCTGCTACGATCTCAAATTGTAAAACGCTGGCAATGTTCAAACCGGTCAAAAACTGGCCGAATTTAAACCAACTGGGGCTCGGGCTTTGGCACACTGACATTATACCGCGTGTATCTGACATCGACGCACAAACGATTTCCATGGGTCCAGGGCATGATTCTGGACACCCTAGACTTAGAATTTGTCGTCGGCTTTTTTCTCATTTTTTTCAAAGGTTTTTTTTTACTTTAGACTGCTCATAATCGTTATTCTGACCTAACCCAATGAGATTTTTAATAAAAAAAACAATTAATTAACTACTTTCACTAAAAAGAGCAATCTGAATAAAACCACAAATAGATATCAGCTCAGCTGAGCTGATACCTATTTGTGGTACTCTTGAAAAAAATTAAAAAATGAGAAAAGTACCGACGAAAAATTCCAACACTCGGGTGTCCAGAATCACGGAACACAGGACACACGGAAAACAGGACCCATGGAAATCGTTTGTGCGTCGATGTCAGATACACGCGGTATTAGCGACAGCGATTGTAGAAACGACACAACACGTGATGTTTCGATAGTGCATGTCAATCCCATTAATTTTCGGACTCTGTCTCGATCATTTTCGCTGATGGAATGTCACTTTGGAATGCAGGACCAGTATTTTGGCTGGAACAACTCCTTATCTTACTTCTAAAACCATAGTTTTATGGTAAAAATATACCCTTGGTAGAGTTTAGAGGCTCTTGTCCCATCAATATTACCTACTTTCTTAATAATCAATTTTTTTTTGGTTTAAAAATATTATGGCTATTAAACCAATGTCAACATCTGCCTAGCTTTATCCCAACCACATTGGGGTTGGCTTCCAGTCAAACCGGATTTAGCTGAATACCAAAGTGGCTCCCTCCCAGACCTCCACAACCCATTAATTGGGTAACACGGTAGTTCTTGGTAAGCTTGGAGTCAGATTTACTGGCTTCTGACAATCTGACAGCCGGGAGCAACAGCTTAACGTGCTTTCTGAGGCACAGAGGAAATATGTTAAGATGGACACATCCACAGACCAACCTAGGCAAGCGTTGCTTAACCTTGAAGATCGACCCGTGCAGCCGTTATTATTTAACTACTGTTATTATTAAACAAAATTAATTCTAAAAAGTTTATTTTAAATAACTTTCTCTTAATAAAACACTTTTCCGAAGAATTCTTAACTTTAAGACAAAGATGTTTTGCGTATTTAGTTTCATTACAACCGATTCATTCATTTCCAAGAATAAAAAAATAATTATCAGTTTCAAGTATGAAATACCGTGAGAAGGAAATGAAAATTCAATTTAATCTCTTTAATAACTTTCATTTCAGTACCTAGGAATAGTATGTAGGTAAGTAAGAACTTACCAATATTCTATTGTAGATGTCACCGGATAATTGCCAACTACGTAAGATTACAAAATATCTTGTAAGATTGTAATTGTCAAATGAACATTTGTTTTACAATTATTCGAATCAAAATTTTGCATTCTATAATATCTCTGTGGCGTTCCGAGAAATTGTGGACAGACATAAATCGTGGCTCTGCTCTACAATTTGATCTGTTTTGGTGTGATAGTTAAAATGGAAACTTGAACCCTCGTTGGTCGTTGTTGGTGAGAGAGCACACGTGTGAACAGACAATGACAGCCATGTTTACTACTTCACGAAATCGGATAAATTGTTGACTTGTGCTGTGATTGGTCGCCATTTTATCGTAAAAATTATACTCCATCTGGAATACGTTTTTACGCATCAAAACTCAGTTCGGTTGACAATTTTTCTAGAGTTTACAATCTCTCAAGTTATTTTATAATCTTACGGAGTTTGCCATTTTCCGATGACATAGATAGGCACCTCTAGAAGGTACAGTACAACTTGAGAAAGATAAGATCTAGTTTACGTTTATCTGAGTCTTGTCCTATAAAAGGTTTAGGTGTTTTTCAGTTTCTTCGATTTGGAGCTCTAACTCCGCAATAAAACCTGTTATAGTCATTTTAGGAAAGACAATGTAGATAATACTGTATTTTTTCTTAAATTGAAAGTTAGTAGGTAAACGATGAAGATTTCTATCAATGTTCCAATTCCAGCCATGGTTATCGTCTAACATTTTTTGGTCCTTCATTGAGCAAGTTGACTTGTATTGATATAAAGAAAAGAATCAATTAATTATCTTTTTTTATGTAACTAAGTATGTGTCCCTAGCATGCAGCCTGCATATAAAATAGCATGCAGCGATATAAAACTTTAATAAAACTCCCCCTTAAGCCCGCGGCCATTGACAATATATTTCATTTACAACATTCGACTTTTAAATTACGCGGGAAAACTGCAGCTGTATAGGTATTGGTATTGGAACTTTCATAAATAAATCAAATCACCAATTAATCAGCCTTTACTTAGCACAAAATTTCCACAAATTACATGATTAACACAATTAAACCATTTAAAATCTTCACGTGTAAACAAATAAACTGTAATCTGTTCGATTAGTATTACGAATTAACAGCAGTGATCAATTGAATCCGAATGATTCATTCATTACTCGGCCGGAGGGAGGCGGGTGGCGCGAAACCACCACAGACTACAAATAGAGACTGCAAAGCCGTTCTGCATACAGGCTGTATAATACGTTCTTGGGAAATTAAAACGTAAGTAATTTTCCGAGCAACGTTCCAAACTTTTTCAGAAAAATTATTCATTAGGGTCTTTCATGATAGGAAGGTAGAGATGAGCACTGAAAAATCGATAATTTTATGAAAAGTAGCTAATACAAAGCAACTCTGCAACTGCCTTTGTAACAGCAAAATTTGACTTACCAGTAATTAAGCACAAAAGTACCGACACTTCTTACCACTAAATAATCATTAAGAAAACTGATTACTGACATTAAACAAAACAGGAATTCGTTTCGAACATAATTATCAAGAAATCTCGTATCTTGACTTGAATAAAACTTCCAACTATCAGTATCCAGTCCTGACCCGGAATCGAACCGGCTTCCAGCCAACATCAGCTAAAAAAAGTTTTAACTTAAATTTTTATAACCTGTATTCCATAATGGCGCTCCCGCGAATCGATACCGCGTTCCGAATTTAAAATGTCGTGTCCCCGCCATTTTTGCCGGATCTAATGAACTATTAAACTGCAATTTGGATGCGCGATGGCTGTTAGATGGCGCTGTGCGCATGTATTGATCGCGCGATGGGGGCCAAATATCTCGACATCGAGTTCTGCCAAGTCACGGAATGTATTGCTAGCTATTGTGGCGAAAAATGGGGGGTTGAGATGAGCGTGGATGCCTGCCCGCGTTGAGGGCGCACCTACTCGCTAGTGAGGCGACGATTTATGTGGGCGCGTCAACTATGCGTGAGCTATTCTTTTTGTATGCTGCCTCTTTGGTGCTCTTTGGTTTTGATGAGTGTTCAGGTGTTTTTCTGGAGAGTTGTTTTACATAGTCTCATACACTGTTATATGTGTAGGTATACAGTAGGTATGTGAATAAAGTTAAACACCAACAGGTTTAAAATTGTGCCATAAGTATACTATGCCTAGTTAAAATACTGCTAGTCAGATTTATTACTTAATTACTAAAAAACAAAACAAGTAAGTAGATGATTTGATTGATGATCAGATTTTGTTATCTTATGATCTTTATTTCAAGAAAACATAAAGGTTGGAAAATTGTTGATTTTGTTGAAATAAAATTTGGTCTTTAAATACAAATAGATTATGAATATTATCGATACATCTATACAAATATAAATGAAATTGGAGTGTCTGTTTGTAATATTGAAATAACCGTTTTTTACTACAATGTAAAGGAATATATTGACGACACGGTTGGCGCAGTGGTTGAGCGATTGGCTGCTGCACAGCATGTCGCGGGTTCGATTCCCGCACGGAACAAATATTTTTACGACCTACAAGTATTTGTTCCGAGTCTGGGTATTTTTCTATCTATAACATGTATGTATTTACAAAAAAAAATGTATATAAGTAGTCTATCAGCCATCTCTTTACCATAACACAAGCATTAGGTTGCTTAGCTTGGGACTATATAGCGTTGTGTGAAATGTCCAAGGATATTACAAGGATATTATATATATATACGGTACATACACCAAAATATATTTTTTTACAATTTTTGTCTGTCTGTCTGTTTGTTCCGGCTAACCTCTGAAATGGCTGGACCGATTTTGACGGGACTTTTATCGGCAGGTAGCTGATGTAATAAGGAGTAGCTTAGGCTACGTTTATTAAAAAAAAATAAAGAATCGACTGTTAGGCGGAGCAAAGTTCGCCGGGTCAGCTAGTCAACTATAAGTTTTATGCCTGAACTAAAAGGAAAACAACGAACGCACCTATTCACTTTTATCACACACTTAAAATAAATCATAGGAACGCTATCATAAACACAAACACATAAAATCTTAGTATTTTCATATAGTGGAGGTAGTTTCCTTACACGCTACGTTCTAATACATAATTACTGAAACACTGAAATATGGATACAGCCTGGTATTTCGAAATGCGGGTACGGTGGCAATTACAGTGTGTGAATATTTTACCAATGGGATATTGAAGGAACTTACCTTGTAACAGTTGTAACTATTTAATAAACTATGGTAGTAAACCGTTAGCTGTGTGTTTCTTTCTACGTGTTATCTTACCATAAATGATATTTCATGTAATCATGTAGGAACGGGAAATTGATTGCTGGCTGAATACACTATGTAGTCTAGTCGACAAGTTGAAAATGGTACATAATAGAGATACTGCTCTTAAAATTATGTGCGATAGCTCATTGGATCCGGAATGACGCCTAGAAAAATGTGCCAAAAGCGTATATTAGCACATAAAAATTTCAAAAGTTATAAACAATAAAAGATGAAAACAAAAATGGCATTTCGTTTTTTGCCAAATTTTCATAAAACATTAATATTCAAGAAATTTCAAAAATAGAGTCTGAAAGAGGAGGAAATTTCCAATACAAAACTCGTAACTCCCGGAACTCTATCTCCATTATTTATAACTTTAATTTAACGCTGAAAATAGGTCTGCGCGCGAAATTTTTAGGTTGCACGCGTGGCGTCAAAAGCGAGTACGGCACATTAATCAATTTATTTAGGGTATTGAATATTTTTTTTTTAATTTGAAAAAAATATGGTGTATTCTGAACACTATAAATAATTTATTCCCGTTGGAAATTTTACTTAAAGTTAGTTTTTCAACAAGTTAAACAATTGTTAACTATCACAATTGAAAAAAAATTTTTAAATAAGGGTCGTAAAAATTTTTCGCTTCGTTATGCTTTTCTCACATACATACTTAACAAGATCGCGCCATAAAAGTTAAAAAATATTTATACGTTGTTTATAATTTTTTTTTTAATTGGACAAAAACTGAAAAATCCAAGTAACGTTGTTAAATTATTATATTTTTTTCTTAATCATCATGTTATCGTTTTTTGATTAATAAAAGATATTTATAGATTAGAAAAAAAAAACGCCATTTTTTGATAATTTTTTAACAAATTGATTAAATCAATATTTTTATAAAGTATTTTTTCTCAACTTTATTACATTACAAATATTATGATTTTTTTTTTTAAATTTTCCTTAATAATTTTTTTTTATTAAGGATATAATCGTTTTTTGTATATTTCTATTGTTTAAACAATTAGTTGAGAAATTATTTTTTTCTAAAAATCATAATTGACAGTCCTCTATAAAGTAACAGAAAAAATTTTTTTATCAACAAACTATTGAAAAATATTTAAAAATAACTTTTTAAAAATATTGATTTAATCAATTTTTTAATCAAAACTATTATCAACAAATGGCGGGAATTTTTTTTTTGCAAAAGTATAAATATCTTGTATTAATAAAAAAAGGATAATATGATGATTAAGAAAAAAAAAAAATTAACAACATTACTTGGATTTTTCAGTTTTTGTTCAAGTAAAAAAATTATTATAAACAAAGTATAAATATTTTGTTTATGGCGCGATCTTGTTAAATATGTATGGAAGAAAGGCTCTACGAAGCGAAAATTTTTTACGACCCTTATTTAAACATTTTTTTTCACTTACAATTAAGACGGTTGTTCGAGAAAATTGTGTTAGTTAACAATTGTTTAACTTGTTGAAAAACTAACTTCAACTAAAATTTCCAACGGGAATAAATTATTTATAGTGTTCAGAATACACCATATTTTTTTCAAATTTAAAAAAAAATATTCAATACTCTAAATAAATTGATTAATGTGCCGTACTCGCTTTAGACGCCACGCGTGCAACCTAAAAATGTCGCGCGCAGACCTATTTTCAGCGTTAAATTAAAGTTATAAATAATGGAGATAGAGTTCCGGGAGTTAGGAGTTTTGTATTGGAAATTTCCTCCTTTTTCAGACTCTATTTTTGAAATTTCTTAAATTTTAATATTTTATGAAATTTTGGCAAAAAACGAAATGCCATTTTTTTTTCATCTGTTATTGTTTATAACTTTTGCAATTTTTTATGTGCTACGGATACGCTTTTGGCACATATTTCTAGGCGTCATTCCGGATCCAATGAGCTATCGCACATAATTTTAAGAGCAGTATCTCTATTTTGTACCATTTTCTACTTGTCGACTAGACTAATGTAAGTAGGTTGACATCATTTGTCATTAGATGGAGGCTTCGAAATTCAAACTCAATTTCTACTATTTCTATAGAGGATTTCAAAAAACAATAATTGTATCGAAATATGTTACTATGCAGCTCACTGTTTAAATTAATTT
The DNA here is from genome assembly GCA_963859965.1 of Ceramica pisi. NCBI lineage: Eukaryota > Metazoa > Arthropoda > Insecta > Lepidoptera > Noctuidae > Ceramica > Ceramica pisi. Next base: position 18,244,067 of record OY982543.1, read on the forward strand.
GAAAATTATTGATTACGTAGCGCTAGCTGGCTTTGTTACGTAGAGGTTAAAAGAGTTTCTCCTAAAAAAAAAATTGAGGTTTCTAATTTCAAACCCAATTTCTTGTTGTTTAATTTTTAGACTAGCTTATTTGCTTGGCTTTGCTCCTGGCTTCTTTTACTTGACCTACTGTGCATTACAAGAAAAAAAGGGAAACGCCTATAACCGTCACCTGTGTGAAATCAGTTGAAAATAAGTTTATGGAAGTAACCTTCTTATGTTACTTCCAGCAATTTTATCCAAGCATAAAAAACATACATTTTTATAATACAAGTTTATATTTCGGTACATATAAAATATTGAGAAACAGCTCTCATGGACCAAAAATTTAAATTGGTCAATCATTTAAATTGAACACAGCAAGTTTCCTTGTTAATTGAACCGGACGCCTGAATTGTGGTTATGGTAATGTCCCTATAGAAAGAGCACTATTAAGGCGCAGATACACCTCTGTAGCCAATTTTAAAAAGAGAATCACGTCTAAACGGATAACTGTATTTTTTTGTAAAAAAATTATGTCACATGAAGACTATTTTCTTAAGATTTTGATCTAAGAAAATTTTGAGTTTTATTCGTTCAAACATAGTGTAATTAATTTGTGAACTTATGTCTAACACGGACATAAAAACGACGAAACTGATAAGTGAATTTTAATGAAATTTTGACGATCACAAAGACAATTTAACTATATATATTTTGATATATGGCTATTTTTTAAAGTTATAGAATCACTAGCTGACCCACGCAACTTCGTCTGCGTCACATTTTCCATTAATGTTCGGTTCCTTTTAGTCTAAGCGTGATGATATGTAGTAGTGTAGATCTATAGCCTTCCTCGATAAATGGGCTATCTAATACTGAAAGAATTTTTCAAATCGGACCAGTAGTTCCTGAGATTACCCCCTACATACTTGAAACTTACAAGCAAATGTTACCTCTTTAAAATATTAGTATACCGCGTGTATCTGACATCGACGCACAAACGATTTCCATGGGTCCAGGGAATGATTCTGGACACCCTAACTTAGAATTTTTCGTCGGCTTTTTTCTCATTTTTTCTATTTTTTCAAGGGTTTTTTTACTTTAGACTGCTCATAATTGTTATTCTGACCTAACCCAATGAGATTTTTAGTAAAAAATAATTAATTAACTACTTTCACTAAAAAGAGCAATCTGAATAAAACCACAAATAGATATCAGCTCAGCTGAGCTGATACCTATTTGTGGTACTCTTGAAAAAAATGAAAAAAGAACCGACAAAAAATTCCAACACTGGGGTGTCCAGAATCATGCCCTGGACCCATGGAATTCGTTTGTGCGTCGATGTCAGATACACGCGGTAGATAAGGATATTGCAAAAGCTACTGAATATTGGGTCGCGCGGGTTTGAAACGAGTGTGCGTTTTGTTCCCTCATGGTTGTTCATTAGTAGTAGGTAAAGTGCTAATAAAATTAAATAGTAGGAATAACTACTAGTAGTTAATTAATTAAGTAACCTCACAACAACATTATTTCGACCGCAAATATTCGGTAAAAACATTGTTTGGATTTGGACTGTAGGTAGGTACTAATCATAAAGTTGAGGGGATTCCCGGACAATTAATCCATCACAGATTCCTGTTTTCCTATTTTTAGTAATACCGAAACAATACCGAAATGTATCAATATTTAAAACATAGGTACATTTTAAACTCGTCCAACCATACATGGATATCTTTTTTTATGGATGGGAAATCATCAAATGTGTCCTCCCGCTTTGGGTGAAGCAGAATGGAGTTTCAGACTCTGACTGACTAAAACCCATCCGTTTTCCTCATTACCCTTTGTGTGTTCCAGGGCCGCGGTGACTCTTTCGAACAAATTCCGCTGCCCTGGCAGGCACTGGTCCTTGCGGGCCCCGTCTTCTATGCTGATATCTCTTTGAGGCGACCAATATAGGTAGAATGCCTAATGTTTTCTTCTTCTGACGTTCAAAAAGTGCTGGCTCTCAGCCTAATTTGAACAAATGACTTTTGAATTTTGATTTTCTTCTTCGATCTTTTGTGTTGCTTAGGTCTAAAGTTTACATAAGATTTGATAAGAGTAGAATTCTATTAATTCTATGAATAGGTTAGGTACACAGGTAGGCCAACAACTAAAGAAAAGTTTTTTTTTCTACTTTCTGAATGAAGCTACAGCATTAAAATCTAACTCTCCATTTAGTATTCCTGAGTTGCATAAGTCATCTATACGGGGACTCAAAATAAGTTTAGGGTTCGCTTATGTCACTTATTTCGTGGTCTCCTCTCTAACTTACAAAAATACCTATGCTCCATACGTTCGATGTATCCTTTTACCGTTCCCATGTTAAGTAGTTTGGTAGCTGATATTCCTGTTTACCCCTCTAATTAAATAATGCGCAATGGGTTCACCAGGAAAGTTCAAAGAGATAGATACAATAAACCCATGGCCTTTTCCATCACTACTTATACTTGATACATACGTAATAGGGGTAGCAAAGGCTTCAATTATTAAGTTGGAGGATTTCCAGTAAAGTTCTTTGATTAAATAATAATTATGAGAGGTCGATACTCGGTGGTAATCTATTTTATATGACAGTTACCGGTGGCGCCATCTATTGTGTAAGTTGGACTGTTTGTCAGCAACGCCATCTAGCGGAGAACTGTGGAAGTACTACTACTCGGAACAAAGAACCAATAGGAATGCTCGTGAAGCCGACGTAGTACCAGCATTTTCCGTTAGAGGCTTTCAGTCTTGTGGAAAGGTTACAGATAGAAGTTTAATAAGGAAATAATTTCATGAAAGTAAACAAACCAGGGATTAATAGATTATGTATTTGCAAAAATGTTGGTATAAAAATATTTTCACATTGTTGGTAATACTATGATATTGGCACTAAATCAGGGCAGTTCATTGTATCTCACGGGGTATGTGAGTTGGTTCCCTCGGTCCCAAGAGTACAGTTCCTGAAATAATTCATGAAATATTAGCTTAAATTAGCCGAATCGCTTCAAGACAGACGGCTTATCAAGATGCTGGATCTAATTATCTCAACTAGGTCGAATAGATTCAGGTCGGATTTTTCTCCCAAAATTAGCTTCTCTGAGTCGGTCTATATTTTATTCTTACTGAAATTGACATACTGTTTATTGAACTACAGTTACATAAAAAAGCGTTATTCTTGCTTTGGATGATTTTTTAAAGTTTATTGTTACAATATTGGTATCCGGCTCGAAGCACCACTATCTTTTTCTTATTTTTTTAAAATAAAATTGATAGGCTCAATCAAAATGTGTCTTGTTTGACCTCTCTATCAAATAGAATAAGGAAGGGTAGTATACCTTATGCATATGATCATATCCAAGCTGCGTAGTCTTCCGGAAGGGGTTCGTGAACTGCAGCGCTACCTCGACCTGCTTGTTAAGGTACAGGTCTATGGCCACAGATACTTTGCTTTCTCGCTCCGTCGCCGAGTCCAGGGCGTAGAGGACGCCGCATACTATGAACATTTCTCCTACCTGAGAATAAAATTGTTGAAAGGTGATCATAATCATTATTATTTATTGGGCAGAATTCCTATGGTTTGTCATGGTATTAAATACTATTAAGATTAGTTAGTGGTATCATCATTAATTTTTTTTCTCACATTCATTCATTTTTTTTAATTCTGTGATGACTGATGAATGTGAAGGATTTTGTTTTCTATCAATAATGTTGGTTTATGTGGACATTCAATATTGCCTGTTTGTTTCTTCTTCTTATGCTTCTGTTTGTGTCCAACCAATATTTAGAATACCTATAAAATATCAATGGCATCTTTTAAATCCCGAAAGATGTAGGTGGTGGTGCTGGATCGACCACAAAGGAGGTAACGCATGTCCTTTGAACGGGCTCCACACTGACAGTTGCAGGTTGTTGTACACCATAAAGCAACAAAGGAGGTAAAGCCTGATCTATCAAGGGGCACTGACATGTATTTGGGATGGGTGGAGAAGTCCAAATCAGGCCAGATTAATTTTACACCAGGTAACCTGGGTTCGATATCGGTTAAGAGATTCGATTAAACGTTAATTTAGCGTGTCGTTTCCATTTTGTCGCGTTATCACTGACTTCACTTGTAGCGCAACCTCAAATCATAGAGTAGAGTCCCTTCTATCTCTAGGCAAGGTAAAGGCCTGACTGTATCTCTATGCTTGTTGATAACGTAACTAATATAAAGAACATTTTAACTCACTTGTTTATGATTCAACGATATATTCCAAATGTAGTCAATATTCAAGCCGTCCTTGTTGGGATCGAAACTCAGCTGAAATAATAAAAAATCATTTCAATACGTAGTCTTGTTTCAAATATTTATATTAATCAATAGTTTTTCAACACACAAATAATATTTTTTTAATACCTTAGCAACAGCAGTGTTATTTGAGGACTCTATCGAGTAAATCGCCCAGAGACCGTTGTCGTCAGCACTGAAGTCTACCTGAAATACAAGTTTGTAAGTTTATTTTTTTATTAGGAAAAGCCCGCCACATATTCCCAATCACTTCAACTCCGAAGGCCAGAACCGGGGGCGCCACTGTGCCGTTCGTGTGGCAACCCGCAAACTGTAGCAAACTGCAATCGAATAGCGTACCAACCTAGTCTTGCTACTAACTGTATTTTTCGTTATAGTGTTCATGACGTTTGTGAAATTTCGTGTGATACTAAATATTTTTTGTTGCAAATCTAACAGACGTACTAAATATGATTTTAATCCAAAAATCATCCCTATTCTGTTCATAACGCACAGCTGTACATGGTTCAGCGTCATCATAATTATGTTAATCTTCAACATTTACCTGATTATGCTGAGTAGCATACAGTCTGCCATCAGCGTTGGGGAGCTTGACAGACTTGATGCGGCTCTGCGTCAAGTCGTAGCGGATGATGTCTCCAGGGTTGCCAGACTCGTTGGCTTGATAGAAGAACGAGCCGCTGTATACGATGTGGCCGTTACCCTGGTAGAGGGAAATTCAGGTTACTACCTTACTACACATCATGTATCAACTCCCCAATACAGTTGGGAAAAGGCTAGGCAGATTGACATGTAGAAACTAGCTGACCCGCGCAACTTCGTCTGCGTCACATTTTCCTTGAATGCTCATCTTCTATTTATCTTACCATGATGGTATATAGCCTATAGCCTTCCTCAATAAATGGGCTATCCAACACTGAAATAATTTTTCAAATCGGACTAGTAGTTCCTGAGATTAGCGCATTCAAGCAAACAAACAAACTCTTCAGCTTTATAATATTATTAATATATACTAGCTGACCCACGCAACTTCGTCTGCGTCACATTTTCCATTAATGCTCGGCTCCTTTTAGTCTTAGCGTAATAATATGTAGCCTATATCCTTCCTCGATACATGGGCTATCTAATACTGAAAGAATTTTTCAAATCGGACCGGTAATTCCCGAGATTACCCCCTACATACAAACTTACAAACATACAAACTTACAAACAAATGTTACCTCTTTATAATATTAGTATAGATAGTATAGATACAGAAATATTTTCATCTATTCTCGATTTATTTGGAGATCTATATATAACTTCTTCCATACTTTAGTTTAAGTCGTCATCTCAAAACTCAGTTTACAAAAACAATTTGAATGAATTAGACGAAGACGAAAGATAGATGGGTAGACCCATCTATATCTGGGCCAAAATTAACAGAATCGGTTCAAGGTAAGTCGTGAACACTTTCGTTTTCAAAATATTAGTAAGGATATTTTGGGCTCCTGGAAAATAAATCTAACTACTCATACAGGGTTTTTGATTCAAATTTTTACAAAAAACTATGGGCCTAGATTAAGTACGTAAATATAAACTCACAAAGAACGGTTTCTGCAGCTTGTGATACTCGTCCACGTGATCTGCCTTGAAGCTGGCTTTAGTTCTATACTCTCTAAGTCTCTCCACGTCAGTCTCTTGAGTAGTCCACAACTTCTCCCTCTGAAATATTTAAACCAATCATAATTTACCCATTTTCTAAAAGGCTCTTTTGCCAGAAAAAAATCAGCATACGGATTGAAGATCGCAGATTGTTTCATGAGCTATAAAGTTGCCAACCTCTTATTCATTATCAAAATTATTTAGCCTGAACTGTCCCACATCTGTACAAAGGTCTCTTTCTCCCATTTATCCCAGTTCCGTGTCACTTCTGGTATTGACGATGATGATGACAGAATGGGGAATTAGGACAATCCCCAAGGAATGCATTCAAGTCGTCCCGCCATCTGCTTTGTGGTATGCCACGGCTTCTTCATGCGGTTTCAAGATACCAATTTTGTGTTTTACGAGCCCACATGGCATGAGCTTTCTACCAGAACAAGTCCCATTGTGGAAACATCTTAGTTACGCTCATTATAAACTTTACAATGACCACCAATGAAGCTTTAAAAAAGCTGTTCAGGTGGGATTATAAGATCATGTCGACGTCTTACCTGTGCATCGGAACCGTTTGAGTCTCTAAGCCAGGCTCCAAATAATTCTTCTTTGTAGCGGTGGTATACTGGCTTACCAATAGCATAAAGCTGACAATCTGTGGAGTTTTAAGGTTCAGTCAAAAATCCTACTGAATAATCTCAACCTATGGTTCTCGGACTGCGAAAAAATCTCTTAAATCATAAATATTAACCAAAAGAACAACAATTGCGTGCCCAAATAAGTTCAGACGGATAAGCGCAGGTATACTTAAGATGGTCTAGGTTGGATGCCTAAGTTAATAGTCAGCTCTTCTTTAACGTCAAATTTTATGTAAAGACCGTTCCCCAAAACGCCCGCTCACGTCACGCTAGACATGTCTGTGAATAAAGTCTGAGATAATTAGAACTTGACGATATGAGATCAGAGGGCCAATTCTACTAATTTTTAAACAACTTTCGCATTCGCATGTCAATCGCAAACTGTCAAAAAAGCCATAGTTTTGATTGCGATTGAGATGCGAATGTGGAAATTAATAGAATCGGCCTTCAGATAAGAGACCCTAGACAAAGTGCCGCTCTATTAGCGAAAGCGATTGTCGAAATGCGAAAACGTGTGCCAAAATCCATTGATCACGTGACATTTCGACAGCGTTTGTCAATCCCATACATTTTTGACGTTCTGACAATCGCCTTCGCTACGCTACCACTGACAAAATGTCATGTATCTAGAGCCCAAGATGTTTCTTTATATTTTAGATGTTTCAAAATAGATTACATAATAAAGTAAACACATTCAATCTGATTCTTACTGGTATTCCTCCTGGGTTTCAGACCAGCAGTTCCATTCATCGGCGTGATGAGCAGTTGCGCGCGGTCGCAGCGCGGGCAGGTGGGGCAGCGCTGCACTTCGCACAGCTCCTCGTACGAGGTGAGCGTGGGCGGGCGCGAGCCGTACTCCACGGGCACCGGCTGCTGGACCTCGCCACTTGGCGCGTCTGGACGGCAGAAATGGGTGCCTTAGTATTTTCAGTTGGCACAGATTATAAGACGAAGACAAAATCATCAATAGACTTGTTTACTGAAAAAATCTAATTAGTCCGTCCGTTAGATTATCCAAAAATATTTGACCCGTATTTTTTCCTTTGTTATACGGGAACCAAAATTGACGAAGTTACGACACTTAAAATTCTCAACATGTCACGCCGCGCCGTGGCATAATTTTTAGCGGGTAGTGACGTCACGAGCCCCCACTCCCGAGTTTTGATGCGTTTTATCTTTATCAATATTCAGTGATTTACAAAAACAAAAAATACTTGTCCATTATTTTTCAATGATCTAACTGAAGGACTAAATAGTTTTGCAATTTGTGGATGATGGAAACTAGCCTATTGCCTAGACTTTTCCCAACTTTATTGGGGTCAGCTTCCGGTCAAACCGGATTCAGCTGAACAACAGTCATTTTACGTGGAGCGCCTACCTACCAGACCTCCGCAACACTGTACTGCTTGGAAAGACTGGTGTCAGCTGTACCTAATGAAAATTTTAGAAATCTAATTTACTCACTCTTCAAATTAATATCCCCTTTAACGGTCTGGTTATTGAGCTCATTCTTGGCTACACAGCTGTACTTCCGAAGATCGTGATTGCTAACTCCTGGTATCTCGAGCCTCATGATCCATCGCCAGGGGTCCCTGGTAGGCGCCACCTCGGTCCTGTACCGCAGACCCTCTAGAGTGAGACCATCGATCTCCCAAGCTAGTACCGGTTCTGGCCAGGCTTGGATCTGGAGAAGGATTGGTGTCGTTATTGGTGAGCGATCGTACAATAATATTTTACAAAAATATGTTACAAAATTATTGAACATAATGTTTCCAAGGTGACACATACCAATGTATTACTTTTCAACCCTAGGGAGAATTATATTCTCTATAGGGCTGAAAACGCCGTCTCGGGACTAAATAAGTTTATTTAGTTATTTATTTATTTAGGAAACCAACAGCGATACATAATCATATTTTACAAAATAGGCATGTTACATTTATAATGGCCAATAATAGGTTTCCCTGTATAATTGGGATATATAACACCTGCGAACGGACTAGTTATTTCAATTAAACAGCCAAACAAACTTACAATATAAAACAAAATAAAACTAGAAGTTAAATTTAGATATTTTTTTTTTTTAAGTTTTTTCAAAATGTTTGCTTTCAAACCTAGGATAACAATGCACTATTATAATTTAAGGCGATAATTTACAATTTTACGACGTATACAATTTTCCAGTGACATTTACAATAGTCGATTATGCTCTCGTGACGACTAGTTGGAACAATTGTAGATTTTACGCCAATTTTGGCACAGAACATGAAAAAATTCGCAAATCCAGGGCGAAACCTTTAAGGAACAAATATTATACATTTGGCAGTGGGGAAGTGCTTACCTCGCATTCAATCTTGACTGTCTTGTTAGTAACATAGACGACATTGCTCGGCACCCGAATGTAAGGACTGACTGAAACAAGAGAGGTATATGAAAGACTAGCTTCTGCCAGCAGAATTGACCGCGTGATCCCTAGGGAAAATACTTCCAGGATATATATAATTAGCCTTTGTGTTATTCCAGACTATCTATAACCTTGGTGTCTTTCATAAAGATTCTTTTAGGCGTTCTGACGTGAAAGAGTTTATGATAAATGGTCAATAAAAATACAACCGACTTCTTCAGTCTTTTCAGTCTGTCTGACATATCGCTGAAATGGACCTATTTAGTGCAGCCCTGAGACACGCACTTAGTTTAGCATACCTACCATTATTTATTATTTTAAGTTTTACCATGTACCGTGCGTGTTTTATGTATGTACTGAATAAATATTCTTTCTTTCTTTCTTTCTTTCTTTCAAAAAAAAAAACACTACAAAGTAAAAACTAACTTTAACTTTGGAACTCGGTGTTTTTGTTAGTTTGTTCGTATTTTGACACCGACTTCCGAAGTCAAAGTTATTTTTTACTTTGTAGTGTTTTTTTTTGGAAGTCGGTTGTATTTTTTTGTAAAAAGTTTTTTATTTTTCACTTTTTAGTGGTACCCCACACCTAACAAAACCACTGCAAAATAGATACCATACGATTTTCGAAAGTTCCCCTCGACTTTTCTGGGATGCCATCATCAGATCCTGGTTTCCTTATCATGGGACCATTTGGGAAGTATACCCTTTCCAACAAAAAAAACATTTTTAAAATCGGTTGGCAAGCGACGGAGGTTTGCCCGAACAAACATAAAAAAAAAAAAATACAAACATCCGAATGCAAAAAAGGAGGAGGTTCTCAACCTCCTCCTTTTTGGAAAGTCGGTTAAAAAGATTTTTACTCAGATGGCTAATTTTAAGATTTTTCCATTTCGCTGTCGTTGGAGGCCGATTTCAGTCAAAGTAGCCTTCAGAAGTATTTTTTAATGATTATGAAAGCTGAAAGTCTGGCGCATTCTCGTCGAGATGTATTTAAGAATCATGAAGCCACCTTTGGGGGGTATGCGGCACAGAGAGTAAAGTCCCGCAAACCCCCATTGAAAAAGGATCCTCCGCCCAAGCGGTTCTTGTGCCTGGGGGGCTACTGCCCGATTGCTCATAGTCGGGCGGATGTATATGTTCAAATCGCATGGAACTCTGCTTGCGCGATTTAGGATTTTAGTTCACCGCCAGTTGGATAGATGGCGTCGCGGTTATTTTTGTTGCGATGCAGATTTGTTTCGATGGTTTTTCTTGTGGCGGAATTGATGCCGCTACACACCTGTTTAGATTTTTAATTGAAAGTTTTTTTTTTTATACAAAACGGGGAAACTCTTGGCCCAAATCTGACCTGATGGAAAGTGATGATTAGGCCGAAGATGGAAGCGAGTTTCAAAAAAAAAAAGTTAAAAATTTAGGTCATAATTTACTGATCGCAATTTTTTCACTTTAGACCAACATTTTAACAACTTTTTACACAGTGACGAAGCATAAAATTAAAACTCATTAAGAATTAATTGCAAAAAAGACACCTCGATTAAGTCTTCTACTTTTATTTTAGATTTTTTTTTTAACTTCTGAAAATATACATAGCTCGAAAACTATGAAAAGTCGCGGAACATACATGGGGGTGATTCGGATACTCCACAATACGAGGGACCTATATTTTATTTTTGGACGTCAATTTTCTGGCCACCCTGTATATTAATATTTGGCCTATACTGCCTCATTCTAGGCTTTGTTGCTGTAGAACTTTTGCTTATTTTTAAAAAAATATACAGGTTTGGTGTCGATGGTGTTTGAGCTATTTAACATCAGTCTATATATAGAAGGAGGTTGTACTTACAATGTATTTCAACATCTGTGGTCTGATTGGCGGAGGGCAGCATGCCGTTGTTGGCCAGACAGACGTACTTCCCTGTATGCCATCGAGACACGTTGGGGATGCTCAGGACTTGACCGCTGACGGACGCGTCGCGCCAAGAGCCCTGGAGGTGGAAGATAACTTAACAGTTGTAGGAATAGAGTTCAATATACTATGTCATAACTATTGTAAGTTCTCTTAATCAGAAATTATTATAAATCATCATATTTATTAGTATATTATTTTAGCAAATATATATGTATTTTATAGTATATGTATATATATATATTATTTGTATACTTTGTTGTATCGATATGACTCAATTATATTTTATTTTTATTTGTTTGTTGTACACCTACCACAGTGTAGTCTTTTTAACCCAAAGGTTGACTGGTAGAGAATGCCTTGTTGCATTAAGTCCGCCCATGTAACACTATTGTGCATAAAGTCTAAATAAATAAATAAATAAATATACAAAACCTGACTCGAAGGTTTCAGTTTGGACTAAACGTTCGCACTAAGCGTTTCCAAGCGTCTTTCATAATGCGCACGCTTACAACCCTAATCTCTTCAAAGTTCGATTGAAAAGGCTCCTTCTGGGTAAACTCGCTCCATCGTAGACTCTGTCTCTGTCATCTCTGACCAAGACTAGAGTCAAGAGTAAACCCATCACACAAAAACACAACGTAGAAATTATTTTTTAAAGTTTTGAGAAGATCAGTCAATTGAATTAAATTACTTTTTTTTGATGATGTACGACAATAGAAATTCATACTTTCTGAAAATTTGAATTGTCTACCATTACGGTTCTTGAGATACAATTCCCGCTGACAGACAAACAGACGGACGGACGGACAGCGAAGGCTTAGTAATAGGATTCCATTGATTACCCTCTGGATACGGAACACTTAAAAACCAGGCTTCAGAAAACAACTACCTTTTCGATAGACGTTCATTATAATTATTTCGAATAGAACAAAACTAACGTCGAAATTTCGACAATTTTGTGTGCTTTTTCGTTGGAAGCCTACGTTAAAATTTTCCCTCAGCACTTGGGCGTGGTGGGCACTTCGCCAGGACTGTTATGCGCCAGGAAACAAGGTCATCTCTGCAATGCATGCTAATATTATTGTTCTAGTTTTGGTCCTTGCAAGTAAGACATTTGATTTCTAGCATACAACGTGTAATTTAATAAACGCAATACCTGAATTTAAAGTTTTCATAAAAATGAGTATAATGCCCCCTGCATTGTACTCATCTTTATGAAAACTTTTACAACGGCGAAATCGTGAAAAAACAAAACAGATTTTCAGTACATTTTGTCCAGTTATCCGAAATTTTTTTTTTCTTTTTTTTTAAACGATGTCCCACACTTTGAGTTTCTCCTGTATCGTGGGTGCGTTCACAAACATATAAACTAATATACACACACAGCCAGACCCGGAACAACTATCTGTAGGCCATACAAATATTTGTTCCGTGCGGGAATCGAACCCACGCCAACCGTGCCGTCAAAATATATCGGGTGGACGAATTTTTTTGAGATTTCAGTGTTTATTAACTCATCATCTTCCTAGCCTTTTCCCAACTACATTGGGGTCGGCTTCCAGTCAAACCGGAATCAGCCGAATACCAGTATTTTACGTGGAGCGGCTGCCGACCAGACCTCCACAACCCATTAACTGGGTAACACGGTACTCCTTGGCAAGACTGGTGTCAGATTTTCCGGCTGCTGACAATCCGTAACGACTGCCAAAGATCTCCGAATGACAGCCGGGACCAACAGCTTAACGTGCTTTCCGAGGCACGGAGGAAACTCGATGGTCACCCATCCACATACCAACCTCGGCAAGCGTTGCTTAACCTCGAAGATCGACCTGTGCGGCTGTTATTTATCCACGAGCAGTATTTATTAAGTAGTACATAAAATTTTGATTTACACATAAGATACCCAGTTACTTCATTGATATTTAAAGGAAGAAATAATATTATTAGGTACTCACCTGAATGACGGCAGTTCCATCATACCGCCTCCACTCCACGGTAGGCTCAGGGCGTCCCATGGGGTTGCAACTGATGCGCATGGTGTCTCCTTCCCGGACTATAATGCGAGTTTGGTCCTCTGGGGATGAACAGAGAATAGGTACTGTAGAGTTAGGTGGAAAAGCAACTGAGATGTGCCAGGATACGTAGCCAGGGATTTTTTGTTAAGAACTAATTAGGTATTCACCACTATTCTCCTCATCGCTGCCACTGTGGCGAAGCTGTCAACAGCCTCGGGCACCACGGCCTGTCATGCAGTCGAAGTGCGGGTCGCATAGCACGGCACGCAAATATCAACGACATTATCCGACGCGCTCTTGTCGCCGTCGGCGTGCCAGCCGTATTAGAACCCATTGGCCTGGCATGCGACGATGGCAAAAGACCGGACGGTATGTCTCTATTTCCATGGAAGATGGGTAGGCCTTTAGTGTGGGACGCTACTTGTGTCGATACTCTTGCGCCATCCCATCTTCCTAGCTCGTCGTGCTGTGCTGGTTCTGCGGCTTCGGCTGCTGAAAACCTCAAACGGCGGAAATATAGTAGCCTTATTGGCAACTACATTTTTGAGCAGTTTGGGGTTGAAACTCTTGGACCGTGGGGTCCGAGTGCTCACGTCCTATTTAAAGATCTTGCAAAACGCTTAGTTGACGCTTCGCGTGACCCAAGAGCTGGCTTTTACCTTGGACAGAGGATAAGCATTGCCATACAACGTGGCAATGCAGCCAGTCTTTTGGGCTCACTTCCAGTCGATAGCGATGGGGACGAATTTTTTGATGCCATTTTTTAGTTAGGAGTTTTTATTTTTTTCTATTCTAAGTGTATATAGTTTGTTCTTTAAATACATTTCTTTTGTTGTAGAACTAATAGAATACACATAGTAGCATTAATGACATCATCCGTCGGGCTCTTGTCACCCGGTGCCAGCTGTTTTAGAACCTAACGGCTTGGCACGTGACGACGGGAAGAGGCCAGATGGGATGACCATAATGCCTTGGAAGGTGGGTAGGCCTTTGGTGTGGGATGCAACATGTCTTGACACCCTTGCGCCATCCCATCTTCTTAGCACGGTGGGCTGTGCTGGGGCGGCTGCTGCAGGTGCAGAAAACCTCAAAAGGCGCAAATGTAATAACCTAATTGGGAGTTATATATTTGAGCCTTTTGGCGTTGAAACACTAGGCCCATGGGGTCCGAGTGCACATAAAGTCTTTCGGGACATCAGCAAACAACTTGTCGACGGTTCACGTGACCAGAGGGCTGGGCTTTTCTTCGGCCAAAGAATATCAGCATTGCCATTCAACGTGGCAATGCTGCCAGTGTTCTGGGCACTTTTGCCATTGACAGCGATGTGGATTATTTTTTTGATGCCCAATGATTTATTTTGTTTTTGTACGCGTTTGTACATAATGTAGATTTATCTTTATTTTATGATGTATATAAAATGTTATCCAAGTCAATTACATAAATATAGAATAATAAATCCATGGTTCTTGCAACTGGCCTTAACCCAGTTGTAGGTATATGTCCCTTAGTGCCTATTGGCCTAGCTCTAATCTGTATCCTGCTTGAAAAGGATGAAAATGGAAATTATATTTATTTTTCCTACTACGGGTTGGTCCGAAAAAGTCTAATGTAAGCTTCAGCTAAAAATATTTTGAAGGGAAATTCAAATTTAAAGGGGGAGTGGGAGGGGGAACTTTGTATGTAAGTTATTCTTTGAAAACGATATCTACGCGCCGGCAGGGATATGAAAAACAGCTATGCTTTACGTACTGGCTGAAGTTTTGTTAAAATCCACAGCCACCTTCAGTCATTTGGAGCTTGTGTAGTTCTTTGTTACACTTTGAATTGAGTTAATTAATCCAATGGAAATGTTTAGTGAAAATTATGTTGTACGTGTAGGTAATAACGAAGTTGAGAGCAAAAGCAGGATTTTCATAAAGTTAAAGTTATTTTAAACTTTCGTCAGTCGTAAAACAGTAGGTAGTGAAATCGTAGTTTCAAGAGTAAAGTATGTACTTACCAAAAGGTACATACTTTACTCTTGAAACTGGGGAGGGAGTAACCTATTTTGAGGATCGTTTAAAAAAAAAAACTGTACACATAGACACACCTCTCCTGCCTAATAAATAAAATAGATAATTCAATAGAAATCATAACTGTGTCTTTCTTTGGTTATCAAAGCCCAATAGGTTGTTGTGTTCACCCTTAATTCTAAGCAACTTATGTGGCTACTAGTTAGACCTAGTTAGGCTATGAGGTGTCTCTTAGTGAACTTCAAACTGTTTAAAAAACAGATTGATCATCAGACTTCACCCACTGCTGATGCCATAGCATAGGCCTCTTTTCTCATGCCAGCTTTTCATATTCTACCCGCGAGTGCAAAAATGTCGTCTATCCATCTCTCACAGAGTACATTTATACTAATGAAACCATATCTCCACCGGACGACCGACTATTCATTTGTTCATTTAAACTTTATGCACAGTAGTGGTACATGGGCGGACTTAATGCAACATGGCATTATCTACCACACAACCTTTGAATTAAAAATATTACACTGCAGATGTACAAAAAAAAAAAAAAACTGAAACTACCACTGCTACTCGGTGACCATGTTACTTCACCTAGCACCACTGCGCCTTGCCAGTTATCCTGCCCGACTCCATTTAAAGTTTGAAATCAACTACTAATATCTCTACTATGTATGTATTTGTGTACCTATTTTAATATATTGTATTACTTTAGGTCTGCAACAAATTTGTTAACTTTGTATTTGCACTAAGTGTAACCCCATTTCGTGTCCAGGATATCTCTATCCATTCCAGGTAGCCTGGAAGAGATACCGGAATGCGATAAGGCCGCCAATTATATGTTTTTTAGTTTAAGGTTTCCTTTGTGTATTTTTAATTTGATGTCCAATAAAGTATACGCACTCCCCGTGACCCAAGAGCTGGCTTTTATCTTGGGCAGTGATTAAGCATTGCCATTCAACGTGTCAATGCCGCCAATCTCTTGGGTACATTACCAGCTGACAGCGTTGAAGACGAATTTTTGATGCTATATTTAGTTTTATGTTAATTTAGTATATATTTGTTAATTTATTGTAAGTTTAGTGTACGGCACGGTTGGCGCAGTGGTTGAGCGATTGACTGCTGCGCTGCGTGTCGCGGGTTCGATTCCCGCACGGAACAAATATTTGTATGGCCTACAGATAGTTGTTCCGGGTCTGGCTGTTTGTGTATGTGAGTTTGTATGTTTGTAAACGCACCCACGATACAGGAGAAATTCCTAGTGTGGCAAAGATTTTTTTTTTAAAGAAAGAAAAGAAATTAATTTAATAAAGTAAATATAAATGAATAAATAAATAATTATAACTGAAGCACTCACGTGCAAAAGTAGGTGGTATGAACAGCTCCTTTTCCAGGGTATAGTTGTATATAGAGAGCCCTGGTCTCCCTGGAGCCCCGTCTCGACCGTCGTTGCCTCTTTGTCCCTTCGTTCCCATGGGTCCTTTGTCACCTTTCAGTCCTCGCATCCCTGGAGGACCTGGGGCCCCTGCTCTACCTGTTTGAGAGCAAAAAGTTTAATCAGGTTCGTATTTTTGTTCGTGTTTTGGTCAGTTAAATAGGCTAAGATAAAAGATAAAGACTGAAGTGACTCCAGCTCTGCAGATGTTACACAAACTAAAAATGACTGCAGGGATAATTATTACATTGACCTCTAGGCACATCCTTGAATAATCATTTTCTGCATGCAGAGAGATTTGCAATGATGATGAAGTTATGATTGAAAAGTCATGAATATATGGGATTACAGGCTTATGCCAATGTCTTTAAAAGTCCATCCCTCACCCTGCTCAGAACTCTAAAAACTTCACTAAGTTGTCAATAATTGTAATCATGTTTAAATATGCTCTTAATACTTCGATCACTAATAAAGTCACCATACCATCTTTCCCATCCTTCCCGTTCTTCCCAGGGCTGCCATCTCTCCCCGGCACACCATCTCGTCCGTCTTTGCCTGGTGCACCATCAGCTCCATTTCTTCCTGACATGCCATCGAGGCCTGGTTCCCCTGGCACTCCATCCCGACCATCTAGACCTGGGTTACCGGGGAAGCCTCGTTCGCCTAGTGACGGTCATAAAAGAAGATAATAAATGGATTTAGGTTTAATAGTACAATACCCGACAGACAATGTGCTCGTGTTGTAACATACCTAGACTAAGAAAGCAAGTTAAGCCGTTGGTCTCAGCTGTCACTGGTAAGAAGACAGAAAATCTGACACAAGACTTTTCTGAGAGTACCGTGTTACTCCCTGAATGGGGTGTGTGGGGTACGATAGACAATAGTTCAAAAATACTGATACTAAGTTACATAGCTGCAGTTGGGAAAAGGCTTGACAAACACTACTATGCACCAGGTAAGCATTGAACGAAAAGTGGTTCAGCACAAGCAGATCATAAGTCGAGATAACATTGTTGTACAAGTAGCATTACATTACGGGTGAAGGAGGTGTGATCGTCTCGCATGCAAGTTGAGATGTCATCAATTGCTTGTTTTGCATGCGAGTCGAGACGAGAAGGTCACATTACTTATTATACCTAGTCTGGTATTTATATTTAGTACTAGCTGTCGCTCGCGGCTTCACTCCCGCTAACTGCAACTTTCTTATTTTTTCTTTTTTAAGTAATTTTTTACCTTCTCCTGACAATAACAAAAACAACAAAAAGAATTAGCGAAACTGGCCCAGACGTTCACGCGTGATGCGATGACCAAGGGAAATAGGGTTTCATTTTTTAAACCCTGAAGCAAAAAGAGGGGTGTTATAAGTTTAACGTGGTCGTCTGTTTATGTGTGTATCTGTCTGGGTATAGTAGCTCCCAAACGGATGAACCGATTTTCGTTTAGTTTTTTTTTGTGTCATAGATAATTTTATCCCGAGTGTTCTTAGCCATTTTTCATGAAAATCTATTCAGCTGTTTGAAGATTATCAGATCTTTTCTAGTTGAGGGGATCTGACTAACTTCCCTAAGCCCGATCGATTCGAAATTTGGTACCGTATTACTTCAATGATATTGAAAGTATATTATGGTAAGGTAACCATGACCTGATCAGCCGTTTGAAGATCATCAGCTCTTTAATAGTTGATAAGGGGATCTGACTATCCACCTTCTTACTAATCACTATAAATACCTTCCTAATATTTATACCTATTTTAAAAAGAACAAAATAAAAGTAAAAATAAAAATTTAAAAAACACAACAAAAAATAAACTCTCGAACTAACAAATAATATTTTAGTTCAAATATTTATATTTTACAAGCGTCGTCGAGTCGGGGAACCACTAAGGGAGAAAAACAGACCGGTGTAGTCGCAGATTGCAACAAAAGAATTAACTCCTAAAAATTCGCAATAACGACGTACTTTAGCGAAATTTCCAAGCGTCGCGACGCTTGGAAATATAATATTTGAACTAAAACATTATTTGTAAGTTTTTAGAGTTAATTTTTTGTGCGGAGGGTTTTTTTTTTTTTTTTTTTACTTTTGTTTATTTATATAGATTTATTAAATGATAAATGATATTTATTTTTGTAAGTAGGTTCTAAATAACACTTCACACGTCAATCTTTTTTGGTCATTTTAAACTAGATGAGGCCGGCGTTTCCTAGCTGACTGCTCTGAGAAGAAACGCCGAAACAAACTCAGAGGTCAAAGTCTATTTTAAAGTCCATACAATTGTACTGGTCAAACCATATGAGAACCATGTAGGTAAATGTCTGAAGTGGTATTTTGAGGAAAGTACCACACAGATTTGAGTCGACCTGTCCAGACAGTGCAAGCATTTGACAGTTATTGTGTAGCTCAAACTTAGTACCTAGTTATTAGTACCTAGTTATTATATTTAGTCATCATCCTATGTGCGTTAGTAGTGTTGTTACTAGTTTCTAGTCATAAAACTATTTAGCAAATCAACGCTGTGACTGTAGTGAACTCACATTTAATTTAGTTGATGACACTATTCTGTCTCATGCTTCAAATCAATTGAGATTAATTGGTCACAAAACTATTTTTGGGATTGCTATCGGTTAAATACTCTATAGTGGCCAATGGCATCGAATATCAGTTCTCATAATTTTGGTTTATCTTATGAATGTTAGACAAGATGAGAAACTAGGTTCTAGTAATCAATTTGTCAGGCTTTTCCCCAACAGGGTTGGGGTCGGCTTCCAGAGTTATTGCACTCAGCTGAATACCAGTATTTTACATGGATGGTGCCACATTTTCGGGCTTGTGACTATCCAAACAACTGTGTCATTTCTCATTGATTAATTTATATGCATCTATCATTACCAAAAAAAAAACTTTTGTCGTAGCATTTGGGTAAAATATTGAATAGCGCAAGCAATGTTAGACTCATATTCTAAGATATGGAAACATGAAATTCTTCCGAATTCCGATAGCTTTACAAGTTTACCTTTTGGTCCCGGTGGGCCAACAGGTCCTCTGCCTCCAGAATGACCAGGTGTTCCAGGTGCTCCGGAGTCTCCTCTCTCTCCTTTAGGTCCTGGCAAGCCAGTTGGTCCTTTGGGTCCTTGCACTCCTGGAGGGCAGTAGTCTTGGGTGGCTTTGCAGAAGCCTTGCACTACTTTGTACTGAAAATGAGGACAAAAGTGATCACAAAAGTACTTAGGATTTCTCTGTACTCTTTTGGTTTTACTAAAAATCAATGAAGGATTCAAGATGCAAAAAAATCATTTAAAAAAAACTTTTTTACAGAAAAATATAACCGAATTTCGAAAGTCGGTGTTTTTGGTTTCGTATCTTTGTTTTTAACATCCACTTCCGAAATCAAGGTTAGTTTTTACATTTTTTTTATTTTTGACAATGTTTTTTTTTATTTTTCACAACAAAAATATTCATACAATAAAAACTACTGAGTCAAACTGAATCAGTTTTTTACGGGACCAAATGGCAAGTATGCCGCATCGAAATAAAAAAGAATCACACAAATCGGATCAGAAACCTAGGAGATATCGGTGTACAAAAAAAAATACCCGCCGAATTGGGAATCTTCTTCTTCCTTTTTCGGAAGTCGGTTAATAAGCCATTTACAAGAACTTTTGATTTGTTAAGGTCGATCAGTTGAAAACATGAAGCAATTATCACGTTTGAAACCGAAGATCTCTATGGAGAAGAAAGAGCAAGAAACTCCACGGACACTGTAAGATTGTATACCAAGATCTGTATTTGAAAAATGTTACAACAATATTTTTTGTTTTTGTTTTGAAGATTTATTCCAAAATCATAATGTTTTCTCTTACTTTCAAATCTATTTTCAGTTTCATCGCAAAAATTGTCGAGATTCTTTCTCTGCAACTTCAGAATTTTAATAAAACTGTCGTCAAGGCAACGGCAGATAATTTTAAACAAATATTTATTCTGCTCAAGATAGCTCTAATTTAAAATTAAAGCCAATGCCAATATGCAAAGACTCGTTCTATATACTAGCTTCTACCAGCGGTTTCGCCGGTCAGTGTCGAAAATTATCAAAATGCGAAAGAATACCTACTCGTAAGTATCCCGGTTTAGGGATGGCGAACCTTTTTTTGGTTCTCGTGCCAAAAAAAAAAACTTGACTTGTTAACTCTTTTGTTACTATAAATTCATAAAGCAATCTTAACGTTATCAGCTTTGTGTTTCTTTGAAATAAAAGTCCCGGCTGTCCTTTGGAGATCTTTGGCAGTCGTTACGGATAGTCAGAAGCCAGAAAATCTGACACCAGTCTTGCCAAGGAGTACGATGTTACCCAGTTAATGGGTTGTGGAGGTCTGGTGGGCAGCAGCTCCACGTAAAATACTGGTATTTAGCTGAATCCGGTTTGACTGGAAGCCGACCCCAATATAATTGGGAAAAGGCTAGGCAGATGATGTACAGGTAAAGATCCAATTTTTTTTTTCAATATATTTAGGCTTTGTAGTTTCGGAGACAAAGGTAATTTTTCGTCTATTTTCTTAAATAACTTCAAACCTATTTATTTTAAAATTATTAAAAAATAATTAGAAGATACGGCGAAAACTGGCTGTGACCGACGAACAGACAGACGGACACCCGAGTGATCCTAAAAGAGCCATACTATTAGGGTACCGAGCAAGTATGGCTAGTAGTGGATATTTGTAACAATGTATTAAAAACACTTACTGGCACTCTAGAATAGCTGGTCAACCAGACCCACGTGTCACCACCAGGCGCGGGACCCTTGGCACCAGTTCTCCTCATCTCTGCTGCGTCCTTCTCTTCAAGCTCTGACCGCATTTTAGGGTTGAAGAACTCCACATGAGGAGTCACAGTATTATCTTCCTGGTTAACTGATTGTTTCTGAAGATGAGAAAGAATTCGCTGCACTATTTCAAATTTAGAAACGAAAATGAAAATATGTATTTAATTATTTATTAACACTTTCAGCACACAAATGTACAGAGGCAGACTTAATGCCTTAGGCATTCTCTACGAGTCAACCGCCTGTCCCATTATATTTGTATCTGTAGGTTTTTGTGAGCAATTAAGATAAAGACGTCCCCTCATTGGACCATAAGACGTACAGCAATGCAGCGTACGCCCTCGATGGTGAACATCAAATCGCAAAAGCCATTGCTGTTTGGAATAAAAAGAAAAAAACTCTCTACGCTGACAGGCAGGCCAGCGGTGTCACTCGGGTGAATTGATTTGGTGAATTTATTTTGTGATAAAATCTAAAACCCTTGCTAAAAATCTACAGGCACAAAACGTTTTGGAATGATAGTGGTCAAACGCGACAGCAAAAAAAAAATAGACTTGGGATCGTAGGACGATACTTATTGTACGAAGATGAAATATTTACTATATCAGTCAATTGAAGTAGGAAATGAAGCTCGTGGACGCCTAGACGTGGGTTTTTGCGTACTACAAGTTCTGCAAGACTATATTTAGATATTGTACTATACCTACATTCTTATAGAATACCGAGATTCAAATTCACTGTTACTTTAAACATGAGAAATGTCTTTATTTTCGTTAAAACTGGTGGCAGGGCCGGAGCTTAAATCACTCTTAAATACAAACCTTTTATTCAAAACTAGCTGTCCCCCGCGGCTCCGCTCCCGTCAATTATGCACATATCGAGTTTTCATTGTTTTTAAGATGTATTCTGCTATTCGGTTCGGAGACAAATCCAACGAATCAATAACCATGAAAATTGGTTCAGCAAATCTCGAGTTATAAGTGTTGTAACAAACCCGTCTTTGTTTTATATAGTTAGATTGAAGATTGACTTCCAGTTTCACAAACTTAATTTTTGTAGACTTACCAACATTGCTTCCCTTTTTAGCCTATGAGACGAGCTCCCACTAATCTCCAACAAATACGCATCTATTTTCTCCTCTATCCTTTCTTCTAGAACATTCTTCATTAACTTCCTAGCTTCTAAATCAAAGTTCACTCCACCACTATCTACATAATTGTACGTCTGTACTAGTAAAGACACTACGGCGAAAGTACAAGCAATCACTGAGAGTTTTTTACAGCAAAACGGTTCTGAGTCCGTTGGCACTTTCCTCTTTGAACTATTTTTCATTTTGTCTTGTTATTACACATATTAATTACACACATAAACACTTCTTCAACTTCTTAGACTATTTTAACTCAATTCGCAACCATTTTCGCGCAACTAACTACTTTTCGGGACGTTTTTCGGGCCTGTGGCACACGTGTTCACTGTGCGAGGTATCTGGACGTAATCCTGGCCAATGTGGGTCTTCCGGCACGATACGAGTAGTTGCACAACGCCCGCCGATAACCAATTGAGTCCCGGACTATTAAAGCAATGAACTAACTCAATCAGACATCGACAGGCGTAGGAGCTGTGTTTGGTTTTGAATATGGATGATTTTAAATAACATCAAGGGTGTTATATGATTTTAAGCTTGTTACATAAAATGCACTCTTAATAAGTTAGAGAAAATACGAATAAAAGAACCATTTCATATTGTGGCATAGTTTAAACTTTATGCAACACAAATATACAAAGGCGAGAGATAGAGATGGTGGAGAGATAGCACAATGGGTCTCGTTGAGAATTTATATTTTTATTACCTAAGGCATTAAGTCCCAATTTGCATGTTAAAAACTGACGAGCTAAAATACTCATTTGGTTTGGTTTTGTAATTAGGTTATTGCAAAAGTACTGGCCATTGACATTCATATTTTAAATATTAGAAAAGCAGCTAAGATTCCATAACTTTATGTACTTACATATTATTATGTAGATATACCTTAGCTTACGTCACATAACAGTTGTGATACAATAGCTCCCGTTTAAGGTCGGTTAGGTCCATCGCAACGGCCCAAAGGAGTTTATGTTGGTCTTACTGATACAAAACTATCAACTCTTTCTTGTGAGAAACTAAAGTCGAATGGTTCGTTATATTTCATATTCTCAAATATAATTTGAACTTGAGTTGAACTAAAATAAACAGAAATAACAGTTCCATTATCGCAAAACTTTGCTTTCTTTAACTAGAACAGGATCATAACAATAATTCAAGATCAAATAAATGTCAGCGGTTTATTTGTTCAGCAAACCTAGGCAAAGTTCATTCTTAATTAATTCTTACACGCGAATTTACTTTATTAACCTTGGATATATAAAAGTAAACTTCAAACTTACCTACATTTTATTACATGACCAAACATTTTGCTGTCCTAAATTTTAGGTCCTTAGATGAGAACGAGACACAATTTTGGGTCCTTGAATTTTGATTATTTTCTAAGTCTTACTTCCGACGTCAAAAAAGTGATTTACAACATGAATGGAATAAATGCTGATCCTGCCACATCAGGTTTGGAGCATGTATGAGCTATGGTTGGGATCCTAAAAATTTGCAATTTCTATATTATGATCCGTGTAATATCCATGTTTTGATCATGGTCTTAGTACACTATTTTAAATGCGAAAGTTTGGATGTTTCTTACTCGATCACGCCAGAACGGCTGAACGGATCTAGATGAAATTTGGCACAGAGATGTATTATAGTTTGGAGTACTACATAAGCTTTTTCACGATTGCGGAACCGCTGGCAGTCGCTAGCTAGAACATAGCTTGTGTGATGACAAGGCGAAATAACTCAAAGCCACATCCTGAGAGAAAGTCTTGGAAGAAATAAGTTTCGTAGGTACTAATGTATCAATATTAATAACTACCAAAGTAACTTTAAACGACTCCTATTTTTAACCGACTTCATAAAAAGTAGGAGATTCTCAATTCAGCGGTTGTTTTTCTCATTTTGCGTATTAAAATTTCTGCGTAGACGAAGATATCGTCCAAGTAACACCACCTATAAGTGAAAAATAAAAACACTTTTTTGACATAAAATATAACTGGCTTCCAAAAAAACACTACAAAGTATGAAATAGCCTTAATTGCGGAAGTCGGTGTTAAAAAAGTACAACCGACTTCCAAAAAATAAAACACTACAAAGTAAAAAATAACTTTAATTTCGGGAGTCGGTGTTTTTGTTAGTTTTTTTATAGAATTTAAATGGGACCGATCTGCAAGTATATCCTTTCAGACAAAACAAGAATTTTTCAAATCGGTTCATAACTGTCGGAGTTATGAGGTAACAAACATAAAAAAACCAACAACCGAATTGAGAACATCCTCCTTTTTGGGAAGTCGGTTAAAAACGAAAATACAAAACCACAAGACAAGAAGATTTTAGTTCATCACAGATAATCACATGTAAAGAGAGAGTGTTCAAAGTGTGTAGATAATGGAGAATCAATATCCTTCCATTAATTAGTGCTCAGTGTCAAAATATAAAAAATAAAAAAAAAAGCATTTATTTCAGGTAACCAAAAAGCACCCATACATCAACCAGAATACATAAAACACAGACATTTTATCGGACACAGCTAGCAACATGCCTGCTACAGCAGTGTCCGATATACGGGCAGTCATATCTCCCGGCGATCATCG
This sequence comes from Ceramica pisi, assembly GCA_963859965.1. Lineage (NCBI taxonomy): Eukaryota > Metazoa > Arthropoda > Insecta > Lepidoptera > Noctuidae > Ceramica > Ceramica pisi. The sequence continues at coordinate 18,268,994 of OY982543.1, forward strand.
CCAGCACTGTATTGGAGCTGCCCCGCACCCTGCGCACCAAGGACGCGCACCAAAAAAAAAAAAAAAAAAAAAAAAATCCATATTATAGAACTTCGAACATGATCCACGTTAAACAGGCTTCACTATCACTACATATTAAAAAACCGGCCAAGTGCGAGTCGGACTCGCGCACCGAGGGTACCGTACAAATCTGTAGGTATTATATTATAAGCAAAAGTTGCGATTTATGACGTATTAAAAAAAAACTACTAACTAGATCTCGTTCAAACCAATTTTCACTGGTAGTTTACATGGTAATATACATATTAAATTTAAAAAAAAAAAAAAAAAAAAAAAAAAAAAAACCAAATTATAGAACTTCGAACATGATCCACGTTAAACAGGCTTCACTATCACTACATATTAAAAAACCGGCCAAGTGCGAGTCGGACTCGCGCACCGAGGCTTCCGTACAAATCTGTAGGTATTATATTATAAGCAAAAGTTGCGATTTATGACGTATTAAAAAAAAACTACTAACTAGATCTCGTTCAAACCAATTTTCACTGGTAGTTTACATGGTAATATACATATTAATTTTTTTAGTTTTATCATTCTCTTAGTTTAGAAATTACAGGGGGACACAGACATTTTACCACTTTGGAAGTGTCTCTCTCGCAACTTTTTTCAGTTTAGGATAAAAATATGCTAGAAACCTCAATATCATTTTCAAAGACCTATCTATAGATACCCCACATGGGTGTGATGAAAAATTCGTTTTTTTGAGTTTCTTTTCTGAGTATGGGGACCCCCAAAATTTTTTGTTGTTTTTTTTTAAATTTTGTGTGAAAATCTTAATACGGTTCACAGAATACATCTACTTACCAAGTTTCAACAGCATAGTTCTTATAGTTTCGGAGAAAAGTGGCTGTAACATACGGACGGACAGACAGACATGACGAATCTATAAGAGTTCCGTTTTTGCCATTTGGCTACGGAAACCTAAAAACAAGGTCCATCGCCAAGTCTGTCTGTCCGCGATAAACTCAAAAAAAAAACTGCACCAATTTTCATGCTGTTTCCACCAATGGATAGAGTGGTTCTCGAGGAAGCTTTTAGTATATAATTTGTCAAACGAGCGAAGCCGCACACATCAGCTAGTTGTATCAACGACTTAGGGACAACCACAAGCTTATAAAATATTTATCTATGTAGTGTGACTGAGTTGATTTATAATATATCCATACACAGTCTCCAGACTAAATTCTATCATTGTTATCGCTTCGTCTAACTTCGTTTTCTTTCGGTTTTTTCTGATGTTGAACATTGTTAGGTACCTATTGGTTAGAGTTTTCGGGTAAAATGCTTTTGGGGGCCGAGCCACCCGCGTCCGTAGGAGAATACCCTTCAGCGAATCCCTACACGTGGTCCCCGGGTGGTGCTAAACAGGTGACACTAACCGCCTCCGTGGTCTAGTGGTTATACCACCTGATTCAGACCCAGAGGTCCCGGGTTCGATTCCCAGCGGAGGCAAATTTTTTGCTCGGTTTGGTTGGTGGTAGGACTTGTTCTAAGTCCGCCTGGCAAGCTACCACCATCATGTCTAAGTCTGTCGCCATAACAACAATGTTAACAGCATTGTTGTGTTCCGGCAGTTAGAGGTATGATAGCCAGTTCCTCTGTGTAAGAGGATTCCGGGTGAAACTCGCTTCCATCTTCGGCCTAATCATCACTTTCCATCAGGTGAGATTTGGGCCAAGAGTTTCCCCGTTTTGTATAAAAAAAAAATGCAAATGTTTTTTTTTTTGTTTTTATTTGATTTGGGTTTGCTCTTGACTCTAGTCTAGGTCAGAGATACAGAGACAAAGTCTACGATGGAGCGAGCTTACCCAGAAGTAGCCTGTTCACTCTAACTTTGAAGAGATTAAGGTTGTAAGCGTTCAGAAACACACACAGGCAGAGAGCCACTCTTTTGCTGTGCGCATTATGAAAGACGCTTGGAAACGCTCAGTGCAAATTGGTGGAATAGCAACAAGGTAGGGATGGTAAGTTGCAGTGCGCCTGGATGTCCGAAGGTAAAAGGGGGCTGGTGGGATGAGGTCGTGAAGTTCTTGGGCACACTCTCCGAAGTGTTATTCGATTTATATAAGCTAAGTTTGTCCGCAACTTCGCTCGCTTCATTGTAGCCTATAAACGTCTCTAGGGTCTCATCTTCTCTACCACAATTTATCAAAGTCGAATCGGCGATGAATAAAATAAGTAAACATACCTACTCACTTTTACATAACTAATTTTAGATAAAAATAGGATTGAAAAAGAAATGTCGTCCATTTCTTTCCAATACTGAAGCTTTCACATACCCCTATGTCGTAATTGAAAGAAAATTCTACGAAAATACTATCCATATCTTGTTTGTTTACTCGTAATCAATTAAGCAATAACTGTTTACAAAACATGACTCATACAACATCCGTCACAATAACATGACACTAAAATCAACCGTAGTACGACAGCCGTGCGCAGTACTTGGAACTACGAAGCCAGCCCCTTCGAAGTTCCTCCAACCCTCCCGGCGCATGCGTACATATGTGTGTCAGGGTCATGACCCGACCTGCAAGGTCGCTACTGTTTAACTCACTGTCAGTCCGCAGACATTCTTGGAAACGTACGCTGGTGGAATCAGGTCCTCAGAATGGATTTCCAGACTTCTAAACTGATATCAGGTATGTTTATTCTAACCAAAGAAGCTGTTTTCCAAAATGGCCGCTGTGTTATTTAGAAATTGGATGTGTTGTTCCTTTTTCGAATTAGGGCTGTTGCTAAGCGTTCGTGCATTGTTTGAATAGGTTAGGGTGTGAGGTTTTGTTTTTTTTTGGGATAAGGCGTTCTATAATTGACAAAAATAGTTCTTTGCCTAATTTCAAAGAGTCCAGTTATTAATGTATTTATGCGTCTTTCTCGGACGTATATTGAGCTTTTCTTTGCATTATAATAAAATTTGTGCAGATAAAGAATAGGACTAAAATAATTGAAGGCTATTTTATTGTGTTTCCTTGAGAGTTCTTTTAAGATTTAAAGCGGAGCCTCGAACCGTTCAAGTAGGAAATAACATTAGGTTAGGTACTCTTAGTTCAAGATATTAGCTTACCTACTTTGATGTGTTATATGAGCGATTTAAACAAAATTTGTACTCCTATTTCGCTGTATATATTTTTTGTCTTTTCCGAATACAACTTCAACCTCAAAAGTTAGGTACCATATATAGTTAGAACTCAAAGTATGTTTTATTGTAAAACAAACAAGTACAAAACGTAGTTACCTAAGTGTTTAATTCCGCTAGTTAATCCTATTACTCGGAATTTAATTAGGTACCTATGTGTTAAGTAGATGATTAACCTACGTAGGTATCTATCTACTTTTTCTTAATATTTTTTATTCTTTGCTTGCTGGCTCCATTAGCTGGTTAGGCTAGTTCCATTACTCGTACCATGTTTTTAGGATATAATCGACTCAATACTTTATAGTAGGTACTTACAAATGAATCCGAAGTTAATATAGTTCCAAAGGACAAACCCAAACTCCATAAAAACTTGGGCCTGGCGATACAGGGCAGCAATTTGGCCATAAATTACGACATTTAGAAAGGTTTCACGAGCCCAATTCTTACGTCTCCCAGGAACAGCTAAATGGGTAGTCTCAGACAATTTTTACCTGTGTATTTTATGTTATTTTTATTGAGTAGGTAACTAGCTTTTGCTCGCGACTTCTTACGCGCTTATATCATTTTTCCCGTTCCCGTAAAGCCTAGAGCCTTCCTCGTGAACGTGGCCATCATGTAAAAATAATTTTCCAAATCAGACTGATAGTTCCAGAGACAACGTTCAAACAAAAATACATAAAAAGAAATACCTTTATATTTTTAAATCTGGAACGGACGCACGCTACGAAATATTATCAAAGGATCGTCGTAAGATCTTACATGCGCTGGAGCCTATAACGATGTGCGTTCCAGAGTATATATATATATATACTCTGGAACGCACATGCACTGCGCTGCAGCGCCTGCAGCCTATAACGATGAGGTTTTAGGTATCTACATAAAAGCACTCAGGATTTCAGTTCCATTCAGCTTAGGCTTTCAGAAAGATCACTTCTGATTTTGAAAACTATATTTATTATACAAGGGCCACTAACTTCACTCCGGGCTTGCATTTGTTAATATTGATTTTATTGTTAATGTTTAATACGAATTTATTCATACCTATGGTGTACCTATTGTTATCTACCAACTAATCTATGGGTTATTTTTTTCATGAATGAGATTGTTATCAAAGTTTTGATTATGGAATAGATATTTATTCACGAAAATATAAAACATTGAATCGAGTCGGGTACAGCTATTGTGAAGTATCTGATAGAGTAAGATTGTCCCCAAGACTTATAAATTGGTAGTTGTCTTGACTAGGCTCATTATTGGATGCTAGGTATTTCTGAGACTGGTGACAAAATAAAATTCAAAGCTTCAGAATGGTTATTATGTAAATCACGTGTTGATTCATACTAATAGTACTTACTATAGGGGACGGACAGGGTATAGACTATGCCATCTAGAGTTGCAAATTCGAATATTTTACTTTAAAGATAATAATAAAATAGGCTTGTTTCCATCATCCACAAATAGCAAAACTATATAGTCCGTCAGTTAGAGTATTGAAAAATTATGGACACTTATTTTTTGTTTTTGTAAATCAATGGATATTGACAAGGATAAAACGCATCAAAACTCGGGAGTCTAAAAATTATGCCACGGCGTGACGTATTGAGAATTTTAAAAGCGTCGTAACTTCGTCAATTTTGGTTCCCGTAACAAAAGTAAAAATACGGGGCAAATATTTTTTGATAATCTAACTGACGGACTAATAGATTATTAAAATTTCAGGACACAAACCTATTGTCATTTCCGCTTCTGTGCTTCCCCTAGTTCCTGCATTTCCCTATATTCACTTAGTAGCTTAGCATGAGCATAATTAACTAATCAGCATCAAGCTGTCTTGTTTCTGGTCTATCCAATTTGATTATTTTACGCCCCAAGATAGCTACCGTGAAACTTGGAGCACCTAGCACTTTGCCTCACCATTTGTTTTTTTTTTTTCAGTATTACATTAACGATGAACGGTCGGTCGCAGTCGTCGTTTTTGAGGGGTAAGTAGAATTACTTTTTAACCCCCGACCGAAAAAAGGCGTGTTATAAGTTTGACTGCTATTTTTGTGTCTGTGTCTACCTGTGGTACCGTAGCTCTTAAACGGGTGGACCAATTTGGATGTGGTTTTTTTATTTGAATGTAGGTTTTTAATAGTTGTAAGTGAGTAAGTATAGTTTTTAATGCTATTAATTTTGATTGAAGAAAATGATAAAGGTCAAACCCACCTAAATGTAAAAGTTAGTAAGACTAGGCTTGAGTTGAGTTTCACAAATACTTTTGCCCCCTTTTGAATAGGACTCATGATGGCAATTAAACGTAATGTAGAAAAGGGATAGCGCTATTTGTCCATTATACCTCCGTCACTTTCTCACAGTGAAACGATTGTATTAAAACGTCATATTAGGGCCGCAGATTCTTAATTCAGAAAACTGGGGATAACAATATTTCTGCATGAACCACTTATATAATTAAGATTAAGTGACGCGTTACAGCGGGCAAAAGGGATAAAGCTATTCGTCCTGTATAACTCGGTCTCTCTCTCACAACGTCACCAAATCATGATGGCAGTGGCACGCCATATTAGAGGGCAGATTATTACTTGAAAAACCGGGGATAAAAACTACTTTTGTCATTAAGTGACACGGTAAAAAGGAAAAATGCCATTCCTCATGCGTCGTTTCGCCTATCTCTCTCTCTCTCAAAAAGGAATTTAGCAGCAGATGCTTTATTCAGAGACCCGAGTTTATGTATGACCTACATCTGTCAGTACGAAACACGATAGTGTTCTAACATAGGAAAACAATCGCTTGCATTGTCCTGTCACCGTTATTGTGATTCTCTTCCTCACCTACCTACTTTCATTTGTAGTTTTGTCTCTATTGAGCGTAGCCTACTACGCTCAATAGAGACGAAACAGTTTTGTACGTCTATTACCTATAATAGACGTACAAAACTGTAAAGAGGACTATATATTGTCTCTAAGAATTGTTTTATTTTAGACAGTAAAAACGTCCTTGGGACAGTTTTTAGAAGATGAAAAGCAAATTAGGCTTTCTTCCAAACAGTATTATGAACAAGCCTGATTCGGGCATATTATCACTAACTGGACACGAATGAATAGATTAATTCCAGAAAGCTCGTTCCAAAGTCGAACCAAAAAAAGGAACGGCGATGCACCACCTACGGTGGGCATCCCACCCACACCCACAAACGTTTTGGGAACACATTCATTTTGCGCACAGCTAAGAGCCTGCGTGCACTAGCGATTTAAGTTGGCCGATAGTTTGATCGGTCAGAGGATCAGTATAGAGTTATAAGGCAGTGTGCGCACTTCAAGTGCGCACACTGCCTTATATCCATAATCGTTATACGATAGTGACTGAACTATCGGCCAACTTTAATCGCTAGTGCGCGCAGGCTCTAAGAAGTAGAATTCCCTGCCGGAGTCTCTATTTCCTGAGTCTTTTAAGTCTTGAGTGGTTACTTCTAGGCAAAGCTCTACCTTCGACCACATCATCGCTTACCATCAGGTGAGATAGTGGTCGAACGCGTGCATATTAATATAAAAAAAAGAATGCAGACTCTGGGCTCCTGAGAAATTCCTGTCAGAAGCCCAGTTCAGCATTTCTGCATACCGTTTTCCAACTATGTTGGGATTGACTTCCAGTGAAACTAGGTGTAGTTGAATATCAGTATTTTACGTGAGGCCTGTCTATCTGACCTGCATAATGGATGGATGGTGTCTGATTTTAACCGACTTCCCAAAAAGGAGGAGGTTCTCAATTCGGTTGTATGTTTTTTTTTATGTTTGTTACCTCATAACTCCGACAATTATGAACCGACTAGCTGACCCGCGCAACTTCGTCTGCGTCACATTTTCCATTATTGCTCCGCTCCTATTGGCCTTAGCGTGATGATATATAGCCTATAGCCTTCCTCGATAAATGGGCTATCTAACACTGAAATAATTTTTCAAACCGGACCAGTAGTTCCTGAGATTAGCGCGTTCAACCAAACAAACAAACAAACAATCAATCAAACAAACAAACAAACTCTTCTGCTTTATAATATTAGTATAGATTTGAAAAATTCTTCTGAAATCTGAAAGGATGTACTTGCAGATTGGTCCCATTTAAATTTTGTCAAAAATCGGTTACGATCTTTGGATTTTATATCGAAAAAGCTGGAATTCGTCTACTTGGATGATGGTTTTATGTCATCCAAGTATACGAAATTGCGTATTTTGCTTTTCTGCGATTTTGCAGTGGTCTTGTTAGGTATGGGGTACCCCTAAAAAGTGAAAAATAAAAAACTTTTTCCAAAAAAATACAACCGACTTCAAAAAAAAAAAACACTACAAAGTAAAAAATAATTTTTATTTCGGAAGTCGATGTCAAAATACGAAGAAACTAACAAAAACACCGACTTTTTTTGGCTTCTGTTCTGTTTTTTTTGACCCATAACGAATGTCAAATAAAAGCCTACCTACCATCCTATACCCCCCCCCCTACCTTAGTACCTATGTTAACCAATTAATAAATGCCAGGCATGGAGGAATCTGGGTATGTTAAACACAGTTCAGGATTAACGCATATCAAGTCAGGCGGTACCACAAGCAATTGTAGTTTAAATTGTCTAAAACAATATCTGAAACAATTCCTATCGAATAAAAGTTTCGAATCCATTATTATGCGTGACTTTCAATTTGTTTTTATTGGAACAAATTAATTTATAACTTTTTGATTGGAGTTAACGAGTTCAGGATTGTTTTAGAATTTGAAATGTTGGGGTTATTATTATTTGTATGATTCGGAGAAGTTTCTAGACTCAAGGAAATTAGAACTGAACTTGTGTATGTTTGTATACAAAAATCTGCCCAAGTGAAATTCGGACTCGCGTGCAAAGGGATCCGAAACAATTTCATTTTTATAACATGTTATTCTAACACTACAGAATACTGCTGGATATTAATGCCGGGGTTCCTCAGGGGTCAATATTGTCGGCAACATTGTTCTTGTTGCATATTAAGGCGAGGTTGCAGTACTGTGTGTTTTGACGAACAACAGCGACTGTCCGGCGAGCGAAATAATGCCTAAATTTTGATTGGTTTTTCTTCTTGGCGAAAACTGATAAAGAAATTATAAAATATGGTTTCAACATTTACTTCAAAATAAAAAGCTCTATCTATTGATATAACTTTTATTTAAATACGTGATGAAATCTCTTAGCACCTCTTAGCACCTACACCTGTACCTACACGTTTAAAATTGTAATTTAGTGTCATGTTTGATTAAAAAAAGTATCGAGCCAATCATTCTAAATCGCGTTTCTATCTTTACGATTTACTCGAAGGTATGTTCAATTTTTATGTAATGATTTTTATTTATTAAAAAACTCATAATTAATAAGATTTTCAGACGTTCAAAAATCTTAAAAAGTACTGCAACCCCGCCTTAATGATCTGCTTAAACCTGGTACCTTTGAGTACCTATGCAGACGACAGCACTGTTGCTGAGAGATACGTGTCCGACGCACGAGCTGCTGCGTCACAGACCCGGTCTCTCCGGGAGGCTATGGTGAAGCGCTCGAACGTATCCTTACAGGCTGTTTCTGAATGGGGCGATGCCAGTCTGGTCAGGTTCAATGCTGCTAAGACCCAAGCGTTTCTCTTGTCCGCTAAAAAGAGCCAACTCCACCAAGCTTCATCTTTCCGAGGTGTAACCGTGCCGATAAGCGACCGGCTTGAGCTTCAGAGGCAAAGGTTCAAGTGGCTGCCAGAAAGTTGGGAATCCTATTAAAAGTGAGACGGTAGGTACTTCACGCCGGAACAGCTGCTTAAACTGTATCAAGCGCAAGTTCGATCGTGTGTGGAGTACTGATGCCAGATACCAGAATGGTGCCCATCAGTAAATTGAGAAATGAGCAAAGTTTATCATCGGCAATGAAAGGCTCGTCGAATCGAAGTCTTGAGCATCAACGCCGAGTTGCTAGCCTGTTGGTTTTCTCTCGGTTGCATTTTGGAGAGTGTGCGACGGAATTACATAATTTAATTCTGCAAAGCCCGTTCCATCATCAGACCACAAGACGTACGGGGATACGCCACCGGCACATGGTTTACATCCCACCCACACGCACAAAACGTTTTGGGAACACATTCATAGTGCGTACAGCTAAAGAGTGGAATTCTCTGCCGGAGTCTGTGTTTCCTGATAGCTACAACCTGGGAGTTAAGAGTGAATAGGTTACCTCTAGGCAAGAGTTTTCCATCTTCGATCGCATCATCGCTACCGCATCAGGTGAGATAGTGGTCAAACGTATGCCTATCAATAGTAAAAAAAAAACAGTACTTTATTAACTAGTAAATATTTTCTGTACAAATATTTCCTAACCACACACCAACTCGCATGGCGTCAAGTGTGCGTGTAAAACTATGTAACATTATAATCTTGATTGCTTTACAAAGCGCTCTCATTAACACGTGTATAATTTATGTACGTTCGTACATATATATTGTTGTTATACATGACACCGTGTCAAGGTAACATACGCTTTTTTACTATTTTGGGCAGTCAAAGCTTTCAAACCTTTCAGCTAATGGGTTTTTGGCCTACTTTATTTTATCAATCAACCTATATTATGCTTAATTGCCCCATGTAAACAGGGTGCTTTTTTAAAGTGTGCCTTCATGGCCTACTCCGTAACTACGAAGAATGTAGAAAAAACACTGAGAGTAGTCTCGAGCCCAATTTTGATGAAAACTAAAACTGTTTCATTGGATTCTTGAAAAGTCCTTGTTCCTTCCCAGGAATAGGGAATATGCATGAAAAAAGTATTTATGATCGGAACAGTTTATCTAAGAGTATTCGAAAATATAACACTAACACTGAAATTAGAATCGAAATTGCTCGGAATACGAATGAGATACAATTATTTTAAACAAATATATCTGTCCCTCTCGCGCGTCCCTCTATGGCAGCTGTATAGTCGTCGTGTAATTTGACGTCACAGTTCGTATCGGACTTCTCTTTCTAACTGTAGTTTTTGAAGCTTTATAACTTCATAAATGATGAAGGTATTTAAAAAATAAGTTCATGATTGTTTACTAGACCTAATAAGTAATGAACCGGTTGATTTTGAAAAGAAAATAACATCATCTATTATTTCCTACACCATTTGAAAGTGTAGCTAATAAAGGACAAATTCTGGGAAGTAACACATGGCATACTAAAATAAGAGCTCATTTTTAATTGAACCTACCATTTGAAATAATTAATTGAACCTGCTATTTGGAAGAGCGTAAGTCCATTAAATAAAACTTCAAAAGATTTACAAATATGTCTCATTCTCTAGTATTATTTTCATAAAGACGCTTATTTTCAATTGCCGTTTTTGTTCAATTTTTTTTCAAATTTTTTCACTGGCAATTTTCGACACAAAGTTTTTGTTAAAAAAAAATGCTACTCGTGCCCTCTTCACAATGTCGGGATCAATTTATCTAAAAAGGTTTTTGCGAGTATCACGCTTAATTTATCGTATGTACAAGAGAAAAACAGAGAAAGTGGTTTGGAAATAAATATAATGTTTACAGTTATGTACATACGTTTAGCTGCCCTTATATACATAATCAGGAATCTATGCTACAATACTGTACATGTATGTATGTATGTATGCATGTACTGAGGGAGCCAAAGTAAATGTACTCACTGATTTTACGGGGGAGTGCATTTGCTTTGGCTTGATGTGTTTTATGTAGTAAGTAGGTAGTTTAAGTTTTGTTTTATTAGTAAGTTAAGGTTTTTTAGTTTAAGTTTTGAATTTTTAATGTTATGGGTGCTAATGCTTGACTTAAACGATAAATAAAAAATAAAATAAATAAATAAAAAAAAAATGTTTGTTCTTAAAAAAAAAACCAAGAAATCAAATCTGAATCCACTAATGTTCAATCTAGCTAGACCTACAAAGTATTCAGCAGTGTGATTCTGCAGTGCGATTCTGTAAACATGTCGAAGTAAACACATAGGCGAAGTGAACGACAAGTGAGCTGTCAAACCGTAGAAACACGATGACATGACAGCTCACTTGTCGTTCATAACTCATCGGTCATAAGTGATTACGGTGAGATGTCGAAAGAATCGACCAGCAGTAAACATGTCGAAGTGAACACTTAGGCGAAGTGAACGACAAGTGAGCTGTCAAACCATACAAACAAGATGGCATGACAGCAGTGTGATTCTGTAAACAGGTCGAAGTGAAGACTTGGGTGAAGTGATCACGAAGGGAGCTGTCAATCCATGTCCACCTCACCCAAGCCTGCACTTCGACATCTTTACATAATTGACCAGGTGGATTAAGTAGGATCACCACGATCACACCTCATCATCTACCGATCCTTTTCCCAACTATATTGGGGTCGGCTTCCAGCCAAACCAGGTTCAGCTGAATACCAGCATTTTACGTAGAGCGGCTGCTTACCGTGCCTCCACAACCCGTAAATTGGTGTAAAATTTTCTGGCTTCTGTAACGACTGCCAAAGATCTTCAAATGAGAGCTGGCACCAATGGCTAAACTTACTTGCAAGCGTTGCTTTACCTCGAAGATCGACACGTGCGGCTGTTGTTACGAGCTCCACTATCGCACCAGTGGGTACTAATACAAACCAACGCTGGTGTAATGGTACAGCAATATTCAAAACTGTACACAAACTAAGATAAAATAAGAAACGGTACATAACTGCAGCGGCCAGCAAGAGGCATAAAACCATTCATATGTTACCTCCTTGATAGCCATGTTTCCGAGTAAAAGATCGTTCCATTTTTAAATTACACGACAGTTTACTATGGAATTTATTTGGCCGCTAAACCACGACAGATATGGATTTTCATATAACTTTTGCCGGTCGCTGCTCGCATGTATTTGGCAGTACAACAAATTTCGATTTATCTCGAAGAAGATTGTTATAATAATGCTCACATTTCCAAGCATGTTTGAGAAATATTTGTTTGACAAAAACATGTGTAGGTAAACACAGTTGGAACGATTACAAAAAAAAAAAGATTCAACATGTTTTGCCTATAAAGGCGTATAAATACAATGATTATATAATTCGAAGTTATTCAAATAGTCTTCAACACTATGGTAACACTTATTTATTAATAGTTTTTACAATAAATGTACCTATAATAATAAAAAAAAACCTAATCATCAACATTTTTCACCAGCATGCAGCGTCCAAGGCCTGGAAGACTCCGACACCCCCCGCGCTCCACTTCTCCGCCAGGTCTCCCTAGACGAGGAACGGCGAGACGAGTGCCAGGGCCATTGGCGAGGACCTGATCTACAAGGGGAAGAGGAAGAAAGGGGGGTGCGGCTGTTTAGGGCACTGCTGCTTCAGCATCTGAGGTTGGAACAGCTTAGGCCACCGCCGTGTTTTGTGGCGCCGGCGAAACCCGATCAGAGGTAGCTTTCTTTTGGTTTTTGGTCCTGTAGAACTGTGTGTGGTCTATGTCACCAATGGGCCAAACACACGTTTGAATGGTATCTCTTTATCGCAACGTAAGCATCCTTTTCAACTGGGAACGCAATGTAGCATGCCAGAACCATTGGCGGAATGATAAAGACTGGTCCAGACTGAAACTAGTGGATGGAGAGTAGGAAAGGGACATTACGGGTTTATTTAAAACTGTTAACACTGTATTTAGTGACCACAGAAAAAACGTCGAACACTTGCCTCGGTCATGGGTTTGTAGTGAAGAAGACCAAAGAGCTCCTTGTATCGATAGGAAACAAAAACTGGTCGAGTGCGAGTCGGACTCGCGTGCAAAGGGTTCCGAACCGTTTTTGATTTTTTTAACAGTTATTATCTGCAGACTGTTATCTGCATTTATTTTAAAATTTTAGGCTCAGTGGTTTCAGAGTTAAGAGGGGGAATGGTCTAATTTCTTGACTAACTTCCAAACTGCATGTTATTTTAAATTACGAAAAAAATATAATCAAAACCCCTACAGTAAGCCCTTTCATTTGATATGTCACACGATACAGTTTGAAAAACTTTTTTAAAATTTTCTAGTTTAACCCCCAAAACTGACCTCCATACTCAAAATTTATTTCTTTACGTAACTCATCCTTGCTTGGGTCATAGAAGTCCATTTCAACAGAATTGGTCAAGTAGATCCGGACAAAACTTGCTGTGACAGACGGATAGGCAGAAGGACAGACACCCGAGTGCAGTGATCCTATAAGGGTTCTGTTTTTCACGGATGTTCGGAACCCTAAAAATATATTTACTGTAATATTTTGGATGTCACTTTGGTGTTAAGATAAAAGTGATCGTGTATTACGTGTATCCCTACTTTTAGTGGCGTAGCGTGCCTTGGCGGGGCCCCGTATAAAAATTTGTTTCGAGGCCCTTAGTAAGGCTAAACATTTCTCACAAAAGAAAATTAAAAAATGTTTGGATAAAATAAAAAGAAATATTTATTCATCATAATTATCAGGTGAGATTTGGGCCAAGAGTTTCCCCGTTTTGAATAAAAAAAAAAAAAAAAAAAAAATATATCTATCTGTCACTTTTTCCAAAATTTTTACAAACAATTCAAATTAAATATACATTCTACTTGCCTTTTTTTTCGGCAAACTGTTTTATCATTTATAGCTGAAGATGACTTTAGTTTTTCTAAAGTTTCTGCCTCTATGGACAATAGTGACAAGTCTGACAGGCGTTCATGTCCCATCGAAGTTCTTAGATTATTTGGGAAGTTTTTATTATTTTTCGCTTACGCACGTTGGGGGCCCCCATGGCCCGGGGGCCCCGTACAATTGATACGGCAGATACGGTGGTAGCTACGCCCCTGCCTACTTTATTAAGTCCTGACTAACTAAAAACCGTGCTTTATAATCATCTCGTACAATAATCTTCCACTGTCTCATTTTAGAGGATGGTGGATGTACTGGCGCGACTGGCGATCCCTGGAGCGCGCAGCTCGAAGGTTTAGGGAAACCAAGGCACGAGCTCGACTGGCAGCTGAAGCAGAACACATATCCTTGCTGTGTCTCGATGAGGTGGAGTTTGAGGATATCATGCAGGAGTTGTGTCAGGTAAATAGGGGTACCAAGGGGTTTTCGCATTAAGCCGTTAGTCCCGGCTGTCTTCTTTGTCCGTCGTTACGGAGTGTCAGAAGCCAGTAAATCTGACTCCAGTCTTGCCAAGAAGTACCATGTTACCCAGGTAACGGGTTGTGGAGGTTTGGTAGGCAGCCGCTCTACGTAAAATACTAGTATTCAGCTAAATCCGGATTGACTGGAAGCCGACCCCAATACAGTTGGGAAAAGACTAGGGAGATGATGAAGGGGTTTTCGCATTACCATATTATTACCTTTGACTGGGTTATGGAGGTAAATATCGAGAGCAGGTTAATTTCAGGACAGGGACCACGGTCCCGGACTGCAGCTGTTTTTTTTAGTGGTATTATTTATTTATTTAATACTTTAGGTACTCACACATGTACATAGGCGGACTTAATGCCTTAGGCATTTTCTCAACCCGGTTTACCCGGAATCCTCTAACACAGAGGAACTGACTATCATACCTCTAACTGCCGGAACACAACAATGCTGTTAACATTGTTGTTATGGCGACAGACTTAGACAAGATGGTGGTAGCTTGCCAGGCGGACTTAGAACAGGTCCTACCACCAACCAAACCGAGCAAAAAATTTGCCTCCGCTGGGAATACAACCCGGGACCTCTGGGTCTGAATCAGGTGGTATAACCACTAGACCACGGAGGCGGTTAGTGTCACCTGTTTAGCACCACCCGGGGACCACGTGTAAGGATTCGCTGAAGGGTATTCTCCTACAGACGCGGGTGACTCGGCCCCCAAAACATACAACAGGATACATATTAAAAGAAACAATGCTAAGTTACTGATGTCTACCAGGGTTCGGAAACTGTTCGAAAGAGTCACCACGGCCATTCTTCTCCATCAGAATCTTCCTTTCCGAATGGACAGTAGTCACTTTTTAGGGTGCCAAATAGCAAAAAACGGAACCCATCCCTCCATCCATCCATCCGTATGCCCCACTTGTTTCTGAAACTATAAGAACTATGCTGTTGAAACTTGGTGATGTATTCTGTGAACCGCATTAAGATTTTCACACAAAAATATAAAAAAAAAAACAGTCCATTTCGGGGGTTCCTCATACTCAATTTTTTTTTTCTTCTAACCCATACGTCGTCGGGTGTATCTATGGATAGGTTTTCAAGAATGATATTGAGGTTTCTAATATATTTTTTTTCTAAACTGAATGCTTTGCGCAAGAGACACTTACAAAACGGTAAAATGTGTCCCCCCCTGTAACTTCTAAAATAAAAGAATGATAAAACTATAAAAAAATACGATGTACATTACCACATAAACTTCCACCGAAAGTTGGTTTAAACGAGATCTAGTAAGTAGTTTTTTTTAAAACGTCATAAATCGTAAAACGCTCAACACAACTCAAAAACTCAACTCAAAAATAAAAAAAGCCTCGATCAAAGTTACAACTAACTACAAGAACTTTTATATTATGTTACTTGCTGCTACGGAACCCTTCATGGGCGAGTCCGACTCGCACTTGGCCGCTTTTTTATATATAACTAGCTGTCCCCCGCGGCTTCGCTCCCGTCAACTGGCTACCCTACCTACCCATTTTTTTTTGCTTTTTAACCAGCCGTTCTCGAGTTTTAGCGAGACTAACGAACAGCAATTCATTTTTATATATGTAGATTTTAAATTTAATGATGACGTTAAAAGTGCCGTTTAATGGCCTAATTGAAATCAACATTTTGACTTTGACTTTGCGTTATGAGAAACACGGATGGGTTTTAGTCGGTAAGAGTCTGACAATCTCTTCAATCCCCAACCATGAATAAAGTTTTTTATGTCACACAATAAAAAGGAACATAGTACCGTGTTATGGTGAAAAATTTCTTGCTTACCGTTGTGCTCTCAGAAAGTTTTTGATTCGATAAATAATCTCAGCTCGATAAAACGCCGAACGAGAAAACTTTGCGTACACTGCTAGGTAATCGAGCGACTTCTATTCTTAGTTCTATATAAAAAGATTCACGAATAACTTCTTCTGCAAGTCCACAAAATGACTTTAAAGCTTCTTTTCTAGGCATGTGTGCACACAGAACAAAGGGCGTTGGTAGTGCTAGCGTTTCTCTGCGAAGTCTGCGCACGCGCCGTCAGAGTGGGAGGATGGTGCCGAGCGGTGGACTGGGCCGCAAAGCACGTGGCCCAGTGCGCCACACCTTGGGCCATCAGACATGGTGGATGGGTAAGCAAGGATTGTTAGATAATAATGCGATATATCAGAGCCTTAAGTGTTAAGTTTTTTTTTCATATTTCCTGGATCTACAATTGGATTTTCTATGTCATGGGGTCCAGTGTCTTCCAAGGCAAACCATATTTTCATTTGTTTCAAATATAAACTACAAAAAAAGAAAGCGAAAAATATGTTATTACATGACAGTAAAAGTTACATTATAAATAACTAAGCTTTTAAATTTAAAATAATACCAAATTATAGCATTTACCCACGCTTTTATTTTTAGTTTTCTTTTATATTAAATTAGGGAGAAATTCAGTTAAAAAGTTTGTTTAGAAATAACAAGGTTAGCATTAGCAAAGCCTAGGGAGGCAGAATTAATTTAATTCTCATTATATTTAATCTGTTTTTTTTAATTTTCAGTTTTGTGTCTTTAGCTGTAAGTCTTTGTTTAGTAACTAAAATTTTTTATAATACTTACAAGCAAGTCTTGGCAGTTTTATCGTTCTAATCCTTTATTTACCACCATTGTTTTATTTCCAGAGCACAGTAGTAGAGCGTGCAGGCGGCGCCCGTCGTGACGAGACCACACTACTGGCCGGCGCGGCGCTCGCGGCTCTACTGGCTTTCTTGCTGTTCTGCCGCGCGCGCCTGCGCTCTGCGCTTTTGTAAAACTACCCACACACACTCACGGGATCAGTTGACTCGCTTTAAGCGGCTGGATTACAACCATCACTTATAATATGCCCTTGTATTAGCTGGAATATCAGTACTCTGCTGGATCTGGTTCGTATGGAAACCAACACAACATGAAGTTAGTGGTAATGATGGTTCATAATTACCTGTAAACTCTCCGTGGTCACAACTCTACAAGGCTAGGGTGATGGAGAAGGTGTCTTTTATAAGAATTGTTTCAGAATGTCTGTATTTGATAGTTATATAAAGTACCTAGTACTTATATTATTAAATTAATAATTAAGTCTAAATGTGATGTATAAGAGTTTTCGGCACAATTTTATTATTATTTTTGTAAACACCTTTTAGGCTTAGATTTTTTAAGATTACCTATGTAGTTTACGCTCACCTTTATTGCTCCGGTCCTGAATGTATTACAAATCAAGATAACTTGAATATTTTAGTTTTTTTTATATTAACTGTGATGTGTGTCTTTATAAATGCTTCAGTGCCACAAGGATCTTTTGAAGGACAATGTCAGTTGGAGATATTATGAACTTGTCATGAAAATTAAATACAAAACGGTGAAGCGTGGTCTAAATCGGACTAGTGTTCCGATTTTAGCTACTCGCGAAAGATCGTTGGTAGGGCTCGTGTTTTTGTCACGTAGAGGATTATTTGACCTGGAATCCTGTAGTTTTGTTGCATTTCTTTAGTTTTGTCTCAGCAGCAAACAATAGAGATGGATATCTACCCCCACCCCAATTGCTAGTCCCTGAGGGCGCCATAAATTAATGTTTTTTTTTCTAAGTACTTCTGGGAAATCATCAAATGTTTCCTTCCGCTCTGGGTAAAGCAGAAGAGAGTGTCAGACTCTTACTGTCTAAAGCCCATCCGTGTTTCTCCTAAAGCCCTTTGCGTTTCAGGGCGGCGTTGACTCTTTCGAACAAATTCTGCAACTCCGGCAATAAATTAATTTTGCTAGTGGAAATATGCAAGTGCATTAAAAAAGTGTGTTACGTTTTATTGGAAAAGCGTTACATTATGTTTACTGAGTGTTAGTGGTTTCGTTGGTTTATTTATTAATAGATAAAATTGATGTCCAAATTATGTATATAAATGTGATCGTGAATCCTATTTATAAAGTTGATTATGTTTTTAGTAAAATTATTGTGTGCCACAAATTAGCATGTTGAATATTTAGTTTAGTTCAAAATTGTATTTTGTTTTATTTTTCTAACACAACTTTGAGATTATTATTAAAATATTTTGATTGGTAAAGTGCGTTTTTTATTGAATCTGAAGTAACATCATGAATAACTTTTAAGAAGACAGTCCGATTTACATGATACTTTTGTTACTGGATAGGAGGATAGAGAGATACTCTGAGGTTCCTATATCTTATTCTTAGAGCTTATGGTTTGGCGACGATTCAACATTATTTAAAAAGTGCTGGTATATTTACCTTTATTTTTTGGTCTCCCCTTTTTTTTAATGAATAATCATCAAATGACTCCTTTCCCGCTGTGGTCGGAGTGGAAGGGAATATCAGCTGTTACTGACTAAAACCGTGTGAGTGTTTCTCCAAATTTCCTTTCAGTTCCAGGACCGCGGTACTCTTTTGAACAATTCCGCAACTATTGGGTCTCCCTGAAGATCTTTTTTTTTTTTTTTGAAGATCCTTATTCTGCTATTTAGGTAGATACGCTTGTTGCAGCCCCTTATTCAAGGTTCAATGAGAGTTGCTATAGACTGGTGTGACGCGGCAATAAATCAACAATGCGATGAAGTTTTTTGAAGATAAATCCTTTTTTGAAATTGCTCTAGAGCAGCCATACTCCACCTTTTTTCTCTCCGGGCCACATTGCACCTTAATATTGTCATGAGGGGCCACAATGTCCTCAATAAAATAAAATTCTAAATATTTTTAGTATCTATTTATATATTTATGTATAAATTTGAAGTTGGAACCAGGGATCCTCTAGTACAAGACAATGATACACTGACTAAATATAGCAACAATAATGTGCTAGGCTATAGGGACTTCAGGTGCCATAGGGCCATACGGAAAACCTAGACGGGCCACATCAGGCCCGCGGGCTGCAAGTTGAGTATAGCTGCTCTGGAGGAAGAACTTTATCTATGAAGTCAGCTGACCCGCGCAACTTCGTCTGCGCCACATTTGTCATTATTGCTGCTCTCCTATTTGTCTTAGCGTAATGATATATTATAGCCTATAGCATTCCTCGATAAATGGGTTATCTAACACTGAAAGAATTAAATCGGACCAGTAGTTCCTGAGATTACCCCCTACATACAAACTTACAAACAAATTTTACCTCTTTATAATATTAGTGTAGAAAAGGCATTTCTGTATGGTTTTTGCACTGTCAGCTGGAGCTAATAGGGGTAGATAATAAAATCCATATTATTTTTCACTCACTATTTTATTATTTTTATTGTAATTTTTCATAATACCGTCGACAGACGACGCTTGGGTACGCCATGCTCTTATTACGTCAAATAAAAAACACTGATACATACCAAAAATTATCTCACAATATACGCAATAAACTATTGAATTATTAAAACTATCACAATCTTTAAATCGTCAACAATCATTAAAAGCTTTTAATAGAACAACAACCACTCGATCGGAATAAATATTCATTTATTACTAAATATTTATATATCAACATATAACTGAGTGCTTCACTTATTTATTTACTAAGTTACTATTATCTTGAAAATGAGGAGTTCTACGTTCAAATTATTTTTTAAATCACCATTTTTGAACGCAGCGTAAAATATTCAGATCTATCGAAAAATATATGTAAATACGTGCTCTATGGTATATCTATATTAAAACATTCTAGTAATAATATCTATTTATTTTTTTTAATTTCCGACCGAGATTCACAGCAAAAATTCACAAAAGTCGAAAAAATTAACTAGCTCAAATAAACTACGGAAGTCATAATACTGGATAAAATTGTATAAAAACCACAATCACATACAGTTTGAATGGAAATAATAAATCCAACATGAGCTCTTCTTCTCCCATTTTACTCGTTACAACATGATGAAAATTCCTAAAACTTATCTACAGTTTTTAAAATTAATAACATTTTTTTTTTACTTTTACCTAATTTGTAATATCACTATTAACAACCTACGCTGTCATCTCGATTTCGACGACTCCACATGACTTTAGCATTTGTTTTTACTAAAATGTTGTCAGTTTTTCAGTAACAATCTTTTTTGACGTCACTTTTTTATTCCAGCCAGATATTTGACGTCATTTTTATGTCGAAGACATTAAACGTCAATTTTTATATCGAAGACATAGGACGTCAATTTTTATATCCAACACATTGGACGTAAATTTTACATTGTGACTCAATTTAAAGCCAATTAGGTTTTCCAATTAAATTACTATAAATTTTAAAACTGTGAAATAAATTGGCATAACAAGTGCAAACTAATATAATTATGCATTTTACAAATTGTCATTCGAAATCGAGACTTTACAGCTATAAAAGAAATCGATGACTATTTTTAGTCACTCCACTTTTTCCTTTACGATCAATTTTAAAGCTGAAACAGTAAGAGAAAGAATAATCACTTATTTTTACTAAATAATAATTATGGTGTTCATGTCTTATAGTTTACTGTCGTAACAAAAAAGTGGAATGAAAAATATGTTTTATTATCTGCAATCATTTACTTTATAATTTTATATAAAAACCATCATTTCTAGTAACAATCTCTACCTGGATATCATATTTCAATTTTATTTTATTAATAAACATTTTGTTTTAATATTAATGATAGCGTTTAAGCCTAGATCTTAGACTACGAAGAAGTTATAAAGGATATTTTTATGTGTTTAATCGGCATCTGTAGTTGATACCGATTTATATTGATAAATTGTAACTCTTACAGACACTAGTAGTTATAACGAATTTTGGAATTTAATGAGTTCTAGCTCGGCTCGTGCTATTTGGTATTGAACAAATGCAATTTTAATGTAACTACGTGACTTGACATGCATAAAGGCGAGTTTTAACTATGATATTTTGATTTCAAAATGTAGAAAACGCAACGTCAAATATACAATTTGACGTCGACAAGAGAATCTTTTTCTACAGCCTGACGTCAAAAAATAGAACCTCGTGATATGATCATAAATATTCTTTATCAGTTCAATAATTAACCGCTTTAAACAAATGGAAGGATGGTTAATTTACAAAGCCTTATTAAGTATATTATACAAGAGATAGATAGATAGAAATCTAGTGTATATAGTTATATAATTTAATAGTATATAGAATATTTGTGGGGTTCTCAATAGTGTACTGCTGTGTGTGCATGTACAGGAGTGGATCCTGGGGCCCGAGTCTGCTATTTTTATAAATTTGTCATTCCGACACGATCCCATTGTCATGCCATTGTCATTTTGCTAAAAGTTCGTAATCTGCTAAATTCATAATCGCACGGTCACTGGCACGTCAGTGGCCGGTCACTGTCACGTCAATGATCTCGTAATAGAATTGCGGTAGGAATGCCGTATTGCCATTATTATAAAACCGAGCTACATTTGAGCATTTATTCATGCCAGATTTTATTTATATTTAGTTTTACATATTATTTATTAGTGTTATAAGCAATCTGAAGTAGTGAGAAGTTCGTAAATACTAAATCTGTCATTATGTACGAGATTACCATTCATATGGCTTTCTTTCAATGGCGTGTCAGTGATTGATCATTGGAATGTCATAATGACGCCATTATGATGCCATTATGTTAGTAGATTACCAAACTTGTCAAAATCAACCATTTTGAAATCAGTGATCGACCATTCTGACACTATTGTAATAGCAGACTCGGGCCCCTGGTTGGGCAATTGTTCAAAAGTAACTGCAGTGCGATTCTGCGAACGTCTCACCTTGAAAGACTAGGTGAAATGAATATAAAGTGAGCTTTCAATCCGTACAACAAGATAGAATGCCAGTTCACCTCAGTTTACAGGGTGAGATGTTGATAGGATAGACCGGCTGTTGTACTTGCCGATGACGTATTTCTGTACAAGTTTAAACTATTTCCTACAGTTAGAGCACCACATTTTTGAGACTCCCCAGCATAGGCATTTCGTACTTTTGGTACTTGGTGCGACAGATAATAATTTTAAGGATACTTTTGATAACTACAAACTAGCTTTGTATCATCGTAAAGAAAAGGTTATACAAATCGAGTTAATTTACTTTATAGAGTCAAATTCTTAAATTTTTATAGAGTTGCCACTACTTCGTACAGTTTATGTTTATTTTGGAAAAATTAATACAGTAAAGCCTGGTTAGTTTGGCTCTGGGGTCGAAGCAACCCGACTTATATTCGTGACAATCTAAGAATTCGTATTTGACCACTGAGTAGACAGGGATAGAATTAATGTCGCTTTATCACTAAGGGTGAAAGAGATTTATTATCACGTCTCTTTCATACCTACTGTTAAGACAATGTTTTATCCTGAAGATTTTCACGAATATAACGGTGTTGAAATGAGTTGAGGTTAGAGTTTATCTGGGTTAAAAACTGAACATTGTTCCAGAATAAAGAGGTTGTCAGCAATGATAGTCCAAGCAATTGGATATGTTTTAGTAAGCGTATTTTTCATAGAAAGCCGCTCATTAGCATTGACAAACACGTTCGAGCTGTTGCAAGCAATTATACACCCCAGTAAAATAGGGGCAAGGTAGATAATCCAAAGATTGCTAGATGGCGGATGTCCAAGTTTTCTGTCATAGGATCAATCTATTTTCCTACCCAAATCTTTACCTACATTTAACTTCTGTGAAATTTTTGAAGTCTCAGGTACTTATTAGTATGTACAATAGAAACTGTTAATTTAATATCACTGTTCAGAATTATTATTGTTTTCTTTTAACTGCACTGGAACTATGCAGTTGTAAATGAATGCTCAAACTCTCTCCTCTCACAGAGGAGACCTAAGTGCAACTTGAAAAAGTGGTGCGATTTATGTAAACTTAGGTGAAGTATACAAGTGAGCTGCCAATCCGTACAAACAATACAGGAGGACTGCTGACTTCATACTCCACCGGTCTATTCTGTCGACATCTCACCGTGTTCACTTAGGTGGAGTGAACGAAAAGTGAGCTGTCATTCCATCTTGTTCGTATGGTTTGACAGCTCACTTGTCGTTCACTTCGCCTACATATTCACTTCGACATGTTTACTGCCGGTCTATTCTGTTGACATCTCACCCTGTTCACTTAGGTGGAGTGAACGACAACTGAGCAATCATTCCATCTTGTTTGTATGGTTTGATAGCTCACTTCGTGATCGCCTCACCCACGCCTTCACTTCGACATGTTACAGAATCGCACTGCTGTTAACCTAAGTTTACGCAGTCAGATGATGACAGAATAGACCCTGCGGATGTGAATCAGAGGTTTTTATTCTTAGGTTTTTTTTGACTTTATGGTTTGTTGGTTATGTTTTTAAAATAGGGACTGTCTAGTAGTGGCGTCGCTAAGCGAACTACAGAAGGCTATCAAATCCAAGCTTATATATACATAATACTATGTGAGAATTTGAAGAGAGATGATGTTCATATAAATATTTAGTATATACGTCATAAGCTTGCCCTTATCACAGATTATGACATAAACGATGTCCGGTTGCTACCGATATGTCGTTACTTATCGCAACACCATTTTGTTTTTACGTTTTTTTAAGTATAGTTATGACAGTTTTTAGTCTAGTATTGGATGCTTTGTTTAGAATTAAAGGTTTCATTTCTTTATAAGGTTAACCGGTTAGCTACGGAGGAGAAACCATTGGTTCCACCTGACGCAACTTATTTTAAACTTAATTTTTATGGTTATTACGATTTATTTAATTTCCGAACAATTCGAGCTCCGGGCTGAGCGCCGGTTGATCATTTGTTCTGTTAATGGATTGGTCTTGAACTGCTCAGAGATTTCTCTTTTTATACTTACCTTTTTTAAATACTGATAAGCGCAACCAGTACTATACCCATTACGTCGTTTACAAAGTTGGAAAAGCGCAAATAATTTTGGAATATTTGTAGAACAATTGAAGCCGAAAAGTCAAACCCCTATCTAGCTAGTTAGTAGTTTGACTTTTCGGTTCTGAAATAAGTTTTTCAAAAAAGTGATCAAACTATTGGTAGTTTAATTGCTTGACTATCATGCAGGTACAGGGTTGTGATTAGTTAACCCAGCAGCCAATAAAATCACTTGATAAGCGAATAATCTTTCAAAAATCGAAGGTTGACGTCAGATTGTAGAAAATAATTGACTTTGTACATTCATGACATTCTACAAAATGACGCCTTCTTAAAATATATCAAATAATTCTTACAAATGTTCCAAATAGTATTTACGTCCATAGTTTTATTTTAAGTTTATAAATTTTAGATATACATAGTTAGTATAAACTCTGTTATATGAAGAACAACTCTAGTCCAACGAAACATTACTTGTTGATGTATGAAGCGAACTTTAAGAATTGTCGGTTACTTGTGCGTATATTAAGTAGAATATTATTTTGTGGCTAGACGAGTGATCTAGGACTTTTATTGTACTATCTTGAAGAATCATCAGTAGCCTTTTGTATTAACACCGGCACGTAAGCTGGCAAATATTATCGTTGTGGGGCAAGTTTGTACACACACAAATTCATAAATTTTTACATGTGCGATCTTCCCCCACTACGAAAATCTTTGCCAACTTACGTGCCGGTAATTACAGTACTCCCCCACGCCAGAGTTTCATTGAAGTTCAATAATGCTTTCTCCATCATTTGAGCGACACTATGGTCTGAAATGTTAAAGCTTAACTATGTAAATATTTAACTATCTATTCTAGACTATTTATTGCTATGTCAAATAGGCGGGTTATTAATATAAAACTTTCTGGGTATCAACAATTGAACTTACCATCATTTTTATTATAGTTTCTCATGAGACAAAGACAACAGAGTGATATCACGTGCAGAAGCGGAAAGTAAATATAAAACAGAAACTATGGACGGTTAACAAGATGTTTTTAATTTTAAAAATTTTACTGAACCGTGCTTTTTAAATTTTAAGGAAGAAGAGAAGACATAGCCGTAATATTAAGAATTGACTTGCCAGACATCACAATCCAATCATTTCTGCCGAAAGTCAATAGATGAAACGAATAGTAGGTATGGAGGTTAATTATAATAATAGATACACTTTATAGAGATAGTGTAAACTCTAACTACCGTAGTATATCGTAGAGCGGGACAGATGCGCCCTCGGATACTCTATAACACTATACGTAAGCATAGTCCGCTAACAGATGATAAAATGACTTTTTTAACATTTTCTTTTTTACTGTTAATTTATAAAAATCGAAGCTAAATGTTACTGAGTTTGTAAAACTCTTAGGCACATTTTATGGAATGAGATTTAAAACTTTCACATTTGCCCCGCTCTTCCATCCTCTATGTGTGTATGTACAATATAGCAGTTTGTGAGCGCCACACACACTTACATCAAATCGCTTTCGATATAACGACACATTAAAATGTAAATCATCCACATGGACCGACGGTCTGCGACCGAACAGATTACTGAAGTAGAAACAGAAGTCCAACATAACGCGTTAAATATTTACAAACACAATCGACACAAACATTTACCGACAGATTGAAGCGTCGTCCCAAATGGCAAACCATCGTAGCAGTTAACGATGAGATTTCGTCGCGTGATGAAAATGCGTCCTAAGCTAGCGCGACAAGCTTCAATTAGGACACTCTAAAGAAATTTGTGTGACTGTGTGTTTAATCTAGTCTTGCGACGAAATCGCACCCTCAACTCGTACGATCGTTACCCAATTAGGACGACGCCTAAGAACTTAGCCTTAAAACTTCGTAAAAGCGCCATCGAGTTAAACAACTAACATTCATATAAATAACTACAGTCTCTATCATGGCTAAATATTTACTTTGGATACAAAAATGTTGTACCTCATTATAATTTACAATGCAAAATCCTTATTATTATGATCAGAGCCACTGAAGCTTTCATTATTGCATTTCATAGGAATTGTATCTTCGTTAATCGTTCTACTGTCTTAAGTTTCTCTTACATGTATATTTGGTGCACAATCTCTCATCATTTCGATCAATACATCTATTACAAGCGTCCATTTAAAAACATCTAAACGAAACTACATAGCAAAGCAATAATAAAGTAAAAGAGTATCTTTGAGCAATATCTTACTGCTTGTGCTATGGCAACTATACAATTAACATACAAAACTAAATAATTCACAACGCTAAAGTAACCTTCTTATAATACTTACATTGTCTTTAAATATTTTTAAATAGAATTTTAATCCCGGTTGCAGCAAAGCTATGTAAAATTATTTCATGTTAAAAAGACTATTAGATTTAATTATTCATATAAAATAATTAAATAAATAATCCGTCTCGTCACGTTGTATAAAATGAGGTATTCAAAATATTTTATACATTTTGACGTTTTCCGGGTCAGAATGTATAAGTGCATTTGTACAAAGTGACGTTGAATTTACATAAAAACCTCTTCTTGGTTTTTCGCTGCATAGTCTGCTGCAATCGAGCCGCAATATTGCTGGAAGTACCAACTGCTACTATTTGACTCTTGACTATTTGTTTTAGGTAAACAGTTCTGCAATCTAGCGCTCTCAACTATTTACCATAAACTATTTTAAATTCAGCTTTCCCCTTTCCTCTATAGGATCTACAATAAAAACCTCGCCAGCTTTTCTATTACTTTCTTTTAAAACGCAATCGTCCCAAAACGAATAGTCACTATCAAACGCTCAACATTGAAAATAGTTTTCACCAACTCCTTATTCAATAATTCAGAAGACCAAAGACAAAACGACCAGTCTATTCGATCAGTGTTCAGGACAATGGAGGTACCCGTACTCGAGTCCCAGGCTGACCCCTACGAAGACGAAGTACAGAAGGAACATGGTGAACCCTAGACCCTTGTTCATTTTCCACCTGAAGCAGGCGATGCTGATGATGACGAAGATGAGCATGGCGAAAAGGAGCACAATGCTGCACACCATGCCCTTGGAGTTCACCTGGACTGGCTCTCCGTAGATGATCCCGTACAGCAGCCATGGAAGCGGCAGCCTGGAAAGGAAGAAGATAGATCATAATTTATTTTCTTAGGTAGTAAATTTACACCTTGTTATGTTAAGTCCGAAAGATTTAAAAAAAAAAAATTATACGTTTTTTTTTATCTGGGAAATGTATACTTTATAAAGTCAAAGTCAAAGTAAAATGATTTATTTCAACTAGACCGTTAAAGGCACTTTTGAACATCACATGAAAGCAAAATAGGTATTATAGTGACTCTGGTCGTCCGTTCGCAAATGGTCGATTCATAAAGAAAGATAAAGTTGTGTCAAAGTTCAAGAGGGCTGACGACGTCACGTTTTAGTAAAAAGTGTACCGTCGCACGACGTCATGCAAGTTTTCAAAACACTGTATAGTCTTGATTTTTTGTTTACGTGTAAAAAATCGTGTTTAATGTTTTGGAAATTCATTTGACGGACTAATTAGAATTTTTCAGCAAAATATTTATATATATTTTTTTACGACATAGGTACTAAAGTATGTAGATAGTTCCTGACTTTACTATCACTACAACATAATTATTATAAAACAAAGTCCTCTGCCGCATCTGTCTGCCTGTATATCTGCGATAAACTCAAAAACTACAGCACCGATTTTCATGCTGTTTTCACCAATGGATAGAGTGGTTCTTGAGGAAGGTTTAACTATATAATTAGTCAAGCGAGCGAAGCCGTGGGCATCACCTAGTGGAATACAAAACACAGTCTCTTTAAAGGGGCATACAAATAAGTACAGAATGCATTTTTCTGTCTTCTTGGTATATTTTTTGTGCCATTTGACCACGCATGGTGCACACTTGGAAATGGACAATAACATACCGGAAAATTAAAACTTTTCATTCTGGCTGCGGCAGTTCTGGTAACTTTTAGCTATTGTTGACCAAAGTAGGTACTATAGTTCCGAAGTAGGTCATGTCAGTAGTAAAAATATTGGTAGAATGTTTTATAACTCTAACAAGTAGGTTATGCATTTTAGGGTTGAGCGACCATAAAAACAGATTTGCAATCATTTAGATTTTTATGGTTGCTGTCGTAATTTATGTTTTTAATAGGGGGAGCTGAACTTTGGATTTTGTAATACAGCTTGTTAGCACGATAGTTTTATAGATATAGATTGCTAATTAAGAATAGAAAATGGCGTCCGGTTTTAAAGAAAGTAATTTCTAATCTATCTAATATATAAAAATCTCGTGTCACGTTGTTTATTATCGCACTCCGCCGAAACGGCTTGACCGATTTTTATGTTTTTTTTTTTTGTGTACACTAAATTGGTCTGAGAACAGGTCGTAAGGTAGGACCTTTTTTTTGGCATAACAACGTTTGCCCGATCAGCTAGTCTATAATATACAAATATAAAAATGATTATTCCCGCTTTGGGTGGAGTCGGAGGGAGTGTCAGACACTGACAGAAACCCGACCGTGTTCCTTCAAATGCCCTTTGTGTTCCAGGGCCGTGGTTACTCTTTCGAAGAGTTCCACAACCCCGGCAGGCTAGACCATGTCCTGGATTCTGACTGTGTTTAGTGTGTTTATACTGAGAATAAGATCTCTCAGGATAATTTTCATGAAGGCAAAATTGAGAAGCTACTATTTTATTAGAATACTAGCTGTACCCCGCGGCTTCGCTCCCGTCAACTGGATATTTTTTTTTTGCTTTTAAACCTTCCCTGTGATCTGGCGAACCAAACAAAAAAAGAATTAGCGAAATCGGCCCAGCCGTTCTCGAGGTTTAGCGAGACTAACGAACAGCAATTCATTTTAATATATAAGAAGATAAACTACTAACAGTTAACAAAAGTTAATTTAATTAAAAATAAGTAGATGTCTGATAACTTCTGTCGTGTTAACTTAAAAATAAATAAATAAACTTATATTTTTTCTAAGTCTCACCGAAAATTGATTTTATCAGCATTAACAAGCAAACTCATTGATTATACTCGCCATAATGAGGTCAAACTATTAATTATACGTATTTATACTGACCTAATATGGTTACACCATGGGCTTGGTCCTTGATCAGCAAATAGAGATAAGGAACTTGGGCAATCAAGTGGCTCAGAATTTTTGGCCTTACCATTACCAGAGATGGCTCTGGAGGAGGCCATTACCCACAGAGTGGTTCATGCAACCAAATATAATTTAATTTAATCTAATTTAATATAATTCTAACGATTAATCTGAATTCAATATTGCATATTTCATCATTTATAATTCGATAAAAATTTAATATTAAACAACATTATAATATAATATCTAAAATTAATTGATCAGTCAATCACAATTTTATTATTTTTTTTACATTATTTTCTAATCAAGTGTGTTCAAATAAATTAATTTGCTATGTGTAAATGTAAAAAGTTATTTGAATCCACAAATTTATTGTTACAATGTCAGAATTTAGTAGTAGGATTTGCATGAAATAAAGAGGCTTTTTTATTTTTATTTATTTATATTACCAGAGATAGTGGTCAACCCCATTTCTCCTGATGGTAAGCTCATAAACTAGATTTCATGATGCAGTACCTTCTGTAAGACCACATCATCATCATTATAAATTTCGCCAAAAGACTCCACTGTCGGACACAGGCATCCCCCAAGTATTGCCGCATTGACCGGTCCTGTACGTCTTGCAAACATCCGACTGGCCGATTCTGCAGTGCGATTCTATAAACATGTCGAAGTGAACACTTAGGCGAAATGAATAACAAGTGAGCTGTCAAACCATACAAACAAGATGCCATGACAGCTCACTTGTCGTTCACTCCACCTAAGTGATCACGGTGCAATGTCGACAGAATCGACCAGCAGTTAAAATGTCGAAGTGAACGACAAGTGAGCTGTCAAACCATACAAATAAGATAAAATGACAGCTCACTTGTCGTTCAATCCACCTAAGTGTACTCGGTGATGGCCTTCACCAGGTCATCTATCCACCTTGTTGGCCTTCCTTCTTAGGTAATAACTATCAGGAGTTTTCATAAAACATAGGCCAAAGCTTTTAAAGTGTTCATCATCAAATAACAGAACATATTTATCGCTATTTTCTAAATAACCACGACCTAAATTTTAACCGCATCACTTTAAAACGTTTTACCACAGTGTAGGTAAACCAATTTTCCCATAAATCAGAGGTAACTAAAACGACAACATTGTACAACATAATGCCAATAAAAATCAATGTTGTAACATAAACACGGTTGTGTTCAACATTTAGTTGTGACTTGTAGGTAGGGATGTAATGGAGGACGTTTTATCGGAACCAAAGCAGAGTCGGAGTTGAAATTTTTTTCGTCCGAGTACGAACTACAGTGCGATTCTGTAAACATGTCGAAGTGAGAACTACGGCGAAGTGTACGAAAAGGGAGCTGTAAAACCATACAAAAATAATGGAATAACAGCTCACTTGTCGTTCACTCCACCTAAGTGTATACGGTGAGATGTCAACAGAATAGACCGCCTGGAGTCGGAGGTGAAGACAGAAGAGAGATGTGTTAAGGGCAGGCCCAATGTAACAAAAGAAAATGTTTTCACAGTTAGCCTCTTAAAAAATAAATTAAGAGACCTAAATAACAGAAGCATTGGAAATAAAAATAATCATGTTGTTAATAACAGTTAGCCAATTAATTGATTTCGAAAGTAGCGATTTATGCTTGGACCTCCGATTAAAAACCTATATTAAAAAAGTCTCGGAGTCGAATTTGGTACCGGAGTTGTAATATCATCAGAAGTTCCAACTAATCGGAGTCGGAGTCGAAGCACCGTAACATCCCTACTTGTAAGTGTAGTTGGCATTTGTTTCACCGATATTTGGAGCAAGGTCGAACCGAATTACATTGATAAATATCATAGTGGTATTTTTTATCGTAATTTCGGGCACAGGGGTTGTTAAGGTGAGGTCATATGGTTGCTGCCTGGCCTGCTGGATTGTAGTTTAGATTTTTACGTAAGTTTTAGACTGGTGAAGTCATGTTTGATTAAGTGATTCATAGTTTTTTTATGTGTATGAAAAATGTATTATTAATAGGCTCGTGTTTGATCACCATCTCACCTGATAGAAAGTGAGGAAGTGGTAGATCTTTTTATTGTGTGGGCAGTAAGGTCTAACGACCCTACAGACCCAAGTGTCAGAGTTTCTAAACCGCCTCAAGGGCCTCTGATATGGTTTACTTGACGGTGGTGGTATTGATCACGCTTGCCTAGAAGTTAACTCTAAAAACTGCAATTAGAATCATCTATACTAATAATATTATAAAGAGGTAACATTTGTTTGTAAGTTTGTATGTAGGGGGTAATCTCAGGAACTCCGGGTCCGATTTGAAAAATTCTTTCAGTGTTAGATAGCCCATTTATCGAGGAAGGTTATAGGCTATATATAATCATTACGCTAGGACAAATAGGAGCGGAGCATTAATGGAAAATGTGACGCAAACGAAGTTGCGCGGGTCAGCTGGTCTTTAATGAAATAGGTATAGAACAGTTTAGAAAATTTGTATTAATCACGTAGTTTTATACTTATCATATTTTTCTATTACGTTGATTGTGACGTCACTTTGTATAGTCTTGGCTAGAATGTATAATACAAAGTAATATTTAAATTAAATCCAAACTATGTTGTGGTCTGTCGATTATTAGATTCGACTGAATTTCAGGATTTGTAAACAAAATAACAGCATTTATTAAACCTACATTTACGAATAAATTTGATTTGAAAGGTCGTTCATGAAAGTGTGCTCGATGAATTTGTTGTTTTTAGTATAAAAGCTTTGGTGTAAGTATTGCTTGAGAAAAATTCAAAAATTCAAAATTCAAGCATTTATTTCAATTAAACCATTTACAGGCACTTTTGAATTGTCAAGGTCGGTCGGTCCAAAAAGTTGAAGCTATTTGCACGTTCCAAAGCGTAGATCTCTATGGAGAAGAACGTGCAAGAAACTCCACGGACACTCTTTTAAATATAATATTTTTTTACAAAGATTTATTTACATCAGGTTGAAATTATACATACATGTGAGAACGATGTAAAAGACGAGCAGGATAAAAGCGTCCGGAATAAAAGAGGAACAATTCAAAGAAATAATTAAAATTAACCATGGCAGCTAAGAAATGACCAGTCCCGACTGACGGCGCCCGTTCACGAACATGACGCATGCGCCAGCACCATTCGGCTCAACCATTTTGAAGGGAGCCAAATGATCCAACGCATACGCCACCATCAGCTAGACTTTTGAGTGAGCATGACATTCCCAACCGCCAGGGTACATTCAAGTCAAAAACATACCTAAAACTGATAATTAAAGTTAAAGGTACACAGTACTCACACATGTGCTGTTAATGGCTGAAATTATACAATGCTAAGTAAGTTGATTCTAACAATGCAAATTTTTCTTACAATCTTCAGCCGGTCCAACAATGTTTCCGAACTATTTACAGATTAGTTTGGGCTTAGTGGCTGTGGAGCAGGACTAGCATTCAGCCAAGCATTTTTATCTTCAATATAATCCCCCAACTTATAATATGCTTGCCTGCATAGTGTGCGTTTAATACAAGACTTGAATTTCGTCTCATTTAGTTCTAATATATGGGGAGGTATCTTATTATAACATTTTAAACAGTACCCCATGAAAGATGAGGCTACTTTAGCCAGTCTGAAGCCTGGTTGAACTAACTGGTCCCTATTTCTAGTACCATAATTATGTCTCTCGCCTCTTTTACTAAAAAGATGTAAATTCTTTCTGACATACATGATGTTTTCGTAAATGTATTGACAAGGTACCGTCATGATGTTAATAATCTTAAACAGTTCCCTGAGAGAATCGCGCCGGCGGAGATTATATATCGCTTTGATGGCTCTTTTCTGCAGAATAAAAATAGACTCGTTGTCTGCAGCCCGTCCCCATAGTAAAATACCGTAAGACATGATACTGTGAAAGTAACTAAAATATACCAGTCTCGCGGTATCGACATCCGTTAGTTGGCGGATTTTTCTAACAGCATGCTGCTGAACTTAGCCGTCCGGAAAGAGATGTTATATGAGGGCCCCATTGTAGCCTGGGGTCAAGCGTAATTCCCAGGAAAACCGTTTTATCGACGAATTCTAGTTTTTCCTTGTTCAATAATATGTCACAATCACTGCTTTTGACATTAGGTAAGGCAAATCTTATGCACTTTGTTTTCTTTTCATTTAGAACTAAATTATTCGCCGTGAACCAATTTTGGACTTGCATTAGGGCATTATTTATGTCATTAACATTGTTCGTCCTTCTATTTATCTTAAAAATTAAAGAGGTATCGTCAGCAAACAACACTTTATCAAGATTTTGTTGCAATAAATAAGGTAAATCATTAATATAAACCAAAAATAAGAAAGGACCCAAAATAGAGCCTTGGGGGAAGCCCATTTTTACGTTTAATCCCGACGAATTGACACCGTTTATGTGAACTAATTGCTGTCTATCATTCAAATAAGATTTGACTAAGTTTAACGCTGTTTTGCCTAGTCCGTAATGCCCGAGCTTCAGGAGTAATGTATCGTGATCAACACAATCAAACGCCTTAGAGAGATCACAAAAGACACCTATGGCATCCTGTGCGTCCTCCCACGCATTAAAGATATGCTTTAGTAAGGTGACACCAGCGTCCGTTGTACAACGTCCTTTGGTGAAACCATACTGTTTATCATGTAAGATGTTATTCGTGTTAAAATGACTGAGCATCTGATTTAGCATTACTTTTTCAAATACCTTACTAAACACTGGCAACACGGACACTGGTCTATAATTGTTGGTGTCTTTACTATCCCCAGATTTAAAAAGTGGTATCACTTTACTGAATTTCATTAGGTCCGGAAAGACTCCTTGATCGACACACAAATTAAATATTAAAGCTAAGTACGGCGCTACAGTCTCGATAATTGAGGTACAAACCTTGATAGACAATCCCCATAGATCTTCGGTCAATTTAATTTTGATTTGTTTAAAAGCTTTTTGCAGCAGAGAAAAGGCAAAGCAGAGAAAAGGGTTCGAACTTTTTTCTATGGTTTTTTTTTGTTCTCACATGGTGACTTTTATCTCAAAATATCTCGGCAACGTCACACTTTAGGTTAACGCGTGATATTTCGGTTTACAATGCGATTCAAATAAGAATAGGAAGGGCAATGACCTCTATCTGTTAAATGTCTCTTGAAAAGTACGGTTTGCAAAGAAAACTTAGTTGCATATCAATAACAGTTTATTTTAATAAGTCTTAAATCAAATTGAAATAAAAACGATCAATGGTAGTAAATTAACTAAATATAATATTGAATGATTTAAAGTCATAATTAGTTATTTTAAACCATACCATAACACTTTTTTCACTCAAATATTTGTGAATTATATTTTTTTTATTAAATCTTGCTTTGCTCACCCTACCTAATTGGTTTGAATTGACAGCTATGACGTCACAATATGGCGCTAAGTCGATCCTATTCTAATTTGAATTGTACGTAACGGAACTGTTCGTGTGCGTGTTGTACGTACTTGGCCGGTTTTTAACCGACTTCCCAAAAAGGAGGAGGTTATCAATTCGGTTGTATGTTTTTTTTTTATGTTTGTTACCTCATAACTCCGACAATTATTAACCGATTTGAAAAATTCTTGTTTTATCTGAAAGGATATACTTGCAGATTGGTCCCATTTAAATTTACGAACTTTGGATTTTAAATCGAAATACCTGGAATTCGACTATTTAGATGATTCTTTGATAATCGAAATTGCGTATTTTGCTTTTCTACGATTTTGCAGTGGTGTTGTTAGGTGTGGGGCACCACTAAAAAGTGAAAAATAAGAACTTTTTACAAAAAAATACAACCGAATTCCAAAAAAAAAACACTACAATGTAAAAAATAACTTTAATTTCGGAAGTCGGTGTCAAAATACGAAGAAAGTAACCAGACACCGACTTCCGAAATTAAAGTTATTTTTTACTTAGTAGTGTTTTTTTTTTTGGAAGTCGGTTGTATTTTTTTTTGTGTGCAGATCTACCACATAATACAGGTCATATTACTTTAATTTAGGAACACATAGAAAAATACAAAAATGTTAATACCTAATCAG
This sequence comes from Ceramica pisi, assembly GCA_963859965.1. Classification (NCBI taxonomy): domain Eukaryota; kingdom Metazoa; phylum Arthropoda; class Insecta; order Lepidoptera; family Noctuidae; genus Ceramica; species Ceramica pisi. The sequence continues at coordinate 18,304,462 of OY982543.1, forward strand.
AAATAGTTGCTTCAACAAAACTTGCTTTGAGGGAAATACACTATTTCACTGTTAAATAAACAAATTCTGTTCGCGTTTTACACAAATCTTTTAATAAAATGGAGTACGTCACGAACGGGTATATTTTAAATCGGATTTAAAATGGCCGACTTTTTTATGGCGAATTCGTGTTTATTGTAATGAAAAATAAGCAGTGATTGTTAGTTTTGAAGAGCTATACAATTATAAATGGGTTTTTTTAGGGTTCCGCACACGAAGTGAAACCGACGGAACCATATTACTGCGCGTTTGCGCATTTGCTGTCCATTCGTCTGTTAAGGCAGCGAGCTGTATATGTTGAACCATAATAGATAGTGTTTATTTTTATTTCTGTTTTGATAAAAAATAAAATTACAGGCATATCTAAAACAAACTTGTTTTTTTTTTAGAACGCAACCTTATTTGTTGTTTTTTTTTTTGAAAATGAATTGAGTACAAACGCGTGTAAAAACACGTTTATTTTTGTTAATGACATTAAGGAGAGCTTATTAGTTACAAATTAATATTTTTTTTATTAATTGCAAATTAACGATTATTTTATAAATTATAAATAAAATTAATAATTATTTTATTATTTCCATATTAATAACTATTTCATTATAAATTAATAAGCTCTCTTAATGTGAATAAGCTAAAAAAGTAGTCTTCTGTATGTATTTATTACACAAGAAATAAAAAGTTCTAAACAAAGCTCAAAGCTTGTGAAACATTTCAACCCTTATTTTTTTTTTTTGTGAATTCGTAAATTTTCTTCTCTGTTTTTTAGGGAGTTGAGTCATTGTGTGAGTGCTTATACGATAGAGTCCCATTACAAAAAAATAGTTCAGATTCAATAGATATACAACTTTTTTTAGATATAGTTGGGTTTGCTCTTGACTCTAGTCTAGCTCTACTATATTAACTTGTAAAAGATTCATGAACAATCATTCTTTGTAAAGATAAATAATACAAACGTATTAGGTACTCCATATAACATAAAACGGGGTCATAAAGAAAGGAGAAAATTAAATTGTAAACTAGAGAATTTTCAAGCATGATCTAAATACAAAATACATTTGGAAAGACAAATTGCAAATTGTTCCAAACTGCATTGCGATATCCATTTCTTCTTCCCATACCCCCTTAAGTACTGGAGGAGGACTCCAAACTCCTCGCTGTTTACGACAAGTTTTATTTTCGTGAAATATAGCCCTAAATGTTGCTGAAATTACGACTTTATGTCTATAGATGTAAGGTTTATTGTTATTTGAGACGGTTTGGTATCCGAAACACGTTTGCTCTAAGGATTTATGTTGCGGTTTTTTATCTACAATTGCTAGAGGCTGAGGACGCTGCGGATACTGTAAGGCAGATTAACGGTTTATAACTATTGGGGCTTAAATGCGAGGTTATTTTGATAGATCTTTGCCGTGTCTATGGTATTGATTTTATATTTGTACCTATTATGTGTCTTTTTATAAAAATAAGTCGGGTTTTCCTTCCTGACGCTATAACTCCAGAACGCACGAACCGATTTCCACGGTTTTGCATTCGTTGGAAAGGTCTCGGGCTCCGTGAGGTTTGTAATAATGTGACGCAGACGAAGTTGCGTGGGTCAGATAGTTTCATATAATACTTACCTACCTATATAAGTCATCATGATCGGAGATAAGTTTCTTTATTTTGTTAGTGTTAAGTTTTTCATTTGTTTTGTTTGTGGATGAGAAAATAAACGATTATTGTATTTTTGGTGCCCATTGCCCATCAATTTTTCAAGAAATTCATGGATTCATTGTATGTTCTTCCATGACCATACTTTTCTAGGGTGGTCCCTTATGGTGTGACTTATTCTGTCCGTCTGTCACAGCTGGATATCTCAAGAACTACGAATGCTATCAACTTGAAATTTGGAATAGTTTGAGATGATTTTTGGTTCAACTACTTAACAAATAAGAAAAAAATTAAAAATATTTTTTATATTGCAACGGCGACTGAAAGGGTTTGGGGTACCATGTAAAAGAGCGCTACTAGCACATTATCAAATCAAGTAAAATGCGGAACCCTATTACTAAGCCTACACTATCCGTCCGTTCGCCCGTCTGTCAGCGGGCTGTATGTCAAAAACCATAATAGGTTGAGTTAAAATTGCCACAGATTGTGTATTTCTATTGCCGCTATAACAACAAATAATAAAAATTAAGGTTCATGGTACGGAACCCTTTGTGTGCGAGTTCGACTCGCATTTGGGCAATTTTCTTACCTCCCTTATCTCCGAAGTTTAAATGGAGAAAAAGAAGGCTATGTGAAGATTACAGGAAAAATAAAACGATGTCTCTAAGTAACACACTTTTTCGTAAATCGTGAACATAAGTTACATTAGTTCGAGCAGATGGCGCTGATCTAAAGCTGCGATATACACCGCAGTGTTAATTTTCTCTGTCGTTTTATACCGCGTGTATCTGACATCGACGCACAAACGATTTCCATGGGCCCAGGGCATGATTCTGGACACCCCAGTGTTTGAATTTTTCGTCGGTTCTTTTTTTTTTTTTTTTTTTTTCTAATTTTTTCAAGAGTACCACAAATAGGTATCAGCTCAGCTGAGCTGATATCTATTTGTGGTTTTATTCAGATTGCTCTTTTTAGTGAAAGTAGTTCAATCATCATTTTTTTATTAAAAATCTCATTGGGTTAGGTCAGAATAACGATTATGAGCAGTCTAAAGTAAAAAAAGCCTTGAAATAATAAAAAAAAATGAAGTGAACGACAAGTGAGCTGTCAAACCGTACAAACAAGATAGAATGACTGCTCACTCGTCGTTGGCTCTTCGTTGATGGGCTGAACTGCCCGTAGATCCCAAAAAAAAAAACACTTAAAAATGCCTCTCAAAAACAAAATTTCAAAGGCTTACCACACCTACACTTACCACAGTTTTGTTATTCTGCCGCTTGGCAAAGTCAAATAAGCCTAGTGCCAAATGCATTATTATGATGTATTTTGCCAAACGCCTAACTGCCAGGAAGAGAGATTTGTGGTGTAATTATTCATCGTGTTCGTGGTTTGCGATGCGGTTAAGCTCATGGATGCTGGTATAATTATTTTAACCGGAACAGTAATTTGAATACCTACTGGTATTGTAACCGGTGTTATCATCTGCCTAGCCTCTTCTCAACTATATTGGGGTCGGCTTCAAGTCAAACCGGATTCAGCTGAATACCATCCTAGCTGTATTTTACGCGGAGCGGCTGCCTACCATACATCTACAACCTATTAACTGGGTAAAACGGTACTTCTTGGCAAGACTGATGTCAGATTTACTGGTTTCTGAGAAACCGTAACGACTGCCGACGATTTCCAAATGGCAGCCGGTACCAACGGCTTTCCGAAGCACAGAGGAAACTCCACAAAGTATCCACAGACCAACCTTGGTCAACGTTGCTTAAACTTGAAGATCGTGCTTCTGACTATCTGTAACGACGAACTATGATCTACTAATACTGACATTCAAAACCAACGAAGCAATACAATTTACAGTCTTTTATCCGTATAAGCTAGTTATTTACATAGCTAGGTAAAAGAGAGTCAGCACACAGAGGGTCCCGAAAGGGCCGACGCCTGCTGGAGTCGCGGGATTATTTGCAAGAGACACCGTGGCTCCGGAACACAAAGGGCAATGAAGGAACATGGATGGGTTTTAGTCAGTAGAAGTCTGACACTCGCTCCCGCTACACCCAGAGCGGGAGGAGTCATTGGATGATTACCCATCCCTAAAAAAAAAAAAATGTATTCCAAAAATATAAGCCAAGTTATTGTTAATAAAAATTTGCTACAACTCCACGGGATGTCGCCATAAATAATATTGGATTTCAAACGTTTCATGTATTCCCCTGTGCGTGACACAATCTAACACTCTACCCTATTCATTTTTATTTGTCGCCGAATCGACCTACATGACGTAGTCACGTGCAAAAATATGGATACACTTTACAACATCATACAAGACTGAAGTGAAGAACTGAAAATATCTCGATATACACCTATTACCTATACGAACAAATATTGTAAGACCTACAAGTATTTGTTCCCAGTCTGGGTGTTTTTCTATCTATAATATGTATGTATTTACAAAAAAAAATGTATATAAGTAGTTTATCAGCCATATCGTTACCATAACACAAGCATTAGGTTGCTTAGCTTGGGACTATATGGCGTTGTGTGAAATGTCCAAGGATATTATTACTTATATTATTATTATTACCTAGTGGTTCCAATATAATGCTTCAAGAAAAAATACGAGTATTGTGCGATTTATGGCAGCAGTAGGAACATCTCGGGGTTTTAGTAAGATCCCGTTGAGTTGAGCTTGCTCTTGACTCAAGTCTAGGTCAGAGATGACAAAGACAAAGTCTACGATGAAGCGAGTTTACTCAAAAGTAGCCTGTTCACGCTAATATACTTCCTACTGACTTTTTACTATTTTAGTATTCAGTCGTTCGCGCATACCCTGATTTTCCTGTTCCCGTAGCAATTTCTGAACCTCCTCTCTTAGTGCACCCCTACGGTGTTTAAGGGAGCTACATGCCAAATTTCAGCTAGCTACCACCAGTAGTTTCGGCTGTGGATTGATAAAGAAGCCAGTGACTCGGGTTTGCCTTTTATATACAAACTAGCTGACCCACGCAACTTCGTCTGCGTCACATTTTCCATTAATGCTCGGCTCATTTTAGTCGCGTGATGATATGTAGCCTATATCCTTCCTCGATACATGGGCTATCTAATACTGAAAGAATTTTTCAAATCGGACCAGTAGTTCCTGAGATTACCCCCTACATACAAACTTACAAACAAATGTTACCTCTTTATAATATTAATATAGATAATATAGATTATATTGATTAACTTTAGGTATGTTACTTTTCCAATACTAAAAGAGTCGAAAATAATATGGCATATGACATGTTTAAACATAAATACTTTGTACAGTTATTGTACAAAGTATTTATGTTTAAACATGTCAAAGGCCATTTCTATGCTTATACGAAGAACAATAAAGACGATAGAAGGAAAATCAGCTGGTTATAGCCACCCACACTTGTATAAGGGCTGTTTAAAGCGATTGTATTGTTCTGAGCCTCAAGGGTGATCCGCTCCTCAAGCGGGTACTAAAGTGGGTCAGAGATCCTATCCTTCGACCTCAATACAATGGCGTTTCGTAAGCATGGAGGTTGGCTTTCGATATTATGGTTGCGGAGCTCAATTTTTGTAACTTTATGAAAAGTATTTTGCTTGTATTGGGGAATTAAAGCTTGTGGTAGACCCGCCGCTCTGAATTTAGATGTTTTGAGTCCTGTTATTTAGTTCCTAGACCGGCTAATATATTATGCCAGTTTTTACGCCTCTGCTACAAATCGGTGAAGAAAAACATCGTAAGGAAACTGGATTCAATAAACAACCATTCAAAGACCTGCGACACCCACCAACATGCTCTGGGGGGCTACTTTCTAAGCTCGAAGTCCGTATTTTCGGGCTTAGTTGCGGGCGTATTCTACTCCGTATCACCTACGGACTTACGATTAGTCCCGAAACCGAACTAAAAATGAATGACAATACGATTTGACAGCAACTTTCGTATTTTGTTGTCATTAATTCTTAGTGATTAGATAATACGGAGTAGAATACGCCCGCAACTAAGCCCGACACTACGGACGTCGGGCTTAGAGAGTAGCCCCCCAGGTCTCTACATTATGATCCCGCACGGAAAGGAGTTGTATCCCAGCACAGAACGTAGGTATATTAAGCAGAATATGTTGTATATTATTTAAGTATAGGACCAACGAATAAAATTGTACAATTTACATCCCACAATACGGTGAATATAAAAAGAACTATTCTAATATCTATTGAGAAGAACTCACAAACTCAATATTCTCGTTGACACAAGCGCGATAAACCTATCTATTTTATTTAAAAACCACGCTGAACCAAGCTGCCTGCTCACCTTTTGTTTTAGTAAAGAGTATGTATTGATGTAAAATAAGTAACTATTACAAGGCCGATGGTGTCAAGTAGTAGTGAGCCTACAAAGTTCAAGAGTAGGTGCTATACGAGTATCAAGGTCGGGAGGGCAATCGGTATTGTTCAGGAAGTACGTACTGAATGTAGGTACTATGGTATCGTTGCTACATAACGCCTATTCTTTCATGAATATTTTATAAGGGAAGTTTGAGCTGCATTTGAGTAGGGAAACGGCTGAAAACTGAAACGCTGGACTGCACGATTTTTTTAACTTGACTTAAATAGATCTTTCTTCTTTTCTTGATATTTTTCTTCATTAGTCGGATAATTTTCTGAAGAATATAACGTGGTCGATTTGACATAATTTCTTTTTAAAAAATAACTTTAGGATAATATGTTTATTCTTTAATAAATATAAGGGTTGGTTCGAGGTGCCTTACAAAATTAATATCTGAAAGGATTAGGACAGTATTGGTTGATTTATGACAGTAAAAAAAAACGAAAAAAAGCAGCACTAAACTAAATTATTTTCACCATAAACTCTATTCAACAGAAATCACTACATATTATAAAAAAAGTCCTCCACCGCGTCTGTCTGTCCGCCTGTTCGTGATAAACTCAAAAACTACTGCGCCGATTTTCATGCTGTTTTCAACAATGGATCGAGTGGTTCGAGTCATCGACGCACAAACGATTTCCATGGGTCCAGGGCATGATTCTGGACACCCCAGAGTTCGAATTTTTACCACAAATAGGTATCAGCTCAGCTGAGCTGATATCTATTTTTGGTTTTATTCAGATCGCTCTTTTTAGTGAAAGTAGTTAATTAATTATTTTTTTTTATTAAAAATCTCACTGGGTTAGGTCAGAATAACGATTATGAGCCTTCGATCATTAATACCACTATTATTGATCGAAGTGAATCGAATCGTGGTATTATTGATCGAAGTTATGAGCAGTGTAAAGTAAAAAAACCCTCGAAAAAAAATTAAAAAATGAGTAAAAAGCCGACGAAAAATTCTAACTCTAGGGTGTCCAGAATCATGCCCTGGACCCATGGAAATCGTTTGTGCGTCGATGTCAGATACACGCGGTATAAATTGTCAAGCAGGTGAAGCCGCAGGAATCAGCTGGTGGTAAATATGATAGACGCTACATTAGCAGCCGTTCTGTACCGTTGTTTTAAACTTTATTTCTTGATGGAATTTCTTAATAACATCGCAATTTAAATTTTTCTATCTAAAAAACTTTCTTACTAAAAGTATCAAAATACCCTATATGTAATAGAAACATTCTGCAAGACTTCCTTTATATGATACACCCGCAATCCCGCCATCTGCTATACGTATGCAGAAAAAAGCGCGCAATTTCACATCTACCCTCATTTTTGGCGCGGCTCCAAGTTGAGTAGGTAAGCACTTAAGATGGTGCGCGTTATTTAAGGTCCTACATAGTTAAGAATTTTCTTATCTTAGAACACGCTTTAGGGAAGTTTATTTGATAACGTTAAGTATTTATGATTTTTTTGCTAGCAGATGTTGTGGGCTTATTTTGATTACATTTTTGTGGGGGCCGAGTCACCCGCGTCCGTAGGAGAATACCCTTCAGCGAATCCCTACACGTGGTCCCCGGGTGGTGCTAAACAGGTGACACTAACCGCCTCCGTGGTCTAGTGGTTATACCACCTAATTCAGACCCAGAGGTCCCGGGTTCGATTCCCAGCGGGGGCAAATTTTTTGCTCGGTTTGGTTGGTGGTAGGACTTGTTCTAAGTCCGCCTGGCAAGCTACCACCATCATGTCTAAGTCTGTCGCCATAACAACAATGTTAACAGCATTGTTGTGTTCCGGCAGTTAGAGGTATGATAGCCAGTTCCTCTGTGTAAGAGGATTCCGGGTGAAACTCGCTTCCATCTTCGGCCTAATCATCACTTTCCATCAGGTGAGATTTGGGCCAAGAGTTTCCCCGTTTTGTATAAAAAAAAAAAAAAAAAAAAAAAAAACCTGTTTCAGGGTTCCGTAGACAAAGCTCAATGGACCCTGCCTCCGTTGTTTGTCCAGCGAGCTGTATTTCATGTAATGAAATAGGTAGACTTTTGAGGTTGAAATTTGCGTGCCTGACTCGCACTTGGCTGGAATATTTCAACTGCCTACTTATAAAGTTTCTTGAGATACTATAACTACTGACAGACAAGCGGCGTTGTAATAGGGTTCCGTTGGTTGCCCTTTGTGTTCGGAACTTTTAAAAGTAACACAGAATTCTATTATTTTACTTATTTAATCAAATATAAAATAATAATAATTTCTTCTAACCGATAAAGCTGTTAATAACAGAATTTTAATGAGATTTAGTTACAACATCCTGACTATTCCCGTGACCAATCAAGGAATATAATCACGCCAAGCCGTCGGGAATTGAAATCTAATTAACGATCTATTTTCCTCTATTACGGGCTCGTTCGCTTTTGTATGACTGTTGAGAAAGGCCTTTCCAATCAACCCCTTTCTTTTATAAGGCTTTGTACCCAGGGGCTAATTTATTAAGCCTATAAAGTCCGTCTATTTGACACAGGGCTGCATGTAGGTAGTACCTACCTTACTTTTTGATTTTGGTTAGCGCCAAATGAATTTGCAATAGCGGCTATTGACCCAACAATTTTTTTTGACATTCTTAAGGCGAGGTTGCATACTGTGTGTTTTGACGAACAACAGCGACTGTCCAGCGAGCGAAATAATGCCCAAATTTTGATTGTTTTTTCTTCTTGGCGAAAACTGATAAAGAAATAATACAATATGGTTTCAACATTTACTTCAAAATAAAAAGCTCTATCTATTGATATAACTTTTATATATATTCGTGACAAAATCTCTTAGCAGTACACGTTTAAAATTGTAATTTAGTGTCATGTTTGATAAAAAAAAGCATCGAGCCAATCATTCTAAATCGCGTTTCTATCTTTACGATTTACTTTAGGGTATGTTCAATTTATTTATTTATTTTATTATTTATGTACACACAGAAAAATAGTAAAATTTAACATTATAAATATAAGTACAAAGGTACTGCTTATTTCAAATGAAATTTCTTCCAGCAGACCTGCGACAGGAGAAATGAGAAATAAATGTAGACAATAGTGTGTAAGAACAAGTGAATAGGAGTATGCAAAGCCTTAAAATTAAAGTTAAAAATAAATAAATACGAAGACATAATTATAAAATATAAATAAATAAATATATATATATATATACCTACCGAACATTATAATATAATATATAGGATATATAAAATTATCATAGTTGAGAGGAGAGGAAGTGCTCTTTGAGTCGATTCTTAAAAAGAGAAATAGATTTTAAGTCACGAATGCTAGGCGGAAGTGAGTTCCACAACCTAACTGCATGAACAGAGAAAGAGTAGGAATAATAGCTGGATTTATGAGGATGGGTTTTCAGGATAGGGAGCCACTTGAGTTCCTTGCGAAGGTGAGACACATGGTCATACTTCCGTAGACCAAACACAAATCGAATGCATAAATTTTGCAGTCGCTCAAGCTTGTTTAATAGCTCCTCAGTAGCATCCAGGTAGCAGGCGTCAGCATAATCTATTATCGGCTGAATAAGGGTTTGGGCCAAAGAGATTTTCGTCTTCAAAGGCAAGACACCCTGAAGGCATTTCAGCGAATGAAATGAGAAATAGACCTTTCGACTGACCTCATTGACCTGCGCACGCCAGGAAAGATTTGAGTCAATGATAACACCCAAATCTTTAGCAGTTTCAGTGTAATCAATACGAACGCCATCGAGATATAAAGGCGATAAAGATGAAATAACAGCAGCAGTACGAACGTATCTGCTGCCTATGATCATGGCCTGCGATTTAGTTGGGTTGATCTGCAAGCCAAATGACTTAGCCCAGGTGCTAATACAGGACAGGTCACGATTCATAGCAGCAATGGCAGAATCCACGTCAGCTACAGCAAAGTGTCGGTAAAGCTGCAGGTCATCTGCATAAAGATGGAAACTGGAAGAGATAACACAGGTAACGAAGTTAATGAAAATCGAAAAAAGAAGAGGAGAGAGAACGCTACCCTGAGGAACACCCTCAGTGTGGCTGCACCAATCAGAGAAGGACTCATCAAGGCGGACACACTGAGAGCGACCCCGAAGATATGAATTGAACCAGGCTATAGCGGAAGAAGAGAGATTAATAGATTTGAGTAAACCCAGTAAAATGTCGAAATCCACTGAGTTGAAGGCGCTACTAAAGTCAAGCAATACAAGGACAGTGAGCGACTTATTCTCCATAGCCCAGCGGATATCGTCAGTCACTTTTATAAGCGCTGAAACAGTACTGTGACCCGCTCGAAAACCAGATTGAAAAGGGGATATTAGCGAGTTTGACGTTAAGAAAAAAGATAGCTGTCTATGAACCAAGTGCTCAAACACTTTAGAAAGAAATGGAAGAATAGAAATAGGTCTAAAATGATTGAATGAAGATGGATTATTAATTTTGGGTAGAGGTATAATGTGAGCCTGTTTCCAGATCGACGGAAAGGAGCAAGACATAAAAGAGTGATTGAAAATGTGAGTGAGAACAGGAAGTAATGAAGGAAGGATAAGAGAAATCATTCTAGAGCATAACTTATCATTACCAACTGCAGAAGAAGTAATCGCAAGAATAGATTTCTTAACGTCATCCTCGGTAACGTCGCTAAATTCAAAGAGAGAACATTGTGGCAATGGCAAACCAGAAATACTTTCAAGTGTCGCAGCTTTAACACAAGGATCAAGAGAAAAGGGAAGGTGAGAGAAGTGCTTATTCAGGTCATTGGGGTTCACATCCTTATACTGGCAGGTGGTAAATTTGCCTATGCCAACCGACTTAAGAAATTTCCATACATCGGAAGAACTACGGTTGTCGAGCTGTTCGTGAAAAAAGCGTCTCTTAGCAACTTGACACAGACGCCTGCAGCGATTTCGTAATGATTTAAAGTAAGAGAGGTTCAGCTCTGAAGGTCTGCGCTTATACCTGCTCTTAGCTTTATCCCTGCAAGCCATAAGCTCTTTTATTTGAAGCGTTATCCATGGTGCAGGGTTTTGTTTCATCTTGATGCGTCGGATAGGGGCATGCTGATCATACAAATCAATTATTATGTAATGATTTTTATTTATTAAAAAACTCATAATTAATTAGACTTTTAGACGTTCAAAAATCTTAAAAAGTACTGCAAATCATAAAAAAATCGCGTTCAGTTTCATTGGTGAAACTCGCTCTTAGTCAAATCTGTGACTCACTTCTGCATAATCAAGATCTTAGTGTAGTAAACAAGGACAGAAGGAAGAAGAAGAAAGTACAGTCGCGTTATATGGCATTAAAAAAAAAGGATTTACTAATATTTAACACAAACTTAAGGCCCACAACGCGTTAACGGGAACAAGAAAAAAAAAGAAAACGGTAAAACCTTTCCCATTTATTCTTCTTTTTTAATGCTAATATACGAACCTCAAAAAATCAGTTCATAAAGAAAGTGGAAGCGGTGAATAATAAATTAAAACAAGAGTGAATTAAAAGGTAGGTCGTTTTTAGGATTAATTTCATGACTGTCTGGCGGTGTGAGTACATTTTGTGGCCTACTCAAATGTCATTGCTTTGGTATTGTTCGTCGGATCAAAGTTCTGAGTTGAGCTGCATGATAACTGACAAATGCTTGCACTGTCTGGACAGGTCCACTCAAACCTTCGTGATACTTTCCTCAAAAGGCCACCACAGACGTGAACCTACATGGTTCTCATATATCATTCACGTTTGTCTGGACTTTGAAAGAGACTATGACCTCTGAGTTTGTTTCGGTGTTTCTTCTCAGGGTCGTCAGATAGGAAACATCGGCCTCATCTAGAATAATATGAACAAAAAAGATTGACGTGTAAAAGGGCTATTTACAACCTACTTACAGAATAAATATCATTTATCATAAAAACAACAGTGTCCACTTCCAAAAAACTCGTAACTCTCACGCTCACCAGAATTTGGAACGAACTATGCTCGAGTTCCACTAAGGAATGCCCCCGGTAAAGTATTCGACAGCGAAGGAATGTTGCCCGCTGAAATATCAGTTTCAGATTTTCAGCTGCAATAACATTTATCACATAGTTTCTATTACTCTCGAGGCGAAGAACCGCAATGCTGAAAACTGGGGAATCCGAAGTTTTTGGTGCAACGTGTAATGTTACGCAAAATTAAGTTTAATTTAACGTCTTATTGTTCTTCGTGTGGTGTTGTTTTGACCTAATTTTAGAACATTTGAATTATCCTTAGAAACTAGGTTCGTTTTGGTAGTAAGGTTACAGAGATGCCTTATACAAAGCAATTTTTTTAATATAGTTTACGTAGTATTGCAGTCGTTTTTTTCCTATAAGAAACGTAATTTCTGGGCGTTATTTAAAGTCCCGTTTATCCAGTTTTTCGTTCGGTTTTATCCGTTTCTCTGTTTCTCGAATATTCTTGACAAATTATGTACTAAAACCTTCCTCGGGAACCACTCTATCCATTGGTGAAAACAGCATGAAAATCGGTGCAGCAGTTTTTGAGTTTATCGCAAACAGACAGACGCGGTGGAGGACTTTGTTGTATGATATGTAGTGATAGTGACTATGGTTTACGCCAGATAAACGTCGAATGAAGTACATTGAGCTTTTCCTAATATCTCTTCGAAGATACTAGAACAATAAATTAAGAACTGTTTGAGAGAACGTAAAGGATCACGATAAAGGTCGATTCAGGACAGTTTTATGTCATTATTTCTGATTTTAATCTTAAGAAAATCAATAAATGTATGTGGGTCAATGTACTTTATTCCACGTTGATTTGGCGTAAACCATAGCTAACCCGTGCAACTTCGTCAGCTTTACATAATTCATTAATGCCCCGCTCCTATTGGTCGATTCGAACCAGTGGTTCCTCAGATTAGCAAGTTCAACTTAACAAACTCTTCAGAGGGCCTAGCACGAATATTTTTGACGTATAGTAACGTTAACGTAAGTGAATTTTGAATGTGAAAAACTACAACCCCATGTTATTTTGGTTTAATTTTATGGGACTTACACAATTTATATAATTCAAAAACTTTTTACAAAAAAATACAACCTACTTCCAAAAAAAAAAACACTACAAAGTAAAAAATTACTTTAATTTCGGAACTCGGTGTTTTTGTTAATTTGGTCGAAACCGACTTCCGAAATTAAGTTATTTTTTACTTTGTAGTGTTTTTTTTTTTGGAAGTCGGTTGTATTTTTTTGTAAAAAGTTTTTTATTTTTCACTTTTTAGTGGTACCCCACACCTAACAACACCATTGCAAAATCGCAGAAAAGCAAAATACAAACGCACTAGTTGCCCATACGATTTTTGAAAGTTCCCCTCGACTTCTCTGGGATGCCGTCATCAGATCCTGGTTTTCTTATCATGGGACCATTTGGGAAGTATTCCCTTTCCAATAAAAAAATCATTTTTAAAATCGGTTGGCAAGCGACGGAGTTATGCCCGAACAAACATAAAAAAAAAAAAAACAAACATCCGAATTGAGAACCTCCTCCTTTTTGGCAAGTCGGTTAAAAATATGAATTCAGTTTCTAATTCAAATAAATACTATGTGCAAAACCAGTATTGTAGCTGTAGTAATATTTTACGTAACGTCAAAAATATTCGTGCTAAGCCCTCAGATTTATAATATGACTACTTTTTGCCTGCGACTTCGTAAGCACATAAACCGTTTTTCCCGTTCCCGTAGGAATTTCGGAAAATACTCCCTTAGAGCTGCCCTTCAGGCCCCAAGGAACCTACATACCAAATTTCGGCTTTCTACGACCGATAGTTTCTGCTGTGCGTTGTCTGTTAGTCACTTACTCAGTAACGGAAGAATCTATTCTATACAAGCTTCTGCCAGCGGCTTCGCCCGCGTGATCCCTAGGGAACATGTTCCCGGGATTTAAAGTAGCTTATGTGCTATTCCAGACTATAATCTATCTTTGTTCTAAATTTCATTAAGATCCGTTAAGCCGTTCTGGCGTGATTGAGTAACAAACAACCAAACTTTCACATTTTCATTTTTTTTTTTTTCATTTTTTCTATTTATTGTAGCGTGATGAAAAGTACACTATAACCTGCTCAGGAGTATGAATAATAATTGTACCAAGTTTCGTTAAAATCCGTCAAGTAGTTTTTGTTTCTATAACGGTTATACAGACAGACAGACAGACAGACAGACAAAATTTTTACTGATTGCATTTTTGGCATTAGTATTGATCCCTAATCACCCCCTGATAGTTATTTTGGAAATATATTTCATGTACAGAATTGACCTCTCTACAGATTTATTATAAGTATAGATAGATAGATAGAAGATAATATTATAAAGCAGAAGAGTTTGTTTGTTTGTTTGTTTGGTTGAACGCGCTAATCTCAGAAACTACTGGTTCGATTTGAGAAATTCTTTCAGTGTTAGATAGCCCATTTATCGAGGAAGGTTATAAGCTATAAATCATCACGCTAAGACAAATAAGAGCGGAGCAATAATGGAAAATGTGACGCAGTCGAAGTTGCGCGGGTCAGCTAGTTTTATATATTAGGAAGACAGTATAGGCTTCAAACAGCAGCTCCGCCTGTGTGAACTCTACTTGCACCCAGTTCCTATTCTGGAAAATGGTTTAATGGAGTGCCATTTATGTCTCAAATCCGTTCAGCTGTAAAGACGCGAAATAGTCACTACTTAACAAACTAATTAGTAAGTATAGATCACTAGGAATACTCACCCAACAGTAACATCAAAAATATTGCTGCCGACTGAGCTGGACACCGCCATGTCTCCGAAACCCTTCCTCGCGACGATCACCGACGTGATGAGGTCAGGTACCGAGGTCCCCGCAGCCAGGAGCGTTAGCCCCATAACCTCAGGAGGCACGTGGGCCGTTGCCCCTGCCACGTTGGCCCACCACACCATCAGGTAAGAGAAGAAAGCTATCCAAACTATTGACCCAATAAATGTTACCGGGAAAAATCCTTTTCCTGAAAAAGAAAATCGTGGTGTTTACAAAAGATCAGTCAACTGCTCATGAGAAAAAAGGACGTATCTACACAAAACAAAGTAACCGATTTTCGACCTTGAGAAAATTACTTACGGTCGGAAATCGATGACGTGTTTTGTGTGGTCACGCCCTTTTTATTATGAAGGCAGAGTTATTACTGCCAACATCTCACAATGGAAAATGCTAGTGAGCTGTCAATAATTAGCAGTAGAAAACATGACAGTTCACTTCAAGCTGGTATCACTGAAAGCGTGAAGTGAGCTTCACAGAATGATTGAATGATGAAGATTTTGATAAAAGGCTGTCATTGCTCTAGAACAAGAAAGAGATAGCTATAACATGGCAAGTCTAAATGATTCACTAAGGTCTGAATTAATTTCGGAGACTAAATTGACAAGTTCAAATGTCAAAACTGACTAAAATGCTATTGTGAATCTACGTCAGGTTGCCATTTACACTTGTCATTTTAGTCTCCGGGATTGAAAACAGACCAGAGTGTAAATTGAAAATGATGTCAGAAGAGTTGATAAAATAGGAGACATGTGGAATTTTGAGTGTAACAATCTTGAATGTGTGTAAGAACAGTAAAATACCAAATGAACGATAAATGAAGAGAACGGAGAACTAAGATGATAGCTATAGATAGATGAGAAAAGAAGACAACCTAAGAAAGCTGTAATGCAATTCTGTAAGAGATTTACAGAGTCGAACGGCTGAAATTTGAAAAAGGACATACATCGTTTGTGTGAATAATGATGATAAGAAAAAGTGATGATAAGGAATAAGGTCGAATATAACGATGATGGCTGATACAGCTGTTGGGAAATGATAACAATTGTGAATTAAGATTATAATGGTGAATGGCCGACACATATGTATGGAAACAGGAGACAAGCGGTAGTAGACCCGAGTAAATTTAAGGATAATCATTATGTTTGAGACAGCTTAGATGGATTTAATGAAACAGGAGACAAGTGGTGACGAAATCGACTAAAATAAAAGATGATTGTAATCATGATGATGCTTCAATCATCAAAAACATATTCACCCTTCGGCGTTCTAGTGTCTGGCAGGGTCATCCAGAGCGGGAAGACAATGGGTGCGACTAACAAGTACGTTATTCGCTTGCGGAAACCTGACGGCCACGACATATCCAGAGGAGTCGTGTCCTCGTCCAGGTCTCCAATCTGAAAAGAGAAGAGTGTTATGAGGATCTCGTACTTTATTGTTTTAAAGGAAAGAAAGACGTAGACATCGTTACCATAGAGGTAACGATGGTCTACCACTGGTTAAACCACATACAATTTTAAAAACTGTTGAGTAACACATCGCAGTTCAAACATATAGCAAGGAACATATATTAAAGATAGTAACATATCTATTTACAGTTATGATAAAACAAACCAGTATTTATGTTTGAATAAAAATGTGAATTACACTCTCTTCCAAATAAAACCAAGGGTTTCAGTAGAATAAAACATATTAGCAAAAAGAGTTAAAATCACAAAACAAAAATAAAGCACAGACGTTAACATACATGAGATAAAAGGGACCAAAATACCTCGCAATTCTGGCCTAATGAAAGAAAACTATTTCAAAGTTAGGAGGCGTGAAACAGCCCATAGTTAGAACACAATAAATTCAACTACAAAGGGTTGGACCATCACGAGGACCCAATTTTGGCATTCTATTATGGAGACCCACTCATAAACCTTTAGATAGTTGAGGCAACAGTTAAAAGGGAAAGTTTTACAAAGTGAGAGCGGCGTTTAGGAGAATGAAACGGACTGGCAGTGGCCTGTGTCGCTGATAATAATAGATTTGGTACTGTCTAGTAGCCATGCTTTGTTAAATTCTTTGTCAAAAACAATAAATCAATCAATATACACGGTGCCAATTTAGTCTTCTTACAAAGGTGGCCCACTTAATGTACCCGACATAAACTACCTTAAGCGCGATTATTTCGACTGACAGTATCGCATAGCCGAAACAACTCCTTGATGAGTGTAAGGGAACAACAACAGAGGATTTATCGGGATATTATGGGTACGGGAAAAAACGTAGAAAGTCGCGAACAAAAGCAAGTTATTTTCATAAAATGTTTTATTTTATAACATAATAACTTTCCGTAAGGGATTAAGTGTATTTGACGGCTGCCAAATACACTTAATCCCTTCTACATAATTGACGTCAATGACAATTTTATAAAAAAAACAAAAGCACAATGGACAGTGTGCCAGTTTGATTTAAATACAGTCACTCGTAAAGCTACCATGGGAAAATATGTCAAATATGGTCGAAGAAAGTGTTTGTTTTAATAACACTTTCTTCGAGTAGGGCAAAATTACAAACTATACTATCAAAATGTAGTGTTTTGATGTACAATTAATATAGTTCATGACTTTATCGTCTAAGTATAATACTAAAAGTTACAAAAGGCTCATATTATCGAAAAAGTACTGAATACATATATTCTAGCAGTTGTTTTGAAAAATACCAAATACATTGAAATACACACAGACAGTTACAGATTTTTATAGGACAAGCCTGCCACACAGTCCCAACCACTGCAAATCCTGAAAGTCAGAATCAACAGTGGCGACCACCAGAAAAACGCCGGGCTAATGAAGCCCAATAAGTCCTGGAAAAATGATTCAACTGTCTTGGATCCCGCAACGAAATCAATCAGAAAAGTACAGCGAAGGAGTTAGAAAAAATATAATTAGAGAGTAATAGTGTCCACAAATGAAACTTAAAAACCGAAGGTTCCTGGCTGAAGAAGTCGCGTTGATGAAGTCCAACCCAAAATTACGTGACATCATTAATTTAGAAATATAAAGAGTGAAGTTCCCTGCTGGCATCAGTGTTTCTTTATAGCTAGAACCTTGGAGTCTTTAAGTCAAGAGTGAAGAGGTTACTTTTAGGCAAGCTTTCTCAATCTTGGACCGCATCATCGCTTACCATCAGGTGAGATAGTGGTCAAACGCGTGCCAATCAAAAGTAAAAAATAAATAAAAAAGGATGTCACGCGGAATCTTCCACCGGACGGACGAAGACTGCAACATCGAATGCGTGACACTTCTCGAAATCGTGACAATTATACCTACATGATACAAAGACTATTTCAGGGAGACAATCGTGAATATATTATACCTTTAGGTTTACTCTACAGGGTTCTTTCGTAGACCGTTTCCCTTTTTTTTCATCCAATCTGTATCGTAAGTGGAACATATTTCACGTTCGTCAAAAATAAAAATTCCAACGAGATAACTGGTGACTTATCTCTTATCTCGTGCTTAAGTATCGAAAAGAGTGACCACGATTACATTACTTTTGATTTTTTTTTATTTGAACCATGGTATAACTCGCGCACGATTAGAATGGGATGCGACCTTAACTGAGACGCGTGCGGTCCGCCGGCCAGTAGCCAGCGTTTCTAAAAGGCCACTTTAGCAGAAGCTACTTGAAGAAAGAACTATAATTTTAGATTAACACTGACAAGGTTCCATCCTATTGTGATCGCGTGCGGATTATACAGAGACTAATTTGACGTTTCAAGTGATTGTTCAATTTGGAGTTAAAGACATTTCTACCTGTCAAACTATAGTCTCTGGGATTATTATAAAACGAACCGCGCATCACGTGGCGCCGCAGCGCGTCGTGCCGCAACCTGCGCGACTACAGCTTCGACGAGGCCGAGCGCGCGAACAAAAAATATGTGTCTATTCATTTTAACGCCATACGTAAATTGGCTCATAGTTTCAGAAATAACCCTGTATAGTATGAAGGTTTTGAGTCAGCAAAGTTACTGTACCTCCGACACGCAGAAGGAGAAGAAGGTTACCAAAATTCAAAAAATTCAAAATTCAAGCATTTATTTCAATTAAACCATTTACAGGCACTTTTGAATTGTCAAGGTCGGTCGGTCCAAAAAGTTGAAGCTATTTGCACGTTCCAAAGCGTAGATCTCTATGGAGAAGAACGTGCAAGAAACTCCACGGACACTCTTTTAAAAATAATATTTTTTTACAAAGATTTATTTACATCGGGTTGACATTATACATACATGTGAGAACGATGTAAAAAACGAGCAGGATAAAAGCGTCCGGAATAAAAGAGGAACAATTCAAAGAAATAATTAAAATTAACCATGGCAGCTAAGAAATGACCAGTCCCGACTGACGGCGCCCGTTCACGAACATGACGCATGCGCCAGCACCATTCGGCTCAACCATTTTGAAGGGAGCCAAATGATCCAACGCATACGCCACCATCAGCTAGACTTTTGAGTGAGCATGACACTCCCAACCGCCAGGGTACATTCAAGTCAAAAACATACCTAAAACTGATTACTAAAGTTAAAGGTACACAGTACTCACACATGTGCTGTTAATGGCTGAAATTATACAATGCTTAGTAAGTTGATTCTAACAATGCAAATTTTTCTTACAATCTTCAGCCGGTCCAACAATGTTTCCGAACTATTTACAGATTAGTTTGGGCTCTCTAGTGGCTGTGGAGCAGGACCAGCATTCAGCCAAGCATTTTTATCTTCAATATAATCCCCCAACTTATAATATGCTTGCCTGCATAGTGTGCGTTTAATACAAGACTTGAATTTCGTCTCATTTAGTTCTAATATATGGGGAGGTATCTTATTATAACATTTTAAACAGTACCCCATGAAAGATGAGGCTACTTTAGCCAGTCTGAAGCCTGGTTGAACTAACTGGTCCCTATTTCTAGTACTATAATTATGTCTCTCGCCTCTTTTACTAAAAAGATGTAAATTCTTTCTGACATACATGATGTTTTCGTAAATGTATTGACAAGGTACCGTCATGATGTTAATATTCTTAAACAGTTCCCTGAGAGAATCGCGCCGGCGGAGATTATATATCGCTTTGATGGCTCTTTTCTGCAGAATAAAAATAGACTCGATGTCTGCAGCCCGTCCCCATAGTAAAATACCGTAAGACATGATACTGTGAAAGTAACTAAAATATACCAGTCTCGCGGTATCGACATCCGTTAGTTGGCGGATTTTTCTAACAGCATATGCTGCTGAACTTAGCCGTCCGGAAAGAGATGTTATATGAGGGCCCCATTGTAGCCTGGGGTCAAGCGTAATTCCCAGGAAAACCGTTTTATCGACGAATTCTAGTTTTTCCTTGTTCAATAATATGTCACAATCACTGCTTTTGACATTAGGTAAGGCAAATCTTATGCACTTTGTTTTCTTTTCATTTAGAACTAAATTATTCGCCGTGAACCAATTTTGGACTTGCATTAGGGCATTATTTATGTCATTAACATTGTTCGTCCTTCTATTTATCTTAAAAATTAAAGAGGTATCGTCAGCAAACAACACCATATCAAGATTTTGTTGCAATAAATAAGGTAAATTATTAATATAAACCAAAAATAAGAAAGGACCCAAAATAGAGCCTTGGGGGACGCCCATTTTTACGTTTAATCCCGACGAATTGACACCGTTTATGTGAACTAATTGCTGTCTATCATTCAAATAAGATTTGACTAAGTTTAACGCTGTTTTGCCTAGTCCGTAATGCCCGAGCTTCAGGAGTAATGTATCGTGATCAACACAATCAAACGCCTTAGAGAGATCACAAAAGACACCTATGGCATCCTGTGCGTCCTCCCACGCATTAAAGATATGCTTTAGTAAGGTGACACCAGCGTCCGTTGTACAACGTCCTTTGGTGAAACCATACTGTTTATCATGTAAGATGTTATTCGTGTTAAAATGACTGAGCATCTGATTTAGCATTACTTTTTCAAATACCTTACTAAACACTGGCAACACGGACACTGGTCTATAATTATTGGTGTCTTTACTATCCCCAGATTTAAAAAGTGGTATCACTTTACTGAATTTCATTAGGTCCGGAAAGACTCCTTGATCGACACACAAATTAAATATTAAAGCTAAGTACGGCGCTACAGTCTCGATAATTGAGGTACAAACCTTGATAGACAATCCCCATAGATCTTCGGTCAATTTAATTTTGATTTGTTTAAAAGCTTTTATTACTACTATGGGGTTTATATGTTTAAAATTAAATTCAGTCGCGCAGGCTGATACGTTTGCCTGTAATAAATCAAAAGCAAGCGAAGGCGAGGAATTTAAGGCTTCAGTAGTTTTAACAGGGATACTTGTAAAGAAATTTACAAATTCTTGAGCAACTTCTTTGTTATCGCTAATAAGTCCGTGAGGCGTCTGCAATCTGTAATCAGTGTTATGTTTTTTGTTCCTATTTGTTTCATTATTTATAATTTTCCAAACCGTTTTTATTTTATTGTCTGCTGTTTTTACCTTATTGCTTATGTATAAAGCCTTAGCTACCTTACAAGTATTTTTATAAATTTTGGAGTAGGTAGATACATACTTATTAAAAGTTTCAGTGTTAATAAAAGGCTTAAGGCCATACAACTCATAAAGTCTATCCCTACTTTTTCTGAGTCCTTTAGTTGCCCAGTCACTAAATAAAAACTTAGGGCAGATAGTTTTAGTTTTATTTTTAAAAGTATTATTGAATTCTGTTTGGACTAAAGAAAAAAAATCTGTATATAAAATATTAGCACTGTTCACTGTACAGTTCCAATCACTTAACTTCCCAATTAAAGTACGGTTAAATTTATTTAAATTACCGGATGTTATTGGTCTGGTCTGTATTTGCACTTTTTGAATTGGTATTTTGGACTCAAAAGATACCAGTAGCCCGCTGTGATCAGAAGGGAGGTAATTTACAATGGCTTTCTGTAAGTAGTCGCCAGAACAAAAAACATTATCAATACATGTAGCAGTAGTTGTAGTTGTACGGGTTGGTTCTATGAACACATTAGACAAATTGAACGATTTAAAAAGATTTAATAATCTACAGCTATCTGAATTGTTTTCTAAAATATTTATATTAAAGTCTCCACAGATAATTACTAATTTATTACCAGTCGCAAGTTTTGCCAATACATCTTCCATCACTGACTCAAATATAGAGTAGTTCAGATAATTAGGGGGTCTGTAAACGCACACTATGACATGCTTATCTAGCTCAACACAGGATAGTTCAATGTTATGTTCAACAGACAAGTTAACTATGTCTTTACGAGTTTTAAATTGAATACACTTTTTGATTAAAATTAGTGAGCGGGGACGTAACATTGACTTTCGGTTAAAAGAACTTCCCACACTATAATTCTCGTAATTAATCAACATTTCAAAATCCTTTAACCAATGCTCAGTGAAACAAACTATGTCAAACATTGTTTTTTCTAAAAATAACTCAATTTCCAGCTGTTTTGAAGAAAAACCTTGAATGTTCTGATGAAATAATTTCAAGGATTTCTGCTTAGCCCCTTTATTGCAATTAGCTATGTGAGAGCAAGAAGATACCTGGTTTAGGGTAGATGTAACTATACTGTTATTGGTATCCTCTGTTGTCGTACAAACTAGTTTAAAGGAACATCCGGAGAGAGCCCCACATCTCCCATGCCATCACTAGGCACCAAGATCTTGCTACTTGCAGACTCCACATTAAAAGAATTGTCCATAGTGACACATGGATTCTCCTTCGTACAATTATTGTAAATAGTTATAGCATTAGTGCTACAGTTAACAATGTCCACCTGTACATTAGTATTATTACTAATATTTGCAGTGTTAATTATAGTAGAAGACGTCGACATACTACTTATGTCTGAGTTTATATAATATGCTAATAGGCTAGCTATTTGATGTCTAAACCTAATAGGCAGATACACTGTATCCCTAGTCGACTTTAACTTATCAACATATAAGTTAATGTCCAGAAAAACAAGTTTGTCACTGTAATGACTAACTAAGAAATGTAAATGCTTGTTAAGCATGTGAATATAATTATTTTGTCTATTTGACAATTTTTCAAAATATGGGAAAGCACACAGTATTATTTTGTTGCAGTTTAACTTTAACATCTCAGTTACAGAGTCAGTTATTTGTTCTTTTTTTAAATTTGAACTGTTACCTATAAACACAGTAATATTGGTTTCTGGTTTATATACATATCTTGTCACTGATTCCATTATTTGTTTGAAGTTTGACCCAGGTATACAATAATTATGAGTACAATAGCTGAGATTGTTATTCAATAATTTACCTAAACCTCTTCCTATACTATCTGAGAACATAACTGAATGAACACTATCATTACTAATAAAAAATGGAATGCTAGAAGTCTCAGGCTGGTCCACTTGACACAAACCTTGTTTAACATCCGCTATCACACAGTCAGCTTGGGCCGGGTCCTCCGTAACCTCAGGCTGGTCAGAACTTAATTTTGGTACTGTCTGACAGGTACACTGACACATCACCAACTTATTTGCAGCTAGGATGTGTTCTTTAATTTGTAATTGAGAACTCACATATTTATTATAAAGAGAATTAAGTCGGTCCTCAAGTACCTGTATTTCAGTTTGAAGGCGCTGTGTATCAATTTCATAGATTTTTTTACTATCCTCCAATTTAATCTGATGGAACCAACCTGGAACCATGATATCTTTATAATGATTTTTGATGATGCGTCCAGCCGCCGACGTCGACAATACTCAGCCGAACAAACCTCAGTTACCCTCTGTTGTGGAATGGGTAACACAAGAACGGGGAAGTGGGGGTTACTCAGTGAGTGAAGGAACACCAAGTGATGAGTCTTTACTTGTGTTTTTTTTTTCAGTGTGTCTAAGGCGGTCTCTTTAGTAGAATCAGGCAGCACATCAAGCTACCCTAAACCATCAAATTTTCCCAATCAACCTTGAACCTAATGCTTTAGCGATAAGGATGAAAATTAAATATGACAGATTGTTGAAGAACTACGGACGCGTACGCATCTCCACAAAAAAATGCTGTTTTCTATGGGCATAAGCTGTATAGAGCTTAATAAGTGTGAGTAGTCCGATAAGGTATCGTTTTCGGAACTCTTCATGTGTGTGAGTCCGACTAGCACTTGTTCCTTTTTTTTTTTTCAGTTTTTCTACACTGTTTCACAGCTTGGCAAAAGCCTCCCCATATCGTTCCAGACATTCTTTTAAACAGTGCACTGAATTGCATATGCAAGGCAACACAGCATCCGATAAAAAAAAAATCTACATAAACCTTTTTTATGGATGGGAAATCATAAAATGACTTTTCCCACTTTGGGCGAAGCGGAAGGGAGTGACATACTTTTACTAACTAAAACCCATCCGTGTTCCTCATAGTGCGTTTGCGTTCCAGGGCCGCGGTGACTCTTTTGAACAAATTCCGCAGCGGAATTATCAGGGCAAGGTGTACAACCTTGCCCTGATAATTAAGAGTACAAAAGTACAAGACTAAAGACCAGCAATTGAATTTTATCTAATACATATTGAAATATATGTATTTACTTTTTAACACAGTTCTTTCTCCGAAAAGAAACCCGATGACCGTTTTCTTTTTTTATTTTACGGGGAAGAAACTGCAGAAGGGGGGTGCGCAATGCATGGAATTTTTCATCGTTTTTTTTTGTCTTTGGTGCGCATAGATAATATATTACTATTACTATTTTAGCTTTGAGCGCGCCACTATTACAATGTACCTATTTTTTTATGTATCACACTGGGCGCAAATAAACTTTTTTCTTTCTTTGTTTCTAACTCATAAAATGACTCCTTCGGACTCTGGGTCTTCATTTAGAAGTCTTGTGTACAAAAAGAATTTTGCGTCTGTTTGTCATTACAAAAACAAAGCAGGCTCTCCCCGCCTCGCCATCCATCACATTCGCAAATAACATTTTTAGGGTCAGCAACACAAATCTGTTTGGTGGCCAAAAAATTGGATTTGTGGTCACAAAAACTCCAGAGCCAACGAAGCAGATTACTGGGGCCACGGTGTGCGACCATGATTCAGGTCGTGGAGTCAATTAATCATTTGGCGCGTTCCACACAATGTGAGACGGACTTGCCAAGTCTATAAATCTTTGGATCGAACAATGGTTGAGTTTATCTTGATATGACAGGATTTTCGGCATGAATTTGCTAGTTTTCTATTTGGGATTTAGGAATTATCTTGGAGTGATTACTACGGGTAATCATTTTTGATGTTTTGGAGGAAACACCAATTGTACTATCTCTCAATTTTGAAATATAAGTATCTGAATCAAAATGGAAATACATTCAAAAATACAACAGCAAACATTTTTATTAACATTGATCGAGGCGGTTCAATATTTATATAGTTCACAAATTTAGAGAGTGAACGATCAGTGATGATAGATCATGTCGTGAATAATGATGATAAATCTGGAACGCATAAATTTTAATAACAATCTTTCACATTACATTACAAAATAAATAGCACACACACAAACAAACATACACAATAATAAAACAACTATTTCTGCAGTTCCTAAATACAAGTGGCCATACTGATACAAGTAAATCTAAAGCATATGAAAGTACATTATAATAAAATTCTTAATTCTAATACGACATTCAACTAACCACACATAACATCACTAATCCATCAATCACATATTACAAATCATGACAACATCACCAGTCAATTTTAGCAACCAAAAGAAAACCGGCCAAGTGCGAGTCGGACTCGCGCACCGTGGGTTCCGTACAAACCTGTAGGTATATATTATAAGCAAAAGTTGCGGTCTACGATTTATGACGTATTATAAAAAAACTGCTAACTAGATCGCTTTCAAACCAATTTTCCGTGGAAGTTTACATGGTAATGTATATCATATATATTTTTTTAGTTTTATTATTCTCTTATTTTAGAAGTTACGGGGACACACACACACATTTTACCAATTTGAAAGTGCCTCTTGCGCAAACTGATCACTTTAGAAAAAATGATATTAGAAACCTTAATATCCCACACGTATGGGCTTGATGAAATTTAAAAAAAAAAAATCAGTTCTAAGTATGGAGAGCCCCAAATATTTTTGTTTTTTTTTTTTCTATTTTTGTGTAAAAATCTTAATGCGGTTCACAGAGTACATCTGCTTACCAAGTTTCAACAGCGTAGTTCTTATAGTTTCGGAAAAAAGTGGCTGTGAATCACGGACGGACAGACAGACAGACAGACATGACGTATCTATAAGGGTCCCGTTTTTTGCCATTTGGCTACGGAGCCCTAAAAAGGACATTAATTTACCTAATGGCTCTATATATGCGTACCCAAGAGTAACCAACGGAACCCTTCGAGTGAGAGTCCGACTCGCACTTGGGCGGTTCTAGGGTTCCGTACCCGAAGGGTAACAAACGGAACCCTATTACTAAGCCTCCGCTGTCCGTTCGTCCGTCCGTCTGTCTGTCAGCGGGCTGTATCTCAAAAACCGTAATAAGTAGACGAAAGAAGAAATTTTCACAAAGCTTGTATTTCCGTATCTATTGCGGGTAATTAAACGGGCTCCCATACAAGAACCATGTTTTTTTTCGTTTTATGGTACAGAACACTTCAAGTGAGAGTTTGACTCGCACTTGACCGGTTTTTAAACTAACACGTAGATTCTTCTATTTTTTTTTAAACGTTGCCCCACCCTAGGAATTTCTCCTGTATCGTGGGTGCGTTTACAAATATACAATTTCACATACCTACACAAACAGCCAGACCCGGAACAACTATCTATAGGCCATACAAATATTTGTTCCGTGCGGGAATCGAACCCGCGACACGCTTCGCAGCAGTCAATCGCTCAACCACTGCGCCGAGCGCGCCGTCAAACAGATTACACCACCAAATGTCACAAACTCACAAAAAAACAATTTCTCACCTCTTCTATAGCATCTAACTGGACATCCCCGATTCCGCCGTTGGGCAGATCGAGGGGAGTCTCCTTGGCCTGCGCAGCCGCAGCTGAATGCCTCGCAGCAGCAGCGCCAGCGCCCCCAGCCGTCGGCCTCGTCGCCTCCAGCAACACTTTGAGAGAGGCTATCGCGTGTAGCTGCGTGGCTTTCTCGTCTACCTTGCCTGGGGACAAGAGGAGAATGGATTGGATTATGGTGATCAAGTTTTTTTTGAGACTGTTTCTGGAACGGTTTTTAGGGATCCGTACCTGAAGAGACCCAAACTCCACCCACTACGACCCTATTACTAAGACTCCGCTGTCTGTCCGTGTATCACTAGGCTGTATCTCATGACCCGTGATACGTAGGCAGTTGACATTTTCACAGATTGTTTATTTAGATAAATATAATGACCACCATAAAATGCTTTGATACCCTTAGTTTTGTAACCAAAAATATCTACTTAACACCAGAAAAATAGTCACGACTCCACTTTAAATTGTATTCGACCACCAAATTTATTAAATGATAACCAAATCTTAGCGAGCAAATTAATATTCAGTTAGTATAATATTCAAATTCTATAGTAACGTGTCTGCGTCAGATCCCCTCTATGGCTGGTGAAACATGTGGGTTAGGTTAGGTTAGAACCATGACCATTAGCGCGCGAAGGCGAGCGAGCGAAGCGAGCGTGCCGCGAAGCGGCCGCCGAGCGCCAGATTGGTTTAATTTTGGTGATCATTTACTATTTTTGGGTTACTCATGATTTACTTAGTCATTTTACTTAAATAGGATAGCAAAGTGTTAAAACTTTGGTTATAATTTTATATTAAAATGCGAGTTTCATTTTGGTGATCATTTACTACTTTTGTCTGCTATTTGTTACTATATCTGGTGGTAAGTTAAACATAAGCCATTGTTTATTTCTATTGCCGCTATAATAACATATAAAAAAATTAAGGTTCCTGGTACGGAACCATACGAGTGCGAGTCCGACTCGCACTTGGCCGATATTTTACGGACATTAGACTGAATAAGGAGTATTCTCTTTATATGGTTATAGTCGTCATTTCAATCGAAATACTGCTGGATATAGGATATAGGTATCCCCTAAACGACACCACGTGAATCGGTCCTGTGCTTTTCGCATCCAGCGGATTTCTGTGACGTTGATCAGCAGTGCGATTCTGTAAACATATCGAAGTGAACACTCAGGCGAAGTGAACAACAAGTGAGCTGTCAAACCATACAAACAAGATGACATGACAGCTCACTTGTCGTTCACTCCACCTAAGTGATCACGGTGAGATGTCAAAAGAATCAACCGGCATGTTATGCCGATCTTGAGGGAGGGACCATAAGCTTTACAAACGTAAGATAAGCCTTCCAGTACGCGGTCGTCATTCCCGAACCTTTCGGCCCCATCAACAACACGTTCTACGTATAAGAATAGAATAGAATAGAATAGAATACTCTTTACTATGTACACCACAAAAAGATAGATGAAGTAAACATACATTACATAGGGCGACACAATGGGCGTCCTTATCGCTAAAAGGGATCTAAGGATAATTTTTGAGATATTTTCACGTTAGCGCATGTTTACCTCAAACTATAAGTGCTGACCCTGAAGTATAAATTCTAAGTATTCTAAGTATTTACATTTTAAAACCTAACACAAAGAATTTGCATTATCATTCAACGTAGCAATGCTGCCAGACTTCTGGGCACGTTTCTAGATGACAGCAATGCAGAGAAATACTTTACACCTAAATGTATTTTGTTTTTGAATTATGCATTTGGTGCTTTAAGTTAGTTATGTAAATACTTTTATTGACATTTTGAATAAATACCAAACTCAGGCACTAAAACATTAGGAGGCGGCCGACGCCTGCCGGAGTTGCGGGACTATTCGAAAGAGATACCGCGGCTCCGGAACACAAAGGGCAATGAAGGAACATGGATGGGTTTTAGTCAGTAAAAGTCTGACACTCCCTCCCGCTCCGCCCAGAGCGGGAGAAGTCATTTGATGATTTCCCCAGGCACTAAAACATGACTAAAACCATACAGCACACCGAATATAAAGGCCAAATTCAATACCACTAACACAGTCATACAGCAAAACTATTCCCCATCTTGAAACCCAACAAAAGGCCGCGCCGCATCTTCACACAAAACATTTGCGACCGACTCCGAGTTAAATAAAGTTACAAACAGTTCACGGAATAATCTCATTGTATCTGTTTCATGTCCTAACTAGTCTCGAGACCACAACTAGTGCGCTGTATAGTTCTCTCTGACCTATTTTCATCAGAAAGCACAATGTATGTTGCACTTCCATTCCAACCCAGTTTGAGTGCTTCTAGAGTTTAAATGCTGCATTTTGATATTAAGAGTAGTAGGCGGTCTCATTTTTAAGTGAAATATACATTGTTGTACATGAATATTGCTAGGTTTTTAATGAAAGTTTTTAAGTAGACGAGACAGTGCTTTGGCGATGAGTGAAAGTCGCGTAGATGCAGTGGGGAGTTTAAATTAGTTGTAAAAACTTACGTCTAAAAAAATACTTTGTCAAGCAGTTTGATGCAGTTGGTGTCACCAGATCTGTTATGGAACTGCATCAGTTTGCATGTAAAGCGACTTATTTGGAACTTTTTAGTCGTTTTTAGCGATCGGTTTTTTTTTTAAAGTCAACTTTTTATTTACTACATTCTAGTGAGTTACATTTTTGGAATCGTCTCCGCAAAGCTCTTTATTTTTATACCCCACTTGATAGGTTATGAGGATTTTTTAAAGACATAATATCTCGCCAAAATCAGCCATTTCAATTCATAATTTTGTTTTTTTTTTTTTTTTTTAATTTTGATGTACTCTCACGACTAATACGAATCTATTTACACCACTCACATAAAAATACGACAAACCGTTTAGGCTCTAGGGCGCACCAAAGAAACAGACATGATACATACACGCACTCGAAAAACGTAACCCTCCTTCCTTCGCAGTCGGGAAAAAAAATTAAAGAATACGACGATATTTCTTTTTAGTTTTATCGTTCTCTTATTTTAGATGATACAGGGGGGCACACATTTTACCATATTGGAAGTGTCTCTCGCGCAAACTATTCAGTTTAGAAAAATATGATTTTAGAAACCTCAATACATTTTTGAAGACCTATCTATAGATACCCCAAACATGGGTATGATGAAAAAAAATAAATTTAAGTTTCTAGTATGGGGACCCCCAAAATGTATTGGTTTTTTTTTACTTTTGAGTGAAAATCTCAATGCGGTTCACAGAATACATGTACTTACCAAGTTTCAACAGCATAGTTCTCATAGTTTCGGAAATCAGTGGCTGTGACATACGGACGGACAGACAGACAGATAGACATGACGAATCTATAAGGGTTCCGTCTTTTGTCATTTGGCTACGGAACCCTAAAAAATACAATCAATTTGAGAACTTTTTTGAAGTCGGTTAAAAAAGAAAGAAAGAAATCTATTCCCAAGAGGAAATGGTAGGAATCGAGTTTTAATAGACTTTTTGCTATTGCTATGTCCCAGCAATCGGTCCATCCCTATGTTCTTATGTTAAAAAAAATATAAACGAGCATAAACAAAAACAGTCACCAAGTTTCAGCATGCCCAGAACGATTTCTGTGTCATGCAACGCGACTATTTACCACATCCCAAGCTAAATTTACCAGAGCTACTAACTTATGCCTATATTTTTTAACCTACATCATCCCTCGTCAAAAGGGGAACGACACTTCTTCGGTAGCCTTATCGGCACTTCGACAGGGAATTTTAAAGTGCCAAGGGGCTTATGGGCTTTGCGAAAGTTAAGAATATAGTCCTTAGATCGGTGTTGTAAGATCAAAGATGAATCTTTGTACAGTAGGTAATTAGATGTAAGGCACATCTACATAAATTTCTGTATAAAGATTCATCTTTTTTTTTCATTGGGAATATTTGTACTACTAACAAAATTCTGTAAATGTGTGTCGATCGGGTTCCGATACGATATGATATGATACGACGCATCGCCGCGTCGGCTTAATAAAAGTAAATCAAATCCTTTGGCACCTGTCTCACCCGGCGACGAAGCGATTAGCTTTCGACTTTTTTCTCGCTGAGGAAAAGGACAAAAGATGTAGACCTCGTGTGAATAAAAGGGACGCATTCATTTATAGTCGATAGCTGGCTGTTTACACTGCCGGCGAGCGACTCTTACCTCTAGTTGATCGCAACGACAAGAGTTATCAGATTGTTCTCGCTCAGCAACACTTGCTCGGCGATGCGCGCTTCGCGGTGAGAACTCACCAACCAGCGGTCATTTCTACCTATAATGGGGGCCGGAGCGAGTAAAAGCCCGTCGTAAAAAGCACTCGCATAAAGCCGAGCGTCAAAACTATCGAAATGTTTTCTAGGTTGGTCCTAGCTGTCAATGGGACATCTTTGACAGTCGTTAGAAGCCAGAAAATGTGACACCAGACTTATCAATGCGTGCCTCAAAGAGCTGTCTAATCGGATGCAACTGAGAATCAAAATTACAAGGAGCAAAAGATAAAATGCATCAAAACTCGGGGGGAATCGTGACGTCAGAACGCACTAAAAACTATACCACGGCGTGACGTATAGAGAATTTATATAATACTAGCTGACCCGCGCAACTTCGTTTGCGTCACATTTTCCATTAATGCTCCGCTCCTATTTGTCTTAGCGTGATGATATAAAGCCTATATCCTATAGCCTTCCTCGATAAATAGGCTATCTAACACGGAGCATTAATGGAAAATGTGACGCAGACGAAGTTGCGCGGGTCATCTAGTTTATTGATAAAGCTAGTACCGTATTGATAAAGCTAGTACCGTAACCGTAGGTAATCACCTACGGTTTCATTGGCCGATGGTAGGTAGTATAGTTACTATTTTTTTTGGTTTGATTGCTACTACATATCAGCTTATCATCGTGACTAAATAATAACAGCCGCACAGGTCGATCTTCAAGGTTAAGCAACGCTTGCCGAGGTTGGTCTGTGGATGGGTGACCATCTTAACATACCGAGTTTCCTCCGTGCCTCGGAAAGCACTTAAGCTGTTGGTCCCGGCTGTCATTTGGAGAACTTTGGCAGTTGTTACGGATAGTCAGAAGCCAGAAAATCTGACACCAGACTTGCCAAGGATTATCGTGTTACCCAGTAACTGGGTTGTGGAGGCCTGGTAGGCAGCCGCTCCACGTAAAATACTGGTATTCAGCTGAATCCGGTTTGACTGGAAGCCGACCACAATATAGTTGGGAAAAGGCTAGGCAGATGATGATTGCTACTACATATCGTATTATTATATTTTACCTTTTATCTGTATGGTATCTCTCAAGACCACGTTAAACACGAAAGCTTCCAAAACGATCTTAAAACAAATTAACAAAGTGGTTAATATTCCCATTCGGTTCAAAACGTCTAACTTGAAACAGTAACTTATGGGCCTTAGGCCACAAATGACCTCAAATCGTGCACTTAATATTTATAGGCCATTAGCTTATCGTGAGGACCACAGCTGGGGATCGGTCTGCTGTAATCTTAGGACTATTGGAAATGAGC
This sequence comes from Ceramica pisi, assembly GCA_963859965.1. Taxonomy (NCBI): domain Eukaryota; kingdom Metazoa; phylum Arthropoda; class Insecta; order Lepidoptera; family Noctuidae; genus Ceramica; species Ceramica pisi. The sequence continues at coordinate 18,336,984 of OY982543.1, forward strand.
TGAGTTCGGAATTACGCGTTACTGGGAATAGCTGTAGTATGTATGTGAACATTGACTAAGAACGGAATTTCGGTAATAGATAGCTTTGCAGTTAGTCCTAGGGACGTTGTGCCATAATTTTCTTCGTATTCTTAATTTCAATCTTAACTTATAATATGAATGTAAAAGTGAGTTCATTTGTGATGCTTTCAAACCTAAATTGGACGTAGATAAGCAAAAAGGATCCAACCCACAACATGACCGAAAATGAGTTAAGTATACCAAACTGCTCGTCAAGGTCTATATTTTCGATTAGCAAAAACAATCCAAGTAAAATACAAATATTTTGACATTAAAATGACACTGGTTACCAAGCCACATGTATGGCGAACCCCTATTTTAGTTTCATAATAACGATCCATTCTCCTTGGATCATATTGTAAAACGGTCAATCTAAGAAACTGACACAAAACTGAAATATTTCAAAGAATCCAAAGCATGTGGATCCTTTTAGATTATAATATTTACTTCAAATCTATGCAAAAGATGAATCACTAAAAAGATTCAGAAAGCATGAATCCTTTTTGTTAAACTAAATTTTTACTAAAAAATGCACTGGTTAAATCACAAGAACGATTCAAAACATTTGAATCTTTTTTGTTAAATTAATTTTTTATTAAAAAAATGCACTGGTTAAATCACAAAAACGATTCAAAGAATATGAATAAAGATTTAAAGCAAGCAAAAACTTAAGAAAACTTTGAATGTTTAACGTTAGAAAAAACCCTCCCACTGTCCCGAATCCCTACGAGCATATTTCTTTATAAACGCCAACTCTGGTTGTATAATTGCGGCATACATCCAGGCTCCAATAACAACGGCCACTGTTATGTTTGGATTGAAGGCAAAGCTGGTAGAGGCGCCCTAGAAGTGGGATCGTGTTTGATTAAATATATAAAAACAAAACTTAATCCAAAAGTGCAAAATTTGGTTCTGTGGAGTGACTGCTGTGGGGGCCAAAACCGTAACATTAAAATCGTACTCATGAGGCAATATTAAGTTCACACCAAACATTAAAAACGATCACACTCAAGTATCTTGAATCGGGTCATACATTCTTAGAGGCGCAGTCAAAATACCACGAAAGAATTTACACAGCTGACGAATATGTCGCAGTAATAAAAAAGTAAGAAGAAAAATCCTCTAATGATCTTTCGTTCAATCCATCCTAAGGTTGTCTGTAAGAGAATGCCCTGTGCGATAAGACCGCCCATTGTATACTTGTTTTTATAAACGTTTTTCCTGTACTTGTTATGAGGTGTACAATAAAGTATATAATAAATAAATATGTATATACCTAAAGACTGCCTGGATTTCTATAAATCTTTAAGGGGCAATCCGAGTCTTCATGACGATATGGACGGATTTGGCGGCGAACCGGGCTTCGCACAGGAAGAAGAGTAAATTGAATTGATGTTTTATACATAAAAAAAAAAAAAAATTATAAAGCTAGTTGTTTTATTAATTAAATGAACAATTTTTAACGATTTAAGTCACAATTAGCTACTTTGAATCGTTTTTGCGAAATTAAAATGAGCTTAACATAATTGAAAATAGCTTTTATCAAAAAGGATCCTAACACACATTTAGCTGAATATCTCAAGAAATAAAACTAAACTCAATAAAATTTATTTGTACGAATAAAATATACATTGACACACACATATTTTCTTAGGAAACAAAAAACGCAAGCAAGTCTATTCATGAGCAAACACAGGATAAACTTCAATCTTCAATAACTCAAATGTAACATTTTGTGGGGTGGATCCTTTTTGGTTATCTACGTCCAATTGAACTATGAATTTTGACGAATTTTGTTAAATAGTTCGAAAATCTATACTAACGTAAGAGAAGCCGCGAGGAAAATTTAGTTTCGAATATTATAATATACTAACTTATGCTTGCGACTTCGCCGGCGTGGATGTCGGTAATCGTTAGCCTTCCCCGAGAACCACTCTATACATTGTTGAAAACAATGTGAAAAACTGAGCAGAAGTTTTTGGGTTCATCGCGAACAGACAGACAGACAGACGCGGCGGAGGACTTTGTTGTATGTAGTAAAGTGAATTTTGACAAAAGGGACCCATAGTCATTAAAATTATAATGAATCAATCAGAGTCAGTCTTCATTTTGCGAGTTTGTCGCCAAGTGGTATATTTATAACTACAGTTAGTCATTGTGCCGATAGTCGTAAGTCGGGAGGACCATACACCCATGTCTATTACATTGGGAAAAAAATACCTTCTCTATTACAAAATTAATTTAGTTTATCTAACAGAACAATGTGCAAACCGCATTACTAACAAACTTTATTAAAATATAAAGTGATACAAAATAAAATAAAACGGCCATTCCATTCTCACAATATTACGAGTATTTCAGAATGTCCACAGAGCAGAGACACGCCTCGACGACCACAGCTACTGACGGCATTGTCAAAACTGTCCACACAAACTAAGCTGTCATTGAGTGTCACCATTTATGTTGACAATAAGGCATATGACTGAATTTTGTTTTATCAGATTTTTCAAAACCTACACTTGGCTTACAGGTAGGCCAAGTCTTAAAATAGGATAAAAATACAATAGTTTTTTCACGGGAATATGTTCCCTTGGAATAGTTTTCAAATGTGACATAATATCCACGACTTTATAGTACACTAGCTGATGCTTATTATGTTATTATACTAGCTGACCCACGCAACTTCGTCTGCGTCACATTTTCGATTAATGCTCGGCTCCTTTTAGTCTTAGCGTGATGATATGTAGCCTATAGCCTTCCGCGATAAATGGGCTATCTAATACTGAAATAATTTTTCAAATCGGACCAGTAGTTCCTGAGATTACCCCCTACATACAAACTTGCAAAAAAATGTTTGTATGTGTGTATATTAGTATAGATATATTATTTGGTGAAAACAGCATGAAAATCGGTTCATAAGTTTTTGAGTTTATCGCGAACAGACACAGACAGACGCAGCCGAGGACTTTGTTTAATAGTATTTAGTGATAGTTAAGGCGTCTCCAGTCTACGGTTCTGTGCTCTATGGAATGTACTGATATTACTTTTAGCGAAGCATCGCTTTTATTTCTGTGCTATCAATTTAATAAGAAGATGTTGTGCAGGGAACAATAATATAAACGTTTTAGTGGCTGTGGTAAACATATTGGAGTATCAGATGGGCCATTCTGCAACTGTAAGTACGAAACATAATGGATCTATGAATTAAATGAGCGTTATTGTTGTTCTATTAATGCGTGTTTTGGATAGTTACTTAACGATAAACGAAACATTTGAAACCTAGACGAATTTTGTGAGTTTTGAGGTAAACCTAAAACAAAAAGAAAGATGTATATGACTTTTACTATCTTGTTTTTGTGTAATTCGTTAGTCCTAAAAACATCTGTCTTCTGTTTTGGTGCATGTGCCAAAAAAGGTATTACCCCTATTTATTCGTTCTTAAAAAAAAGGCCAAAACTTTGCACAAAAATAAAGTTTACCCTGGCTTTAATCAAATGAAAACCACCCTTACGAATACTATAGTATAGTAGTAGTATAACTATACTTTAGTACTACCCTTAGATATTAAGTTAAAAAGAAAAAAAATCGTGATATCAATATAAAACAGAAAAAAATAACAAAAACCCACACCGTAACAGTAAACCGTATTGCAGAATGACCACGCCGCTGGAGTAAAGTGTTTGTGTGCCCTACGAAAACAATCGAATCGATACCTTAGCGCCTTTTCGGTCAAGGTGGGGTCAACAACGCTCTGTATAGGGTTGTCAGGTCCTAAACACAAACACAAAGCATTTATTTCAATTCCCCTCCCTCCGGACCTCTGAGCAGTTCAGACGTGTTTCTAGAGAGACCTTATTTTAATTTATTCAATTTGTAATAATTAATTCAAAAATCAAAACAACTAAATCAGTATTCAAAAATAGGAGTGCATAAACATTTAAGAGATCGCCGTGCCGGACAGTCGGACTCGTCTACCAACGCTGCGCGTGAGTCACAAAAACTATCATAGTTTACTACACTACTAATGACCCCGCCCCGTGCGTAAACTTCATTAATGATCTATGCACTTACAAGGACTTTGGGCGTGTAATATTGCCATAAGCGAACAGAGACAAATATATTTACGTGAGCAAGATAGCCAGAGGTCAACTTATATTTGACGGAAAGCTGTTTCCTTCGGATCTCTCGATAGCGCCCACTCTTACCTGAGCCACCACTGGTTATTAGAAGTATCTACGTATCTAATCTCCTCGCAACTTGAGCGCCTGGTAATTCTGAGAAACAAACACAATTACTCCGTAAATATGCCCCTTCAACGCTCGCCTCCAATGACTACTCAAAAAGCTCAGCCACCGACAACGCCGCTCTTCAGTACTCCGCAACCTGCTCTGTTCACGCCTCATAGCTCATCAGAACCGAGTCTTAATGCAAACCTGGACTCGCCAAATAATAATAATTCACCAGCCATAACCTTCCGCAATGCGAAGCGATTACGCTTAGAATGTGACGAAGAGTATAGCCTATCCGCGACTATGTTAGAAATAAAAGAAATGTTTCGCGAGCTCAAACAACAGCAAAATGATAAGTACAATAAGCTGTGCTCTATGGTGAACGATATACGGGACACCATTGACGTGATGGCTGCGAAATGCAACGAAATAACTTCGCGTGTTGAAGTATTGGAAACCGAGCGTAAGGAAAACTTGTCCTACATCCATAAGTTGCAAGTACAACTCGAAAATTTTGAGCAGAGTTCCAGGTCCTCCTGTATAGAAATACGCAATATCCCAGTGACTAAATCTGAGACAAAGACGTCCTTATTGAAAACCGTGACTGATACGGGTAATCTCATCAAGTTGCAAATTAAGCCTTATGAAATTAATGATGTTTTCCGTATCCAAACTAAAGATCCGGCCAATAAAACCATTATAGTCGATTTCACATCAGTACTACGTAAGGAGGAATTTTTAGATCACTTCCGTAAGCACAACAGAGACTCTTTCAAGTTGACTACGGAGCACCTTAAAATCAGTGGCCCTTCCAAACCAATCTTTGTTTCCGAAAATCTAATACCTAGGAAAAAGAGACTATACTTCCTGGCACGTGAAGCGGCTAGATGCAACGATTACAAATTCTGCTGGATTAAACATGGCAAGATCTTCGTTCGCCAGAAAGAAGGACACAAACATTTCGAAGTTAAGACTGATGCTGACCTTTCTACTATTTTTAAGTCCGCATGACTATACCTAATTTCGGATTATATAATCAAATTACCCGTTTTGCCGTTTACTGTTTATTACTGGTTTCTGTTCCATATGTTTTTTCGTTATTTCGACTACCTGTATTTCTTTATGTTAATATTATATATTTCCATAATGTTAATTAACAAGCAATTGTACACTATATTATTACACTACACACAACTCTTCTACTACACTCTGAAATTAACACTACATTTCACTTACCGCAAGTTTTACAATTACACGACAAATGATCGTACTATTCACTTTTATAGAAAATTACCGAATTCTGATGCAATTACATACATATCTAAGTTTATTCAAAATCAATTAAAATCTAAACACTACACGGATAAAATCCTAGAGCTGACCCTACAAAGATTTTCCTTTTTATTTTCACATAATCGTTATGGATGACCTAAACATAATTAATACCGAGATCGAAAAAGTTTCTGTCTCAGAATGCTTTGTGTGCTCTCCGGAAGCGAGTGCTAACTATTTGATAAAACCAGAATGCACACTTAAAATCTTACATGTCAATATTCGAAGCATCAACTGTAATTTTGACAATCTAACATTGTTACTAGGCAGGTTGAGTTATACACTGGACGTTATTTTGCTGTCTGAATGTTGGTTGAGCAAATGTCCGAATATTCCCCACCTCTCAGGCTACAATACTTGTTTCACTTCATTTCAAAATCAGAATGATGGAGTAGTTGCTTACGTCAGAATGGATTTACAATACTCTTTTGAAACCCCCTCGGTTAATGATGCAAACTGTTTGGTACTGAAATTCTCGGACAAGGTTGCTATTGTCGCGGTATACAGATCACCCTCGACCAAAGATCTTAATCCATTTCTCAGTAGCTTAGATATGTTGCTACAACACTTAAATAAATTCAGAACAATCTCTCTTATCGGAGATTTAAATATTAACATTGCACCTACGAGCGTGGATCCAAATTGTGATGACTATTTAAACATAACTGCATCACACGCTATGCTTCCCGCGCATTCTTTTCCCACCAGGCTTAATAATTGTCTAGACCATGTATTGCTGAAGTCGACACAAACTGCCACAACCTTGGTTCTTGAATGTGATATAACTGACCATTCTCCTGTATTACTGTTCTGCAATCCTAATTTCACAATAAATACACGAAAAGTCAAACACATCACAAAAATTGATATAATAAAATTGAAATCAGACATCGAAAAGGCTGATTTTACTAAAATACTAAGTTCAAATAACCCAGACTTTGCTGCTGAAACTTTGGTATCTCTACTATCCTCTTCCATCAAGCTCCATACAAGTTATTCGGTAATTTCTAGTAGAAGGCGTATCATCAAGCCTTGGATTACTCCTGGCCTCCTTAGATGTATTCGGCAAAGAGATAAATTACACAAAACCTCCAAGAAACACGCAGAAAACGACACTCATAAGACTATTTATCTTCGCTATCGAACTTTTTGCAACAATTTATTAAAAAAGCTCAAACGCGAATATGAAAGGTCAGAATTTCAGAAGGCCGGAAAGAACCCAAAGGCAACCTGGAAAGTTATTAAAGAAATTTCCCATATGGACAAGAGTAAGTATTTTTCTTCAGAGTTACTAAAATGTGAAAACGACCCTCTTCTCTCCGTCAATACAGTAAATAGTTACTTTGCAAATGTGGGCAGTACCCTTGCATCCAAGTTTTCGAACTCTCCATCACAAAATATTTCTGCGGACCTTCACGCTTCGCCCCAAGTGGCTAGCTCTTCCATGATAGCCCCATTAGAATCGATGGTCATGTACGACGTTGATGACGCCGAAATTGAAACCATTATCTTAACCCTCAAGGATGAATGTGCTGTCGGTTATGATGGAATCCCCTCCACAGTTATAAAGGCCACAAAAGCTACAATTGTCCCCCTTCTTGTTCACATTTTTAATCTCTCTCTATCCTCTGGTATTTTTCCGGATGTTTTCAAAACTGCCATAGTCCACCCTATTCACAAGGGAGGGGACAAGGAACTCGTTTCTAATTACAGGCCTATATCAGTCCTTTCAACCGTCTCCAAAGTTTTCGAGAAAGTTATCAACGCGAGGCTTGTTAAATTTTTAGTCAAATTCAACATCCTGGCCGAAAATCAATACGGTTTCAGATCTGGAAAATCAACCGAAGACGCTACTCTGGAGCTCACAAATACAATTGTCGCACACCTTAACAATAAGCACAAGACGCTTGGTGTTTTTCTAGATCTCTCGAAAGCGTTCGACACTGTTTCGGTCCCCAAATTGATTGACAAGCTAGAACGGATTGGCATTCGTGGAATTGCACTCGAAATCTTTCGTAGCTACTTATCGAGGCGTAAACAGGTTGTGAGGGTTGGTTCGTTTGTGAGTGATGAAGAAAATTTGTTTTATGGGGTTCCTCAGGGCAGTGTGCTAGGACCAACCCTCTTCCTCATATATGTCAATGAGCTGTGTCAGTTGTCTCTTGCAAACACTAAAATAATTACATATGCGGATGACACAGCTCTTATAATCCATGGCAAGGACTGGTCTGAGACGCGTGAAAGGGCAGAATTGGCACTGCGGATGGTTATGATGTGTCTAACCTCGAATCTGCTCACGCTCAACATCTCCAAGACTAAATTTATCCCATTCAGCCCGAGTATTCTTTCCCAACCACCTTTGTCGTTTCAGATCAGGACCCATGTGTGCATTAACCCAGAAACCTGTGACTGTCCTCAAATAGAACGGTCTGATAGCATAAAATACCTTGGGGTTGTATTAGACAATCTTTTGACCTGGAAAAAACAGATTAAATCAGTTGTGGTTAGAGTCAGAAGATTGATTTACTTGTTTAAAAAACTTCGAGCGGCTGCTGACTTCCAATGCCTTAAAATGGTCTATTTTGCCCTTGCTCAATCAGTTCTCGGTTACTGCATAACCACGTGGGGGGGAACGCACAAGACAACCATGTTGCGCGTAGAGAGGGCTCAGAGAGCAGTTTTAAAAGTACTAGCTAGGAAGCCTATTAGATTTCCCACGTCTGAACTATACTCACTTTGTGAGGTACTCTCAGTGAGGCAGTTGTTCGTACTGCAAACAGTTTTTAGGAAGCACCTACTTCTCCCTTACAACCCTCACTACCTCACCAAGAAACGTCGTACCGACAGAGTCTGCAAGACTGAACGCTGCAGGTTAGCATTGGTCAGTCGCCACTTCACTCACATTAGCTCCAAACTCTACAATATCATAAATATGAGACTTAAAATATACCCTATGACTAGGATGGTGCTGAAGAGAAAAGTGACCAGCTGGCTTAAGTGCTTGTCCTATGATGAGACTGAGCAACTTATGGTTTCTTAAATGCGGTAGACCCACCCATTCACACACACCCACACACACATACATACATACATACATACATACATACATACATACACACACACACATACACACACACACACACACGCACGCACGCACATACATACACAATTACACACCCCATCCCCACTTCCACTCTTCATATTAACAACATATTGTACATTATTACTGCTTGCTTTTTGTCATTATTTGCATGTAATTAACTTCTCTTAGGTTAAACTGGAACAATGTCTGAATTTATGTATTTTGTATTGGGCGTTGATAGCTGCGCCACAGTATTTTACTTTTGCAGTTATCTTCGTTTTCCTATGTAATGTGACATTTAAGTTGTTCCAAATAAACTTTAAACTTTAAACTTTAAACATCTCTCTCTGGAGTCGGTCCCTCATGTCTGAGGATCGTGATCAGCATCAGGGTTGCATCTGGAGTGGATGATATGTCTCCATCGGTGTCTGTCCAGCGCGTCTCTTACAATTGAATAGAATTTAGAGGTCGTTGAGTTCTTCACTTGCTCGCTCCATCTTGCTGGTGAACGACCGAGCGATATTTTGCCTTCGGTGTTCCCAACCACGATCAGTTTCTCAAGGTTTTCTTCGCCTCTGCGCATTGTGCGGCCAAAATAGGAGAGAATGCGCTGTTGGCGCGTGGTGGACAAGCGAATTTTAAACCATTAATTATAGGTTCTTTTGAATTGTTGAGGAGTTGTGCTCTCAGAAATATTAAACTAATTGCAAGTTCATCGTGAGCATAAATTTCCAAAGAGCAGAACGTACAAAAATCTCAATGGGCACTCTCATATACCTTGCGTTTTTCCCATCTAAATTGAGGTCGGCTTCCAGTCAAACCGATTTCAGCTGAATAGCAGTATTTTATTTTACGTGCATGAAGCGGCTGCCTGGTCTGGTACGCGACTGCCTACTGGACCTTCACAACCCATTAACTGAGTAACATGGCACTTCTTGGCAAGATATGAGTCAGATTTTCTGGCTTCTGAAAATCCCTAAAGATCTATAAATGACAGCCGGGACCGACGACTTAACGTGCTTTCCGAGGCACCGTGGTCGGAGTCTCGGTATGTTAAGGTGGTCATCCATCCACAAACCGACATTGCCAAGCTTCGCTTAACCTTGTAGATTGATCCGTGTGGGTGTTATTCTTTAGCCACGAGGAAAATAATTTAGTCAGCACAAACCCCTCTTATGGAGCCAAATGATGCTGATTAGGGATTTCGAAACATGGCGATTTTTAACGACTTTGAGCGACAATACTAAGGAATATGTGTAGAACTTTATCCTGCTTTTTTCGGATGTTTGGCAACCCTGTCCGTGTGTACCAACCATTTTCGGGGTCTGTCTCTGTATCGACACTCGCTGTATAATAAGGATCATATTGCTTATATTATTTGAGGCAATATTTTGGATTGGTAGTAGAGATCTTGCATTTTGAGTTTTCATTAATATTGTAGGTTTCGTTGAATTATGTTTCGGAAAGACAATATTAATTCTCTTGTTGAAAACGTTCAAATTAAGGTAACAATATTATCTCAGCAACAGTTAAATAATGTCAAAAGCTTGTTAAAAAATTAGATGCAATCTTGACAGTTTGTAAATACAAACGTTCTTTAAATGTAAGAGAATTGCCCAATTTCTATTGTATTTATGTAAAGTCTTTTTTATTTTATTGGAAAAATATTCAAGTAAAATTGGGATTTTTACTAGATAAAAATAAATAGCCTGTCAGTTAGATTTTAAAAACTTTGTATACGTGTTTGATGCAATTTCTAACTAATAAAATATTATAAAGCTCAACAAAGTCCAAGAGCGGGGGCAGGTGTCGTCACGTCGCTAGTAAAACTAAGTTGTACCATCATAGTGACGTCATGCGAGTTTACATCGACTGCATCGTCTTCATTTTCGTGAAAAATACTATCGTACGGATTTATTAGAGTTTTTCAGAAATATTTTATTGTTTCGATCGATTACGATCTTTTTAATTATAAATTTTATAAGGTCATAGTTCCTTTTCTCATGTTAGAGTTTAATTTTGTTTTCTTCGTATGTTAGTAGTTTAATTGTTATTTTTTATGATTTTTAGTTTTCATTTCAATATTTGTACGCCTTTACGGCAAAACATAGCGCACTTATAATACCTACCTAATCTAAGATCTTTTAAATGTAAAAACGTATGTTTCACAAATACACGCTAATTCTGTTCTGATTCACGTATTAGAACGTATTATAAAGTAATTTTTGAATGAACCCTCAAAATTTATGATTTTTCGAAGACGTACCTATATTATCCTCTTGTTTCCATTAATTATGCATATCTGTGGTTTATTTAATCAAGTTTGGCGAAGGTCTGCTTTATCAATGACGTGATTTATAGGTTAATTAATATAAGGGAACCCTCTTCCATCGCTGAACGTAAAATTAAAGTTTAAATAGACCACAAATGTGTTTTATCAATAGATATATTTTTTTAAAATCCATGACTAAACCATTGACTCATTAACTCTGATCTATTGATTGAATAAGGGACTACTCACACTTATTCAGCTCCATTCGCGTTTCGCTGAACGATTTTGGTCACACTTATACAGTTCTGCTTCTATAAGCCGCGTATAGCGTCGTAAGAGTAAGGAGGCGGCAGCGGCAGAAAAGCGCTGAACTCGATCTATAGCACTCGCTTGATAATGGCACAATTTTGTCCTCATTTTACACTTGTTTGCCGCGAAAGCTAAATAGACGCGGAAAGCTGAACGGAAGCGTACGCGTCTCCATACAAAATGGTTTTATTCTTTGGGCATAAGCTGAATAAGTGTGAGTAGTCCCTAACGCGATTGACGATCAACCTAAACTACCAACAGATTAGGTTAGGTAGGACCCCGGGTTGTATTTTTTTTTAATTTTCTTTCATGCAAACTTCGCCGTGACAATTAGGAGCACAACTATAAAAGAATTATCCAATTTAGATCAGTCGTTACGAAGTTATGCGCATACATACATTTTAGCGATTCGGTTTTATTTATATAGAAGATAGATTATAAAAGAACGTTCATACCTAATTATGTAGTATTTTCATTACGTCATAACAGAAAAATACTTTCATACCCATATTTGTGACCACAGAGCTATCGTAACATTCATTCAGGTAAACCGGACCAGAATAACTTTGCGGGTAAAATTAGATGGTTGGCGGTGACCCTACCTCATACCTACTAGGAGTGTAGCAAATGAGCGTGGGTGTCCGCTAAAACTGTGTTGCGGAATTTGTTCGTAAGAGACCCCGCGGCCCTGGAACGCAAAGGGCATTGGGAGGAACACGGATGGGTTTTTAGTGAGTAAGAATGACACCCCCTTCCGCTCCAGGAGTGGAAGAAGTCATTTGATGATTTACCATCCTATAAAAAAGGCTAAAATTGTAAAACGAGAAAACAGGTACAGGTTGAAACAGACTTGTAACGCATCGCGCGAATTGTTCAAAATTCAAAAATTTATTTCATTAAACCATTTACAGGTACTTTTGAATTGTCAAGGTCGGTCGGTCCAAAAAGTTGAAGCTATTTGCACGTTTTAAAACGTAGATCTCTATGGAGAAGAACGTCCAAGAAAGTCCACGGACACTCTTATAAAAGTAACAAATTTTTACAAAGATTTAATAATAATAATATCCTTGGACATTTCACACAACGCCATATAGTCCCAAGCTAAGCAACCTAATGCTTGTGTTATGGTAACGATATGGCTGATAAACTACTTATATACATTTTTTTTTTTTGTAAATACATACATATTATAGATAGAAAAACACCCAGACTCGGAAAAAATACTTGTAGGTCTTACAAATATTTGTTCCGTGCGGGAATCGAACCCGCGACATGCTGTGCAGTCGACCAGCAGCAGTCAATCGCTCAACCACTGCGCAAACCGTGTTGTCAGGTTTTTTTTTTACATCGGGTTGAAATTATACATACATGTGAGAACGATGTAAAAAACGAGCAGGATACAAGCGTCGGAACAATTCGAAGAAATAATTAAATCAACCATGGCAGCTGAGAAATGACCAGTCCCGACTGACGGCGCCCGTTCACGAACATGACGTATGCGCCAGCACCATTTGGCTCAACCATTTTGAAGGGAGCCAAATGATCAAACGCATACGCCACCATCAGCAAGAGTTTTGAGTGAGCATGACACTCCCAACCGCCAGGGTATCTACATTCAAGTCAAAAACTAGTGAAAACAACAATTGTGGTGAGTCGAAGCCGCGATTTATAAATTTAACCAAATTATCAAATATTTTTTTTATGACTAAAAAATCTTAAATCTAAACATGTTTTAAATCAAAGAGCACGGACTCGTCTTGTATCATCATTACTTACTAATAATATTCGTGTCCCAGCAAGTTGCATTATTTAGGGCCTTTTCAAAATTCAAAATGTCATTTGTTTGTATTAGGCTGAAAACCCGCAGAGCTTTTTAAACATCTCTTTTACATAAAGACAGTCTCCTAAAACGGGCCCACCCTTCACCGATCACGTAAATATAAATTTGTACCAAAAGTGCCCTTTGGTGACAGTGACGGAAAACGTTTTTTTCATACCATTTGACATTTATTTATTTATTTTTATAACAATTGCTTCCTACACTAACAGTTTGCACCAAGGCGTATAGGAAGCCAACAATATAAAATTAGTCTCATAAACTAAAAAACTTGATACATATTTTGATCATCGATCTGTGACTCTGTGAATACACGTAAATACATCTAATTCTGATTCCTGAGCAATTCGGGCGTTCATCAAGCTAACCGCTTGGGCCGTTGCCGCATATCGAGCGGTAAGGATACGTGACGGTGGAGTCGCGAACAGGCACCGTGAGGCACCGGTACATAAGGTTAATGCACAAGCTTCTGGCTGACTTAACAATATACTGATTAAAAATATTTGATTAAACGGTGAAAATTACTGACAGTCTTGGTTACCGTGACAAATTTGACACTGCCATTTCTCACAATGGCCACCAAGAAGTATCGGTGCTCTTTGATAAACGCAAACTAGCACTTAGGTACTCAATCTTCACATCTTCTTTGTCTTGATGGACGAAGGAGCGCACGCGAGGCTTAGTAGGCAAAGGTACTGAATGACTACTATACATTTAGTACATTCAAACTTACTAAATCCCGAATGTGCCAGTCATTACTTCTGCGGCTTCTTTATCTTCAGTTCTATGTTCAACGTAGGGCTTATTCTGCTACTTTTTAAGCAACGTTAGTTCGCATATCAGCAGTAAACTGACAAAAAAGTCATATATATTTTCGTAATTTTTGACTTAAAAATTTACAGAATAGGCTGTTTGATTTCTAAATTACAGTTTGATGTTGATTACAGTATTTTTCATACTCAAACCCTCAAAACCAGTCAAACTTTGGCATTAATATACGGTTTTATATAACTCTGAAACTAGCCACAGATTTTAGCTTTAATTATAATATACACACATCAGTCGCCTTCGTCAAGTTGCCGGTTCGTCACGTCAAAAAATATAGTTTCGTAGAACTCGTTGGACATCAGTCTCGCACGTCAGTCAGTTATGTCACGACGTTAACGTTGTAACTTGCTGATTCGGCGATTTGACGGTGACTTGACTCATGTGTGTAAAAACCTTAAATTTGTAATAATAGTATGTGTTACACCAACCAAAACGCGGCCACACAGTCGCGTCGCGTGTTACAAGTCTGTTTCCGCCTTTTCCAACACCTGCACCGACTACTATAAGTTTAGTGCCCACTAGTGAAAAATTAATTTAGGATGAATTGATACCATGACATGATATCAGCTGTGGATTTATTCTCCGACTGCATGATAGGTTAGTTGTTCATAAATAGCTTATCGATCGAAAATGTTGGATTTTTGGGTTTGTATAGAACCTAGACCTGATACGCAGCTTGTCCTACTAATTTCATTCAAAATTTCGTCAACATTTTCGCGTTAAAATATAGTTTAAGGAATTAGCTACAACCTGGGAGTCTTTTAGTCAAAAGTGAGTAGGTTACTTTTAGGCAAGCGTGCTCCACCTTAGATCGCATCATCGCTTAACATCAGGTTAGTAGCGGTCAAACGTGGCAACGTTTGCCTATCAAAAGTAACAAAAAAAAATAATTGGTGACGAGAGTTCATATTTCTAGCATGCGCTACGTTTATTTCGCGTAGCCAGAAGGTGCTTAAGCCTCAAAATTTTCAAGCAACGGTAGTTTATATTGTTAGTTTTTGGTTTAATTGTTTTATTATTTTCTTTCTTCAGTCAGAATCAGAATCAGAATCAGTTTTATTTGTTAACATAGGTACATATATACAGATCTTATTATAAATGACGAAAGAGCGCTATGTTATGCCAGGAGGCGTACAAATAATGGTGAGCAAGTAGCTCAAGATTACAAATTAAAATTTAAAATAAAACATACATTATCTGCGAATCATGAATCGGAATCATGCATGGTATTAAATAAAATTATTAAAAATGTCAAAATATCTACGTAAGGTCAAACAACATAAAACAAAAAGATAATAATTGAATGTCAATATCGACAGTAAATTTAAATTTCAAATTAGGTATTCATAATTTTAGTGTAATTAATAATTTAAGTAAAATGTCAAAAAAAAACCAGTTATTTAAATCCAAAATATTTAAAATGTCAAAAAAAAATAAAAAAATCTACGTATCTAAGTTCAAATAATTATAATGTCAAAAATGATTAAATGTCAATATCAATGAATACATTATTTTGTTTATATTGAGCCATCATTCAAAAATTCACCCAAGGTGTAGTAACATTTGTCACAAAGCAATTTATTAAGTGCCTTTTTGAATTGTATTAATGGCATATTTTTAATTGCATTCGGTATTTTGTTATAAATTTTTGGAGCATTGCCGAAAAAGCTTTTACGCATTAAGGATGTTTTACACTTAACATTACTAAGTTTATTTAAATATTGTGTACGCAATGGATTTCTTCTGACTTCTGATAAGCTGACAAATAAATGTTGTCCGTCGTTTTCAAACAACACATAGATCTCACACAGCGTTTCTGGGTCCTAAATACAACCTCCCTATTAGCTGACTGCCCTCAGAAAATAATACCGTACCGTAAAATAGAAGCTACGAGTCCATGGTATGCTGTTAGCAATGTCTCAATGTTTACCTTTTTTGAGAGTTCAGAGAGAGTTTCAGTAAGTATTTATGTATCATGTTTCTTATTCTAATTAAAGCTGTGCGTTCTATGTTCTGGTGCTCTCACCATAAATTAATATTATAACTATTATAAATCTATACGTGGGGATTTGTAATTGGCTTTCTGGTAACTAAGGTTTCCTTTTTGTTTTTATTTATTAGCTGTAAGTCCTCCATGTAGTAAATAAATAAATAAGTATGAATTTTCGCGGGCAAAAGTTAAGAGCGTGTATTCCGTCCACTAGCGCCGCCAATCGTTTTTTATTAATTGTGGTAAATTTAAGACACGTAGATAAAAAACCGCTCTGTAGTGCACTAAAGAAATGTATCTATTATTAAACTCAGATATCTATTTTGGCATTTGAACAATCGCTAAGTACCTCCGATCGCTGTATCCACAAACCAAGAAACTTCTATTTTTCGTTCAAATATACTGCAATTCTACAAAATGGGACACAAGTCTTGCCAAGTGCGTGTCTAACAGTCACCCACAAGACAAGACAAAGCATCGCATACATTGCCGTACTGCGGTAAAGTTCACATTGCGTGCCCGACAGGCAATCTTGCCTACTGATGGGCAGATAGGCAATCTTGCCGACTGATGGACAGATAGGCTGGCATATTCGCTATTTGTAATTAGTTCCGTTGAAAGGACCGTGCGTGACAGTAGATTTTGCGGTGACCTAAGTGCGATCAGAAGGCCAATTATTCTGCTAATTTTAAAACATCTTGTAGTGGGGCAGGTAACGACTTGAATCAAAATGGCCAAGATAAGATGCACAAATTATAATATTGTTAGTCAGTTACACGGTATTCAAAAAAAACAAGACATTCGAGAAAACTCAAAAAAAATAACAATACGTGACCGTGTACGACAGCGATGCGAGCCGGACTGGCGCGTGCGCGACGCCGCTGCGACGCGGCGTGGGGCGGCGCGCGGTTTGTACCTATGTACCTACGCGTGCTAGGTACCGAGAAAGCGCGGGCGCCTTGTTACTATGCCCTACATACTCCCCCTTTTGACAAACATTGGTGACCTCACCGTTGGTCAAACATCAACAATGACACGTTTCTTACGCGGCCGACCACGAGAACGCTTAGGAGCAACCGGCTGCGGAACCTCAGGGCACTCACCATCCCGAGAGTGATACCTCCTTAACGCTGAAACGTGGTACTTCCCAATGACTTCATCCGGTGAATCAGGGAACGTTAAAAGGTAAGTAGTTGGGCTAACCTTCTTCTGTACCAGGTAGGGGCCGTCCCTTTTAGGCATGAGCTTAGAGCTGACTCCTTTGGCAGCACTGCTAAGCACGTGCGTCTTCATCAGGACAAGATCACCAACGGCAAACTGCTCAGCCTTTCGGGTCTTGTCTTTGGCAGCCTTACGAATGTCTTGCTGTCGTTCTATGCACTCCTTACTGTTGCTGAGTGTCTCCGCTAGCTTCAAGAGATACGGCGTAATCTGTGGAACATAGTTTTCAGCCTCTATTACAGCACGAAGATCGCTCTGTACTACAATAGGTGAGCGGAGTTCACGAGCAAAGGTTAGATAAGCAGGTGTCTGTTGAGTTGCTTTGGTTATTGAGGTGTTCAATGCAAATCGGATGAATGGCAGAGCTTCTGGCCATTGCTGGTGGTGTCCTTCTACCAGGATCGCCAACTGGGTCTTGAGATCGCGATTTTTACGCTCGACTGGGTTGGCCTCCGGATGGTAAAGTGGCACGAGACTCTGCTTCACACCAAGCGTGAACATTGCATGTTGCATGACGTCGGCAACGAACTGTACGCCGTTATCAGATATGAGACGCCGAGGAACGCCAAAGCGTAAGAAAACATCTTCAATTAGTACCTTAGCGCATGCTTCAGCTGTGGCTTCGGAGAGGGCGAACAGCTCAACCCACTTGCTGGCTGTGTCTTCCACTATCAGCACCCATCTCTCTCCATTAGCTCCTTTGGGCAATGGCCCAAAAAGGTCGACAGCGATGACTTCGAAGCGCTGAGCGGGAACCGGAGTCTGTAAGAGTCCCGCTGGCTTCCCATTGGAAGGTTTGTAACGCTGGCATTCTATGCAGGTTTTCAGATATTCTGCTACATAACGTCGCATACCGGGAAAATAAAATCTCTGACTTATACGGTGCAGGGTTCGGTCCAGACCGCCGTGACCTGAAGTAGCTGAGTCATGACATTCAAAAAGTACCTGTTTCCTTCGATTTTCAGGAATGACGAGCTGCGGTTCTTCTGTCTCCGCTTCAGTATATCGGTATAGTACACCTCTGCACGTATGATACCCTCTGTCTGTCCATCGAGTAAGTTCTAATTCATCCTTGCCTTCTAGAGCCTTCATGATCTTCGCCACTTCAGGGTCTGCGAGCTGATCCTCACGAAGAGTAGCGGCATCCCAGTGCGGCGGGTCGACGAGCACCATGCTGACTCCACAGGAATCGCGAGCCTCCTCCTCACACGGCGGACGGCTGAGCGAATCAGCAACTACGTTTGCCTTCCCAGGAGTGTAGTCGACTTGTAGATCAAAGGACTGGAGTTTCATGGCCCATCGTACGAGGCGTCCAGCAGGTGACTTCAAGGTAAGTAGCCATTTCAGGGGCTGATGGTCACTGCCGACACGTACTGGATGGCCATCTATGTACCCTCGGAATTTCTCGACTGCCCAGACAACTGCCAACGCTTCGCGCTCGGTGGTAGAGTAGTTCCGCTCCGCCGGCGTGAGGAGGCGACTGGCATACGCGATGGGTTTCTCTTCTCGCTGCGACTCCCCCTGGAGCAGAGCAGCACCCAGTGCGTAATTGCTAGCATCAGTCCTGAGAACGAATGGCACATTATAATCTGGCTGGATAAGAATCGGAGGTGAGGTAAGTAATCCTTTTAGTTCTATAAATGCCTTGATCTGTTCTTCACCCCACAGCCAGGACTGATCCTTACGCGTTAGCATAGTCAGTGGCTGTGCAACCTGTGAGAAATTCGGCATGAATTTGCGGAACCATGAGCAACTCTGTAGAAAGGATTTTAGATGCTTTACATTAGTTGGTTCCTTCATATCTAAAATTGCAGTAACCTTATCCGGATCTGGGGACACTCCTTCTGATGTGATCATGTGTCCTAAGTATTTCACACTCTCTCTAGCAAATGTGCACTTATTGCGATTCGCGTGGAGATTGAAGACACGTAAGCGGTCGAATACCGCACGTAAGTCCTGGAGATGCTGGTGAAATGATCCTGATATTAATATCAGGTCATCAATGTACCCAAGGAGGGTCACCCCCTTAAGGGATGATGCAGAACGAAATCGGTCGATTAAACGTTGAAACGTTGCGGGCGCATTGCGCAGACCGAACGGCATACGGGTAAATTTGTGAAGTCCAAATGGAGACACAAAGGCAGTTTTATCCTGGTCTTCAGGACTCACTTTAACCTGCCAGTACCCTGATCGGAGGTCAATAGTACTCATAAAACAGCTCTTACCAGTATATTGAAGAAGGTCGTCGATCACTGGCAGTGGGTACGAGTCACTCTTGGTAACGGCATTCAGCTTACGGTAATCCACGCAGAAACGGTAACTACCATCCTTCTTTGGTACCAGAAGAGCTGGTGCTGCCCATGGAGATTCACATTCCGTGATGATACCTTCGCGCAGCATCTTTTCGATCTCCTCTTCCATGATGACTTTCTTGGCGGGAGTGAGTCGGTATGGCGGCACCGCAATCGGCGGGTGATCACCGCAATCGATGCGATGCTCTGCGAACGGTGTAGGTTCTCCCCCTTCAGTGAAGATATCCTCATACTCTTGCAGCAGCTGAGCGAGACGTCCCTTCTCTGGAATTGACAGCATCGAACCTTCATTACTACGTAAGACATCCGCGGAAGCGCACCCAACGAAGTCACGTGAAGTCTCACACCGCAAGGGGTGAATGACCTGAGGCCGATCAGCTGTGAACCAAGTATTGTTTGAAACGTTAATAACAATACCAGCTTTACGTAAGAAATCAATACCGAGTAACGTGTCATTGTTAACTGAGTTAGGAAAAATGACAAAAGTAATAGGTATCGTCAACCCCTTAAGTTGTATGTCAACATCTACGAGTAAGACCTTGAGATCCCGCACAATACCATCGGCTAATTTTACCGACATAAAACTACTACGAAACGAATAGTGTAGTTTACGAAGCAGTGCGTACAGACTCGAACCGGCTACACTACGCTTAGCAGCCGTATCAATCAACCCGGTACCACGATGACCGTCTATCTCGATGTCGAGTATTGGACGACCGTCAGTACATAAGTTCGACGCGGACAAGTTACCTACTCTAATCGGCAACGCATCGCAGTCGAGGTCGACATTACACTTATAACTACATAAACAAGCGGATTGAGACACATTACATACATTACTATCAAAAGTTTCGCTATTCAAAGTTACGTTACACTTACAAGTATTATGATTACAATCGTGTGAAACAACATTAAGATTATCTGTATTAACACAACTTCTAGTGGGCTCTAGCATGTTAAATTCAACAACAGAAATAGATTCTTTCGGATTTACCGAACACTTAGCGCAATTAGATCGAATTACACCAATAGCGCCACAACCGTAACACTTCACACTAGACTCGGAAGTCGTTTTCTTGATTTTATTTTTAATACTCTTACAAAAGTCACGGGTATGTCCGCTTTTGCGGCAATAAACACAGAAAAGTTTTTTACCTTTGTCCGAACTGTTTACCACAATAGGCGCAGCGCTGCTCGTAGCCGACGCTGTAGTACTCGGTGGCGCCGGCGCGCTCGTCGCGGAGGTGGCGGGCGCGCGCGCGGGCGTCTGCGGAGGCCGGGGCTGCGGTGGCGGCGCGTGCGGCGTGTGCGCGCCAGCGGCGGGGCCACGCGCGTCGGTCGACACCTCAGAGAGTGATTCCTCAATGTTTCGCGCCTTCTCGATTAGCATTTCCAAATTCTCGATTGATTCACGAGTTACCCGTTTTCTTATACGTCTGTGTAGTAGCCCGTAAATCATGTCGACTTCCATTTCGTTTACGACTTTATATGGAAGTTTAGCAATAAGCGCGCGAAGTCGAGCAACGAAGACCTCCGTGCGTTCTTGTTTGTTCCACGGCAAATATTTCCCGGAATAATTTGTGTGGCGGTCGGGCTGCACCGAACATGGCGCGAAGTCTCTGTAGCGCGTCTTCCCATGACGTCACTGATGATTTTATGCCGCGAAACCACACAGCTGCCTCTCCTTCTAGCAGCATAGGTAGGCCGCGAAGCGCATGCTCGTCACTGATGCCTGTACACTCCTTGTATATTACTATCGAGTCGACGAATGCTTCGAGGGTCTCTGAGTCTCGGTTGGCGCCGCTAAATCGCGACGTACAGCGCGCGAAGTTTCCGTGATTTGTGGCTGGTGCAGCAGGCGATGGAGACGGTGAAGCTGAGCCGTTGACGGCCGACGTAGCCAGCAGGCTCTGAACCAGTTGACGGTTCGATTCCGCTTGAGCCTTGGCGAACGCCTCCAAAAACGACGTAAGCGTCCCTTCCGATAGCGGCGCGGGCGTCGGGGACGCCGGCGGCACGCCGAAGTCGTCATCGTTGCTTCTACTTTTGCGACGAGGCATTGTAGTACACAATAGTCATTAAAACACAAGGAAACACTATTCACGTTGTACGTAACGTGCACTAAACTTGTATTGTCCACTAAGAAAAACCGTTATGCACATAGGTATTTGAGTTCGCGTCGCGTCGGTTAGGTACGCGTGCCGCGTTGGAGCGCCAGTTTGTAGTGGGGCAGGTAACGACTTGAATCAAAATGGCCAAGATAAGATGCACAAATTATAATATTGTTAGTCAGTTACACGGTATTCAAAAAAAACAAGACATTCGAGAAAACTCAAAAAAAATAACAATACGTGACCGTGTACGACAGCGATGCGAGCCGGACTGGCGCGTGCGCGACGCCGCTGCGACGCGGCGTGGGGCGGCGCGCGGTTTGTACCTATGTACCTACGCGTGCTAGGTACCGAGAAAGCGCGGGCGCCTTGTTACTATGCCCTACAATCTTAGAATTCGCACGACAGTCACAAACTGTCAAAAAAGGCTTAATTTTCATACATTTTTGACAGTTTCCTATTGATATGCGAATGTGGAAATAATAAATGTAGAATTGGCTGACTGAACAGGACATAGGCGGAGAAAGTGAAAAGCAGGTTCTGATTTTTACAGAAGGGCTTTTCATTTCAAGGAGGGGGTTTCGGGGTGGTCTTTTAAGAGATCACGATTCTTCTTCCATTGCTAAGAAGGTATAGTATGGATACTAGAGAAACGCATCTATGTTTGATTTTGAACACAAAAAATTATGATCCGTTTTCCGCTTATAATGTTTCCACTAACTCAATTCATTCGAATCCTTGCTGGTTGATTAGATTTCCAAAGTTTTGTCATTCTAAAACCCGTTTTCAGTTATGTATATCAATATAATGGCGATAATGGGCTTGTGTCCAGAAAAAATCTAATTAGTTCGTCAGTTAGAATCAAAACATATTTGACCTGTGTTTTTTCTTTTGTTACAGGAACCAAAATTGACGAAGTTACGACGCTTTTAAAATTCTCAATACGTCACACCTTCGCATAATTTTTAGTGAGTCGTGACGTCACGGGCCCCCACTCCCGAGTTTTGATGCGTTTTATCTTTGTCAATATTCATTGATTTATAAAAACAAAAAGCACGTATCCATTATTTTTCAATACTCTAACTGACGGACTAAATAGTTTTGCAATTTGTGGAGGATGGAATCTAGCCTATTCCTTTGTCCGTTCATCTAAACAACATTTAATGTTTTTTGCACACAAAATCTTTTCCTTCCTAATGACCTATACCAAAGATAAGTACCAAATTTTACCTGTTTTTGCATAAAACTATTTCTAAGAAAATCTGCATTGGGTTTTTCACGTAGGTCGACTTGGTCCCATTAGCCTAAGATTCACGCAATGTGAACCTTGATTCACATTGTATCCAATACGCGTTCGTTATTCGTTCGTTAGTTATTCCATAGCCGGTAATAAATTGAGTGTCTCGCGCAAACGTAATGGTTGGTTCGTAAGATGGTGCCGTATGCAAACATGGAACACCAGGCTTCATCCATCAATGTGATAGATTGTAGTGGGGTCGCTGCAATTTACCATGGCTTTATAAGATCTTAAATACGTAGGTGATAAGGACTAAAATAACTATTTTAGTAGGTGTCGTTTCTTCCTAAAGTATTTTAGATTTGCAAATCTTTAGTTTGTTTGGGTTTTTGCTTATTGTAACTGCTACTTATTGAAGTTATAAGTAGGCTGATTTTTGTTGTTACATTTAAATACTTCTTATCTCAAAATTTTAAATGGACTCCATAGAACCCTAAACTTGGGATCTCGTTAACAGTTCAGTATCAGTGATTATATATAACTTTGTCAAGAGCCCTTTTTTTTTGGGACAAGCCCGCCACATGTTCCCAACCACTGCAACTCCTGAAAGCCAGAATCAACAGTGGTGACCATCAGAAAAACGCTGAGCTATTGAAGCCCGACAAGTCCCGGCGAAACGATTTAACTGCCTTGGATCCCGCAATTAAATTAATCAGAAGAGTACAGCGGAGGAGTAGAAAAACATAAATAAAATTTCCACTTGTTGAGAGTCCTTGTCCAGACTAATGCAGATTCCCCATTTAATATTGTTTTTTAATTCCTCTCTATCTACACTAATTATATAACACTATTGATCCATGTTATCCCAAAAGGGAGTAGATACCTATATACACAGTCACAAAAACAACACAAAAAATGTATAAAAACGTACAATATTGCAATGTTATGTATGATCGATGCTTGTGCTTCTAATAGCACACGAATCAAGCAGGATTCTATTTTTGCATCGATAGAAGCTCCTATGTTGAACCAAACAACATTGCATGTTTAGAATCAGATTTTGTACCATTTCAGAGCTCCAATTGACGTTCAGGAGCTCTGAAATTCAGCAGCCGTAGCGTTAGTGATAGCAAAGCGCAGTGCGTACCTCCTTGTAAAATTAGGTACGTGCGTTCTCCGTTGACCTAATTCGGATCCGTTTTTGTACCACGTAGCGTCAGGATCCGTTTTTGTACCATTAGTAAATTATTGGTAAAACAATTTTCCTGGCTTATGTGAGTAATGCAAGCGACACACGAATGAAAAATGTTTTTTTATTAATTGATTGTTGTTTTAATTATTATGGTTGCGTGGCGAGACTTGCTCACGTAAGGCAGTTGTTATGAGGTTAACTTTGGGTAATTGATGATAAATTGGTTTTTTAATATAATACTGTGGAATAATTGGGTTCGGGTTTTGTAAGGAATCAGAGAATTGGAATTTTATTGTTGGAGTGAGCTAGTAGGAGTCGGGTCGAAGGTATGTTATTTTTGAGTGACTTAATTACCCAAAACATGGTTTTGACTGGAAAGAGAGATTTAATAGGTGCTAATTAGATTTACTTTTTAAGACTACAATAAAACAAAAAACAAAAAAACCACTTTACATGCGTGCTGCCATAAGGTTTTTTTTTTAAATGGGCTTTCTCTTGACCACAATGGATGGATGAAGTCAATGATGGAGCGAGCGTGCCCAGAAGATGCTTGTCCACTCTTGCTTTGAAGGCAGAAGGGTTATAATATGTGGACGGGAACACAGACGTTGGCAGTGAGTTCCACACTTAAATTGTGCCTATAATAAATATGGAGGAGAAGCACTGAGTACGTCTAGTCGGGATATCGACCAAGTACGGGTGGTACCCTGCAGTAATTCTGGTATTCCGGAAGTAAAAGCGCAATGGTGGGATCAGGTCGTGGAGGTGATGGAAGGACTAAGTCGTAAAAAAAAAAAGATGTTCCGGTATCAGTTAAAGGGCGATAAAACTATTGAAGTTTCAGAGCGAATCAGGTTATACTGATGCAAAAAAAAAAGAGAAAAAAATAATTTAGGGGTATTGTTCAAGAGAACTGCACTTCTTTTGACTTTGAAAAACCTATCACCAACTACCCAAACCGTAACTTAGCATAGGTGTAAAAGTGTAGGCAAAGCCGCGTGCATACCTAACTCACCGTCATGCATGGGATCGATCGTGTGTATCATGAGCTGCAGCAGACCGTGGCGGAACTTGGCGGCCGGGGGCGGCGCCTTGCTGGGCCCCGCGGACGGCGCGGCGGTTGCCGTGTTCGTCCCCACCGACGTTTCGCTCGAGGTGGTCGCGTTGCCGTGCTGTGGACAAAGGTTTGCTAGGTTAGCTTCGGTTATATCAGAGTCAAGGAGATCTAATTCAAGAGGAACTTGTTTGGAACCGCTTGCTTGGCGTGGCGGTGTTATGACTCATAGGGGGTCTACATGGCACAGACAATAGTAGCCTACCGTACAGGGAACAGGGTTCCAACTAAGGCCGGTAAGAGCTCCAGAGAGAAGAACCTCCAAAAAATGCGAGCCACTTACTTCCAGAAGTGCCACTTTCTTTATTCGGCTATCTAACGAGATCCTCCTAAGGTCGAGACTCGTGGCTATTAAAGCCATTGGTTGACACAGCTATTGGTACTATTATTATTTTATTTATAAGACATGTTTTGGTCCACAATTGGTGTTAGTCATATTTAATACTATGTTAGTAAATATAAATTAAAAAATACGATATGAAGGCCCCTTATGATTTTTTTAGGTTCGATAAAAGTAAAGTTAAAATTGATAAAAAATAAGATGAACTAATAATTAATTAATTAAAGTTACAATGATTTAAATGGCAAGGAATAAAATCAAAATGAATAAAATTTAAAAATGGATAAAAATTAAAATGTCAGTTAATAAAATTTTAAATGTCAATAAATTCTTATGTCCTATGATTACGGAATCCGCATCCCATTTCCACGCGAGCTAAGTCAAGATACTTGATTTGATTTGAAAGTATTTTTCATGCATAATAAGAACAAACAAAAGAGAAAACAACTGGCTTTTCAAACTGTTTTGTTTGAACTGAACCCATTTGCATCCTTCAGCACCTCAAAGAGATGCAAATACCTAAAGCTTACATACAGTTCACTTCTTAGAAAATCCTCCACTATACCATGCTTACTAAAACAAGCAAGTTTTAGATAGTTCTGTGACCAATAGGATAAGGAAATAACCCTCGGTACTGAAATGTGAGTATTACGATAAGTATTTTCACTGTTAAGTATCAATTGTGGCTAAGGCTATTACATAAAAGTGGGGTAAGCTTTGGAATACAAAACCTTGGCTCAGTTACACAGAATTCATTTTCTATTGTCACTGAAATTGTTGTAAGACCTTTCAAATAGCCATTCTACAAGTAACTTAGTTTCCATAAAGTTAAAGTTGAGTATTAAGTGCTTGCAATTTGGCTAGATCGTGGCTAGTCCCTAGACTGCGTCCATCGCTTCTCTTTGTGTATGAGAGGTCCATCAGAGAAGTTAGTACCGGGAGGCTGGATATAATTCATTTGCGTTGATGGGCCAGAATGTATCAGGCAAACATGAAAGGGGATAGTTACAGTTTGCAAAATTCATAGTTGCTTTTGAGGTCAGTTTTGATGTTACTATGTCTTGTCTTCACATAGTGCTACTAACACAGAATGAAAAAAAAAAAAACGCTTTATCTCGGGAACGCGTAGAGGTATCGAGTTGAAATTAAAACCATATAGGTACTCAAATCTACAGTCCCTTAAAGCTGTGAAAAAGTCAAACTTTTTAGTAAACGTAAAAATCAAACTTGTAAGTTCCGTTGACCTAGAATCACGATTTTTGGCAATTAATATCTTCTTATACTACAAGTATAGGGAAAAGTCTGGAAGTTGTACATCTATAATCCCTATTTCCCTATTTCCCTTGGTCATCGCATCATGCGTGTTGCAGGTTGCAGTTGACGGGAGCGAAGCCGCGAGGCATAGCTAATCTATACTAATCTATACTTAGGGCGGGTTGTATCAAACAGTTGGTTAACGTAACATACGTACGTCAAAAAGTTACGATTACGTTAAATTAGAAGCGTTGTTTCAAAACATTCTGGTATAAATTCCTGCTCATCCCAATAGCTAAGTTATTGACACGGGTCCTACCTAAATAGCTTTTTTTGCATTCCACCACTTATTTGTGTCATCAGAAGAACTGGTATTAAGGAATCCAAAAGAATTTTCACAATATTGTTCTATTTGACGCAACTAAAGTTACGTTAACGAGTGCTCAGACCATCTGTTAACGTAAACGTTATATTTTACGTGCGTTAACGCTGACATTTTGTGAAACAACCCAATTTTTTGATTTGACGATAGTTAGCACCATTTTTAACGTTTACGCGTGCGTTAAGTGTAGTTGAAACAACCCGCCCTTAATACTTATACTTAATATTGTTTGTAAGTTTGTATGTAGGGGGTAATCTCAGGAACTACTGGTCCGATTTGAAAAATTCTTTCAGTGTTAGATAGCCCATTTATCTAGGAAGGTTATAGGCTATATATCATCACGCTTAGACAAATAGGAGCGGTGCATTAATGGACAATGTGACGCAAACGTAGTTGCGCGGGTCAGCTAGTTCGTAATGAAATCATATAAATTTGTCTTTATTAATAATATGTACCTACAAATTTGTACGGAACCCTTGGTGAGCGAGTACGACTCGCACTCGTCTGTTTTTTTTTTTCGAGTAATCGAACTTTTAACCTGTTTTGGAAGAATTCTGCCGATCATATCAGAAATCGTCTCCACTCTGGATTGTAATCTGATACTTTTCTGAAAGCTTTAAATAACTAACGAATAGGTATCTCAAGTAATAATTTATCAAAAAATATACCTACTTTAGCGGCATACACCAACTGAAAAAATCTACAGCGCAACAAAAAGACCCGCAACGCCATCTACACAACAAGCAGCAAACTAATACCCACAAATCCTGCATCGCGGTATCAAAGTTTACCGTGCGATTTGAACATATACAACAGTCAGAATATTAACAATCGGGTAGTTGCCCGTCAGACAATGCAAACGTCAGGTCGGAGGATCCACCCTTTTCAATGGAGGTTCGTGGGACTTTACTTTCTAAACCACTTATCTCTATACCATTACTCTGAAATATAAGCGTTGTAAATTTGAAGATATAAAACATTCTTCAAACTTCGCTTCTATAAACAAGAGTTCGAGTATTCGAATACGCATCCGGTGGGATGCGTATTCGAATACTCGAACTCTACGCACAAAACGTTCTTGGAATACATTCATTGTGCGTACAGCTAAGGAGTGCAATTCCCTGCCTGAGTCTGTATTTCCTGATAGCTACAACCTGGGAGTCTTTAAGTCAAGAGCGAATAGGTTACTTTAAGGCAAGCGTGCTCCACCTTAGACCGCATCGTCGCTTAACATCAGGTGAGATAGCGGTCAAACGTATGCTTATTAAAAAAAAATACAACGTAATTCGATCCACAAGTTACCGGATCAAACTCGTTGCATACCTCCAGCGCATTCCGTTTCAAGGGACGCCCTCTATTATCAGTCATTCTGCAGAAGATTTTACCTAGCTGCAGTCCAATGGGTGAAGATACAAAAAAGAAAGAAAGGGAAGCTGTTTGGGCGCCTCCGACTACTCGGCAATCTTCGGCTATTGTCGTGAGACAGCTGGAGCTTAATAATAGTACAGTGGTACAGAACCGGATGAAACATGAAGCCGGGTCCAGACATGATCATTTGACCGATCCTATCACCGTATCCGATCACCGTATCCGTATCTGCGTATTGTATCAAGCCCCGTATCAAGTTGTGGACGCCTCCGATTTGCTCCGTATCCGTATCTTCACAATAGTCATGATCGCGTATCAAATTGCCCAGTCCAATTTCTGCTCTCGATCAAACATGTCGTCGCAGTTGGTTGAAATGTACGAGAAGAAGAATTTAGAATTTTGAATTTTTGACACATAATGACGCGTCCAGACTGACCCACGCCACGTCCGTATCTGTATCACCTTTGATGATCGGACAAAAACCGACACGACATGGGACGGGCCGTATCATAACGGCGTATCGAGATCCCGTATCATGATACGTATATCATTACCCGTCCACATATGCGATCATGATACGCGTCGACGATACGGATACAGTGATCGGATCGGGCAAATGATACATGTCTGGACCCGGCTTAAGGTTACCAGTATATTTCAGTAATTGTGCTGTTGTTTTCTGTACCACTGTCAACATTTAATTTTACAAAGCAACCCCTCTTAAACAAAAACACTACGAAACATTCCTAAACGCACATAAATCTCCAACATAACATCCATGCACATTCCCACCAACATTTTGGTTAATAATCGCTCGAGACACAATGCTCTCAATGAACGATGAGCCTTTGTTCTGTCTGCTATGAAGATTGGTGTCCAACAAAGGGGACAAAGTAATTGAGAGCTAGACTTTAGCAGACCACCTTTATTCTTGTTGAAAGTGTCGTGCATATGAGAAATATGGGAATGGTAGGGAATTTACTTGTTTTTATTTATTGTATACTGGTGTCCTTTGTAGGCCGTTGATAGTTGTTATGGATGGTCAAAAGCCAGAAAATCTGAAACTGTTTTTTTTTTGGATTCAGCTGCATCCGGTGAAATTGGGAACTATCTAAAATCTTCTGACCAAGATTGGCGTCGAACAAAGACGATAAAGTAATTGGGAACGTCAAAATGTGTTTTTAGCTAAGTTCCGTAGCAAATATTAGAAAGGTTCAAATAAAAAAATTAAAAAAAAAGTTTTTAGAGCGATATCGTGTGACTTATCAAATGAAAGGGCTGTGAGAGTTTTTTCGCGAATTTAAAATAAATGGTTTGAAGTTATTCAAGAAACTAGACGAAAAATTACCAAACCCCTACCTCTTATCTCCGAAACTTTTTAAAAAAAAAAAATGGAGATAATAGATCTACCTTACATTACAGGAAAAGAGAGCCATAAGAAGACTATAGTGTTAAAATAACATGTTAAAAAAAAAAATCGTTCGGAACACTTTACACGCGAGTCCGACTCGCAATGGCCCGTTTTTTTTAAATAAATTATTATGACAGAGATGTAAATTAATTCTAAACTCGCCATAAGTTTTCGTTTGATGGTGTTTTAAAATCCTCATTTGATGATCTTAAATCTTCTGATGAAGATTGAGACCCAAACATCACAGTATGTCTTTATTCGTGTTTCAAGTGGAATTTTACTAGTCTGGAAAACAGGTACCTCTCTGTAAAAGGTAAAGGGACCTATGTCCCCAAGTCTTCGTATGTTTGGTTCTAGAAGATACCGGCTACCTCACGATGTTTTACTACAGCAAAAACCCGCTGCTCATTTTTTATTTAAAAACGTTGCCCCATACTAGAAATTTCTTATGTATCGTGGGTGCGTTTACAAACATACAAACTCACATACACAAACGGCCAGACCTGGAACAACTATCTGGAGGCCATACAAATATTTGTGCCACGCGGGAATCGAACCCACGACACGCGACGCAGCAGTCGATCGCTCAAGCACTGCGCCAACCGTGCCATCGAATTTGCATTGTCCAAAAATAATTCAAGCATACTCAAGAAAACACATCGATAAACTTCTGCTCGTTAACCCATTGTATCTGCGCCAAACAAAAACGAATGAAGATCTAATTAATTTACATGATTTGAACTTTAAATATACAAAGACGCTCAGGCCGGTCATTACGCGGAATCGCGTCTATTATTCTTGCCGGTCATTGTAAGAAACAACTGCTTGTAATGAAGGAGCTGTGTCGTGGAAGACAAATGGAGAAGAAAATGTTATTTAATGTGTCATGTAGTATTTTAGAAATGTCTTTGAATTTACACAGGTGATGAAGTTTCGTTTTGTTATGCTTATGAATGTATGTAGCTTATAGAAGATATCATTTGATAGGGATCATTAGGAGGAACACTGACGGGTTTTAGTCAGTAAGTCTGACATTCCCTTCTACTCCTCTCAGAGGAAATCATCATGACTCGTGTCATGATGATTTCCCATCCTTAATGAGAAACATTAGATTATATAGCTAAAAGGGATAACATGACGACAAAAAATAAGTTTTGAAGCATAATATTGTTATTATTTGAACACACAACACTCAACCGTCTGACAGCAGTCAACCATCGCACAGTTGCTGTTTCCCACCAGATACAGCCACCTTCTGGTCGGAGGGTCCCTCAATTTTAATGACAGTTTTGGAACTTTGCACCATGTTTTGCATACCCCTTAGTGGCCAACGTATATTTGTTGATTCATCTGAACCTCACCTTTGTAAACAAATGCCCACATCCCAAACCTACTCAAAAAATCCTTTCACCCAGGTAATTTGCTACCTTCAGATAAGCCTTCATACACAAAACGGTAATTGCTTTAATTAATCGCCGAAAAATAATTCAACGCCGAGTCTACAGGAGCAAATTAAAAATCCACTGATTCGAGACACGGAACACAATCGCACTGGAATTGCCGCAGAGCACGAAATGGCGGCTATTGGTAGAGACGGCTTCGTCTAAACTTTAGATACGAACCAAGCTTGTTGATATAAATCTATTTGATGTTGTTTGTAGTACAAGTACCATAGACTGCATGTTTGTGCAATAGACATAGTGTAGGTACTATTACTGATTAACTTCTTCCTTATTCATTTTTTATTTTACATCATGGTACCTTATATTGTTTACAGTGCGTTTTATGCTTATTTGGTGTACGTATTTTCTACTTTACATATTTTTTTTTGTTCTTATGGCTTAACTGCTTCTTTTCTGTGTATTTATTTTTAAGACAACCCCGCCACACATTCCCAACCACTGCAACTCCTGAAACCCAGAATCAACAGTGGCGACCACCAGAAAAACGGCGAGCCAATGAAACCCGACGAGTACCGGAGAAATGTCTGGAATCCCACAACTAAATTAATCAGGAAAGTACAGCGGGGGAGTAAGAAAAAAAATTTGTATAATTTCCACTTCCCTCCTTATCAAGCAGGAGATCGAATAGAGCTAAGCTAAAGGACATATACACATTTCTGTGTTGTATTATATTTTCTTGTGGCAACAAACAATTGTTTTATCAATTTAAGCGAGACAGTGAGTGTCACCGTTTTCATAACGTAAAGATTTCCGCTCCAGATGTCGCTAGCGTAGTACTTAGGGTCCATGACTTCGACTTCTTGCCATCACTGTCACATGTTATACTAGTTGCATTAATCCAGCTCTGAATTATTTTTTTAATTTTACAACTATGTGAATTATTTTTAACCAACTCCCAAAAATATATATTTTCTTAATCTGCCTGTCACTAGAATATTAGTTCTTCTCTAGTCACTGTCCAGTAGATTCCTTGCTCTATGGGAGCATCCGTAAATTGGTTCACAAAGCAATCATGGCGCCGATCGCGTATCGCCAATCCAAGCCGATATTTCAACACCTATTTAATCGGTATATCGTTTTAAAAGCAAATTGTTTTACGATACGATATCGATCTTTTTGTGGGACTGGTGAGGATTATGATTTGTATTATTTCTACGAACTGTACAGGACACGTATACACACTTGTATCGCTAGTAGATTTGAATGATTAATTCATATCTACAGATCCTAGAATCATCATTTATACATGATAATTTCGCTTATTTTAAATTTTAGCCAAATAATATATCCTTCTATCATACTCATATTTATTTTCCCCGAGGCTTATATTTACTACACGAAATGTAAGCATTTGCGAGATCCAAATAAGCTGATAGTGTTGATAAAAACCTGTATTGTCACTGGAATCCATTTTCCCAAAACTCATGGCTATGGTAGGCGCCAAAAAAAGCTTGCAATAAAGTATATTGACCTTTTTTCTACATATCCCTTCGTAGATGCCCGGACAGTAAAATAGGGGTATCATTTAAGCTATCGCCAATTTAATTAGTTTTGTGTTTCTTAAATAATAGGGTTTGCCCACAAAATAGTAGATTTGTCACCAAAATCAAGTCACCAAATAATATAAAATCAATTCCACAATAAATCACCTAAAATCATGGAGTCGTGCGTAGGTCACAGTTCTAACCTAACCTAACCATTTTTCTTTTAATAAATCAATTTATTTGGTGACAGATCTACCATTCTGAGTACAAAGCTATTATTTAAGTAATAAAACTTTGATAATTATTCATACCTAGGAACACTTTTTGTTTATCTGAGAACTAAAATATTTCGTGGCGATAGATCTATTTATTAGGTGATACAACTTGATGACAAATATAAATTTTGGTGATAGAAAATATAGTTCCCGTAAAATAAGAACCGTTTTTCATTACTTTAGAACCTTTAGTAGTCGATTCATGACAGCTTTATGTCTTTATTACGGTTTTTGATACTAAAATCCTACTAATAATATTATAAATGCGAAAGTTTGTGAGTATGTATGGATGTTTGTTACTCTTTCACGCAAATACTACTGAACCGATTACGATGAAATTTTTATGTAGGTAGCTGAAAACCCAGAATAACACATACTTTTTAACCCGGAGTTCCCGAGGGATCGGGATTTACACGGGAATAACGAGAATTTATACGCGGACGAAGACGCGGGCGGCCTCTAGTATTCAATAAATGAATGTGGGTCAATGATCGTCATCCATACGGGCACATTTTTCTGCATAGCTAAGTTAATGTGTTTGTGATGTATCAACTTGAGCTAAATACAAAGCTTTTAAAACAAGACCGGATGACCCTTCTTAATTTAGCGGAACCCCAAGCGAGACCT
The DNA here is from genome assembly GCA_963859965.1 of Ceramica pisi. NCBI lineage: Eukaryota > Metazoa > Arthropoda > Insecta > Lepidoptera > Noctuidae > Ceramica > Ceramica pisi. Next base: position 18,370,714 of record OY982543.1, read on the forward strand.
AAGTCAAGAGTGTTTCCTCGAATAAGACCTAAGTTGGTAGTGTGTAGTGCTTAAAGATACTTGAAGTTACGCCCCACTCTGGAGCCGGAAAACCGGTCTGTGAAGACGTCTAAAGGTATGATTTTGGCCTATGTGCCTACGGGGAAAAAAGTCTTATGTGCTATTAGTTCTGTAGACTTTAAGAGCACATAGAATACCGTGTTTTTTTTTTGTTTTCTTTGTTATTGGTTAATTATGGTACGAGGATTGGCTGCAAAAAATTGCTTTTCATCTATACTAATATTATAAAGAGGTAAAATTGTTTGTAAGTTTGTAAGTTTGTATGTAGGGGGTAATCTCAGGAACTGCTGGTCCGATTTGAAAAATTCTTTCAGTGTTAGATAGCCCATTTATTGAGGAATGCTATAGGCTATAAATTATAAAGATATAATGCATATTAGCCAAACTATCTCAAGTTTTGTCTATCCAGGCGGAAAAAAATAGCTCTTACAACAGAGTTATTTGCGTGCGCTGCCTTAACAGTTGTATATAATTGAAAACAATGTATGGCAACCTGGTCCGCTTTGAATAGTTCTACAAAAAAGTCCGCGGCACCATATTTCTATCTTTTATATTTTAGCAGATATAGTAGCTTTTATGTGTTAAAAAAAGTATTTCGATGTACTTATCTTTGAACGATTTTTTAAACAACTAAATATTAAACCTTATCGAAAACAATGATATAATGATCACAAAAACATCATAGAGATACGATTTGCTCAAAACAGTATGTCAATTGGTTGAATAGTTTCGAAGATAATATAAAATTACTAAATCGCAAAACGCCGCCCGCGCCGTCCATTCACGAACCGCATTAGAACATGCTTTGTGCAATTACGTAATTTTTCTGAATCGTGGTGTTAAGATTTTCCGCGGATTTAATGACCCTCTCCAGTTATTATTTAACTTTTGTCGTTAGGTACGTGAGTTGTACGTAGTTGGTGGAATGTTGGTTGAATGTTGTTGGTCTATTGTGTTGGTTGCTCGGTTTCTCAAAACACAATTACAATATTACTTCGTTCTCATTCTTCGAGTTCGAAGCCTGCTGTGATATTTCTGTTTTTGGGATATCGGACAGTTTCAGCGATTGTTTATCATGCCTAAAAGGAAATCTCAACTTTCCCGTCAGACATCCCAGACATGAGACAAGAGCAGCTCGAGTACGCCGTACGGCAGAGTCTGCTCTTGATAATCATCTGCGCCTCTCGCGCTGGGAAATCTAGCTCCGAGCGTTCACAGCGGCTTGCTAACCAAAGCTGGAGAACATCGCAGGTCCGTGCTCGGGAATCTAGCGCTGAACGTGCACAGCGTCTCAGTGATTTAAAGCAGCATGTCTCTGCAACAAGGGATAGGGAGTCTAGCGTTGAGCGCTCGCAGCGGCTCGCTAGCCTAGCTACATACATATGCAATAAAAACAAAACCCTCCTTTTGGCAGTCAGGAAATAAATCATAGCACTCAGTACTAACCGAACCACACTCATCATTTCATCAGAAGTTAAAATGTTTACCGCCCAACGAAGTGGGCACGGGTCAGCTAGTTTTGTATAAATGAATTCACAAGAAAAACATTTATCCGATCCGTCTGGTTTTTCATGACTATGTTCGCAAACAAGACTGGAGTCAGATTTACTTGCTTCTGACAAATCCATAACGACTGCCAAAGATCCACAAATGACAGCCGGGACCAACGCCTTAACGTGCTTTCCGAGGAACGGAGGAAACTCGATATGATAAGATGGTCACCCATCCACAGACCAACCTTGGCAAGCGTTGCTTAACCTTGAAGATCAAACTGTGCGGCTGTTGTTATTTAGCCACGAGCTCCGAGGCACGAAAGAGTCCCGACTCATATTGAGAGTCTTCTTTGTTCTGTGGATGGGTGGTCACTAGTCACTCATCCACAGAACTACCTCTACAAGCATTACTAAACTTGACCTCGAAGATCGTACCGTGTGGCAGTTATTAAATAGTTAAATAGACACGAGCTTCTCTATTATAGATCATGCTGTGGTCAAACCCTTATCGACTTAGCAAAGTAAGGTCGAGGCAGATTTCCGACCCCTGAAGGCATTTTATTTAATGCACCCCAAATAATGCTGTAGGCTGACTTACGCGTTTTATAGCCCCGTCGGACAGGGTAAGCATTTCTTAAGATAAGAAGTAATATTTCTCGGCCACTGATTTATCCCCAGTTTATGTGTGCTGACATTCTTTGTAAGCCTACTGATAATGGTCTGCTCTGTTTAGGGTTGACCCTTGGTCGGCAGTTTGTTATACACTTCTATGTCGATAAATATCTTGTCGTAGGTTTTACTTTTTTATTTTAGAACTGAAAACTTCTTTAGTTGAGCAACTTTTCTTGGAATGGGTATAAAATGTTAAACTCGCGTCAGGACACGTGACCTGATCGAAAATTCGTTAGACGGATGATTAAAAAATGCACAACGTTAATGTGCAAATTTTCACTTCTGCCGGCCCTCCCGGAATGCAACCCGTTATTTTTTTTATTTGATGGGTTTGCTTTTGACTCTAGTCTCTTGGTCAGAGATGACAGGGACAAAGTCTACGATGGAGCGAGCTTCCCCAGAAGGAACCTGTTCACTCTAATTTTAAAGAGATTAGGGTTAGGGGTTATTCATTTAAACTTTATGTACAATAGTGTTACATGGGCGGACTTAATGCAACAATGCATTCTCTACCAGTCAACCTTTGGGTTAAAAATACTACATTGATTACATTTATCACGTAGGTCTTGGGCTATCTTTTAATGATCAGTCAAATCTTTCCAGACATCAGGAATCAATCAAAGACATTATTAATGTAAAAATACACTACCAAAAAGAAAAAAAACAGCTTTCGGTATATTTCTGCACGGTTATTTCGGCTTAATGTAGCGAATAGCTAATTATTTTTTCTTTTGTCTTGTTTTCACAGTTTTCAAGTAAACAGCTTTCAAATTATTAAAAAATATATATAATATATATATTGTCTTCGAAACTATGTATATTGAGTATATCCAGAAAAGAAAAATAAAAAAACAGAAAAAAAAGAAAAATCCATCCAAAGGTTATCTTGAAAAGAACGCTCTTAGTGATAGGCCGCCCAGTGTGTCACCCTATGTAAGGTTTTCTTCATCTATTTTTCTGTAACTTATAATTATGGTGTACAAAATAAAGGGTATTCTATTCTCTACTTTTAAATTGCAGAAAAACTTATGGGTGAGTTTACTCGTACTAATCTGGTTGTTTCCAACATCCTTCTCTGAACAAAAACCTACTGGCTTTTAAAATAAAGCATTGAAACCCAACAAGATTATTTTATCGGACAACCCTTAAAACTTCAGTACCAGTGGCTGATATAGAGAGTATAGCCACTTTAGCCCCCTACAGGGCTAATCGCCACATTAATCGCCCATTAAGTCAACGATAAAAATTCGTTTACGAATTTTTAATTCAATGGTCGTACTGTTTTAGGGTCCCATGGGGCTGTACCAGAAATTGGGGTTTGGATTAATTTAGTTCTGGTTTTAAGCCAAGGTCTTTTTAGCGTATTAAGTCATGGCTTTTTCGAGAGTTTTTAATTAATCTTTTGGTTTAAGCAGTATAATTATACCACTAAATTAATCTCTTAATTAAGTCCTAAGAATTTTGTTTTTCATGTGATTGTGTTTTATATTGAGATTCTTTTGCATCCAAATTTGTTGAATCCCCGCGTATAGGTTAGAATGAATCCTATAAGAATCTTACAATTACTGGGATAAAAATCAAATGTCCAGTATCCAAGTAATGATCTAACCGAGTTTCATCAAAATCGATACAGCCTTTGAAGCGTGGCGGTTTAATTTGTTTGCTAGTTAATTTGTTTGTTTCGCTTTTACGCTTAAATTGCGATAAATTTTAGTTCAGAGATAGATAGGACTTTGGAGATGTTTTTGATGTTTTTAGGGTTTCGAACATACATAAAAAACGGAACCCTTATAGGAGCACTCGGGTGTCTGTCACAGCCAGTTTATTCCGGATCTACTGGACCGATTCTGTTGAAATTTGGTATGCATATGGATTTCTGTGATTCAAACACGGACGCGTTACGTAAATAAATATTTTTTTAGTATGGGGGTCACTTTTGGGAGTCCAATAAAAGTTTTTCAAACTATTGCGTGATATATTGACGACACGGTTGGCGCAGTGGTTGAGCGATTGACTGCTGCGCAGCATGTCGCGGGTTCGATTCCCGCACGGAACAAATATTTGTACGAACTACATGTATTTGTTCCGAGTCTGGGTGTTTTTCTATCTATAATATGTATGAATTTACAAAAAAAAAATTATATAAGTAGTTTATCAGCCATCTCGTTACCATAACACAAGCATTAGGTTGCTTAGCTTGGACTATATGGCGTTGTGTGAAATGTCCAAGGATATATTATATTAAATGAGAGGGCTCATAATGAGGGTTTTAATTATATCTTTTTCATAATTTTAAATGAAATACTTCTGCAGTTATCAAGAAATTAGACGAAAAATTACCATCCCCACTAACTTCTAAAACTACTGATCCAAAAATTTATCTGGTTATAGTTCTATGAGAAAAGATTACAGGAAAATCTATAAAAAGTCTATAGTGTTAAAATAACCTGTTAAAAATAAAATCGGTTCGGACCCCTTTGCACGTAAGTCCGACTCGCACTTGGCCAGCATTTTTCTTTTAAAAATCATGCGAAAATCTTTACTAACGTGAGCGAAGCCGCGAGTCTAAGTTTAGCTAGTATTCTAATAATTCCGAAACACCAAAACTGCTTGACTTTATCGAGAGATCGTTAGATTTGTAGTGTTAGCCAAGTGTTGCGAAGTGTTTTCGTTGGAAACATACATTTCGAACTGAATACCTCAGTGAGTTTTAAAGGGCCATTCGGTCGATTTATAAGCACGTCTTACATTTGTGAGTCTATCCGTGATGTTCCAATCTCTGTTTTTTCTACCTTTGTTTATATTTTTTCTTATGAATAAACATTTGCATCATCATTGAAAGTTGACATCATCATATGCCTTTTAGCATGACGTGTATAAGTACGCCAATAATTATATTTTAATCAATTATTATCAGTAAGTAACAAAATCTGCTACGCCGTAATTATGTTTTGGAAGCCGATCCAAAATAGTTGAAAAAACGCAAGGCAGATAATGATTTTTCTAAATTGAATAATATATAGACAACTAAAGTGTTAAATGAATTTTGTAGCTGACTGTACCAATAGATATACGTAAAGTATCTTATGAAAAACTCAGTGAGTTTCTAATGGTGACTAAATCGATAAGAGGAATATTATCTTATAATCATTCTGTACAACCGTGTAGCCGCTACGCATTTTGCTACGACAGCGTAGCGGTGTAGGTGGTGTTGCTACGAAAACTGCTACGTCGTAGTAGATTTTTGGTGCTACAGAAATGTAAGATTGGCCTATATATTAGTTGAAAAATAGAGCGGTTCGATATTATTTCTTTATAAAAGCTGTCAGACCGGATTGTTATACCTCTGGTAAAAGTTATATGACCTTTGAAAGGTTGGTCATTAATGAAAAAAAATTTTTGAATCGGTCTACTAGCGACCTGCTTGGCGCGGTTTTTACGATCAGATAAAACATCGAGATTTCATTCAATCATTCGTGCGTTCATTCACTTATTTTTTAACTGTGCAATTAAAAAAATAATAAGCAAACAGTCAAACGGACAGACACGAAAATCGACTATAATTTTTATGCTTTTAAAATGTATCCCATATTTTACATACGACGAAGGTTCTTTCAAAAATTTGTATGTAAGGATTTTTAAAGGGTTGCTAAACCTAGATTTAAGCTTAATCTAAATGAAATCATTTATTCTTAAGTAATAATTGACGCAAGTGTACTTACGTCGTTATTCGTTTCGGGTGCAGTGTGCTGTGTATGTAAGTGGTGCTCTTGAAAAAATTTAAACCAATAACCATAACACAATAAAAACATCTTCTCATGATCTAGAAAAAATCCTTTTTTTTACTTATAAACTTAATTAAAAAAACGCCGCCACGCCATAGCTTTCGATAAGCGACATCTGTTGACGAGCATAAAAAGAGATACACACAGTTAAATAATTAAAATCATGTATCTACTTATACTATAATAGTTATACAGTGAGCTCGCCCGCTTTTATAAAAGGGAAATTCTAACAATCTAATGTCAAATTTCAACACTAGGTTAGACTCTAGACCATGCTCTAATGACCCATGTACACAATGGCCCACTCAGGCCCATTGTAACAGCCATTGCCACTGTGTACCAGGTCGTAATAATCTAGAAATCTATGCATGATAGATCGTTTAGGATGCACAATATAAAATGGAAGAATAAATTATAGATGGTCGTTAATAAATTAAGATACTATGTATTATGAAGTAGGTACTGAAATTAAACTCTAAAAAAGATACATGAGACGTCTATTTTAATGAATGTACTTAGTAATTAATTATATGAATTATGTGTTTAATATTAGTAAGTACGTTAGTTTTGCATGTACATAAGGTGATATAAAACGGGAAGATCTACCTACCTTCCAGTATAATTGGATACAATGTTTGTAGTTTTAGTATTTCTACAACCTCAAAAAATGTCACAAGTGCTTCAAATAACAATATGGTACTAGTCATAACAACTTCAACAATAGTTTCATTAATTTCTGGTTCTTTCAAAATGGAAGAACCTGAAACACCAGGATTAAAAGAAACACTAGTAGTTCCATCATGAAACTGTTAATGGTACTACTGGTGAGGAAGCCTGAATACCAGTATTTTATATGGAGTGACTTTTTATCCGAACTTCACAACCTAGTCAAACTGCCTCCGTGGCCGAGTGGAAATTTAGGCGTTTGCTTTGTGACTTGGCCGTGGGGTCGCGTTCCCACGGGACTTTGTAAAGTTGTTTCCAGTTTGGCTAGGGCTTTGTAGGCTTAAATCACCTGATTATCTGATAAAAAAATGACAACGTGCTTCGGAAAGCACGTATAAGCCGGTGGTCCCGGCCGCCAAATGGCGGTCATTAAACCATGTCACAGGCCCTTGAGGCGGCTTAGGAACTGCGACACTGGTGTCGGGTGTGTGGTGTCGCCAGACCTTACTGCTCACATAATAAGAAGAAGAAGACAACCCAGTTACTGGGTAACAAGTTAGGTGTCAGAATTTCTGGCTTCTGACTACCTATAACGGCTGCCAAAGACCTACAATCCTAATATATAAAATTCTTCCATTACACAGTGTTTGACAGACGAAACTGCTGGTTTTAAATAAGCTGACATTTGGCATATAGGTTCTTTGTGCATTGTAGGGGAGTACTAAGAGATGATTTCCTGAAATTCTTACGGGAACGGGAAGAAACAGGATATGCGCGAACGAAGTTGCGGGCATAAGAAACAAGATATGCGCGAACGAAGTTGCGGGCATAAGAAACAGGATATGCGCGAACGAAGTTGTGTGCATAAGAAACAGGATATGCGTAAACGAAGTGTAGGGCATAAGAAACAAGATATGCGCGAACGATGTTGCGGGCATAAGAAACAGGATATGCGTAAACGAAGTTGCAGGCATAAGAAACAGGATATGCGCGAACGAAGTTGCGGGCATAAGAAACAAGATATGCGCGAACGAAGTTGTGTGCATAAGAAACAGGATATGCGTAAACGAAGTGTAGGGCATAAGAAACAGGATATGCGCGAACGAAGTTGCGGGCATAAGAAACAGGATATGCGCGAATGAAGTTGCGGGCATAAGAAACAGGATATGCGTAAACGAAGTGTAGGGCATAAGAAACAGGATATGCGTAAACGAAGTGTAGGGCATAAGAAACAGGATATGCGCGAACGAAGTTGCGGGCATAAGAAACAGGATATGCGCGAACGAAGTTGCAGGCATGAGAAACAGGATATGCGCAAACGAAGTTGCAGGCATGAGAAACAGGATATGCGCGAACGAAGTTGCGGGCATAAGAAACAGGATATACGTAAACGAAGTGTAGGGCATAAGAAACAGGATATGCGCGAACGAAGTTGTGTGCATAAGAAACAGGATATGCGCGAACGAAATTGCGGGCATAAGAAACAGGATATGCGTAAACGAAGTGTAGGGCCTAAGAAACAGGATATGCGCGAACGAAGTTGCGGGCATAAGAAACAGGATATGCCCGCAACTTCGTTCGCGGGCATAAGAAACAGGATATGCGCGAACGAAGTTGTGTGCATAAGAAACAGGATATGCGTAAACGAAGTGTAGGGCATAAGAAACAGGATATGCGCGAACGAAGTTGCGGGCATAAGAAACAGGATATGCGCGAATGAAGTTGCGGGCATAAGAAACAGGATATGCGTAAACGAAGTGTAGGGCATAAGAAACAGGATATGCGTAAACGAAGTGTAGGGCATAAGAAACAGGATATGCGCGAACGAAGTTGAGGGCTTAAGAAACAGGATATGCGCAAACGAAGTTGCAGGCATGAGAAACAGGATATGCGCGAACGAAGTTGCGGGCATAAGAAACAGGATATGCGTAAACGAAGTGTAGAACATAAGAAACAGGATATGCGCGAACGAAGTTGCGGGCATAAGAAACAGGATATGCGTAAACGAAGTTGCGGGCATAAGAAACAGGATATGCGTAAACGAAGTGTAGGGTATAAGAAACAGGATATGCGCGAACGAAGTTGCGGGCATAAGAAACAGGATATGCGTAAACGAAGTTGCAGGCATAAGAAACAGGATATGCGCGAACGAAGTTGCGGGCATAAGAAACAGGATATGCGTAAACGAAGTGTAGGGCATAAGAAACAGGATATGCGCGAACGAAGTTGCGGGCATAAGAAACAGGATATGCGCGAACGAAGTTGCGGGCATAAGCTAGTCTTTTATAAAATGTGTTAAAAAATCGTATGTGCACTTGTACTTTTCTTCCAAAATACAGTTTAATCTACTTTTAGTTCAAAAAAACCGGTCAAGTGCCGGTCGGACTCGCGCACCGAGGGTTGCGTGCCATTATCGTATTATACGATTTATGACGTATTAAAAAAAACTACTTACTAGATCTCGTTCAAACCAATTTTCGCTGGTAGTTTACATGGTAATATACATCATCTATTTTTTCAGTTTTATCATTATCTTATTTTAGAAGTTACAGGACACACATTCTACCACTTTGGAAGTGTCTCCCTCGCAAACTGTTCAGTTTAGAAAAAAGTGATATTAGAAACCTCAATATCATTTTTGAAGACCTATACAGACAGACATGACGAATCTGTAAGGGTTCCGTTTTTGCCATTTGGCTACGGAACCCTAAAAATCAGAAACAGTTTTATTGGTAAATAAAAGATCTTCCTCCGTTTGTGTTTTTAAAGAAACTCAATAGTAAATGGCTGAATAAGGCAAGTTATCAACTAACTATAAGAAGTTTTTCTTGTCTAAACTTTATGTGGAACACCCTTGAGACCGCGAGTTAAATTGATCACTGGCTGGGTATACAGCCTCGCTCGAAAGGATCTAGACACACATTTAGTTAGGTTGTATTAGTTTAAGTCATATTGTGCGTATGTTAGGCACCAGTTAAACTTGCAATAAAGTACATTAAACCTCTCCTTAGTATGACTTCGTAGATACCCGAGCAATACATTTTAAACAGTTTTTAACCGACTTTTTCAAAAAGGAGGAGGTTCTATGTTCGTTGCGTGCACAGACATATAAATAGTAGCAGACCAAACATTAATACGTAGATATATTTTTTTATATGGTATGATTCTTTATCCTTTTTTTTCTAAGTGACAATTCATAAGCATGTCTCGTTCTGTCACGTGTTGTCACACTTAATAATAATAATAATAATATAACCCTACCGCAGTATCTCTACGTTGACGTCGTGGTGGGGCTTGCGCGTCCCGATGGACCTTAGGTCTTACCTAGGGTGAGGGGCCAGACAAAGAGAGATACAATCCGCAAGGCAGTTTTGTGGCGAACTGTTGGGCAGTAGCGACCCCACGAACCTTATCTCCCGGGAGAAGTCTTGTTCCTCATCTACGGCTTGCCTTTATTGGCTGGCCGGGGTGAAAACTGACGAGGAACAGAGCTCCCACCTCTTCCTTGCCTTAATTGGCCGGTCTGAGTGGAGATTCGCTAGAGCATACGTGCTCGGGAGAAGGACGTATAATCCAGTAAGATGCTGGTAGGGATCTTGACCGCACTTCCGGGATTGTCCTGATAGCCGTGGTATACCTCTCCACTCCTCTAGCACCTGAGGCCATGTTGCCCCCTTGGCGCTACGTCACTTTGTGCTAGCGACCGTTTTCGGGGGCCCATTCATTGAGTGTGCAAGTCACCCCCTGCCATTTAAAAGCCGTGTATATTGTTAGTGGTCAGGCAGGGGCCAATAGTTTTATAATAAACGATTATCATTCCACTAAGCCACCCAAACCCATAGCGTTTCATTTTTTGTTTCCATATTCTGCAATAGTACTGCTCCTACCGGGGATTGTCCTTGGGAATACTTTCAGTGCATACAGGGATAATCGCCGGTTGGTGCCCCATTACATTTGAAAAGTCTAACGGGGCCTCTGCGAGTTGGTTTCGGCCCCTCGTACGCCTACCAAAGGACCGGGTCTCCAGGGGCCCGAGATAGTAAAAAAAAATAATAATAATAATAATAAAAATCTTTATTTCCAAAAAATACACATATGTTACATTTTTGAGAGAAACAGTATTATGTGGTAAATTATTAGCTAGTAGATAACAATGGTTCAATATATAATAGCATCCGCTGTCAAACTAGGTTTAACCTGTATTTCGACATACGGCGCCACTCCCCGAAGTATCAGAATTTAAACTAGCTTATACTATTCTACACAGAAATCAAGATAGAATTAAATAAATGTGAAATAAACGGTGTGTGAGAGGGCCTCTCTTTGTATATGGGTGTAGTGTACGTGTGTGTGTGTGAGAGGGTGTGTATTGTTTGCATAAATCTGACTTATGAATACATCAGTATTCAAATTAAACACTGACTCATACATAGACAAAATTTGACGCGTAGCTTGTCTGCCATATTGATAAGCATCAAATGTTTTTCAATCGCGTTTAAAATTGATAAAATATTACTTGTTTGGGACATAAAACACACGAGGACGGTAAAATAATATGGTGAAGTGCTGTGCGTATCGCTGTGACAGTGCTAGCTACCACAAAACACCTGGATTGACCTTTCATCGGTAAGTTTTGGGAAATCTTAATGCTTTCTTTACTAAATTCAAATGTTTCCATACTGTTTATTCGTATTTTACATACAGTTTTTAACAAAGATGCGATTTGTCTGTACCGTTAGCCTACAACTAAAGAAATAAACCATAACAAGGACAAAATAGTCAGAAAGTGGCATCAAGTGACAGCTCAAGTACCTGTTCAATTAGTCAGGGACGAATTAGGCAACAAAGACGAAACTTTTAGTAAATTGCATTTGTTGTATGTATTTATGTAAAATATTTATTTCCATTGAATTATCAAATAAAGCCTCAGTTTAATGTATGATGTTTTATTCTTTTTTGGTGAAACAATTCCAAAATACCTGTAGTAGTTTCAGTGTATGTACACATGTCATACTAATATTAAAAATAAATTATAAAAACAATATTATGTTACCCAGTGTCTGTGTTATGGAGAACATGAACATAGGCATATGTATAAATACAGTATAGGCTACTCACATAACGATGAATTTTCATTCAGCAGGCAATAATTTAGCATACTAATATTTTTCCAGGTTTCGCAAGGATGAAAGTTTACGGAATGCCTGGATTAAAAACCTGAAAACTCCAGAATTGGCAACCAAGACCTTCAAGTGTACTTTGTTCAAAGCATTTTGAGAATCACTTGATCGATCCCAGCGCTTTTCGAACAACATTACGTCCCAGAGCAATTCCTACACTGTTTACCCAATTTACTCCATATGTAGGTAAGCATTATGAGAGTGTAAGATAGAAGAGTGTCCCTGGAGTTTCTTGCACGTTCTTCTCCATAGAGATCTACGCTTTGGAACGTGCAAATAGCTTCAACTTTTTGGACAGACCGACCTTGACAATTAAAAAGTGCCTGTAAATGGTTTATTTGAAATAAATGCTTGAATTTTGAATTACATACATTACTTTTATTTAAAAAATCCTGATTTATTCCTAAACTAGCTTTCAGGCATACTAATACCTTGACTCTCGGTTCTACAAAACATGGCATGCGGGTTAATGACTGCAGTGCCAGTTTTTTTAGCTGATACTGACGTCCGTCAATGGTTTGTAAACACCGTCAAAAGATAAAGAGTGGACTGCTGCCCATCGTCCTCTTAAAATATTCCCTTAGTCGCCTTTAACAATAACCACGGGAATAGAGGGTGGTTCTATTCGTTAAGACTATTGATGAGTAATCTATATTTCATGTACCCAGAGAATATAGATTTTCAGGGATTTTCAGAATATCGTTAGATAATACTGGCAACCGGTCCTAATTCGGCCCTGTAATGATATCATTCCCTAGGTGTGCGTAATGGCTACGCAAATTTTAGCGGATGTTTGGTCTGCTACTATTTATATGTCTGTGGTTGCGGTTGCGTGTATGTATTTTTTTACGAATGTTCACCGATTTTTCCGCCAAATGTGGACCGATTTTCAAAATTACTTTTCTATTCGAAAGCCTTTGTTCCTGTGGTGGTCCGATTGTCACAAAGTCAGAATTATTTACATTAGTTTTTCCTGGGATCCCACCATCATGGAATCCCAGGAAAATCGAGGACAACCCTCAAATTTTGTAGGCATGTACAATGTTTTTCATATACTTTCTAAAGCAACTCAGATATGTGTATATTGTGCCTGGTTATCATCATCTCATGTTGCTAATTGATTATGGAAGGTATAAGCCAGGGTCTGATGATGGGCTCCCATGAAATATGTTTGCACAGCGTTATTTTTGCCAATTGTCAACCTATTTTTTATAATTTGAGAACTAAATAAAGGATCACGAATTCACGATAGAAGTCAATTATAGGGTACTAGCTGACCCGTGCAACGTCGTCTGCGTAACATTTTTCATTACTGCTCCGCTCCTATTGGTCTTAGCGTGATGATATGTAGCCTATAGCCTTCCTCGATAAATGGGCTACCTAACACTGAAAGAATTTTTCAAATCGGACCCGTAGTTCCTGAGATTAGCGCGTTCAACCAAACAAACTCTTCTGCTTTATAATATTAGTATAGATGTGGAGGGCTTTTATATATAGGGTCAGTGGCAGTAATTGCACATTTATCTGGTACCAACTATATTGAAAAAAAATCATGGAATGTACTTATTCAGTTAAAAATGAAAACGAAAAATCCAAATTAAATAAAATGAAATTATAAACACACAACCAATTCCAATGAAGGGGTAAATAGCTTCTTAGTACGAATGTAGATAAAGTGATTTTTAACATTTAATTTTCTTCTGTTTCATTTTTTCCCACAAAACAAAAACATCATTTTTTTTTGTTTTCTTTTTTGTATTTATTTTCACATTTCTTCCTTTTCTTTACTTAGTTTTGAAATGCGTAATAGTTAAATTGGTATATAAAAGAACTTCCTAGTACATTGTTATAAACTAAAACTACTCAATAAATAGTAAATGGCTAAAAGAGACAATTTGTCAACTATAGATAGTTTTACTTGTGAACGTATATCTAAACTTTGTGGGACACTCTGGGGACCGCGAGTTAAATTGATCACTGGTTGGGAAACTTGGGTATACTGCCTTTATCTGGATGATCTAGTATTAAATTAAGTTAGGTTGTAAACGGGAGGCCAATTCCACTAATTTTTAAACAACTTTCGCATTCGCATCTCAATCGGAATCTGTAAAAAATGTATGAAAATTAAGGCTTTTTTGACAGTTTGCGATTGATATGCGAATGCGAAAGTTGTTTAAACATTAGTAGAATTGGCCCTCTGCAGTTTAGGCTCTGGTGGTAGTTATAAGGTTTTAAATACACTTAAAATAAACTAGTAACGGCTTTTTTATGGGAAATCATCAAAATAATCCTTCTCTGTAGAGCGGAAAGAGTGTCAGACTCTAAATCCCATCCGAATTCCTCCTCATGCCCTATGCGTTCCAGGGCCGCGGTGAGTCTTTTGAAAAAAATCTACACCAAACTTGTAATGGCTAGACAAACTTTCACAAACTCATTCATTCATTTATTCAAAAATAATTTAAATTGTGTCAAAAAGGAATTACTTAGACTTTTATAAAAAAAAAGAAAGCGGAAAAACATTGTGAACAGCTAGTCTATAGCAAATACGAGCTTAATAAATTATATACTAAAACCTTCCTTGGGAATCACTCTATCCATTGGTGAAAACAGCATGAAAATCGGTGCAGTAGTTTTTGAGTTTATCGCCAACAGATAGACAGACAGACATACGGTGGAGGACTTTGTTTTAAAATATGTAGTGATTATAACAGGGTTAAATTTTGAACACAAACAATCAAAATAATGACCATGAAAAAGGCTTATTTAAAATTAATATTGGAAAATATTTTATTCCAGTCAATTTAATACTTTATTATTGACAGTTCGCGAGCGCAATGCGATATAAATTTATTGGCAAAATAACGTTATTGAATGCGCCATTCAAAGGATTATTTCATTTTCATATTATTTTGACTATCTATATGAAATAAAACTATTTGTTTTTATTGCCTTAATAATTATATAATCATCATAGTACTTGATTTCTGTTAAAATACCTGAATGTATAGTATTGATATGATTATTTAACCAAATCAGTATACTGGAACGGTTTAAGTACTTAAATAAAGGTTAACAATCTAGTTCTATCTTTTAATTTATAAACTCAGTTTAACAATAAAAGGCAACTACATAACAGACACATTCAAAGTTAAACTACAGAATCATTTAAGGGTGACGTTGTGTATCTGCTATACACTAAAGAGACATTTTTATAATAAAGCCCGAACTCTTAAAGCGACTAAAATGCTTACGAAAAAACGGTGGTTATTTTAGTTCAATCGCAGATTTAATGCCATGCCATTAACTGCTTCAGACCGCAATAAAAGTATATTTTTTTAAACATTTTAATAGCTTTTTGAAGTCGAGTTTTTTTTTTAAGTCGATATTTTTTAATTTTGCTATTATTTCCTTACATTATAAAATATTAAGAACGTTACACGAACTAAGACCACACACTACTGCAACATCCTATAATTATTGGAGTAATCTCGCTTTTCAGTCGTATTAATATGAGAGCTGGAGTAAGTTCGGCCTCCCTAGAGCCTCATGAGGTAAGTGGAGGCGGGGAGAATACTGGCATTTCGACGTATGTATTTTATAGTAGCTTCTTAAGCTATGTTTTAGATGCCTTGAAAAGTAAGAAGCTGTGGAACTCTTCTGGTCTGAGGAGGATTATCTTTTAACAAAGATGGAAAGACCAGAAATGTATAAAGGTGTATAAAGGCTAAAATTTAAATAACGTAACTCCAAAAAGTTTACAGTCAAAAATACTAATTACCCAAAAACTCTTTGACACATTTACGATCACATTCAAAATATTTAAATAGTATTTATATAATAGGTAAATCTCGCCCTTCACGTCGATTCGTATTAATATGAGAACTGGAGTAAGTTCGGCCTCCCTAGAGGGTCATGAGGTAAGTGGAGGCGGGGGGAATGCTGGCACATCGACGTATGTATTTTATAGTAGCCTCTTAAGCTATGTTTCGGGCACCTTGAGGAGTAATCTCTAGATCTATCTTGATTTAAGGAGGATTATCTTTTGACAAAGATAGAATGACCAAAAACGTCACCAACGAAAATTTAAATAAAGCAACTCTTAAAAGTTTACAGTCAAAACGACTTAATTATCCAAGCCTCTTTGACACAATTACGATGACATTCAAAATTTAACTAAATCTCGCCCTTGACGTCGATTCGTATTAATATGAAAACTGGAGTAAGTTCGGCCTCCCTATAGGCTCATGAGGTAAGTGGAAGCGGGGGGAAAACCGGCACATCGACGTATATAGTATTTTATAGTAGCCTCTTAAGTTACGTTTCGGGGACCTTGAGGAGTAATATACGGCTTTATCCTGAATTGATGGAGGCTATCTTTAGGTTCTATGCGTCGGTAAATAATAATAATTTCAGAATAGAATTGAAGGAGGTTACAACTACTGTAAGCGGCTTACAGCTTGTTCCAAGAGAAGGTAACAACGTAGGTAAAAAGAATATCCTATGTCTTTACCCAAATTAGAATCTATTACTCTTTAAAATTTGGTTCTGTGGTATAAGCGTGAAAACAAAGCAGTGGAACTTTTCTTTTTACAATATTATTAGAGCCGATTTTTCAATAGTCAGATAAATTAACTAACTGGAATAAAAATTCCGGTTTGACATCTTTTGCATACAAAATATGTCAAACAGCCATATTTTTGTTCTTCAGTTAAAAATTATCTGACGAATGAAAAATCAGCCCTTAGTAAAATGAGCCTTCTCTTGATATAATGAAACGGATAAAGATAACGTAACTGTAAATAACGGTGGTAAAAATCTTCCAAAATGCGTCCAAATAAATCTCCCAACTGGCCAATTCCACAAAAAATCCCCATTTAGTATCCTCACGACCATAATACCGTCCAAATAAACAAAAACGACATATTGTTTAATTAGAGCACTTAGCGCCTCGTTACTGTAATGCGGCCAAACCTGGCCACATCAGTTACTGGGCCCTCATCAGTTACTGGGCCACATAACAAGCTTATCTTCGGCTCCCCGGTCCGCCCTTTCCGCCAATAATTTAAATGTACCACTTGTGGCTTATTAAATGTCCTCTTTTACGAAGTAATTGAATAATTTATGTGGGATGGCGTGTTAATTGTGGCGTTTTTGTCCTAGATTTTGTAGAGGAAGTAAGGATGTAGAGAACCTAGGTATGGTTTTAATACTGTCGTATTTTGTGATAGGCGACGGATAGGATTTGAACATGGATAGGTCTTTGTAGGTGTTGGAAAGTATAATAGGCCAGTTTATAAGGTTCAGTACCCAAAGGAGTAAGAAGTGGATTTTCTGGTAGCTACAACCAGGGAGTCTTTAAGTCAAGAGTGAATAGGTTACTTCTAGGCAAGCGTGCTCTATCTTTGACCACATCATCGCTTACCGTCAGGTGCGATAGTGGTCAAATGTGTGCCTGTTAATAGTAAAAATTAAATATATATAAAATAGTGATAAATTATAATTTTTGGCGGCCGGTAATCCCGGCTGCCAAACTCTGACACTAGAGTGTGTGGGGTCGTTAGACCTTACACCTACACGAGAAGAAGAATCGTAAAAAGGGCTAACTAACGGATCCCTCTGCTGTCCGTCCGTCCATTCGTCCGTCTGTCTGTCAGAGGGTTGTATCTCATGAACCGTAACAGATAAACGGTTGAAATTTTCAGAGTGTGTATTTCTGTTGCCGCTATAACAACAAATAATCTACACTAATATTATAAAGCAGAAGAGTTTGTTTGTTTGTTTGGTTGAACGCGCTAATCTCAGGAACTGCTGGTCCGATTTGAAAATTCTTTCAGTGTTTGATAGCCCATTTATCGACCTATATATCATCACGCTAAGACAAATAGGAGTGGAGCAATAATGGAAAATGAGACGCAGACGAAGTTGCGCGGGTCAGCTAGTCTATACTAATATTATAAAGAGGTAAAATTTGTTTGTAAGTTTGTATGTTTGTAAGTTTGTATGTAGGGGGTAATCTCAAGAACTACTGGTCCGATTTGAAAAATTCTTTCAGTGTTAGATAGCCCATTTATCGAGGAAGGTTATAGGCTATATATCATCACGCTTAGACAAATAGGAGCGGTGCATTAATGGACAATGTGACGCAAACGTAGTTGCGCGGGTCAGCTAGTATAAGATAAAGGGGCCCTCATACAAGACTCATGTTTTTTCAGCCTGGTGACAGACAGACAGATGAACAGACAGACAGCGAAGTCTTAGTAATAGGGTCCCGTTTTAACCCTTTAGGTACGGAACCCTAAAAACAAGATTTTAAACTCCCCTACACTAAAACCACACTAAAAGTAAACAAGATAACAGCTAAACCGAGTTAGTTCTCGGTTAAAAGCTAACCACTCAATTAACTGTAGTGAAAGTTGTCAACTATATTAACAGTTGGCCACGTCTGAAGTTCGCGACGGTCTCTAGAGGGCCGAGCTAAGTGAGACCCCGGCTAGATAGATCGAGTTACTAACTTACTTTGTATGGTTTTAAGGCGCGTCCCCGTGCAAAACGCAGCGCTAGCCGTTTTTTGTGCAGTTTTTTGGAGCTATATACTCTTTATCCAAAAGAAATATCAACTTATAAAAAATACATTAAATTTCTACATAATCTTGGCTTCAAAATGGTATATTTATTTTTGATTACTAAGTATAAAGTTTATTTAATTTCCTCACAACGAAACTACAGAAATGAGAAATTATTATTGAAAACATGCATCTTCATTAAAACTAACGATTATTTTGATTTTGTAATAACACTAAATAAATAAATAAACATTTCTTGTTCATAATTAAATTGCCTATCAATTATGAACATTTTGGTAGAAATGATTTTTTTAAACGACCAAAATTAGATTTTATAACGATTTTATTCAACATTCTGAGTGTATTTGCTATTGTATCTCTTGCTGTTATTGAGGAAAAAAATGCTCAAGGTTATTTGGTCAGGGTACGGCCTTAATCTGGTTTATCTCTTAGTCTCTTATTGAGGAGCTTTTCAGCGGTGTGTTTAGAAAATTGCATGACTGTAGGTTGAGAACGTTGGCCTGTGCAAGTTCCTGCGCCAGAATTTATTTAAGTTTCAAAGTACCTATCGCTGTGAACGTTAATTAAGAGTGTGTATTCCGTCCACTAGCGCCGCCAATCGTTTTTTATGAATTGTGGTAAATTTAAGACACGTAGATAAAAAACCGCTCTGTAGTGCACTGAAGAAATGTATCTATTATTTTTTTACAGCTATTTTTAATACATAACTCATGGCTAAATAGCCAAAACGGCAATTATTGCTAAAAGTGGCCACTTTTAGCAAAAATTTCGACTTTGGCAACTATTTATGTTCTAAAGTACAAAACATAACTCTCAAAACATAATAAATACATTTCTTCAGTGCACTACAGAGCGGTTTTTTATCTACGTGTCTTAAATTTACCACAAATAATAAAAAACGATTGGCGGCGCTAGTGGACGGAATACACGCTCTTAATGCGGTAACAGAACCAAAATACTGCAATACTGTGAAAAAAGTCAACCAAGTGCTAGTCGGACTCGCTCACGAAGGATTCCGTACGATTTTCTATAAAAACGGAAAAAAAAATTACGTTTGTTGTATGGGAGCCACCTTAAACTTTTATTTTAGTCTGTTTTTTAGTATTTTCATGGATTCGTTATGTCCGTCTGTCTGTCTGTCCGTCCGTATGTCACAGCCACTTTTAAACTATACGAACTATAAGAACTATGCTGTTGAAACTTGGTAAGTAGATTTATTCTCTGAACCGCATTAAGATTTTCACACAAACATAGAAAAAAACAACAAATTTTGGTACTTAGAACTGTAACTCAAACTTTTTTTTTTCATCAAACCCATACGTGTGGGGTATCTATGCATAGGTCTTCAAAAATGATATTGAGGGTTCTGTCATAATTTTTTTCTAAACTGAATAGTTTGCGTGAAAGACACTTCCAAAATGGTAAAATGTCCCCCCCCTGTAACTTCTAAAATAAGAGACTGATATAACTAAAAAAAAACATTATCATGTCAACCTTCCACCGAAAATTTCCACCGAAAGTTTTTTTTAATACGTCATAAATCGTAAACCGCAACTTTTACTTACAATATATACCTACAGGTTTGTACGGAACCCTCGGTGCGCGAGTCCGACTCGCACTTGGCCGGTTTTTTTGTTATAGCGGCAACAGAAATACATCATCTGTGAAAGTTTCAACTGTCAACTATCACGGTTCATGAGACGGACAGACCGACGGAAGGACAACGGAGTCTTAGTAATAGGGTCCCGTTTTATCGTTCCCATTAGGGTACGGAACCCTAAAAACAATTATTTTAGGGCAACAACAGAAATATATTCTCTGTAAAAATCCGCTGATCCCATTGTTTCTCTTTGGGTTCGCAACCCTAAAACATTTTTTTTTTTAATAGCAGCATATTCGGTACGATCAATTTCTCACGTACGCGTTAAAAAACACGTCATCACTGTCCATTCACTTGACCAAGCCCTACACCTCTGTCTACAATGTTTGATGTTTTCGCTCAAGAGTTTTAACGCGACAAGAAAAGGAAATCTATAGACACATCTTCCTGAAATCTTACGGAAATAATTCCTTGTTCCTTTTGATTCAAAGCCTCGAGAGTGGAGTCCCAAAGGTACTTGGTTCACGGATTTGTCAGAGGCTTAACTGGCGGGATCGATGGCGAAGTGACGAGGGAGTCGTGATAAGCGGCCTGATATGGGACCTTATCGGGCCGCTAAGGGCTAAGGGCTCACTTTAAGCAGTGCAGTGTATTAACGATGGGGAGGAAAATTGTTTTATTACATTTGAATTCATTTGAAGTTACTTGGTTTTTTTTTTAAGTAAAATCTGATGTCCTGATCCCATGGGAAAATCGCGGGACTATTTAATATTTGTACGGGCCTTTGCCCGCGACTTCATCCGCGCATACCTTATTACCCGTGCCAAACCGTTTCCAAAACCAAAGTTTCCGTGAAATGCTCTCTTAGTTCTTAGTTACACTTCCCAAGGATCCATTGCAAATTTCACCTTCCTACGACCATCAGCCAGTCGATTCTGTTGACATCTCATCGTGATCACTTAGGTGGAGTGAACGACAAGTGAGCTGTCATGCCATCTTGTTTGTATGGTTTGACAGCTCACTTGTCGTTCACTTCGCATAAGTGTTCACTTCGGCATGTTTACAGAATCGCACTGCAGTTTCGAATGCTCGTTGTCTGTTAGTCACTCAACGGTAACAGTACAAAGCACACTTTAATTCAGCCTGTACAAATTTTTGTACAGGCTGAATTAAAGTGTGCCTTCAGGGCCAAATCCGAAAGTATGAGGAATATCGAAAAATACTGAAAGGAGTCTCGAGCCCGATTTTGATGAAAAGTAAAACTGAATCATTAGAATTTAGAAAATAGTTGTACTTACTCGGGAATCGAACCGGTAGATTTTGAAAAGCCGACCTCAATATAGTTGGAAAAAGACTAGACAGATGAAGATTTATGAATATCTTCTTTCTTTTCTTTATTATCATGTCGTAGGAACATCTAAAAGTGAGCGTAGCACGAGCCGTGTGTTTCAAGGATGGTGTAGAATGGAACGGTGAAATTGTTTTGATACGTCATCATCATCTGCCTAGCCTTTTCCCAACTATACTGGGGTGGGCTTCCAGTCAAACTGGATTCAGCTGGATACCAGTGTTTTACGTGGAGCGCCTATCTACCAGACCTCCACAACCCATTAACTGGGTAAGACGGTACTTCTTGGTAAGACTGGAGTCAGATTTACTGGCTTCTGACGATCCGTAACGACTGCCAAAGATCTACAAATGGCACCTTGGACCAATGGCTTAACGTGCTTTCCGAGGCGCGGAGGAAACCCGGTATATTAAAATGGTCACTCATCCACAGACCAACCTCGGCAAGCGTTGCTTAACCTTAAAGATCGACCCGTGCGGCTGTTATTATTTAGCCACGAGCTCCACCGTTATTGTTTTGATACGTAAAATTATTTGTTTTAAATTGTATTATCTTAATCTATACTAATATTATAAAGCAGAAGAGTTTGTTTGGTTGAACGCGCTAATCTCAGCGCACTAAGCGCTTCCAAGCGTCTTTCATAATGCGCACAGCAAACTGAAAGGAAGAAACAAGGAGTGAAACTCTTTGCCTGTGTCTGTGTTTCCGAATGCTTACAACCCTAATCTTTTCAAAGTTAGAGTGAACAGGCTACTTCTGGGTAAGCTCGCTCCATCTTGGACTTTGTCTCAGTCATCTCTGACCAAGACTTGAGTCAAGAGCAAACAAATATCAAGTAAAAAAAAAACTACTGGTCCGATTTGAAAAATTCTTTCAGTGGTAGATAACCCATTTAACGAGGATGGCTTTAGGCTATATATCATTACGCTAAGACAAATAGGAGCTGAGAATTAATGGAAAATGTAAATTAATAAGAATCGCGCCTAGAGGTTGTTTATTAGTTTAAGTACTTTTAAGTGAGCCGCCTTTGTAAAGCGACTAAAATGGCACGATGTAATAAATTCACCACGTCCCAATAACTCACCCTGGCAACACAATATTAAATGAATTAAATAGATGTTTCAGTGGAAGATACACATTCAACCTCTTTCGCTGTAAAGAAATCCCTGAAGTAACAAAAAGGCTGAACCGAACTATAAAAAATAAACCGTCAGTCCAAATATAAGTCCCGAGTAAATCCGATTTATATACATAGAGTTATCCAAAATTCACTTCAAATTCACTTGTGCCGATTTTTAAACCGCCCCCGCGACCCAATTCCGAAACTTTGGCCACTTCAATTCTCATTCCGCATTGTAGGGCACGATTGTGACAAAGCAAACTGACCCTTAGCTGTGAGGTAACTCGATTCAAGTTGTGGTGGCAGGAGTGTTTCGTTCGTGAGCTGATGGTCTTCTAGAGAGCTGGTTATCGCGTCGGGAGGCGAAGTGTTTTACTTTGTCGCTGTTCCGTTTGTATATTTGTTTTTGAGTGTTTTTTGAGGTTGCAGTTTTTGTCTCTAACTCCTCTGTTGAGGACTTTGTCTCTAATTTACATTAGGTAGTATTTTTTTAGTAACTACCCTTATCATAATGTAGTCTTTGGCGGTAATATGTCACAAGAGAAAATTTCCTAATACGGGTAGGTACATTTTGAATTGGAGCACCTAAAAAAACATTATCTTTGCGAATCTCGTGTCTTTTAGCTAATTTCTTGAAAAGTGTTGCACGGTGGTAAAAAATAAGACTGTCAAAACCGGACATTAGTACAAATTATGTATAAACAGTATCGATTTTTATATACCTGGTCTCTTATAGTTTTCTATACAAAACATGTAAATAAGATTGTCACAACCATAGAATAATTTGTGCTTATTCAACATTTTGTGCCAAAGGTATTTGTGCTGGGTTTATCAAGCGTAAAGGTGTTTTGTGCAACTGGAACACGAAGCATAAGAATGTACTTAAGAAGTTCGAGAAATGTGAAACATCTTATAACTAAAACGGAATACTTTCCAGGTACCGATAGACTGGAAAAGTCTCAAGAAAAAAATAATTAATTTTCTAGGTACAACTGCACGCTCATCTAGTCTTAAGTCTGCGTAATATTAATATGTCAAGATCGGTCGCTAATAGCGTTACGACCTCCAAGCTATTAATTGAACGAATACATTAATTGTCGCAACATGGAATGGTACTTATAGGCGAGTCATTTGTCACCCGAATTGACATCCAATTAAGGACCTGTAATTATTGTGTGGCAATATAATCTTATGGTATGGAGCTTGTAGGTTTCGATATACGGAACGGTCTAACCCCTCCAATCTGCTAAATCAAGTCGATTGGAGTGAAGGAAGTATTACTGAATCGGAATGGATACGTAAAATTATCTCTTCCTTGTGTTTTGACTAGACTTCACCATCATCATTAACCGACTTCCAAAAAAACAGGGGGTTCTCAATTCGGAGGGTACTTTTTTTAATGTCCGATTACTCCGAGGTTCCTGATCCGATTTGTTGTGGTTCTTTTTAGTTCGATGCGGCATACTTGCCATTTGGTCCCGTAAAAAATTTATTCAGTTTGAGATAGTAGTTTTTATTTTATGAACATCTTTGGTTATCTATATTTTTATCCTACATCTTTGTTTAGAAAGATGTCCACCGCTGGACATAGGCCTCCCTCAAGTGTTGCCACAACAATCGACAAAAACAAATTATAAAAACTATTAAAATTTTTGTAGCTAAGTTTATAGGCTCGATCGGATGTTTCTTCGATACCCATTGCAACAGACGTTTCTTGAAATGTTACAAATACATAGCAATAAGTATTTCCAAACTAATCTACCCTTTTTTTTTTTTTTTTTTTTTTTTTTTTTAGGGATGGGAAATCATCCAATGACTCCTCCCGCTCTGGGTGTAGCGGGAGGGAGTGTCAGACTTCTACTGACTAAAACCCATCCATGTTCCTTCATTGCCCTTTGTATTCCGGAGCCACGGTGTCTCTTGCGAATAATCCCGCGACTCCGGCAGGCGTCGGCCCTTTCGGGCCCCTCTATGTTGCTGACTCTCTTTGAGGCGCGCGTGGAACACTAACGCGCCGTCGACACGGCCTGTCGTCACTAGACGGACGGACGGCGAGCCACCCATAGCTCGCCGTCCACAGGCCCGCGCCTACGGTGGCCGGAGGTCACCAGGTGGCCCCCGACGCCCGCGGCGTCCACCACGGCGGCCGGGACGAGAGGGTCTCCTCTCCCGCTCCGCCACCTCCTTCGCTAGCATGACTGCTTCGCAGAAGGAGGCAACGGCGTCCCATTCCGTCTCGCTCCGGACCATGGCTTGGACCAGGGCCGGACGCGAGAGGTCGCCGCCGATCGCCGTTTCGAGGACACGGCGGTGCGCCGCCCAAGCGGGGCACACCTGCACAGTGTGCTCTACCGTGTCCTCTGGTCGATCCTCGCAGTGGTGACACCCGGGCGTTTCCTCCCGCCTGATTCGGTGCAGGAACCTCCCGAAACAACCATGTCCGGTGAGGACCTGCGTCAGGCGGTAGGTGAGGACGCCGTGGCGCCTCTCAAGCCACTCCTCAAAGAGGGGACTTACCGCCGCTATCGTGGCGTGCCCTGCGTTGGGTTGCGATAGTCGTCGTCTCCATGACGCCATGAGATCGCGCCGGAAGTTCGTCCGCTGCGCGACAATTTGCCGCGTCAGCGGAGTTTCCCCCCGGCTTAGTACCTCCGCGCGCCAATCATGCAGGCGCGCGAGGACCACCGCCTCCAGATCCCATGGCGGCAATCCGGCAAGGAGACCCGCCGCTTCGCGCGAGATCGTGCGGTACCCTCGTGTCATTCTGAGGGCCACCACCTTTTGGGGCGCGTTCAAATGGTTCGCAGCACGCTGCCTCAATGAACGCGCCCACACCGGGGCCCCGTAAAGGGCCATGGACCGCACGACCCCCGCGTATAGCCTACGGCAGGAGGCGTTCGGTCCCCCCAGGTTGGGCAGGAGCCGCCTGAAAGCAGCGCCGGCCCGCTCCAGTTTGGGGACCAAACGTCGGAAATGCTCCACGAAGTTCCATCGGCTGTCCAGGACGAGCCCCAGGTATTTCAGCGTCGATTCGACGCCGATGGAAACCCCTCCTACCGTCAGCAAGGATCCCGACGGTGGCGCATTGCCTCGGCCATGAAAACACATGGCCTCGGACTTGTGCAGCGCCACCTCGAGACCCAGTTGCCGGATCCGCTCAACGACTATCGCAACCCCGCGTGTCATAGCGTCGGCCGCCTCCGCGTACGACCCCCCTTGTGACAGCACCAGCGTGTCGTCAGCGTAGCAAATGACGCTGACGCCACTAGGGAGGTCGGCTCGCAGCACCCAGTCGTAACCGATGTTCCACAGGGGCGGCCCCAGAACCGAGCCCTGTGGGACACCGCACGACATCTCTCGCCGGTTCCACTCTCCGCTGTGACTAGGGTAGATAACTGCCCTGTCGGACAGGTAGTCCCCGACCACACGACGAAGGTAGGTCGGCACCCGATGATACCGGAGTGCCTCCCCAATGCAGCTCCAGGGCATGGTGTTGAAGGCGTTGGCGATGTCGAGAGACACCGCCAAGACAACACCACCCCGGGAGACCGCATCCCCCGTCGTGAGGGCCCTGACGCGCATGACGGCGTCCACCGTAGAGCGCCCCTTGCGGAAACCGAACTGGTTGTCCGCAAGATCCGGCCCCGTTCCCGCTAGGTGCCCGGCGAGGCGGTTCGCAATGACTCTCTCGAAGAGCTTGCCCACCTCGTCGAGCAACACCACGGGCCGGAATGCGGACGGAGAGTCCGCAGGGCGCCCAGGCTTCGGGATGAGTACCAGCTTCCCGGTCCTCCAAGAAAGCGGGAACCGGCCTCTCTCCAAGCATGCGCTAAAGAGCCCCTCCAGTCGAGGCCCGAGAGCCTCCAATGCCAGGGCCCAGGCTTTGCCAGGCAAGCCGTCGGGCCCTGGGGCGGTATTCTTGGCCTTGAGCCTCCGTACCGCCGCTCTCAGGTCTACCCCAGTCACAGCAGGGATGTCGTCGTCGTCGTCCTCTTGGTCCTCTTCCGGCACCGCAGGCGGCGGAGCCATAGGCGGGGGAGGATGTTCCCCTCGCGCAGGGAACAGAGCGCTCACCGCGTCCTCCACGAGCTGAGGCCGGAGACTCTGCGTCAGTGGGGGGGCCCAGGTGCGGAGCTTGTTCCGCACCATGAGGTAGGGGCGCCCCCACGGATCTCTGTCGAGAGTCGCCAGCATTTCCTCGCGGGCCAGAT
Source organism: Ceramica pisi (assembly GCA_963859965.1). Taxonomy (NCBI): domain Eukaryota; kingdom Metazoa; phylum Arthropoda; class Insecta; order Lepidoptera; family Noctuidae; genus Ceramica; species Ceramica pisi. The sequence goes on from OY982543.1 coordinate 18,397,433, forward strand.
CTCTAGCCCGCAGGACAGCGTCGCGGAGAGCGGTCTTCGCGGCTCTGTATCCCTCGTATAGCTCCGCCTCGATGGCGTCCGCATCCGGAGGACGGATGCGGCGCCTGCGATGCCTGGCGTACCGGCGGCGCGCAGAAATGCACGCCTCGCGCAGAGACGCTAGCTCTCGCGACCACCAGTACACCTGGCGCCGGGCTCTTCCTGGCCGGACTCGGGGCATTGCCACGTCACAAATGTCGGACATGGCCTCCTGGAACCACCCTGCCTCGTGATTGACGTCGGCAGGCCTGTCCGGTGATGTCACCCAGGCCTGCACGATCGAGGCTTCCAGGAGGAGCTCCCGGTCCAGCTGCTTCAGAGCCCAACGCGGACCACTCGGGGTCTGTACGACCGGCGCGCTTGAGGTCTGGGTGGAGACGTCAAACCGGATATACCGGTGATCGGAATAGGTCTCCACCTCCTCCATGACACGCCAGTCAATGACCCGCGGTGACAGAGCGGGACTGGCGAACGAGATGTCCACCACCGACTCGCCCCGCATCCGCACACACGTGGGGACAGAACCCCGATTGAGGACGACCAGGCCTGTCTCCAGAGCCCAGTCTTCCACCATCCTTCCCCGCACGTCTGTCAGACGAGAACCCCAAGCCAAATTCTTGGCATTGAAGTCCCCGAGGACAAGTACGGGTAGGGAATAGTGTCCGACGACGACACCCAACTCTACAAGAGAGTTGTGGAACTCGGCGAGAGTTCGGCTCGGGGAGAAGTAGACTCCTACTACGACGATCTCCCCGAACCGTGCTGCGACGCACCCCTGTCCCCTCCTGACACTTTCAAGGGACGGGGTACCGGCGGCGGCCGACGATATGATGGTCACTGAGCCGCTCAAGTCCGCAACCCAGTCATTCCTGGGTAGGACAAAATACGGCTCAGCGACCACCGCAATGTTGATCGACCACTGCGCCATGCTCTGCATCAGCAAGTGCTGAGCACAGGCGCAGTGGTTGATGTTCGCCTGGAGGAAGCTGAGTGGGGCCGTTACTGGCATTCCATGTCAGCTTCCTCCTGCGACGGCCCCTCTGTGGCGGCAATAGCGGCAGTGGCGGCGGTTGCGACTGCGGCGGTTGCGGCTGCGGCGGTTGCGGCTGCGGCAGTTACGGCTGCTGCGGCGGAGACGGTGGCAGTGGCGGCGGAGGGCCTCCCCCTACCTCCGGATCTGGCCTTGGTGGGCGGAGCGGGCGGAGCGCAGGCCGCGCTCCCAGCCCGGTGGTCGCCTGGCTTGCCGGCCGCCGCACATGCAACGCAGTGCGGCTTGGCAGAGCAAGTTACGGCCACGTGACCGGGCTGACCGCAGCGGAAACAGAGGCCGCTGCGGTCGACCTCCGAGGCGCACTTAACTGACACGTGGTGCCCCACGTGGCAACGATAGCACCTCAGAGGCCTGGGCTCCAGCAGCTTTACCTGCGCTGAAACCCAGCCCACCAATAGCCTTCGGCCCTCCACAATCTTTTTGGCCGCCGTCACAGGGCAGCAAACCGTAACGGTTCGCATACCCGAGAAGTCCGGACGTAGGGCGCCTGCCTTTATCTGCTCGGCAGAGCACCCTCCGGACCTGGCGACGGCAGCCACCACTTCCTCCTCAGTTACAGAGTCGTCCAGACCCAGGATGCGCAGGTCTGCGCATCTAACGGGCCTGGACACTCGGGCCTCGTCTGCATTTAGGGACGCTCTCAGCTTTTCAGCCAGAGCGTCAGCGGACGAGCCGCTAGTTTCTCCGGGGATCTCCAGCATCCGCGCTCCCGTCGCGGTGACTTTGAGCCGGAGGCCCCCGGTGAAAACTAATCTACCCTTGCTTAGTCTTAATAAAATTCGGAAAAGATACTAAGATACAAGTTCACTCGAGAACTTACGGACGTGATTCATTAAAAAGAAATAAGCAAATCAATAACAAATGATCCTGCGTCAAAAACCAAAACTGTCCTAAAAAGTAGGCATGAAACCGTTATTTATTACATCATTTGCGGTTCCCAAAACACGAGGTCGAAGAGGCCTCGTAAAATCCTTACGGATGGCGGTGCTTCCCTTTCTTATCTCAGACGACTGCCATTTTTATATTCCACTGTTAAAGAGACAACTGGCCGGGTTTTGTCGCTAAATATGGGATTTGCTCTGTTTTCTGATATGGGGGCATGAAAAACGAAGGTTTTGTTGGTTTTTGTATCTATATGTAGCTAAAAGTAAGGGCAGTTAAAGTTTAGGATGCCGCTTTTGTCCATATCTTGTTACCGACAAGATATGGACAAAAGCGTAAAACGTGGTTGAGGATATACCTACGTTAAAATGTAAAGGCGGAAACCGTAAGTCTTGATGTTGTAGGGTCGTTTGAAATTAAAACAGGTTTCGTATTGTCGAAGGACAGAGTATGAGAATATATAATTCAAAGTAACAGTACTCTGGATTCCATTTCTGAGAAATAAGTAAGCTCTTGACTTAAGCTCTGCATGGATTCATGTTATCATGATATCGTGTGGGCAGTAAGGTTTTGGGGGCCGAGTCACCCGCGTCCGTAGGAGAATATCCTTCAGCGAATCCCTACACGTGGTCCCCGGGTGGTGCTAAACAGGTGACTCTAACCGCTTCCGTGGTCTCGTGGTTATACCACCTGATTCAGACCCAGAGGTCCCGGGTTCGATTCCCAGCGGGGGCAAATTTTTTGCTCGGTTTGGTTGGTGGTAGGACTTCTTCTAAGTCCGCCTGGCAAGCTACCACCATCATGTCTAAGTCTGTCGCCATAACAACAATGCTAACAGCATTTTTGTGTTCCGGCAGTTAGAGGTATGATAGCCAGTTCCTCTGTGTAAGAGGATTCCGGGTGAAACTCGCTTCCATCTTCGGCCTAATCATCACTTTCCATCAGGTGAGATTTGGGCCAAGAGTTTCCCCGTTTTGTATAAAAAAAAAAAAGTCTAACGACCCCACAAACCCTAGTGTCAGAGTTTTTAAACCGCGTTAACCGCCTTTTGGCGGCCGGGACCAGTGGGACCAAAGGCTTATACGTGCCTCCCGAAGCACTGAATCATCTTTTTGTCGGACAATCAGGTGATTCATGCCTGCAATGTCCTAGTCAAACGTGAAAACAACTTTACAAAGTATGTTTCCTGTGGGAATCGAACCCTCGACCACCGGGTCACAAGGCAATCGCCTTAACCATACGACCACAGAGGCATGGTTTCTATGTTTGTATATTGCTCTGTATATTATATAGGATTGACACGTACTACCGAAATATCATATGGTCAATACCAAATATTTTTGCATGTCGATTTAATACACATTTATATATACTTCACATAATGTCAATTTGTCTAGGCCCTAAGTATATTTGAGAGAAAAGGCCTCACAATACCTATCATATACTGTAGGTGGGTGGTGTGCGGATTGCATATTATGTTCCAGAATACATCTACCTTGGTCAACTAGTCACTTTCCAGGCGAGACAAGAAAAAGAAGTTGCTCGCCGCAAAGAAAACGCCTGGAAGAGCTATTGGTCGATGAAGGCACTCATGAAATGCGACCTTCCAATTTTCCAAAAACGCAAATTGATGGACATGTGTATTCTCGTTATTCTTACATATGGCGCTCAAACTTGGTCTTTGACAGCTCAGCAGAGGTTCAAGCACAAAGTTCAAAACACAGTGCTGCGTTCCAAAAGACAAATCGCCGACGTCACTCAAAAGCGGTCACGCTCAAATGGGGCTGGGCCGGACACGTCTGCGCATGTCAAACGATTCATGGGCCAAAGCAACCACAATGTGGGTCCCAGAAAATGTCCGGTGGCATCGCGACAGACCCAGGCGAAGATTTTTTTTTTAAATAAAAACGTTGCCCCACACTAGGAATTTCTCCTGTATCGTGGGTGCGTTTACAAACATACACAAACAGCCAGACCCGAAACAACTACCTGTAGGCCATACAAATATTTGTTCCGTGCGGGAATCGAACCCACAACACGCGTTTCAGGAGCCGATCTCTCAACCACTGCGCCAACCGTGTCGTCAGAAGATGGCGGGACGAGCTTGATGCCTATCGACAAGATTGGTCTACATTAGTCCAGAGCCGGGAAGAATGGAAGAAAGAAAGGGAGGCCTTTGCCCTGCAGAGGGACAAAATTGGCTTAAAATAAATAAAATTCTGAACTTATAGAACAATGTAGAAACCACATTTATCCAAACACGGCATTCGAAAATTATCAGCAACAAATAATCTGACAAGTCAGAACGTTTCCGTTTTATTTCCATATGCTTAACCCTAAAAAATAAAATCACAACAAAAGGGTCTGAACACGATAGGGCTAAATGTCTCGCCTTTGTACAATGTAGTGGTACAGTCGGCGACATAAGTGTTGTGTCAACTCTGATTTCTCGAGTTATATTTTTAGTGCAGTTGAATGTGTTTTATTTTGGAGGAGCTCGTGTCTAAATAATATCAGCCACACAGGTCGATCTTCAAGGTTAAGCAACGATTGCCGAGGTTGGTCTGTGGATGGGTGACCATCTTAAAATATACCGGGTTTCCTACGTGCCTCGGAAAACACGTTAAGCTGTTGGTCCCAGCTGTTATTTGAAGATCTTTGGCAGTCGTTACGGATAGTCAGAAGCCAGAAAATGTGACACCAAGGAATACCGTGTTACCCAGTTAATGGGTTGTGGTGGTCTGGTAGGCAGTCGCTCCACGTAAAATACTGGTATTCAGCTGAATTCGGATTGACTGGAAGCCGACTCCAATATACATACTTGGGTAAAGGCTAGGCAGATGATGATGAATGTGTTTTTTTTTAAGTTTTGCTAGTTTGAAGCTAAAAACGTGTCCAACCTTAATTTTATAACGAAAATGACAGATTTTCAGTCTAAAGTATGCAGGAAGGTCAACTGTATACGCTTGAATAAATACTTATTGTTTTATGTTATAAATAGCTTTGCCCGTGACTTTAAACGTGGTATAGGTATCCCGCTTTTTCCTGTTACGGAAGAAATTTCGAGAAATCGTATCGATAGTATCGAAGTAAAAATAAAAGTACTCGTATTATACTAAAGCACATTGCAACTAAATTATGACTAATGAACTGTTCACGGATTTTGAGAATGGCTTTTCTCGCATAATGCAGAAATCATGCAGTTTTTCATGTACTCCTTTAACATCCTACTAATATTATAAATGCAAGTTTGTGTTTGTTACTGTTTGACGTCAGAATGTCGGGAGTAACACATAGGCTACTTATCGCCCTAGGGATCACGCCGGCGAAGCAACTGGTAAAAGCTAGTTGCTCTATAACCTTAAACCATTTCTTACAATGACTAATATTGACTACGAACTGAATTTTAAAACTATTTCGTACAAATATAAAATCACTTTTCAAGTCAACTGTACCCGAAAGCCGTACAGTCCCGCCAAGAAGTGATTAATTGCCCAACGTAACGTATTTACGTACATACAAACATTATATACACTAGTACGTACCTACACGCCGTGAAAGTTAATTTATTCCTTTGCTGAGTACCGCCCAGGGAATTATTCGGTAATTTCACTCAGATTTGATACGAAATGCCGCGTTTTGTAACTTATTTACGTATTTACGGTATGTTTTTATTAAAATGGACTTTTTTATTAGTTTGAGTTGGGAATGTTCGTCAGTGGTGCTGGTAATACTATATACATGTATTTACCTATATTGATAGGAACGCGTTTGACCCACTATCTCAAATGATGGTAAGCGATGATGTGGACGAAGATGGTGCACGCTTGCCTAGAAGTAACCTATTCACTCTTGAGTTAAAGAATCCAAGGTTGTTGATATCATAGCACACTCCAAAGCACTCCTCAATTCATCATTGCACTGGCTACTTACATTCTGATAGAATGATGATGTATACAGGTACCGAGAGCTTCTCAAGGTACTACTATACATTATCATAACTGTATGTATGAGTGTGAGAACTTGTCACAGGGACGCAGCTTACAGGTGGCGTCGACAGGTGGCAGCACGGTCGTCACGCAACACTCGCAACATGTATTATTAAACTTAAGGCTTAGCTCGGGCTCGCATAACTGAGACATTTAATTTTCCTTAAATCCCTTCTTAGAAACATCTATACTATAATATTATAAAGCTGAAGAGTTTGTTTGTTTGGTTGAACGCGCTAATCTCAGGAACCACTGGTCCGATTTGAAAAATTCTTTCAGTATCAGATAGCCCATTTATCGAGGAAGGCTATATATTATCACGCTAAGACCAATAGGAGCGGAGCAGTAATGAAAAATGTTACGCAGACGGGTCAGCTAGTATTACATAGTTACCTTCTGCCAGAGGCTTCGCCCGCGTTATCACTAGGGAACATATTACCGGGATAAAAATTAGCTTATGTGCTATTCCCGACTATAACCTATCTCTGTTTCTTTCATCCATATCCGTTCAGCCGTTCTGGTGTGTTAGAGTAACAAACATCCATTCATCCATCCTCACAAACTTTCGCATTCATAATAATTACTAGCTGATGACCGCGGCTTCGCCCGCTTGGCATATTATGTACTAAAACCTTCCTCGAGAACCTCTCTATCCAATGGTGAAAACAGCTTGAAAATCGGTGCAGTAGTTTTTGAGTTTGTCGCGAACAGACAGACGCAGCGGAGGACTTTGTTTTATAATATGTAGTGATATAAGTAGGTAGTAGTTAGAAGTAGGATAGGATATAATATTAGCAGAATATGTATTGTCACCGAATAGAATAATTTTATTTCAGACCGGAGTCCATAGGGTAAGTAACAATTTTTACTTAAAGTCTAGTGTTACAAATATAAAAATACACAATTGAATTTCGACGTGGAGCCGCATCCACCTCCGCCACATAGGGGAATCCCACCGATCGGCATATACGTTGCAGACGTCGTAAAATTGTAAAATATCGCGTAAAATAGTAAACTCAGTTTTTTTCATTTAGACACTGATATATTACTATTGAATTTGGATAGGATTATTTGTACACAATTTATCAATAAATGATATAATGCAAATCTTACGGAAAATGCAATTTTCCGGTGACATATACACCACTTTACTTTCGTAAAGGACGTACGTCAATCCAAATCAACAGTGCGATTCAACATGTCGAAGGGAACACTTAGGCGAAGTGAGCTGTCTAATCATACAAACAAAATGGAATAACAGCTCACTTTTCATTCGCTCCACCTAAGTGATCACTGTGAGATGTCGATAGAATCGACTGGCAAAAACAGCTCAAACCTCGTGGCACACAAATATCCAAAGAAACTAGAATAGCTTCGAGCTGAACTTGAGGATCGAACTACACAGCGCCGAATGATACGGAAGCTTTGCCTCTGGGCTGGCAACGCATCTGCATAGCCTGTGGTGGTTTATGTGTCAGCTGCAACAGCGACCACCGAATGGGCCGGTGGCCTGTGTAGCCTCCAATAATTTAAAAAGGGTTTTGTAAAACAGCTTTGCCTTTCTGGGAACCTACTATGACGTCTTAAAACGATGATGATTACGGTGTAGGAGAGATGGAGTTATACAAGACGCATAATCCCTTTTTATCCGACTTCGAAAGAGGTCTTTTTTTTTTCGAGTGTTTGTATGTATATTTCTTTGGTACGGCCTAGAGCCTAAACGGTTTGTCGTATTTTTATGCAAGTATAGATATTTACTGTGAGAGTGACACTGGAGGATTTTTGGCAACATTTTATGTCTTTAAAAATAAATCCGCATTGGCAAGTCATAGTAGTAGACTCCTGGAATCCCAATTTTCTTCTCTGATCCCAAAACTCCCCAATATTCCAAGATTCCAAGTTCAAAACCTTCCAGTGCAATTGGAGTTCGGACGTTCAAATTACCACGAAAGCCCATCAAACCCAAAGAGCTTAACTATGTTTTACTAAACCAACTACGCGATATAACAACTCAAGTAGACACTAAATGCCCGTGTGAAGTCCTTAATGATGAAGGAGTGTTGACAGCCGCCGCCTGGAGGCGCCACTGTCGTAAGGCTTAACACCTTGCTTATTTAATATTAAACGTTGGCTTACCGCGTTTCCCTTTATGCCAGTGAGAAATTTCATTTAAAATGGTGTTCTGTTTGTGAAAATTTATTTGTCTGTGGAACTTTTTGCGGTTGAGTCGGTCATATGTAAATTCTGGCGTGGTTTAAAAGGTGGGGTTTAGGATAAATATGTTTTGCTTTTTTGGTAAAATGGCATTCGTAGAACACTTAAGTTCACTTAGAAAATTTGTAGTTTACTTGCATGTAATGGATTAGTTTGACAGCGGTGTTCATAAGACCATAAAAGAAGTAATTTCTACTCAATACTAACTAATACCGCGTGTATCTGACATCGACGCACAAACGATTTCCATGGGTCCAGGGCATGATTCTGGACACCCCAGTGTTGGAATTTTTCGACGGTTCTTTTCTCATTTTTTCATTTTTTTTAAGAGTACCTACCACAAATAGGTATCAGCTCAGCTGAGCTGATATCGATTTGTGGTTTTATTCAGATTGCTCTTTTTAGTGAAAGTAGTTAAGTAATTAACTATTTTTTTATTAAAAATCTCATTGGGTTAGGTCAGAATAACGATTATGAGCAGTCTAAAGTAAACTAACCTTTGAAAAAAATGAAAAAAGCCGACGAAAAATTCTAAGTCTAGGGTGTCCAGAATCATGCCCTGGACCCATGGAAATCGTTTGTGCGTCGATGTCAGATACACGCGGTATATCAGCGAAAGAGTTTGTTTCATTTTCATGCCTTAGTTGTCGAACCGATTGTCGAAGAATTTTAGATCAAAGATACACAGATGGAAGTGAAGCCGCGGGTATAAGCTGGTGTTTAAATTTTGTGACCACATTCCCAAATTTGGGATTAACCCGCGGCTTTGATCTTTGATCTAAAATTCTTCGACAATCGGTTCGGCAAACTAGGACTGCAACTTTTAAGACCAAACTGCTATTCTGTTGACACATCGAAGGCTTGGGTGAAGTTATCATGAAGTTTACTATCAATCTATGTAATCAAGAAGGAATAACAGTTCACTTTGTGATCACTCCACCTGAGATTTCACAGTGAGAGGTTTACAGAACCGACCCGCTGTATACAGGCTGAAATAATATTAAGATACACAAGCCTCGTGTATCTCAATATTATTTTGCCCGACCTACCTGAAAAGTCATCATCTGCCTAGCCTTTTCCGAACTGTATTGGGGTTGGCTTCCAGTCAAACCGGATTCAACTGAATATCAGTGTTTTACGTGGAGCTGCTGCCTACCAGACCTCCACAACCCATTAACTGGGTAACACGGTTCTCTTTGGCAAGACTGCTGTCAGATTTTTCTGACTATCCTAAACGACTGCCAAAATCTTCAAATAACAGCCGGGACCAACAGCTTAACGTGCTTTCCGAGGCATTGGGGAAACTCGGCATGTTAAGATGGTCCACTCCACAGACCAACCTTGGCAAGCGTTGCTTAACCCGGTAGATCCACTTGTGCGACTGTTAATGTTTAGCCACGAGCTCCTCGCCTACCTGAAAAATATGTTTATAGAAGTATCTCCACAAATTAATCCTACACATGTACAAAAGTAATACTTTATCCGAATTGCACATCTGCAGCAGACAGCAGACCCCGTTATTAAAAACGAGTTCAAAGCAAAATTGAACACAAAAGAACCACTGCCCCGTCCATTAGGGGAAGTCCGAAACGAAATTAATCCCTACAGGTGAAACTATTGCAACTGGTTGACACAAGGGAATCGGTATAACACAAGGGAACCGGCGTATCACAAGGGAACCGGTGTATCACAAAGGAACCGGGGTGAAGCGGGATGAATTCATCGCGTCCTGTGTATAGATTCAGTCCCCCCTGGCAGATGTATAAGGGGGTGTGTGTGTCTGGCTGGGGGGAGACGCCAATTATCTGTCTGTGTATGCAGATGGCGAATCAATTCGATAAAGGTTTGGTGTCTGGTTGTTTGTTTGTTGTCTGTGTTGTTGGCTATTAAGTTTTACTGTTGTATTTTTATGAAAGTGAGATATTTTTATTTTGCATTTTAGGGTTCCGTACGCAAAGGATAACCAACGAAACCTTTAATAATTCCACATATCATCCGTCGCTGTATCTCAGGGACTGTAAGTGGTAGATATCTAGTTAAAATGTTCATAATATTATGTATATTTTTATTGCCGCTGTAAATCTCAAAGAATGCAATCGGCCTCAAAGAAATAAATCATCAGAATGAATGATATACATCAAATGGGGTCATTATGAAAAACTTTTAGCATGGGACAAAAATTGAAAAAGCGAAAAATTCTGCTGTCCAGTACATCATGTCGAGTAACGTGGACATAAATGTTTGGGGCAATTGTTTTTTCTCGCGATTTCAGTGTTGATCCCGTAGTAAAATTTGTTCATAATAATGAGTACAAACACCGCTTCTCAAGTTTGTCGTGCATTCTATAAGGTACAATTCCGATCTTGGCGACCGCGACTCACTGTTTTGTATGAATAACTATAGAATTGAATTTTGAATTCAACTTGGAGGCTGACGGAAATCTCTCGCTAGCTCGCTCAAAATTGTTCGCTAGTCACGAAGAGAGGTGATTGGCCACCTCTCTTCGTGACTAGCGAACAATTTTCTCGCAGTAGGTGTGAAAAGTGGAGGAGCTCGTGATTTAAAAACAACAGTCGCACTGGTCGATTTTCAAGATTAAGCAACGCTTGCCAAGATTGGTCTGTGGATGGGTGTCCATCTTAACATACCGAGTTTCCTCCGTCCCTCAGGAAGCAAGTTAAGCCGTTGATCCCGGCTGTCATTTGTAGATCTTTGGCAGTCGTTACGGATTGTCAGAAGCCAGTAAATCTGACTCCAGTCTTGCCAAGAAAAACCGTGTTATACCCAGTTAATGGGTTGTGGAGATCTGGTAGGCTGCCGCTTCTCTTAAAATACTGGTATTCAGCTAAGTCCACTTTGACTGGAAGCTGATCCCAATGAAGTTGGGAAAAGGCTAGGCAGATGAATGAGGCGTGAAAAGTAGAGTATTCTCCTCAAGGATAAAGGTATTTCGCTTGGGCTAGCTTGAATCCCTCGCTGCTTTCAGGATTCTTATTTTAACTTCCTCGCTTCGCTCGTGAGTTAAACACTAAACTCTCTCGCCTTTCTCGAAAGTTAACTTTCAAATCTTATATTATTAGGTTCGGGATTCTATATGACGCCCGTGACATAAGACACTGATCTATCCCCTCGGTGCAATCTACTTTTTAGTCTGTGATCATTGTTTTCCCATGAAATATGTTAGCTCTAATATGAATAAAAAACTGTTTTTCTCGATTTTTTTTTTTTTAAACTACACTGTCGTATTAAAATATCTCAACACAGATTGCATGGGAAAGTGTATGTCTAGCTTCAGTATACATATTCAGTGAAAGGGATGCTCAGTTTATAAATGGGTATTAATTTCCGCCTGGGGTGGATTCAAACCTAGGTAGGGAAAACGAAGAGCTTTTTTTTCTTTGCTTTGATCGTTTAATTTTGTTTCAGTATACACTGTCATATCTCGAAGGGATTTAGAATGATTTCGTAACATAGGAGTTTTTATTTTTCGAGGCGCTGCAATTGCAGAAATATTATTGGTACTTAGTGTTCAAGATTCATTTATCAGTGTGATTTTTGGATCATTTTACATGAGATATTAATAATAAATAATCAGTTCCTCAAAAAAACTTCCTTAAAGGTGTACACTCTTTCACATCATTAGTAATTATTATAAAACAGAATAGTCAACATCTAATACAGAATTAAATAACTCAAGACTCATAACTTGAGACAGTACTAAATAAAAAAGCAAAACATTAACAATTAAGTCTTTTTAATGAATTGAATGATGAGAATAATATAATGTCAAATTGATATATCAAAGTGAATAGATGGCATTTACCATTACTTGTATTATTTTCTGGAAATTTTATTCCTGAAATCTTAATGCATGGGTCTTCTCTGCTAAGGTGGGGCCTTGAGCTCTGCGAGTAGCAAAAAAAGCTTTTTCACTCGACTGCCCAAACATAGAAATGTTTTGTTTTCGTTCAGAATATCTGCGTATCTCTGAAAACTAACGCCTTACAAAGTGTTGAGCAGATTTATGTGGGCTGTATTGACTGACAACGCTGATTTTGAAATACTGGTTTATTACAAAGATAATTACTAATTAACAGTAGAAATTTGACGGTGCGCGACGCGTACAGTGCTTAAAGCTGATCGAGTGGGTTGTTCGAGAGAGTGCGCTCCGGACCGCGGTTTCGTGTTATATTGTCTTCCGCGCCGCGCCGCGCGTCGTGCCCCTGCTGACGCCTGCCGTCGATGCCACCTCCGTCGACGTCATCGTTCTGTTCGAGACGTTTCCGAACACAAAGTTACTAGTTTAACCTATTTTTTGTTTTTACTATTTTAACCACAGATTTGTGATCCTTTCTATTATCTGATAAGCATCTTATTTTATAGTCAAACTACTTCTGCCAGCGATAAATCCCGTGTCAAGGGCAAAAATTATCCCACGGGAACATGCTTCGAGGATAAAAAAAATATCTTACACTCCAGGACATGGTCTACCCATATGCCAAGTTCCAGCTACATCAATTCAGATTTAAATACAATCTTTATTTCTGAGAATTTATGGACATGTCCTTAAATTTCAAATCGAGTTACAAAATTTGAGCACGAATTAATGTTTTCAGGGATTTGAGTCCTGTTTATCCGCGACCGCTGTGAGTGCTACCGGACTCTGCTGAACAACGACGCAAGCCGCTTGCGTACGATGACATGGAAGCCTTTTTTATTTTTATTTATATATTAGAAATTTTATTTAATTCTATTTGTAATAGTTTGTATCTAAAATGGAACTGGGCTGGCCACATCTGCCGCATGTCGAGAACTGGGCAAAAGTTACTACCGATTGGATTCCGAGCAACAGGAACCGGCGACGCGGTAGTCCCAGGAGGATATGGCGGGACGAATTAGACTCCTACCTAAAGGGTTGGCCGAGTGTGGCAACGAACAGAGAACAGTGGAAGGAAGGAAGGGAGGCCTTTGCCCTGCAGTGGGACTCAACAGGCTCATAATAATACCATTGTTCTTTCGTCTACTGGCATAATACCAAAATCTCTCACTCAAAGCCTCAACACTTTACAGATGCCAGCTCACACACTCAACATGCTCCAAAAAGCTACCATACTTAACACCTGTCGCATTACTCGAAAATTCCTGACTTCTTCAACACTGACATCCACCTTTATAATTTAATTTTCCCCTTATACACTTGGCTCCAGCCCGTCTATAAGGTAATATACTCTCCCAAAAGAGAAGCAAAATAAAGAATACCCTAGAAATAATAATAATAATAATAATTTGTCCGCAAGGCAGTTTTTAACCGACTTCCCAAAAAGGAGGAGGTTCTCAATTCGGATGTTTGTATTTTTTTTTTATGTTTGTTCGGGCATAACTCCGTCGCTTGCCAACCGATTTTAAAAATGATTTTTTTGTTCGAAAGGGAATACTTCCCAAATGGTCCCATGATAAGGAAACCAGGATCTGCAATGATGGCATCCCAGAGAAGTCGAGGGGAACTTTCGAAAATCGTATGGGCAACTAGTGCGTGTGTATTTTGCTTGTGTTGTTAGATGTGGGGTACCACTAAAAAGTGAAATATAAAAAACCGACTTCCAAAAAAAAAAAACACTACAAAGTAAAAAATAACTTTAATTTCGGAACTCGGTGTTTTTGTTAATTTGTTTGTTTTTTAACACCGACTCCCGAAATTAAAGTTATTTTTTACTTTGTAGTGTTTATTTTTTTTTGGAAGTCGGTTATATTTTTTTTTGTAAAAAGTTTTTGTGGCGAATTGTTGGGCAGTAGCGACCCCACGAACCTTATCTCCCGGGAGAAGTCTTGTTTTTCATCTACGGCTTGCCTTTACTGGCTGGCCAGAGTGAAAACTGACGGGGATCAGAGCTCCTACCTCTTTCTTGCCTTAATTGACCGGTCTGAGTGGAGATTTGCTAGAGCATACGTACTCGGGAGAAGGATGTATAATCCAGTAAGATGCTGGTAGGGATCTTGACCGCACTTCCGGGATTGTCCTGATAGCCGTGGTATACCTCTCCACTCCTCTAGCACCTCAGGCCATGTTGCCCCCTTGGCGCTACGTCACTTTGTGCTAGCGACCGTTTTCGGGGGCCCATTCATTGACTGTGCAAGTCAACCCCCGCCAATTAAAAGAAGTGTATATTGTTAGTGGCCAGGCAGGGGCCAATAGTTCTTCTATAATAAACGATTTATCAGTCCACTAAGCCACCCAAACCCATAGCGTTTCATTTTTTGTTTCCATATTCTGCAATAGTACTGCTCCAACCGGGGATTGTCCTTGGGAATACTTTCAGAGCATACAGGGATAATCGCCGGTTGGTGCCCCATTACATTTGAAATGTCTAACGGGGCCTCTGCGAGTTGGTTTCGGCTCCTCGTAAGCCTACCAAAGGACCGGGTCTCCAGGGACCCGAGAAAGTAAAAAAATTATAATAATTTGTAATAGTAGTATTTTCGTTATTTATTAAGTAAAGTTTCTACATTTAAGATGTTAATTGTTTAACTTGAATTTTAATTTCAATTTCAACATGAGTTCTGAAATGTTGTTATTAGTTTCGATTTTATATAAATACTAGCTGACCCAGCGAACTTCGTTCCACCTTTAAACAGTCGATTCATTAATTTTTTAGTTTTTTTCTAAAATAAACGTAATTAATTAATAATAGCCTAATTTACTCCTTATTACGTCAGCTACCTGCCAATAAAAGACCCGTCAAAATTGGTCCAGCCATTTCAGAGGTTAGCCGGAACAAACAGACAGACAGAAAAAAATTGTAAAAAAAATTGTTTTAGTGTAGGTATGTACCGTATCAATATTCATATATATGTAGTAAAAAACGGTTATTTCAATATTACAAACAGACACTCCAATTTTATTTATATGTATAGATTTAGTTGTCTGCTAGGAGCCCTCTCCCAAAAATAGCCAGTCCTCTCTGGATGGGCTACTTGAATCCAGTTGGGGCCGGCTGTTTTTTTGAGCTCGTCTTCCCATCTATCTACAGGTCTACCTCTACCTCTCTTTCTATTGCCTCGTGGACCTGCCCATGTGGTCACTCTTTTGGTCCATCTCTGGTCTCTTAAGCGCGCCACATGTCCGGCCCACTTCTATTTTAGTGATTGAGATTGAGAATGTATCAATCCATCTCTTGCCTTGGTAATGTATCTTATTTTGGTTTTGGGGCAGCCATCAAACAACATCCTAAATCCATTGTTATATTGGACACGTTGGGCACTGAGCAACCTCCGCGGACACTTGAATCTATATATAAAGATTTCAAAAGATGACAAACAGACAGACAGGCAGAGTTACTTTCGCTTTTATACTATTAGAACGGAAGTATGGATGGACAAATAAACAAAATCTCATCATCCGTGTTGGCTTTCGACTTGATACCCTATGTTTGCAAAAGGGGGTTTTGTCTGAGGAAGGGATAAGCACCCACTCTCGCTAATAGAGAGTCGCGGCAAAAGAGTTGATAATGCTGCTCGCCGGAATTAGGACGGAGCCTACAACTTCATGTTGGTTCCAAATGATGTAACATTTTTGAGAAAAGTCTATTTCCTTTATAAATAAAAGTGAAAAGAAATTATGCTAAAACGGTAGATGAAATTACTTATTACTTCACTGACTTTCTTTATATATCTGAAGTTATTCCATTTTCGAAATAAATTCGGTCAAAAGACCGACTATTTAAAGTACGTAAAGATAATTTCACAGATTTTTGTAATAACCAATGAATGAAACACATAAAGGTGAATTCATCTACGGTTAATTCACCTACTGTTAATTCACCAACCGTTAATTCACCTACAGTTAATTCACCTACAGTTAATTCACCTACAGTTAATTCACCTACAGTTAATTCATTTACATTTAATTCACAAACAGTTGATTCACCTACGATTAATTCACCTACATTTTATTAAAAAATCTTAAAAACATCTACCATTTATTCAGCTACAATGAATAAACCAATAGTTTATTGAACTAATGGACGATTCACCTACTGTCACAAATCAAATTTCGATATGGCACAGATAAGAGGCACAGGACCGGTTGTTGTAACGAGGCTTATGTCCAGGAGGGGGGAGTCTTTCGGCTGATATGATGACGAAGATAACTAGAATATAAGATAAATAATGATTTTACAAAACTCGTGTTCACATATAATAAGCGTGCAGAATGTTAATAAATGGTGGCTAATTTCACTTGAAACATTTCTACTCTCATAGTCCGATGGAACAGCAATCCAACACGACTGGGGCGAGAGGCAAGACGTAGATAACTACCTCATGAGCTTTCCGAGGCACAGGGGTGTCACACCACCTACTTTCAAAACTGCGGGGTGCTACTGAGGTATTAGCCATGGAAACATCCCACTTACACTTTAAGCTCGACTTGATAGTCAAACACCCCACTTTCTGCAGTGAGAGGCCATAAAAATCAACGAGGGAGTTGAAACCAGTCTACAGATTATATTATTCACTATCACACTACACTAAGACCACCTGCAACCAGCATCCAGCCCGCATGCAACTTGAGCGGCTACGAAGCGGCTACAGGGCAGCTACGGAGCGGCAATGGAGCGGCTACGGAGCTGCTATGGAGCGGCTACGGAGCTGCTACAGAGCGGCTGTAAAGTGGCTACGGAGCTTATGTGATTAATCGCTCCATTATACCCCGCAATCAAGATAAACTTGCATGCGAGTTGCTTATTGCAGGTGGCTACGCGATCCAACAGAATTGATCATGTTAATTGGCTACACTCGCTCCATTATACCCTGCATCATCATCTGAATAGCCTTTTCCCCATCTACATTGTGGTCGGTTCCAGTCAAACTGAATTCAGCTGAATATCAGTATTTTACATGGAGTGACTGCCTACCAGACCTATACAACCCATTAGCTGGGTAACACGGTATTTCTTGGCAAGACTGGAGCCAGATTTACTGGCTTCGATAAAGATCTACAAATGACAGCCGGGACGTGCTTTCCGAGCCACGGAGGAAACTCGATATGTTGAGATGGTCACCCATCCAAAGACCAACGTTGCCAAGCGTTGCTAAATCTTGAGGATCGATCCGTGCGGCTGTTGATATTTAGCCACGGGCTCCTCCATTATATCATGCAATCTAGTTAAACTTGCTTCGCGATCCAGCACAATTTGTCATGTTCGCTGGCTACAAATAGCCGGAGCAGCTATCGTATAGCGTCCGAGACTTGTCGAATAGAAGCCGATGCGTCCGACAGGAAGGGCTTTGTGAGCTTGACCTCTTGGTCCAGCCACAGATGAATAGTGCAGTTCGACTGGATACAGAATTGCACAAAATAGGCAGGAAATGTGAGGACGGAGCTTTGATACCACTTTATCTAATGGTAGGGGTTAGAAAAGATTTCGCTCCTTATTGACTAGACATTTTGTTAAATCAATATTATATATAACATTCTTCCATAACTGAATGACTGATAGACAACGCACAGTCGAAACTGGTGGTCATAGTAAGCTGAAATTTGGCATGTAGCTTCCCTATAATCTGGAAAGGACCGCTAAGAGAGAAGAATTTCCCGAAATTCCTACGGGAATGGGAAAAACGGGATATGTGCGAACGAAGTCGCGGGCAAAAGCTAGTGAAACATAAAAGAAGAAAATATGTTCTTTAAAACTTACATTTATCTATACATCTCCGCTAGAACATTGAGCAATATGTCACCGATTTCATTTAATTTATCTATACTATAATAATATTATAAAGAGGTAACATTTGTTTGTAAGTTTGTATGTATGGGGTTATCTGAGGAACTACTGGTCCGATTTGAAAAATTATTTCAGTATTAGATAGCCCATTTATGGAAGGAAGGCTATAGGCTACATAATCATCACGCTAAGACTAAAAGGAGCCGAGCATTAATGGAAAATGTGACGCTGATGAAGTTGCGTAGGTCAGCTAGTTATAGAAATAAAGAAAAAGTACAAAAAAAGTAGTTTTAGAAGTACTTTTAAAAAACTGACATTACTTGATTTTTACAAAAAAAACTTGTCCGGTGCGAGTATCAAATAAATATTTTTCTTTCATTCTTTGGAAATTAAGATATAACAACCTTGACAAATAGACGAAATGAATACCACAAATAACCTAATTCTCCTG
Organism: Ceramica pisi; assembly: GCA_963859965.1. NCBI lineage: Eukaryota > Metazoa > Arthropoda > Insecta > Lepidoptera > Noctuidae > Ceramica > Ceramica pisi. The sequence goes on from OY982543.1 coordinate 18,415,781, forward strand.
TAAAGGATTCTATAGACATCGCGTGATTCAAGCAAGGTCGCTGAAAGCTGAAAGTTCTAATTTACCACAGAGCATAGAGTTGCCGCGGTGGCCCCTGATGCATTACCAAAATTATCAATACCAACCGAGCTGTTAATGATTATTTATTTATTTGTTATATATTTTTATAAATAATAAATAAATAAATCATTTATTTCAGATATCAGATCCATACTAATTTGTTAGTAAAATTGCAAACTTAAAAAAACTAATAACAATTGCTTCCTATATTAACAGTTTGCACCAAAGCGTATAGCAAACCAACAACATAAAATTCGTCTTATTTAAACAACTTGATACAAATTTTGATCATCGATCTGTGGTTTGATTGTCGCCTTTGCCCGCGACTTCGTGCGCGCATCTTCCTGTTCCCCTAAGAGTTCTCCTGCCCTCCTCAAAAAAAAACTCGTTTTTCGGTTTTCGTCACATAATTCTCCTTATTATGCAAGACCCGCGTACTACACGGACTCGCTTTTGGCTTGTATTTAAATGGGACGTCCATTCGCTGCCGAGTGCGTCGTTCCGTACTCTATGCCATTTGCTATTGCGTGTACACTGGGCTTAGTAAGTCAATGCTTAGATGTTCCTTATTACCTTGTAACAATAATGTCAGACTGTAATTGACCTACTGTGGAAACGCGAACTGCTCAGCGTGTGGTCCTAGCTTCGATACACTATGAGACTGACATGCTAACGAAACAATCGGGAAAAGTGTTTTTGTGTTTATTTATTTATATATATTTATACATACTATAATGTACACCAAATTAAAATTTCACAAAAGTATATTGTTTTAAACTTTCATGTTTACTAACATTAGAATAGGAAAAATTCACAAAGGTAACCTTAATCTCCAAAAAAACATACAATTGGCGGCCTTATCGCATTCCGCGATCTCTTTCAGGCAACCTGGAATGGATAAATATATCCTGGACACGAAATGGGGTGGCACTTGTTGAAAATACAAAGTTAACAAGTTTGTTGCAGACCTAAAGTAGATAAAAAAGTAGATACACAAATACATACATCTATCTATCTATCTATATTATCTATACTTATAATAAATCTGTAGAGAGGTCAATTCTGTACATGTAATATATTTCCAAAATAACTATCAGGGGGTGATTAGGGATCGATACTGATGCCAAAAATGCAATCAGTAAAATTTTTGTCTGTCTGTCTGTCTGTCTGTCTGTCTGTCTGTATAACCGTTATAGAAACAAAAACTACTCGACGGATTTTAACGAAACTTGGTATAATTATTTTTCATACTCCTGAGCTGGTTATAGTATACTTTTCAACACGCTACAATCAACAGAAAAAATGAAAATGTGAAAGTTTGGTTGTTTGTTACTCAATCACGCCAGAGCGGCTAAACGGATCTTAATGAAATTTAGAACAAAGATAGATTATAGTCTGGAATAGCACATGAGCTACTTTTAATCCCAGGAACATGTTCCCTAGGGATCACGCGGGCGAAGCCGCTGGCAGAAGCTAGTATTAAATAAACATAAAAAAGTGACAATTTTGTTATTAATTATCATCGAAAATGTAATCACACAAAATTGTGTTCCCTGACAAGTCTCTTAATTGACACTGGCAATGCATTCCACAAACGGGCAGCTTGGACTGCAAAAGACATGTTTATGTCTCATATTATATATATTAGTCTATGTGTTTATGAATGTAGTATAGAATGCATTGGCATTTTCAGTCTCAAGTTATCCGATGACCTAAAAAATGTCGTGTGTGAATCACAAAGAAACTGAAATCGTTCCTTTAGATAAAAAGGAATGGAAGGGGAAAAGAGCACATTATACAAATTATTGGGTATCAGGGTCTATCAAAATCGGTTTACCATTTAAAAGCAGCTTATGCAGTTTATTTAATACTAGCTTTTGTCCGCGACTTCGTACGCTAATATCCCGTGTTTTCCCGTTCCTACAGAAAATTCGGGGAATCGTGTCTTATTGTTCCCCTACACTTCCCACATAATCTAGCTGTCAAATTAATATCAGCTTTCTTCGACCATTAGTTTCGGATGTGCGTTGTCAGTCAGTCAGTCAGTCAGTCAGTCGATCATCAGTAACGGAAGAGTTTTGTATATGTATATTGATGGATGTGCCTACGATACTACCTCACAAACTATGTGGGTATCTGACATCCAACAACTAGAAACTGGGTAATAGGTACTATCCGTAATGACTGGCAAAAAATTAAAAATGACAGCTGAAGCCAACGGCTTAACGGATGTGATGGATGGTCACCCATTAACTGACCAGTTTGACATTTGTATTTTATATTGACATTTGAATGTTATATTGACATTTGAATTGTATAATAAATTGACATTTTAATTGTATGTTCCCATTTTGACTGAACTGATTTTAACTGCAATGAACTGTTAAATTTTATCTGAGAGCCAATTCTTCTAATTTTCACATTCGCATCGCATTCGTATCTCAGTCGCAATCTGTAAAACATGTATGACAATTAAGGCTTTTTTGACAGTTTTCGATTGAAATTCAAATGCGAGTGTTGTTTAAAACTAGAATTGGCCCTCTTATAATCGTAATTAGCGTTCCAGCCATTTAAATTTTGCATGTCAAACTTATTGCAGAATGGATGGCATTCTAGCAATGATATTATAAGTAAAAAGGTGTAGATAGGTTATAAGCGCTCAGCAAGCGACACGTTAAAATGTGGCTAACTAGCCACACTTCACCTCAGTGTCGCGTTGCGCCGTCAACGGACACACGTCACGTAGGTTTCACGTTTTTGAAGATCGAATGTTGTATAGGTAACCTATCTACACCTTTTTACTTATAATATCATTGCATTCTAGCAAATAAATAATTTGGTTTGATTTTTTTATTTTATTTTAGCTTGGGAAGCGTTGCCTAACCTCAAAGATAAAACAAGTTTTTGGATCTGCACAGAGTGGCAGATAGTGCCAGATTCTTACTGACTATTGCCCATTGCGTTCCAGAACTGCGAGTCTTTTGAACCAAATCCGCAACCCTGCCATCTGACAATGGCCTACGTATCTTTGTTTGTTGATCCATAAACCCTCTAAATGGTACCTCACCTTTGTAGACAAACGCACACATCCCTAACCTACTCAAAAATCCTTGTACCCAGGTAATTTGCAACCTTCAGATAAGGTCGGCAGATCGGCTGTTATAACTTAGCCACGAGCCTCATCCACGAGAGGGTACCTCTTCATAGGGGTGGTTAACGCAACAATAAAATTGTAGTGGCAGGAAATTCTCACCTCGTTCATTTAGGCAAACAATTTATCACTGCTATGGCAGGCAAGGCAAAAAAAAGGCAAGGTCATATCCACTACCCATCTTTTCGAGCAATAAATTAATTGTGTTACGTCATCCACTTGTCCTGTCTGATATATCAGCGTTGCGTTTTTTTTTTAATTTTGCAGCTGTTCGAAGCAACATATTCGACGACACGGTTGGCGTAGTGGTTGAGCGAATGACTGCAGCTGCTCTGCGTGTCGCGAGTTCGATTCCCGCACGGAACAAATATTTGTATGGCCTACAGAATGTTGTTCCAGGTTTGGCTGTTTTTTATGTGAAATTGTATGTTTGTAAACCCACCCAAGATACAGGGAAAAATCCTAGTGTGGGGCAAAGTTTAAAAATCATCAGCTGCCTAGCTTTTTCCCAATTACATTGGGGTCGGCTTCCAGTCGAAACGGAATCATCTAAATACCAGTATTTTACACAGAGCGGCTGCCTACCAGACCTCCACAACCCATTAACTGGGTAACACGGTACTTCTTGGCAAGGCTGGAGTAAGATTTACTGGCTTCTGACAATCCATAACGACTGTCAAAGATTTACAAATGACAGCTGGGACCAAAGGCTTAAAGTGCTTTCCGAGACACGGAGGAAACTCGATATGTTAAGATGGTCACCCATCCACAGACCAACCATGGCAAGTGTTACTTACCCTTGAAGATCGACCCGTGCGGCTGTTATTATTTAGCCACGAGATCTTCATATCTTGTGCGAGTCCAAAATAAATATATTTCTTTCTTTCTTCTTTCACTTATTCACAAAAGAGCCCACATTTTAAAATATCTTCCATAATTATCACAACAATGGCGGTCAATTCACTTAATTATGAACACAAACAGTGTTAATTGATTTAACTGGTGATTATGTCATTGTGCAGTGAACATGGCGGTGCATAGTTGATGTGATTACGATTAACGTCGCTTTTAATTGTAGCGTTTAAATATTTATGATTTTAATTGTAGTGTTTAAATATTTATGATTTTAATTGCAGTTTTTGATTATTTATGTTTAATTGTGTTATTTTAGTTTTGTAGGGGATTTAACCTTTTAATGTTTACCATATTGTATGACTACTTATTGTAAAACAAAGTCCTCCGCCGCGACTGTCTGCCTTCCTGTCTGTCTGTTCGCGATAAACTCAAAAACTATTGCCCCGATTTTCATGCTATTTTTACGAATGGGTAGAGTGGTTCTCGAAGAAGGTTTTAGTATATAATTTGTCAAGCGGGCGAAGCCGCGGGCAACAACTAGTGAATTTTAAAACAGACTTTGACCTTTGAGATTGTTTCAGTGTTTTTTCGTATTAGTCATCTAGAAAAAACATGGGGCTTGTTACGTCGCGTTTAAGAGGGCGCATTCCGTCCACTCGCGCGCCAATTGTTTTTTATTAATGGTGATAAATTTAAGACACGTAGATAAACAAAAAAATACAACCGACTTCCAAAAAAATAAAACACTACAAAGTAAAAAATAACTTTAATTTCGGTAGTCGGTGTTTTTGTTAGTATCTTCGTATTTTGACACCGACTTCCGAAATTAAAGTTATTTTTTACTTTATAGTGTATTTTTTTTTTGGAAGTCGTTTGTATTTTTTTGTAAAAAGTTTTTTTTTTATTTTTCACTTTTTAGTGGTACCTCACACCTAACAACACCACTGCAAAATCGCAGAAAAGCAAACTACGCAATTTCGATTACTTGGATGACATAAAACTATCATCCAAGTAGACGAATTCCAGATATTTCGATTTAAAATCCAAAGTTCGTAACCGATTTTCATAAAATTGAAATGGAACCAATCTGCAAGTATACTCTTTCAGATAAAACAAGAATTTTTCAAATCGGTTCATAATTGTCGGAGTAATGAGGTAACAAACATAAAAAAATATAAAAAAACAACATACAACCGAATTGATAACCTCCTCCTTTTTGGGAAGTCGGTTAAAAAACGCTCTGTAGTGTGTTAAAGAAATGTATATTATTTTTAGAGAGTTATGTTTTGTACTTTAGTACATAAATAGTTGCCAAAGTCGATATTTTTGCTAAAAGTGGCCACTTTTAGCAATATTTGCCGTTTTGGCTATTTAGCCATGAGTTATGAATTAAAATAGCTCTCAAAAAATAATAGATACATTTCTTCAGAACACTACAGAGCGGTTTTTTATCTACGTGTCTTAAATTTACCATAATTAATAAAAAACGATTGGCGGCGCTAGTGGACGGAATACACACCCTTTTTTTTTTTTTTTTTTTTTTTTTTTTTTTTTTTTTTTTTTTTTTTTTTTTTTTTTAGGGATGGGAAATCATCCAATGACTCCTCCCGCTCTGGGTGTAGCGGGAGGGAGTGTCAGACTTCTACTGACTAAAACCCATCCATGTTCCTTCATTGCCCTTTGTGTTCCGGAGCCACGGTGTCTCTTGCGAATAATCCCGCGACTCCGGCAGGCGTCGGCCCTTTCGGGCCCCTCTGTGTTGCTGACTCTCTTTGAGGCGCGCGTGGAACACTAACGCGCCGTCGACACGGCCTGTCGTCACTAGACGGACGGACGGCGAGCCACCCATAGCTCGCCGTCCACAGGCCCGCGCCTACGGTGGCCGGAGGTCACCAGGTGGCCCCCGACGCCCGCGGCGTCCACCACGGCGGCCGGGACGAGAGGGTCTCCTCTCCCGCTCCGCCACCTCCTTCGCTAGTATGACTGCTTCGCAGAAGGAGGCAACGGCGTCCCATTCCGTCTCGCTCCGGACCATGGCTTGGACCAGGGCCGGACGCGAGAGGTCGCCGCCGATCGCCGTTTCGAGGACACGGCGGTGCGCCGCCCAAGCGGGGCACACCTGCACAGTGTGCTCTACCGTGTCCTCTGGTCGATCCTCGCAGTGGTGACACCCGGGCGTTTCCTCCCGCCTGATTCGGTGCAGGAACCTCCCGAAACAACCATGTCCGGTGAGGACCTGCGTCAGGCGGTAGGTGAGGACGCCGTGGCGCCTCTCAAGCCACTCCTCAAAGAGGGGACTTACCGCCGCTATCGTGGCGTGCCCTGCGTTGGGTTGCGATAGTCGTCGTCTCCATGACGCCATGAGATCGCGCCGGAAGTTCGTCCGCTGCGCGACAATTTGCCGCGTCAGCGGAGTTTCCCCCCGGCTTAGTACCTCCGCGCGCCAATCATGCAGGCGCGCGAGGACCACCGCCTCCAGATCCCATGGCGGCAATCCGGCAAGGAGACCCGCCGCTTCGCGCGAGATCGTGCGGTACCCTCGTGTCATTCTGAGGGCCACCACCTTTTGGGGCGCGTTCAAATGGTTCGCAGCACGCTGCCTCAATGAACGCGCCCACACCGGGGCCCCGTAAAGGGCCATGGACCGCACGACCCCCGCGTATAGCCTACGGCAGGAGGCGTTCGGTCCCCCCAGGTTGGGCAGGAGCCGCCTGAAAGCAGCGCCGGCCCGCTCCAGTTTGGGGACCAAACGTCGGAAATGCTCCACGAAGTTCCATCGGCTGTCCAGGACGAGCCCCAGGTATTTCAGCGTCGATTCGACGCCGATGGAAACCCCTCCTACCGTCAGCAAGGATCCCGACGGTGGCGCATTGCCTCGGCCATGAAAACACATGGCCTCGGACTTGTGCAGCGCCACCTCGAGACCCAGTTGCCGGATCCGCTCAACGACTATCGCAACCCCGCGTGTCATAGCGTCGGCCGCCTCCGCATACGACCCCCCTTGTGCCAGCACCAGCGTGTCGTCAGCGTAGCAAATGACGCTGACGCCACTAGGGAGGTCGGCTCGCAGCACCCAGTCGTAACCGATGTTCCACAGGGGCGGCCCCAGAACCGAGCCCTGTGGGACACCGCACGACATCTCTCGCCGGTTCCACTCTCCGCTGTGACTAGGGTAGATAACTGCCCTGTCGGACAGGTAGTCCCCGACCACACGACGAAGGTAGGTCGGCACCCGATGATACCGGAGTGCCTCCCCAATGCAGCTCCAGGGCATGGTGTTGAAGGCGTTGGCGATGTCGAGAGACACCGCCAAGACAACACCACCCCGGGAGACCGCATCCCCCGTCGTGAGGGCTCTGACGCGCATGACGGCGTCCACCGTAGAGCGCCCCTTGCGGAAACCGAACTGGTTGTCCGCAAGATCCGGCCCCGTTCCCGCTAGGTGCCCGGCGAGGCGGTTCGCAATGACTCTCTCGAAGAGCTTGCCCACCTCGTCGAGCAACACCACGGGCCGGAATGCGGACGGAGAGTCCGCAGGGCGCCCAGGCTTCGGGATGAGTACCAGCTTCCCGGTCCTCCAAGAAAGCGGGAACTGGCCTCTCTCCAAGCATGCGCTAAAGAGCCCCTCCAGTCGAGGCCTGAGAGCCTCCAATGCCAGGGCCCAGGCTTTGCCAGGCAAGCCGTCGGGCCCTGGGGCGGTATTCTTGGCCTTGAGCCTCCGTACCGCCGCTCTCAGGTCTACCCCAGTCACAGCAGGGATGTCGTCGTCGTCGTCCTCTTGGTCCTCTTCCGGCACCGCAGGCGGCGGAGCCATAGGCGGGGGAGGATGTTCCCCTCGCGCAGGGAACAGAGCGCTCACCGCGTCCTCCACGAGCTGAGGCCGGAGACTCTGCGTCAGTGGGGGGGCCCAGGTGCGGAGCTTGTTCCGCACCATGAGGTAGGGGCGCCCCCACGGATCTCTGTCGAGAGTCGCCAGCATTTCCTCGCGGGCCAGATCTCTAGCCCGCAGGACAGCGTCGCGGAGAGCGGTCTTTGCGGCTCTGTATCCCTCGTATAGCTCCGCCTCGATGGCGTCCGCATCCGGAGGACGGATGCGGCGCCTGCGATGCCTGGCGTACCGGCGGCGCGCAGAAATGCACGCCTCGCGCAGAGACGCTAGCTCTCGCGACCACCAGTACACCTGGCGCCGGGCTCTTCCTGGCCGGACTCGGGGCATTGCCACGTCACAAATGTCGGACATGGCCTCCTGGAACCACCCTGCCTCGTGATTGACGTCGGCAGGCCTGTCCGGTGATGTCACCCAGGCCTGCACGATCGAGGCTTCCAGGAGGAGCTCCCGGTCCAGCTGACGGAATACACACCCTTAAGGCAAATTATGGTACCTACACTTCTTTTTCGAAGACATAGTGTGTTGCATTTTTTTTTGGGAATCTAATGGCTACAATACGATTTATTCCTACCACATTATTATACGAGTAAGAGCTTATGCGCATGACAATAACTACATACCTAGTTACTTAAGTGCGAGCGCATCCGCGCAGGTTTGTCTTTCAACCAACATGACAAATTAAGTAAAGTTATTTAAACTCTATTTCTAGACGAATAAGAACAAAGTTGAATTAAGTCAAATAAAAACGCAAGTATTAAAAACAAAAATAATTTGTAACACAAAATAATACAAAAAATAGGTCGCATCCGAGAACAAACGAAAATGCATAAAATTAAAACTACAATCTACCTACCTTAACCTCAGCTAACACTTCTGCAGGATACCTCACAAAACATGAGGATATACCCCATGTACACCGTCAAAGTTCTTTTCAAATGCCCCAAAACCGATTCAAAATGGCCGCCAAGTATGATACTTCTTGCTCCACATGACACACGCGTCATATCGCTACCTCGTCCTGTAATGAACTGGCCGAATGTCGATCAATCGAGGCTCCCGTGAGGTAGGACTAGGTCTCCCCGGGATTGCCTGCAGCCCTAGTTTGCTGCAAAGAGAACTAGTTCCACAACTAAAACTCATAAACAAATAAATAAAACTCTACCTTAACTACACAGAAATAACGTTGAAGCTCCTCTGTGGGAGCCACTCGGGGTTGCCATCATAAAACAAGGATTTAAGCTCTCTGTATAAGGATGAAAATGCATTGGATTGCAGTCTTGTTGTTTGATTTCCAGTTCGTCCATAACTAGACGGGTTTAATCAATATTAATTAGTAAGTACAAAACGGGGGGAAGTAGAGCCGGTTTCAACTCGTTGAGGGGGTGAAATGGATATCGGATTTTAAATTCGATGTTTTTTGTTAGTTTTTATCTGACTATTATTTTGTTTGTTTGCGTTATTAATGATAACTAATAGGTCTACACCATTTTTTCTATAAGTAAGTACCTACTACACACAATATTATGTACCTTAATGTTTTAGTACTCAAAGAAATATAGCGAGATATCTGAAATGAGTTCATCTACCTAAGTTTTCAATAAAAAAAGCAAAACGTCCTTAGTACTTAATTTTAAAAACCAAGATAATGAACCAATTGCAATAATAACCTGTAAGTATACTGACAATCCCAAGAAATTATTTATGTCCCTATCCTCAAATTAGTTTGAGTAGAAATATCTTTAAAGAAGTTTTTAAGAAATTTGATGTCATATGTCTCTATATATATTTTAAAAAATGAATTGTTGTGTTTTTTACTGTCAAGAGCAGGTTCTTAAGGAAGAAAAAAAAAAGAAAATTGCCGTTGACGGGAGTGAAGCCTCGGGGGATACCTAGTGTATAAGAATATCCAATTAGCCCAAACAGGAGGATGCTATCTAGGGGTCTACTCTCTAAACCCGAAGTCACCTACCTATCTACCTACACGCACAAAACGTTTTGGAAACACATTCATAGTGCGTACAGAAAAGGAGTGGAATTCCCTACCGGAGTCTGTGTTTCCTGATAGCTACAACCTGGGAATCTTGAAGTCAAGAGTGAATAGGTTAGGTACTTCAAGGCAAGCGTGTCACCAAGTCCCCTGGTAAGGTTGTGGATTTTCTATGGAACTGATGATGCATAACACATAAGGCTAGTGCTACTGGTTCATCCAAGTCGAAGCCATAAAACAATGCTGTATTATTCAAGATTGTAATAGTGCACTTCTAGTTATTGCTTCTTTCGTACATAAATCTTAAGTGTCATATCTCTTCACATATTTATGTTTGCGAAGCTTTGTGGCTTCCCGAAAATGTAATGCTGCTTAAACTTCTTTAATAAATACAGTATTCTTGCTTTTTGGGGTTACGTTCTCGAAGGGTCCTTAATTATGAGCACCTTATTATTAAACCTCCGCTGTCTTTCCATCCGTCCGTCTGTCTCTCAGCGAGCTGTATCTTAAGAACCGTAATAGGTATACAGTTGATCACAGAGTATTTATATTTCTGTATAGTATTTTATTGGGGTTTCTCATAAAATGAACGTTTTCTCTTTCATTACTGATACAATATTTGGACCCCTTGTCTGAGTCTGACTGGCACCTAGCTGGTTTTAATTCTTCCAAGTTCCGGAACGGGAACCTTATAGCCAAATACCCTACCAAGATGATCCGTGTGTCCGGATTTCTATTTCTTTATAAGTTTACCATCTGACCTGCGCAACTTCGTCTGCGTCTTTTTCCATTAATGCTCCGCTCCTATTTGTCTTAGCGTGATTATATATCCTATAGCCTTCCTCGACAAATCGGCTATCTAACACTGGAAGACTTTACAAATTGGACCAGCAAAAAAACAAACAAACTCTTCAGCTTTATATATAATAATAATAATATAGTCTAGCTTCAATAGCATTAGGTAAACAGCATTAAGTACTAGAAACTTTTTTAATGAATGCAGAGATCATTTAAATATTATTAGACCTTTTTTGTCGATCAACGATTAACAAAATCTTTAGTGTCAACGTCGACTTGTCAATATTTACCTAGCGCATTTTAAATAATTAATTTTAATTTACTATTTACTTTAAAGCGTATTGTTTATCGTATAGAATTATATTATTGGATGGATTCAGGTAAGTAACCGTCAAGGTTGTTATTTTTTTTAATAACCGTCTGCCATATTTTTTGTGGAAGTACCATGCATACCCTTGTCTTATTTATTAATTTTTGTACACACAATATACTTAAATAGAAAATTTTGTACAGAGAAAAGAGCACAAAGATACTGCTTATCTCATAAGACTTTTACCAGCAGACCTGCGGCAGAAGAATTTGGTTAGAAGTGTAGACACAGTGTGACGAGAATGTGTCTTGTCTTTGATTTTCTAAATATCTTGATGCTTACAAGTGGACTAAGCGGACAAAGTTTTAGTAGTAGAATTTTGCAAGATGCTTCAGTCACTTTTGTCAATGCAAACACGGCCTCTAAATAACAAGTGTTCATAAAACTAGCCCCTAATTATCTGCAATAAAATGTGCCCCGCCCACCCAGTCGAGCGAGTTCACGACGAAGGCAATAAACCGAACAATTTCCACGTTAATATTAACCTAACTCTCCTGCTCACAGAATGGAAACCCTCTCTCAAAGAAATCAACGGCGTGAACCTAGCTAATTACTTCCCACATCAACGATCATACAATTCCGTCGTATTTATTCACAATAAATATCTCGACAACTATAAAAATCCCGAAGTAAGGAAGGAAAAACTTAAAGCTAGAAAAGATAAGAAATGTAAACAAGATAAATGTCAACAGTACAGTTGTGATAAAAATACTGAAATCTCTTATGATAATAGAACTTATAAAGTCAACAGTAATAATGACCAAGTGTTAGATCAAACTATACGGTTTGCCAGAGATCTAGTGCCTTTAGTTATACCTCAGAGCGATGAAAAAATACCCGTTTTTTATACTATAAAAACTACGAAAAGGCACAGGAAGAAAGATAAGAAACCCCATGAAGAAACTAGTTCGGATCATCACGCTGCAGTACATGAAGAAAAGAGAGATGATAAAAAAGTTGTTGAAACTTACAGAAAGGTTAGGAAAGAGAGTTTCAGTGTCAGGGAGTCCCTCAGTCATGGTTCAAGCAACACTTTAGATGATTTAAACATTAACCAATCATTGTGCTGTACATTTTCTGAAGTATCGGAAAAGAAATGTCACAAAAAGGAAAGAAGTCACCATAAAAAACGAAATGATGGTCCAAAGTTGGTGGTTTCTGAATCTTTCGAAGCTTTGGCGACCGAAAACCAAGTAGACTCGAAGATTAAAATACATCTTATGAACGAAAAAGATAAGCATTTTCTTAGCGACACTATTAAAGCACCAATTTTGACTGCACTCAGAGAATGTATATCCGAAATAAGCAATTGCAATAACACTACTGATATCTCAAAAGTGCAATCAATTTTAAAATGCAATACAAATAAATTGGATACAATCCTGGAAAAGATATCAAATATTGAAAAGAAATTAGATCTCCATGCACTTGAAAAGAATTCAGAAACTCGAGCATCAGAAAAGAAAGCTTTGCCTGCAATACAAAATGTGCAGACGCATCAAGTCAAAGCCAAGTCAAGCCCATCAGCTTTGGAAGATTTAGAAGAAGATTTGATAGAGAGTAAAGATGATTTTAGTTCTGAAGAAGAACTTCACCAGGAGATACTGTGTAGGAGAAGCAAGAGTGCAGTTACAGAAATAGTATCAGAAGAAAAATTGGAGAAGAAGCCACCTACTTCAGGAGGTGGGGAAGTCGCCGGGTTGAAAGATTCTTACGCAGTTGGTGTCAAGCCTGATCGTCCAAACAGGATTCCCGCTAGGTTCTGTTGGACCGACGCTGCGAGGTAATGATATTCATTGGTATTATTGTTAGTTTTGTTCTTATATTTTATGAAAATTGTACTGTTATTAGTTCTATTAAAAAGTTTTATTAAATTTGCGAGTATTTCTCAAGCATTGTCGTGCTGGTTAGTGACTGGTAGCTTTTTAATTTATGTGTTATTTATAAGTGATTCGAAGTTTGAAAGTAATTCCAGATAAATATTATGGATGACATTTGCTGTGATATTTTCTGATCACTTCATGAAACCAAAATTGTTTTGGTGGAAACTCACAACACTTCTACTCACAGCGGCTTTACCAGTTTTCTTACATAAACACTAACTAGATAAAGTTCGCTATATTTCAGTCACATTTTTTTACAAAAAAATGATTAAACTAAATCTACACCTAAACATCACAAATATTACTGCGCATATTCATGAAACTCCAAAATCAAACCAAAACAGAAATTAATTGATATTAATTTCCACTATTCAAACCATCCGCGATTCCATTGCGTGCTTCCCGCCTATGCATCATCCACAATCGATATTGTTACTCGAGTGACGATCCGAAGCTATTTCAGCTATGTACTGAGACAAAATAGATAAGTACAGAATATCAGCTCCAAACAATGAGCGAAAACGCACGCACACCAATACACGTTTCATGTACTGCGAGTGCAAACGTGCTCGCAATCGGCTTGTGTTTGAGATTGCCACCAAGTTCTGTGTGCGTGCGCGAGTTTTCTCCCGTTGTATGCAGCTTGCCTTCTGTTTTCATCTATTCTGTGGTATCGATGCTCAGTTGAATGATTTTCAAAACGTTTACCCTGGCTGTTGCAATGGAATAAATACATTTCATACATGAACGGACTTATTCCGCGAAGCTTTCTGTTTAGCATTCGCTTCGAAACAATGCTGTTTGTCTTCCCTTTCTGTGTGGAGTTTTGTCTCATTGGTTTTCTTTTGTTTTTGCTTGGAATAGTCTGCACCATTGAGCATTGCATGTTTGTAGTCTTTTTTTAGCTTATATCTATGTTTATTGTTTAGCTTTCTTTTTAGTTAATTATTGGAATGTTTTTTGCCACCAGCAGGGCTTCAGGATCGTAACTTAGCTTTAGCTCTTCTCTGGTAAGTTGGGTAACAATTAATCCGTGTCCCAATTCCATCCGAATCCATTAAACTGATTTACAAACATCTTAACATGCATACTTATCCTAATATATAAAATTCTTCCTTTACTGAGTGAGAGACTGACAGACAACGCACAGCCGAAACTATAGGGGCGAGGCCCCATTAGTGCGTTGCGCTGCGTTGTGTCGCGTCGTCGCAACGGAACAACGCATTGTATGCCATACCTGTGTTGCGTTGACGCTGCGCCAACGCAACGCAAGAGGGTATGCATGCCGTCGCAGCTGCGTCTTAGTTCAGTTTTTTAATTGTATGTTCACTAGACGACGACTCGTGACGTACTAAGAGCGATCAACATGGAGTGCGCCGTCTTCCTTTTTTGTTGGTCTGAGGCAGTGGATCACTGTCCGTCGACGCAGCGAAGCTCCGACAACGCAGCGCATCACCCTCCCTCCCGCTTTGTCTCTTGTCCGTTGATCCGTTGAAACGTCGCGCGTAACGACGCAACGGTCTAATGGGGTATGTCATAAAAAATATATGGAAAACGACGCAGCGACGACGCTGCGACGATGCAACGCAGCGCAACGCACTAATGGGGCCTCGCTCTGTCGTAGAAAGCTGAAACTTGGCATCAAGCTTCCCTACACTTCGTAGGGGAGCAGTAAGAGATGATTTCCCGAAATTCCTACGGGAACGGGAAAAAACGAGGTATGCGCGTATAAAGTCTCCGGAATAAGCTAGTATTATCTAAAGAAACTGACTGTGTGTGTGTGTGTGTTAGCTTTACACGTATTACAGATACGGCAGAGGGGTTTGAAACACGGTTTGCCACACGAGTAGAGCATATCCTGGATTAGGAAATATACACTATACCGAGTGTATATTCCATTTGTTTATCCTACTTTGTCATTAACAAGGTCAATTTTGAAAGTGTGCCAAATTCAAAACTATGAGCAAAATAGAAATACGCTGTAAGGAATTTCAAGTCCGATTTTGATGAAAACTAAAATTGCTTTTTATTATTTTACCCTGTACATAAAAACTATTTGCATTTATGACATAATACTCACCAAAAGTCGAAAAATATTACATCTTACCAACTTCAGGTGAAAACTTGGCTCCTAAAGCGATTGTAACGACTGTCTACTCCTTATCAAAGGGGAGGTAATTATATCGAGAACAAAAGGCATTAAGTGACGTTCTGCTTTAAGCGCGTCTGCGAGTTTTGTATTCATGGGAATATTTTGACATGATCTGGTGACGTTCTGTTATTAATGGTGAGTTTTGTTTAATAACATTTAGGACTAAAACGAAAACTGGGTACCGTTTTTGGACTGTTGTAGCACTCTATAATGGATTTAATTCTCGAGGAAGACGAAGATTGATCGAAATTAAAAAAAAATATTCTATTATTTCCTGTAAAATGGTCTCATAGGTATTTACCTAAAATTTAAATAGCTTTGAAAAATTTAAATAGCTCTGAAAAGGCCTTAGCTTAAATAAGCTAAAGCCCTTTCAAAGCTATTTACAAATATCTTCGTAAAACATACCTGTGGGACAACTTAAACAAACTAAGTGGAATGTATTTCATTAACAGTTAATAGTAATACTTAAAATGTTGACAGTGTTTTTATTTCTCTATTTTCCCAATTATATTGGGGTCATCTTTCAGTCAAACCGAATGTAGCAGAATATGTCACAGGAAATTGGCAGACTCCGTAAGATTTTAATAAATTATCTTGATTAGATTACAATTTCTCGAAATATTATAAAAAATCGCTTTGTGTATAATATATCCCATCCAAATTCAATGGCTTCTAATTGTGTATGGTATTAGTTTACAATAACGTAGATGACTAAAAAAATCTAATTAGTCCGTCAGATAGATTATCAAAAAATATTTGACCCGTGTTTTTTCTTTTGTTACGGGAACCAAAATTGACGAAGTTACGACGCTTTTAAAATTCTCAATACGTCACACCTTCGCATAATTTTTACTGACTCGTGACGTCACGAGCCCCCACTCGCTAGTTTTGATGCGTTTTATCTTTGTCAATATTCATTGATTTACAAAAACAAAAAATACGTGTCCATTATTTTTCAATACTCTAACTGAGGGACTAAATAGTTTTGCAATTTGTGGATGATGGAATCTAGCCTATTGTACACGATATTTTAGAATCTTGCGGCGTTTGCCATTCTACGGTGACATGCAGTGTCTAACATAATAAACGCAATAACTGAAAAGGGGTCATTTTACTCATCATAATGTTTTTTTTTTTACTATGGCACCAACACTAAAATCGCGAAAAAAATCGACTGCCATAGGCCAGTCGATTTTTCAGCATTCAGCATATCATTTCTGTGCGTGTAGCTCGATAAAATGTACCTATTGAACAGCTGATTACAATAACATATAGTTTATTTTTCTCATAAAGGTACATTGTGTCAGTAGGTAGGTAGGTTTAATCTATTACAAGAAGTTCAAAAAACGAAAAAAAAAAATTAGAGCGACCTGCCGTCCTGACTTCCACAACCCTGAAACTGGGTCATACCGATACACCTTGGTTCTACCCTCATCTAGCTCAAAGCTCAACCAAGCAAAATTTTCAACATTCCAATATGAGTCATAATAACGGTTATGGTTTACGAGCAACCGCAGGTGGAGCAACCAACAGCTGTTTCATTTTACAGACGGGAAATTTCATATAAGCGACGGAAATATTATACTCCATTCCTCTATTATATTTAGTTGAAATAATCTACACTAACAATATACAGCAGAAGAGTTTGTTTGGTTGAACGCGCTAATCTCAGGAACTACTGGTCCGATTTGAAAAATTCTTTCAGTGGTGGATAGCCCATTTAACGAGGAAGGCTATAGGCTATTTATCATCACGCTAAGACAAATAGGAGCTGAGCATTAATGGGAAATGTGACGCAGACGAAGTTGCGCGGGTCAGCTAGTAATTTATATTTGAGAGAGTTTTATGTCAGTGTTTTGTATTTAAATGTAGGTACTTCAGCCGCTGTAGGAAGGAACTATGAAAATTCAGTTTAATTAAAAGTGTAACTATCAAATGCCTTTTTAGGATTCCGTACCTTAAAAATAACTAACGGAAACCTATTACTAAGCCTCGGCTGTAGGTCCGTCCATCTGTTTGTCTGTCAGAGAGCTGTATCTCAAGAATCATAATAGGTAGACAGTTGACATTTTCAGAGTGTGTATTTCTACTTTAACAACAAATAATAAAAATTAAAGGGGCTCTCATACAAGCAAGGTTATAAACATATAAAACGAAGGATAGAACCCTTCGTTTGAGAATCCGACTCACACTTGGCCGGTTTTACGGTTAAAACGACAAAGTTTTGTTTTACCTTCAGATAATACCTACCTTTATTTATATTATTTTAGCTTCAACCGCCTCAGGCATCAAATCCAAACTTTGGCATTACAATATTGCTTCGACGAACTTTGGTACGAAAATACAAAAATAACTTTAAAAAACTAAAACAATACTGAACAAGAGCCGTTACATTAACTGCTATTCTAATATTTTTACGTAGATTTTATTTTTACCCAAACACAAGTCTGTCTAACATTTTCCCAACTATGTTAGGGCAGCTTCCAGTCTAAGGGCGGGTTGTTTCAACTACACTTAACGCACGCGTAAACGTTAAAAATGGTGCTAACTATCGTCAAATCAAAAAATTGGGTTGTTTCACAAAATGTCAGCGTTAACGCACGTAAAATATAACGTTTACGTTAACAGATGGTCTGAGCACTCGTTAACGTAACTTTAATTGCGTCAAATAGAACAATATTGTGAAAATTCTTTTGAATTCCTCAATACCAGTTCTTCTGATGACACAAATAAGTGGTGGAATGCAAAAAAAGCTATTTAGGTAGGACCCGTGCCAATAACTTAGCTATTGGGATGAGCAGGAATTTATACCAGAATGTTTTGAAACAACGCTTCTAATTTAACGAACGTCAAACATCGTCCGTAATCGTAACTTTTTGACGTACGTATGTTACGTTAACCAACTGTTTGATACAACCCGCCCTATGCTTGCACTTTCACCAGAGATGCATTGTGAATGAAGAAGTTAATGATACCTAAATGATAAATAATATTTATTCTGTAAGTAGGTTGTAAATAACACTTTTACACGTCAATCTTTTTTGATCATATTATTCTATATGAGGCCGATGTTTCCTAGCTGACCACCCTGAGAAGAAACACCGATACAAACTCGAGAGCTCATAGTCTCTATTAAAGTCCAGACAAACGTGAATAATATATGAGAACCATGTAGGTTCACGTCTGTGGTGGCCTTTTATGGAAAGTACTACGCAGGTTTGAGTGGACTTGTCCAGACAGTGGAAGCATTTGTCAGTTATCATGCAGAAGTTGTATTGGTTCTAAGCACGCAACCTCGCACATCTCTGGTGGAACCGCAACCTAACACTACTAGAATACCATGAAGAAATGGCCTACCAAACAGCTTCAAATGATGTAACCTTAACTACTCTTTCGACATCTCACCGTGTTCACTTAGGTGGAGTGAACGACAAGTGAGCTGTCATTGCATCTTGAATGTATGGTTTGTCAGCTCACTTCGTGATCACTTCACCCACGCCTTCACTTCGTCATGTTTACAGAATCGACCGGCTGCCAGTCTATTCTGTTGACATCTCACCGTGATCACTTAGGTGGAGTGAACGACAAGTGAGCTGTCAAGTGCCATCTTGTTTGTATGGTTTTACAACTCACTTCATCATCACTTCACCCACGCCTTCACTTCGACATGTTTACAGAATCTATTCTGCTGTAGAAGTCAGATTTTCTAATTTGTTATCACTCATAATAAAACCCGTATTCCCGTTTTATCTTAACCCGAAGACAGACAAAAGGTTGGAGCCAAATAACGCCAAGTAAGTGGAAACTTGGCAAGTGACTAGCAGAATCGTGTTTGCTGTGGCAAACTTGGCTACTGGAAAGCCCCCCTTAGTGGCCAGTGCAAGTAACTAAGAACAAAAGGCGGCCACTATTGCTCGCGAAATTTCGAAGCATTTCTCTCAGTTTTATGAGAAAATTCAATTTTGTAGCCATTTTATACCTTACAGACCAGTTTTGTCAAAACCTAGAGAGCAGAGACCAAGCAGTTAAAATATCAAAAAACGACGATGTTGTCAGCGTTTTAAAATCTGTGATAAAAAGAGACAGCACTATTTGTGTGTGACGTCACCACAAGTCCTGCCTTATTGTATTGAAGCTATCCAGCACAGACGTCATTTTGTGTGACAAGGATAGAAGAATAACTTCTCTATTTTTCCACTCATTTCTCCGACAGCCTCATGAAGTCTTTTTAAAGTTAAACGTAACCATGCGGGGTGTTTAGGAGATTTAACTCTCCTTGTACCTGAAAACTAAACACTTCGAACACTCACACTACTGCGCCTTCGATCACGCTGTCACTGAGCTAAATGATCAATGACTAGGTACTCAGCCGGTCGATTCTGTAAAAAAGTCGAAGTGAAGGCTTGGGTGAAGTGATCACGAATTGAGCGGTCAATCCATGTAATCAAGATGGAATGACAATTTACTTCGTGATCACTTCACTCGGGCTTGGATTTAACCATGTGGTTTTTAGGAGAGTAACTCTAGTACTTGAAACCTAAAACACTTCAAACACTTATGTACACTACCGCGCCATCGATTACGGTGTCACTGAGCTCACTGATCACTGAAAGCTCAGCCGGTCGATTCTGTAAACATGTCGAAGTGAAGGCTTGGTGAAGTAATCACTAAATGAGCTGTCATTCTATCTTGATTACTGGGATTGACAGCTTACTTTGATATGTTTACAGCCGGTATATTCTGTCGAAATCTCACCGTGTTCACTTGGTGGAGTGAACGAAAAGTGAGCTGTCATTACACCTTGTTTGAATGGTTTGACAGCTCATTTGTCGTTCACTACGGCTACGTGTTCACTTCAACTTGTTTACAGAATCGCAGTGCAGAATCACACTACAGAACAACGCCTTCACATCAAGAGCTGTTTATAATCAGGCTTCTGTGTGTAGCACATGTTAAATTATAGATGCATTATGCCGTTTATTTTTAATTTACTCCTGCGATCGGATATCTGGGTAAGCTTTGATATTATAATAGATGTCTGAATTGTGCAACTTCTGCTTACAAGACTTTCATTATGGTGTTTTGCAGTCTTACTAAATTAATTTACAAAGCGGAACAAGTCGCTCCTAATAACAAATCCCTGAGTCAGATAATTCGTACCTCCTATAATTTCTTACTCACCTAGTAACCAAAACGTTCAAAGCTCAGTCCACTCAGTGTAACACTACCGCGCCTTCGATCACTCTGTCACTAAGCTCAGTGATCACTGACAGCTCCGAACAACGCCTTCACATCAACAGCTGTTTATAATACGGCTGTAGCAAGTCACGCACTTCCTGTAGAGGCTTGATTAATTCGACCTTCAGTTGCGCTAATGGAAAGGGTTCCTTTGGAAAATTAGAGGTCGTTTTGTTAGTGGAGAAATGGCGTGGTTCGATTCTTTGAGGAATATTGTGTAACTCGCTATTTCCCGCGACTTCGTACGCACATTATTCGGATTTCTTCCCTTTCCCGTAGGAATTTTCGGAAAATATATAACCGGTACACAGGCCTATGAACCACATGTGGTCTTCCCTGATTTTTTAACTATTGTGTCTGCTTTGCAGACAGTGAACCTGATAAATCCTCTAAATAGTTCCCTAAACTCACCAAAAGAACCTACATGAAAAATTTCAGCTTCCTACGACCACTAGTTTCGGCTGTGCGTTGTCTGGCAGTCATTCACTCAGTCATTAACGGAAGAGTCAAAACATATTATAAAAAAAAATACTTTTTACAAAAAAATACAACCGACTTCCTAATAAAAAAAAACACTAAAAAGTAAAAAATTATTTTAATTTCGGAAGTCGGTGTTTTTTTTAGTTAGTAGTAAAAAGTTATTTTATTTTTCACTTTATAGTGGTACACCCAACTAACAACATCACTGCAAAATTGCAGGAAAGCAAAATACGCAATTTTGATTACTTGGATAATATAAAACCATCATCCAAGTAAACGAATCCAGCTATTTCGAATCCAAGATTCGTAACCGATTTTGATAAAATTTAAATGGGACCAATCGACAAGTATATCCTTTGAGATAAAAGAAGAATTTTTAAAATCGGTTCATTAAATGACAGAATAATTATGAGGTAACAAACAAAAAAAAACAACTGAATTGAGAACCTCCTCCTTTTTAGGAAGTCGGTTAAAAACAAAGTCCTCCGCCGTGTCTTTCTGTCTGTCTGCTTGTTCGCGATGAACTCAAAAACTACCTACTGCACCGATTATTATGCTATTTTCACTAATGGATAGAGTGATTCTGGAAGATGGTTTTAGTA
This sequence comes from Ceramica pisi, assembly GCA_963859965.1. Classification (NCBI taxonomy): domain Eukaryota; kingdom Metazoa; phylum Arthropoda; class Insecta; order Lepidoptera; family Noctuidae; genus Ceramica; species Ceramica pisi. The sequence continues at coordinate 18,437,249 of OY982543.1, forward strand.
TGTTAATTATACTTTGTCAAACGGGCGAAGCAGCGGGCATTAGCTAGTTTCATATAATTGATTGATAACATGAAAGAAAAGAGAGCCTTATTTACGCGCAAATGGTTTCAAACAACGAATTTTTAGAACAGAACAGTTTTATAGGATTTCCTATAATTTGTAATGTAATAGCATCAAAACCTATCCCTCTCATAGTTTAATCGTGATGTCGAGTTAAACATAAGGAGCACACTGGTGCCTTACCTCGAATGTGATCTCTATCAATCATTCAAAGGTTTGCTGTGAGAATTTGTTCATTAATTTTTAGGGTTCCGTATTCCGTTAGTTATAGATTGGAAGCCTAATACTAAGCCTCCGCTGTCCGTCTGTCCATCCATCCGTCTGTCTGTCAGCGGGCTGTATCTCAAGAACCGTAATTGGTAGACAGTTTTTCACAGAAATATGTATATTGCCGCTATAACAACAAATAATAAAAATGTAGGAACCCTTCCTGTGCGAGTCCAACTCGTATTTGGCCGGTTTTTAATAACTGTGTACCATGTTATTGCACAGCTAAGAACAGGAAAAAATATCAAATAACACCATTAAGCTGCCTGAAATAAAACGATGAGTTCTATTTTAATACGAAAACTTTTCTATTTCATTTCAGCTGAAGACGAAAAACTAGGCACAGCTTTCACATCTACAATCTTAAACTTCTGCATAGAATCCCAGTCTTTGAATCTCGACAATCCCACCCGATTAAAGTCATATAGTAAAAGCTAAGCTGGGTCAATTGTTATGCAAGTTCTGTACTACTCGACGATTTCTAGCGCTTCCATTTGATACATTCCTGCTCCAATCTCGATAATGAGTGTGACGATTTATGTAGGTTCCTCTATCTGACGTTCACGCAAACGTTTTGCATTAAAATGATACTAAGTTTCTAGATAACATCGCATTTGATTTAACTTTTTCCATTTCCTGATGCTCTGAGCACTTCGGTGCAGAAAAAATGAGCCAAATCTACGAGTGAACACAGAACAGTACTCAAACAAAAATGCAAAAGTTAAATATTATACAGTGGGACCTGAAAACTAGTTTGGATTAATGGATTACTGAGACTGGAATAAACAACGAAAAATGGTTCGTTTATAATGTGAAAAATTGCAAAAAAAATAGTCGCTTTATATCGTAGCAGTAAAGGTGGTTTTCGCAGTTTCAAGTACGAGTATTCGGACGTGAGGGTGACCGTACAAAATAAGTTGAAACAAACTTTTTTTCATCAACCCTCGGCCATCGCAGCCCGCAGTTTGACATAGGCCTTCTCTGGACCTCGTACTATACACTTTTCCTGTTAGTTTTCGGAACAAATGAACGCGGAATTTGGACGCAGTTAATGAATATTACAGCCTGTCTGTTCTGTAAATATCAAACAGTGAAAATGTAGATAGTGAGCTTGAAGTGAACTGTTATTTTAACTTTGATTGACTTCGTTGACTTCATGATCACTACACCTTAGGCTTTGACGGTGGCATGGCAGGTTTTCTGGAAGTATCCTTTGACCTTTGTCTGTTCAAAGAACCTTCATGATGAGTTACGATTTCAAGTAACTAGTTACATCGACCCAGTGCAACCAGCCTTGATGGCTAACCATTTTCTAAACCACGGAATGAGATAGTAATTTTAATATTTGAATGCTGATCTGTGAGCACGTCATTAGCGACTCAACATATTGGCAAAATTATCATTTTTACAATGCATATATATCTTGAGAAAATCTTCTGTAACAGATGGATAAAAAATACCTAATACTTATTAACTTATCCATCTGCTGCAGAGGTGAAGGATTTAGTACTGTAATCTTTCAGCGCCCGCAAATTAAAAAAAATAATAGTAGGATAATACAACTCCAATAGGAGACCCTATTGGGGTCAGTGGGTCGTCTTAGGGGCGGATAAATAATTTAAAATGAGAAGACATGAAATTATTATTATTATACCTTTATAATCGACTCAGATTTGGTCTCAACCATCTGCTAAATATCACCAAAATCATAGGAAGCAACTGAAGAATAGGCACTAAGGAATATCATGACGTTCCTATGTATACAGTCATTTGCTGCCATGATCATTTTAGCTGAAAGACACTCACTGCTGGACTAAGGCTTCTCCCAAGCTTAAGAGTGTGTATTCCGTCCACTAGCGCCGCCAATCGTGTTTTATTAATTGTGGTAAATTTAAGACACGTAGATAAAAAACCGCTCTGTAGTGCACTGAAGAAATGTATCTATTATTTTTTGACAGCTATTTTTAATACATAACTCATGGCTAAATAGCCAAAACGGCAATTATTGCTAAAAATGGCCACTTTTAGCAAAAAATATCGACTTTGACAACTATTTATGTTCTAAAGTACAAAACATAACTCTCAAAACATAATTAATACATTTCTTCAGTGCGCTACAGAGCGGTTTATTATCTACGTGTCTTAAATTTACCACAAATAATAAAAAACGATTGGCGGCGCTAGTGGACGGAATACACGCTCTTAAGCGTCGCCACATAGACTGCTCCTGTGCTGCACATATTCAGCGAACATTGCGTACTAAAAATAACATACTGCAATTACCAATTAATTTACCAATTGTGATATTTAGGCCTAAAACAAAGAGTTGCATCGCACATAATAAAAAAATAATATCATCAACTTACTGTTCTTCCTGTAAAACAATGCAGATTAAAACAATTTTAAACTGTTAAAATTACAGCAGCGTATCGTCTGCCCAACATGCTCGGCGAAGTGCCAAAATCTGTCAAATCGGCCGCGAGGTTTAATAGGTCAAGTATAATCTGCTGATAAAGCTCTTCAAACGGCCATGCACGCCTGGGTTTAATTACTTAAAAATATTGGATGAAAAGTGTACTTTCATATCGGTATAATGTGATCTGGGAGTGTGTTAACTGGACGTCAATATGGCAAAGAGCTTTTTACGCAAGTTTCGTAAGGCGTCGTAAAAAGCGATCGTCGCGTATTCACGCGATTCATCGTGATCGTCGCATTAATTTGTACGACAAAACTCAATCATGCGCGCCGAAAGAGAGCGCTTCGGGTTTTGCTGAACAAATTAAAGCGACAATCGCGTATTGGCGCGATGATCGCTACCTGTTAGGACAACGTCTCATTGTTTCTTAGTTAGACACTTTCTATAACCCGATTTGCCATATTAACGTCTAGGTACTGCATTATGAAGAGTAAAAGCCATCACTAATTTCTTCACCAAAAAAGATAATGTCATGGCACTATCTCTCTCGCACCAAAACGATTATGACTTCAACTTTTCATAGAACACAGGGTGTACATGTGTGTTCTGCGCATTGCACAGAAGGCAGAGATGGAACAGTCTGAAGGCGCTCAGATTCTGGGGAGTGAAGTGACCAGTCATAACAAAACAATAATATTAAAAGATTAAAATAAAACACTATACCAGGTTAAGCTGTGGGGCACAAAGAATCAACTTAACTCTCACGATTAACTTCATCGAAATTTTCTCGGAGAACTTGAAAGTTTTCTGCCCGTAATCCAACCATGCTCTGCCTTCTTTGCAAATTATATGCACATCGACAACCGTAAGTCATGTCGATTGGTGTCAATATGTGGTGTTTGTGTAAGATTAAGAAATAAGAAAAATAATCAAAAAAGCAAAAAGTTATCAAACTGCCTTACCTAGTGATTTTGTAAAAGCGTAAATGTAAAATGTATTTCAGTAAAGTAAGTAGTGTTCAAAATTAATGTATTAGTATGTCAGTGTTAAGCGAATAAACAAGTTGAATAAAAGCAAAAATTATGAAGAAATAAATTGAAATTGTTCAAAATGCGGGCGAGAAAACGCTTTAGCGAATGAGTAGGGCGGTACCGAGCTATTTCAATAATTTGAAACTCGCTACACACTTCTCTCTGTATCGTTTTAACTGTGCAAACGGTCTGTTGGAATTCCATTGAAAGTTTAGATGAGTTATTCAACAACGATCTCCTCATGTTACCACCGATGGATCAATAAAAACAGTTTGCACAGATAAAACCGCTAGATTTATCATGACCTGAGGCTCTAGAGAAGTGACATTCTGTCAGCGTTGGTGTGGCAAAGGCGATTGTCAAAACGTCAGAAATATATGGGATTGACAAACGCTGTCTCATACTTAAGTTTCAGCATTCGACAGCAGTGTCAGTACAGTCGCTGACGCTGATAGAATGGCATGTCTAGAATCTCTGTGCAGCCTGTGCAGCGGTCAAATTTCGAACTCACCCGCAGTTTGAACAGTGCAGTAAAAAGGAAAAAAAGAAGTGCTGTATTAGGCAATCACTCACCAAAGTTTGGGCAGCTGTCTGGTGCTGTAAAAACAGGCTTCAGTCAGTTAAGCCAGTAATAGAAGAGTCATTTCAGAGTAAAGCAGAGTGAAAATAAGAACAGTATTTAGTAGAAGTTCGGCGACTGGCGAGTGATTGTTCAAACTGCGGGCGCTGCGACGTCTGATCGGTCAAGCGGTCAGAATTCGACGCGTGATCAGATGTCGCCGCATGATCAGCCAGTCTATTCTGTTAGAATATCACCGTGAAAACTTTGGTGAAGTAACCGTGAAGTATGCTGCCGATAGATATCGATATAACTTGAGGTGAAAACAATAGTTGAAGTGAGTATAAAGTTGATGTTAGGTATGGACAGCGCCTTTCAAGTTCACTTCATCTTAGTTATCACGTTGAGATTGTTACAGAATACCACTGCTTAATTCATTGCATGATCAGGAGTCGCCGTGTGATCAGAATCTGTGGAGTGGTCAGACACTTGTCCGCGGAATGTTTCGGAAGGATTTGTATTATAATGTAAAATGTGCATAGTTAAATGTTTAGAGTTCGACTGTTTGTACCCATGTATTTTGCGATGTGAGCATGATTCGTGAGTTAAACTTATGAGCAACGTAGCGGGATATAGTAAGCGTAATATGATGGCCTGTATTTTAACTTCTACGTAAGTTCTGAAAGGGTAGGTTGTTCGTCTTAAGGTTAATCCACACAAATCCGGGCGTGCCCAGGTCGGGACAGGACGTGGTCGGTCTCAACGTGGTCCGACACGGAACTTGTGTGAACGAATTCATTATAAAACTAGCTGGTCTCCGCGACTCCACTCCCGTCAACTGCAACTTTCAATTATTTTTTTTCGTAAGTGCCTTCTAACAGTAACAAACACAACAAAAAAAGAATTAGCGCCATCGGCCCAGACGTTCACGCGTGATGCGATAACCATGGGAAATAGGGATTAATTTTTATATATATAGATTTAGACATACGCACAGATATTTTTTTGAACTATTGATGGACCACAGTCTGTTCACGTCCGTCCATATGCTGATGATTTTCATGTTCGATGAATTAAATAAAAAATTGTAATTATTAGATACCGTGTTTTCTGGACTTCATAAAAAGTTAATGTGTTAAGTTAAAGTGTAATAAACTTATTTTCTAGTTACAGAAAACAATTTCCTAGAATCGTGAAATAAGTTTCTTGAGGTCTCCTGGCCTTCCAGTAAGCGAGAGCGAATCATTTGTTACCATTATTAATCCCGGCTTACACAATTGTATCGAAATGTAACTAACCCTTCGAATGCTACCCACTTGTTCAATTAACCGGGAGGTTAATCGGCCTCATTTGTTATTTACGAAACGGCCGCCAGAATGAACCAGCTGCGGGTCTGCGGAACACTGAGTAAGACCTTCTTTATATTGTGCTACATCTATCTATTGCAGGGATTTCACCACAAATATAAAATCGCAAGAATAAAGGAAGGTGTCCAAAAGTTCAAGATTTTTAGTAATCCATACGACATGTCGATAGCGCTTATCAATTTCGTAGGACGTTTTGGAGTTTTTGTCAAAATTTTTCGCTGATTGAATGTCATCTTACTTAGCTCCTTATCCGAGGCTTTTAGCCTCGGAGAAAAGACAAACTCCGTAAGAATGTAGTTAATCTTTATTCGATTATAATTTCTTGATTTATTGTGAGCATATTATTTTGAAAACAAATATCAAATATTCTATCCATTTTCTTTTAAGAAAAGTAGTTCACAATTTTACGCGATATTTTATAAACACACAGCGTCTGCTATTTTCCGGTGACATCGCCAATACAAACGGTCCTGTGCGTCACGGTAACGGGAGCATCCATCGGGTCCCCACGACCCATTGCAGGTCATTGGTCCACCTTGTGGAAGGTCTTCCATTAACCGGTGACAGTTCGTACAGGCACTACTACGCTTGACAAATATATCGTTTATTGTAGTGTATTTCTTATTGCAGAAGATTCAAAGTTTATTTTTAAATCTTCTTCCAGCAGCCTGTTATTACCACTGATAATTCAATTTCCTTTTCCTTCAGCTCAAAAAAGCTTAATTCGCGCAAACAGTTGCACAGTCGGAATAAAATACATCCAACAACTCGGCATGTTCAAGTCGTTAGTAGAATGCCTTCGAGAGGCTAAAGTTAGGCTTGCAAATTGCAACCTAGAGAAATTGCAAACAAGAGCAAATGCAACTAAAAGAAATTGCACTCGAGAGATATATTCAATGTTTTTCCTTACTATCGAGATAGCACGGTAAATTGTTAATGTTTTAGCCTCGAAAGGTGAAGCTTCATTTTGTGTTGGTTTTCTCATTTCTGCCTTGTTGCCTGTTATTAATGAGTTTTCTCATACATTAGTAAATTATTTTGCGAGAATTAATATGCTGTTCGGTGTTTTGTTGTGTTGTGAATGTTTAACTATGTACTACTGTGAGTTTAAAGTGTTTGTTTGTAAGAGATTGTCTTTGGAGGTACTGTTAGTATTAAAGAAAATTATTTATTTTATAGGAAGCAATAATTTGTGTTGTGCCATCGGCTAATGTTAATTCCGAAACACACACTCCTTGCGGTAAGGTCAAAGTTGCAAAGTCTAAATGTAAATCTAGTTCGGAATATTTTGATCAATGGATATAAAAAAAAAAAAAAATCTTTTTATCATCATTTGGCTATTAGCTACTATTTAAAGCCATTATTCAAAACTTAAATAGTAAAGTCGAAAGTTGAGCTATGCAATAACAAAAATGCTTTCACTACATGGAGAAGTCCATTCAAATCTGGAGCTTGCCTGAAAAGTGGGAAACATCAACGTACACTGTTCTCATACTATAATTTGACAAGTACTGATCGTATTGACGTTAAAAGAAATTTCGACCATTGAGTTGGTTCTGATGTTTCTTCTCAAGGTTGTTAGCTAGGAAACTCCGGCTTCATTTAATTTAAACTGACAAAAAAGAAAAGAAAGAAAGAATGAAAGAAAAACGTTTATTTGGGACTCGCACAAAACATACAGAATCAAAATACTTTAAACAAAATACAGATAATAACATTAAATTGATCTGTGCGAGCCCAAAAAGGTCCCTATCTCAGCATAAGCTGCGATATTTAAAATAAATAAATAACACAGCGATGGTGTTATGATAGGGCCTGTGATGCCTAAATATAAATACTTATATTAAATTGATAAAAATAAATAAAATAATTAAAAAATAAGAATTGAAAAATGAAATAATAAAATACACAGTCATATTCAAAAAGAGGTTCTCGTGTAAAAGTATTAATTTGTAACCTATTTACAAAGTAAACATCATTTATAAATATGAAAGAAAAATCAAACCACCTCGCAAATTGAAAAAATAAAATATATGTATCTATCAGGAACAGAAGTACGATTAAGTCTTTATACTTCAGAAGCGGAACATTGATACGTGTGGCAGTTATTTACGGTTTTCGATCAGCGGCTGTCAGATGCAGGCCGCTTCTGACGGCGGCCCGGTTGCGGCCCGGTTGCGGCTCGGCTACGGCTCGGCTGCGGCCCGATTGTGCGGCCTTTAATGCATTTTATTGCGAACGAAGGGTTAATTGCTTGAAATGTTTGCTTTGCGCATGATCTTGGTGGATGTGGGAGTTTTTTTAATTACTTTGGGCGTTTTTTAAATGCTTTGAGAAATCTTTTATACAAAATAAAAAAATAAACAACTGTATATTTTAATTTATCCTATCCTAGAAAAGGTAAATTATTGTCATTCATTGGCATCGTATTGGTTTAAAATTTATTTGGACTATAATTTTAAAAAAGAACAGGTGTTGCCTTTAGGAAAAGGCACTTTCATAAAATTTAATTGATACTAGATAAGGATCACACAATGTAACATTTAAAGCGAAACGAAAACCTTTTAGAGTAAATTAAAATAATCAGTCTTTTTTTTATTTTGTATAAAAAGATTCAAAATATCCGATACATTAAAAAAAAACTACTAAAACTATTCTACATACCATATCAACCAGAAAACTCACTACCAAAACAGACTCTCAACTCAAAAACAGAACCCGCAACCAATCCAAACATCGCGACCCCGATATCAAGCCGATACGGCCAAACAGCACCAAATATGCGACCGATTGTCAACCCGTATCGTGGTCTGTTAGATAAATTGCTTCAGTTGGCAACACGCCAGCCGCCAGGGGTACCAACCTACTATGTTGGCGGGAATTGTAGGTGCTGACCATACAAGGTTTAGAGGGAATTCTGGGAGCATTCTTATGAGAAATTGGAGTTTAATTATTTGCAGTGGAAGTGGCTTTTGGCGAGCGTCGAGATCCGAAGATGTACGAAGGTTTTCGACATCGGAAAACGAATTACGGAACTCAAATGGACCTGGGTAGGGCTAGAGCGGTGTTTATACGTGGAGTACCTACATGGTCCTCGTATGATATAACCAGTACGATTGTATGGACTTTAAAAGAGACTTTGACCTCTGAGTTTGTTTCGGTGTTTCTTCTCAGAGCAGTCAGCTAGGAAACATCGGCCTCATCTCGTTTAAAAAAATGACCAGAAAAGATTGACGTGTAAAAGTGTTATTTACAACCTACTTACAAAATAAATATCATTTATCATTTACAAGGTATACAGAGGACCCTACAATATCTACTCTGTTAATAACTTTATTAGATTTCGTCTTAATAGCCCGGCTGTCGCCATTTAGCGGACACAAATTCAATTACAATCGGAATTTTTCAAATAGAAGGGTGTAATTTAATTTTTTGCATATCTGTTGTGAGTGGGTTTAAAAAATCATTTCTATAATGAGGCCATTGTATGATTTTGACGTAGTTTAATGATAATGATGAAATATGTAGGTACTTATATAATAATATTATCTATATAGAGGAAACTTTTTTGTTAGAAAAAGCAGAGAAAAAAAAATACAGCTTTTTTTTCCAATATTGCAGTGTTTTTGCTGTTTTTTCAACTGTCAGTGTAAAATTCCATAAATCTGAATAAGTGTCTTTAGAAAATATACTTATTCTTGTATTGTTGTTTTAATTTGTAAGTTCTAAAAGCATAGAAAATACTTATTCAATACACCCTTATTTTAGTGTCAAAAGTGCATTAAAGTATGAATTATCGACTTTATCTACGTGTGGGCCAGTTTCCGTGCCGCTGATTGTATATTGATGATATCATCGCAGTGTAGAATCTGAACACTAGCCATTTTGATTTTCATTTATTCCATTATACAAAACGTCCCTCACTCCAGTTCTTAAAAAAAGCCATATCGATTCTTTACTAAACCAACTTAATTTGAACAAATTAATTAATTGCTTCAAGACAAACTAACAATAGCGAGTTTTTCCCTTTCCAACTCTTCGTTTTTGCAACTTCCACAACTAATTCCTTTATTCTCCTATGGCATCGTCGAACAAATTATGTTGCCACACTTAAAAATTCTATATAAAAACAAAATCGTAGCTTTTGTTTCGTTGCACATTTTATTCTAAAAATACTACCTTTTTAATTAAATAACAATAAGTAGACTGCCTGCAAACTGTATTTTTCCTATTTTTAGTTTTTGATAAAATTCTTAAGACTTCACTTATTTACGTAAATCAAATTAGCTGAAATTCGTTTAGTTGGATTACGTATTTAGTTTATTATACAAGTAAACGAAATTGCGTATTTTGCTTTCCTGCGACTTTTCAGTGGTGTTTTAGGTGTGGTACGACTAAATAGAAAAATAAAAAAAAGGTTTACAAATAGCTACAACCGGCTTCCAAATAAAAACACTACAAAGTCTAAAATAACTTTAATTTCAGAAGTCGGTATCAAGACTCAAAGAAACGACCAAAAACACCGAATTCCGAAATTAACTTTTATTTAATACTTTGCTTTTTTGGATAAAAATGTTTTACATTGTAGGCTTGCTATGCTGTGGAGGTCAGAAAGGCAATCGCTCCATGAACAGTTCTGTTGCATCCCGTAAGACTGGCAGTTCACCCTAACATAGGTTTTTAGGGTTCCGTAGCTAAATGGCAAAAACGGAACCCTTATAGATTCGTTATGTCTGTCCGTCTGTCTGTCTGTCTGTCCGTCCGTATGTCACAGCCACTTTTCTCCGAAACCTTAAGAGCTATGCTGTTGAAATTTAGTAAGTAGATGTATTTCGTGAACCGCATAAAGATTTTCACACAAAAATAGGAAAAAAAACCCCATACTTAGAACTGAAACTCAAAAAAAAAAATTCATCGTACCCATACGTGTGGGGTATCTATGGATAGCTCTTTCAAAAGCGATATTGAGGTTTCTAAGATCATTTTTTTTAACTGAATAGTTTGCGCGACAGACACTTCCAAAGTGGTAAAATGTGTCCCCCCCCCCTTAACTTCTTAAATAAGAGAATGATAAAACTAAAAAAAAATATATAATGCACATTACCATGTAAACTACCAGCGAAAATTGGTTTGAACGAGATCTAGTTAGTAGTTTTTTTTTAATACGTCATAAATCGTAAATCGCAAATTCTGCTTACGGAACCCTCAGTGCGTGAGTACGACTCGCACTTGGCCAGTTTTATTTTTAATTTGAGATGTGTTTGCTCTTGACTCTAGTCTTGGTCAGAGATGACCGAGTGAGCGATGGAGCGAGCTTAGCCAGAAGGAGTCTGTTCACTCTAACTTTGAAGAGATTAGGGTTGTAAGCGTCCGGAAATACAGACGCAGGCAGAGAGTTCCACTCCTTTCCATAGTTGAGTAAGGTTCAGACAGATTGAGATTGTTAGTAGTTTTTCGACAAAAATAAAATTTACAATCTAAAGTATTGCGCGCTATATTTACATTGTTAGTTTGGTATCACTTAATTTTATTTTGATGTTGGTCTTGTGCGAGTCCTAAATAGGTAGGTAGAAAAGAATACTTTTTATTATGTACACCATACACACGCACACACACACACATCACCATCATATTTTTTGTGGTTTTTCTGTTTTCCATTTTCAATGCACTACACTGTATGTATAACCCACAAACGAAATACCCAAGGCACGCCATTTCCTTCTTACAAGAGGTGAAAAAGGAGTAACTAATTAGAGGCCCACCTCTTCCGCGGCCCCCTCTTTACAAAATTGCATCCTTGTGACGCAGCTGGGCGTTTTAAACGCAAGTTCTTTTGACCCTATGAAGGTAGCACCATCTGTTGCCATGGGCTGTTATAGGGGAAAACTTTTGACTTTATGGGAGGAGCATGTGGTACCTTTTTAACCGACTTCCCAAAAAGGAGGAGGTTCTCAATTCGGTTGCGTGTTTTTTTATGTTTGTTACCTCATAACACCGACAGTTATGAACCGATTTGAAAAATTCTTATTTTATCTGAAAGGACATACTTGCAGACTGGGAAATGGGACCACCCATTTAAAAATTTTATAAAAATCGGTTACGAACTTTGGATTTTAAATCGAAATTGGTTTTAATTGGTTGTATGTCATCCAAGTAATCGAAATTGCGTATTTTGCTTTTTTTGCGATTTTGCAGTGGTGTTGTTAGGTGTGGGGTACCACTAAAAAGTGAAAAATAAAAAAACTTTACAAAAAAAATAAGAAAAAACTAACAAAAAAATCGACTTCCGAAATTAAAGTTATTTTTTTACTTTGTAGTGTTTTTTTTTTGAAGTCGGTTGTGTTTTTTTTTGTAAAAAGTTTTTGTTTTAACTACAAAACTAGACTTATGGTGTTTTTGTCACACAGCATAAAAACTGTTTTTAGTTATTCTTTCTTATCCATAAACAAAATGATAGTAATCAAATTTAACATTGGTTATGCTATACATATACCGTGTTCTTCACGTTATCCATAATCTTTAGCAAACGCTTCTATAGCTTTAACAAATCTAATCCATCACAGGAAGTAGTACTTAAAAAGGCTTCGTTACAAAGATATTTGTAATTTAAGTTAATTGAGCTATGCAGTATGAAAGGATTTAATGAAGCCAATGTTGACGCTTAGTATAATTAAAATGAAAAATCTATCAATGCTATTTGAATTTCATTTGTTTTTCATTGCCAATTCGGATAAAGAGACATACATATGGGTTGACCAACGTCAAGGTATTTAGTTTGTATGAAAATTACAAAAAATAATCTGTAAATGTGTTCTTAATGAAAAATGCTTATTTCCATGTTCTAAACGTCTGGTTGAAGTTTATGTATATCGTCCGGAACAGGATTTATAGGTGTATGTTACGAGTAAGCCTATGCGCGCACTGTTGACTTTTGTCACCGTGACAGTACAACTCTCTCTTTTGCAATTGGGAAGTGCAACATAGAGATATATACTGTCACGGTGACAAAAGTCACCAGTGCGCGCCTAGCCTAACATAATATACCTATGAATGTAGTTTGTACTGCAGGATTAGTATATCGAAATAGTAAGTCAAGACTTCACGTCATGAGTTCACACTATATCCATTAACATTGTTGTACTTTTACCCCTTATGAACACAAAATTAAAAGCCAACTTGAAACCCGTCTTCACGCGGATGAAGCCGTGGGAAAAAGCGTTTTGCGTTAAGGCGAGGTTGCAGTACTGTGTGTTTTGACGAACAACAGCGACTGTCCGGCAAGCGAAATAATGCCTAAATTTTGATTGTTTTTTCTTCTTGGCGAAAACTGATAACGAAATTATACAATATGGTTTCAACATTTACTTCAAAATAAAAAGCTCTATCTATTGATATAACTTTTATATATATTCGTGATGAAATCTCTTAGCAGTACACATTTAAAATTGTAATTTAGTGTCATGTTTGATAAATAAAAAAAAGTATCGAGCCAATCATTCTAAATCGCGTTTCTATCTTTACGATTTACTTGAGGGTATGTTCAATTTTTATGTAATGATTTTTATTTATTACAAAACTCATAAGTAATTAGATTTTCAGACGTTCAAAAATCTTAAAAAGTACTGCAACCCCGCCTTAAGTAGCTACCTACTAATGAGTGACTGACAGACAACACACAGCTGGAACTACTGGTAGTAGAAGCTGAAGTTTGGCATGAAGTTCTTTCTTTTTTTTTTATACAAAACGGGGAAACTCTTGACCCAAATCTCACCTGATGGAAAGTGATGATTAGGCCGAAGATGGAAGCGAGTTTCACCCGGAATCCTCTTACACAGAGGAACTGGCTTTCATACCTCTAACTGCCGGAACACAGCAATGCTGTTAACATTGTTGTTATGGCGACAGAATTAGACATGATGGTGGTAGCTTGCCAGGTGGACTTAGAATAAGTCCTACCACCAACCAGACCGAGCAAAAAATTTGCCCCCGCTGGGAATCGAACCCGGGACCTCTGGGTCTGAATCAGGTGGTATAACCACTAGACCACGGTGTCACCTGTTTAGCACCACCCGGGGACCACGTGTAGGGATTCGCTGAAAGGTATTCTCCTACGGACGCGGGTGACTCGGCTCGGCTTTGGGGAGTGTTAAGGAGCATACGGGGCTGCTCACAGTTATTCAGCTCCATTCGCGTTTCGCTGAACGAATTTGGTACATACACAGTTATAGTACACTTATACAGTTCTGCTTCTATCAACCGCGTACAGCGTCGTAAGAATTAGAAGGCGGCAGCGTCAGAACAGCGTGGAGCTTTAAATATAGCACTCGCATGATACTGACACATTTCTCTTCATTTTATACTTGTTTGCCTCGAAAGCTGAATAGACGCGGAGAGCTGGATGCGTACGCGTCTACATACGAAATCGTTGTTTTGTATGGGCATAAGCTGAATAGAGCTGAATAAGTGTGAGTAGTCCCTTAATCGAGATTTTCCCGAAATTATGAAAAATCGAAATATGCGCGTACGTAGTCACGGGTAAAAGCTAGTTACAAATAAAACCATTTGTGGTCTCCAATAAAATAATAACGTAAAAAAACATTGTGAAGTTAAATTCTACTATAATGTAAATTGTGATCCCTCGCGACGGGTCGAGCGTGGCTGATACACTAGATGCATGAGCCGCGTTAATTAGGGCGTTAAGATAATTAACACATATAATACGGCCACCTATGTATGCTTGATTCATTGTAGGTCGCGGACTATTGACAAATGCCTGACAATCCTTGACAACTAAAAAGTGCCTGTACATGTTTAATTGATATAAATGCTTTTGAGTGAGAATTGATGTAATGTACTTATAGAGAAGATGGCACCTTATATTTGTTTTAAAAAAAAAAAAATGTTTTAGCACAATCCCAGGTATCAGGAAAGCCCGTATGTGCCAAGCAGTGGGTGTGTTAGGTATTGTACTTTATATTAATAAACTTTTAAATGTTTATGTGAAAATTATAAAATAAAAAAGAATGTAATAATGGTCAAACGCCTGTTAGCTGCTGTGATTGATTTATCAGCTTATCTTATTGATAAACTGGACAGTAACTTCAAGGACATTATCTCATAGATTTGCTTTGAATAATGAACCTTATGAACATTTAGCCTCCTAATAATTTCTTCTACGCAAAATATTATTTTAAGAAAATAAATAGGCTTTTTCAAATGAAAATAAAACTTCAGCTGAAGCGGTCTCAACTAGAATTCCATTTTGCAAAAACTCATTTAAACACAAACATTTTTAGACTTTAATAATACCTCATTTGTTTTATAAATAGAACAGCTCAGCCTAAAACACGACTCAACAAAACACAGTCATGGAGCGAGCATGACTGCTGAATCTGCCAGCCGCTAATGCTTATAGAACGGTCAGTGATAATCATATCAGCAGTGCTTTTGAATACTATAACATCTTATCACAAACTACCAAGCGCGGGTATTATGGCCATACAGAACAAACCTACATAATAAACGTTCCCATTAGTGGGACTCCGGTCACACAGGCCTTCCCTCTGCGAGAGAGGGATTATGGCAATAACTGATGGACACTGCGACCAATCAATGCAGATAGGTTCATGAATAACGTTCGAATATACGGGCCTTAATAGGCTCTGTTATAGTCACACATTTCAAAGTATTTGCGGTCATTTGAGTGACGTAGAAATTGTATTGGCCAGTTGTGGCAGAACAAAATTGTACCAGAAATATTTTAGTGTAACCACTGCGACCAGAAAAAAAATTAAGAGCTTAAACTTATAAAACCAGGTGAATGAAGATGACTTTGTAAGGCTAAACCAGCCGTAAAGTCTTGCATATTTCAGTCTACTTATTGTTACTATATTGGTGGCATCTAAGTATACCGCAATATAATATAATGTCCAAACTTCAAGAACACCTGACATTATTTGCTGTACACCTGACATATTTTTAAAATTTAATTATTATTAATAGTTGTAATTGTAATCTATTGATATGCCACTTAATTTTTTATTTGCTTGTTTTTGTTAATTTTAGACGCCATTTACTGGCAAAACATGGTGCACATATTTAAACTCTATAGGTACTGTCTGTAACCATATCTATGTTTTACAAAATAAATAAATGATTGATTGATCGCCACGCGCCAAAACATCACACAAAGCCTACATCGCGCTATCAAAGGTTTCCGGGCGATTTTCCCATCAGAGTTGCCCTTGCGAGTTGCCCATCAGATACACCACTTGTCTGTCACCTTTTACTATTACCATGGTTTGCGGCACTTAACACCCTATACCGCATACCTATACTGTTATCAGACTATGAAGAAAACCCGTAGGGGCGCTGGTTTGTAAATAACCAATGGCAAGCTATCCAGATACCGACTGGGAACAAATCAAGTAGCAAATCCTATCGATCCACGCGGCCAACAACCCACAATCCCCACAAAATTTTCATAAATAAATCCATAAACCAAAGCGTGCTCATAAAAAGACTTGGCTCGATAAACGTATACATACTTTTATGAAATATCTCTCGCATATTTCCAAAACCTTCATATATCATTCAAGTCAAGGCTTGTTTTGTACCCGTCACATGCCACGCTAGACAACGGTGAGCCTTATACTGGCTGAAAGTTTAAATTCTGGCCCAAAGCCAGAAAATATTAAGCGTAATATAAAGTTTATGCCAACAATAGATTTTAATATGAGTACTGTCCACTCCAGTTGGCACAAATGGTACTTTTTACTTTTTTTTAAAGCCGATATTGGGCGTTTTAGTGCTATTCTAGTTTCAATGTGTTTTGGCCTGTTGGGACGTGCGGAATTTTCTCGCGGATCACTACTTTGAACCACAAATTAAATTTGCACTATGGCTGGCTCGAGAATAGTCAATATTAGGTCTACACAGGTCTTTTAAAGTGTGCCTTCAGGGCCAAATCCGACACTATGAGGAAAATCGAAAAACACTGAAAGGAGTCTCGAGCCCGATTTTGATGAAAAGTAAAACGGCATCATTTAATTTTTGAAAAATCGTTATTCTTACCCGGGAATCGAACTGGTTAAGATGTCAATGTAGGGTACCACTAAAAAGCGAAAAATAAAAACTAAAAAAAAAAAATACAACTGACTTCCAAAAAAAAAAACTACAAAGTAAAAACTTTAATTTCGGAAGTCGATGTTTTCGTTAGTTTATTTGTATTTTGACACTGACTTCCGAAATGAAAGTTATTTTTTACTTTGTAGTGTTTTTTTTTTTGTAAAAAGTTTTTATTAAACTGAGTTTTTTTTAATACAATGGCTCTGACTTTGACATCAAGATTGTTTACCTTTACTCGTATTTAACTACCTTTCTAGTATAGCTTAGTGTGTCAAATCCTTCTAGGCACATGCAGGCAGAGAACATAAGTGCCTAATAATAGTGAAAATAGCCGTTATGTTATTTTGGTATTCGGTGATACTGCTATTCAGAAAGTCTTCAATGCTCGAATGTTATCAATATCGAAGCAGCCCCGCGCTGCGAATGGGGCGTAAAATATGCAGGAAGCAGTGAACTTACTCCTCACAGATTTTCCTGTCGACTGTAAAAATCTCACCCAAATCTCTTGGGTATTGAAATCAATATTTTAAAATATTATCTTAAAAATGCACATGCAAAATAAATTTTCATACACAGAGGAGGGAAGAGAATTTTAATTCATTGATATCTTAACTTAACATTGAGCCAATGTTTGGCTCAATTAAGCTCCAGATCTGCCGCATGACAAAAGAGCTAAATAGAATCGTAAGATATCAGACGACATTGCAGCAGCCGTCGATTCTGCAAACATGTCGAAGTGAAGGCATGTCCCATCTTGATTACTTGCATCGACAGCTCACTTCGTGATCACTTCACCCAAGCTTCCTCCTAGACTTCGAGATGTTTATAGAATCGCACTGCAGATCAAGGCGAAGATTGTGGGACTAGGTCGACCCTAACTAAAAAGACTAACGCATAGAATAAGAAAAAGTAATTTCGATAAAAAAAACATTTCTTACAAATACCAACCCATGTGCATATAACATGGGTTGGTATTTGTAAGAAATGTTTTTTTTTTATAGAGGAGATCGTGGCTAAATAATAACAGCCGCAAAAGTCGATCTTCAAGGTTAAGCAACGCTTGCCGAGGTTGGTCTGTAGATGGGTGACCATCTTAACATACCGAGTTTCTTCCGTGCTTCGGAAAGCACGTTAAGCTGTTGGTCCCGGTTGTCATTTGGAGATCTTTGGCAGTCGTTACGGATAGTCAGAAGCCAGAAAATCTGACACCAGTCTTGCCAAGTTGTACCGTGTTACCCAGTTAATGGGTTGTGGAGGTCTGGTAGGCAGCCGCTCTACGTAAAATACTGGTATTCAGCAGAATCCGGTTTGACTGGAAGCCGACCCCAAATGACAAATGCAAAAAGAAGAAAAATGGCAAATTATGAACTTTTCATACACAGATATAATTTTAATTCATTGACATTTTAAGCTTAAGCGGAGCTTAATTGAGCCAAACATGTCTGCCGCATGGCAAACGAGAAATAGAATCGTGAAATATCAGACAACATTGCAGCAGCCAGTCGATTCTGTACATGTCGAAGTGAAGGCATGTCCCATCTTGATTACTTGCATTGACTGCTAATTTCGTGATCACTTCACCAAAGCTATAAATTCTACATGTTTATAGAATCACACTGCAGATCAAGGCGATGATTGTGGGACTAGGTCAACCCTTACCAAACAGACTAGCTCATACAAACCTTTGGTCAGTTTTGTGTACAAAGCCGGCAATCTTTGTCCAGCAGTGGGTCAAAGTACGATAAATAGATAAATGTTTATCGTGTTAAAAACTGCACTTATTTCCCAATCCCATTTAGGTACGAGCTTTGCAACGATACGATAACATCGGCTTGCAAACCGGGACATGAATAATTAATTCGACGCGCTTCCGACATCACTGTTGCAGTGGCCAGCATTTTGTACATTTTTAATGAAGTTGACACCCTGTATAATTAAATTTATATTCTATTGAAAATCGGCCTTGTTTGTATGGTCCTATACTTAAATGAAACTATGATTCACGATTCGTTCGTACACTTTTGTGAATATAGTAGCCTGTGACACTCAGCGATCAATCAGTGTACAAGTAACTAACTGCCCGCGGAACTTCGTTTGCGTCACCTTTTTCATTAATGCTCCGCTCCTAGTGGTCGTAGCGTGATGTTGTATAGCCTATAGCCTTCCTCGATAAATAAGCTTTCGAACACTAAAATATTTTTTCAATTCGAACCAGTAGTTCTTGAGCTAAGCGCGTTAGCGAAACAAACAAACTCTTCAACTTTATAATATTCGTATAGATTCCAGAGATTCCCTTTAAAATTTGTTTTTAACGGATTTTAACTGACGAAGGAGCTCGTGGCTAAATAATAACAGCCACACAGGTTAATCTTCAAGGTTAAGCAATGCTTGCCGAGGTTGATCTGTGGATGGGTGACCATCTTAACATACCAAGTTTCCTCCATGCCTCGAAAGCACGTTAAGCGGTCCCGGCTGTTATTTGGATATCTTTGGCAGTAGTAACGGATGGTCAGAAGCCAGAAAATCTGACACCAGTCTTGGCAAAGAATACTGTGTTACACAGTTAATGAGTTGTGGAGGTCTGGTAGGCAGACGCTCAACGTAAAATACTGGTAATCTGCTGAATCCCGTTTGACTGGAAGTCGACCCCAATATAGTTGGGAAAAGGCTAGGCAGATGATATTTTTCACGGATTTGACAAAAAATAAACCTTGTTCTAACAATTACGACAATATTCGTATGGTACTCTGCCCTAAATGTGGCAACTGATTTTTATTTACATGGAAACTATAAGCTTATCACAGTCGCCAACTAGTCGTAATAACAATAAACCACTCTCGTCTAGTCGCATGTCTAGACGATAGCAAAGCTTATTATTTCTCATCCCGTAGGTACTTCCGGCTAGCAAGTTCACGTCAATATTAGCTCTATGGCGCTCAATAGACTAGTCGCCAGTTTATGGTCATGTCAACAAACATCCGGTGTTCTCAAGACTTGTTATTTTCTACAAGAAAATCTCTCACGAAATCTTGTTTTTTGACTAGCGCGTTTGTTTAGTGGTCGCAAACGCTATTGCTGAGAGAGAGCTCAGCGGGACTAAAAAGGCCACTTTAGAAGAATCATAATATTAACACACATCAATCTGTCAAATTTGATTTTCATCTTTATCGCTAAAGCATTCGATGGGAAAATTTGACAGTTTCGGATAGTTTGAATTGCCGGCTGATCCTTCTAAACTGGCCTTTTGTATCGACTTCGAAAAGGAGGAGGTTCTCAATTCGTTGGAAACTATTTTATTTATTTTTTTATTTGTTATTTGAGTATTCAAAGATTGATACCGCTTTGGATAAGACTCCAACGCCTCCAAATGAGTAAGTGACTGACTGACAGACAACGCACTGCCAAAACTACTGGTCGTAGGGAGCTAAGATTTGGAATGTAGGTTCCTTGAAGAGTGGAAGCACAAAGAGACGATGGAATGGGGAAAAACGAGAAATGTGACGGACGGGAACGGAAAAGTCACGTGCAATAGCTAGTATTTCAAAAAGGGATATGAATAGACTACCAGAACATCCTGTTTACCCATCATGAGATTATATTGTACGACTCTATGCCCGCATTTTGGTTTTTATACACCGTATTCCGGACGATATAAGTACATATACTTCGACTGGATGTTTAGAACATGGTAATGAGCATTTTTCGTTATGGACACATTAATCAATACTAATTTTTTCGCAAACATAACCACATATATGTGTGTATAGATACCTTGACGTAAATCACTTGATATGCGAATTGGCAACGAAAAACAAATGAAATTCAAACAGCATTTGATAGATTTTTCATTTTAATTGCACTAAGCGGCAAAATAGGCCACGTTAAAAGCTCAATTAAATGAAATTATAAATATTTTGCAACGAAGCCTTTTTAAGAGCGTGTATTCCGTCCACTAGCGCCGCCAATCGTTTTTTATTATTTGTGGTAAATTTAAGACACGTAGATAAAAAACCGCTCTGTAGTGCACTGAAGAAATGTATTTATTATGTTTTGAGAGTTATGTTTTGTACTTTAGAACATAAATAGTTGCCAAAGTCGATAACCATGAGATAAGTATTAAAAATAGCTGTCAAAAAATAATAGATACATTTCTTCAGTGCACTACAGAGCGGTTTTTTATCTACGTGTCTTAAATTTACCACAATTAATAAAAAACGATTGGCGGCGCTAGTGGACGGAATACACACTCTTAAGTACCTACTGTCTTACTTCCCAGTTGAATTTCATTTGCTAAAGCTATAGAAGCGTTTGCTTAAGTTTACGGATAACGTGAAGAACACTGTATGTATTTATTTATTAAAACGTCCTAAATGCAGCAGTTTCAAAATAATAAACTTTTATGTTTTGGCTGCATGAACCATGGTCATGAATCAATCTAGTTTGTAGTACAAGACTGTACGAGTGAATCCACTAAACCAAAAAAGAACAAGCGGCAATACCTTTTTGGGTGTTTTTTTTTAAGGACGGGAAATCATCAAATGACTCCTCTCGCTCTGGGCGGAGCAGAAGGAAGTGTCAGACTCTTATTGATTAAAACCCATCCGTGTTCCTCATAGTGCCTTTTGAGTTCCAGAGCCGCGGTGACTTTTTCTAACAAAACCGCAACCAAGCGGCAATCCCTAGGGGTTTCATAACTGTACATATAAACTTGTCATTCAATGCTAATCTTGACACTGATTTATAGCTTGTTTTCACAGAGTCACAGATGTCTTAGGTGTAACGAAACACGTGACATTTAGGTAAACGTAGGAAGGGACATGATTTGAACATTCCTTTGTGAATATCTAGACTGAAAGCGTTGGGAATCGGGTCAATAATGGTAGTAAATCTAATGTTATATAACCTACTTATACATGCAAAAGTACTCTGCTAACAACAGTTTCCTTAACAGTTGCACGGATACTAATTAATCTTTTTGTCATCACGAGAGTAGGAATATTTTGTTTCACGCGGTATAATAAATATCAATCTCGTTTCTGTTCTCCATATTGCACCTACCACTATTTGTCTCTGCATCACCCAAAAGTTGACTGGTAGAGAATGCCTATGGCATTGAGTCCACCTCTTTACATTTGTGCTTAAAGTGTTAAATAAATAAATAAAATGCTGGCAGAAACTAGTACACGTTACTTGTATGTAGGTATGTTTGTTTGCCTCGCTTTCTGACCATAACTAATAAATTTTGACATAAGAATATTGTACATTCGTGTTATACTATTATAAACTTCCCCTTGCGTCTCGGTTTATAAAGTCACACTTATGTTTAAATAACCTTTTATATGACACTGTCATAAACCACAGTTAAAATACGCCACTTAAATTACACTCCAACAGACCAACACACTTGAACACCTCAAACAATAGTATAAAAGCAATCTTAGCTATGTTCACAAAGCGCAGTGGCCTGTCCCCCGCCTCACTGTGGGCCACTAGAAGCCAGGCAGTTGGCCTAGTGCCAAAGTGTCCGGATGCTGCAGTTTCAATAGTCCGCGTTATGTGTTTTATGGCCGCATTACTGTTTGTTAGGTAAAAGAGGGTAATTAATTTTGGAGGCAGTTAGATGAAATGGGTACTGTTTTGTTTGTTGTGCTGTTTTAGTTAGGTAGGCTCTAATAGATAGAGAGTTTTATTTTAAGACAGTGAGCCACACTTTTTAATAATACCACTGCGGTTGTTTGAGGTACACAAGCGGCGTATATACTGATTCGTTAACGGGAATTGTAGTTTTGAGTCTGTTGACGTCGAAAAGCTTGGGTCATGGAGTTCGAGTGCGCGTCTTCTTTTCAAAGATTTTTCTGGTCGCCTGATCGGCACTGCGTGATCTGAGGGCTGGCTCGTTCTTTGCCCAAGGAATGCTATTTCCATTCAATTTAGCAAAGCTGCCAGCCTTCTAGGTACTTTGACGTCGGACTCCCACCGACTAAAACCGCACAGTTATACCGTTACCATGATTCGAGGGCCCGTAATACAGTAAAAATTCACGCGCATCCCCCGACTGGTATCAGCCCGCGATTGTTAGTGAGCTCCACCTCTTAAGCATGGCCGCTTCTACGACCGCACATGCTCCTATAAAGGCGCATGAAACTGCGCACCACGTCCTTTAAGCCTGGCAGTTCAGGCACTCAGCCCCAAGTTAGCCGCCCGTAAGCTCCCCTTTTTTTAGGGATGGGATATCATCAAATGACTTCTCCCGCTCTGGGTGGAGCGACAGGGAGTGTCAGACTTCTACTGACTATAACCCATCCATGTTCCTTCATTGCCCTTTGTGTTCCGGAGCCGCGGTATCTCTTTCGAATAGTCCCGCAACTCCGGCAGGCGTCGGCCCTTTCGGGCACCTTGGGTGCTGACTCTCTTTGAGGCGCGCGTAGAACACGAACGCGCCATCGTCATAAGATGGACGGACGGCGAGCTACCCATAGCTCACCGTCCACAGGCCCGCGCCCGTAGGCTCCCCTTGGTCCAAAGTACCATTCGTTTTTTAAGTGGATATGAAAAAAAAATACTAGCAAAAAATCATCTTTTAAGTTGATTACGTCCACATGTTGCGAAGAATAAAAGCAAGATTTCTTATAAGGATCAATTTATTATACAAAAATTTTAATTTATAAATCAAATCATAAACACTATGCAACGTTCTTCATAAAATAAACAGTTACAAACTACCATATACGATAGTAATGACCACTGATAACCCCACTTCCACATTCATTGATTGCTTCCTAACTGCCAGCACCGACCTTCAGTTAAGTCACGGAGCGATGTACCCTGAAGTCATTATAATGGTCATCAGTACATAATGTATTATTGGTTCATGGCCAATCCGACAGGTGGTTTCACTAACACACCACCCACCTACATACATACACACACGTAAATACAAACATTTATTATTTATACAGCCTCAGTGGTTGCCTCTAGGGGTGCTTAGTTGTGATTTAGGCGCTTAGGGCCTTCTTGGATTACCTATTATATGTATTTAATAAAGAAACTAGCTGATCCGCGCAACTTCGTTTGCGCCACATTTTTCATTAATGCTCCTCTCTTCTAGGTCGTAGCGTGATGTTTTAATAGCATACTTGATAAATGGAATATTCAACAGTAAAATAATTTTTCATCCTTCTCATGCTCGGAAAGTAGGCCTGAAGTTCCCTGAGGAGCGGGTTGAAAGTAATACTTTGCCTACCTAGGGGGAATCATTTTCAACTGACAGCTGTCAAATCATAAAAAAAACTATGATGAAAATGTTATGGCTGAATAGCTGGCCGGTCACGGAAAAAAAACAAAATAGTCGGGAAAGCGGCAATCCGATCTTCATTCGTTTTTTCGAGCTTTGTTCATACTTTCATTTAGCAGAGATTTGTATTAACACGATGAGTTCATCAGATTCAGATTCGTGTTTTTATTTTTACTTTACTTGTATTCGTAATGAAATGCCCAGTGGTCAACTCGGGCGAAAGACTTATTTAGACCCTCGAACTATTGGCGCACGAGCGTAGCGAGGAGTAACGCCGTCTCGGGACCAAATCAATTACTTTCACCCCTGGATAACAATATACTATTTCAATTGCAACCACTATTTTCTGAGATTAGCGCGTTAAACCAAACAAACAAACTCTCCATCTTTATAATATTAGTATAGATAAACACACACGTAAATACCTACATTTATTATTTAAACAGCCTCATTGAATACCTGTGGGGGGTACTTAGTTGAGCTTTAGGCGCTTAGGGCCTTCTGAAATTATTATACCGAGAAACTCTTTCATTTGGCATTTTGCTAAACCCTGTGGCTAATTTCCGGTACAGCGTATAGACAAACTGATTTTCTATGTTATCGATTGTCAAGAAGTCAAAAATGGTGGCTTTCGGCAAGTGAGCAAGGTGAGACGGCACGGTTGGCGCAGTGGTTGAGCGATCGACTGCTGCGCCGAGTGTCGTGGGTTCGATTCCCGCACGGAGCAAATATTTGTATGGCCTACAGATAGTAGTTCCGGGCCTGGCTGTTTGTGTATGTTACTTTGTATGTTTGTAAACGCACCTACGAAACAGGAGAAATTCCTAGTGTGGGGCTAAGTTAAAAAAAATGGTGGCTTTATAAATTAATGAAAGTCTAGAGTCAAAAGCAAGCCCATAACAAATAAAAATAAAAAAGTCGACTGGAAATAAATAGACAGAGGTCGTGAGGAAAACAACGTACATTCATAGTAACCACCAGATCAAATTATCTGGAGATAAATGAAAAAAAAAAACAAAAAAGCAAGTAAGCCATAAACTTTTACTACAAGTTTTATGGTCATATTATAGTATATATTGTAATACAGTTTTAAAACTAGCCTGAAGCCTCCATAAAAATCATCATGTGATACTCATAAACTAACTGGTCTAATTTTATTGTAATTACTTATATTTTAATAGTCAGTGATAACACTAATTGAACTATCTATCGATTACCATCTTCAGATACTGTCATGCAAGAAAGTTGGCTGAAAATATAAAAGTTATCACTTATTATTTCCTGATTTAATCTCTTTTAATTAAGTGAATAAAAAATCACTATTAATCCAGCCTCAGTTTAAAATGACCAAAAAAGATTGACGTGTAAAAGTGTTATTTAGGTACGACCTACTTACAAAATAAATATCAATTATTATTATTAATTCAATCCTTCCTAATTTAAATTCTTCCGTTACTGAGTGAGTGACTGACTGACCGACAAAACACAGTTTTTTTTTTTTAGGGATGGGAAATCATCCAATGACTCCTCCCGCTCTGGGTGTAGCGGGAGGGAGTGTCAGACTTCTACTGACTAAAACCCATCTATGTTCCTTCATTGCCCTTTGTGTTCCGGAGCCACGGTGTCTCTTGCGAATAATCCCGCGACTCCGGCAGGACCGACAACACACAGCTGAAACTATCGGTCGTAGAAAGCTGAAATTTGGCATGTAGGTTCCTTGGGGACTGTAGGGGAGCACTAAGAAAGGATTTCCCGAAAAACGGGATAAGCGCGTACGAAGTCCCGCGACTTCGTACGCGCTTATCCCCTTTTTCAGCAAAAGCTAGTCTTCTATAAAATCAGAGCTTTCAAAAAAATATAAAAATCCAGTTTTCCCTACTATATCACCTTTGCCGTCTAAATCTCAAACTTTTCCCAAAACAAAGAAGAAAAGCCCCAAACAAATAAAACAAAAGGTGCGGAACCTTAAAACCTTCATCCATTTGGTAGCCGACAATACAATGCATCATTTTTAATAGCTGCTACGCCGTAGTAGTGCCATAGAGCACAGAACGTGTAGACTCGCGCGGCCACTATTACGGACGGCATTGTCAAAACTTTTCATACAACGAGCGTGTCAATGAGTGTCATCGTTTACTTATAGATATTGACAGCCTTTGACATTTTTGACTACAACTATGACAGTTGATACTTGCGCTGAGTGCTCATTTCGTGGGCATGAATATTGTTGGTCGATTAGTTAACCAAATATAGATTGACCTGTTCAAATTGAGTTCAAAAAAATTACCTATAGGAAAAAATACAATTTCATATTTTCCGAACAACACAATGTTTTATTTTCCTAAGTATCGTACCTAAAAATCTAAAAGTGCACGTGAAACGTAGTGAAATGTTATAAATTAAACAATAAGAAGGATTGAATATGAGTGTCCTCACTTAAACTTTACTTTCATCTCTCTCATGTAACGAACTATACGTGAGACGTCCTTCACACGTCCTTCACATTTCACTCTCTATACTCGTCGAATTCGAAAATCAAATCTCTGTCTAAGAAGTTTCACTTCAAAAACAAAGAAAACCAAAACTGATTACACTCAAAAACACCTTCATTATACTAATAAATTCAAAATAGTGTACAACAATGATAAAGAGTACTCTTCTATTTAGTCGGTACCAGTATAGCAATTCCGTGCTCTGTTTTTTTAGCCTATCTACGAGTGCTACGAGCGTAGGCCCGTAGCCCCGTAGCGGTATTGATGTAGCTTCGTAGCAGTGTGTTTCGTAGCCCGGTAGCCCCGTATTCAGGCTTGAATAGATTTTTTACTGATCTGAATGATGATGAATCTTGTTTTTTGAATGATTTTTAGCCTTGGTTACCTGTTATTTGCTGTAACTTAGTTATATTTTGTCTAATAATAATAATAATAATGGTTTAATAATATAATGGTTTTATTCATATTAACAAGTATTCTTAACAACTGGTGATTGGAGCCTCCTTTTAAGCAAAATAAAGCTTGTGTTAGGGGACTCCGCTCTTCCATATCTTATTTACGTAACGACTAGGTATTAACTTGTTTTATAATCTTATTTAATACTAGCTGACCCGTGCAACGTCGTCTGCGTAACATTTTTCATTACTGCTCCGCTCCTATTGGTCTTAGCGTGATGATATATAGCCTATAGCCTTCCTCGATAAATGGGCTATCTAACTCTGAAAGAATTTTTCAAATCGGACCAGTAGTTCCTGAGATTAGCGCGTTCAACCAAACAAACAAACAAACAAACTCTTCTGCTTTATAATATTAAGTATAGATTTTGAAACTTAAAAACTAAATAAGATTGGTTATAAAAATTAAAAAAGAAAACAAACAAAATGTACACCAGGCGAGTTTATGCGAGTGTAATTGTGAATGGTTGTGTGTTTGTGATTGTGTAAATGCATCAGTGTGTATGTAGGCGAGATGTGTTTGTGTCAAAAATGAGTATGGATTTGGTGTTTTTTTTTTTCTATTATTGCAGCAGTGCTTCAATGTCATCATAGTTTAATGGTTTGACCCAGTTAGTTATGATAATTTTACAATCTTTATATTTCTTATTATGTACGTAAATCTGTTTGTTGAATTTATTGTAAAGTTGTGCTGAACGTGTTTTGTACTGCATCCGGGCGAACTTAGTTTTACTATGAGGTACTTCCGCAATTAAGTCTTTCCTTCTTTTCAAGGTTAAGCTAGGGTTGTAAGGAATAGTTTTGTGTTTTTTTAAAACAGTTTTGATAATATATAATTTTCGCACTGAGAGTAAATTACTATCTTGTCTAAAGTTATGTAGTTTCAAAGTGGGAAAAGGGTTTTTTTTAATACTCTCACTGATAGAATTCTACAATGCAATAGGCATACTTTAAGTAAGTACAAATACTGAAGTTGAAGTTACAGAAGTACAATACCAATTCACACAGCCCAGAAGACAGCTGATTGAAAATAAAAGCGGTATTATAAATGATACAATTTTAAGGAAGTTTTAATTACGTTAGGTTCAAAAAATAAAATATTCAGAAACTTTTAACTATTTGAACATGCATCATAAACCTGCTTGCAATATAAAATAATTTCTGTTTTATATTCAAAAGTTTTTAATTAAACTAAAGCAGCAATTTTAAAGTAAACCTTGTAAATTATATTCACGTGAACTCAACGTTTTTGATCCGAGCTAATATGCAACAATCGCGAACAGAAACTGAAGTCGAGTCAAAATCAATTTCTATCTTATGAGTTGGACACAGACTGCGAAAAATGTTAATTCCCATTTTCAGGAATTGCTTCAGGAAATACGAAGATGCTGGCAGAACTAGTTATTACACTGTCGAGCTTTAACAGAGTTTTCCACTTACGGTGCAAGAAAAAGGGAGCTCTTGAAACTGGAAACCAGTGTAAAAATAATGCTTTGTGTCTTTTCATGAGCTTTTGTTTGAGGATTAAAGGGAAAGCTTTACCGCATTGTTTGAGTTTTAAAATAGAAAGATAATAAAAGCAACATTTTACCTGTAATTCTTTGTAATAATATAGTTGTAATTCTTTGTAGCAATCGATATCAAGATAATATTTTTAGGGTGGTTATTTTACACCGAAAATTATGATTGAACGATTTAAAAAAATAGTTTCATTAAAGGAACCAAAGGGAAGTTCCTTTTGGCTAGACCAGTTCAAACAAAATAAATTAATTTAAAAGAAATCATAAACCAACCAGTCTTGTTAAAATTACCATAAAAGCGAAAACCACCCCTATTAAAAACAAAACACAACTCCAACGACCCTTATTTCCGTTGCACCACAAACGCCGACTTAAAAAAAAACTCGACTAATTTCCCCTCACTACTGCGCAAACTTATAACCCTGTAACCTAATTTGCGTGTCATCGCGACGCATAAACGGGCATGGCCGTCAAAACGCAAACGTTAACGTAAAAATATACGTAATCGTTTGAAATCAAATCGACTACACACGTGAACTTAGCACGCTACCCTTGCGTAATGCTAGTGTTGGCAAGTTTTTTATTGTAGTTTTATTTTTTAGGGCAGAAATTATGTTAAGTCACTAACTTAACAAGGTAAAGTGGTACCTTTTTCTAAAATTTAATTATCTGTCGTTCACTAAAACATTTTTATCAGACATTTTTTTTTTAAAGGCGTTTCCAATAGAAGAGCTCGTGGCTAACTAATATCAGCCGCACGGATCGATCTTCAAGATTAAGCAACTCATGTCGAGGTCGATCTTTGGATGGGTGACCATTTTAACATACAGAGACTTCCGTGTCATTTGTAATTTGTAGATCTTAGGCAGTACTACAGCAGTAGCACAGATTGCTAGAAGCCAGAGAAGTCTGTCTCTGGTGACAGATTTTTCTGGCATCTAATCCTGCCAAGAAGTACCGTGTTACCCAGTCTGTGTTGTGGAGTTCAGATAGGCAGTCACCCTATGTAAAATACTGCTATTCAACTGAATTGGGTTTGACTGGCAACCGACCCCAATATAATTGGGACTCCAATAACATGACATTTATTTCGATCTTAAGCTAGAAACAGCGAAACAGCTACAATCAACGCAGAAAATAGCCGTGGACGCATGGGTCCATATTTCAAGGTTAAGCTAGGCTTGTGGAGGTTGGAAAATTGATGGGTGATACTGATCAGCCATTAAATACCGCATTTACTTCGTGTCTTGAATAGTACGTTACGGCGTTGGCCCTGACTATCATTTGAACAGTTTTGGGATTGTCAAAAGCCAAAACTGAGACACCAGTTTTGCCAAGGTGTAATATTTACCTAGCTACTGGGTTGCGAAGAACTAATAGGCAGTCGACAGGCACTCGAACAAGAGGAAGATCTGTAATTATATGGACAAACGACATTACACGAGTTGCAGAGAAATACTGGATGACAGAAGCCAAAGACCACGACCGCTGGGGTTCTCTGGAGGTGGTCCTTCACCCTCACTACCTGAGGGGTTTATGCATGCATTTTTTTAAATAATTTATTCCTAAAAAATATTTTAAATCTATTTAATGAATAATAATAATTAAATTAATTTTATACATTTAACGTATAATTTAACTATTGAAATTGGAATCTAATTTAATATTTAATGTACATCAAAATCACATGAAAATATGTTATGAAAATTATAAGCTATTATGATATAGAAATAAACCAAATATCTAAAATTTATTGTGGTAATTATTCATTACAATGTCTAAATCCAAAAAAAAACTCATGTTAAAATGATAATTTAATTTATTCTTCAATGCATGAAAGAAAAGGCATTTTTATTATTTATATATAGATATAGAATATTTATATATATAGAAAAAGAATAGGCAGTCGCTCCCTGCCAAATACTAGTATTCAGCTGCATCTATCTGAACTGGAAACCGGCCCCATAGTTGGTAAAATCCTAAGCAAACGAATGCAGTTTCCATATTTCAGTACCTACTAAAGTAATTATTAAGTCTATTATTATCATAAACCATTGCATTATTTGCATTGGTCTTACCTAACTAAATATTCTGCGACGCTGATAGGTTATCAGTGGCACGGAATGGTAATCAGCTGAATCTATTATATCATCCACATAGCCAATCTCACAGTTCCTACTGAAACTGACACTGAACTGTAAACTTGGCATGTTTAAACATACGTACAAAAATAAAATTAGTTTGTGGGGTTTACAGGCATAAAGAAGTGATTCTTTTGTTTAGAAAAAAAAAGAATAACTTGCTCGAGTGGGACAACCAGAATTTGAAAAAAGGCAAGACCGATGTCATTCGATTAAGAATCTTGTCTATTGCTTCTAAAGTCCAGTTTCTATTGCATCTTAACGAATATTCTTAATGCGAAACTATTTTTTTTTTTGTTTGTCTTTAACGCTTTCACGCCCAAATGTCTGTAAGATTTTGATGAATGTTGATGGAGTTAGATGGGACCTTGAGACTGTGATGACATGGTAAAAAGTGGCCTATGAATCAACACATGCGAAACCTTTACCATTATTCCTAGTTTTTTTTTTTTAAATTACATTTTAATGATTAGAATAGAACGGACACTTTTTAATTACGAAACCATTTTAAAAAGTAACTCACTTGGGTTTTATAACCCGGCGCCATTATTTTAAAATGAAACAAAGCGGTCTCAGCGCTGTAAGATTTTAAGTTACCTACAAAAAGAATAAAGCGATTAAAGCGCTGTATGACACGAACACTATTGACACTGACAGTCGATGAAATGACAGTTGACACTTTGATTTAAGTAATGTATTTTGCACCTGATATCAGGGAATCGGCCGTCGACCTAAGTTACCACGCTTTCGTATGTTAGAAGAACAGAGTAACACTACTCTACACCATTTTTTGGTGAGATAAAAAGTCTGGCAGCTCTGGGATCTTAGTCCATTTGGTATGTTTCTATTGTTTGGTATGTTTTATAACCTCAAAATCCGAAATAATTTTGGATATTTTACAATTCTGAAAAGTGTCCGTGATTTTAATTTAGTTTCAGTCGAACATATGCATTATTTAAAACACAGATAGTAAATTCACGTCTCAGTTGGTTCTTAGGCCAACGATGTATGGGCGATGAACAATGTCCTTTATAATAACGCGTGGGGAGTCGCGGGCAAAAGCATAACGTTTAAACTAAACGAGGAAAGGGATCCTCATGGTTTTCATATTATCTAGAAGCAAGAGTAAAACAATATATACCTGCATACGTATATCATCTATCACTTAAAAACTACACCATTCCATAACAAATTGTGTTATTAAAGTTTAACAGGTCGTGATGAAATTCTACCGAGAAAAGGAAATATGGAAATGAATACAGTAGTTTATAATTGAGGTGCATCTGGATTGAAAAAGCAATCTCGTTTGGTTTTTAAATGGATTTCTGAGGTCTTCGGTTATTGTATTGTAAATATAAATACAATGTATAATTGTGTAAATCGCTGTAAATTCTCAATGGTAGGTGTTGAATAAATTATTGTAGTTAATTGATGGATTGCAATTGTTTTCATTGAGTTACGGTTTTCAATTAATTTTATAGACAAGTATTACAATGGGTAATTAATGTTGTCCATTATGATTTTAATATTGCTGCGAGTTCAGCAATTAGCACAGAAATCATAGTGGACATAAAGTAGTAAACATAAAAAATAATGTTTATTTCTGTTGGTCCGAACAAACCGTTGCAACTAAAAATGTCTGCTAAACCTATTGTAAAGTTAAGACCAAGAATACATATATGTAAACCTAGTATAGGAAGGTAATATTACTACTCACATAAAACGAGTCCTATGCTTGCCAAATCAAAGAAATCATCAGCATTGAAGTTCTGTTCAGCAATAAGCCATCTCAAAGACTTACAAGGATGAAATCTTTAATATCCCAACAACTCAACGTCAAACAATGCGCGGCTGTACATCAGTACTTTAACAATGATATTCGCGAAGTAAAAACCCATCTACAACTTTTCAACGAAACAAAAGCTAAAGGAAGCACGCGAAATCAACAGAATTTTATGAAAATTGTTCTTTTGACTTGGACTCCTCGAAGGCATTGCGCTTAAATATTATCTCATAAAATTCTTCCAAGACACGAACGCAGAGATTTATATTTATTTTGGAGCTCTTTTACTTAAGGAATAGCCAGTCGATAACGGGAACAAGTTTATGACTTGAACCAAGAAGCTTTGAACTCTGCAGTAACTACTTTGTTTGCTTTATTTCTTTTAAGTAACGCTAGTCTTAACTCTTTTATTGAGGTACTAGCTTCCTCACTTTCCCGCGACTTTGTAGGCACCATAACCAAGTTTTTTTTTTTAGATAGTTTCACAGTAACCTATCTATACTAATATTATAAAGCAGAAGAGTTTGTTTGTCTGTTTGGTTGAACGCGCTAATCTCAGGAACTACTGGTAGATTTGAAAAATTCTTTCAATATATCGATAGCCCATTTATCTAGGAAGGCTATAGGCTATATATCATCACGCTAAAAGCAATAGGAGCGGAGCAGTAATGAAAAATGTTACGCAGACGACGTTGCACGGGTCAGCTAGTTACGTACCTATATCAGTAGAAAACTATTCACTGATGGACATAGGGTGGCTACAATCAAAACTCTAGTACCTACCTAGCTAAAGAAATACTCGTACCTACCTATTGAATTGTAGCAGAATTTCTAGTTTGAATTTTTTTAATTTAAACTAGAATTTTTTCTCGTAACATTTTCACTTGTAACATGAATTTACTTTGCACTCAAAATATTTAACAAAAGAGATACACAGGTATTGAGTTGTAGCTAACTTTCTAGTATAAAATGGAAATATTTAGAAGATGAAATTCTGTCAATAAGTTTCTTCTACATTTAGTACCTATGTAATTCAAATTCCAATGACCGTTTTTTTTTTACTTACTTTTTTAGATTTGAATTTGGAAGAATGCTAAAAATTATTATTATCCAGTTTTTATGTCCTGAAATGGCACTGACATTTCTGTTTTCAGCCTTTTACATGACCTGCTTTATTGCTTTGTGGAAATTACCTATATATGCGTGTTTTGTCTGTTTCGTGTACCAGGGAAACTTTTTATGATAATGTAAATTTTATGTACGCAAAGAATATTCATGTGTAATAATAATAACAGTAGATATAGGTACCTATACTAGTTTAAATCGATAATATATTGATCTTTATAATTATAATTAGCTTATTTATTTTTACCATTTACAAATAATAGTCCAATAGCGATAAACGCTATCGCACTGCAGAATCGATTGTTAACACTGTTACAACATTTTTTTTTTAGGATTTCTAGGATAGGATTGTCAGTTCTTACTAATTCAAAAGGACCGACTATCAACTAAATGAAACGCTGTAAAAAGTATTCTCAAACTCGATTCAAAATATCCACATTCGTTCCAAAATTGAATTCTGTTTCTCTAAGAACAAGAGCGAGACACAAAACGAAATTAAAATTCCGACGCCCTCGATATGTAAAGAATTTTATTGAGATTTTCCGTAGACGCTTTCATTTTACTACATATACCTATATTATATAGAAATACTTCAAAGGTTTGTGTTGTACGCTGCGCAATCTGTAGTAAGTTCCTAATTCCGACAAATCAATGGACGGAAGAA
Source organism: Ceramica pisi (assembly GCA_963859965.1). Classification (NCBI taxonomy): domain Eukaryota; kingdom Metazoa; phylum Arthropoda; class Insecta; order Lepidoptera; family Noctuidae; genus Ceramica; species Ceramica pisi. The sequence continues at coordinate 18,471,550 of OY982543.1, forward strand.
TTCAAGTTTTGAAATGAGTGCGTATTGAAATTCGAGGTTCGTTTGGCACGAAATTAAGACGGGTTTTTCGGTGAGTTACTGAAAATAGGAGGTATTTCTTTGATGTTAATACAAAACCATTTTTAAAGTCAAAACCAGAGATTACATGTCATTAGACATGACTCATGTCACTCATGTCTTATGACATGTAATCTCTGGTTTTGACTTTAAAAATGGTCCTTTTATACAAAAACAGTTGCTAGGACCAAAATGAGAAACAAAATATACCGCGGCGTGATACAACGTAAAAACGATCACGATAAAATTATAGTAAGCAATTACAATGAACTTGTTAACGATACAAAAAAAACGATTAATGTAAATTGAGGTCAAATAAGTATTTTAGATTTTCCCTAATTTTCACTACTTTTTCTTACTATTTAGAAACTTAATTTCTTTTTTGTTATTGGGATGATACTTTGTTTGCAGTATTTTCTAATAGAAATTTAGAATGTACTATTTAGTCGATTAGGGACAAGGTAAGGTCTTTCATCTAACGTTTTGAAGGTTCAACACATCGCAGGCTCTATTGAAAGTCGATACTCTAAATTTTGGCGCAGTTTTGGTGAGAACGCAATTCAATCCTCATTTTCTTCGACTTTCTGAATTAAAGGTGTTACTTTATGCGCACAAACGAGTCAGAATCGACATCTTTTGTACTAGATTGTGAAAAGATTAGAGGAATTTGGCAGAGAGGAAAGTTGAACGTCTGCCAAATCTACGCCAAACTGCAACATGCATGCTGGGGTGTGTGCGGGCGGGCTCACCGTGGGCATCAGCTGGTCGGTACTCCGCACGCGCGTCACCTTGTTCTTGTAGATGAGCTTCTTCAGCGCGCGCTCCACCGGCTGGTTCCAGCGCATGAACATGACGTACGCGCCGTACAGCGAGAACAGCACCAGCGCCTCCTGCCAGTATATCTCGCTGTCCTTGAAACAGTATATCAACACGAGCAGGCTCACTGAGTAGAAGGAGCAATCGCGGAACAGGGGCCACCAAGTTAGTGTCAAAGTCGTTCTAGAGAAGAGCGCGCACGCACCGATCACGAACAGAATGTTGAAGACGGCCGAGCCCACGATCGTCCCGATGCCGACGTCGTCGAACGACACGAACACGCCGATGATGGAGGTGAAGAGCTCCGGCGCCGAGCCGCCCGCCGCCATGAACGTGGCGCCGGCCACATCGTCGCGGATGGCCAGCCGCTCGATGATCACGTCCAGCGCTGGCACGAAGAACTCGTCGCACACGATGGCGAGCGCCACGAACATGTAGCCCATGCCCACGACGTGCAGCAGCACGGCACCGGAGCGCCGCTGCTCCTCGCTGAACAGGTCGATTGGGAACAGCGGGGTCTTCTCATCTTCTGGTGGCGGCGAGGGGCTGAGTTCGGTGGCATTGGGCTCGCTGGCCCGCGCCGCCGCCAGCAGCGCTAGCAGCAGCGCGCCACCCATGCCGCGCTACCGGGGGCTCAGCGCACACTGCCGCGTGCACCGGCCCGCCCCGCGCTCCGTCCGCGCGCCCCCCACGCCGCGCCCTCGCGCCCCCCGCAGACCCGCTCGATAGCGCCGCACTGCGCCGCGCCGCCTCGCGCCTCGCACACCACACCGCTTCCAATGGGCAGAGAAGCACAGAACCTCCTTTCAGCACAACACCCCATTATAAGACTCATATTTCACTGTCCCTACACAACGCCAAGATCAAGCCTCCTGATGCTGCTATAGTTTGCCCAAAACAACTCTTAATTCTTCATCGTGAGGGCTTATGCTTAACGCTCTTCTAACCACTCCAATTCAATACCGAACCTTCTGTATACAGCTTCGTGGTGGTTACGCGTACTCTACGACGCAACCCCGGCTCCCGTCGCCCCGGGACGCGCGACAACCGCTCCTACTATACACCTCCAAAGCCTTATTACTTCAAATTATCTTAACGTAAACCACCCAAAATTAGTTCCGTAAATACTTTTAATTATGCCGTACTGTTGAGACGGTATCAATTTTCCTTGGATACAAAATCTAGGTTGTTAAGATAATATTTATACAGCCGCTTTGGAAACCGTTTCAGTTTTTCTACCCCAAAAACAGAACTTTTCAGACATAATCTAATCGCGGTCGAGTGATCCGCAAAATGTAAACACACAAGGGTATGATTATTAATGCTTTCGCCCATAACCTAGTACAACGAGTAAGGAATGGAAAGTCGGTACAAAACATGGCTTGTACTTACATCTACCGGCCCGTTTCAGTTTCGACGTAGAACGTGATTTTTCCAAGTAATTGCGACCCGTTTTTGCGTTCGCGTTCCTATCTTGATATTGAGATAAAACTCAAGAGATACTGGCAAAACGAAATTTTGCGGAAATAAAATAAAAGAGAGGCTCACAAAATAGAATTGCAATTTGGTTGATATTTTCTTTTTATTTTAAATGCGGAACTGCATAGAATTGGGAGTCAAGTTACGCAGGAACAGGTTTAGACAAAATTAATCTTCTGCACAATTTATACTATAGAAACTCTCTTAACTCTTAACTTAACTTAACTCTCTTAATTTCTCCTATCAAGTCACTCCATTAGTAGTGGTAGAGTTCGTCCCCTCCCACGGGACGAAAAACTTAAACAAAAAAATGTACACGGTCTAAATCCAGGTCATGGTCTATCCATGTTCCAAGTTTCAACCACACAGAGCAAAATTTCATACAAAGTATCACGTTCGAAATAATAATAGGACACACTTACACACATAATATTATGCATTTACAGAGCCTGGATTAGAGTGACCCAGACAGAGGAGGTGGATCGAACTTTAGCAAACAAAGGAAGTCCTTATATCTTCTGAATATTTGCGCAGCATAGTTCCAGGCTATAATTATCCACTCGAGCTGATTCAAGAAATACCTCGTTATTTTAGTGGTCGCAAGCGCTACTACTACTGAACGTGAAGACGAGTTCGATTCCCGAACAGGGAATATATATGAAAAAAGCATAATATATAATTAATGCTTTTGTCATGCATATTCTACACAGTTTATCTATACTAATAACTTTCATTTAATGAGAACTTTCATTTACTTTGCCATGTACTTCACAGAATGTGATCCTTATTAGCTACACATTCGGATGGTGAAATAATACAGATTGTGTGTATTTTTTCAAAATCAACCGGTTCGATTTCTGGGTAGGAATAACGGGTTGTTCCCGTTTGTCCACACCCCGTCGTCCACACTGCGGACGACTGGGAATGTTGCGTTCTGTTCGTCTACACTGTGGACGAACGGTCCCAGTCGTCCACACCCCGTCATCTCACGTCTAGTCTAAGAGTTAAAAAAGAAAATATGAGATAGTATTTACTTATATAATAAACATACTTTTAAAATATTATGTACTTGGCTTAATTACTTTAGTAAGGCAAAAACTTTAAAAGTACATACCTAGTAAACCTAAAGCTTTTTTCGTATTTTATAATAAATGTATAGCATCTATACTAAATATTATAAAGCAGAAGAGTTTGTTTGTTTGTTTGGTTGAACGCGCTAATCTCAGGAACTACTGTTCTTTCAGTGTTAGATAGCCCATTTATCGAGGAAGGCTATAGGCTATATATCATCACGCTAAGACCAATAGGAGCGGAGCAGTAATGAAAAATGTTACGCAGACGACGTTGCAAGGGTCAGCTAGTCTAAAAAAATAATCTAAATTGCTTGAAAATCAAACGAAATATTTTTTCAAGCAATTTGTATTATTTATTTTTTCATTTTTCTCAAACATGCTTGGGAATGTGAGTATTATTTTGACAACCTTCTTCGAGATAAATCAAAATTGCCGTACTGGCCGAGCAGCGGCCGGCAAAAGTTGTATGAAAATCCATATCTATCGTTATAGGGCCATATTATGCATAAAAAAATTATTTATTATCTGCACATTCTATATAAAAATATACAAAAATATAATACTAACAGTGAAAATAGAATCAAAATTGCTCGAAAAATAAAAGAGATATAACTATTTTAAACAAATATACAACAACTAAATTAAATAACATCTAAATAGTTAACAACAATGTTAACAGCACTGTTGTGTTCGATAGCCCATTTATCGAGGAAGGCTATAGGCTATATATCATCACGCTAAGACTAATAGGAGCGGAGCAATAATGGAAAATGTGACTCAGACGAAGTTGCGCGGATCAGCTAGTATTAATAGAAAGTAGGAAGAGAATATAAGTTTTGATTCATGATACCCTTTCGTAAGATACTAATATATAAATCTTTCATTTGTTCCAGAAGAACCTGGTATAACGAATAGCAGCCAGTGTCCACCATTAGTGTCGCACTCTAAGTGTCTGCTGGCGACATAAATTGTGGTCGGTGTAAGACACTTGCACTGCAATTTGTGTCGGAGTCTCTACACTCTGGCGTAGACACCGCGTAGGGGCGTCGTAGCTTTTTCGTAGTGAATGCGGGAGGAATTAGTGTGTGATTTCTTAGCGTTTTTTTTGTAGTGTATGGTGAACTAGTTTGAATGAAATGGATTTAAATTGGCTAAATGTTTTTGGTCACTCTTTATATTAAAACAGATTACATGGCAGTTTCTTTACTAAGTATTTTTTATTTAACAACACACTTACTCCAAAACTTGTGTTGTTGTATGTTCCACATTCTCCTTTTCCCAGTTGTTAGATTGTCAAAGGCCTCTCTCTATATATTATAACATTTTTTTAAGTTGTAAGATATTTTCATTGTCCTGCAAACATTAATTAACAATAAAATCACAGTCAAAATACTGCTCAATAAACTAGCTGTTGTCTGGCGTAGCCCGTAGACTCGTAGCACCGTAGCACACGCCTACGAAAGCGTAGTCTCGCGTAGCGTCGTAGGCACTTACAAATTGTGCAAGCAAAGCCTTCCAGTGTTTTTGTGCAATTTATATAGATGTGCAAATTTTACTTGGGGAAATGATGTTGTGTTTTTTCCCTTCAATTATAAATGATTGATTTGATTATTACTTATCATTGTTGATATTGAACGAAAAATAGTACTTAGTTTTTGTTATAGGAATATCTATTTACGAATATGACTCACGTAGTTGAAGCATAAGCTACATTAGTATACTCAATAAATAACAAATTTTTCTTTTATATGATTTTTTTCAGAATAAAAGTTGCCTTTGGATTTATTAAATTGAGTACCTTAGTTCGGTACTCAATTTTAATTTACTCAATGCGGTAGGTACAAAAGATGGTAAATACACAAATATTGTTGGCGCAATGACACATTTGGCAATAAACTTCGGTCAAATCTGATGTGAACAGTCCTAACACCACACCCCCGATATTTAAGTAGGTACCTAATAGGAAAGTATTTAACCAGGTCAAGTCTGAGTTGGTTATTCCATTACGATTTGAGCGCGATATCTGATTCCTGCGATTGAGAGGGTCATAGATCTAATCTTCGCAAACTGTTAACCATTGACCATTGAAATTGGGTTGTAACCGCAACGGCATCTAGGTATACCGCCACAAAAACTGTCGTAGAGACATCTGTACCGCCAGACACAGACAAAAAAAGAATCCTATATCGCGGTATAATACGCGTGCAATCAGAATGGTATGGAACTTTGTCAAAGTAAATTACTTTATATGATAGATCGAAGAAATAACTAATTTATTATCAACTAGCTTCTGCCAGCGGCTTCGCCCGCGTGATCCCTAGGGAACATATTCCCGGGATGAAAAGTAGCTTATGTGCTATTCCAGACTATAATCTATCTTTGTTCTAAATTTCATTAAGATCCGTTAAGCCGTTCTGGCGTGATTGAGTAACAAACAACCAAATTTTCACATTTATAATATTACTCGTTTGGTGTAAAGCGAAATTATAACCATCTTCCCCTCGACATTATAATTATTAAAGGATATGGCAAACTGTCGTAAGCCGTTTTCCGAAGCTACTCGCTAGCCTCTAGGCGCCAGCCAAGCTAGCCGCCTGCCTGTGCGTTCGCGACCACAAAAATAATCCTTATAGCATGATTCAGTATTCACGCGCGATGGCTTATTATTAGCGTTTTTCATGTATAACTTTGGTGTTTCTTTACCGATTTCTATGATTCTTTTTTTATGGAATAGTTAATAATGTTAACTTTTATTAATGTTAATTAGGGACGACTGAGAGTTTTATAAACGTAAGAGTAGACAAATACAATCAGAAAGCTTCGAACTGCTAAGCTATCGGGAGTTACACGTGTTATTGTTCGTCAATCATAAAAGATAGACATATGCTGTCGTTGGATATTTTTTATATAATTTTAAGGAGAACATTCCCGTCATACATGATTTCTGTGTAGCTTTCACCATTAAGGTTGCACACGCGACGGAAGCTTAAAAAATGGAGTAACTTCTCCCGTTTTCCCAACATTTCCCTTCACTGCTCTGCTCCTATTGATTGTAGCGTGATGAAAAGTATACTATAACCTGCTCAGGAGTATGAATAATAATTGTACCAAGTTTCATTAAAATCCGTCTAGTAGTTTTTGTTTCTATAACGGTTATACAGACAGACAGACAGACAGACAGACAGACAGACAGACAAAAATTGTACTGATTGCATTTTTGGCATCAGTATCGATCCCTAATCACCCCCTGATAGTTATTTTGGAAATATATTTCATGTACAGAATTGACCTCTCTACAGATTTATTATAAGTATAGAAAGTAAATTACTTTATATGATAGATCGAAGAAATAACTAATTTATTATCAATATTCAGAACATTTTTTCTAACGCTACTTGAAGAAAAACTGTAATTTTCGATTTATTTTGACAAAGTTCCATACCATTCTGATTGCGCGCGGATATATCAAACTTTTCCATGAGATTTGAACATACACAACAGCCCAAAATATCAAACTTTGATCAGTTGCCCACCGGACACAAAACCCGTCTGGTCCGTTGATCTTCCCTTTTCAATGGAGGTTTGCGGGACTTTACACGCTGATCCAGATACCTCTATACTCTATAGGATAGAAAGTTACTATTAATAACATTTACTTATTGAAACCACATTAGCCACACACATCTTTAGTGGTTATCTGGCGTCTCTCCTCTTATAGCCCACCTTTCATCTAGTGCCGCATGCTCTTTCATCTGTACATAAGAAAAGCTTATGGCTGCGTCAATGAATGGTATTACCGTTGCTGAGGTCAAACATAAAATTTAACTGACTGTGGAATTAAAGTGACTGTATTTTCCATTTAACTCTCTAAGAACAAGAAAAACACAACATACAATTAATATTGACATTCTCATTTTACATGTTTGAGGTCATAAAGTAGGTCAAAACCCATTCTCCTCTGGTTTTAGAGTGGCGTCCTCGTATTGGAACATTTGCAGAGTTACAATAACTCCCACAAGGCGGACCGATGACTTATAGAGCAGAATAAAATCTTCAAGGCTTCACCAGCGTTAATATACCTTGATGTTCGCAAAAGTACCCTATCGATACCTTAATCCGCAGATCAGCCAACTCCATTTGTCAAAATTTTACAGGAGGTAGTTAAAACTTTATAATTTAATTACTAATTAGAACTTTAAAAAAATTAAAATCCCGTTGGTGTATTATGTTAGTAGCTACTAAATTTCATTGTCTGTTTTATTTAAAATATTATCGTTACTAAAATATAGACGTTTTTTTGAGTTATCTGCTTTTCCTACTAAATAAAAAAATTGGAATATGGAGTTGGCTGGTTTTACCTAGTATGAAGGTAAAAGAAACACGGTAATTATTAATTATAGTAACGTAAACGCACCCATTACCGCCAGTTTAAGCGGAGTTCAGATTGATATAAAAAAAATAAGCACATTCCTATTATGTGGCTTCAATAAAAATATTTTTTCAAGTACTGGATTCATCGATTTTTTTAGTTATGTATAAGAACAGATAATCAAAGAATTACTTAAAAAAATAAAAATTAAATAAAAGGAAAAAGGGTCATGTCCCTATTACCGACTCAAAATATCGGGTGTGTGCCTAATACCGTTTATGTGACACCTAATACCGACCACTAAATAAATGGAACCGTTAAAGTTAAATAAAAATGCTCGTGTATATTGAACTGTTTATATAAATACTCCAACACAGTACAGAATGCTATCAACACTTAACAATTATATGTATTCTTATAATAGTATATTCTTAACAGCGTTAAATCAATAAAAAAATCATATTTATACGAATTATGTATAACAAATTACCAAAGGCCAGCATTGATTATAACTATTATAATAAATAACCAATGCCATCTTTAAATGGGTTTGGGCGCTTTAATGTTTCCACTAATTTTGAGACCGTTTCCAGTAGCTGGTCTTTTGTTACAGGAAAATCTAATGTTCCCAAATAGTGAATCCAGTCTATTAACTGACGTTCTTCGTCCTTGGTGAAAACGGTCTGAACACCACAGTTTTCATTAGAGTAGGTACTTGTTATCTCTCTTGTCACGAAGAGTTGTTCTGGGAATCCCAAACTTCTTCGAGGTTTCATAGATACTTGCTCCATTAGTGATAGCCATCAGTGCAGAGCGTCAAGTTGATTAACTGTATACTGTAAAATATATTGTTTACGTTTTAGTCGATCCATGTTTCTGAAACAACATTTATTTACTAAGTCTATGGATATACTGTAAACGGATATCAAATAGTAATTAAAATTACCATATGACTTCCACATATTTAAAATGTTAGCTAAGTATTACTATAATATAATAAAGCTTATGTTATTTTAAATCTGTATGTTTATTATGGAATACTATTGTTTTTTATGAAATAACTTTATGTTTATAGACATTATATTTAAATGTACAAGTAGATCGGTAATAGGTTTTCTTAAAGGAAATCGTATAACCTATTACCGACCCAGGGGAATGTGTATGAATTGTGTAAATACATGTGATTTTTGTACATGTATTTGATTTTAAGTGGTGCGGTTGCTAAAAATATTTAATAATAATGATATTTCAACTATAAAAATACACTATTTAAAGTTATACCTCCTTTATTCATCAAAATATTTATATAAGAACCAAGTTAGTGTATACGGCTACTAAAGCTCTTGAATATGTGGCGTTAATAGCTCAAATATAAGTTAACATACTAAGAAACTGAATTAGTATAGCCTCCTGCCTATTAATTTATGCATTTTAACAAAAATCATGGCACACAAAAGATACGACAAGTACTTATCAGCGACATGGGTCGACAATAGGAATAAAATTGTGATTTTTGTTCCTATTACCGCCTATTTTTAATATTGAATTTTAAGCAAAATAAAATAGTATCTCACTAAAATGAATCATTACTTGTGTTCCTGAAAGTATCAAAAATGCATCAAAAGAACTAGAAGTTCATTAAAATGCTGGACGCAATAATCTTCTGCTAAAAAAGAAACAAGAGTACTTACGCCATCGGGAATGCCACACTATGGAAAATGCACTAAGGTGCCGCGTCCACGGACGAAGTGAGCAATTATTATTTAAATCGTCGAGTTACGCACCCAAACAAGAGATGAACATTTGCAATACAAATACATCTACAATTTTTTTAAAGCAACCAATTGTGTAGCTTTAATACATGACATAAAAATGATAGTTTTCTGAATAGGGCGGTAATGAGCGCGGATTTTAACGGGTCGTTATTAGGTGCGTTTACGTTAGTATTATAGTATTTATTCTTCGTAAGGGAGATATTCATAATAATTTTGGTAGTCATCAGGCATGGTATTTTTTAATTCTTGTAGATCTAAATACTTCTTTTTTATTTTTCTGCGTTGGTCGTACATTTGCGGTAAACTTTCAAATAATGTTTGATTCACATTGTTGTTTCTGCGTTGGTTCAACAATGTATATTGGTCAGAGAATCTGAGTTTGTAATAAACTCCGAAAGGATCGTACTTGAGACATCTTATGTCGGTTACCTGAAAAAAGATCAACATTATCATAGCTACTACACCAAAATCAAAACCACGTACGTACAAGTAACTCATTAGATCGTAGTAAAGAATGCATGAAAATGATGGTCTATCAGGTCGAATGTTGAATGAATTGGAGCTCTTTGAACGACCCATCGTATGTGAGCAAAGCGAAAGTTATGGGTAAGATAGATGTGCCAGGATATTGAAAAATGAAGACCTGTAATCTTTGCCCGTGATTACTGGGAGACAGACGTGATTCTAATGTATGTATTGTGTAGGTAAGGGTGTAAGTTTGTATTATGTAGACACGACAATAGCTTTGACTACTTAGTGATCAGTACCTTCGGATCTCCTTTCATTTTTCCTGGTCTAATAGATTTTTAAAAGATCAGGTTCTGGAAATTCTTAAAGTAGCCATAGTTTAAATATTTGACTTGATATGGTTTGCTGTTTCTGGCCTTCCGACAAATATTAATGTGTTCTGCCGGGACATTAATCGTTTGGTGTTTTAGCTTCCTCTCAATCAATGCGTGCCTGCTATTTACCTCCATTTGGGTATGGCCCACTTCGAGGTATTTTTGGATGATCGTTACGTTATGCAACATTGCAACATTGACAATAGCGTTGCTTAAAATAGTGTTCCTATTTTGATAAGTAGGTACACCCATCAGAGTACCTATAATATTATTTCGGTTATCTTCTCCCATTTTTGGGATGACCGTTTCAATGAAAAACTTGGAGATAATAGTTGCAAACTCGTCAGAGTTTAGACCACCCTCAGTCTCGTTCCACAGAAAACAGTACCCATCACTTGTTTTCATATCATATACACACCAGTTGTGCACACAAAGCTTTGTTTTATAATAATGTGAAGACATGTTGGACCGTGGTGCTCAAAGCACCGCTTGTAGATCTGCCGTAAACACAAATTCTTTTTCTTTTTTATCTGATTCTTTCTCTGCTCTTGCTGCTTCTTTTTTATTTACATGCTCATCATAATCATCCTTGCTAGTTTTCCCTAATTTGTATCCATTGCAAATGACACACTGGTCTGTCTTTGGTTTGAATATTGATATTTTTTGGACGGTTAATGTATTTGAAAATGTGGCAATCGACAAAGACATAACATTTTCGTCGTTGCAGTAGCTTTTGTAAAGGTCGTACAGTTGTCGCCTGTGGTTGTCGCTTTGACTCGATATCGGGCTGTAGGTAAGACTGTGTTGTTCTTTGTCTGCAGTAATTAAAAAGCAAATAAGCACAAAATCATACCTAATAAATAAAACTTCAATCAATGAAAAATTATAATTTAAAAAAAATAGTTTTTTGCACTCTGCAAGCAAACTGTTACGATGACATGAAATAAGGTTAACTCCCAACAGGTTCACAAAAAAGTAAAAGCAAAACGGCTAACTCCATGCTTAGAATGAAAACACCATGAAACCTTAGAAAAGCTGAATGTAATGCTAAACAAATGCAAAATAAACATACCTTGAATAAATGGAGAACTTCTTAAATAGCATTTTATATCTTCTCAACGTTAGTTTGTTTTTTAACTTCGAAAAACCGGAGCAGCACGCGTGTTTCTCTGCGACGCCATACAAAATGGCCAATCTCCGGGAGTTGGCTGTCAAAATCGGGGCGTTTCGATACGCGTGGAGTTAGCTGGTTGTCGAATAGCGATTTATACAAAACATAGGGATAAAAATGGAGTTGTTGTTTTTTCAAATCATCCGTCAGTCATATAGGCCGAAAACTGCATCAAAAAAGTATTTTGCACAAAAGGTGGAGTTGGCTGGTTTGCGGATTAAGGTATCGCTATGTATATTCATCTGTAGGGTCACATCTTTCGGCAGCTCGTAACGGCTTTGGTTCAATGCATGGCCTGGAGCGAGAAGGCATGGGAAGCGTCCACCTCCTTCTGCGAAGCAGTAATGCTAGCGAAGGAGGAAGCTGAACGCGAGAGTAAGAGGGAAACCTCACGCACCACGAAGACGCCCCGGGCGCCGGGAGTCGCAGGGTGATACCCGGCCACCGTAGGCGCGGGCCTGCGGATGGCAAGCATTGGGTAGCTCGCCGATCACAACCAGGCCCGATCGACGGCGTGTTGTGTTCCACACGCGCCTCAAAGAGTTGTCAGCATAATTAATTGACGGGGCCGCTAGGGCCAGTGCCTGCCAGGGTTGCGGGATTCATTCGAAAGAGTTACCGAGGTCCTGGAACACAAAGTGCACCACTGGTGGGCTGGTGGCAAGATTTCCAGCTGCCCCCCCCCCTGCCCTCCCCTGGGTACGCCCATGTGCTCCAGGAGGAACACAACTGTGTTTCATTCAGTAAGAGTCTGTCCTCTCCACCCAGTCCGGGAGGAGTTATTTGATGATATCCTATTCTTAAAAGAGGGTCACATTTATATCCGTACCAAAATATGAAAAAGTTCAGCGATTTAAGCGTGAAAGCATAAGTAACAAAAAAACAAACTTGACCCCAAATCTACAGTGTGCCTAAGATTCGGGCAGAAGGTGGTCAAATAAGGAACTAACTTAAGTAGGTAAGTACCTATTTTAAAGTTTGAAGGAAGACCATTTTGGAAAAAAAAAAAACAAAATACTTACTTACATATTTGGTTCAAATTATAGCACAATAAATAGATACTTCTTGTAATTTTCAAGTAATCAATGTTTTGTACTTGTAAAATAAAGTTACAAAATTGAGATTGTATTATACATTTTTGATACTTTTATACATTTTTGACGTAACGTTTGTGAAATAAATATTATTTTCACTCTCTACAAATCTCGAATTTCTATATGAATATATTAATCATAGTAGGTAATTTTGTTAATTATTCCAATAATATGCGAAACATTATTCACAATCAAAGAAAATTCCCAATCGACTATTTCAATAGTAACACTAACTGAATGCCCCAATGCACAGCACTAGTGTCACGCAAATGGAATGTCATTGACCGACTTATCACACGTAGGGTTTCTAATTGGATTATGGTTATTACTAAAAATCGTATTTGGTGTTAATTTTGTTAACTGAAAAATACAATTAGTCACCAAGATGTGGCTAGACGAGGCGGACGGCTTTGCCGAGATTTTTAAGGGCTACTTGCCCTACTATTTGCTAGTAGCTCTGCCTATTTTTATCATAATGTCTCCTGTGAACCCGGTCGCTGCTTCTCATGAGTTTTCCGTGTATAGAATGCAACAGTACGATCTACACACCGTTCCCCATGGTAAGTTCGTAACGCTAGTTAACTTGTAAGTTATAAAAACAAAAATCGATTTGTTACTCTTTTGAGGTTATATTGCTAGGGTACTCCATGGGCTGTTTATTTTCTTACATTCGCCTTATCAGTGGCATTTTAAAAAAAATAGTAGTATGTACTAACAACATTCTTTATTTTTCAAATGGCGATCAATCAAACTGTTTACAATTTTTCAAGGCAGTGTTCTAAACCAGAAGGAATTTTTACTTACATTTATTTGTAAACTGTAGTAAATTTTCCTTGATAAATAAAACTAGTTCAGTTAAGTTCTTACTACAAAATATTATATTTACTCAACAGTGTCATCAATATGGGAAAAAATATTTCTAAAACTTTACCAAGTTATCTCCAAAATTCCTATCAAATATTGCAGTCCCAAAGAATTGATGTTTATATAGGTAAAGTTTTTATGAGTTCCTTATAAAAAAAAAGTTGATTGCCTCTTAAAAATAACTTATTCTAGTTACATTATAATGGGGAGCATCCTTTTATTAGGATCAAAATCCAGTGACACATTGAAATGACCAAATATCTTGAAACATTATTTACTGATTAAATACAATACTGGTATTCAGCTGAATCCAGTTTTACTGGATGGCAACTCCAATATAGCTGGGCAAAAGACTAGGCAGGTAATGAATTATTTTACATAAAGCACACTATTGCTCAGTGTCATTTAAAAAAGTAAATAATAAAGCAAGTTGATTTTTTCCTTTACCCAGGATGCCGCAGTGCCAGTTTCAATTTGGAAGGCCGTTCCCTTACGTCTTGGAGCACTTCTCGTCATTGTGTAGTTGCAAGGGTACAGGATATCACCATTGAACAGTTCATGGAGATTCGTAGCAAAGCTGGAGCATTGTTGCTAGTTTTGCCGAAGAATGATACCATTCTTACGTCGGAAGAGAAAGAGGTATTATAAAATAACCAACAGACTATGTAGTGTAAATAAGTTTAATTTAAGAATATGAAAAATATTAACCCAAACTGACTGTTTTTCCAATACAAAGCTCATAAATTAATTAATTTATTCTATTGTAAGTATAAAGACATATTTTCAGTCTTAGTATGCAGTCTGCTTGCATAGTAAACAGGTTGTCATGCTATTATTGTATGAGAAAGATAATGATTTCAAAATAAACCTAGCATACAGTCATGTTAAAAAACTGGCCAAGTGCAAGTTGAATTCTCACATGAAGGGTTCCATAGTATAGAGACCAAAAAAAATATTTTTCTTGTAACGTAAGTGAGTAATTAATTAAAAAACAAAGGAGGTCTCCCCCCTTTACTTATTTATTTAATTAAGGTTCACCAACAGTTGTTACAGATATCTATATATATAAAACAAAGACAGGTTTGTTACAACACTTATAACTCGAGATCTGCTGAACCAATTTTCATGGTTATTGATTCGTTGGATTTGTCTCCGACCCAAATAGCAGAATACATCTTAAAAACAATGAAAACTCGATATGTGCAATGAATACTTATATGACGGGAGCGAAGCCGCGGGGGACAGCTAGTTATGCATAATAGGAACATATTAGTTAAAGTGTCTTAAATCTAACTGCACAACCAATTACAGGCAAACACCAGATGCAAAATGGTCTTGGTAAATATAAATATAAAAATTTACTACTAGCTGAGTCGGAAACGTTGCTTAAAAATAGTCTACCTATTCTCAGACCTACGAGGATACACAAAAAATATAAAAATTGGTCGGTCAATCCGTTTCGGAGGAGCCCGGTAGCATACACTGTGACATGAGACTTTTATATATAAGAAGATATTCTAATTACGTCTGACAAACATCAATATTGAGTCTGCGTGGACGTCAACCAGGTAGCTGCGTTCGTTTATGAGTTTACACATGCGGGGTATTGGCAAATTAGCACCAAACAGTGTATGGCAAAGAAGTGGAGCTAAGGGTTTTTGCGAGGTTGTCGACGAGGTACTCTGAAAATGAACTTATTTAATAGATAAATCATATTTTCTAATTTTTATTATTGATGTTATAGCAGCAAAAGAAAAGACTTAAATTTTGGACTGTCTACCTATTACCATTATTAGGGTTCCATTGTAACCTCTTCAGGTACAAAACCCTAAAACTAGATTCAAAAGAGATTTGAAATCTATAGGCAACCACTACTGTTACGTTTAAGGTTCTAACCAATGGATTGAATCACGAGTAACAGATTTTGTAAATCAATAATGTCTGTTGTCCACAGCACATCCAACTCCTGGAAATGGCAATGATCCAGCAGGAAGTGAATGCTCCTGTGTACTTCGCACGCTGGACTCCAGATTTCGAAGACATTCTCCGAGACCTGCAGCACAGCTTCATCACTGATGACAAGTCTGGAACAGCTCTGGAAGCTATGATGAACTCCGTTTCTTCTAATGGTTATCAGATCGGTAAGATCTTTAATCCAATATTTATTCAAGAGAAGTAGTGTGGTTAGCCAGACTTGCTTGGGTGTTATACCGTTATGCACGGTACCTGGTTAGTTGAGATCAGATAAGTTGTTGCATCATGTAAAAAACCGGCCGAGTTCGAGTCCGAGTCGCACACGAAGGGTTCCGTACCGTAAATCTTAATTTTTATTACTTGTCGTTACAGCGACAATAGAAATACACAATCTGTGAAAATTTCAACTGTACATATTATTATGGTTCTTGAGATACAGGCTGCTGACAGACACACGGACGGATGGACAGCGGAGGCTTAATAATAGGGTTCCGTTTCTTACCCCTTGGTTACGGAAACCTAAACACTAGTATTAAACTGCATTTAGTTAAACTGGCAGCCAATTCCAACATAGATAGGAAATGGCTAGGCAAATTCATTGATAAATAGTAAGGGTAAGGTACTGCAATAGCAGTGGCTAGCAAATTGTTTACATAAAACGAACTAAGTTTTAAATGTATGTTAGGGAAGAATTAAATTATTAGATATAAAAAGAATAGATACAATAAAGAAACAAACATTGAGGAGCTTGTGGCTAAATAACAACAGCCGCACGGGTCGATCTTCAAGGTTACGCAACGCTTGCCAAGGTTGGTGTGTGGATGGGTTACGGATTGTCAGAAACCAGTAAATCTGACTCCAGTCTTGCCAAGAAATTCCGTGTTACCCAGTTAATGGGTTGTGGATGTAGGCCGCCGCTCCACGTAAAATACTGGTATTCAGCTGAATCCGGTTTGACTGGAAGCCGATCCCAATGCAATGTAGGTAGGAAAAGCTAGGCACATGACAATAAGGAAACAAACACAGACAAAAGATTTTATATAAACAATTAGGAAACTGAAATGCACTGGAAAAACCATCAGAGCGAAAGAAAAATGGTCAAAAGTTATAGTGAATTGGTTCATGGCACAGGAAAAGAAAACGCGGAAGACTGATGGCGTACAAGCAGCGGCGGGTGGCACATGGACAGGATTCGCAAACAATATAGATGAATGGCGACAGCTGGCTTAACTAACCAATAGACTGATAATTATAATAACTCATCATCTGCCTAGCCTTTTCCCAACTATATTGGGGTCGGCTTCCAGTCAAACCGGCGTCAGTTGAGTACCAGTATTTTACGTGGAGCGGCTGCCTACCAGACATCCACAACCCATTAACGGGGTAACACGGTACTCCTTGGCAAGACTGGTGTCAGATTTTCTGGCTTCTGACAAGCCGTAACGACTGCCAAAGATCTCCAAATGACAGCCGGGACCAACGGCATAACGTGCTTTCCGAGGCACGGAGGAAACTCGGTATGTTAAGATGGTCACCCATCCACAGACCAACCTCGACAAGCGTTGCTTAACCTTGAAGATCGACCTGTCGCCGGACAGGTCGATCTTCAAGGTAGGCTATTATTATTTAGCCACTGGCTCCTCTTTACATCTAATAAATAATAACTGATACGTCTAGAAAAAAATAAATACGGTCTGAATGAGAAACCTATAAAAAAAGATTTAATTTTGATTGTTGTCTTGCCATGAACAAATTATGGAATTTAGGTCAAAATAATTGAGAAGCATTCAAGTCTGTTAATACCACACATCTTACCTACTATAGGTACACCTATCTTGGCCCAGATCATAAAAGCAAGCAAAAGATAACTGCCTATCAAAATAGTACAAGTTTGCTAAATGTATTGTTTGTATAGGCTTTTCAGACATACTAATAAAGACTATTCAAACTGTTGCTTGCTTCATTAGTACCTCAAAAAAAAAAAAATAAGCAAAATGATTACGCATTTTCAATTAGCTTCTGTTGAATCTAATTGAAAATGTCTAGCATATAATTTTTTACAAGATAGAGGGCGCAATAAAGTAGAAAAAATGCCCTGAAAATCTGACTTTATTTATGTACAAACAAAACACTTTATGGAGAAAATAAAAAATACAAATAACACAAAAAAAAACACTGGTGAATTATCACATACCAAAAAAACTAGCTAAGTGCGAGTTGGACTCGCGCACGAAGGGTTCCGTACCAATATCTATAAAAACGGCAAAAATATCTAGTTTTTAGGGTTCCGTACCTCAAAAGGTAAAAACGGAACCCTTATAGGATCACTTTGTTGTCCGTCTGTCTGTCTGTCTGTCTGTCTGTCAAGACCTTTTTTCTCAGGAACGCGTGGAGGTATCAAGCTGAAATTCATATCAAATACTCAAGTCTATGGTCTCTTGGAGCTGTGAAAAAATCAAACTTCTAAGTCAACGCGATCAAAAGATACTCCCGTTTATGCCGCAAATTTTCGACACTCGCAAGGGAATCAAAACCTACAGGGTACTTCCCGTGAACTCAGAATCTTGAAATTTGGTACGAAGCAACGTCTTATAACACAGATAAAGGAAAAATTGCGAAAAGCATAAATTTTTAGTTACATCATATAATAAAAATATTTTTAATAATTTTAAACTTATTACCCCTTTACTCATGAACGCGTAGTGGTATTATATTGAAATTCTTAACAAATACTCAAGTCTATAATATCTTTAAGCTGTAACAAAATCAAACTTCTACGTCAACGCAATCAAAAGATACAGCAATTAAAGCCGCATATTTTGAAACTCGCAACTACTCGCAAGGGAATCAAAACCTAAAGGATACTTCCAGACGACCTGGAATCTTGAAATTTGGCATGAAGCAACGTTATAAAGTACACATATAGGAAAAATTCCGAAAATCTTAAATTTTTAGTTACATCACATAGTATATTTTTTTTTAATAATCATAAACTTACTAATACGTCATAAATCGTAAATCGCAACTTCTTATAATAATAGAATACCTACTGGTTTGTACGGAACCCTCGGTGCGCGAGTCCGACTCGCACTTGGCCGGTTTTTTGTATGGGAGCCCCCCTTTTTTTTAGGGATGGCAAATCATCAAATGACTTCTCCCGCTCTGGGCGGAGCGGGAGGGAGTGTCAGACTTCTACTGACTAAAACCCATCCATGTTCCTTCATTGCCCTTTGTGTTCCGGAGCCGCGTTATCTCTTTCGAATAGTCCGCAACTCCGGCAGGTATGGGAGCTCCCTTAAATATTTCATTTATTCTGTTTTTAACCGACTTTCCAAAAAGGAGGAGGTTCTCAATTCGGATGTTTGTATGATGATTTTTTTGTTGGAAAGGGAATACTTCCCAAATGGTCCCATGATAAGGAAACCAGGATCTGATGATGGCATCCCAGAGAACTCGAGGGGAAATTTCGAAAATCGTATGGGCAACAAATGCGTTTGTATTTGCAGTGATGTTGTTAGGTGTGGGGTACCACTTTACCACACTTTAATTTCGGAAGTCGGTGTCAAAAACGAACAAATTAACAAAAACACCGAGTTCCGAAATTAAAGTTATTTTTTACTTTGTAGTGTTTTTTTTTTTTGGAAGTCTGTTGTATTTTTTTGTAAAAAGTTTTTTTTAGTATTTGTTGTTATAGCGGCAACAGAAATACATCATCTGTGAAAATTTCAAGTGTCTATCTATTGCAGTTCTTGAGATACAGCCTGGTGACAGTCAGACAGCGAAGTCCTAGTAATAGGGTCCCGTTTTTACCCTTTGGGTACGGAACCCTAAAAACTATCGGTTATCTCTTCACAACATACCTAAACTGATTGTGTTGACACTTGGAATATACATATTAGTAACGGCTTCGCCCGCTTGACAATTTATGTAGTAAAACCTTCCTCGAGAGCCACTCTATCCATTGGTGAAAACAGCACGAAAATCGGTGCAGTAATTTTTGAGTTAGTCGCGAACAGACAGACAAACATACCTGGCTGAGGACTTTGTTTTTATAATATGAAGTGATACTGAACACAGACATAGTACAGGAGTCAAACGAGATGTTTGAATATGAAAATCACACTCATAATCAACATTAGCCGAAAGAAGTCCAGAACTGGACTTGCCTCTCACAAGCGCCGCCTCATTTACCGGTCCTGAGTTCTCACATGAGACTTTAAACGAATTTCAAACCATCATGCTATAAAATAACTGTTGTCTCTGTTCACAGTGGTTTCAGCCTCAACCCCTCAGAAGCTGGATTCTAAACCTGTCACGCTTCACGGCAAGCTGGTAGGTCGCTCCGGATCAGCACAAACCATCGTCATCGCAGCACACTATGACTCTTCAGCTGTTGTCCCTGTAAGTATGCAAGCTACA
This sequence comes from Ceramica pisi, assembly GCA_963859965.1. Classification (NCBI taxonomy): domain Eukaryota; kingdom Metazoa; phylum Arthropoda; class Insecta; order Lepidoptera; family Noctuidae; genus Ceramica; species Ceramica pisi. Next base: position 18,491,483 of record OY982543.1, read on the forward strand.
GTGGAATCCGTTTATAATGAAATCGAAGGGAATTGAAAACACGTCATACTCGGACGTCATAAAAAGCATTTTTGTTACAAAAAAAAACGTTCAAGTATCAATTACTCACTGAGATTCAAAACTAAAACAAGCTACGTGCCGAACGTCGTCGGGAATCAACGAACATTGCCGAAGGTGTAAAGAATCATGTCGGTCACTGTTAACGGACAAAATTAATTTAAATGGGTCATAATAAGCGACATGTCACTGTAAGCTTGATTCTACTGTACTAAGTTTTCAAAGATAAAAAAACGCTGCAACGAAAACAATGAAAGTGCCAAGTGTAGTAATTAGATAAATATTCCCACAGTACACCGTCAATGCTAATCAAAGTTAATGCTTTCATTGTTCATTTAAAATAAAGAATAACGGACACGGTACCTACACGAAATAGTACTTTTCTCAAATAATGCGCGGAAATTAAAACTAAGTAGAACCTAGGGGCAGATTTTTTTGGTTTGAATTACAATTACTTTTTAAAATCAATCATTTTTCCCGCGTTATTAATGTTCGTTTTTTTTTTTTTTCATTAAACATCTTTGGCTTTCTATGTGCAAGCTAGAACCAAATTTAAATAAAAAAAATTGATAAGTTAACTCCTCGGTTCGGAGCAAAAGACCGTTCTATATTTAAATTACACGACGGATACCTATGAGTTTACTACTGTCTTATGTAATTTATGTGACCGCTTAACACGACAGATATGGATTATTTTTTGCCGGCTGCTGCTCGCATTTATTTTACCAGTACAGCAATTTCGATGTATCTCGAAGAAGGTTGTCAAAATAATGCTCACATTTGCTAGAATGTTTGAGAAATAACTATTATCCCAAGAATATATTGATGTTGTATAATCCTCAATAATTATCACAGTACCATTTCTTTACCAGGAGCTCTCTCAAGGGGCGGACTCTAATGCCTCTGGCGCAGTAGCAGTTCTCGAGCTGGCCCGAATATTTTCGCGCCTGTATTCGAGCTCGTCCGTGCGCGGCGCACCCTCCTTACTGTTCGTGCTCACCTCGCTCGGGCACTCGCTCAACTACTTCTCCGCCAAGAAGTGGCTGGAGGAGCAGCTGGATTCCACTGATGCTTCCTTGTTGCAAGTGAGTGAACTATAAGAATTCCTCGTATATTCTCTCGCCTGTACTCGAGCTCGTCGGTGTACCAAAGCGTATATTGCAGCGTTGGAATGCCTCCCACAGGGTGGACCGTAAATGAAAGTTCTCATTAAATTAAAGTTCTAGAGGAAAGACCTCAAGGAAGAACTTTGGCCGAGAGGTGTGTTGTATTCGCGGCGTTATACGACGCCGTCACTTCGTGTGCTAAAGTTTTTTGTATAAATTATGTATTAGAATAGTTAATAACGGGATTGCTACCATGTACCTTTTTATTTGAGAGTTTCCGATATTTCGGCATTGTTGCAAGCGCCAACAAAGTGTTACTTCACGGTCAGATACGGTTAGTGTTGTGTGTCGTGAACAGTTGCGGGAAAAAAGTGAGTTTGTGGACAGTGGTACCGGAGATGGTCGTAATAAAAGACTACGAAAGAGGGTAACCCGATGTGTCTGCCAATAACATCCCACCCGCAGGATCTTCAGTTACTCGGTGATCATGGCGCTTGCAACAGTGCCGAAATATCGGAAACTCGCACATAAAAAGGTACATGGTAGCAATCCCGTTATTAACTATTCTAATGTTAGTGACCATGAATGTTTAAAACAAATTATGTATTGTTTTATGCTTGTTTTGTGTTTTTGTGGGCCTCTGTTGCCCAGTCTCCGTTGCATAAAGAATAAATAATAAAACAGTAGGTAATTACAGGGGCGATGCGCCCCAGTATCCTTTTTTATGGTTGGGAAATCATCAAATGACTCGTACCACTTTGAGCGAAGCGGAAGGGAGTGTCAGACTCTTACTGACTAAAACCCATCCGTGTTCCTCCTAGTGCCCTTTGGCTTCCATGGCTGCGGTGACTCTTTGGAACATATCCGCAACCTTGGCGCGCCCCATGTGTGTTTATACCACAAAGTAAACGTGACTCTCCCCCAGGACGTATCGTTCGTGATGTGCCTAGACTCCATATCATCATCTCCCACGATGACGATGCACGTGTCCAAGCCGCCCAAGGCGGGCGGCGCGGCTCACAGCATCAAGTCGCGGCTGGGCGTCGCCATCAACCACAAGAAGATCAACTTGGCTGACGAGCTGCTCGCCTGGCAGCATGAGAGATTCAGTATAAGACGGATGACGGCTTTCACGCTCAGTTCGCTGCAGGTAATTTTGGTGAATAGGATCCATCAGGGTACAAGGCACCTTTAAAACACTAAGGGACTACTCACACTTATTCAGCTTATGCCCATGGAAAACAACGATTTTGTATGAAGACGCCATTCAGCTTTCGCGGCAAACAAGTATAAAATGAGGACATTTAATGTGTCCTCTATAGATAGAGGTCAGCGCTGTTCTGCCGCTGCCGCCGTCTCATTCTTAAGTTATTACAATGATATAACACAAAAATGATTTAACCTAACTTATTTAATTTAAAGCATAAATCGACTTTGATACTTAATGCGTTGTTGTGAACCTTGAAACTAAATGTATTATACTCAATATTCAAATTGTACTGGAATTTCGAACTAAAGGACATTGATTGATTGAGTTTATTGGTCCTAATTGAATAGACTATTTTGTTACATTGTCTCATAAGTCGCGGATAATTTGGACTATTTTTATGCGTTGACTTTTCCAGTTATTCAATTTCTTCTTAATTTATTTCCACAGAGTCACAAAGACCCATCCCGCAGCACAGTCCTGGACCAACCAAATGAAGCGTCAGTCAAGAATCTAGTCGACAACATCGCGTTGACTGCGAAGGCGTTAGCTTCTCACATTTACAACCTAACCGATGAAATCAACGAGGAAGATGCAGCGTTGTATAACGATGCATTGGTAAGTTGTACAGTGAAACAATAAGCTTAAAGGTTGAACCACACATCTGGGACGTGGTTGGGCCGTGGTCCATCACATCGTGGCCTACACATCCCGTTCATATTGACGACACGGTTGGCGCAGTGGTTGAGCGATTGACTGCTGCGCAACATGTCGCGGGTTCGATTCCCGCACGGAACAAATATTTGAACGACCTACAAGTATTTGTTCCGAGTCTGGGTGTTTTTCTATCTATAATATGTATGTATTTACAAAAAAAAATGTATATAAGTAGTTTATCAGCCATCTCGTTACCATAACACAAGCATTAGGTTGCTTAGCTTGGGACTATATGGCGTTGTGTGAAATGTCCAAGGATATATTATATTATATAATTATTATATTCGGCAACCATGGGCCATCCACGTCGCGGCCACGGTCTGAATATATGTGGATTAACCTTAAGAGCGTTTATGCCTTACAAATACAAATCAAGTCGATATTTTTGAGAACGAGTGAATAATTTTTTGATGAAACTTGGTATGCATACTCAAGGAGGTCCAAAATTTAGCTAAGACGTACGAAAATATTGTAGTGGAAAAGATGAGAGAAAAAACAATGATCTACTTTTAACTAAGTTTTATATCTTTTAAACGGTAGTTCGATACTAGCGTTGTTCTACTTGGCTCTAGAAAGCTATATTTAGTAAATACTGCGTTGTCTTGCAGGGTGTGGACGAGGCGTCCATCAGACATTGGTACAAATACTTATCATCTCAAGCGAGAGCACCGCAAATCATCACCACCACACTGCCCAGTGCAGGTAAGTGTTTTTTTTTTTTTTTCAAAACAACTTAACAAAACTGTTTATTAGGCATACACTCCCCTATTAACCTTAAATATGGATGATTTCTGAGTAAAAAAAAAATATTCTATTCAGTCCATCATTTAGATTATCGAAAAATTATGGGCACGTAGTTTTAACCGACTTCCAAAAAGGAGGAGGTTCTCAATTCGGTGGGTATTTTTTTTATTTATTTATGTACAACGATTACTCCAAGGTTTCTGATCCGATTATTTTTTAGTTCGATGTGAAATACTTGCCATTTGGTTCCGGGTCCTACCTAAATACCTTTTTTCTTGCATTCTACCCTCTTTTTGTGTAATCAAATATCTGCTATTGAGGAATTCAGAAGAAATTTCACAACATTCTTCTATTTGACGCATCTAAAGTCACGTTAACCAGTGCTCAAACCATCTGTTAACGTAATCGTTATTTTTTACGAGCGTTAACGCTGAAGTTTTGTGAAACAACTCTTTTTTTTTATTTGACGATAGTTACCACCATTTTTAAATGTGTACAGGAGTGACAGGCGCGCTAGAGCGAGCGATGTCTCGCTACATGGACGTGACGATGAGCGCGCACGCCGTCGACAAGCGCGAGCCAGAGTACACGCTGTACGGCGCCACGAGAGCCGCCTTGTATGTTTATAGGTAAGTCATATATTATTTTAAACTGTTGCGAAATAGAGTGGAGCGGAGTGAGGGACTACTCACACTTATTGAGATGGTCAAATACAGAAAATAGTTTCAAACAGTTACAATGACGCGCTGTATTGTCTCTGAATGCTGAAATTGGAACGCATCAAATACCGAAGGATATAAAAATACGAAGGCTTTGCTTTAAAAGCTATCTGTCGTGAAAAATTGATTCATACGAAAAGTACGAGGTTATGGGGTAAACACTTTGTAGAAAGTGATTATGAAATAACACGTAAGTACACAGGCAAGTTGATCATAAATAAAGGCTTGACTATTATTTTTTTCAATCATCCCTATACTCCATAATATTTCGTACCTGCCTGTGTGATTTCAATGTTAAAAATCACTTGCCCGATCAATCGAAATCTTGCCAATCAATCGCCCGTCGATCTACAAGGATTCTATAGATTATGGTTTGTTTGTTGAATTTAAAAACAAAACTCCAAAATCTTTCAATAAGATCCGCTTTCTTTCCTCGTAAGGGAGCTGCCTTTAAGTTACAAAGTAAAGAATTTAGACGTTTCACTGCAATTAACACAACATAAAAAATAACAAGGGAACAAACTACGCTAGCGCCATCTGCTTTCAGCTTGCACCGGCCAACCCCATTTTTATAATACTGTTTCCCTTCTCAACAACAGGCGATTGAGGGAAGTCGATAATATTACGCCCATGCATATTTGTGGGTATTAATATCATACACATAACAAAACACTGCAAGCACCTATAGACCGGCCGTTGTGGCAACTATAAATAAATAAATTCTTTATTGTAGGTATCGATTTCAAGGCATATTTAATATGGCTCCTGAGCTAGTTTTAAACTAATACAGGAGCTAGTGCAGTATGGCTTCGCTGACCTATTTCTTCCCACACCGTAAAAAATACGGCAACACACAATATATTCCCAGACAAAATACTGTTACACTTTCCCTCTCCTTCCTCAGTGTAAAACCAGCAGTATTCGACCTAATACTGACGCTGGCCATCGTGGCATATCTCTCCGTGGTATACTTCGCTATCCAGCTGTTCCCGCGCTTCTACGAGGAGTACGCCAAGCTCGTCACAGGTAAAGCCAAAGTACACTAGCTTAGTCAGCTGTGGTGTGACGAGTGTGAAGAAACTGCAAAAATTAACAGCCAATTGATTGTCAACCCTATTTTTGGAGGCGTATGGACGATAACTGATTGCCTGGTTTCTTTCTTACATGCGAAAGTTATAGGTCGACCGATTTTCAACTTTATACTGTCTTGTAGGTTAAGGTTGAAAACCGGTCGACCGGTTTCTTTCGTAGCTGTGAAAGTTCCCGATCGAGCAGTTTTCAATCTTATTTCTTTAGACGTAAACTTGAAAATTTATCGGCCGGGTTCTTTAAATTATGTTGTGTTAGTGAAATGTATAGGTGACACTCGCTAGATGTAGAATGTTTTGTTCTTATGTAGTAAATAAAAGCGATATAGTTGTGAATTTCGATTTGATTCGTTAAATGTTGTCTAAGGCGGTGAAAAGTTTTATCCATAATAATTGACCTGTGTATAATCTATCGACATTGTTAATACGAAATTCTGCACAGTCAAAAGAAACATTTTGAATCCGACAGCCTAAAATAAACCTTATTGCTTATGAAATTATCATAAGCAATAAGGTTTATTTTCGTTCTTTAAATGTTAGAACTGTGTCAACCCAGGCCAACTGTAGCAGTTTGAATTTGGCAACACCTTTATTTGTAAGCAATAAGGACTATTATCGTAGCTATCTTTAAAAACTCGATAATACCGCCACAACTACTCCATATCTAACGATTGAAATCGATACCTAAGTATAAAAGTATTGGTTATATACAAAAGAGGTTTAAATAAAACGTTGTTACAGTGTTAAAATGCATTTATATCAAAATAAATAGTTTTTCAAAATATCTGTACATTTCATTAGCATAGCTTGTTCGTCTTGAAGACGCATTCTTAGTGAAATTCGTCACATGAGGTGAAATCTATGTAGGTTCAAGATGAAATCTATGTACTGTGTACTACAAGGTTTTTATTTAAAGCTTGTGGTCCCGGCGAGTTTCGTACCGCCTCAAACCCCTTTGGTTTTGTCATGTATCAGAAATGGCGTCGTATTCGAAAATAGTTTTTGTACATATTTCTACATTTTAAATTTTTCTGTAATTTTAATGTTTATTCTGCTATTCGGGCAAAAACAAATTCAACAAACCAAATATCTTCAAAATCGGTCCAGCCGTTCTTGAGTTATATGTAAATGGTGTAACTAACCCGACTTTGTATATCGTGGATATCGGCCAAAAGGCATTTATCCTGTAAAAGTTCATGCAACTGCCTCGTTTGTCGTTTAACAAAACTAAATTAATTTGTTTGGATCCTGAAGAATGGGAAAAAGTTATTGGGTTCCTCCACCAGCAGTTTCTCAATAGCAGTCTTTTGAAGATCGTTGTCACATGTGTGCGACAAACGGAAGCTTATCCTGTTCGCCCAGATATGTGACAAAAAAAAATATGGATTGGCGTGAGAGCCGTTACGTTTGTGCTTTGGCGCTCAAAAGATTTACTTATTTATTTACAAGAAAATGAACAACATTATAGTGCTATCCAAGGCGTTGTAGATGAATGTTGTGGGAGTTGTAGATGAATGGTAATAACTCGTCACACATTTCTTAAAAATGTCTGACGAAATGTGTCGCAATGCGACGCCATTTTATAACAAAAAAAAATACGGACCGTAGCATACCATATGTTTTTTCAACATGTTAATAGTAATAGCAACTCAATATAATTTTGTTAAAACAATTTTCCAATAATTGAAGTTAGCTAAATCGAGTAGTACCATAGTACATTGATATTTAAAACCACAAAATCTGATCCTTGTTACCACATTCCCCACACCACGGAGAAGTCAATCTTAGTGAGTAAGTGTTGAACAATTTCATTTAAAGTGTATTTCTTCTTACTGGTCTTATTACGTAAACAAAGATGGCGTACTGATGTCCAATGCAATTTAAACCTTGTAAGTTTGTAATAGAAATCAAAACCTTTTAGACGTCTACGTGACGTTGAGATCTATAGAGTGAACTTTGCCTTTACTAAAGTTAAGTACAGATACATTTCATGCAAAAATGAACCCTGTTTGTATTGATAAAACGCTTGATCGCAGTCGCTTATGCTACAGAAATATGCACATTAACTTCTAACAAATAAGGTTAATTTTTGTCTAAGTACACTTTAATAGATCACCTAGTTATTAAAAAGTACCGTGTTTGCTTACAAAATAAGACGAATAAGAATAAAAACGCTGCACATAATTAAGGCGTAAGTTTTCACAAATAATTTATGAGAGATGGAATTATTTTCAATAATATTGTTTGTTTATATTGTTACTTGATGCAGAACTAAATTATTGTCAGTGAATTAAGTACATTTTAATTATAGTAGTCATTCATACTCATAGAAACAATTTCAGAGTCGATTTTTGGAATAATTTTGTCACCCTTGTGATCCGAATCAGTTAGCGGCTTCGCTCCCGTCAACCGGCTACCTACATTTTTTTGCTTTTAAACCTTCCCTACAGGGAAGGTTTAAAAGCAAAAAAATGTGGGAAAAATTCTGGCAAACTAAACGAAAAAGAATTATTCAACTCGGTCCAGCCGTTCTCGAGTTTTAGCGAGACTAACGAACAACAATTCATTTTTATATATAAGATTATAAAGCTGAAGAGTTCAAACTCTTCAGTAACTAGCATCCGAATTTAGAAAATGCTATTGTGTATATGATAGCCTGTCATGAGGAAGGCTATACGAGAATATAGGTTGTACGGGAATATAGGCTATACGGGAACGTGAAAAAAACGGGATATGCGCTTACCAAGTCGCAGGCAAAAACAAGTTATCCATAATGGTCATTTTCCATTAAATTCTGGTTGATATCTTAATCAAGAGATAACAATAACTTAATCGATGTTTAGATAGTGCTCCAAAGTAACGTCGCAATATTTAGTTCTGGCATCTTCCAAGTGAAAAATTATTTATTTTTGAAATACAGCAGATTACCAAGAATTCTATATCGTTTGTAGAATAAGATCGAAAGCAATATTTCCAAGTTTATAATAAATTAAGAATAATAATTTTGAAAGATAATTTATGAAAAAAAAAAAAAACGAAGTGCTTATATTCTCAGCTAAGTATGATTCATATTATTTTTAAAACTGTCCATTATGCCAAATTATTTATTCTCTATTTTCTAAATTATTCAGACGGCTATTTATTATTTATTTTAGCCGCATTTGGTTTTAAAACGACAATGAACTATATAAGAAAAATAAATTAGAAGTTTAGTAGTAAAAGAAGTTTTTAATATTTTTTTTTAATAATAGTCATAATATCAATTTGTCGTTGATATGATTTACCAGTTCTCTTGTACTAGTATGGTCAGCAGAGAAAATATATTTTATTACTTTTGCAAACTTGTGTTTTGTTAAAAAATAGTTTTTTTTTTTAATATAAAATACAGAAATGTTTATAAATATAGTACAGTGGTTTTGTTGGCCGTCCTTTAAGCTTGAAGTTCCTTGTACAGATGCATTTGTGCTACATTATTCCCTTTCAAATTATTTTCATTTGCTTGGTGTCCACTTTTTAATCGACTTCCCAAAAAGGAGGAGGTTATCAATTCGGTTGTATGTTTTTTTTATTTTTTTTATGTTTGTTACCTCATAACTCCGACAATTATGAAACAATTAGAAAAAATTTTGTTTTATCTGAAAGGATATACTTGCAGATTGGTCCCATTTAAATCATATCAAAATCGGTTACGAACTTTGGTTTTAAATCGAAAAAGCTGGAATTTGACTATTTAGATGATTCTTTGATAATCGAAATTGCGTATTTTGCTTTTCTGCGATTTTGTAGTGGTGTTGTTAGGTGTGGGGCACCACTAAAAAGTGAAAAATAAAAAACTTTTTACAAAAAAATACAACCGACTTCTAAAAACAAAACACTACAAAGTAAAAAATAACTTTAATTTCGGAAGTCGGTGTCAAAATACGAAGAAACTAACAAAAACACCGACTTTCGAAATTAAAGTTATTTTTTACTTTGTAGTGTTTTGTTTTTAGAAGACGGTTGTATTTTTTTGCAAAAAGTTTTTTATCATACTCAAAACTCCACAACATATACTGTGGTTAATCTGGTTAACCTTAAAATTTTCCAAGTAATAGCCTAGTAACTGGGTTGTATTCATTTGGTGCAAATAATAGGCTCTCATGGGTGGATCCAGAAGAAATGGGGGTAGTTGCGGAATTTTTTCGAAACAGTCACCGCGGCCCTGGAACGCAAAGGGCATTAGGAGTAACACGGATGGGTTTTAGTCATTAAGAGTCTGACACTCCCTCTGCTTCACCCAGTGGGTGAGGAGTTATTTGATTATTTGCCGTCCTGGGGAAGCGGGGGGGGGGGGGTGTTGTCAAAATACCCAAATTTCTTTGATAAAACTCATCTAAGGTAGCTTGTTATGCGTTAAGCAAAATAAAATTATATGACCCCGTTTTAGAGTTTACTTTGCTAAAACCCAAATACAGCGGGGTCGAGCCTATGCCTATCCTTTCGAAGAATATTGAGTTGATGTTAAAATATTATGATCTCTAGTCTGCAGAACTTCGGGCCAGTCTCTTTCTTTACAATTAATTCGTATATTGTAAGTAATTTCCGTAATTATTGGTATTAAATAAATTACGGCCCTACTTCTTCACCTTTTGCTCAAAAATCAGCGCCATTTTTAATTAACAAAGTGGGCACCAAGCTAACCGAATACCTATTATGTGATAAAAATATATTGTTTTACTTATGTATGCGATGTTGTGTTTTCCATTTAGTTTAATCAAATAGGTTAAGGCTTAATATGCTATGGTTTTGGGTGCATCGATTGATGGTTCTCAAGGATACGGCTAGGCGAACTTGTTATTTTAGTAAATTATGAGCTTTGAATACAGATGCCAACACACCCAGCTACAACAATCTGTCAAATTTCTTTAATAGATTTTCAACTTAATCGCCAAAGCATTAGGTTGAAGCTTGATTGAGAAAATTTGACAGTTTCAGGTACCTTGATGTCGTCTGTTCATATATTATGCATGCAAATCATGCAAGCCAAATATTTTATAGGCGTTGAGATCTTATTAATGGTTTTAATTGATTTTTGATGGTTTAATTACAATAATGATTTTACAAGGTTACACCAAATTGATTCTCTTTATAAAAATAAGAATTATTATTTGGTTTCTTCGTTCAAAGTTGCCCTGTGTCGTTTCCTGTCTAATTTATTAGATAGTTTGTTCACCCAATTCGAAAAGCTATGATGTTATCCAATAAAACTTAAGACCCATTTTTTCTAGTTAAATACTTTTTGGATTGTAACAGAGTTTGCCTAGGCTGTGTCCTATTTCCGTTTAAGTGGATAGTTTCGAACAAAATGTCAAACTGTTTGTGTTTGTAAGCGAAAATGGTGGACGCTGCATGGAATTGAATAAAATTTTGTTTTAATATTGTAGTTTTTTTTTCCTGACGCTACTTCTTTGTTGGACCCACGATTAAGTTTCAGTGACTTATATGTTTGTTGGAAATTTTCTGGTTCTAATGTTCCTTCAGGGTATTGTATAGTTGCGGAAGTTGTTCGAAAGAGTTACCGTGACTCTGGAACACAAAGAACATTAGGAGGAACACGGATGAGTTATAGTTAGAAAGAGGGTGGCACTCTCTTCCTCTCCGCCCTGAACGGAAGGAGTTACTTGATGATTTCCCATAATTTAAAAAAGGTGTACAGGTAAAATTGTCTTCACCACTAAATAATAATACAAACGAAATTTAGTCATAAAACTTTTCATTTATTATGCAAAAAGAAATTTCTTAAAATATAAATAGAAACGTAACTCTTACAAAATAGATTTTTAACTGAGATTGTCAAATATTAATATAAAATTCATAAAAAAAAGACTATAACACTACATACTCGAACTACAAAATGCATTCCAAATAATATGATACATTTTACAAATGAAAAAATAAATTGATACTATGGCTTTTACAACTATTGATCTTTTAACTTAAAATCTATTTGTTTAACCGTATCGCGGCGCTGCCTGGTGGATTATTATTATTGTTTTTAATATATATTTTAATAATTATAAAATGATTTGGAAATCCTACAAACAGATATAATAATAATTATAATTGGCACTTACAACTCACATTACATCTAAAATAAACTCTTCAATTCAATTCCAAATGCTAAAACCTACTGACTATCGTTAAAAAATAAAACATTTAAAAATGCACAAATTCTTAAATATTCTTACGTATTGTGAAGATTATAAAAAAAATATAAATGGCCTAGCCAATACAAAAAAAAAAAACGCTTAAATATACCTGACTAACTAACTCGTAAAAATGTAACAATACAACAGTTACCGTAACAACATAAAATAAGCCTTAATTCCTAAGATATAAGGTAGCTTATCCTTCGAACACTTCATTGGAAGCTGCACCATTGATGTCCTTCAATTCAACAGATTTGAATGTCGCCACGAAGTTGATCTTACCAAGTTTCTGCAATGTATAAGAGAAGATATTTTAGGCAGGTAAGCAAAATTAATACTAACCACGAAAAAGTTTTTGATATCAATAGGTTTGTGAAACCTTTGTTTTTGTACGGCAATTAATGCAATTGGTTAATGACTAAAACCTCAAGGCCAATTATAAATACGGTGCTAAAAGGAATGTCTTTATTTCTAGCGGGCACCGTCATCATGTGCGACCTATTATTTAGCCCAGCCATATTCACCTGCGGCCTCCGTACCTTTGCGAGCTTTTCTGAGTCAGCCCAGTGTGAGGCCCAGTAGTCTAGCACATACTTAACTACGTGTTTTTATCTATCACTCCTTGAGGATGTCCTCAGACTATTCAACCTCTAACAAAAGTAAAAACAAAAATGGTCTATGTCGTAACATGTAGCAATTTTTTTTTTTTCGAATACTGTCCAAGCTAGAACTGGGATCCCTGGGATCTTTCTCTACTATGGCCATACTCTCTCGTCAACACATCTATCCCATACACAAAGCTATGATAATCTCTAAGTGACTGTTCTATTCAAATAATTTCTCCCTGCGAATCTACAGTCTTTGCAAAAATACTGGCCATTAACACGCTGGAGAATCTGCATACTGTTCTGAATGTAAAAATCACGTCAAAACTCTTGGTTTGTGAGGAGTTATTTACATCTGTTACTTACGTTAGGCTGAATAGGCAGCTCAGCGGTGACTGGTTCCAATGGGTTCGCGTCAGAAGCCTGAAGCTTGAGCGTGCGTCCTAGAATGCCCGATGACGTCAATCTGAACTCGCAGCCAGTGAGCTTACGGTCCAAGGGGTTGGTGAACGAAAGGTAGGCCACTGTTGGCTGGTCAAGGATTAGGTCGTCGGTGAACTGAGGAAGAAAAAAAACGTTATTGACATGTGTTTCAAGAGCCGTGTTCACAGAATTGATGATAGGTATTGATAATATGAAGGAATCCTCTCACTGAAGCTGGGCGACGCATGTATGTAACAGGTAAATATTAAATTTAATATGACGAACACGAAATAATTATGTAATACTCAAGTCTAACGAGCTCTACTGAGGGTCATCCTGCTGGACAATGGCTTTCATAAGCATCGTCTTATCAACCTGTCCTGTGCATCTTGTCCAATTTACCTTCAATCCATCTGCCTATCCTTTTCCCAACTATATTGGGGTCGGTCCAGTCTGACCGGATGCAGCTCATCATCTACCTAGCCTTTTCCCAACTATATTGGGGTCGGCTTCCAGTCAAACCGGATTCAGCTGGATACCAGTGTTTAACGAGGAGCGGCTGCGTATCAGACCTCCACAACCCATTAACTGAGTAACCCGGTACTTTTTGGTAAGACTGGAGTCAGATTTACTGGCTTCTGACAATCCGTAACGACTACCAGATCTACAAATGACAGACGGGACCGACGGCTTAACGTGCTTTCCGAGGCACGGAGGAAACTCGGTATGTTAAGATGGTCACCCATCCACAGACCAACCTTGGCAAGCGCTGCTTGACCGTAAAGATTGACCCGTACAGCTGTTATTATTTAGCCACGAGCTTCTCTGATGCAGCTGAGTAGGTACCAGTTTTTTACATAGAGCGACTGCTATCTGGCCTCCACAACCCAGTATCTGGCCTCCACAACCCAGTATCTGGCCTCCACAACCCAGTATCTGACCTCCACAACCCAGTATCTGGGTGTTACCCAGATACCCCTAGACCCACCCATGACCAGTGTCAGATTATTGTTTCCAACTCACCTTAATGTTAATATTAGGCTTGATGACTTGGAAGTCGTCGTCATCTGCCCAGGACTGCTTGGTCTCGTCAACGATGGCCATCGCTGAGATCTTCATGTTGCAGTACTCCACCAGTTTGGGTAGGTAGTCGTCTGATGTCACTGGGATACTGATTTGTTCCTCTGTAACAAAATGATATCGATTAAAAAACTGGCCAAGAGCTAGACGGACTCGCGAGCAAAGGGTTTCGAGATAATTTTATTTTTAAACATGATATTGTAACACTGCAGATTTTTTATAGGTTTTCCAGTAATATTTAGGTATAGAACTATTAACTGCAATTATTTCAAAATTTTAGGCTCAGTAGTTTCGGACATAAGGTATGGTTATTTTTTTATTATATCAATGGTCTAATTTATTGAATAACTTCCAAACCATTATTTTAAAATTATGAAAAAAATATAATTAAAACAGTAAACCCTTTCATTTGATATGTCACACGACACGTTTGACCAACATTTTATTTAATTTTTAATACTCAAATTGAAACCATTATTTTAAAATTATGAAAAAAATATAATTAAAACAGTAAACCCTTTCAAATTGTATTTATTTACGTAACGCGTCGGTGTTTGGGTCACAAAAGTCCATATATATACTGAATTTCAAAAGAATCGGTCCTGTAGATCCAAAGAAAACTGGCTGTGACGGACGGCCCGACAGACACCCGAGTGATCCTAGTAGGGTTCCGTTTTTCACGGATGTTCGTAGGTAACCCTAAAAACTCGTTTAGCCCGAGTCACCCGCGTCCGTAGGAAATATATAAAATATATGCGTGTTGCTGGTAATAAGCAGGCAGAATGATATCTTGTGGCGGCTGGCAAAACTCGTGCGCAGTAGCAATTCGTATGACATTGGGCGTACACCTAAAACCTTACTGACTGGACAATTTTCATATGAAATCAATTTTGAACACCTTGTTCTGGGGGGCTACTCTCTAAGCCCGAAGTCCGTAGTTACGGGCTTAGTTGCGGGCGTATTCTGCTCCGTATTACCTAACCAATAAGAATTAATGTCAACACTGTTGGAAGTCGCTGTGAAATCGTGTCCTCATTCATTTTTGGTTCGGGTTTGGAACTAATCGTAAGTCCGTAATTAATACAGAGTAGAATACGCCCGCAACTAAGCCCGAAACTACGGACGTCGGGCTTAGAGAGTAGCCCCTCTGACTCGAGAGAAGGAGATTAAAAAGCTTAAGGTGAATGCTCCAATCAGCCCGCGAAATTCAAAATTTCTTGCGTTTTCTGCAATTTGCAGGCCAGTGCTAGGTTGTATGTTGATTAAAATATTATTCGCGGCTGTAAGACGTATTAATTACAGAATTATAATTGTACCGATGTTATCATGACTGCGGGTATTATATTTGTATGGTGGTGGGTAGGTTAAGATCTCATTCAATAAATCAGTGTGTCGCTAACTCGTGCCTTTCATTGACGCTGTATTGGCGACGAGTACGGGATTCTTAGACATTTAATTATCTAAGACGGAACTAATTAGCAGAAGTAATCGATATTACCTTGTGCTATTAAGATGCCTATCGGAAAATTAGAACCGTTCAATATCAGTTCAAAACAATGGCCTGCATATATACGCCGGGTTAACCAGTACATTTTACTTAACGATGTAAAAGATAACTTAAAAGTGCCGATGTTAATAACAATCGTAGGCGAAGCCACCTATTCGCTGATGTGTGATCTGTGTTCCCCTGACTTTCCCGAGGACAAAACCTACGAGACATTGGTGAAGCTAGTTACCGATCATTTGGAACCGCAGCGATCTGAGATTGCCGAGCGCCACGTATTCCGGCTGCGGAGACAACGGACCGGCGAACCCTTGATGGAATATTTGCAGGCGTTAAAACATCTAGCAGCAACTTGTAATTTTGGCAAATGTAAAAAGTGTTCTACGCTCGAGGAAAATCTTAGAGATCAATTTGTTTCGGGTTTGACAAATGACGCCATGCGTTCTAGAATATTTGCCGAAAGGAAAATAGAATACAAGGAGGCGGTGGAGTTAGCGCTAGCACTGGAGGCTGCAGAGAAGCACGCGGAGGTGAGCGGCAGCACGGTGCCGACGACGACCTCAGGTGCTGGCGGCGAGGCAGGTGAAGACCTGCACTACACACGCGGGGGCCGAGGGCGCGCCCGCGGCCCGCGCAATCCGGCTGGCGCGGCCGGCGCGGCAGGCGCGGCGGGCACGGAGCGCGCGGCGGGCACGGAGCGCGCGGCGGGCACACCGCTGAGCGGCGCGGCGGCTGCGCCAGCATGCTGGCGTTGCGGTAAGGCGCATCGCGCGGATAGGTGCCGTTATATGAATTATAATTGTGACGAGTGTAAACAAAGAGGACATTTACGAGTGATGTGCAAATCAGTGAGAGGTAGTGGCAGCCGGGTAGAGAGTCGGCAAAATTTTATGAGTAGTGAGGACGATTCAGATAATATGTTCAAGATTGTTGCAGGTAAGGACAATAAACCGTATTTTATAAACGTCATCATAGACAACCTTGAGACCAAGTGTGAAATCGACACCGGTAGTCGTATTTCGGCGATCAATGAAGAAATGTATACCCGCAAATTTTCTCATAAATCAATTAAGACAGATAATTTGATGTTACGTAGCTATGCCGGTTCACGCATCGAATCGCTTGGTTATATAGAAGTCCGAGTTAGGTTACGAGATGTCGAAGTAAAATCCTTGCCATTGTATGTAATTAAAAACGGAGCGTGCCCTTTACTGGGACGAGATTGGTTGCGTGCTTTGAAAGTTACACAAATAAAACTACATAAGATAACCGACGATGGATTCGTGAACCGCTTATGTGCTGAATTTCCAGAGGTTTTTACAGACAATTTAGGTACTTGTAAGCGAGCCATTCGACTACAGCTGACTAACGATGATCCTGTGTATGTTCGTGCGCGGCCCGTGCCGCTGGCGTTACGCTCGCGCGTGGAGCGCGAGCTGGCACGCCTGGAGTCCGACGGCTCCATATATCGCGTCGACTATTCCGACTACGGAACGCCCATTGTGCCGGTTGTTAAAAAAAACGGAGATATACGCATTTGTGGGGATTACAAAATAACCATAAACCCCAAACTCAAGCGTGATTATTATCCCTTGCCCCGTATTGATGAGTTATTCGCGAACTTATGCGGAGGAGAAAAATTTACAAAAATAGATCTCACTCACGCTTACGAACAATGTCTATTAACAGAGGAGTCACAACCGTACACAGCAATCACAACTCACCTCGGGACATATGCTTACCGCCGTACGCCGTACGGACTAGCGTGCATACCCGAGAAGTTCCAGAAATTAATGGAGGAAACCCTACGTGGTATTCCGGGTTGTGTTGTTTTCCTAGATGATATTTGCACAACGGGGGCTAATGATAAAGAACATATAAGTAATTTACGAGCTGTACTCGAAAGGTTGCGCAAGATGGGCTTAACAGTGAAGTTAAGCAAGTGTAGTTTCTTACAAGACAGCGTAAGATACTTAGGTTTTGTTATTGATAAAATGGGTTTGCGGCCAGACACTACAAAATTAAATGCCATTTCCAGCGCACCCACACCCGAGAATATAACTCAACTAAAGAGTTTTTTAGGAATGTTAAATTATTACGGAAAATTCATTAGTAATTTGAGCACATTGTTATATCCTTTACATAACTTACTTAAAAAAGATGTAAGCTGGAAATGGGATGCTAGTTGTGAGCAAGCATTTAAAGACGCCAAGCGTGTTCTCCTGGGCGAGCGAGTGTTAGCACATTACGAGGAGGGGCGGCCGCTCGTGCTCTCGGTGGACAGTAGTGCATATGGGCTAGGCGCAGTGTTGGCTCACCATTATTCTGATGGCACTGAGCGCCCGGTCAGCTGTGCGTCCCGCACACTAAACGCGGCCGAGCGGAATTACAGCCAACTCGATAAGGAGGCGCTCGCGATATTGTTTGGTATTACAAAGCACCATCAATATTTGTTCGGCAGGAGTTTCATATTACGCACAGACCACCAACCATTGACGCACATTTTCGGTGCTAAGGGGGGCATTCCACAGACCGCTGCCAGCCGGCTACAGCGGTGGGCGGCACGCCTGGCCGCATACGACTTCACTATAGAATTCGTTCGCTCGGCTGACAATGGGCCGGCCGATGCTTTATCAAGGCTACCGCTACCTCAGGAGGGTCGCTTGGTGGACGCAGTCACTTACATAAATTTAATAGAGGAAACAATTCCAATTAGCTTTAAGGATATTGCTAAGGAGACGGAAAAAGATACATTGTTATGCAAGGTTAAAGGATATGTCACATTTGGTTGGCCGTTGACAGTGTCAGATACAGAGAAACCGTACTTTGCAAGGAAACAGGATTTAGCTATAGAATTGGGTTGTCTCATCTATAAATATAGGATTGTTATACCGAACACATTACAAAAACTAATTTTAAATGAAATACATGATGGGCACTTAGGAATTAATAAAATGAAGAATTTGTCAAGGAATTATGTGTATTGGCCCAGTCTAGATAGGGACATAGAGGAAATATGTCGCGCGTGCACAGCGTGCCGCGCCGTGCGCGACGCGCCACCCCATGCCCCGCTACACCCCTGGGAGTTCCCGCTGCACCCATGGCAGCGAGTACATGCAGACTTTGGGGAGTGTGGGGGAAAACGGTATCTAATTATGGTGGACGCAAACTCGAAATGGATAGAAGCTATTGCAATGAGTAGGACGGACGCGCGGGCGACCATCACAGCAATGAGGACAATTTTTGCCCGGTTCGGCTTACCGTCATTACTTGTCACTGACAACGGCCCACCATTTTTCTCACAGGAATTTAAAACATTTTGCAAGAAAAATTGTATAAAACACGTGACCACAGCTCCTTACCGACCGCAAGGAAACGGCGCAGCAGAAAATGCGGTAAAAACCGTTAAAAAAGCGATCAAACGTGCATTGTACGAGGGCGAGGACGTCGCCACGGCCCTTAGTAAATTTTTATTCCAATACCGAAACTGCGAACATGCAACCACTGGTGTCTCCCCAGCGGTGGCGTTGCAAGGACGTAGGCTCCGCGGGCGCCTCGACGCGCTTCGGCCCGACGTGTCGGCCGTAGTGCGCGCCACGCAGGAGCGGCAAGTGGCCGCTGCGGGCGGCACGACGCGCGCGCTGGCGCCGGGCGACGCGGTGCTGGCCCGCGACTACACCGCGAGGGGGGACAAGTGGTTGCCGGGAACAATAGTCGACCAGACTGGACCGGTCTCGTACAAAGTAGACGTTGGTCGTGGAGACGGGTGGCGTAGACATGTCGATCAAATTATACCCGTACAAAACAAGAATCGCCACTCGTTATCTCGGACTAGTATAGTTTCCGAGAGCAAAGATTTATCTCCAGAACTAGAGATTCCTTCGGTCAGTGAGGAGGCGGAGGACTCATTCGAGGATGCGTCTGATGGTATTGGTGAAAAGTCAAAGGCCACCGGTTCTGAAGCGGCATGCAGGCCGGAGACATCACCACCACCGTCAGGTGCATCTGCTCGTGCTCTGCGGGCTTATAATCGGACTCGACAAGTCATTAAATAACATGCTTTGTTTTGTTAATATTTTAGATTGTACGTGTTTATAAGTTAGATTATGCTATAGCTAAAGGGGGAGAAATGTACCGATGTTATCATGACTGCGGGTATTATATTTGTATGGTGGTGGGTAGGTTAAGATCTCATTCAATAAATCAGTGTGTCGCTAACTCGTGCCTTTCATTGACGCTGCAATAATCATCAAAATTACCGATACAACCCTCCAAGTTCATAAAGGCCTAGGAACAAAAAAAAAAACAGAAAAAGTCATTCCTAGATATTTATGAACTTAGAGCGTTGTATTGATGACTTTGATGAATATAATTCTGTAACTACATATGTCTTACAGCTGCGAATAATATTTTAATCGACATACAACCTAGCACTGGCCTGCAAATTGCAAGAAACGTAAGAAAATTAGAATTTTGCGGGCTGGTCACCTTAACAAAACAGGCTATAGTATACACGTAGTAGTATTGTATATTATTATAGTATAGTTTATACTTAGCAAGGCATGTTGATTGAGAAAAATTTTGTAATAGATTTTCCAGTTAACGGTGTTTAGAGTCGATGATGGAGTGAGCTTACCAAGAAGTAGCCTGTTCACTTTAATTGTACCTACTTACAGCAAAGGAGTGGAATTACCTGCCTGAATCTGTTTCCTGATAGCTACAACCAAGGAGTCTTTAAGTTAAGAGCGAATAGGTTACTTCTAGGCAAGCGTGCTCCATCTTAGACCACATCGTAGCTTACCATCAGGTGAGATAGTGGTCAAACGTATGCCAAACAATAAAAAAAGGAAACTTGAAACTCGGCTTGAATTCATAATTTGAACTTACTTTTGCCAGGTCCAACAAACATCTTTCCTTCGACCTTCTTGATGACGCCGGCTCTCACTCCATTGTAGAACACGCTGTTGGTTGATAGGGATGCCTTGATGTTGCGACCCTGGAAGAAATTGATAGGTTAGTTATAACTACCTTTTGATTATGCAGGGTTATTTGTAAAGCACCGACAGCATCTCAGGACTGTGTTACTAACATCATAATCAACAACTTTTGTTCTATGAAGGCTTGTTCTTTTGCTTCGCATAGACTTCGTAACATTGTTTCACGTTCACTTGACGCATGCGTAAACGTTAAAAATGGTGCTAACAATCGTTAAATAATAAAATTGGGTTGTTTCACAAAATGTCAGCGTTAACGAACGTAAAATATAACGTTTACGTTAACAGATGGTCTGAGCACAGGTTAACGTTACTTTAGTTGCGTCAAATAGAACAATATTGTGAAATTTATTTTGAACTAGCTGTTGCCCGCGACTTCGTCCGCGTGTATGTCGAAAAGTAAACACACAGCGATGTAAGATTGATACGATATGATATTATACAAACTGTCAATATCTGGCATTGCTCTCAGAATTAGGAATTTGGAAGACTGTAATGCAAGGCACTGGCTGTATTATCTCTTCTGTTCAAAATGCCGTCCAGCCCTATAGTCATTTTTCGAAATGAGAAACTTCTGTGCACAATGTTGAAGAAAGTTGCTAGGGTTGATAACACGCGATAGAGCTTCATAAAGTTGGCCATGGGTATACCATTCCGAATAAAAATCTAACCCCGCAACGGATAGAGTAGAGTAGATTAGAGACTGCGCTATCCGCAGTAGGTAAGACTCCAATTCGGTCTGTTGACCGTAAGTGTTCTGGCTAAGATAACCAGCCTAGCTCCGACCAAATGCGGACTTTGTGCATTTGGTCGGAGCTAGGCTGGTTAACTTCTGGGTAATCCACAGGTTTTGCGCTTTTTGTTTGTGGTTTTCTTTATGGCGTTGCACCATAAAGAAAACCACATGTTTGCATATTTGAACTTTAACGTGTTGCATATTTGAACTTTAACGTGTTGCATATTTGAACTTACCTCTTCCGAAGTATTCTCGATATCAACAGTCACCCTGAAGTCTTTGCCAATAGGAACAGTATCCACATCACGTAGTTTGAAAGTGATATCATTCTTCAAGTTGCTGGCCACAGAGTAATATCTCTTGGCCCTTTCAGAGAACCTGACTCCGTTCATGAGAGCAAGTCGTTCAGAGGCGGTGCCTTCTCGGAACTTGTATTGCTCTGTGATGTCTTCTCTGTCCTCGTCACCGTTGGGATCGAAAACGTATGGCTTCTTTGTGAGGACCATGCGGCCGATGCTGGAAAGAACATGGGTTATTAGAACGGAAATAAAACAAGCTTTATGAATTAACTTTGTTCCTGGAAAATGGGCTGTCCAAGAATCGTCACAATAAAGGTTGTCTGTCCATTGAAGCGAAGAAATAAAATTCAAGAGGAATTACGTTTCAATAATCTTCAATGAAAGCAGTACCCCGTCTTAATCGTGCTTCCGAGGGCAGAATTTCTACTCAAAAAGTGAGAAAACTAGATAATCCTTATAATTTTAAATTGATAAAAGGAAAATGCTTTGTGAAAGTTATGTAGGTACTTAGGTTAGAAATTCTACCCAGGTTCTCACAATCAGTATCTTCTGAGAAATGCATTTCGGTAAGCTCCTTGTGTGCAATTATTCGTTTTTTTATACGGCTACCGCTAAAGCTATAACCAAGATCCGAATTACCTACGTGTTACTCTTACTTTTATATATAAAACTAGTTTTTTTATCATATACTCAAGGGGCGAAAATCTCATAGATAAAAAAAACTTAGAAAAGTTAACTTACTGATAAGTATTGCTGTCCACCATAGCATATCCGGTCTCCTCACTAGAATCGATCCTCCACCTCATCAGATCAGCGTTGACGGAAGCCAGCATGAACTCCACATCGTAGTTCATTCCGATGATTCCTTGCTTGATGGCTTCCAGGGGTGCTGGACCGCACTGGTACATCCCCTTGGATGTCTCTTGAGGAGTGGCGTCGATGGCCTGCCAGCCTCCGTATCCTGGGTGAGATGAGGAATTAGCATCACTGTGGCACTAACATTATTTTATCTTATACTTCTTTGTAAATTAAAGGAAGTATATTTTTGTTCAGTGTGCTCGAAAGTGCTAGGCACCGCCCAAGGTATGCTCGCATACCTTTTCTTCACACTAGAGCGATAATTTTAATCATAATCTTCCAAATCGTGCAGCTATAACTAAAGACTTTTTACTTAGTGAAGAAATGGTAGAACTTAAGAATTTCTATTGGTCTTTAATTCTAGTAAGCTCTCATCGCTTTAAGCACACTAGTGCTGTTCTGAATGCTGTTTATGATGCTACTTAGGGCCTCAATTGACGGTTTCGCTTGTAACTCGTTGCCCTTTCCACTCAAAATAAATCTTACCTACCTGACTGGCGTCAAAACTCCAACAGTCAATCATTTTCACTTCCATAACCCTTTAACTATCAAAGCTACCAAAATGAAAGACAACTCACCAGCGACCAAGTCAGGCCTGGCCATCCATACATCATTCCACACATGGTAGTTCCAGATGGAGTCAGTTTGTTCCGGCACATCGTTGCTAGGGTCATAGCCCAGTTCCTCCATTGTTTCCGAGTAGTACTTGTCCACGGTCAGCGTGCTGTTGGCATCGTGAGCTGACACCAGGTTTGAGACCACGCGGGATGGGATGCCTAGAGCGCGGCACACTGGAAAAAAAATAGTTGGTTAGGAATAAAATTAAGGACTTATTTGCAGTCAAGCAGAAGCTACTTTCTGGTTGAGTGTGTTCTCCTCCACCGGCCCCCTTCTACCATCGGACATCCGGACGCACTGCAACCATACCTACCTTATTTTATAATGCGCACAGCAAAGGAGTGGAACTCTCTGCCTGCGTCTGTGTTTCCGAACGCTTACAACTCTAATCACTTCAAAGTTAGAGTAAACAGGCTCTTTCTGGGTAAGCTCGCTCCATCGTAGACTTTCAATTCTCAATTCTTTATTGCGTACCATAATGTATACAGTTGGAAGATAAACTTTGTCTCTGTCATCTCTGACTGAATTCAAGAGCAAACCCATCTCAAATAAAAAAAAGTGTTGAAAATCGTCGTTTGGAACTCGTGCTCATTTGTCATGTCAGGGGGGCTACAAATTTAACTTTAGGATAATCCGCCGATGCCTGCCGGAGTTGCGGGACTATTCGAAAGAGATACCGTGGCTCCGGAACACAAAGGGCAATGAAGGAACATGGATGGGTTTTAGTCAGTAGAAGTCTGACACTCCCTCTCGCTCCGCCCAGAGCGGGAGAAGTCATTTGATAATATCCCATCCCAAAAAAAAAAGGATAATCATATTAGAATCATAATATTAATCACACAACAATCTGTCAAATTTCGATACAGATGAAAATTAAATTTCCTACCCATAGGTTCAAGGTTGATTGGGAAAATTTGACAGTGACGGGTAGCATAGTTAGCGATTTGATTCTGCTAAAGCGGCCATTTTAGACTCGCAGGTGTGGGCAATTTTTGTCAATGCAGCCGAGGTATTCCGGAGGTATTGTACTTGCATCTAAATATATTATTTTAGTGTAGGTATTCTACAAGTTATTTGTGAACTTCGTATTAAGAGACACCTCACACGGTTTCTCAAGTTTCAATATCTACTTGATCATGAATTGTTCATTAAAAAATTACTTAAAAAGTTGTAAATTGTAAGGTTTTAAAATAATGTGATTACCCATTTAGAGCAGCGCTGGGCCTTTTGCTTGGAAAGACTCCCCCAGTAAATTAATATTCTACGAACTTGTTTTTTTGTACCAAGTCCCAATAGTCTCGTGATTATTAGATTAAAAATCGGTTCAAGGAACATCGTTTATTTTTAAAACGTTTATCAAGGCAGTAAAAGACATAGATAACCCTCCGTATCTTAATGAGCTGTCCAAATATTAAATTATCTGTTCGACTAACATTTTCTTGCTATCCACGTAGAAACTAACTGCTTTAAATGATTTATAAACTAAACTAAATGCACAGTTTAATGGTGATGAACGATCTGATTCTCATAGATAATAACTGAACTTAAACGCGAAAGTAATAGTTACGTTTGCACGTCCTTGGTGCTACCTATCTCTTTGCTTCTTGGCTTGTTGCCAGTTTTTGCTTCACTTCGAAGCATCCAAGATGTAATAGGAAATTATTTACCTGTTAGTTTCTAAACTGTCTACAAACAAAAACACCTTATTGAATACGTTCGGGGTTTATTATGGGCTCGTGTGGGACACGAGCCAATGATATCTGGTCTTTTGAGGGGAGACCTCAAAAGACCAAGATATCTTTGGCAGTCTACATTCTAACGAAATCCTAGAGGATTGTACTAAAAGTAATCCAAGGCGGCTTAATTAATTTCTGTGTTTTTTTTTAGTGTTACTAAGGTTACTACCTACCCTCAGATGGGTCCCTAGGTAACCGACAATCCTGTTTCCGTCGCTGTCCATGATAGAACTCGTTATGCCCTTCATGGGTGAATTTGGTGTTCTGTCATGGGCCTCTTTCAATTCCTAGTATAGGGACATTAATTTATAAGTTGGAAAGACGTGGCTTCTAAAAAACTGCTCGTCAACCCTCTGAATTTCCATAAAAGTAATTTCTGCCCTCCCTAACAGCGGTCTTCCACGTGAGAACCCCGCTGTTTTATAAGTATATGTAGGTAACTAAGATTTTTGTAAAACATAACATGATTTAAAAGAGTGTCCGTGGAGTTTTTTCAACGTTCTTCTCCATAGACGCTTTGGAACGTGCAAGAAGCGTCATGTTTTAGACTGGCCGACCGAATTTCAAAAGCAGGCACTTTTGAAATGATTTTTTTTTTATAAATGCTTTGAATTTTGAGTCTTTGAATCTTGAATCTTGTTTCGCTGTTCACATTTCACTCCCAAAAAAAAAAAACACATTCAGACGAATTGAAAACATCCTTCTATTTTAAAGTCAGTTAGAAATGTCACTCACCAGCAGTAACAACCCCAGCAAAGACCCAGCACTGTCCATAGGGCACTGGTTCCTGGGTCTCCAAGAACTGCGCCAGGATGTCCACGGAGCCGGTCCACTCGGAGGGGGATGTTCCATCATCATAGACGCCGTCCCAGCGACCCACTAGCACACCACCGTCATCGTTAGAGTTCACTATGCGGGAGATGGCACGAGTCACCTTGACGGGGTCGCCACGACTACAAAGAAAAAGGGATTTTTGTTAATGTATGATGTTTTGTGAAAGTTTTAAGAAGATGTTGGATGGAGGATTAATGAAGAATTTTGATCATTTTTGACTAGGTGTTTTTAGAGCTTTTAGGGTTCCGTACTACAGCGGGTAACCAAGGCAACCCTATTACTAAATCCGTTCGATCGCCCGTCTGTCAGTGGGCTGTATCTCAAGAACCACAATAGGTGGTGGTGGGTGGTGGGTGGTGGTGGGTGGTGTAGTCTTTTTAACCCAAAGGTTGACTGGTAGAGAATGCCTTGTTGCATTAAGTCCGCCCATGTACCACTATTGTGCATAAAGTCTAAATCAATAAATAAATAGGTAGACAGTTGAATTTTTTACAAAGTGTCTATTTCTAACAAATAAAAAAAATATGAAAGGAGCATTTTTTTTTTCGGTTTATTTTATGGAATCCTTCGTGTGAGAGTCCGACTAACACTTGGTCGGTTTTCTTTTTTTTGTCAGAATCTTATCCACTTGTATTTTCGAACTACAATTAATATCGAGTGGCTTAGAACAAATTGCTGCTGAAGCTGAATTAATAAATTTATTCTAACAGAAAAAAATCAATGAGGATCCCACAGAATAAACAATCTGAAAAAAAATAAAAAAAAGATATTTAGATATCAAAATGGTAAACTATTCAAAGCCATTGTAAACCAAATTGCCATCCATACTAGAAGCTGAACAACAGAACGATATTTCAAACGCCTCTAAATTGCCCGCTTCCTTTCACTTCCGTATTCATACAACGACCGCAATCTCAGACCTGGGGACCTTTTTGGGGACCGAGTCACCCGCGTCCGTAGGAGAATACCCTTCAGTGAATCCCTACACGTAGTCCCCGGGTGGTGCTAAACAAGTGACACTAACCGCCTCCGTGGTCTCGTGGTTATACCACCTGATTCAGACCCAGAGGTCCCGGGTTCGATTCCCAGCGGGGGCAAATTTTTTGCTCGGTTTGGTTGGTGGTAGGACTTGTTCTAAGTCCGCCTGGCAAGCTACCACCATCATGTCTAAGTCTGTCGCCATAACAACAATGTTAACAGCATTGTTGTGTTCCGGCAGTTAGAGGTATGATAGCCAGTTCCTCTGTGTAAGAGGATTCCGGGTGAAACTCGCTTCCATCTTTGGCCTAATCATCACTTTCCATCAGGTGAGATTTAGTCCAAGAGTTTCCCCGTTTTGTATAAAAAAAAAAAAACCCGGTCACGTACTGTGACGGCAGAATCATAGAACAGTCTTCAGAAACACAGCTAGTTTTCCAAGAAAGTAATAAAGATGCAATTTCACTACTGCGTTGAATATCTACGGATGGAATCACTGGCGGATCCAGCGGAGGGGGCTGAGAGGCTCGAGCTTCCCCTCCCCCCAAAGACCCAGTTTTTTTTGGTAGATTACAACCTAAGGAAGGTAAGTATACCTATATGAGGATTTCAAGAAAAGGAATCCATGGACGCTTGCTATGCCGACGGCTTCCATCCCGTTGGCGTTATCTGCGCAACATTTTGTAAGTGTTCATCATCTGCCTAGCCAACTATATTGGGGTCGACATTCAAATCGGAATTGTTGAATACCAGTAGTGAGTACCGTGCTACCCAGTTAATGTGAGTTCACAACCCATTAACTGAGTAGCACGGTACTTCATGGCAAAACTTGTGTCAGATTTTCTGGCTTCAGACAATCTAGAACTGATGTTGGGCCCTGACATTGACAACAAAATATGTATGTATCAGGGTCTTATTTAGTTTTAATTTTTTTATTGACAGGTTTTCTGATATAATTTGTTTTTTTTAGTTGATAATTTATTTTCTTTTATTTTTATGTTTTGTGTGTCGCTTCTGGCGGAATAAATGCTTTTTCTTTCTTTCTTTATAACGACTGCCAAAGATCTACAAATGACAGCTGGGACCAACGGCTTAACGTGCTTACCGAGGCTCGGAGAAAATTCGATAATGTTAAGATAGTCACACATCCGCAAACCAACCTCGGCAAGCATTGCTTAACCTTGAAGATCGACCCGTATGGCTGTTATTATTTAGCCACAAGCTCCTAAATTTTGTAAGTGTTATGGCAGCAAATCGAACTACATGAAAATCGAATAAACTTATTGGTAGATTTGACGATATGGCTTTTTTAAATACCCCTGACCAGGCCCCGGAATCTGTACGTAGCGTGCCCAGAAATTTCATACAAAGCATGCTACGTATGATCGTACATTTAATTAAATGTCCTTCTCAAGCCTTGCGCAGCACTGGAACTGTGCCTTGGATTTCATTATTGATGTATTTATGTTCCGCGATATTTATATTCTAAATCCTCGTCTAGCCTACCTATCCTTGTCTCGTTTAGTTGCATATTATGTCAGGTAAAACCAAGACGATTAATCCAGAAAGATATAGTGTTACAAAATGTTGTTGAAGATTTGCCAATTTAATAAATCAGTCATGCCATTACAGATTTTCTATGTAAATTCTATTTTAGTTCGTGATTAGAATCGTTTAGTTGAGATGCATGATTTGTTTCCTGGTGATTAATAAGTTGCATTGGCACAGGAGACGTCATCCTAGTTCTATCAATGTCCCATTAAATTATATTTTTTTCCGTTTCTCAATGACTGATATTAAACAACTTACCTACAGCCAAAACTGCTGGTTGTACCTAAGTAGAAAACTGATATTAGGCATGTAGGTTCCTTGAGGAGCACTTAGAGGATTTCCTAAAATTCCTACGGGAACGGGAATAGTCATCAGTTCTTTACGTGTAAGAGGTACTACCTATATACCCAATTTTTTTAAGATTTTATTTTACCACTATGTCGACCAAAGGTATAGGAACTTATTAATATGGTAGAATACGATGACCGATGGAAGGACAGACAGACATGGCGAAACTAAAAGGGTTCCTTGTTGACTACGGAATCCTTAAAAGTGTGGAAATGACAGTATGTTTGGGCTATAACTTTTAAGCCACCTAGCTAATCAAATTAATATAATATGATGGCCATCTTTTAGGAGCAGTTTTAATCCAAGAAAAAATCAAATCGTTCCAATTTTACTTACTGGTTGAAAGGCACTTCAGCTCTATCCAGCATGAACATGCAAGCAGGTAGAACAACTGCGTCGAACTGGCCGTAGAGCCAGGGTTTCCCTCGGGTAGTCTTGATGGGTCCCACCCACACCTTGCCCACGTCATTCAGGACGTACTCCTGGAGGAGAGGCTCATCTTCCATGAAGGTCTGGTCATCTGGAATGAGAAGAAGGTAAGTATTTACACAGATATTCAAATAAACTTTTAAGGGTTGTTTTCAATCATCAAATGACTCCTCCCACTCTGGGCGCAACGGAAGGGAGTGTTGGACTCTTACTGATTAAATCCCACCCGTGTTACTCCACATGCTCTTTATGTTCCAGGGTCGCGGTAACTACTTAGAACAATAGGCTTGTGTCCTGAAAAAAATGTGATTAGTCCGTCAGTTAGATTATCAAAAAATATTTGTCCCGTGTTTTTTCTTTTGTTACGGGAACCAAAATTGACGAAGTTACGACGCTTTTAAAATTCTCAATACGTCACACCTTCGCATAATTTTTAGTGAGTCGTGATATCACGAGCCCCCACTCCCGAGTTTTGATGCGTTTTATCTTTGTCAATATTCATTGATTTACAAAAACAGAAAATATCAATACTCACTGACGGACTAAATAGTTTTGCAATTTGTGGATGATGGAATCTAGCCTATTCCGCATCTTGTAGGTTACCCCTAGGTAGGTAACTTTCAATCAACGGACGACTGTATTGTTTACTGATGAGTTTGGAACATAAGCTTTTCGTGCCAATGGTCGCAGAAGACTCTACCTATTGTCAACATGCGGACCATGTAAAACCCAGGAAAGAGAGGAGCTTAAAACGCTCACTGATTTTTATAGATCACCAGTGACCTGTCTTTAAATATGGCACAGAATGCTTTGTTCTCATTTCTATTAACTGTCTTTTCCGAAGTCAAATATTTAATGTATTTTTGTCCAAATACAAAACTAAAACTGTTTAGACAACAGTTGCGTAATCCAATTGGAAGCTTTAAACTTTTTTGTATTAAATCCAAACTCGTAAATAAATTAGACTAGCAATGTTTTTACAACTCTCTTCATTGTTTTGCAACTTATTTAAAGTTTAAATTGAGAAGATTGCATTGTAATATAAATACAAAGAAATGCTAATTGGTTATAGTGCTTTTCATTGAGACTCTCAAGTTGTTATAAAATCTATATTCTTTTACATAGATTTAATAGCTATGTTCTTTTATTTACTGCCAGACAATGCACATCCCAGGTTACTATAGTTGGCTTCAGATAAATTTGCAATTAACCTTTCCCTTTAAATATCTTTTCATAGGTACCTACTCGAAAAATAAATTATGAATGGTTGTTCATTAGGTACTAGAAAATGTAAAGGATCTCGATAGATGTAGATTCAGGGCAGCTCTGTCTTTTTTTCTGATTTTGGAATTAAGAACGGCCGCTATTGCAAGTTTATTTGGCACCAGCCATAAGCCTACTCAGATATAGTAGCACTAGTTTTTTCACAAGAGTATGTATGTTTAACTCAGCCACGAAGGACGCTTTTTGTAAAATCATTCCTTGAGGACCCTAAAATCGGCTATGAAGGTTTCTACTGTAATTATTTCCAAAGAGAAATTCCTTGGAATCTATACTAATATTATGAAGAGGTAACATTTGTTTGTAAGTTTGTATGTAGGGGGTAATCTCAGGAAGTACTGGTCCGATATGAAAAATGATGAAGGATATAGGCTACATATCATCACGCTAAGACTAAAAGGAGCCGAGCATTAATGGAAATGTGACGCAGACGAAGTTGCGTGGGTCAGCTAGTACCTTATAAGACTTGAACAACTATAATTCGGGACTAAATAGGTTTGTAGTTACCTATTTAAATGCCATTCCCATAATGAGAATGTAACGCAAATATTTTAGTGTTTCACTTACCAGGGTTCCATGGGTTGAAGAGGATGTAGATGTCCTGATCGAAGTCATAGTACGCTCGCTCCGGGGAGTCTTTCTGCCAGGTGATGACTCTCAGCACCCAGGCACCGACAGGAGCAGTCACTGGGGTTGATACCTATAGAAATAACGATAGATTATAGTATAGGCAGAACTTAAAGGCGGCTCGATCCACAGTAAATATACCTTAGTATAGCAAACCACTGGCGGTGACGAGTGAGGTATAGGCGAAAAGCAGACGTCACAGGCATCATTAAATTTGAAGCAATGACGTATTAAAATGTGTAGACTTTCTGATTTCGTTTATAAGTGATCTAGAATGGACTAGATCGAAGACAGACCACGGTAAAATTAAGGATGTTTCATTTGTGTTCAAAATACGGAGACAGTCTAGACCAGTCTTCTGTGTTCTGTATTTTCCCAGAAAGAAGTCTCAAGAGCTATATAACTAGAGTGAAATTTTGAATTCTTCCTGTTGTTTATGTCACCGAAACAGACTCCGTAAGATTGTAATAAATCTTGATTAGATTATATTTTCTCGATATATTATGAAACAATCGTTTTGTATATAATAAATCCCATACAAATTCAATAGTTTTCAATATATCCGTGTTTTATTTAGAAGAAAAAAAGTTTACAATTTTTTACGGAGTTCGCCATTTTCCGGTGACCTTTAAAATGGCTTTTGTAAGAAAACACAGTTCTATGATACCTGAGCTATTCGGATAAAGATTATTTAACTACAAAGTAGATAGATACAACGCATAAATACCCATCTTTAATTGAATGTACCTACAGTTTCATCACGTGTTCTAAGCAAAATTAATGGTTTGTATGATAATAATAAATAACAAATCCTTGATTTGCGTTTAAAACACCTGTACCTAACGCAGATACCTAATGTATTTCTTTGAACATCATATTCAATAAGGCGAATATTTCGGCTTGCGATTCTCAAACTGCTACCTAGTTAGATTCTTAGACAGCAGAGATCTTTACATACATCTCATAAACTTTGTTTTGTTCGTGTACTTTCAAACATTCGGTCTCACAAGCACGGAGGTAAGGCTATTATAATGAATTTGAATCAGTACTATGTACGCACATATAGGTGCATTATACAATTCAGAAGTCTTAATTATAATAAAATCGTAGGCAATGGTGTCGCAGTGCCTTTGCCGAAACATGTTAAACAATTAAAAAAAAGTTAAAAATAAAGGCGTCGTCGTCCTAATTTGCTAATTGACATTAACTCCATGCTCATTTAGAAGATTTTATGATAGATTGTCATCCTCTATGTTTGTTTTGATAGATCCTCTATGTTTGTCATTGTCTGTTATTTTTTCGTGCTGTATTTTTATGTTGAATAAAGCCAATGTTCCTGTTGGTTCTGTCTGTAGCATGTTTCACTAACGATCGTACATTTTGTCGCTCAATGAAAATGATTCCTGTGCTCGCGCGCTGTTTTGCAATTTTCAATAAGGACATTCCTAAATGCTCCTAAATGTCTCGTGCGACGAAATCTGCAGTGTGATTCAGCAGTGCGATTCTGTTAACATATGTCGAAGTGAACACTTAGGCGAAGTGAACGACAAGTGAGCTGTCAATCCATACAAACAAGATAAGAATGACAGCTCACTTGTAGTTCACTCCACCTAAATGATCACGGTGAGATGTCAACAGAATCGACCGACTGTAAACAAGTCGAAGTGAAAGGTTGCGTGAAGTGATCACGAAGTGAGTTGTCAAGCCATACAAACAAGATGTAATGACAGCTCATTTGTCGCTCACTCCACCTAAGTGAACACGGTGAGATGTCGACAGGCTAGACCGGCAGCATCGTTAACTCGTACGTACGATCGCTGGCCAGTTAGGACGACGCCTGCTATGCTATTCTCTAAAGATTCAGCCTTGCGCACATTCATTTCACATCTGATGTGGCGTCTATTTATCAGATGTTTCAACGATGATTTCTTGATTGTAAAGATGTTCTGCCTTAGTGAATCGCTCTACAGCGCTGCCACAGCGGTGAAACTCGTCGACGAGCACAGCCACGCTAGTGAATACAGTTTGAATCAGCGCTACACGCTCGATCGATCTCAAGGCTGGCTCGTCGACGAGCTCGTCGCAGCTTACAGCCACGAAATTGTCTTTTAGAGAATAGCACTGCTGGTCAGGTGTTTTCCAGTAACATAATCTTGAAAATTTTCATCTCTGCCCGAATAATGCCTATGCCTAATAGGCTTGTGTCCTGAAAAAATCTAATTAGTTCTTCAGTTAGATTATCAAAAAATATTTGACCCGTGTTTTTTGTTTTGTTACGGGAACCAAAATTGACGAAGTTACGACGCTTTTAAAATTCTCAATATGTCACGCCATGGCATAATTTTTTGCGGGTCGTGGCGTCACGAGCCCCCACTCCCGATTTTTGATGCGTTTTATCTTTGTCAATATTCATTGATTTACAAAAACAAAAAATACGTGTCCATTATTTTTCAATACTGTAACTGACGGACTTAATAGTTTTGCAATTTGTGGATGATGGAATCTAGCCTATTATAATTCAAAGGATTTACTTATGTTAGCTACGCAGTTGAGCATCGCTGTAGTGCGATTCACTAAGGCAGAACATCTTTACAACCAAGAAATCATCGTTGAAACATCTGATAAATATATGCCACATCAGATGTTTCAACGATGATTTGTTGGTTGTAAAGATGTTCTGCCTTAGTGAATCGCACTACAGTTAAGACAAACCGGTGTTTACCATTAGTCGAATGCTCATAAATTGTTATTTTAAGCGTTATTATATTAATGTTTCTCATGTTTATTTATTCATTGAAGTGCGAATAGGTTTTTTTTTTATGCAAAACGGGGAAACTCTTGGCCCAAATCTCACCTGATGGAAAGTGATGATTAGGCCTAAGATGGAAGCGAGTTTCACCCGGAATCCTCTTATACAGAGGAACTGGCTATCATACGTGTAGGGATTCGCTGAAGGGTATTCTCCTACGGACGCGGGTGACTCGGCCCCTAAAGGTTAGAGAAGATACCGTTGTAAATAGGTGTTCAGTAGTTTTATTAAGAGTGGGTATATATCTGCTGGTCTATTCTGTCATGATTTCATCGTGAAAGCTTTGGTAGTAGAGAGAGCTCACTCCGGTGGTCATAGAACAGACAAGCTGAGATTCTGGTGTTTCAGGACAATCGGTCAAATTGATTTCCACTGCCGAGGGCAATGGTGCCGACACGGGGCAGGTTAAACCTTTTAATACCTAAGGACTTCAGTCTGGTATTTATTGACAAATATTCAATTCAGAAATCAAAGGACTGGCACATTGGGGGATGAAGGGGGTCGTAGCCCGTAACATCGTAGTATCGTAGCATCGTAGCGCGGGCCCGGATCGGGTTGTACAATCAAGGGGTAGGTCCCATTTGTTCTATGGATCATGACGTAATAGAACAAATTGAGAAAATATTGTCCCTATTTGTACTATAGAACTACGTATACTAGCTATTGCTTCTGTTTTTATTTGTCTGTGAATGCACAGAACTAAATGGGAATCGCTTTTCCCAAATTCTTCAATGATGAGATATATAAGACGTGAATGTAAAATACGTTAAAATGTCTGTCGGTGAGTAACCATCGAATCATCAATATCACAAGACAAGTGGTAGGAAATCATTCTCGAGTGGCCAGTTTACATATCAACTTCAAGAAGTTTATATACTTACTTAGTTTGTTCTATAGAACAATTTGAGACGAAAACGTGACAAACTGTTCTATAGTCCAAATAGGGACAATACTTATTTTCTCAATTTGTTCTATTACGTCATGTTCCATAGAACAAATGGGACCTACCTCAATCAAGGGCAGAATGCCGTTGAGTTACAAGATCTCGACCCTAATCTCTTCAAAGTAAGAGTGAACAGTCTTCTTCCCGTAAGCTCACTCCATTATCAACTTTGTCTCTGTCACCTCTAACTAAGACTAGAGTCAAGAGCAAACTCTCTCACTCTCTTGAAAAAAGAAAACTCAATATCAAGATTACCAGCATAGTTTGACTCGTAATTAAATTTTCCAAACAAAACATGAAACATTTAAATTCAAACCTTGAATGATCAGATATAGATAGTAATAAATTTTAAAATTAATTGGTATGTACGTATTTATGTATCGAGTTTTTCTAAAATAACTTGTTTTACCTAATAAAGCATTACATATTCCAGTACCATCGCATATCTATACTAATATTATAAAAAGGTAACATTTGTGTGTAAGTTTGTATGTTTGTAAGTTTGTATGTAGGGGGTAATCTCAGGA
The DNA here is from genome assembly GCA_963859965.1 of Ceramica pisi. NCBI lineage: Eukaryota > Metazoa > Arthropoda > Insecta > Lepidoptera > Noctuidae > Ceramica > Ceramica pisi. The sequence continues at coordinate 18,526,489 of OY982543.1, forward strand.
ACTACGGGTCCGATTTGAAAAATTCTTTCAGTGTTAGATAGCCCATTTATCGAGGAAGGTTATAGGCTATATATATATATTTTTTTTTATTTTATTTATTTAAACATAAAATATAGTCTTAATACAGGTTATGTTTGTCACGCTAAGACAAATAGGAGCGGAGCATTCATGGAAAATGTGACGCAAACGAAGTTGCGCGGGTCAGCTAGTTATAAATAAAATAAATTGGCTAACATTTTTTATTGTTTTAGTTTTGTTTCTAACAAATGGACTATTTGTCTGATTTAAACAAATTGATTGATTGATTGATTGAATATTAAATAGATTGAAGCGTAATTTTTTATTTTACTGTATTAGCTCGGCTATAATCTATCCTAAAATTATAAAGAGGTAAAGTTTGTGAGGTTGTGGGAGGTAATCTCTGAATCTACTGAACCAATTTTGAAAATTCTTGTATCAATAGAAAGCCACGTTATTTATGAGTGTCATGGGTTTTTATATTAACAAAAAAAAAACACCCAAAGACGTGGGCACGGGTCAGCTGGTCTATACTAATCTATTTACAGGGTGGTCCAGGCCAGATGGATTTAAATTTTTTTTTATGTAGTCGGCTTATGCACCTATTTGTATCCGCCAGGCAAAAAAATCGCTAGTACAAGATATGTTTTTTTTTTTTTTAATTTTAGAAATATCACTTTTTGTTGCTGATATTACAGCTTTTAAATATATTATTAAAATAATATTCCACTTTAGATTCATTAATATTAAGCAAGTATAATTCGATTGCTCGCTAGACGTCAATAATATTTTTCGCAGATGCAATTTCATACGTGCTAAAATTAGCATAGCAATTATAATAAAACAAGTTTTAAAATAGCCAATACTTTCGTGGCTAGATTGCTAATTTCTGTCTAAATTATAATTATGCAGCTAGACATACTTATTATATAACTGGGAAAAATTATATATTAAAAAACAAAGTCTTCCGCCGCGTCTGTCAGTTTGTCTGTTCGCTATAAACTCAAAAGCTGCTTCACCGATTTTCATGCTGTTTTCACCCA